>OX467717.1:28866238-30197488 GCA_950111635.1 Agelastica alni
ATCACCCGAAAAACCAGGGTGGCGTTGAGAAGCCTTCCAGTTCCTAGATTACCATAGGACAGGGTTCCAACAGTTGTAAAAAGTTTACATTATTTTAATACATTTTTTTTATTAAGGTTGTTTTGCTAAGTGGACTGTGATTTTGAAAGTGAAAATTAAAACAGAAAATGATGATTTACAAAACAAGGAATATCTGTTTATTAATGAAACCCACCCTTGACATGTAGGCTGCGTGGTTTGCTGATGAGTCGGTTAACTTTCCTTCTTGCCTTTCCTTGTAAAGGCGCACATGCGCAGTGGCTATACATCTCTTTAGTTTGACGTGGTGGGAGATATCTCTCGTATACTTTCGCAGCAATTTTAAAATTTTCTCAGTGCATCTTAATATCTAACAAATAGTACCAAAAATTTAAAAACCAGCTTTATGGACTTTTTTAAACATGTCAAATCAGTTAACTAGTATCTTAAATTAAAATAATAACAATAATACAAAGACTCTCCCATGTTATATTTTAATATTTTTAAAACCTGAAGTGATTACTATTAATAGTAAAACCCTCGTATAATATTATTACGTTCGCCCTTGCTTTGCATCTTATTTTTTATGAAATCATTCGTTACCTCTATTATTCCACCGGTATAATGCGATGTGAAGTTTTTTACGACCCCTTGTCACTACCCTTTCCTATCTCCGAACAATAAAAAACTTACCCCAGTATAATTTACCCCTGCATAACAAAGTAAATATCCGAACCAAATGGATTTTACAGGGTTCTAAAATTTTTACCAGTTTAATACCGAAAAAAAACTTTAAAGTATGTAGTTCAAATGTAATTTTATAGATGGCGACCGCAGGAGGGTTGGTGATAGCTTTTTGAAGTCGTATATAGATGGCGGAGCGGTTTCATGATGGGTATTTTTAGACACGGAAATGAGGACTATTTATGAGCATTTAAAAATTTTGGTGTACATTAAAATAAACTCTTAAAATGGATTTCATTACTTTGCATATTTATTTTTTGATAAAATATTAAAATAAAAAAAAAACATAAAAACAAATTTATTTATTTTTAATCCGCACACAAATTATAAAAGAATATTGGTATAAAGGAAGATGAATGAAATAAAACAACAATGATTCCAATTTTAATTAAAACACTTGTATTTTATTAAAGAGCACTTTTATTTACTTCTTTTAAAATCAAAATTTAGATTAAAAATACACGGAAGAAATTACCATTAGGATAAAAACAATTATTCAACAGTAAGATTATTGTTTTCTATTATTTTTTTTAAAGAAAATACTAATAACTTATTACAGTGTCATTTACTAAATGTCAAAAATTTGACGAAAATTTTAAATTAATTAATTGTGATGTTGAAGGTTTAAATGATTTTGCGAGTAATTTTGTACTAAAACGTTAATGAGTAAAATGTTTATTTGAATATATTGGCACCCCACTGCCAATGTGGTCAAGTATTTGATTTTAATTGGATGTCTTTAAATTAAAAGTCAAGTAAACTTTGTAATTTTTTTTTAAAAATGACCTACTACCAACGCTGCAGATATCGTAAGTTCCGTGTAATTATTACGTGTTGCCTTTGTCTTATACCAAATACAAATTGAAATGTGTATCTGATACATATGGTGTAATAAACATGTTTTTTCTGTGACCGAAAAAACGTTTGACATTTTATCTGTTCTTTCTCTATTTCACTGGGAAAAAAGTAAATAAAATAACATAACATCTTTTACATCAAAAGCAAAATTAATAAATATGCATTTCATGAATGACAGTTTTCTTGATCTATTTTGTATAACAGTCAAATTTTCTTGTGTTGAAATTATATTTTTTCTGCCATGGACACAACTGCCGTTGATGTACCAAGTCGCAAATCGGGTGTTATTTCAGCACTGCCACAACACTTTATTATCCTGTGTAATACCGATTTATTAATATACCCTTCAGCGATCGTTGATGACTTCCAATCGCCATGTTTCTTTAATGTCATCAAGCCTTCCTTAGATTAAATTAAGAGTGTAACAGACGATCTTCGAAATGAATGACCTGTACATAAGTTAGCATTTGCCACGTCTTATTCGTTCTCTATATATATATATATATATATATATATATATATATATATATATATATATATATATATATATATTTTTCTTCTACCCTCTACGGCTGAGCTCGGGCATAATTTGCCAGTAGAGAGACCGCTGGCAGAGTACTCTATAGAGAACGAATAAGACGTGGCAAATGCTAACTTATGTACAGGTCATTCATTTCGAAGATCGTCTGTTACACTCTTAATTTAATCTAAGGAAGGCTTGATGACATTAAAGAAACATGGCTTTTATATATATATATATATATATATATATATATATATATATATATATATATATATATATATATATAAAAGTGAGCCGCGCCACCGACTTAGACGGTTCAAGCCGGAAACCCCTAGGTCTTATAGGCACTAGCAGAGCCACACGATAAACAACTGAGATTATGGTGAACTAAATAAATTAAATTATAGCTAAAATATATTGGATACTTTACTTCTACAATAAATCAAAGTACAGAGTTCAATAATAAAATTATATCAAATATAGTCAAAATTAACAGCTATGGTAAATTTTTTCGCTAAAACAAACCAAAAATTTAAAATTTACAATTTTATAAAATAACCAAAACAAAAGTAAGAGTAACAGACTTTACCAAGTTACCAAAAAAAACGTATATAAGTCAACTCTTTAATAATACTGAATCAAACTTTCACATAAGGCTGCTAATTTACTCATGTTTTTACCATTTACATAAAGATTTACACTGTTAAAACAATCGAGTTCATTTAAAAATATTTTTACAATAGTTGTCTTTTAAAAAATCAATATTGTAGGATATTTACAAATAAGTATGAAGAAAATATTTTTACTTGGACATAAAGAATTATTGAGATGATTATTTTAATCAAAGTTTAGTTTTGGCATATTATCTAATGCAATAAATAGTTTTTAATAATGTATTATATTAATAAATTAAAACAAAACTTAATTGTGGTGTCAAAAATAAGTCACGTCGTTAAATATTCAAAAATAAATCACTTGTAACCTTTGGGTATACGAATGCACTACTCCTGTGGCCGGTTTGGTTATGGAACGCCACCTGCTAATTAACAATGGCTTCCCTCAAATAAATCCCGCATGCGGTTATTTTAACTCGACACCAAAATCCAAAATATCAACAACGGAGGTAAGATAGAATGGTCAAGTTAAAAATTAAATGGTTTTTCTTCTAAATCCAATTAAGATGGCCCAAATACAGCCAGATATGAAAAGAAAACCGTAGAGGTTTTGCACACTTGTTAATATCACACCGCCCCAAAAATTCTCACCACACCACTCCCAAGACTCTCAACACACGACTCAGACTACTTCCCAAGCCGGATATCAAGAAATGACACGGAATTGACGTAAACCAAGAATATTCGCAAATCTATGTTCCACACTAAGAATCGCGTTCGTCAGTGTTGATAGCTAGCCTCATCTACACAGAAATGTAAACCAAACAATAATATAATCGATAATACACAATAATCGAGGCTATGCAACACTATTTACAACGAATGATATATTTAAGTTACAACAAAATACGGTACGCGACACTATTTACGAGTACTTGAGGAATAAAAAATTATCAGAGATATAATTATAATGGAACTGTAGAAGGGAAAAAAAAGGCACGTTACACATTTTCAATTTAAAGAAAATTAGCTACTGTTTCAGGTACCTTATAAGACTGATTTTTACCCATAACCTGATCGATACATTTTCTATTGCGATATACATAAAACAGGCAGCGATCCTTCGCTGCTGCTGGACGAAGGATTATGAACATTTGGTAAAATTTAATATATTCTTCAGTAACTACAAAACTGTTGAAAACATTATTCTTTGTTTGCTTGAGTTTCACAATTAATAACTTCTTAAATCTTCAATATAATCTAATGTTATCTGGCTAATTTCATTATAATAATTAAATTATTTATTTAATATCTTCAACGCTAACAAAATACAATAAAATTAATAAATACATCTAGAAATAGTATATAATGAAATGATTTTGTAAAATTAGCTCTAGCTATTCATGCACGAGGTAAGCAAATGGGAACGCTATGGTGTCAAAGATGTGGTAATAAAGATAAAAATAAAGAAATGCTTAAATGGTTATATAACGTAGAGAGGATGGATGAAAGAAGATTGATGAAACAGATTTATAAAGCGAGTGTGAATGGGCAAGTCAGTAGAGGTTGACCTAGGGCGAATGTATCTCGATAGGATCAAAATTTTTCGGAAGAATTGCCAGAACCAGAATTTCAGCAACCGATGAGCATGTATGAAAGCGCTGATGAAAGTAGAAGAAGCAAAAGACGTGTGTAAGAACCGTAAAAAGTAAAAAGAAGTGATCTCTGCCTACCCTATGAGAAAACAGCGTTACTGTAATATATGTATGTATGTATATAAATCATGTGCGAGTGTATAAATAGCTAATTCATTATCTTTGCTTACACTATTTTTTAACGACAAATTAAAACAAATCAAAATAAGAATTTTTTTTAAACTAGTCATGTTCAAACAATTTTACAAAAATGAAAAAACATCAATCCTTTTTATAGATATATAAATTATTACTAGTGCTTCTTCTTCTTTTTACTGTTCTTACACACTTTTTTTGCACCCTCATCGGTGCTCTCATACATGCTCGTGGGTTGTTGGTACTCTTGACCTGGCCTTTCTTCAAATAATGTTGATCTGATCGAGATATGTTCGCCGAGGTCGACCTCTAACGACCATTCACACTCGCCTTATAAATTTTTTTTGGCAATCTTCCTTAATCCATCCTTTCTACGTGTCCAAACCAACCAAGCATTCCTTTATCAATCTTTGTAACCACATCTTCTTTTACACCACAGCGTTCTCTTATCTCACTATTCTTTATTTTATCCAACCGAGTCACTCCGGCTTTATTTTTTTTTACTGAAAATAGTCTTAAAAAGGGTAGACCTATCGAGAAGGCCGCGGACGGCCCGAACTGCGACTATTAAAAGGGGGAGGGATTATAGAAAGGAGATGGTTGTGGACCCGCTTTTTAAAAAGTTGCACGTCATAGTTCTCTGGAAAAACTTATTTAGAAAACTTGTTCCATTCTAAAGCAGCCCTGTAAAAAAAAAATTCTTGGTGAAGATTGGTCCTTGTGGTGTCGACCTTGAGGGTAAATGGGTGAGACTGATCAGCGTGCCGAGTTCTTTGGCCGAATGTGGCCAGTGGTGGTACAAGAGTTTTTATTTATCTGGAGCATCTGCCAGTAGAGGTCGGATTTGAGCTTTGTACGTCGTCAACAGTTGATCAGGAGTAAAAAACTTTTTAGCTTTCCACAGAAAACCTAGCCTCTGGCTTGCTGACTTTGCGATGTTAGCAACATGGTTATGTCAAGACATATTATTAGACACCGTGACTCCCAAAATCAAGATGGAGGGACTTGGTTCAAGTGTATTTCCGGACATTGTGATGGAATGATTTGAGGAATTCACTGTCTTGGAAAACGTGGCGCTTTTTATTTTCTGGGCGTTGAACTGAACAAGATTGCTGGTTCCCCACTCGACGATTGCTTCAAGATCTTTTGTGATAAAATCAACCTGTTCCTGCCTGAGTCTTTTTGTATCATTCACCGAAAGTGATTGATGGGATGTGAAAGTTGAGACAAGTGTGCTGACGTCTGCGAAACTGTAAATGGGGTTCGTGGTGGTTTTCAAGAGGTCGTTGATGTGTAAAAGAAATAAGGTGGGGGACAGGATGGAACCCTGGGGGACCCCGGCATTAGTTTTAAACGCATCAGAAGAAATACCGTCAACTGCCACATGTAAGGAGCGATCTTGCATGAAGCTAAAGAGCCATTGGTTCAGTTTGATTGGGAGACCGTAGGCAGATAATTTGCTTGACAATGCTATACTTCTCAGACTACTCATCTTCGCAGCTTTAATCCTATTTTCATGCTTCTTCTGCCAAATCCAACATTCACTACCATATATAAGTGTAGGAAGCACTTCTCTATGCACAGCCAGACGTGCCATTTTTGACACTTTCTGGCTGTTCATAAAGTTTGTTAAATTAAATATCATAATGCTCTTTTACATAAATTCTACACGTATCTAGCTTGAAATGTTATCAGAGTTGGTTATTGTTTTATTACTAAATGTTATTGTACATATTAAGTTATAGATATAAATCATTATGACCAAATTGTGTGTTAACTCACATCGGGTGTTATTCTTATAATCACCTATTTTAAAGATAAATTTGTGACTGAAATTATCAAAAATGCAGCACATACTTCTTTGAACTGGTACAAAGTACGTTCAAAGAATTTTCTATTACATTTTGTTGCTCCTAACACGTAACGCTGATTTATGGTAGTAGTTTGAATTCTATTACGGCAGCACGAGATCCACCCAAGCAACAGCAAATTTTGTTTTTGCAATATCGTCAAAAGCACTCGCATTTGATAAATTCGTCAAAGAAAATCGAGCGAAAGCATTGCCTTGCTTAAAGTAATATAAGTGAAAACAAAGTAATTTATCAAATAAATAGTCTATTGTTATCCAACGTTGTGTTTTACGAAATATACATCCAAAATATGGACTTGAATTTATCATCTTCTATCGTTTTGCTCTTAAAATGCTGGCTGGTTATTGTTTTTCACACCCTTTCGCAGAATTACGCGGGGTAAGATAAATGCAAAATACGTCTGGATAGAAATTACACTTAGAAATATGGTATCATTAATAATTTTGTATTAAATGTTGCACCATTTGTTTTCATTTATGTATCCACTTTTGGATTGAAATTTTAAAATATGAAGTGTATGTATTTTTCACTCGCCTCCTCCATTTCGTTTGTACTCAATTTCATGCTAGTGAAACTTTTTATCAAAAATTCATCGTATTTGTACCTATTTACAATATAAATATGGATTCATCGCTCATTCTTTTACTAAATTACAATGCGTTTTTAAAAGATCAGCAGCATCTCTAAATTGTACAGAATTTGTAATGCCGCGAAATTTTATCGTTTTTTAAATAAGTGCAGATTTACATCATTCCAAGCTTACCTGTAAACTTCAAACCACAGTCATGAACAGTAGCGACGAGTTTTTACAGATTGCATCCCTGTCTGACGCCTCGTTGGATGCTACACTCATGGGTCATTGTTCCATCAATAAGGGTTACTGGAGGAATACATTGGAAACAAAAAGCACAGAATAGAAACGATTGGAAAAAACTAGGGTAAATCTATGTTCAAAATTGGACAAATTGAACGGCACAAGAAGAAGAAGAAGAAGAAGTAGTAGTAGAAGAAGAAGAAGAATGCAAAAAAAAGTATGATAATTATGTTCACTGACATCAGATAGATTTCTATGTCTCAAAAAAGGCAATCACTTTCATCAGTTTCGAATGAACTGATACAAGTGATGGACTATAAAACAAGTAATAACACAACTCACAGTTGAAGCATTACAAGATACACAGATTACAGGGTGAGCTATTGATCTAGTAGCTAAGAACATAGATATTCAGGTATTTTAAAAAACTGTGACGGTGCAAAATCGTTGTGTTATATTTAAATGTTAACTAGCCAATAATTTGTGATATAAATGTGAAAAGTTTTGCACATTGCAGGAAGGTGGAACAAACTTTTTAAGCTCTTAGAAATAGCTTTCATAGAAGTTCTTGCAGCATATACTATACAATTCTAAATGGATCAAGTAGGAAATAATGCACTAAAAAAGATTTAATAGAGAAAACAAAGACTGAAAGTTTTTTTAAAATCTAATTAAACTGGGAGCTGCACTAAAATCTAAAGTACTTGTTAAATAAAATTCTCCGGAGAACAATACAATAAAAAACTATAGTTAAAATTATTATTTCGACGAAAGTTTGCTTATTACATTTCCCAACATGGATTCCATAAAACGAAACTTTCCAAATTAAAACTGTTTTATAATGCAACCGATCTTTTTGTCTGTTTTTAGTTGGGAGTTTTTATTTATTGTTGACTTCTATCCAGCATTCGGTCGACGCATCTAGAAAGTTTGGATAATGTGCAGTGCTCGTAAGGATGGGAACATTTTTCCAACGCTTTCAAAAATTTAGTATTGAATTATTTTTGTTTTTCAAATTTCCAAAGAGTTTATAATATTGTGGCGTAAATTCGGAATTCACGCCGTGCCGGGGAAATATAGTTATTTTATTTTGTTGACTTATTTCTACTCTAATAACACATTAATTATTGTAAAATTATCAATGTTTACATTTTTATACAGAAACCTTAAACTTTCTTTTATTCTTCTTATGACGCCCTCTCTTTTCGAAGGTTGGCGATCCACATAGTTAACATTGTTCTGGACACAGCAACTCGAAAGATTTCAATGGAAGTGCACCCAAACCATCTTCTAAGGTCTTTCAACCAGGAGTTCTGACGTCTACCAACAGATCCTTTCCCTTGAATCTTTCCTTCAATTATTAGTCTCAGAAGTTCATACTTATTGCCTCTCATTGACTTTTATTAGCAGAGATTAAATAGTAGCGCCACAAGTTTGCACGGAAACGACTCAGCCCAGTGGTGAATTTTTTTGATAATTACCCAATTCATATTGGACAAAAGTTTTTTTTTAATTGTTGTTAATTTACATTTGATTATATTACCTAAAATCAGCTTGCTGAGATTCAAGTTTCCAGCAAGTTTTTAAAATGGTAGTGCAAAAAACTTTAATAACACATTGATTATAGTAACACTATTAGTAACTTTTAAAAATTTAACAATTTAACAAATTTTACATTATTGTGAAATAATAATTGATTCTCTTAACTGAAACTAGCTTTTTGTAGTTGAAATTAATTAGTAGCACCACAAAAAAACCACTCAGCCTGGTGGCGCAATATTTTTATAATTACTTGATTTACATTAGAGTTACATTTTTTTTTAATTTTAGTAGACTTTTAATGTTGTTACATTATTGTAAAATAAACATTTGATTCTTTTAACTGAAATTAGCCAGTTAAGCTACAAATTTTCAATAAGTTTAGAGTCTGATGGCGAAAACTTAACACTCTGATAAGTAATGAAATAAAAAGTTATATTATTACAGTGTTCACATTTTTATTCGTAGCCAAAAGTTTGTTTAGCAGAAATTAGATTGTAGCACCACAAGTTTGCAGAGAAACAACTCAGCCTATGGTGGCGTAATGAATTACTCAACACTTGGATGAACAATCTCAAGGCAGATATTAACTAATTGTTAGAAATATGAGCAATTCATAATCGGATGACGGCCAATTGACGTAATTAGCTATTCAGTTGCGCCACAAGTCAGGAATTAGATCCAGTTGTATCACTTGAAATCTCCACGTTGACTTAAATAGTTTTTTTTTAATAAGTTACTTCAATTTGGATTCGTAGATTTTTGGAGTATACGCCTTGGCAAGTAAGACATTACATAACAACAACAAATGAAGATTTAAAATGAGTGAAGTTTGTTTGAGTAAGAACTTGAGGTTGACGATGCGATTCTAAAATCCTCACATAAATCATAAAGATAGCTGTGGTTAGTTTTATCTGTATGTTTATGTTAATCCATTCTTATATGGCATGTAGCTTGGATTTAGTCAAGAACTTACCTAATTCCGCAAACTTGAGGTTTTAAAACCTCTAATCCAGTGTGTTTTCTCCCATACTTCACATACCAGCGCGTTTGTGACTTCATTTGCTTAAATTTACATCCGCGCCCGACAAGAATCCGTAAATACTGTCTACTTTAGAGTTTTCAAGAGAGACTACTGACGAAAATTAGAAAGTTACAAACATTTTTTGAAATGGCTCGTCGTCTTGAAAATTTATTGATTTACCGCAGTCTTTAAAGACAGTCTATAAAGTTTTTTAGTTTCCACATTTATCGTTCCTTTTGTGACATACAGAATACATTTTCCATAATTTTTGGATGCTACTTGTTTTCGTTAGAAATGCTTGCTTGGTATTTATTGTGGTATTATTAGGAGATACATTTTCTTCTACTCGTAGCAGAATTAAACTTATTGTGTTCGTACACACAGATAGTCACGGCTTTTTACCGTTGGAGTAGGCAGATACCAATTTTTTTTTACCTGCTACGATTCTTACACACGTCTTTTGCTTCTTCTACTCGACCTGGCCTTTCTTTCGATCTGGTCGTAGTTGTTTCGCAGCCATCTTCTAGTTCATTACCCAGCAGTACTGTAAGAAATACACCAAGTTGTCTCTGGGTCAATCATCCGCGTCCCAAAGAGTTAAAAGTTGGCCCAATGTATTGGCACTTTCTTATTTTGAAATCTATATAAAATGCTTCGTCCTGAATGACTGACTGACGGATCAACGCACAGCCTAAAATGCTGATTGTAGATACCTGAAACTAGGAGGATGTGTTTTTTGTATGACGTAGGCATCCGATAAGAAAGGATTTTCCAAAATTCTGCCCCTAACGAAGTGAAAAACGGTGGCAAAGTTTGTATGGTACAACGTAATTAGTCCAATCTACTTTAAATTTTGCATAAACATTCTTTAACAGAATTGAAGGAAGACGTGTTCCGTATTTTATTGAACTTATCGACTAACGGGGTTAAAAAGTGGTGATTTTCATTGGAGTTAATATCAATATTGTGATTTAAATTACATTTTATTTTGACACATGTTTAAAAACTCAATCCGATTTTATTCAAAAAACGTTCAACTCACATAAAAACTTGGTGCAATGAAATACTCTTTAAAATGACAAATATAAAGGAATATTTGAATCGGATTAGAATTCGAAATTTCAATTTTATTTGTTCTTGGATATTTGAATGAAAAACTTACCTTATACCTTGACTGCACACTCCGCGTTTAAACTTCCTCTCGATTTGATACAAACCGAAACCCCACTCTGCAATATACCCAAACAAAGTAATATGGCAGAAGTACTAAGCAAAACGAAATAAATTATTTGACATGAGAGTACTATGGCTCATAAAGGGGGTTTTGAAGCTCTAAATAAAAGCAGCCATATTTGTGGCCTTTAGTAACAAAACTGAGCCTTACCAAAAATATTAGAGTCCATCTTAGGGGAGATGTTACTGCCGGACAGTTCTCAGACCTGTAAAATAGAAAATGGTGATTTTCCGTAACTGGATAATAATATAATTTTCCCTACAGAGTTAGGTACAATTGGTTTCACTGTAAAAAAACTTATAGCTAAAATTAACCCAAACATTAATAATATTCACGATAAACCTGCTGAATGGTTATGCAAGCGTGCCATTCAAAAAATTAACAAGCCCCAGTCATAAATGATATACTTTTGAGATCAATCAAAGTCGAATATCAATATAAATCCGTCGACTCAGTGATAAACACCGATGATGCCATTCATTATCCGGTCGAGTTCCTGAATACACTGAATCCTCTCGGTCTCCCAACTCACATATTAAAATTGAGAGCTGGCGCGCCAATTATGTTGCTGCGCAATATAAATCGACCAAAATTATGCAATGGCACCAGATTGCAAGTGGAAACATTGCATCGCAATGTAATCGAGGCAACTATTCTGACAGGAGAGTCTGTATTTATTCCTAGGATGCCCCTAACACCATAAAATTACCCCTTCGAATTCAAGAGAGTGCAGTTTTCCATCAAAGTCTGCTTCGCCGTGACCATCAACAAAGCTCAAGGTCAAACTCTTAAGGTAGCGGTAGTAAACTTAGAAGAAAGCTGCTTTTCCCACGGCCAATTGTATGTGGCATGCTTCAGAGTAAGCGCAAAGAGTAGCCTGGTGATTTTAGCACCCGAAGGAAAAACAAAAAATGAAATACTGCGGTAGGTGTTGTATTTTGATTTCGTTTTAAAAAGATAATACCCCCGTGTCACTTTAACCGGATCAAATGCCGAGCTTCGTGTTCATAAAATATAACAAAATTTTATTTTCATGTTTATTTAATCTTTAAATCCCTACATTATAATAAATATTGTTACATTTTATAAGCTTTAACATAATAATTTATATGTTATAACAAAATTAATAACGTAAAAAACCAATTAAAAATCCTATTAGATCCATTTTCGACTTCTAAAGTAAACTAAAGTAAACCGAGACATTTATACACATCTTTTGCTTCTTCTACTTTTATCAGTGCTCTCATATACATGCTCGTTAGATGTTGGTACGCTTGACCTGGTCATTCTTTAAAACAATGTCTATCTGATCGAGATATGTTCGTCGAGGGCGACTTCTACTGACTTGCCCATTCACACTGCTGCTCATAAAGTTATGTAGCTTCCCATCCATTTGTTTTCCTGCCGACACCCTTCGCTCAATATCACAGTCATATTTTCCGTCTCTTGTAAAGTTAGTTGTTCGTTTCAGCGATAATTTAACGTGTATTCTTGACAGTCAAAGTGTTAGAGGCAACTTTATCTAAGCATACAGACCGCAACGACAAAAAATAGACCGAGAAAACGCCGAAAACTCTCCGGAGCGATCGTTTGGGGATTCGTTTTATGCCCGAACAGCTAAACGGAGGGCGCGTTCGGGGCTACTCC
The DNA here is from genome assembly GCA_950111635.1 of Agelastica alni. Taxonomy (NCBI): domain Eukaryota; kingdom Metazoa; phylum Arthropoda; class Insecta; order Coleoptera; family Chrysomelidae; genus Agelastica; species Agelastica alni. The sequence continues at coordinate 28,878,915 of OX467717.1, forward strand.
ACTCGATGCTCCTTCACCTTAATTTCATTGGTTTTTCTCGAGGCGTATCGTCCTTTCTTTTTCTCCTCGTAAAACCGGGCACCAAACGGGAGAGGAAAGGGTTGCAAACACGATTCGAATACGCCGTTATCTTTATCATTGTACCGGATGTTCCAAAAAACGTGTATTAAATTTCAGAAACGGCTAATACCGATACGAGACATTCGTAGAGGTGGAACAAAACTTCCTGATAAAACACTTTCCATAATAACTTATCCATACGAACGCAAATTTTCAATAAAAATGAAACATTTATTCGAAATGGGCAGGACATTGGGTCCTTTTACATCCTGGAAGAGGTGTCCACGGTTAGAAATTAAGCCAGACGACACTAATTATCACGGGAACCTCGGAAGCATTCCCACGAAAAGCGGCTGACGGGAATTTTGATTGGTATCGTTCGTGTCAAAAATTTGAAATACAAATTTATGCAGAGATTTATGTTATTGTTTTGGAACTCTGTTCTGCTTCGTGACGTTTTGCTTCTTTGTGTGATTTATACTGTGCTCATATCCTACATAGTTAATTTTTAAAAACTACCTGCTTGGGATAAGTCTGAGGTACAGAGTACGTAATGAGACCATTCGACAAAGAACCAAAGTCACCGATATCATAGAGCGTGTCGCACACCTTAAGTGGCAATGGGCTGGACATGTGGCTAGACAAAATGACAGCAGATGAACAAAAAAGTTAATTCAGTGGAGACTCAGAGAAACAAGAAGAAGCATAGGTAGACCTCCAAAAAGATGGCTAGATGATGTGAAGAGAACAGCGGGCACCCATTGGCGGCAAACAGCTCAAGACAGAAACGCATGGAAGAGATTAGAAGAGGCATATGTCCTGCAGTGGGCAATAATTGGCTGAAGAAGACCTGCTGAGTGATTTTTGAAACATTAAACATGCGGAAACCTGAGTGGAAACCCAAACTTCGCAGTCACAGAACAACACAACGTACCCACTCTGCAATTTGGAATTTTCTTGTGTTTCAGCAAAGAATAGACCAATGTCAAGAAAAAACATATTATTTGCCCATTACTTTCCGAGAATAAGCCATCAGACATTAAAGAAGAGCATAACGAAGAAATTAAAAACTTTGATGGAAAGAAGAGATCTGAAAGCAATGATTTTTCTACAATAGATGATCACTAGAAGAATAAATTAGGAGAAATGGTAAAATGTTAAATTAGGAGACATATTAAAGAACACCAGTATACCAATTAACTTGAAACGCAAGGTATATGATGCATATGTCTTACCTGTGGCCACATATGGTCTAGAAACCATGGCATTTACCAAAAACTCCATTAACCGACTCCAGGTAACACAGAGAGCCATAAAAAGAGCAATTCTAGGAACCTCAGTTTACTTTTAAAATCTGTGAATAAAACCTCCAGATTCTGATGAAAAAGTTTGTTAAATCTTTCCTCCAAGGCCCGTGCCATTGAATCCGGATATTTTATACCAATTTTCCTAATAACCGTTGGTATTATAATGTTCAAATTTAACAAACTGGTCGTTTCAGCAGTGAATGTTCGACTGAGAAAATATTCAATACAACGAATAATTTTGGTTTGTATAACGTGTGTTTTCTTTATGTTGAAAACCTATCAAAGGTTTACTTGCATATCCAGGCTCTAGTTACTGAACCAATATCAACTATTCACAACTTTTGGGGGGGCCATGGCCCCCTCCTCAGATCCGCCAGTGGGCTGTACTGACGGCAATGTCAAACAGAACGGTTCACCCACTCTTCATAAACCAAACATCTACTCCACACAACATATACACAAAAGATCTGATAGGTCGAAGTGCTTGAGAGGCAACATAGCCTTTACGACCCCCTTTCCCTACAATTTACTCCACACAACATATTCTAACTAGGATCTGCATTCTAAGAAGAATAGCAAAATAACCGTTTATATTTGATTTACCCTCGTACAACTAAATACACCCTATATAGATCAGATACATGGACTAAGGCTTGTCCTTAAACTAGATTCGGTTTGTCAGGAAAGAGCTTTAAAGAACGCGGTGGTATTTTAGTACTGTTTCTCATAGGAAGCTAAACTTGGTAAAAAGTTTAACAAAAATAATAAAAAAACAATATTTTATGAGTAATAATTTCCCTTCTTTATTAATTTTTTCATAAAAACTGTTCACAATACACCGGAAGCTTTCATTGTTTAATAAATCAATAACGAATTCGGCCTATAGTTAATGACAGGATTCTTATGTTCATTGTTGAAATATTGATTACGGGCGAACCCTGTCATTATAATTTTTAACATTTTTGAAAAAATTATACTTTCTGTTTTCATCCCTACAAATGAACATGTGTTGCGTGCATCAAAAGATTGTTTTTACTTTCACTTAATTATTTTAAGAATGCATATGCTACCTTTTTTTATTTGTGAATTTAGGTATAATTATGTAGAACAATGAATTTCGAAACAATAACAGATTGTGAATCAGGTGTATATTTTTCATTCTATATGGGGTATTACTGTTGCTAAATATAAGTGCTACCGCATTGTACATTAAAGTTTCAATGAAGTGACAGTAATTATTATTTATGCAAAATGCATGGTATAAACAAAATCAGATTACATTTTACAGGGCGAAATCCACGAAGTTTTAAAGCAAAACGGTGTGTGTATGCAAATTTTTTACAGCAGATCTATGTCAATTTAAAAGGACATTATAAATATTAACTTTCCAGTGGGAATTTATAGTAATGGCTCCGATCTTGCGAATCCCGAATTTTGTCATATCTCCACATTTCGAGGTCCCCAGAGTCGAATTCAATAGTTTTTAAGTGATGCCTGTGTGTATGTACGAGGGCAGTTTGATAAGTCAGTGACTTTTTGAATTTCCCGCGCAGTTACTCCAAATACAACAGTGCTGCCGTCAACTATAATCTATCAGTGGGCAACTTTCTAATTTTGAGCAAGCTACGTCGTGCAGTTGGTGTTTGATAGCCGTTCAAAGCAGACAACCTCGTGAATTTTTACGAAAATGGAAAAAAGTGAATTTCGTGTGCTGATTAAACATTACTTTTTACGTAAAAAATCCATCACTGAAACTAAGGAAAGACTTGATAAATACTACGGGGACTCGGCAACATCAGTTTCAATGGTTAAGAAGTGGTTTACAGAGTTCCGTTGTGGTCGTACCAGCACTAGTGACGCCGAACGTCCAGATCGCCCAAAAGAAGTGATCACGCCGGAAATCGTCGATAAAATCCATGAAATGATATTGGATGATCGGAGAATGAAAGTGCGTGAGTTGGCTCATGCTGTAAGTGTATCTCAACTGAACGGGTACATCATATTTTACACGAATATTTGGACATGAAAAAAATCTCTGCGAGATGGGTGCCGCGATTGCTTACACTCGACCATAAGCGCAATCGTGTGACCACTTCAACAGAGTGTTTAGCGATGTTCAGCCGTAATCCATACGAATTTTTGCGCCGTTTTGTTACTGTGGCTGAAACATGGATCCATCACAACACGCCAGAGACCAAGGAACAATCGAAACAGTGGGTTGCTCGGGGTGAACGTGGAACAAAGAAGGCGAAACAGAGTCTGTCAGCCAACAATGTCATGACCACAGTTTTTTGGGATGTACGCGGTGTCATTCACATCGATTACCTCAAGAAAGGTAAAACGATTACCGGCGAATATTATTCAAAGCTTTTGAACAGATTCGACGTTGATTTGAAGCAAAAACGGCCGCATTTGACGAAGAAAAAAGTGCTGTTCCATCAAGACAATGCACGTGTGCACACTTGTCTAGTCACGATGGCCAAATTCCACGAATTGGGATACGAACTGCTACCCTATCCAGCATATTCTCCAGATTTAGCCCCCTGCGACTATTTTCTGTTTCCAAACCTAAAGAAATGGCTGGGCGGTAAGATATTTGAGTCGAATGAAGAAGTCATTACCGAAACAAACACGTATTTTGAAAGCTTTGAAAAAACCTATTATTTGGAGGAAATAAAAAAATTAGAAAAACGCTGGACTAAATGTATCGAGCTAAAAGGTGATTATGTAGAAAAATAAAATGTTTATTTGCGGAAAAAAATTTGTTTTATTCAAAAAGTCACTGACTTATCAAACCGCCCTCGTATGTATGTCCGTTCGTCTCGATTATCTCGAGAACAAAAAAAGATAACGACGTGGGACCAATTGCATTCGACGCATAATTACGCAACTTAGAACTGATTAGATTTCAGAAAAATCATTAAAGCTGTTATTTATGGAGAAAACTGAAATAAATGGTAAACTACCTGAATTTTGCAATTTATAAATTATACTATTTATAATACAGAATTTTAAGATCTTTTGAAAAATATGATTATTGCACGTTAGGAATAGTTGTATAAAAATATAATGACAATATTTTATAAAAAAAATAGTTTTATTAAAAAACAATTAAATATCAGTGGTCTGAGTGCAACCCGAGAGACCGCACGACTAACTTCCCAGTGGAAAGAATAAAAAAATACTGTTTTGTCGTTATAATTAATATTATTATTAAAAAACCAGTTTCAAATTGCTTATAACAAATTATAATTGTCATTAACAATATTCTGTATATGTCAACCGTATCCTTTTAAACTTTTTCTTATCATTTTATAAACGAGAGCTATTTTCAATTGTTTATAACAAAAATAATTCCGAACGTACATACGAAGATACGTACATACACAAACAGACGTCCACTTAAAAACTATTGTATTCGATTCTGGGGACCTTGAAATGTGGAGATATGTCAAAATTTGGGATTCGCAAAATCGGACCCATTACTATAACTTCCCGCTGGGAAGTTAAAAATAGGAAATTGAAAATAGCTTATGAAATGATAAAAAAAAGTTTGAAAGAATACGGCTAACATAAACAGAATATGACAATTATAATTTGTTATAAACAATTTAAGTAAGTTAGTCGTGTGGACCTCTCGGGTCGCACCCAGACCATTGATATTTTTTTAAAATCTTTATTGTGTTTCATAAACAGGGTTACGTATCAAAGTACAATTTTTGTTTACAGTTCTTTCCTTTACTTAAATTTTTTTTCGAAAACTGTCATGGTTTCATAAAAAATAAATAACTCTCAATCCGATTAATTTTGGCAAATTATTTTTTAATGCTAAATATTTAACTATGTATATCCTTCACTAATCTTACTGATCATCACAGGGTATTCAGAAAATTCAGTCTGGGTATTAGCACATTCAAAGTACAATATCGTTGTTAAGGAACACCCTGTATTTTATCAGTTAATTTTGCAGTAATTTGAATTATCTTTCACACTGCATTATGGTTGTCTATACCTATCTCTTCAAACTTTGACGTAATTTACATACTTTTGAAACTATAAAAATTCGTAGTGACTCACCCTGCATAATAACACAATTATTAATATATATTTGGTTAATAAACATTACTTTACTATAATTATTGTACACTGTAGAAACGTTCAGAGAGACACCTTTTACTCCATGACTACTGATGCTATTTTAAAAATATTTTTTGAAACTAAAAAATATCATCAATTTCTGAAGGTAAAGCATTTTTATTTCTTGCAAAATCTTTTAATTTTTGGAAAAATATCTACCAGTCTTGGAAGGTATGCTACAATCTTTCAGGCTGAAGTTTTCGCCATCGAATTGTATGCAAGAAAACTGACTAACAGACCTCAGACCTCAGATAGCGAGGCTGCTTAAAAATCACTAAGCTTTAACAAGATAAATTCTAAACTTGTGTGGAATTGCATCCAATCCCTTAAGTACCTTGGTGCGAACAACAGATTGACCCTGCTGTGGGTACCCAGGCCCTAGGGGGTGGAGGAGAACGAAAGATCTGAATCAACAAACAGACTATCGGTTTTTCTGCGTGGAAGACGACAAACGGACTATCAGTTTTGCTACGTGAAAGACAAAACTGATGAACATATACTATGTTTATGCCTCGGCCTGAAGAGAATAAAGTTTAAAATATTTGGTTATACCAACCTCAAAACTACCGATTTCAAGAAAATCTCACCCCATACAACAATGAACTTCGTGAGAAGGGCTGGATTGTGAGGTGAACTATAACCTCTAAGGGTGAGCTACAATAGACCTACTACTACCCCCACTCACATGATACCTAACCTAACCTATTTTTGGAACGATCGGCAGTTTATTGAATTTTCTATTACTTTAAAGTATCTCTTCCTCGGTTTTTCCTTAGTTTTCTTTTCCCTATTTTAAATTAAAGGGTTGGGGAAGCGGAAGGGAGTGGGTTGACAAAAAACAGATATCTGTATCGTAAAAATGTGATTCTCTTGGAGCAAAAAACGAAGTGTTTTAGTATATACTTAAATTCTAATAAATACTGCCAAAGTTCGGGGTGGGCTGTTTTATGTGGTCCACTCCGTATATTAAACAATAAATAAATTCTCCGATAAAGTTCACATTTTTGTCACCAGTTGGAGTTAAAGTCTTGTCGCAAGGTTAATCGAAATAAAATTATAGATGGCGCTATCTGCCAAACACAGAGCAATAATTCTACCGGATTTTGATACAATTTAAAGCAATAAATAATACGAAAAGAGAAAACGTTAGCTTATTGCGTTAATTTATAAAATCACAGTTAATTGAGAAATCCATCACCCCGTCGCGGCGAGGCCCAGCTCTTAAAAAATTAAAGACTCCTCTTCGGGAAAGGTAAAGATCTAATTTAAATGGCAAGTCTTAGATCGCTAGATAAGTTGATCTAGATTAATTAATGAAAGTATTTTCCAGGACCAATTTATCTTAGAATTAAGATTAAGACGTCGGAAAATGTCTTAGTCTTAATTTGTCACTCTCGCACACCCGCCCCCCTCGATTGCGCCTCCCCTCTTCTTTCGCTGGTTCTTTCCGCGTTTCTTTTTGACTCCGTTCGCCATCGCCTTTGCAGCTTCTGCCGTATTTGAATTGTAAATGGATTTCTATGGGATTTATTGATTTTTCTTTGCCTGGAAATGCAAGTCTTGGCTGCGCAACAAGGTAACACGCGTAAGCAAGTTTATCGTATAGTCTTTACTTCTCTTTTTATTCTTCAACATTAAATTTTTTTTAAAATAAACGCTTTTTTCTCCAAAAAGAAAGTCACTTTACAGTTGTACTACTGTATGTTGATGATAACATCTTGTATAAATGAATATATCAATATGTGCCATGTGCATAAAACATAGTTCAGTTGTTAAAAAATAAATGGCCTTTATTGTTTAGAATTCTCATACACAATATACCTACACAAAAAAGCAACAATAGCAGTACATATTGGTGGAAACACTAAACCTATCCCAATTAACAGAGGAGTTCGTCAAGGGATCGTTATCTCACCAAAACTATTTACACTCGCACTTGACGTGTTCAAGAACATCGACTGGACTGACAAAGAAATAAATATTAATGGAATAACTCTGAGCCATCTGCGGTATGCTGACGACATAATTATTATCGCTACAAGTTTCGAAGAATTGCAGACCATGATTACTCAACTATTGAGAGCTTCGGAAGAAGTAGGTCTCATAATGAATCCGGAGACGCCAAAGATAATGACGAATACACAGGACTTCCGACAGATAATACTCAATGAGAAAAATTTGGAAACAGTAAGCGAAAATCTCAAATCTCAGATACGCGGACGACACGACAATCTTAGCAAGCAGTGAAGAGGAAATGAGAAACTTTTTAAAACAAATCGAAGAATTTAGTGCAGAATCGGGGTTAAAACTCAACAGGAGCAAGTGTTGTCTTATGATCGTATATAAAAGCGGATATTTACCACGAATCCTTTCTTCGATACCTGATATAGAGTGCAAAGAATCAATTATATACCTCGGCGCATGCATCACGAACAAAGGTGGCAGTGAAAAGAAAATAAAAAGGAGGATCGGGATGGCAAGGACAGCGTTAGCCAAACTAATAAAAGTATGGAAAGATCACAACATAAGTAAAGCGACAAAAAAACGCCTCATGAAATTTCTTGTATTCTCAATCGCTACCTACGGCTCCGAGTCATGGACTATCAATGTGACATGTAGACGCCGAATCGAAGCTTTCGAAATGACATGCTATAGACGAATGCTTAGAATTCCATGAACGGCCCGCAGAACAAACGCTTCAATCCTTCAAGAGCTAATAATTGCAGAAAATGAACGGTTGTTACCAGACATTCAAAGAAACACCCTCAAATACTTTGGCCATGTCATTCGGAGAGATGGGTTAGAAAAACAAGTCATTCAGGGGAAAGTTGACAGAAGGCGCCGAAGAGAAAGATTACCAAACAGATATATCGATCAAATAAAATCCTGGACAAACCTCTCCATACAAGAAGTGATGCGGACTGCTGAAGACAGAAACCTGGGGAATATGACTGTCCCAGGCATTTTTTTTTTATGAAAATAGTCGCAAAAAGGGTAGACCTATCGTGTGGGCCGCGGACGGCCCGCACTGCGACTCTTAGAAGGGGAAGGGATTATAGAAATAAAATGATTGTGGACACGCTTTTTAAAAAGTTGCAGGTCATAGTTCTCTGGAAAAACTGATTTTGGAAGCTTATTCCATTCCGTAGCAGCCCTGTAAAAGAAGGATTCTTGATGAAGATTGGTCCTTGTAGTGTCAATCTTGAGAGTAAATAGATGAGACTGATCAGCGTGCCGAGTTCTTCGGCCGAATGTGGCCAATGGTGGTATAAGAGTTTTTATTTCTCTGGAGCATCTACCATGGAAATATCTGTAGAGCAATGACTGGTCTGCAACTCTTCTTCTATGTTCTAGAGGGTGAAGGGTATCTGTGAGAGTTGAGCTATTTATCAAGTGAATGGCTCTTTTCTGAATGGAATCTAGAAGACGAAGAGAATGCCTTGGTGCTGAACCCCAAATGTGCGAGCAATACTCCAGTAGAGGTCGGATTTGAGCCTTGTACGTCGTCAACAGTTGATCAGAAGTAAAAAACTTTCTGGCTTTCCACAGAAAACCTAGCCTCTGGCTTGCCGACTTTGCGATGTTAGCAACATGGTCATGCCAAGACATATTATTGGACACCGTGACTCCCAAAATCGAGATGGAGGGACTTGGCTCAAGTGTATTTCCGGACATTGTGATGGGATAATTTGAGGAATTCACTTTCTTGAAAAACGTGGCACTTTGTGTTTTTTGGGCGTTGAACTAAACAAGATTGTTGGCTCCCCACTCGACGATTGCTTTAAGATCTCTATTGATGGAATCAACCTGTTCCTGCCTGAGTCTATTTGTATCATTCACCGAAAGTGATCGATAGGATGTGAAAGTTGAGACAAGTGTGCTATCGTCTGCGAAACTGTAAATGGGGTTCATGGTAGTTTTTAAAAGTTCGTTGATGTGTAAAAGAAATAAGGTGGGGGACAGGATGGAACCCTGGGGGACCCCGGCATTAGTTTTACACGCATCAGAAGAAATACCGTCAACTGCCACATGTAAGGAGCGATCTTGCATGAAGCTCAAGAGCCATTGGCGCAATTTGGTTGGGAGACCGTAGGCAGATAATTTACTTAACAATGCCTGGTGCCAAACGCGGTCAAAGGCTTTAGATATATCCAAGGCTATTGCACGGGATTCGCCAAACTTTTCAATAGTGTTTGTCCAGAGCTGAGTGACATAAGCCAGCAAATCTCCAGTAGACCGAAGTTGTCGAAATCCATATTGTCTATCATGGATTATCTCCAGATATTTGATAAGTTTTGTGTTAATCAAGGGGTCACGACGTCTGAAACCAGAATACATATACCTAGGACAAATAATAAAAGTAAACAAGTAAAATCAAATTGCGGAAATTACAAGACGAATAAGGCTGGTTTGGACAGGTTTTGGAAAGCTAAGCTGGATACTGAAAAGTAGTAAAATACAACAATATATGAAACAAAAGTTTATGATCAATGTATCCTTCCTATACTCACTTATGGCTCACAAACTTGGACTCTTACCAAAGCTAATATGGATAAAATAACAAAGACACAAAGATCAATGTTGAGAGTGAAACTTAGGGATAGAAAAACAAACGAATGGATTAGAAGTAAAACGAAAGTAAGAGACGCAAGAGAACATGCCACCCGACTAAAATGAAGTTTCGCAGGACATAATGCCCGTCTGAAAGACAAAAGATGGAATAATGAAATACAGCAATGAAGACCATGGCTAGGTAAAATACATAGAGGAAGGCCACAAATGGGATGTGGAGATGTAATAAAAAAAAGACGGTCATCACTGGAAGCAAATGGCGGAAAATAGACGACGGTGAATTGAAATGGGAGAGACTAACGTCCAAAGTTGGATCACTTAAGACTAAAGAAGAAAAGGTTTTTGAAAAATAAATAAAATATATTTTCCTGCTTCTGTATAATATTTCAACACTGTAGTGCCATAAGAACACTTACCTTTAACCAGATGTTATGTTAAATAAGTTCGATCTACTATACGAGTATGTTTAAACATTCTTTATTATTGCTAAATTGTTGTACGTAATCTTGTCACATCTAGCAGTGGTGTATTAGCTAATAGTTGACGATGCAACCGGATATTTTGTGTTATTGTACCCACGTAACGACCTACACCAACTCAAATATATCTGGGCTCTCGACATTAGCAGGAAAAGAGTAACAAAATATAAACTTTCCAACAGGAGAGAGACTGGTATCTCTGCCCCATTCATTTGTTTTTCTGCCAACACCCTTCGCTTAATGTCAATGCCATACTTTCCATCTATCGTAAACTTTGAACCCAAGTATACATCTCTTTCTCCCTTAATCAAAACTTCACAGTGTGTCATGTTTTTTTCTCTTTCAAAAACTATTACTTTCGTTAACGAAAGTGCATTTTTTTTAACACTGAAACTTAAGCAAGCACAAAAGGAAGCTTATGTGGACCATAATCTTTACGAAGATCCCGTTGAGAGATCTTTAAAAAAAAGCAAAGAATAAATTAAATTTAAAAAATACCAAATACTATTTAGGGTTAGCCATGAAATACTAATATTGGAACCTTTCGAGCCCCTTCCCATTTCAGTTGGCTCAATTATAAATTTTTTTATTGTTTCAGTTTTTTTTTAATATTATAGGGCGCATTTTGAAAGTTCGCCACAGGCGCTGCAATCCTAGTTCCGGCTCTGCCTATAGGTACCTGCAGGTGTAAAAAAGAAATAAACTTTGTTTTAGAACAAATGAAGTAAATTTTTTAACACACTTTAAATTTCTTTATTTTTTACATTAAATAGGATTGCATAAAAAAGTAAAGTTATACAGGATTAGAACAAAAAAAATCGATTGGATATTGTAATTTTTGTAGTGATTAAACTGTATTAACTAAGAATTCAAATGTCAATATTTTTGTTGTTAATACTGCCGGTTGAATATGTTGTTTTTTGTTCTTTTATTCTCTCACTGGTTGATTTTTCTTTATCTTCCTTCTGGCATTGGTTAAGCAACCATCGATTTGATTTTCTGGATTTCGTGACAATCAGAAAACTTCTTGTTTGGGAAAGAAAATCTGAAAACAAAGAGAACTGTTTTGGTTGAAATATTCTTTTAAAAAGTCGTGTGGTGTCATTGGACACCCGATAGAACAGTCCCTTTCGTCCTTCGACAAAAAATTTTTTATATTTATAAATGTTGTTCAAGGTATTTTGCAAAAAAAAATAATTTTTTGGGTATATCTTAATATTATATTATGAGATTCATTAAATTCACAATTGTAAGTAAACATGAATTAATAATATAAAAAATGGTTGTTAACATAAAATAATTTTGGGGCACTGTACGAGTAAACGGGCCTCTCTTTCACTATGTTTCTTGCTTTCTTTATCTTCCTCTGCAATCAGTGAGTGGACTTAATTTTTAATTGATAATTGTTAATGACAAATTAATTGTTGTGAACAATATCGTCCATTTAAATTGAGGAATAACTGTTTACAACATTATTTTTGCAGAATAAAGATTTTTAATTTGAATAGAAAGAAGTTTTTAAGTTCATTAAGAGCTGCAATTTAACGAATTTTTTTATTAAAAATTAATAACTCTAAAACTATTGATGGCAGAACATTCAGATTGGTATTATTTTTTTCTTCCTAAAAATCTTCAAAAATTATATGTATCATGTCTCAATCTCCGATATTTTCAAGTTATTTAATAATAAATTGGCAATACGAGTAGTCGAATTACTTTCTGCCTCCCTCTCTCTCTGCAGACAGTAATTGTAGGAAGAGAAATAGCGACTAACGCATTCTTGTAACGCACAGCTTTTGCCCGGTCTCCGTTTCAAAAAAGATATTAATTTTTTGTACAGGCTGACCAAAATTTTATTTTCTTTTTTTACTAAAAATAGTCGCAAAAAGGGTAAACCTATTTGAGGAATTCACTTTCTTGGAAAACGTGGCGCTTTGTGTTTTCTGGGCGTTAAACTAAACAAGATTGTTGGTTCCCCACTCGACGATTGCTTCAAGATCTCTATTGATGGAATCAACCTGTTCCTATCTTAGTTTATTTGTTGTGTAAAAAAAATAGGGTGGGGGACAGGATGGAACCCTGGGGACCCCGGCATTAATTTTTAACGCATCAGAAGAAATATTTATTTACGTATTTATATTTATTTATTTATTACGTGTTGAATTTTATGCATTAACTGTTTGTAACAATGTACACAGTTGCAAAAAAAGCCTAATTTTTTTCTTTTAGTTTTAACATTTGTTGTAGCAGAACACAATTATTAAAAACCCTTTTAATGTAACTGTTTTGAAGGAAGAGATAATAATTGTAATTTGAAATAATTTTAAACAAACTTCTACTCCAAAATTATTATTATTATTATGCACGAAAACTAAAAAAAGTCATTTATTGGGTAAATAAATATTTCCTCCTTTCTATTTGAACCAATTTACATACTAAGAGATATATTTCAAGCCTGTCTCAGAAAGTTAGCGCTCTTCTGGATATTTAAAATTAAATGAGTACATCTATAATATTTATAAAGACAAAAACAAAGCTTTAAAGTTTATTTAATGAAAACTAGCACTTTAATTAAAACCATCCAGAAACGATGTGACCCAAATATTAATTGAATCTTTCTTGTCTTCCTCCAAAGCTATTTCACAATGGCGGGCGCTATCGGGGTGTCAAATGCGCACACCAAACCCCAGATTAGATATTTCGCTCAACTGCAAAAGAACCTCATGCATCTGGATGGTAAAAATGCAGTAATAGTGTTTCGTAGTCATATTAAAAAATATAAAATTAAAAAAAGAAGCTCAGAATACTAGTGTGAAGAATAACGGGAGATTTAACTTAAAGCAATTCGATATTCCAAACTTCCTAAAAGTCATAGGGTCAAAAAGACCAGTACATATAGAGCAGACAAATGCTGCTACTTAGTAAATATCATTATTGAGAAATAGGACATTAGAAGAAATGTATATGAAAGCAAGATCATCTTTTAATCAAATAAATGCTATTTTCAAAGTACGACTAGGTACTCAGATGTTTTGTACTTTTCTTACTTTAGTATATGGCATAGAATCCTGAACGCTAAACAAGCCACCTTAAAACAAATCGTGTGGTGTCATTGGACACCCGATACAAACGAAGTTTGCTATTCGACAAATATGTAAGTAAATGTTAGATAGCAATAGATAGGTTAGGTGAGGTGAGCCGTGGTACCTAACTGCCATGTTAGAATTTAATAATCAACTTTCATTTTTGTTATTCTTTAGAACCAGTTAACTTTTTAATACTATTAGCAAAAGTTTATTGCATTATATTTCTTTTTAATTTATGTAAATACCTTAAAATACGTAATATTTTTTTTAAATGTCTAACATTAAGTAAAAGAAGGTAACATTAATAAGATACGAGTATTTTACTACTATTTAGCAAACTTAAGGTCAAATAAAATTTCATTCAGTAAAACTAAAATGTTTGCCATGTCAACACATTTCAATTAAAAAAAATGGCAAAATATATTTACAAAATTGTAAAATATATTAACTAATATTAATTTTAAGTTTTAAGACTTGAACATATAAACTTTCCGCATATTGTTAAACACTAATTCAAATTACTTCTGTCAACCCCAATCACCTCTCAAGACCTATTTAAAAGTCTAAGAAAACAATGTGTTTTTTTTATTTAGATTATACTAACCAATCATATAATATAAATTATCTCCATCTCTTCGTCTCTCTGCAGTCAGTAAGTATAGAGAAATAGAGAGAGCTACTAATGCATTCTTGACATTTTTGTTACGCACATTTTTTGCTGGTTAGCCCCGGTTTCTGCAAGTGTGAAAGAAAATTAAAAAAAAGAAGCATTTAAGACGTGGCTTAACAGAAGGATGCAGAAAATACCAAGGACTGCTAAAAAGAAAAATGAAGAAGTTCTCTGAAAAATGAGGAAAGATATGGAACTCATTTACACTTATCAAATGCCAAAAGCTCCAGTATACTTCAATTCATTCTACAGAGGAAAATGTACAGAAATCAAGCATCCAGGTGAAGAAGAATATCCTGGATTCGAAATTTAAAAACATGGTTAAGCCTCAAGCGTCACAAACAAAATTAAATTTGCCAAGATGATATCCAACATTCTAAACGGATACACACGTCCAGAAAAAGAACTTCGTAGTGAGTGGTACTGTTTCTTAATGAAACTGTTTTGTATTCATGCATAATGCACCTAATTACAGGAAAAAAATTAATTATAACATAAACTGATCTTCGAAAAACCTTAACACGTGTTGACCCCTCCTCATAGACTGTTCGAGGGGTTTTACATACCTAGCAACAATAAAAAATAGGGGGTGGTGAGGGTTATACGATCAAAAGTATACACTTCCCACTTTTATTGGTTTTGATCTGTTTTTGACTGACAAAAAACTAAAAAGGTTCGGTTTCTCTAAACCGTCACACTAGGTCTTAATTGTCTAGGAGTTGAAGAATTTTAACACTTGAATTTTAATGGTATGCCTCTCCTAGTGACTCCCAGAATACTTCTGCTCGTCACATTGGTTGTGATAATTTTTTAATCCAATAACTTGCAATTATAAATTTTATCGATGTTATGGAGGTGTTATAGATATTATTTGCAGTTTTTTCAATACCTTGCAAGTAAATAAGTGACTTTTAGTAAAGGGTAGGTATTTCACATGTAAAATTTGTATTATTTTCTTATTCTTGCAGCTGCCTCAAGAATGTTTTGATATTCATTTTAAACTATCATTTTTTACCGGTTGCAATATTTTAAAATAACTCCCTGTAGGTATTCCGTTTAACATAAATAATAAAGCAATTCCTTTTTGCAGACGAGTAAAAAGTTTAGAGATCGACTTAATTCTAGAGCAAGGCGCTCTGCCTTCTAATACTTATTATTTTATGCTAATGACCCAAACGTAAAAAGCTATTCTCGTGCTTATTTACATAATGAGAATTTTAGTTTCGCTTTTTTATTTTGGTCGAAACGAAGTGGAAGTTTGCTCATAAATAATTTTCTCGTTACACTTAATTGTTTGATTAAAAATTTATTTTTCCATCTCACAATAAGCCACAAGTTTCACAATATTCTTCTCTCTTCTGTCATTTAGTTCCCTTATTCTATCAAAGAACTGTGTAACGAATTTATTAAATTTTAAAATACAAATATCTATTCAAAGATTGATCTCAGAGTAAAAGGTGCAAACTGCAAATTTTTTCAGAACAATTTCGAAATCTCGTCTAAATATAAGAGAAAACAATCGAACAACCATTAAAGTATTATCAAGGGCAAAAAAATATAATTAAAATTTGAAATTAAAACTGATTAATTTTAATTATTCTACTGCAATACATATTGAATGAAAATGTACGAAAAAACAAATTTTATATTTCTTTTATCACAAACAAACTTATATAATAATGCTGTCTAAAATCTTGATCTTATCATCTTTGACCTTAGTCGGTGTACACTTCTGAGACACAGTCCAGACAATCTCGTATTTTCGGTCATTGTTGTCCTTGTTTTTACTTTTCATACATACCTATAGTCACACCTTTTTTCCGTAGGAGTAGGCAGAGACCACTTCTTTTCACTTGCTACGGTTCTTAAACACGTATTCCGCCTCTTCTACTTTCATTAGCGCTTTCATACATGCTAGTCGGTTGCTGTCACTCCTGACCTGACCTGTTTTTAAAAAAAATTACATCTGATCGAGATATTTTCGCCTAGGTCGACTTCTACCGACTTGCTCATTCACACTTGCCTTATAGGTACACCTGTTTCCGCTATCTTCATAAACTCATCCTATCCAAACCATCCAAGTATTGCCTTTTTTGATACGTTCTGGCTGCTCATAAAGTTATACAGGGCGTCATTAATTTGTTTTTCTGCCAATAACCTTCGCTCAATCATACTTTTCGTCGCTCGTAAACTTTGAACCCAAGTATACAAACCCATTCATTTGTTCCACTCTTTCTCCTTCAATCAGCTCCTCGCAGTTTGTCATAATATTTTCTTTTTCAAAAACCATTACTTTCGTCTTACTTACATTCACTTTCATCCCTTTAATTTTTGGTGCATCATGCATAAGCATAATATTAACCATCAATGCAACTTCTACTTTTCAAGATCTTTCAATGTTATGAAAGGCAAAGTGAGAAATATCTTTTTTGCTCTGGAAATTGCTGGAAAGTAATTACATTTTTCGTCCCATGCGGATACGGGGAAAATAGAATTCATCCCAGGTATGGTCTGCCTGTCATAAAAGGCGACTAAAAGTCTCCAATCCAAAGTGTTAAGCGACCCGTGCCGATGGATGCATGGCGGTGGGAGAGCACCGTAGCTAACGGAGCCTACAGGAAACCGGGCAAAATCATGTAGTAGACAGCCTTAGTCCTGTGCAAGGGGCACCTCAGGGCCAGACCACCCCTTCCTCCATACTCGTTGACTGCAAAGAAGAACTGAAAACGCTGGTAGACCATAATCACGTCAAGCTGATACGGGTTCCATACCGCCAGGAAGTTACAGGTAATAAGGAAGTAGACGAACTTGCAAGAAAAGGTTCGGAAAAACACAAAAACTACTGGAAAAGCATACCAGGACACAAACACGGGATATAAGACATCAAAGAGCTGTGCCATAAAAGGACGGCAGCACTGTTACCGATAAACAGGAATTAGCTAAGAATCACTAAAGGAGTCTTTAATGAAGGCCTGGCCTGCAGGTTGTGCGGCGGTGATCCGGGGGCGGTGAAGCGCGTGCTGCACTACTGCAGGGCGCTGGGGAGGATGGGCGGTTCTTGGGCGATTACTTTGTTACCATCCAGTACAAATCTTGTACAAGGTACGAAGGTACTGGATTGGGTGCAGCGTGGTTCTAGGTCCCAGGGATTGCCAGGGAGTGGAGTTTTTGGTGAGTAGACCTGACACAGTCAGTGGAGTCCCTCAGTAGACCTTGAGCTTTCAGGCATATTATAATGATAAACCGGTATGGCGTTCTTTCCTTACAGAAAATTAGGTGGAATAATTCGCTTCAAAATTTTCCATTTCTGTTTCCTGTTCGAAACTTGGTTTATTTGCTCCAGTGATAGTTCGTTGCATTCTGCGATAAATGTCCAAAGCGTTTGGTTCCATATCCATAGCATTTGACAATTCTTCCAATCAAAAAAATCTTCTCCGGATTTTTTCGATTTTTGCGACAAAAAGGTATATTGATATACATTAAAGCAGTATTTCCCAACCTTTTTTGTGCCATGCCCTTCCTTAGCCTTTTTAAAATTCTTATGCCCCCCCCCCCATGTAACATACATAATTTTTAATATTAAAAAATTGAATTGATTACTTAAGAAACTTATATGATAGGTTTTAGGAAGAAATCACTAGGAAACTGTTAACTACATAAAATCATAAGTTTTACATATAGCTGAACTCGTATTGAAGAGGAGATTCCAATAATAACTGAATATACAGGATGATGTATTTAAAAAACCAAAGTGAATAATAATATCAAAGAAACGGCAAATCTGACAACATTGCAAATGTCAAATCTGGAATCTCTGTATCTCAAATTTCGTACAATTCGTACAAGCAATTTACGAGATAATTTTCCGTTTCCATACTTTTGGTCCACTCTGTATATTACAGTACTAAGAACATACGGTATTATTGATGTATTGTAGCGAATTTCGTCAAAGGATTTTTTTAAGGATAATTTTTGCAACAATTTGAAAACAATAATAATGAAAATTGTATTTTATTTAATTGACACTGACAGTGCCACGTACACAAACTTCAGGATGAAAGACTTGTAAGATTGGTGTGGGAGGAGGTTCCAACAGGAAAAAGACCACTCGGACGCCCCAGAATGCGTTGGAGAGATAACATTAAATCAGATCTGCAGAAAATGAATGACCCTTTTGACCAAAGATTGATGGAAGACCGTATTAATTGGAAAAAAGTTGTGCAGTCAGCCAAGACCCACCCAGGGTTTTAGTGGTAGAAGATGATGATAATGATGATAACATTAACAGTAACGGAAATTAACCTCAAAATAGCCAAATGATAGCCAACTCTAACCGCGCGCTCATTCGTCAAATCAACTCTCGGAAAAATGGTTGACGTATATCATTGATGTCTATCTGACGGTCAACTCTAACTGCGCGCTCATTCGTCATATCAAATGCTACAGTTACTGATACACATTTCACGAAATGACCCCCAAATATTGCGAGTAAGCAGAGGAAAGTGTTACACATGCAAGAAAGCGAGAGCAAAGATTTTACACATCAATAATAATTGTGGTATACCTACTTATTAAGTTTTTAATACGCGTTGTAGTGAATTTCGTCAGAAGATTTTTTTAAGGTTAATTTTTGCAATAATTAAAAAACAACATTTTTTATAACTTTTTATTATAACTGCCATTAAAAATTGGTTCAATGCGGGGATAAAATATTTTTTTGGAAATTTTTATAAATATGCCCAATAATTAAAATAATAAATTTATTCAAGTTGGCTTTTCCATACATTACATCATTTAGTTTTTTAATTCCATCAAAAACCTGTAAGAATTTATTCAATTTTAAAATAAAAATATTTATGTAACGATTGGTCTCATAAGAGAATTCCAGCGAAAAGGTGTAAACTTCGAATACGCATTTCCAAAGTTCCATCAACACACGCCCCGGCGCCACCCGCCCTGTCGTTTTTCGCGACTTTTTCCACTTTTTTCAAACTCGAACAAACCAATAAGAAACAGAAAGAAGGCAAACAAACTTTAAAAATTCCAACCCAACACTCGGTCACCCGTACCCTAATTGGACAGAAAAGAATGAACGATACCGCGCCAGAGAGAGAAGAAAAAAACCGAAGAGGGGCACCAGCTCGGTCTTATTCGCCGGGGTTGTTGTAAAAATGCGCTTCTTTTATTCGCTCCCCCTGCCGAAGCATTTTTAAAACACACCCTTATTTGTTCGCGAGGGTGGGGAAAAGGTCAGCGCTGAAAGTTACGGCATCGATATTTTCTTTAGGTGCTCTTCTTCTTCTTCTTCTTCTTATTTGTTACGGCGGGGTAAGCAAGCGGGTGGGGCTTTAATTTAAAAGGGTCGCTATAAAATACGTTGTTATTATAATTACTGCAAGGGATGTTAAAAACAGAAACGTGTTGCAAACGTCACTTTTTACTTTTTAGAACCCCGTTTAAACATGTTTTTTAAACAATAAGTTAATAAAGAATTTTTTAACTCAATATGTACGTTTCAAAACGCTCTAAATAAGTTTATCATAAAAACGTCAAACTTCACATTGCTGGTGTCATTTGTTGCAAATGGAAATACGCCAAGTATATTTTTTTGTGTGCAGAAAATTTTTAATTTAACTAAACTATGGATTACCAATCGGATTTTAAAACGAATCATCCTTAAGAGTCTACCTTGCAACTCACAATATCAAAGTGAAAGTTGATGGACGAAAATAAATTTTATAGTAGCAGTGTCTTTCAAAACAATCGATATTAATGTACTTTTTTCGTCGACCTCTACGAAAAATGACATTTTATTACGTACTAATTTCCGAATAAAAAATCGACTATTTTTGAAGGAAAGTATTTTTCGTCCGCTATGGTCACTATGATACAGTACGGCGTGATAAGGTCATTTTCGTAAATCCACGATATGAAAATGAAAATAGGAATAATGCTGCGGAGATGAGTAGTCTGAGAATTATAGCCGTAGCGACTCGGTTGGATAAAATAAAGAATAGTGATATAAGAGAACGCTGTGGTGTAAAAGAAGATGTGGTTACAAAGATAGATAAAGGAATGCTTAGATGGTTTGGACACGTAGAAAGGATGGATGAAGAAAGATTGACGAAACAAATTTATAAGGCGAGTGTGAATGGACAAGTCGGTAGAGGTCGACCTCGGCGAACATATCTCGATCGGATCAACATTGTTTTGAAGAAAAGCCAGGTCAAGAGTACTAACAACCGACGAGCATGAATGAGAGCACTGATGAAAGCAGAGGAAGCAAAATTTGTGTGTAAAAACAGTAGCAAGTGGAAGGAAGTTGTCTCTGTTTACCCCTAATGGAAAAAGGTGTGATTACAAGGGCAGTTTGATAAGTCAGTGACTTTTTAAATTTCCCGCGCAGTTACTCCAAATGCAACAGTGCTGCCGTCAACTATAATCTATCAGTGGGTAACTTTCTAATTTTGAGCAAGCTACGTCGTGCAGTTGGTGTTTGATAGCCGTTCAAAGAAGACAACCTCGTGAATGTTTACGAAAATGGAAAAAAGTGAATTTCGTGTGCTGATAAAGCATTACTTTTTACGTAAAAAATCCATCACTGAAACTAAGGAAAAACTTGATAAATACTACGGAGACTCGGCACCATCAATTTCAATGGTTAAGAAGTGGTTTACAGAGTTCCGTTGTGATCGCGTACCAGCACTAGTGACGCCGAACGTCCAGGTCGCCCAAAAAAAGTGATCACGCCGGAAATCGTCAATAAAATCCATGAAATGATATTGGATGATCGGAGAATGAAAGTGCGTGAGTTGGCTCATGCTGTAGGTGTATCTCAACTGAACGGGTACATCATATTTTACACGAATATTTGGACATGAAAAAACTCTCTGCGAGATGGGTGCCGCGATTGCTCACACTCGACCATAAGCGCAATCGTGTGACCACTTCAAAAGAGTGTTTAGCGATGTTCAGCCGTAATCCGGACGAATTTTTGCGCCGTTTTGTTACTGTGAATGAAACATGGATCCATCACAACACGCCAGAGACCAAGGAACAATCGAAACAGTGGGTTGCTCGGGGTGAACGTGGACCAAAGAAGGCGAAACAGAGTCTGTCAGCCAACAAGGTCATGGCCACAGTTTTTTGGGATGTACGCGATGTCATTCACATCGATTACCTCAAGAAAGGTAAAACGATCACCGGCAAATATTATTCAAAGCTTTTGAACAGATTCGACGTTGATTTGAAGAAAAAACGGCCGCACTTGGCGAAGAAGAAAGTGCTGTTCCATCAAGACAATGCACGTGTGCACACTTGTCTAGTCACGATGGCCAAAATCCACGAATTGGGATACGAACTGCTACCCCATCCAGCATATTCTCCAGATTTAGCCCCCTGCGACAATTTTCTGTTTCCAAACCTAAAGAAATGGCTGGGCGGTAAGAGATTTAAGTCGAATGAAGAAGTCATTACCGAAACAAACGCGTATTTTGAGAGCTTTGAAAAAACCTATTATTTCGAGGGAATAAAAAAATTAGAAAAACGCTGGACTAAATGTATTGAGCTAAAAGGTGATTATGTAGAAAAATAAAATGTTTATTTGCGGAAAAAAATTTGTTTTATTCAAAAAGTCACTGACTTATCAAACCGCCCTCGTATATTAGGGTGCTTTAACTCTTACCCTTACAAAAGTTCCTATTTAACATA
The DNA here is from genome assembly GCA_950111635.1 of Agelastica alni. Taxonomy (NCBI): domain Eukaryota; kingdom Metazoa; phylum Arthropoda; class Insecta; order Coleoptera; family Chrysomelidae; genus Agelastica; species Agelastica alni. Next base: position 28,900,936 of record OX467717.1, read on the forward strand.
AAAAAAATGCTCACCAAACATAGGACCTATAGCTCAACTCTAAGGGGTCGCTATTTTTATTTTAGTTTCTCATTTAATTAACATGAAAAAATGAATTTACACATAATTAATGCAACCTTTACAAAAAACCATTTTGTATTCTTAAAGTTGAGTCTTCCAGCTTTACTTAACTGTAAAACAAAGTGTGATTATCTTCACTACAAGACTAGTTATAGCCATTTAAAAAAATATCAAATTTTTAAGTATGGAGAAGTAGCTTGCAATTATTTTTTTAGTTTTTATCGTTTCCCAAAAATCTGGATGAACATCAAGGAACCCATACGACAATTGAAGCTGTTTAAAAAGAAAAAGAGTCTCCACACTAACGAGATACCTTAGATCTTTTTGAATTAATGTATCCAGTTCACTCTCCTTCACGTTGAATCTTATTTCCCGAATTCAGATTTCGTTAAAAGTAAAATTTTTATGAAGAGTTTGAAAGTCGTCAATGAACCAAATTACCGGCGCCTCAAAAAGACGTATTTTTTTTAACTGATATATTGTACTCTAATTATTATTAATAAAAAAATAATCACCTAAGTGGACAGGATAAATTTTTTTGTTGAATATAAATATAATGTATAACAAAGTTATAATCTATGAGTACATGTAATTATACATATAATTTATTTATCTTGTTATTATCATGAGTGCTGCCACCTACATTACGTACTAACAACCATTTTTGAAATCTGTAATCCATAAAAATACAACACTGACTAATAATTTGGGTGAAAATTTTGAGATATTATGCACTAAAAAAATTATTTCTCCAAATTAAAAAATTTAATAATTTTTAAATGGCTGTAACTAGTCATGTAGTAAAGATAATCATACTTTGTTTTAGAGTTTTGTAAAGCTTGAAGACTTAACTTTAAGAATATAAACTGGTTTTTTGTAAAAAATTACAATAACTATGTGTAAATTCAATTTTAATAAAAAATAATTTTTCCCATGTTAATTAAATGAGAAACTAAAATAAAAATAGTGACCCCTTAGAGTTGAGCTATAGGGTCCATGTTTGGTGAGGATTTTTTTTATATCAAATAGAAACTTTTAAAAGGGTAAGAGTTAAAAAAAAAAAATTTTTTTTGAAGCTCTCTAGCTCATACATTGACTGCAATTGGTTAAAGGAAAAAATGGTTTTGTTGTTATATCTCAGGCTCTCGTCATCGTAGCAAAATAAAATATATACCACACAAAAAGTGCTATCAAAATAAGTCCAGAAGTTTGTACGTGATGCTCGGACAACAAACAGACAGACAAAAAACCCATTTCTGTTACAGTTTTATAATAGCGTAGATGAAATGAATTATTATTTTTCAAAGTCCGACTGTTCATTTGTTTAGCTAAATATCAGCTACGAATTTATTTACGTTGAGAATTGCGCTGAAATTGACAAACGTTGTTGTATTATCCATAACAAAACAATGGCGATAAATTCATCTTCATTTCATCGAATTTATACAACTGAAATAATGAAATGCACCGCTCGATTATCGAGCTCGATATATTTCAACCCTACGTTTTACAAATATTCCACTATCGCGTTACATTTCTGCAGCAACCCTAAAATATCAAACTCTTTCTGCGCGCCCCTTTACGGAACAAATAATAGTCGTAAGAATGCGCCAAGAAGGATTCGGGTGACGAGCTTGATCAGAGCGCACCCCAGCGGGAAAAACACATAAATAAACGTCGATGTTTTTCCCCCTTGAACCTATCGTTTCTTTTGTTAGTTTTTTTTTTTTTAATATTTATCGATCAAACAATTACTGTTACATTTGAGTAGATGGCCTGTTAAGTCCTTAATCGTAATTTTATCCACCATCTTTAGCTGAATTGAACCAAAGACATAATTTGGTCAATACTTTCTGATTCTTTTTTAATGTAACCGATGGAGACAACAACCCTTTACTCCTAAATAGAAAAGACCTCAAACTACCACCATCTTCTGATAGAATGTGAAATACTATAACAATAATAAAGGCGTGGGGTGCTTTCATTCCGAAACGCAGAGTTAGTTTAAAAATCTTCTCTATGTGCCGTCTCCGCTTCGAAGGTTGGCAATCATCATAGCAATTCTTATTAGTTCATTATTACTGCATTCAAACCAATCCCTAAGGTTCTTCAGCCATGAATTTCGTCTTCTTCCTACAGATCTCTTGCCTTGGATTTTTTCCTGCATAATTATTTGAAACATTTGATATTTTTCTCCTCTCATGACATGTCCCATGTACAGCATCTCTTAATTGTCGAAATCACTTCTCTCTCCTTATACATACGTCTCATCACTTCCACGTTGGTTATTCTCTCTACCCATTAGATTCTCAATATTTTCCGGTATATCCACATCTCAAATGACTCCAGTCTCCTCATGTAGGTTACCTTCAGTGTCCAGGCCCCCATCCCATAGTATAGTATAGACAGCACATAGCATCTCTTCAGTCGTATTTTTAAATCAAGGTTTAAATCTCTGCAGCAGAAAAGCCTTTTCATTCTTGTTTAGGTGCTTCCCGCCTGTTTTATTCTGACTCAAATTTTTGTGAGCTATCATTGTTCTCATTAATAATCGTGCCTTGGTATTTATATTGTCTTACTCTTTCAATAGGCTGGTTCCTCACATATATCTTACGATTGTCCTGAGTTGTTTTTGTTATCAGCATATATTTTGTTTTTCTCTTGTTTAGTGATAGTCCATATTCTTCGGTGACAGTGACATTAAATTTCTCGTCAGTAATTTTATTCTAATGTTAAAAATTATTTTTTACTTGATTAACTCTAAAAGCGTGTTTTTTAATTGTTTTCAACTATAATTTATTTTTCGCTATGTACGTACTTTGCACGTATCTCACCAGAGTATTGGATTGGGTGAATTATAATTTGACATTGGAACTGCGCGCATGCATAGTTCACGCACTAGTTCTATCTCTCTTACTCTCATGCAAAGGATCCCTGAAGAAATTTATGAATCCTATCGAAACTAATCAGGATAATCGGATATTTTCATCAAATTATTGCATTGTCGTCGGTCTTTGACAAGTGTACGATGTTTAAATTAAATATGATCGCTCAAAGTAGGGCATAATAAAGGCGAAAGAGTCAGTTACAAACAAACATACAGGTAAAACTAATATATAAGTATGTTAAAAATATACCTGTTACACTGAATACATTGTTAATATAATAAAACAAATTTTATTTAAAGAAAATTTGGTTTTATCATTAGTGTTTTTAACAAATAAATACTATAACTTTATGCAACACAAAATACAAACTACCATTTGTATTACTGCAAATTGCTAGTGGCGCCATCTACTAGATAATAAGCAAACTACTTATTTTGGAAAGTAGAAGACTGTCGCGTATTTTTGCTTCGTTAAATAAAATATTTTCTGCATTTCTGCAACACTATGACATTGGAAGTTTAAATTAAATCTGATCGCTTAAAGTAGGACAAAATCAAGGCCAAAGAGTCAGTTACAAACAAACATACATGAGAAACTAATAAAAGCGTGTTAAAAAATAGTAAGATTTTCCCATAAAGATCTTGAAAATTGTAACGCAAGATCAATAATCTTGTACTTCAAAGGGCTCGAATTGGATCCAGAAGACACAATAAGTAACCTTAGATACGGCACGAAAGCTCTCAAGGTCGAGGAGCCCAAGTATATTCAACAATACTGTACCATAAATCGTCATGTTTCAGCAGCATATTCATTAAAAATTTTATCTCATTATTTTTCGAAGTACCTACGGCAAAGAACTTAAAGATACTTCTGCTAAAGTAGAAACTGCTATAGTTTAATGTAAGATTAGTCTTTTTTCTTTAAGCCAAAAATTTTATTTTTCTAACCTCCAATTGAAAAAATAAATTTTATGCACATCCAATTCGGATTTAGGCAATGGAAAATCATTTAACATTTTCAGTGTTAATACGATGTCGTGATCAAATTTGATTGTGACAACTATCAACTCTTGTTTTTTATATACAGGAGATGTTATATAGTGCAATATAAAGTCAACCATACAACTATTGTATTATTTATTTTAATAATAATGATGATTATTTTAAAAAGTTCGACGTTATTCTAGTACCACAGATAAACATTTTCTATCTTGAACCATTATTAAAATCATTTATACGGTGTAAATAAGACGCCCCAAGATTTAAAACAATCGACCATACATTTATCCCCTTCAAGAACGCTCCTCCGAAAAAGCGATTGCTTTAAGAGATTTTCTGATAATCTATGAAGATCTTATAAAATTAGGAAAATATACCCTCCTAAGGCACTTATTCATCCTGCCATGTACGAAACGATCAATTTAGCCAAGCACAACCCTCCTTCGAAATTTTCCTCCCTCTTTTTTAATGATTCTGCAGTTATTTCTCCAAAAGATGAAGCTGTAGAGTTTTGCTAGCATGACAATGCACTAATGAATACTTTCGTAAAAATAAACAGTGCAAACTTATTCAATTAATAAAATTTCAATTTTTTTTCAGGATTACCTATTAGTTATAAATATTTTCATTTTGAGTTTGTTGCTTTTTGTAGTTGTACATTTATAATATCTGATTTTTTGTATTAATCGAATTCTTTTAAGGAAGGCCCGCTATTATTGGCATATGTGCCTTACATTTTCTACTAACGATACCTACTGGTTCATACATACATATAACCATGCCTTTTTCCCGTAGCGGTGGACACTTTCATACATGTTCGTCGGTTGTTGGTACCATTGACCTGATCTTTATTCAAAACAGTGATACGTTCGTCGAGGTTGACCTTTACCGACTTCCCATACCCATTCACACTCGCCTTGTAAATCAGTATCGTCGATCTTCTTTTATCCATGCTCTCTACGTGTCCAAACCATTTAAGAAATATTTTATATTTCTTTGTTACCACATCTTTTTTGCCACCACATATCTTACTTTACTATTATTCACTTTATCCATCAGAGTCACTGCGGCTTAGCTTCTCGGACTACTCATCTTCGTACTTACTTTCATGCTTCTTTATACATAAGTGCAGGAACCAGCACTCCTCTACGCACAGCCAGTCGTGGCTTTTTCTCACGTTCTGGCTGCTCAAATTATGCAGTGCGCCATCCATTTGTTTCCATATTAAACACCCTTCAGTCATACTTTCCGTCTCTCGTAAACTTTGAACCCAAGTAAACAAACCGACAGCCTAACATATTAAGGAGCCTTGATAAATAACCATGGAAACGTCGAACCTGAAATTAGACGACGCATACAAATGGGACGAACAACGATGACCAATCTAAAAATAATATGGGAAGACAGACAAATATTGCGAAACAAAAAGATAAAACATGTACAAACACTAATATTCGCAATATTCATGTATGGTGTAGAAAGCTGGACGATCAAAGAAGCCGACCGGAAAAGAATTGACTCCTTTGAGCTCTGGTGCTGGAGAAGACTACTGTGCATCCCTTGCACAGCACGGAGGACAAATGTATCAGTTATTCAAGAAATAGGCATAAAAGATAGACTGTCAACAATATGCCGACGACGAATTCTCCAATACTATGGGCATATAAACAGAAGACAAGGAGAAAACATGAAAAAATTGATGAAACAAGGAAAAATAGAAGGCCAGAGGACAAGGGGTCGCTCTCCCACCAGATGGGTAGACCAGGTAAAAAAAATTACGGGAAGACACTTAGAAACAACCATTAGAGACACAAAACATAGAACACTTTGGAAGCAGATCATCAACAACACAAATTGAAAATCATGGAATCACGACCTCGTAGCTTTGAGAGTACGACTGACAGAGAAATAAAAACTCACTCACACTCACTTGTTCTATTTTTTTTTTTCTTCAATCAGCACCTCGCAGTTTGTCATGCTTTCTTTTCTTTCAAACATTACATCTCTTACATTTACTTTCATCTATTCATATTACCTGTTAAGAGGAAATAATTTTTATAAGTTTAAAGCTGCCGGGTCTCAACATACGAAGCCTAACAATTAAATATTTATTTTTTATTCTAGAGATGCGGTACCTTTTAACTTATACCAGTAAGGATTACAAAAGAATCACAATCTATATAAGCCAAGTGAAGTGATCATTTATTTACTTCATCAAAAATTTTAAAGTAAAGTTTATGGATAATTCTATTTTAAAAACATTTACATATTATTTGTAATAAACTGGAGCACAACATCAATCATTGCATGACATCTGTATTTGGAAAAGCTGTTGTTGCATAAAGTCCAGTTTTTGAAGGATTAATCTTTCAAAGCCCTGCATTAAAAAATCTTATATAAATTTGGCAATACAGGGTGATTCTTTGAAAGTTTTAACTGGACGTTTTAGAGAAACTTGACATAATTAAAATCTGAAAATTTGTGGCGAAAGGTTTTCGGGTATGCCGAATTGATCTAAAATATTTAGAGCCTCCAACTACTTTCGGTTATACCGGAAATTGACTATAACTTAACTTATTTTAAATAGAACACTCGGTATATTATTACGTATTTAGAAAAAGCTATTCTTGGGGATTCTCCCAATATAGGGTTTTGCTACTTTACACTGAGTGTTTTACGAGATACTACCATTTTTATCACGAAGAAGTTCTATTTAAAATAAGCAAGTTATAGTGAACTTTCGGTATAACCGGAAGTAGTTGGAGGCTCTAAATATTTTAAATTAATTCGGCATATCCGAAAACCTTTTACCTCAAATTTTCAGATTTTAATTATGTCAACTTTCTCTTGAACGTCTAATTGGAACTCCCAAAGAATCACCCTATACAGGGTGATTTAAAAAAGGTGACCTTGTCTTTAGGATAGGTAGAAAGCTGAAAAATAAATGGGGTTTGCTTATTAAACAATTTTCGTAACGCCATCTGTATTCAAGATAAAGGGCGTTAAAGAAAAAAACGTATGTTTTTTTTTTTTTTATGTTCTGGTTCCCACGAAAAGGGATATCCTGTAATGTTCAGAGAACATCGTGGGAACCAAGGGAAAGATGGTAGGAGTTGGTGTTCTTCTTAAATTTCTGGAGGTTGTATGCCTCGGGGAACACCTCCCTAGGCAATGAGTTCCAAAGCCTCGCAATTCGTTGGATGAATGAGTCTTTGGAAAGTGATGTTCTGCAGGTCTCCAAAGTGACCACGAAGGGGTGTGAAGACTGAACTTGACGGGTTAATCTCGAAGAGACTGCCAAAGGAGGAACGATTGTTGATATTTCAGAAGAGCATCGCCCATGAAAATATCTATAAAATAGAGACAAATCGCCAACTTTTCTACGGTGTTCCAGTGTGTATACACATTTATTACGATTTTGCCGAAACTAGTGGAAACATTGTATTGAAAATTTATACGAATATGTTTTAGAAGCTGATACATCCCTTGAATTTGTTTTTATATCTGACTCTCATAGAGGGCGCTAGTTACACGGTTCGTACCAAGTAGTATTGAACATAACTTTTTTAAGGTTAGATTTATTAATCAAAATTTCAAGTGAACTTAAACATCATTCAATTATACACCAAAAAGCTACTCGATACTGAGTACCGTTTTCGGTTCGGAATATTTTAATTTGAAAATTATAGAGTAATTACCAAATTTTTTTCTTCAACACCCTTTATCTTGAATACGGATGATGTTACGAAAATTTTTTACTAAGGAAACCCCAATTATTTTTTAGTTTTCTACCTATCCTAAAGACGAGGTCACCTTTTTTTGATACACCCTGTATAAAGCTGTCCACTATACAAAGAGGTTAGTTGTACAAACATTTTATGGTCATTAATTTTAACATAGTAATTTATTTAACACCGTGTAAAGTGAAAATATACAAATTTCAATTATAGTTTAATTGAAAAGGGCAATAATTTTATTAAAAAAAACTTATTAACGAAGTTCTGTAAATCCCCTAAATATCAATTCGGACTGGGAGTATCACCGTATGATTTTCCATCGGAAAATTCGAACCAGAAACTGAAATACGCCCACGAAAGGAACGAGAAAAGTTTTCTTTATATTAGAAGCAAGTTCCATAGCAGAGTCATTTAAAATTAAGATTAATTACGTAGCCGTTTTTCATGACTATGTACTTTAATTATTTCTGGCGAACCAACTTATTTAGCTATTTAACTTTCTTAGTTTCCAACTTTCAAAACCATATTTCTTATTCAAACTGAAAATATGGCCTCTTTTATGACTAATTTTAAAGTACGAGAAACTTAATTGACTATCTGGAGTCGTAAACATTCTTCAAGATTGCTTTCTCTTGCGCCGAATTGCATTTAAATTTTATTAACAATTTTTCTTAATTAAAACTCCTGATTACGTTGTAATGTACTTAGAAATGCGTACACATGTTTTTCCTCCCATTTCAGTCGTGTTATTACGAGATGGTTATTCGACGTTTCTTCAGCAATTACATCTGAAAAGACTACTTTTCAAAATTATTGCAATTAAAAAATAACTTAATACATACTATTAAAACATTGACTAAATAATCAAATAACTAATCTAAACTGCAATGTCCTTTATAGTCAAAATACACACTTTTGCTAGAGACCGGATAACAATGTTACTGCTTGGCAGTCTAACTGAAATCTCTCACAATATTGCCTATATATTTACTTCAAACTAAAACTTCAAAAACTAAAAAATTACGACATTGGGATTTCTTTTTATAAATCTTAATCAATTATTTTAAAAAGAGGACGTCAATGATGGAAGAACGAGGAATTAACAAGAGAATTCTTGCCACCCGCGGCTTTAAATCATTCGTCCTTTTGATGACGGACTTCAGCGCAATCCGTAACAATATCAAAATAAATTAATTTAATAAGTAATGTGTCCTAAATTATTTATAATAGCTCAACATTGTCTTCGAACAGATAAAATCAAGTTATGTGAGGGATAGTTATCCGTGCTCTCCGCAATGACTCAAATAATTGTAGGCGGTTCTAAAAATTTCTGCAACCTCTTAAAACTTTTTGTTGAAGCATGTCCCATACGTACTATATCGGATTTAAGTACGGTGATTGCACAGGCCACGAAAATACTTCGATGCTACTATCATCAAGAAAGCTAGTCACTGTTGTAGTCGTGCATTATTATCCCCATCAGTATGAAATTTTCTTTAATGGCTGTTGCACCAACAAACAATGGGTTAAATATTTCATCAATGTACTTATACTTCAGATACATTTCTAGTTTCTACATAAAAGGCATTCAAGTGCGAAATTACGCTTTGTGGTGTGCTAAATGGTCTCGTTTGTCGGATACTATTTTCTAGCATACTCTTAGCATTTGTTTTCGGTTTTAATGGAAAAATTCATGAAATATACCTTGAACTCAGATCAACACGTTTTCTTTCGTTTTTAAAACCGTTAAATTATAAAATATTAACAAAAACATGTTTCTTAAAATGTTTTCATTAAGCTTTTTTTAGTCTAAAGTGTATTTCTTTGCAAATACGTCATCCATCACAAATTACTCTTAAACCTAATATTCCATTTCGCAAATTTTACACAAAAAAAACCAACTCAATTTCTACCGAATCCTATTTAAATTATGTTATATTTTATGGAAATTTAATGGTATCTAGTATAAATATTATCAAAGACAAACCACGAGGGGTAACCATAAATGGACAGCAAATCAAATTGTATCCGCTTCGCAGACGACATAGTAATAATTTCTGAATCTAAAAAAGACATGATCCTAGCAAGTACATTCCAAAAAGTTAGTCTAAAAATAAATGTTCAGAAAAATAATACCATGCTTATTAGTATAACATCAAATAACAATGAAAATGTCAAAATCAATCTGAATAACACAGAATTCCAACAAGTCCAAATTATTTTATACCTTAGTAGCACTATCACCAACAACAACAGATCAACCGATCAAAAAAAGGAAAGCATTGGCGAATCAAGCTTTTTAAACCAAAAATCAACTTGTTACAAACCAACATCTAAGCATTCGTATTCGCAAAAAAGTTCATTAGGACATTTGTTTGGAGTGTACTTACTTATAGAAGCGAATCCTGGACAATAGAGGAAAAAGATAGGAAGAGATTAGAGGCAGTTGAAATGTGGATGTGGAGAAAAATGACCAAGACAAGATGGAGAGAGAGAGAGAGAGGAAGAGTAGGTAACGAGAAAGCATTTGATAGAAAATCAAGAAAGAAGGCAATTAATGAAATCAATACCAACAAGAAAAATCAAGTTAAGAGTCACATCATCCGACGCAATGACTTCATCAATAACATATTTAAAGGAAAAATACTAGGAAATAAAACTAGGGAAACACCGAGAAAGAGATACTTTAAAGTAATACAAAATTCAATGAACTGTCGATAATTCCATGAAATGAAAGAGGTTGCAAGAGATAGAGAGGAGTGGCTTCACTGACAAGGCTTGGCGTTTAGAAATTGATAATGATATTAAAATGTTTACTGATTAAGGATGTTCAATGGTAAAGGGGGTAGGGGGTAAGGGGTGTACTCCATGTTTTAACACAGAACATCAGCAGGGTTACAAACTTTGGGATATTTGTGTGTTAAGAAAATGATGAACAAATCGAACTACTGTTAACTATGTTTATTTACTGTCTCCGGTGTACGTCTGTCCGTCCTTTTTATCTTCGTCCCCCCAGTTGCCTAACGTTCAGTGTAGATAGGCGGTGTGTACCTCCGTCCGGTCAAGTTTATGACTGTTCGTAGAGGATGCGTAAATTGGTGGAAAGGAATTTAGAGTCATAAATATTTACATCGGTACTGAGTAGATGAAAAGGAAAGGAGCTTCTGGTCATAAATATTAGGCTCGTATACGTATACGTGCGCAAAAATGGAAAAGTTTTGTTTTGTCGTATGTGCATAAATTGTCTGTATGGCCGCTACAAAACTATAATTTAAAAACAAAAACTGTATTTAAATAATACCACTTAAAAATTATCTAAAAATTATTTATTTAATCGTTATTTGAATGAAAAAAACGTTTTTATTTTAATAACTTAAATTATTATTTTTAAACTCGTATGTGACGTTGTAAATGTGACGACGACGCACGCATCTGAAGAACTTTTTACTTATATTTGACGTCTGCTAATAAACTCATTTTTTATTTTACCAAACACATTTTAAAAATAATTGTTTTGTTAATAGTTGCAATAAATGATACACCCCATGTCTCGGAGAAAATTCTCCAACGTCGCGCTCCCGTAGAGAACGTTTGCGAGGTTGGCACACTTGATAAGGCTATTAAAGGCCGGAACAATAACGACATATCCGTTTTGCGATGGAAGTGCAAGGTTGTTCCGGTTTCTAATTCGGATCGTTACATTGTTTTATTGTTTTCCCAGTCGTTTTGATGATGTTTTACACACACGTACCGTAAATTTAAGTTTTTCTTTTAGTTTCACACAATAGTTGGGTTTAAGGGATGGGGATTTTATGGAAATTGTTTACTTCGTAGGGTATGAGAATGAGATCAAGAAGTTTCCCATTCAACATGTTGTAACTTCGTTGAAGTCGCAATGGGAGTTTTTAGCTGGTTTGGCTATTATTATAAGGCTAGCGACTCTATTTTTCTTTAATTAATGAATATTTTACAAAAGACCAAATCTTCTATTTTCAAAAAATTATGAAAATTACTTGAAAGGTGTTCTATAATTTCAAAAACGTGTACCAAATTAATCATACAGTCATAGTTAAACTTATATTATTAAAAATAAAAAATATTCATTAAAGTATCATATAAGAGTATCTTTTAACTTTTCTGTAATTCTTGAAGATTGAAGATTTAATCCATGTGAAAGATACATTTGGCCATCTTGGAAGAAAGGTGCATTTTTATGGTGTGTCCAAATTGGTTAAACGATTGCCTGTAAGTTTTCCTATTTAGTTTACATATTTAATATAATTTTTAAATTTTGAATTTTTCAATTCTTTTAACAATGGAAGGTGTTATTATTTTTCAAATAACAATAATCAACTGGTCGACTGGGTAGAGTAGGTACAAATCGTTTAGACTCGTTACTTTCCAAAATGTTTGACATAGAGAATTGTCTGCATAAAAATAAACGTATTTTGTAAAGGCGAGCCACATGCGACCCGCGGGTTGAGAAGAAGAGAAAGAAAAAAACACATTACATTTACCCTTAATATTTGTATAGATGTTATATATAGAGTGTCCGAGGTTTAATAATGAAACCGTTCCTCTGTAGCTGCAATTCCGAAAAACCTTAACACGTTCATCGTTACCTCCCACCGAACCTCCTCTAGGTCATCGCGTACATATTGTGTTTATTAGTGTGCAAGGGGGCAACGCTTGAAATTCCAATAAGAGGATGTTGTGGATTTTGGATACACGCGTCGGAAACTGATTAAATTCAAAGCAAACTAAACATTTCAGCATTATTGGTGGGTCATATAAAAACGACAATTGTACTGTAGAGAGCTGTTACTGTTATTTGCAACTTTGTTCAAAAAAAAGAAGTAAAAAATCGAAAAGGGTATGAGACAGGGATGTGTGGCTTTGAAAGAGAGTGCGTATGTATTAAGAATGAATGATTTGATCGTCAAATGCCTCCTTTACTCCTATGCCAGCTACGGAAATTGGTTGAGCATGTAGTTTTTGACTTTAGTGACCTATAAATCCAGATACAAAAACATGAAATAAATTAAAGTATCTAAGAACACAAAATAATATCTTAAATACTTACAAATTAAGAATCTGACAAGACCATAAAACAACTGTACAATAAACATTAAACAAATTATCCCTGTAAAAACTTATCTTATTTGTTTTTAAAAATGTTAACACCCTCAGCATTTACTATATTTGGTGGTAGGCTGTTCTCTCGAAGAAGTAGGCAGATTGAGACCTTAGGGAGAACCAGTGCCGAGACCTAGGGAGTAGGCAGATTAAGACCCCGGCGTCAAGTCACAAATCCCTAAACCTTACCCGAGTGACTACACCTGAGGAGTAGGCAGACTGAGGCCTTAGTGTGGAAATAATTTATCCTTCATGACTACAACTGAGAAGTAGGCAGATTGAGACCTCAGTGTGAAAATCACTTCCCATCCCCAATTTACTTAATTCCTATACTTCTTGAAACGTCGAAATCAACAAATTTCTAGACACGGTTCAACCCGAACTTTAAAAGTATTACAAATATTCATGACTGCGGAAACCTATCCGAACATAACTAATAATTCTGAATACTGTTTTGGCAATAATCGATTCATTTTGTGTTCATGCCAAACCTTATCGAAAGCCTGAGCTACATCAATGAAGACGGTAGAGCTAACTTTTTTTCTTCCAAGGCCTTTTTAATAATATTAGTTATCCTATGGACTTGGTCTATAGTTGAATGGTTTTCCCTAAATCCAAGATGGTGTGATGGAATTAGTTTATTTTCTTCTATAATAGGTTTTAGTCTTTTTGAAGACATATAGACTCTTTAATCGGTCAACTAAACAAGCGAACGTCTCTCTACTCATGCCAAATAATTGTATTGTATTGCAAATAATGTATAAAACGCTTCTTCCACATATCTTACCCTCAAAATAGGATGGACCCAAATTGACTTTGACCATTGATAGCTTTCCTTCTTCGGCGCCCACGTAAAACATTTGCTAACAAAATTACTTTTCTTTGATCCATTATTTCGAAGCTCACAGCAACAACCGTCTTGTGGGCAACCAGCCTAAAGAGTGGGGCGCAAATAGGTCATAGCATAATAAGAAGAAAAGTTGCAGACGATGTTTAATATTATGCATGATGCCCTAAACATTAAAGGAATGAAAGAAATGTAAGCAAGCAAGTAATGGTTTTTGAAAAAGAAGAAGCATACAAACTGCAAGGTACCGATTGAAGGAAAAAGAATGGAACAAGCGAATGAGTTTTTATAATTGGGTTTAACATTTACGAGAGACGGTAGCAAAGGGTCCTACACTTATGCATGGTTTGGGTTTGGCAAAAGAAGCTCAAAAGTAAGATCAATGCTGCGGAGATGAGTAGTCTGAGAATTGTATAGCTGGAGTGGCTCTAATGGATAAAGTGAAGAATAGTGAGATAAGTAAACGTTTTGGTGTCAAAGAAGATGTTGTAGCAAAGATAGATAAAGAAAAGCTTACATTGTTTAGACACGTAGAGAGAATGGATAAACAAAAATTGACGAAACTGATTTATAAGGCAATTGTAAATGGGCAAGTCGGTAGAGGCCGACCTCAGCGAAAGTATATCGATCATATCGACATTGTTTTGAAGAAAGGCCATGTCGAGAGTACCAACAACTGACAAGCATGTATAAGAGTGCTGATGAAAGTAGGAGCGTGACTATATGTATATTCACGTACTGCGCACAGGTGCATTTCATGAACCTGTAACCGATCCCTGGCAGCGTCCTAATGGGAATAATTGTCGATATTTGGCCCGTTCGACCGCAATTCCTTCCCACCCATTAGGCCGGTTTCATAATTTGCCTGCTCGAGCATCACCGCGCTGACCAATTCGACCGATTTATTAGGTGCATATGAGATGTTACACGAGCGTCAGACGGGCAACTGAGTTGCAGATTTTAATATGTCCAGATAAACGTGTTTCGGACTCTCTGTCTATTTTGATGGGATTTTAGCTAACGCAACCGTAGTCATAATTTCATTTTAGATAAATGCTGGTACAGAAAGAGAGAAAGAATTTTCTAATAAACGTTACTGTGATCAAAATTCGTATCGGTTTTCAACAACAACAGCACAGTTTGGGCGGGAGAAAAAGTAGAACAAAAACTTAAAGTTAATTATTATTTTAAGAGTTTAATTGCGCACTCACAGAGGGGTTGATTAAATTTTAATTAAAATGAATGAATATTTGTTAAAATTAGAAATCCACAAGTTTGCTTTGTGTGCTCTTGATAAAGATTGTCCCGACTGGAAATTTCTGAAATATGCAGCACAGATGGAATGTAAAACAAATTTCGAGGTATAGTTTATTGCCATTGTAAACGAAAATTAATTAAATATATGTAAGATTTAGTTTAATACACGAGTAATTATGCATAAATACGATTTATGCCATAAAAAGATACATCATTATATTTCAAAGTTTTCATTCAGACTGACTTTTCTTTCTTCGAGAAATTATAATGACAGACCTTCCTTGTCATCAATAAGTTAACATATATTTGCGAATCTAATACAATATGCATTTAGGAGCAGAGGCCGTCCTCCGACCAGATGGCATAATGACTTAAGACGTATCCACACTAACTGGATGCAGATTGCTCAGGATAGGAAGATGTGGAAGCGAACAAGAGAGGCCATGTCCAGCAGTGAACTTTAGCGGCTGGTTGATTGATTGATTGATTTGAATACATATATTATTAACAAATTCTCATTTCGGTTTACAGTTGAATGCGTTACAAATATAAGACAAATATAAATAATGGTATAATAAAAGCTGTCAAATAACTCTACGAAGGAACAACTGCCAAGGTAAAAATTAAAGGAAGACTGTCTCAAGGATTTACAGTAAACAAAGGACTCAAACAAGGATGTTGTCTATCGCCAACCCTTTTTAAGATATACTTGAAACAAGCCCTCAAAACGTGGATGAAGAAATGCAGTGGAATGGGGATACCCTTAAACAATAACAACACTCTATATACACTATGTTATGCAGATGATCAGATGGTATTGGTACAGGACTACGATGACCTGAAATATATGACCCGAAAATGAATAAATAAATAAAATAAGGAAAGATTACCAAAACAGATTTTAGAATGGTCACCACGGGGAAGAAGAAAAAGGGGAAGACCCAGAAAAAACTGGAGAGAATGCATCAATAAAGAAATGGAAAGGAGAGAGCTAACAAATAATATGTGTGGTGACAGAGATCTGTGGCGGTTAGGTGTCGGAAAGCGACGGAGAACTCTATAAACCGATGAATATATATGCGTTACCAGAAAAACTAACATTTTTTTGAAAGTAAAAATTAAAAGGAAGCATTGGATACCTAAATCTACCGATACCACCGTTATGTAACTAATATTGGTGAATAAGGAGCTATATAATTTTAACTTTTCAATGTCTTACAATAATAAGTTAAAAGATACAGATGCTAAGTTTTACAAAAAAAATGGAAAATACAGATTTTAGTAATAGGTACAAATCCAAAAAAATAAAATATAATTAACAGTAGTAGTACATTTCGGATATAATTTGATCTTTAGTGGTATTACCAGTAAAAAATTGTGACACATTTTTAACCTTATAACACAACAACTGTCAAACATAACGTTGACAGTTCGTTTCGCTTATAAAAAACTCCGATTTCTTCAGAAAAGAATTAACTTAAAACCGATATTTTTGTAATCTGTAAAAAAGGTAGAGTAGCAAAATATTTACTGAAATTTCCCATTAAGTACATTTAATACATTTTCCCAAAAGTGCCGCTTGTCAATTTAAAATTTTTTGACATTTGATTTAATTTTAATATGGTCACATCTATGCATTTATTTTTGGTATATATTTTATTTATTGCATGGGAACACTATGATCGGTAATTACATTAACTCATTGACTACTAACTAATTGACGTCACCCGTCACGTCTTGTTTCCCATGGGGGCGAAAAGTGAACTGCAGATAGTCACTTTGCTACTTTAAATGTAAAAGGTGGATTGAATAATAAAATCAGGGAGATTTACTAGATTATGAACGAAAGATAGTTGATGTTATTTGTGTGAATGAGACCAAGTGAAAAGGATGCGACACCACTTCGCATGGACCATATACATCCTACTGGTTAGGAGTTCCGGAAACCAGCAAAGGTTGTCGGGACGTTGGTGTGATAGTTTCTACTAGAATGCGACTGACTTTAAATGTGAGAATGCTAAAAGTTGGTCCTACTCGCATCCTTTTACTAGCGAATTATTCCACACAATAAGCACAGTGAAACCAGTCTTCGAAAGCCCAAAAAGAGAAAAAGGAGTTTTGGAAAAGTGTGACAGATATTCTGAATAAATGAAACAAGAATGAAAGAATAGTAATGCTAGGTGATTTTAAAAGTTAGGTAGGAGTGAAAAGTGATGGATATAACAGTGTTCTGGGAATGTACGTTGATGGCAGAGTGAATGAAAACGGAGAAAGTCTACTCAAACCGTAGCAAGTGGAAGGAAGAGGTTTTTTCCTACCACGCTACGGGTAAAAAGGCGTGACTATTTTTTTGTATGTATTTTTGTAAAACCCAACCTAACTGATACAAAATGTATTAACAACAATAACAATAAAATTAAATGTATAAGTAAGGGTAAAATTATTCAGGTTGTTTAGGTTGAAAATAAATATAAAACAACAAATTTTATTTCAAGTTCACATTAATCTTCCACAAAAAAAATTCCCTCGCATTATTGTTCCTGTATTCAATAATCTATTAAATTGAACAGTAGCACGTTACAAATGATGCGTGAATGATGAAATAATGGAACATTTCGGAGACCAGATGGACAGCGATCATTGATTTTTTTTAACTTCAAACATTTCTTCACGATCACGATAAGTGAACCATATGCAGTTCCTTATACAAAAGCTTTTAATTTAATGATGAACCCCTTCGAAAAAACGCCCAATGCGATTACCAAAGTATATTCGATGGATTTTTTTCTTCGGTCAGTTTTTTAATCGATAACGCAAACACAGCTTAGCAGATGACTTTGCTAAGATTTTTTTAAATGCCTCGCAACAGTAATTTTTCATACTAAGTAATTTACAATCATTTTCAGGATCCTTAAAAATATACGGGAGTAGTAACGCTGTAAAAAAAATCATGTAAAACACAGCAAATAGAAAAGGGATAAGCAAATATAATAAAGAACTTTTGCAAAAAAAAATGAAAGGTAAAAAAAGTGTTTCCCATAAATTAATTTTACCAACACTGTTTTACCATATTTTCAGCAAATGGAATTTTTGAATGGAATGAGATATCGACTTTTTTTTACTAAACATAGAGTGGCTTTCAAATAAAAAATATATTATAAGACTGTACTTAATTTAACAAAAAAAAATTAAAGATCGGTTGAAAAATGCGCATTTTATAAGGGGTGTTTCCACTTCAAATGGGCCACACGGTATATTATGTATAAATTTAACATAAGGTAAAATTTTTGTTGTCATAACATTAAAAAAAACATAATCCTTTTAAAAAAAGTAAAAAAGTTTCCTCTTTTTATTTTTTTATAATATGATTTATAAATATTTTTTTGACATAGTTTATATTTGTTACTTTTTACAACCCCTATTAATTGGTTAATTATTCTTTGTGAAAGGGTATCTGACGATTTCCAAAACAATATTAAACTCTTCTAAAAGTCCACAAGAATAGCCAGAGGTAAAAATACTACCTCGCAACTGGATAAAACGGAAACTAAGATACTAGTATGGTAAAAGGAGAGGAATACATTTTAAAGAGATGGAAGGAATACTTCGAAAGTTTATTTGAGAAATAGGATACACAAGTACAGGCCCCCATTCGGAGACATGAATGAAAGTTGCAATGAAAGTGAAATTAGTACGACAGAAATCGTGGAAACGTTGAACAGTATAAAATTGGGTAAATCTGCTGGGTACGACAGTTAAAATGCTGAAGGCTGGACAAAGCGTGGTTAATAGTTTGCTATACCGCCTTTTTAACCTTTGTTGGAGGAGTCGTAGCGTACCAGACGACTGGTGCAAGGCCGTTATTGTGCCGCTTTAAAGGGGAAAAGGTTCGCAGCAGGACTGTACGAACTACCGTGGTATTAGTTTACTCAGGATAGTCGGCAAACTGAATGCGAAGGTATTGAGTGACGAATGAAACTGAGAAGATGATATGGGATGTGTAAGCAGGATTAAAAAGAGAAAGAAGATATTTGGATCAGGTCTTTTCATTACGAGGTATAGTCGAAAAATTCTTGGCTAGAAGTCAGAAGGTCTATTGCGCTTTTATAGACTTAAAAAAGGCCTATGACTGAGTGGAGAGGAGTGAATTGTGGTCGGCATTGTCTATGTATAGGGTAAGCAGTAGTTTAATACGAGTACTGAAATCACTTTACGAGGATTCCACTACTTGTGTCAGGATAAACGGAGCTTACAAGGACTGGTTTAACATAAAAAAAGGTGTAAGACGAGGATGTGTGGCTTCGCCTTGGCTGTTTAACTTATACATAGACGATTGTTTAAAATATTTAAAAAAAAACTCCGTATGGATTGAAAATGAATGATTTGATCGTCAAATGCTTTCTTTACGCCGATGATCAAGTCATATTAGCGTCATCTGAAGAGGAGTTGCAGGCGATGGTTAATGTTATGCATGATGCCCTAAAAATCAAAGGGATGAAAATAAAGGTAAGCAAAACGAAAGTAATGGTTTTTGAAAGGGAAGAAAAAATGACAAACTGTGAAGTTCTGATTAAGGGAGAAAGAGTGTAACAATTAAATGGTTTTTTATACTTGGGTTCAAAGTTTACGAGAAATGGAAAGTATGACAGTGACATTGAGCGAAGGGTGTTGGCAGGAAAACAAATGAATAGGGCACTGCATAGCTTTATGAACAGCCAGTAAGTGTCAAAAAAGGCACGTCTGGTTGTGCACAGAGAAGTGTTGGTTTCTACACTTATGTATGGTAGGGAATGTTGGGTTTGGCAGAAAAAGCATGAAAATAGGATTAATACTGCGAAAATGAGTAGTCTGAAAAGTATGGCCGGAGTCTCTTGGTTGGATACAGTGAAGAAGTATGAAAATAGGATTAATGCTGTCGAGATAAGTAGTCTGAGAAGTATAGCTGGAGTGACTCGGTTGGATAAAGTAAAAAATAGTGAGCTAAGAGAACGCTGTGGTGTAAAAGAATATGTTTTTAGAAAGATAGATAAAGGAATGCTTGGATGGTTTGGACACGTTGAAAGGATGGATAAAGGAAGATTAAAGAAACAAATTTTTAATGCGAGTGTGAATGGACCCGTCGGTAGGGGTCGACCTCGGCGAACATATCTCGATCAGATCAACATTGTTTTGAAGAAAGGCCAGGTCAAGAGTATCAACAACTGGCGAGCATGTATGAGAGCACTAATAAAAGTAGAGGAAGCAAAAGATGTGTGTAAGAACCGTAGCAAGTGGAAGGAAGTGGTCTCTGTCTACCACTACGGGAAAAAGGCGTGTATGTGGAAGTCACATCAGAAGGGTGAAGGGTTAAATTAAACTCTGGTTTCCCATTTTACTTTTCTAATTTTTTTGTTCCAAGATTACAAAACACCTTGTGTCTGGGTTAAGACTAAGAATAAGTAGGATTACCCTAATAATGTTACGTGTAATTAGCACGTAACATCTTGAAAATATGACTAGCAATATTCTAAGAATGATAATTTGTTGAAATAAAATATTTCCCATCTCTGCTGGTGGTGTGAACAGTATTTTTGTAAAATAACTATCCATTGCTCGCGTAGCCTTTGATCGTGAACAAACATAGTAGAGAAGAATTGTCTTTCTTCTTTTGAGTGGGGAACAAATTCTTTTGATTCGAACCACACGAGTAGAACTTCGTAAAATAAGAAAATTAAGTTAAAAACGAAGTTTTCGCCTTACGTTTTCTGGTTTCATAAATTATGGATGGGAATGATTGTCTAAGTCGTTTGAATTCTCCAGAAATACGGCTCTTAAATTCGAAATAATTTCTACTTCTGTGTGTTTTATCAGAGATAGGACCAATTGGATAAGTTTCATCCCTGAGGCGAATTTTAAATTGCCAGCTTAACTTTATAGTACTTTACTTATCTAAATTGAACCAATATAACGTTCGAAATGTTTTATAGCTTTATAATAACCGAGTTTACTTCTTCTCAAACTTCGAACCGGTGTCGATATCAATGATCACAACTGACGCTTTAAGGTAGTTGCCGTGGTGTTGGCATACCGTCAAAAAATTCTAAATTTTTGTATACTTATTAAGGACATTATAATGCAACTACCCTTAAAATTTGAAGTCAATTGACCTTTTCTAACCCGAGAAAAAGTCAATTAAAAATTGGATAAATAATATGAAGAGTATACGCTCGCTGTAGTTCTGTACCAGTTGATAAGTTCTAGAAAAAAAACTAACTGTCTAAACTTAAAAAAAACTAACCAGCTTGACCAGCTAGTTGGTAATAAATAAACGTGTAAAGTTCAGCGACCAAGTATACATATGTACTTGGTAACGCTGTACGCGAGTATAGATATTACTTGCGCGGTAAATTTAAACAAACTGATGTAGAAATCAATATTCAAAATTATATTTAGTAGAACTTATATATTTATTACGGGTACAAAATTTTAAATTTTAAGTAATACAAAAAATAATATGAGTATAATCTTTTTTATTAAATATTAAGTGAAGTTTTACAGAATTATCTGAAATTTAAGCTTATTACTTATAAATATTAATAGTAAAAAATTTAAATTTACTTTTAAATATTTCCTTTAATCACATTTATTTTCGTATTTTAAGAAGTGTAGGTATGCGCTTCGATACGCCTAATTCTAGTGACTAAAAAAAATATATATATGTTATAGAATTTAACGTAAAAGTAAATATGCAGTCATTGCAGATAGAATATATTGTATTTTCGATAAAATAATATTAATATAATCTCTATATTAAATAAGAATTAAACACAACATATAATAAAACGGAAATTTTTGAACATCAGACATATAAATGAAGATAATGAACAATCTATACTGTACATCGATTCTCCTCCTATATATCAACTAGTGGGAAATAAGCGACGCGCGACGTTGCCGGATTAGAACTTTTAAAAGTATGTGGAAGTATTAGTGTATGCATACATATAAAAACTGTAGGAGTAACGTCTCCACGGGTACAGTCTTGCATAAAAATTATGACTCACTTCGCTACAAGCTTGTATACTTTTACCGCGCGTATAATCTAAAATTTTCCACGACATTTACCACGACAACCTTGTTAATAGTAACAAACTATCTAAACGATTAGTTGATACATTTTTTAAACTAATCCAAAAAAACACTTCTCTTCCAATAAAATTTTATAAGTTTAGTACTAAATCTTTATCTCATCATTGAGTACGATTTCTGCTGTGAAATTTTTTTCCAAATTTTAGATAAATTTAAACAATCTGGGAATGATATATTAAATATAATATTAAAGTTATGTTTATTTGACTAACGATTTTTTGCGTCTTACAATTGAAAAGTATTTTGGATTTGTAGAAGAATATAAAAATCTTGCCTAATTAAATCACAAGAATATCGTGATTTCTTTTATCAGTTGACAATTTCGTAAATTTGCATTCAAATGTTGTTTTCAACAACATTAACAGCATTTCCAAGTCATTTGCGATAAGAATCCAATTTGGATCCGGAGTGAAAACAAACAAGCAATCTCAATTACTCTGTTTTACCCTCTCACACTTTTCCAGCTCTCTGTACACTCAGGAGTGTCGAATGTTACGTGGAAATATCACGAAATTTTTTTGCCACTATTGGTATTCCAGTAAATTATATCTTATACACTTTTATAACAATTTTTTTCATGCAATAATTTCTTGTTCACTTATTTTGCTTTTGTATTATTTAAGCTTGCTGCAGAATTGCCAAGGAACCCTAAAAAAGAACTATTTAGTGATATCCAGAAGGCGTCGAGGCTTCACAACGATAAAAGAACCAGCTGTATACTTGTTAGGAATTTATTAAGCCAAGCAGCACCTCTCTGGCTATGTTTATCTAGAAATTGGAATAGTGACCGGAAACTGTAAGCTACAGAAGCATCTTTTTAACATTAAGTTAGGTAAAACACTTTTTTGTAGAGACTACGAACATTACGAAGGCAACAAAATGCAAGTTAGTTAAAACACTTGTATTTCCCTTTGCCATATACGGAGTGGAAACTAATACCTTAAGGGCCGCTGACATCAAAAAGCTGGATGCCTTCGAGATGTGGGTGTGGCTAAGACTTCTGAGGACAGCTCGTAGAACCAATGTTTCCAAATTGGAAGAATTGGGAATTCAGGAAAGGCTGTCAAGTGTAATAAAGCGGCGAATCCTGAAATACTCTGGACACGTCACTATAAGAAAGGACAACAATCTGGAAAAACTGCTTGTGCAGGGGAAGCTGGAGGGGAAACGACCTCTAGGACGCACCTCAAGACGATGAATTCACCAAGTTAAGGAATTCACCGGTGCTCCGTTTTAAGAAAACATCAGGAATGCCTCAGACAGGGATGAATGGAGAAGGATTGCCCAAACCACAACTTAAATGGCAACCATGAGATCACGAGTGTCAGAAAGTGATACAACTACAAGATGCGTCGGGAATAGCTATTAAGACGAATGAATTTATAACCTTTACAAAATCAAAATAAGACTAATCAATATTGAAATATAAATACATGCTTTTAAAATGGGACGTGTAACTTAATATTGGTTTGTTACAATTAAAATAAGAATAACTAATTTAAATTTAAAAGAAGTAACATCCCTAAACTCGGGATACAGAATGAACAATAGGGCTATCAGCATGGTCTGCTACGCCGACGACGCTGCAATATTCGCAGAAAATGATAATGACCTAGATAGACAATTATTTAAGTTCTACCAGATCAGTCAGCAACTTAATATGGACATAACCATAGGTAAAACAAACACCATGACCATCACTAGAAAACCAATGAGATGCAAGCTGGTAATAGATAATAAACCCATAGAGCAGGTCATGCAGTTTAGATACCTGAGCATAGATATGTCCAGCGCTCACGACCCGGTAAAGGACCTGTGAAACCAAATTAGCAAATCAGTCATAATATCAGGATGTCTAATGGAAACTGTATGGGCTAATCCTTATATGCGAAAGGAGAGTAAAATAAAAATATATAAGACATGCGTCAGGTCAATAATGATATAGAAGCGAGAGAGGATACCTACAAGACCAAAAGGATGTTTCGAGTCTCCGAAATGTCAGTACTGCGAATAATAGCCAGAAAAACAAGAATAGATCACGTAAGAAAAACTGACATTAGAGTACAATGCGATGTAGAGGATGTGGTGAGATGGGGAAGGCAGAGGAGAAGAGAATGGTATAACCACGTGAAGAGAATGATGACGATAGACTACCACACAAGGTACTAGAGGGAAAACCAGAAGGGACCAGACTACCAAAAAGATGGAGAGACAGCTGGCAGTCCACATCTCAGGGAATAATACAGAGGCAAGTCCGGAATCCACAACAGATCACAATAAAATAGCTTTTGAGTTATGAGGGGGTCAAAAGTGGCTCCAAATGGTTCGTGTAATATTACACACGGTACGCTACCACGTGTCAATTTAATAACTTAAATCAATGGTACAACAAATTTCGGTACAATCATACTATTTCCTATATCCACCAAAAATTTTTGATTGTAACCCCAGGTCGACGCTGTCGCTGATTCCGCCTTACAGGGACAGGCAGGCATAATTCCTCTCCTAAAGAAAGTGAGAAAGAGGAAAAGCAACACAGAAAAGGGTTCCCTGTGGACTTAAGTCGCCATATTTGATGACATCATAACTGGCTGATAAGATAAGAAAGTCTTAAGACTTAAAGAGGGTCGTTTAGTTTAACAGCGCCGTTTGAAGATACGACCCGCGCGGTATATACAAAAATGTTAATAAGGAGCGGCAGCCCCTGGATGATTTCGACATACTTAGTTTACTACTTTCCTTACTGCGTATGTTGGGGGTTTTAATAGGTAGTTTACTTGTTTGTTAATATTTTAAATTGTTCTTATGTCCGTTAGGAATATTTTATAGATAAAGTTTTAATAATATTTAACATTAACAAAATAAATAACACCTTTCATAAAATTATTTATATTTATCAATTTTTTCCTACATCCTCAATAAAGCGATACTTAAGAAGTGCTAGAGAAGAAGAAAGAATGGGTATAAAAGGTTAAAAGGTATGGCAAAAAAAGTTATGGCAAGAAAGAAGAATTATAAAAAAAATTGACAGAAGGTTGTCTGACGACTTCCGGAACAACATTAATTTCTACTGAAAGTACATAAGAACAGCCAGAGTTAAAAAAACCTACCTCGGAACTGGAAAAATCAGAAATCAAGATGGTAGTATGTTGGGAGAAAAGAAATGTGTTCTAAAGGGATAAAAGGAATACTTCGAAAGTTTATTTGAGATTGAGGATACACATGGGCAAGCCCCATTTGGGGACATAATTGAAAGTTGTAATGAAAGTGATTGTAATGAAAAGGATTCTAGAATAATTGTAAATAGCTCCCGCTAATGAAATGACTAGCAGAACCCGGCAGCCGTTGTCCTGCACGAACATTAGCTTGCTTGTTTTGAGAATATCACTATCATACTTAGTAACCCCGAAAACTATGAATTGGACACTAAATCAGCTTTTTTAATAGTTTTTATATTTTATCCCCTTTCCACCCCTTTTGTATGGGTGCTAACATAATCGGGAATGTTACTATCAAAGTCAGCAACTTTAAAAACTATTAAATCGACACTAATAGCCGTTTTTCATAGTTTTTATATTTTATCGCTTCTCACCCCTTTCGTATAGGTGCTAACAAAATTGGGAATGTTACTATTATACTCAGCGACCCCAAAAATTATGAACTTGACACTAATATCGGCAATTTTTAATAGTTTTTACATTTCATATATATATATATATATATATATATATATAAATAGGTAAGAAAGAGTTTGAAAGAATACGGTTGACATAAACAAAATATTGTTAATGACAATTATAATTTGTTATAAACAATTTGAAACCGTTTTTTGTAATAATTTTAATGATAATAATTATAACAACAAAACATATTTTATTTTTTAATTCTTTTCACTGGGATGTTAGTCGTGTGGACCTCTCGGGTCGCACCCAGACCACTGATATTTAATTTTCTCTTATTTATACTGAACGTAAAAATGATTTAACGAAATGTTCACCGCAACGAGCGCCACGACCGATTAAGTTGTCCCCACCTTATACTTTGCTTCCCGAAGAATATAAAGAAAATTTAAAGGATGGAACTAAACAACAGATCCTGACACTTTTCTGCCAAAATGAGTCATAATTATTTGTTTCAAAAGAAAATTTACCCAACGAAAAAGCCCATTAATATTATCTTATTTTGAAAGTGTCAATTGTTAGTAATTTTCGTTGTCATTAAGTTTTTTTGAAAAGATATAAACTGGGGTCGTTTAGGATGGTTCGATAGAAGATGCATTACTTTGCAAGGCTCTTTGTTTTTCTTACAGGACCCTCCGCGAGGTCGATGGCAACCTTCCGTTTCCCTCAAAGAGTTCTTTTAATTGCTGGGAGGTCTCAGAAAATAATTTCCCTTTTTGAAGTGGTTGAGACTGCGTTCTTTTCTCCTTTTCAACCCCATTCGGTCTTTGTTAATTCTATGAAGTCTACATTATTCATCTTGGTTCCCCATTAATTTTCGTTTTGTATTTTCTCCGTCTCAAAAAGTTTTACTCGATTTTCATTGCAGAGTATTTATATTAATAATGGTATTTGAATGCCGTACCGCTCATTATTTTCCGCTGGGGTCTTTAATTTTCGAAGGGGTAGTTAATTTTTAATTTAAAATTGTTGTATGTCGAAAAAGAAAATCTTCAACACATGATCGATTCCCACAGGATAACAAGATTTCGATTTTAATGCATAATGTAACAAAGTATATTATATGGAAATTATTTATGGGGATGAATTGGATTTGTTTATTGATAAATTGTAACCCGACATTAAATCATACCGGCAATTTAGTATTTACAGTTAACTGTTATTTTCCGTTTAGTTAAATATAAAATATAAATTATTCCGTTAATCATAAAGGAAAATCATTAGTAATCATTTAAACATGCCAACTCTAAGGATTATTTATAATACTTTTTTGTTGTTTTCTTATCTTTGGAAAATGGTAAATGGATGGCGCTTTACCATAATTCAATACAAACAAAAAATTAAAAAGTAGCATACAAAAAGATGAGAATGGAAAAATAATCATCGAAATAGAGGAAAAACTAAAGACATGGAAAAGATACTGCGCACCGGCGCCGACCTCCAGTAGTATAGGGCGGGTTAAGATGTAGAAAATGCTCTGAGGTGTGGGCAGCTTCACCGCCGGAACCTCTATTGCCTGCTGACTTCCTTGCTCTTGGACGGCGTCGTGTCATCGATAATATATTGTTAACTTTAATACATGGAGCTTAAAGTTTAAAGCCTCCTGTATCTTCAGAATAATTTCACTGGTTGCTTTTGTTCGATGTATTTTACTTGATTATAGTCATGTGCATTTAACCATGTGGTTTTTTAAAGTATTGCTCTGAACGCTAGAGGTTATACCTCGGCTGATGATATGCGAAAGCGGGAACGAAGCGCTGTGCTCTGCATTGCTTAAAGTTCGGGATGCGAAAGAGTGGGAGAGAGAGCAGCCTGGCCAGACGTGGCTTTTGTTAACCGTCTTCTATCACGTGATCGTATGCGCGCGACGATTTCGGAGGGATACAAATGCACGTGTTCTTTTTTTTTAAATGTTTGAATTGCACGATTGTTTATACGAAAGCTAATTTCCACGTAATGAATGCGTGACTTTTAGTTGATTTTTGTCGGCGTCAGGACCGTACTGAGTAGTGTTAAAAATCAAGGAATTTCTCAAAGAGGAATTGTACAGTTGAAAGTACTGATTTCCAACAAATATATAGAAGAACTCTTTAAGGATAACAGAAAAAACGAAAAATAGATCGATGAACAGGAGAAAAACGGACCCGAGATAACGAAGTCAGAAGTCGTGTACGCTATAAAAACACTAAAATGTGGGAAAGACTCAGGGCCGGATAAATTACCTGCCGAAATAATCAAACTAATAGAATGGGAACATACAGATAGTCTGCTGGACTTATTTAACACCTTATATAATACAGGAATCATACCAGATGAATGGCTCATATCAACCTTTGTGGTAATTCCCAATTCCAATGCTAAACAATGTGAAGATTATCGCACAATAAGTCTCATGAGCCATACCTTAAAAGCATTCTTAAAAATAATACATAACAGAATGTATAGGAAATTGGAACAAGATATCAACGAGACTCAGTTTGGTTTTCGAGAAGGTTTTGGCACAAGGGAAGCATTTTACGCTTTAAATGTACTCGCACAACGATGCATGGACATAAATCAGGGTTTGTACACACGCTTCATAGGCTACAACAAGGCTTTAGACAGGGTAAAACACAGCCATCTCGTTACACTTTTAAAATAAAAAAATTTAGATAGAAAAGACATCAGAATTATTGCTAATTTATATAACAATCAAAAAGCAATGTTAAAGGTAGAAGGACATACCATAGAACAAATAAAAATAGAAAGGTGAGTCGGGCAAGGGTGTATTCTGTCACCGGTACTATTCAACCTTTATGCGGAGGAAATCATGAAACTGCATTGAGCAATGAAACAAAAGGAGTTAACATAAACGATATACCCATTAATAACTTATGGTATGCTGATGATACAGTACTGATAGCAAGCACACTACAAGATTTGCACATACTAGTGAACAAAGTAAATAAAAAAAGCGAAAAATATGGACTGACAATGAATGTGAAAAAAAAACTAAATTCATGTTGATTAGCAAAAGAACAAACAATGTCGGACAAATCTACATACACAACCAACCAGTACAACAGATAGAAAAATACAAATACCTCGGTACCATTATCAACAAAGACAACGACTGCTCTCAGGAAATAAGAATTGGAATATAAAAGGCAAGATTGGCGTTTATAAAAATGAAAAAAATATTTTGCACAAGAGATATCAGGTTGGCCTTGAGAATCAGATTGCTTAGAAGCTATGTGCTGTCTGTGCAGCTTTATGGCAAGGAGGCATGGACCATGAAGAAAGAATATATAAGAAGTCTAGAAGCTTTTGAACACTGGACATACCGGAGGACCCACCAACATTATTTCTATTAAGAAATGTGATAACCTTCTGGAAAGTAACTAAAATGGTACGTTTCAACATAGAGTACATGCTCCCACAGGGTAGAGGATTTGACAGTTTCATATTTTTACGTGAAATAAGCCAAAATTTTACATCCTCTGTAATAGTTTTGCATTTCTTTATATTTATCCATTTCGTGAACAAATCAAAAACGTTTTCATACCTGAATTTTTCAGGCAATGGTGCTGTAGTAGCAGCTGCTGCTTTGGTAATTTCGTAAGACACATTTACAAACTCATTATCGCTGCTGCTTTCCATAGTTTACCAGATAATTGCGACCAAAAACCATGCAAACTTTCAAAAATCAAAATGTCAAATAATTTCATGTCTAATAGCTACTAGCAGTCTTTATTTCGCTGCTATGGTAATGATCAACTGCATTTATCAAAACCATACCTACCAAGATTTTTATTTACAATGACAACAACGATGTGATTCTTCCCAGCCTAGTCCGGGAAGTACATAATGAATAAATGTTATCAAAATTAACTCGTTTAAATGTATCAACTGGAAAACCTCAATGTAAATGAACATTTGTAGCTCAGAATAGAATATCTTTAGATTATTATAGTGCGTGTTTAACAGAGACGAAATTAATTTGCGGTTGAGTAACTGGAAAAAGCTGATGGTAATTTTTCCAAAAGCACCGGGGTTTTTAAATAAAATATTACCTATTCATGAAATTACCTACGAACTAAACTTTTATTGCTGCTGTTTGGATGATTTAACTTTATTATTATTTAAAAAAATTTATGATTCAGTGATGACCCGTCTGAGACGCGGAAATAATTTTTTGTAGAAAATTTCACAAACTTCCGTCGATGTTTGTATTTACGAAGAGATTTGCAGAACTTACTTCAGTTTGAAAATTGGAATTTGTGCGACGAACAAAATATGAATATTCCACGAATAGAGAGATAAAAACTTTAACAGAATTAGAAACTTTGGAATCGACTGTACGGGGATATCATTACTTGGAAACAGCGCGTTGCTTCGCCATAACGAAGAAAGATCCTAATTAAAACACTCGCGAATCTGTCATTCTCTTTCTTCCTTATATTTATTCTCCTCGAAAACACCTCTCGCCCCCCTGCGTGTCTCTCGTTTTCGAGCAGTTGTTGGCCTTTGTAGCGAAAGGTTTTCGATATGCTGCCGAATTTGTAAAATATTCGAACGCATTTGTATGCGAGCTCCAACAAATATTCCTCTACGCAGGATAGGACTTTTAATTCTATTACAACATAAACATCCTTCACTTTTATGCAGATATGGAAAAATATTTGTGGAACAAATAAATTTCAATACAGAACGTTGAGGTGTACAGTATCCAGGGGACTAGTACAAAATACAACAAATATTCGGAATAAATAATCAAGTAATTAACTTCTTCTTCTTCTTTCGGTGCCATATTAGGTCCCTCTAATGTTGGCAATTACATTGGCGAGTTGTTCGCGGTTTTCGGCTAATCTAAATAGTTGTTCGGCACTGCGTATTCCTGTCCAATCGCGAATTTTCTTCAGCCATGACATCTGTTTTCTTCCAATTCCTCGGCTGCCTTCGATTTTGCACTTCATTATAAGTTGAAGCACCCTGTATCGGTCTCCTCTGAGAACATGCCCCAGGTATGATATCTTTCTGATCTTTATAGTGACAAATAACTCACGAACCGCATTTGCTCTATTTAACACTGTTTCGTTGATCTGCCTAGCTGTCCAGGGTATTCGGAGCATTTTTCTATGTAACCACATCTCAAACGCTCAAACCCCCGAATTGAGAACCTCCTCCTTTTTTAAAATCGGTTAAAAAGTAAATGTTTGAGCAGGAATTTTAAAAGACTATTTATAGGTTCTTGTTTTATCAATGATAACCTAAACGCTGTCAAATATTTACATCTTCTACAAGATCAAATTATACCGACAGTTCAGCTACTTTGTATTAATTCTTGAAACATTTGATTTCAACAGGACGGTAGTTCAAGTCACAAGGCACGAGCAGTGACACAATTTTTTCAAACGACGCATAGTGGGCAAAATCACTGATTTAGGTGGACAAAAGTCAAGTCAAAAGTTTGGAATTTCTAAGTGCCTAACCTTTATATTATTAGTTGGTAAGACGGTTAATACTAATATTTCCCTCCCTACTGTGTTTACAAATAAATAGTAAATGAGTGAATCATTCCTGTTTATACAAGTGCCTAATAACCGGCAATGGGATTATCTTTATTCGATGGCCATTTATTATGTTCAAGGTGTTTGTAGTAAACAGTCTTTTTTCTTTTATTTCACAATCTACATTGCTGAGACAGGTAAGACATTATATTTCCACACTCGTTATTGAATATACATTGCAATTTACCTGTAAAGTTAATTAAGCAATTTGTAAATATATGCCCCTATTCAATAACGAAAAACTATATAACCCCCAAGTTACCCCAAGGATTTGTTTGCAGGATTTGGTTCATCAATCCTTCTAGTCTTTAAATGTTGCAAACAATGTTAGCGATTTTTTGCGTTTTGGGTGATACATAATTTTTTTTAGACACAACACTCCGAATCACGAGGAGGAAATTTTTTGAAGAGTGGGTTAAGTTTCCTAAAAAAAGCCGCCAAGACAACTTGCTGAAATTTAGTCTTACTTCCGCTCATATTAATAATGAAGAAGATGTGGAGATTGGAGCTTTGATAATTAGAATTTCCCGTCATTCCGACAAAATTTCGGCAAGGTGGGACAAATGTCACAGAAAACTGGAAGATTATTTCAATAAATCTTCTAGAAGCGAAAAGTTGACTTTTGCAGCACAGCACGCGCTTTATGTTTCTGGTAATCGTGGTGCTTCCAAAGTTGTAAAAGAGGCATCTACCACTCAACAGCCATCTTCTTCTACAAGAAAGTCGACCTATACCAACATTCGACGTTTTTCCCACAAAGACGCATTGGCTCATTTTTTCGACTGCAATTTAACAAAGTTTCCTCCTGATTTAAGATACATCTATTAGCACGTTTACGCCACTCCGAGCCGATAATTAGATTTGTTGTATTATTTTTCCCGTATTCTGGTACTTCAAACGTTTAATGTAGGAAAGTTTTAGATTTTAGCAAATAAATTTGATTTTTGACCGCTGTGCGCTCGCCAATCGTGTCAAAAAATTAATTAGATTTTTTTTATTATTTTTTCCGTAATCTGGGACTCCATAGGTTAAATATGGACAAGTTTCCTGATCGTTTAATAATCAAACTTGGTACGATCACATGACCTTCCAGATCTTAAGATTGATCTCAAAATGATTTTTTACTTTAGGAATTACTGAAAGAATCCGTTTATCGACTCGAATTTAAGAAAGATAAAAAATTTAATGAATTAAGCGAAAAAAATATCCAAATATGCCAAAATTACACCAAATGTACCCAGTGATTTAAAATTATCTCTTTCTCAAAGATTTGGCTATTGTTTGGCACAAGGTGATTTATTTGCGCCTCTATTACTTTAGAATTTTTTTAAAGTTCAAATTTTTAGTTTATTTCTTAGAAGTTAATGTTATGTCTTTTTCCACTTTAACAAATAATTATTTTGTAAACTAGCGGACCCTGCAGACGTTGTCCTGCCCAAACGATAGCTTGCCTGCTTTGGGAATATCACTATCAAACTCAGCGACCCCAAAACTATAAATTCGACACTTACATCGTAGGGGTGCATACAACATTATAGATATCACAATCAAACTTAGCTACCTTGAAAACTTCGACTTCGACACTAATATCGGCATTTTGAATATTTTTTATATTTCATACCTTACCCATCCCTTTCGCAGGGGTGCTAACAATATTAGGAATGTTGCTATCAAATTCAGCCACCCAAAAACCTATGAGTTCGATAGTAATATCAGCCGTTTTTAATAGTTTTTATATTTCATCACTCTCTCACCCGTTTTGTAGGGATGCTTACATAACTGGGAATGTCACTTCCAAAGACTATGAATTTGACACTAATATTAGTCGTAGGGGTTCTAACAACACTTAAACACTCACTGGTATGTATAAAACAACTTCTGAAAATTTCATCCCAATCGGTCCAGCCGTTTGGGAGTTTTTGAAGGACATACATACATACAAAAAATTTTTCATTTATATATATATATATATATATATATATATATATATATATATAATTGCAATTTTGGTAATTTGGTGGCGATTTGGATACGTATCATTAAATTAAGTAGGCTACCTCATCAGAAGTTCTTTAACGATCACCTTAATCTCTCATCATAAGAAAATCTTTCCTGTTCGGTAAACATACTTAAATTTTAAAAGTAACCAATTACAATAAACATCTTTCACTTATAACAATGAGAAATAATTAATGACATTTAAAATTAATGGTGGAAAAACCTACTACTTTTTTGACATAAACAATGTTTCTATAATTTTAGTTTCAAACCACTGTAACTTTGGAACTATTAAAGGTAGAATTATGCGGTCTTAACGGTTGTATTTATAATTTAATAAATTAAAAAAAAATAAATATATACAGAGCGTACTATTTAAAACATTATGTTAATAAGTTATTTTGTAATTACGGTGCGGTATACTTATGCAGATGGCCTGAATTATTTGAAAAAACTTTTATTCATTTTTTTTTGTAAACCCAACAGAAATCGAAATATTAGTAAGTTTCGTTACTTTAAGTACACAATGTATAAATCGGGATATAGAAATTTTACTGCACTATTGCGACACCCTGTAGAACATTATCGTCTTTTCTAATTTAACGTGTGTTTTTTTCGGTAGGCACAATCAGAAAGTAATTAGAGAAAAGAGAGGAAGAAAATTTATAGGGGCTGTTTTTAATGACGGCGTAACGTATTGGGGGAAAATTAAAATGTAATTTTGTTTTTGCCCGAAACTGCAAACTTCCATTTGACTTCGGGATATATTTTCAGTAAAACAAGCTTGAAATATTGCGAAAACTTCTGCAACTTCTAGAGGCTCAGTTACTGTGCAGCTTTAATAGCGAATCAACTGTTTTAATTGAATAATAAATTAGAGAAATAAAATAAGACTTTGAACCTATAGTTTGTATCAAAATTTTTTCAAAACGCTCAATATTAACAGCGATACAGAGGCCTCGAGACAATCGGTAGTGTTTTATTTTTGGTACATGTCTTGAAGTCCTTAAATGGATCGGGAATAAATAAAGTTTTGTATTTAAGCCAGTCGACCAGGTAATTAACAATAATTTTAAATTGTTGGTCTTCGATATGAAATTTGAGATTATCGAATTCGTTATACAGGCTGATTCTTTGGGAGTTCCAATTAGATGTTTTAAAGAAACTTGAAACTCAGGAAGATCTTGTACTGATGCGATATTTGTCCTGCGACAAATAACTGAAAAATCCATCGAGTATAACAAACCAGCCTTCATGTGTTTTATAGACCTGGAAAAGGCGTTTGACCAAATACAGCTGGAGGACGTGGTATATCTCCAAAACAACAGGCAAATCCCATAAAACATCATAAAAATCATCGAAAATATTTACCAGAGAAACAAAATAGCCAAAATTAATGGCACAACTACCGAAGAAATTTCTGTAAATAGTGGTATTCGACAAGTAGATTCCCTTAGCCCCTTATTGTTCAACATTGTTATGGACGAAATAATAAAAAGCACTCGTAACCTGAAAGGGTATAAAATGCTATGCTATGCCGATGATGCTGTTCTGATTGCAGAAAACGAAGATGACCTACAGAGATTAGGTACTATTCAAATTTAACACAACGGCAAAGAGTCTAAAAATGAAGATATCTGCAGCAAAGACGAAATGCATGACCACTTCAAAAACACCTATCAGATGCAAACTGGTTGTGGATGATAAAATTATACAACAGAAGATGAAATTTAAATACCTAGGCATAGAAATATCAGGATACGGTGACATCGAGGCGAAAGTAAGAAACCAAGCGGCAAAAGCAGCACGAACCTCAGCTAACCTGAACGATACAATCCTCCGAAACAAATATACCGGAATCGAGACCAAATCCCGAATCTACAAGGCGGTCATCCGACCTATATTAACAAACACAGCGGAAACTAGACCAGATACATCGAACACAAAGACAATATTAGAAACTACCGAAATGAAAATAGTGCGCAGGATCACTGGAAAAACAATTTTTGACAGGGAGAGAAGAGAGGACATTAGAAGAACATGTAAAATAGACAATGTAAATGAATGTATTCTGGGAAGAAAGAGAGAGTGGAACGAACACATAGACCGGATGAATGACGACAGAATGGTCAAAATAACTAGAGACAAGTCGCCCTTAGGGCGCCGAAGCGTTGGAAGACCCCGCAAGAGATGGAGCGACAACCTTTCCAATAATTGAACGGCAGAGGATACGAAGAAAAACAAGCAAAATTGCTTACATTAAAGAAAAAAGAAGAAGAAGAAAGAAACTTGACATAATTAAAATCTGAAAATTTGAGGTGTAAGGTTTTTGGATATGCCGAATTGATCTAAAATATTTAGAGCCTCAAACTACTTCCGGTTATACCAGAAGTTGACTTCTGTCTAACAAAGTTCTAAAATACAGGGTGATCCATTTAAGAAAGTTGAGAAATCTTTAAATATGCGTTTTAAATCACCTTGTACAATAATAATAATTATTTTAATAAAAAAATGAACAAGTTTAGTAAAAAAACACAATACTAGAAAAACATATGAAAAAAAAAAGTTTAAATTTACATTAATTATAATACAAGGTGTATACATTTTTTCGTGATAAAAATGGTATTATCTCGTAAAACACTTCCTGTAAGGTAGCAAAACCCTATATTGGGAGAATCTCCAAGAGTAGCTTTATCGAAATACGTAATAATATACAGGGCGTTCTATTTAACATAAGCAAGTTATAGTCAATTTCCGGTATAACCGGAAGTAGTTGGAGGCTCTAAATATTTTAGATCAAGTTGGCACATCCGAAAACCTTACACCTCTAATTCTCAGATTAGTTTCTCCAAAACGTCTAATTAGGACTCCCAAAGAATCACACTGTATATACTTATCTTATTATTTTGAACCCATAATTATCTGGTTTAATACATAGATGAAGTAGCTAACTTTAAAAAAACTAGAAAATGCAGTTACATTATTGTTGGGACAAAAGTTAATAATAATTAAAAATTTTCCAAGCTTCCCAGTGGAAAGTGCTAGTAATGGGTCCGATTTTGAGAATCCCGAATTTCGACATATCTACACATTTCAAGGTCCCCAGAGTCGAATACAATAGTTTATAAGTGGACAACTGTGTGTGTGTGTGTGTACGTATGTGCGTTCGGAATTATTTTTCGTCTCGATTATCTTGAGAACAGATAATGATATCACCGTAGGACCAATTGCATTTGACGCATAATTACGCAACTTAGAACTGATTAGATTTTCAGCAAAATCGGTCAAACTGTTTGAATTTTGCAATTTATAAATTATACTATTTTTGATACAAAATTTTAAGATCTTGTGAATAATATGATTATTACATGTTAGGAATATTTGTATGAATAATATGATGACAATATTTCATAAAAAGAGATAGTTTTAGAAAACAAAAATATAAATTGGAAAATTTTAAGCTTGTGTCAGTATTGAGAAAATAGCATTGAATACCCTTTAACAGTAAAAAATTGTTGTTAGTAACAATCAAGCATTGCTTATAACAATTAAATATTGTTACTAACAAATGATTATTGATCATAATAATTAAAAAAAAATTCAATTGTTATAAACAATTGAAAATAGCTAGTTTCCGCTTACGAAATAATAAGAAAAAGTTTGAAAGAATACGGTTGTCATAAACATAATATTGTTAATGACAATTATAATTTGTTATAAACAATTTATAATCGTTGTTTATAATAATTTTAATAATAATTATAATTATAAATTATATAATTTATTCTGTATCTGTGTATTGTGAATACGTTTTCAATAAAACTTGAAATATCATGTTTATTTTTGTAAAATAATTAAGTGATTGTTTCAATCAATTACCTTGCAAAATATTCATCAAACGGCACGTATACATATATTTAGAAAAATATATGAAATGAGCAGAACAATGAAATTAAATTACAGTTTGTTAAATTTAACAAGACTTTTGGCAATAAAAACTGTTTGTTTTTCAGCCTAATTTTACTTGCGAAATTTTCAAGAAGCTGCATTCGTGCACAAAATGTATGGCAGCTTTTTTATTTCCTACACATTAAAAACATGTAATGATAGTTTATGACCATTAAATGGACATTGTATTTCTTTATCTAATATATAAAATTCTCCTGTCACGGGGTGCGTAATCGAACTCCTCCGAAACGGCTTGACCGATTTTGATGAAATTTTTTGTGCTTATCCGGTATCTATGAGAATCGGCCAACATCTATTTTTCATCCCCCTAAATGTTAGGGGTAGTCCACCCCTAAATTTTATTTTTTATTTTTTAGACAAAATTTTTAATTTCTATTTTTTTATGATACAACATACAAAAATACATACAATCCTCAATTTTCACCCTTCTACGATCAACCCTTATTTTTTAATAGCCATTTTAGTAATTTAATCATTTTTCCTCTCCGGTCGAAAACTGATCAATCGTCATTTCATTAGTTATCCCCGCCAGATGTCTACAGGTGTCACTTCTGACCCAGTAAACAGCACGGAGTAGGGATGAGAACGAAGCCGGTCTCCTTTCTTTATCACTCCCTACACAGTTGTCGGCCATCATTATTGTTCATGCATCAATTGTAGTAGATACGTTGACAATTATTATTTTGCTATCTCAGTGTAACTCTCATATTAACTTTTAATCATTCCTATTTTATCAATAATAATTTAATTATCAATTTTGAGTGTATTTTGCACGATTAGTTAATCAAGTGATTTTATAACCTCAAAAGTACTCAACACGTGACACGAGCTTCCAATAACAACGGATTTTGTGTTGTAAGTATACTTTTTTTTATTTATATCGAAAATGTTATTGATCTTATAAAAATGTAATTTTAATTTAATTTTATTAAAAAAATGTAATTGAACAATTAAGATTTTCATAGTTTCCAAAAAATCAATCATTATGAATCTTTATTTTGAAATGTCAATAGAAATATTGGTTGCATGAAAAAATATAAGAGACAATGTTTTCATAAAATTTAATTTTTTACTTTTGTTTGAAAATTTTTTTCATAAAACTTATATTTTTGTTATAATTTCATAAATTAAAACTAATCATTTCAAAACTGCGGCAAAAATCCTGGCCCTAATTATACTTTTAACATTTTTCATCATTAAATAATTTCATTAATTCTATTTATGTATGTTTTGTACGGTGAGCAATGCCAAGAAAACGCAAAGGGGCTGATTTGAGCCGCAGTACAAGTAAAGCTCGAAACTTGCGAAATAGCAGATCCGAAAGAACAGAAGAACAAATCCAGCAACAAAATACTGATGCACGTGTCAGAATGGCGCAATTGCATCAAGAAGAGCCAGAAGATACACGAGCTGAACGCAATGAAGTCAGAAGATTAGAACAACGACAATCACATTCTTACATACATACAATATACACATTCTAACATACATACATACTTACAATAAGTAAGCTATTTTTTGTCTACACTAGAAATTACTAGGAAATTATTTATATGGCAAAATAACGTTTGCCGGGTCAGCTAGTATATATATATATATATATATATATATATATATATATATATATATATATATATATATATATATATATATATATATATATATATATATATATGCCGGTTTAGAACGTCTTTCGACTTTGTCCGACGCCTAATTTCCATCCCCTTCGGTCTTCGCAATCCTGAGATGTTGGGTTTCTTCCGCTCATTGACTTTTGAATACCGGTTTGCCATTCCAATCGAGGTCTTTCCCTTTTCCTTCTTTCACTTCGTTGCCATTGTAAGACTTGTTTGGGCAATCTTGTATCGGGCATTCGTTGAACGTGGCCGTACCAGGAGAGCAGTTTTTGCTCGATATCACTAGTAATAGTGCCTTCAATTCCTATTTGTTGTTTTATATTGTCATTTCTTATTTTGTCCTTTCGGGAGATGCGCAAAGACCTTCTGAAAACATACATCTCAATAGCTTCAACTTTATTTTTGTTCTTCTCGGTAATCCTCCAGGTTTTTGCTCCCTATAATAGAGAATTTTTTATCATGGTTTCATAGATGTTAATTTTTCTTTTCTTTGTTATTTTTTTACTCCATAGTATCCCATTGAGGATTCCGATAATTCTTCTTGCTTGAATGAGCCGTTTTTCGATTCCCATTACATCAGTACCGCTATCATCGAAGGTAACACCCAAGTACACATATTTCCGGCTGGTTGTATTTCTTTAGTGTTTTCTTTATTCAAATGCGATACCACCATGTGAATACCCTAGCCATGGATGTTGCTCACATATTATAAATCGAAACCAAAAACGATTATGTTTGTGTAGTTTTAATCATTCGGTGAATGATACAAATAGACTCAGGCAGGAACAGGTTGATTCTATCAATGGAGATCTTAAAGCAATCGTCAAGTGGGGAACCAACAATCTTGTTCAGTTCAACGTCCAAAAAACACAAAGTGCCACGTTTTCCAAGAAAGTGAATTCCTCAAATCATCCCATCACAATGTCCGGAAATACCCTTGAACCAAGTCCCTCCATCTCAATTTTGGGAGTCAAGGTGTCCAATAATATGTCTTGGCATGACCATGTTGCTAACATCGCAAAGTCGGCAAGCCAGAGGCTAGGTTTTCTGTGAAAAGCCAGAACGTTTTTTACTCCTGATCAACTGTTGACGACGTACAATGCTCAAATCCGACCTCTACTGAAGTATTGCTCGCACATTTGGGGTTCAGCACCAAGGCATTCTCTTCGTCTTCTAGATTCCATTCAGAAAAGAGCCATTCACTCGATAAATAGCTCAACTCTCACAGATACCCTTCACCCTCTAGAACATAGAAGAAGAGTTGCAGACCAGTCATTGCTCTACAGATATTTCCATGGCAGATACTCCAGAGAAATAAAAACTCTTGTACCACCATTGGCCACATTCGGCCGAAGAACTCGGCACGCTGATCAGTCTCACCCATTTACTCTCAAGATTGACACTACAAGGACCAATCTTCATCAAGAATCCTTCTTTTACAGGGCTGCTACGGAATGGAATAAGCTTCCAAAATCAGTTTTTCCAGAGAACTATGACCTGCAACTTTTTAAAAAGCGTGTCCACAATCATTTTCTTTCTATAATCCCTTCCCTTCTAATAGTCGCAGTGCGGGCCGTCCGCGGCCCACACGATAGGTCAACCTTTTTTGCGACTATTTTCATAAAAAAAAATCATACTTTAAGAAAGTACTGACTCACAAATTAATTGTTACAAGGTTTTATACTCGGCATCGTGGGTTTTAAAAGTAATTGACTTGGTGATTCATTTTGTTGTTTTTAAGTATGTATTTGAGAGACTGCATAGGAATCGTTAAAAATGATACACCCTTATAATTTTGGGCGAGCGAAAAAGAGGTGCTCGAAAACATTAGGGTAGTTATAAAACAGGCGAGTGGAGTTTTCTTAGAGGGAGTTTTAATGCGTCTGGAGAGACATTAGGAGCAGCGCGACGTAAAAACTCCGCTGCCATTAAAAATCGATAAAACGCAAATGGCGTTCTTAAAACCCCCAGCGATATAATTTATAAAATGTATTCACCCCTCGAGGAAAGCCGGAGAAAATGTCCGCCTCACTAGAAAATCCATCAAGACTAGCAATTAACTCGAATTCAAATTTTATTCATTATAAATTACCAACGTATAAAACGAGCTTCTTTGAGCTTGTAGGAAGAAACGCCAATTTAAAGTTTCTCGCCGCTGTTATATTACTCGTCCGCGTTCTTTGCCTCGATTTTCTTATGCTTCTTCTTCTTCTTTCTCCGCTTCCAATCCCGTGCCGCAGTGGTGGCGGACTTTTTTTTTGGAAACATAACCTTATAAAAACTCTTATTCGCAATATCCCTTATAATACCAAGCGGGGTGCAAATGCACCCCACATGTACTTTTTTGTATATATCTAAGCCAATTATATTTTGTTTTATTTCCTCTTTTTAGTAGCTGCATTTTTTTAGGTTCCAAATGTAATTTACCTAAAATCTTACATGGATTTTTTCAATCTCAGTAATTATTTAGGTTTTTAGAGTGTGGGGTGCATTTGCACCCCGCTTGGCATTTTACGTATACCAATATTTCTATGTTATTATGAGCTAACGGCAGGATAAAATCCTTACATATTGTTGGATAAGAAGCTTACATTATGTGGCACTCTGCGCAAAAATAAGACGTTTATACCAAAGGAACTACTTCCATCATCTTCAAAAAAAGAATATTCTTCAATGTTTGCTTTTACAAAACATTGCACATTAGTGTCTTATGTGCCGAAAAAAAACAAGACCGTTATTTTGTTATCAACCGAGCATGACGATGACAAAGTAAGTAATAAGGAGTCAGACTACAAACCAGATATTGTCTTGCATTATAATAGTACTAAAGGAGCTGTAGATGCAACAGACCAAATGGCAGCAAAATATACCACTCAAAGAAAAACTCTTAGATGGCCCATGGTACTTTTTTACCATATTATCGATATTGGAGCTATAAATGCCTATAAAATATGGAAAATTAAAAATCCAAATTACGGGTCTGGGCACTTAGATGCAAGAAGAAAATATCTTCTTCAGTTGGGAAAGGAACTGGCCAAGGAAAATATGATTTATAGATTTAGAAATACTAATGGTTTGCGAGCAAGCATACAAGAAAATATTCTTAAAGTTGTTCCAGAATTGGAGCAAAATATCCCTTCAACAAGACCTGTAGGAACTCAAGGTAGATGTTTTCTCTGTGAAAGAACCAAAGATAGAAAATCAAGACAACGTTGTGGAAAATGTGAGCGTTTTGTTTGTGTAAATCACTCTGAAAAAGAAATTTTTTGTATCCCATGTAAAGCAAAAAATTAAAATTAATTTTTAATACCTAATTAAGGTTTGTTTATTTATTAGTAACTAAATTAAAATAAAAATAGGACAAAATAATTTATTTGCGTTTTTTTTTTCATTTTACTTAAAAAAAGTGTAAAAATTACAAAGATAGACAAAAAAAAATGGGGTGCACATGAACCCCGCTTGGTATCGCACGTATGTAAAAAAGCTTGGTATTATAAAGGATATTACTGATAGCGCGTTATCTAACAGCAAATTTATGCTACCATGTCATCTTGCACAGTCGCTTATTTAAATTAACATTTTTGCATATCAAAAAACGTACTTCGATCAAAAAGCAATCTCGAGAACAAGGCATCGGGAATGAGACAGGCCAAAAAGTTAGTTACAGAACCATCACGGAAATTCGTAACGTACCTACTAAGCCAAAATAGACTATTAACCAGCATTATAGTTGGGCTTTTAAAGGGGCATTGTAGACTCAACATACTGTTATGATACTTAGTCTTGAGTTCGCTAATTTACAACACTCAATACAAAAACTAAACAGTTTATTCTAATCTATTTATATGTAATAAAATCTCTTATTTAAAAAATTACTTAGATATTTACTTTACAAGTCTTAAGGTTCACAAAACTTTTTATACTTCCAAGATATCAATAGTTAAAAAAAACTATAGTACACAAAAAAAAAATTCCATTCACAAATACAGCAAAATACTTAGGTATCACCCTCGATGCTAAGCTTCGCTGGAAAGCTCATATTAAAAAGAAAAGGGAACAACTACAAATTAAATATAAAAAAATGTATTGGCTGATCGGACGAAATTCCACTCTGTCTGTACACAACAAGCTTATGCTATACAGTGTGGAACAGCCAAATGGAATAAATTCGATAGCGAATAAATGAGAGCGTGTTGGGAAAAACGCTTGGACACCAGTCGATTTGAATTTTTAGATGCGCATTTTTTTCAAAAAAAAATAATTATATAGGGTGTGTCATGTGACAGAGGCCGATACCAACTTTCTTATTTTAAATGCAACCCCCTGTATATTGTTTATTTTTTGGATTCTTCAGAAGATTCTAGACATAATTTATGTACAATGTCCCTTACCTATCTTCAACTGTTTCGGAAATATTAAGTGTTTTCAGATGTATTACAAAAATTAACATTAAAAAAAGAAAATTATTTTATTTCACAAATAATGTAAAACAAAAACAAAAAACATTAATTTCAATGTAAGAGATGTTCAAAATGTTCGCCGCGAACGTCTTGGCAACATGCTAATCTGGTATAGAAATGTCTTCTAACGTTACTCAACATCTCAGGCGTGACTGATCTAATCGCAAGCGTGATTTTTCGTCTTTTTAAGTCATGTAAGTTGAGTGGTTTAGTTTTGTATACAATACTTTTGACATATCCCCACAAAAAGAAGTCTAATGGCGTCAGATCAGGAGATCGTGCTGGCCATTATATCGATCCGCGCCTTCCTATCCACCGATTTGGAAAAATTTTGTTCAGGTACTGCCGAACATTGATTTGGTAATGGTGCGGTGCTTCATCTGCTGAAACCATAGTATATTGGCAGGAACTTGTGGGTTTGCTGGATCAGGATATAAGTTTTTCAAAGTTGGCACGACATTATTTTGGAGCAGTTCTAAATATTTATCTCCATTCAAGTTGCCATCAATGAAAAAGAGACCTACGATATGATTTCCAACAATTCCTGCCCAAACATTAACTTTTTCAGGATATTTCGTTTGTTCCTTTCTCATCCAGTGAGGATTCTTATTAGGCCAATAGCGGCAATTTTGACGATTAACATGACCGTGAAATCAGTAAAAAGGAACGCATTAATGGTTTTTGCCTATTTTCTCAATATTAAGAGCTAAATGGGAAATAAGTATTGAGTGTAATGTAGCGAATTTGTGAAATAAAATAATTTTCGTTTTTTAATGTTAATTTTTGTAATACATCTGAAAACACTTAATATTTCCGAAACAGTTGAAGATAGGTATGGGACATTGTACATAAATTATGTCTAGAATCTTCTGAAGAATCCAAAAAATAATTAATATACAGGGGGTTGTATTTAAAATAAGAAAGTTGATATCGGCCTCTGTCACATGACACACCCTATATAATTATTTTTTTTTGAAAAAAATGCGCATCTAAAAATACAAATCGACTGGTGTCCAAGCGTTTTTCCCAACTCGCTCTCATTTATTCGTTATCGAATTTATTCCATTTGGCTGTTCCACACTGTATAAACA
This sequence comes from Agelastica alni, assembly GCA_950111635.1. Lineage (NCBI taxonomy): Eukaryota > Metazoa > Arthropoda > Insecta > Coleoptera > Chrysomelidae > Agelastica > Agelastica alni. Next base: position 28,945,371 of record OX467717.1, read on the forward strand.
AATACTCAAACCCATTTGGTCGTATGGTATTCAACTATGATCAGATTGTAATCTTAACACAATGCCGCACAAGGGTAATTGTTTTTAAAACAAAACAAAAAAAAGTACACCAAAATTTTTAACTATTACAAGCCAATTCTCAAACGTTTTCGGGCTCAAGCTATCATCAGGAGAAATTTCTGAAAGTGAGTAAAAGTAATTCAGTGTATTGATATTTAAAAATATTTTTGGAATTAATTATATCAAACTCACTTGTCACAAATTTGTTTACTGTATATTGTAGTGGAGTTTCTCCCTATTAGCCAATACATTTTCCTATATCTTATACCAAGTTCTTCTCTTTTTTTAAAAAAATAAAAATTGAAATATACATATTTCATTTCGAATTACATACATCGGAGTTAAAGAAAAAACGTGAGGAACTTATTAAAAAAAATGGATAAGAAGTGCCTATGTTTTATGAAAAGAAGCCTTAGTTAATAAATAATCAAGTTTTACTCGACAGCAATATTTTTCATTTAATTTTTTTAAATTTTGTATCAAAGCGATGATCCTTTAAACTAGTAAATAAATGATATTTTTAACATCTTAAAAAATATTCGACTCCCTTAACTACGTCTTTTTAATCCTTATCTGCTAGTATTCTCCATGCACAAGCTAAAACCTTAATTGGTCTAGCCATTGGATTGCATGAAAACACCGTAAAGGATCTCAAAGAGATTTTTGTTAACTTTAAATTTAAGTTTGGTAACTAGATTGGCTTTGTAATGAGAATCTAACTTTAGCAAAATTACTAGCTAGCAGTTCTTTGAAGAATAACCTATTATTTGCATGCTCTTTATTTTCGAATACTCTTTGAAAATGTCTATACTGCTATTAAGAAGCAGTAAACGAACATTGTTTATTACAAATCATTGCCATTTGTATTTCATGACAAACATTTAACATTGGTATTAACTTATTATTTTTTAATGTTCTTTCACCATTAAAAATGTGAAAATAAAAAGTATAATTTCTTCTTAATAACTTTTATAGCTGACATCCCTAAACTGCTTTTCGGATCCTAATCAAAAGTTTTTTGTGCTAAATGAATGGAAAACTTTTTAAAGAGAGCTCTGCCCGCGTATAACATCATGTTGCAAAATTACACAGCGTACCGATCAATCCATGGCCAAAAGTTTAAAATGTGCTAAAAAACTTTATAATTATAAGTATGTGAGTGGACCAAATGTCTGGAAACGGATAATTATCTGAGCACATTTTGAACACTTGATTAAGTAATCATTATTTTAAAAATGTTATCTTTTAATTGTTACGTTTAAATGTAGTTGAAAATAGTTTGTATTAAAAAAATTATTGATACAATTTGGCGTTGCCACACTTCTGTTTTATTTATTTTAGACCTTTTAGACTACATAGAACCATAAGTGTTACATATGGCTAAACTCGTATTGTAGAGGAGATTCCAATAAAGACTGTTTATACAGGGTGATGTATTTAAAAAATCAAAGTGACTAATAATACCGGAGAAACGGCAAATCTGACAACATTGCAAATGTCAAATCTGGAATTTCCGTATCTCAAAATAGGCTTATCCCAAATTTTGTACAATTCGGACAAGCAATTTACGAGATAATTGTCCGTTTCCAGACTTTTGGTCCACTCTGTATATAGTAATACAGTATTCGAATTGTATTGTCTTTGCACGCGCAGATCCTCGAGCACGGAATATCAAAGTCCAGTGACTGACCTTACTAAAGGTAAGGGTGTGTATGGATCTTTCAAATTGGCATCGGTGACAGCTACCTCTAAAAAAAGCAATGCTAGTGAAAAAAAGTGGTGGTAATAGTATTACAGTAAAACTTCTGTTAACGGACACCTCTACACAACGGAAACCCCTCCTAAACAGGCAATTTTCAGAGTAGACAATGGACAATAAATGCGATTATAAAGAGACTCGGAAAACCCAAATAACTTATTGCAGCCATAAAACTATATAAGTAGGTACTTGCAGTCATAAAACTAAGTAAGTAAGTACTTTTAGTTCGATTTAGAGAAACCCATTTTAGAATTTATTCATCCTAATTTAGTTGCGACAATCTGATCACGGTGTAACAATGTCTTCATCTAAGAGAAAGTTTTTTAGTTTGGAAAAAAAATTTATGATAATCGAGTTTTGGCCGAAAAGTTTCGAATAGGAAAAACTCAAGTTAGTGACATTTTAAAGAAAAAGGTTGCATAGTAAAAATGAAAATCTACAAGAAAAAAAAGATTAAAACTGAAAGATAGCTACACTTTCAGTTATAATCTTTTTTAGCCATCAATTGGTTAGGTAAAGTAAGAAGGAAAAACATTTGATTATCTAGACACATAATTAAAGAAAATACTTTGAAGAGAACCTAATTTGAATTTAGCAGCTTAAAAAGTTTTGCTTAAGACATAATATTAAATTTAAAGCAATATCTGGAGAAGCTGCAAATGTAAACTTTGACGATGTTTCAGAGTGACAAAGAAAAAAGCCAAATTTATTATCGAGCTTTACCAAGTAAGACTTTTACATTTCACAATCAAATTTTCACTGGGGGTAAATCTGCTACGGAAAGACTGACAGTATTATTGTGTACAAATCTAAATGGGGAAAAAACCTTTGGTGATTGGTAAAAGTACATATCGTCTATTACAACAAGAAGGCCTGGATGATCAGAAATACAAAATAGATTGGCTGCACAAATTTAACAGAAAAATGCAACGTCAAAAAAGAAAAATTACCTTGTTCTTAAGCAAAGCAACATCCCATCCGGATATTCAGCTATCCAACAAATGTTTTTGCCACCTAATACTACAGCACATTGTCAACCGCTAGACCAAGGAATAATCAAAAACTTTAAATCACTTTTGGATCGTGTTACGTACAATATTTTTTCTGTAGCCGTTTTGTATGTTAAAAAGAATATCGATGGATAATAACTTTATATAGACAATTGCATAAAACAATAACTCTTACAAATACATTACTTATGAATATTAATTACACAATTATGACAATTACAATTGTGGACTTAAGCATCGATTATTGCTCCAGAGGCTTGTTGGCTTTAATATTTTGGATTTTTCCATTAAATATGCAAGAATCTGTAACGTGCCTATTTTTTCCCTTCTACAGTTCCATTATAATTGTGTCTCTGATAGTTTTGTATTCCTCAGGTACTCGTAAATAGTGTCGCGTGCCGTATTTTGTTGTAACTTAAATATATCATTCGTTGTAAATAGTGTTGCATACCTTATTGTGATAGAATTCGATTGTTAATGGCTGTGGCATTTTTGTTGATCGCTGGAGATTGAGTGGGGTGTTTTCGTTATTAGATTTTGCTTTGGTTTTTGGCCTCGATTGTTGTGTGTTGTCGGTTATATTATTGTTTGGTTTGCATTTCTGTGTGGATGGGGCTGGCTATCAACACGGACGAGCGCGATTCTTGGTGTGGAGCATGGACTTGCGAATATTGTTGGTTGACGTCGGTTCCGTGTCATTTTCTTGATATCCGGCTTGGGAAGAAGTCTAGTCGTGTGGTGAGAGTCTTCGAAGTCGGGTGTGGTTAGAATTTTTGGGGGCGGTGTGATATTAACAAGTGTGCAAAACCTCTACGGTTTTCTTTTCATATCTGGCTGTATTTGGGCCATCTTGATTGGATTTTGAAGAAAAACCATTTAATTTTTAACTTGACCATTCTGTCTTACCTTCGTTGTTGATATTTTGGATTTTGGTGTCGAGTTAAAATAACCGCATGCAGGATTTATTTGAGGAAAGCCATTGTTAATTAGTAGGTGCCGTTCCATAACCAAACCGGCCACAGGAGTAGTACATTCGTATACCCAAAGGATACAAGTGATTTATTTTTAAATATTTAACGACGTGACTTATTTTTGACACCACGATTAAGTTTTGTTTTAATTTATTAATATAATACATTATTAAAAACTATTTATTGCATTAGATAATATGCCAAAACTGAGTACTTTGATTTATTGTTAGCTGTTAATTTTGACTATATTTGTTATAATGTTATTATTGAACTGAGTACTTTGATTTATTGTTGGCTGTTGATTTTGATTATATTTGTTATAAGTTTATTATTGAACTGGGTACTTTGATTTATTGTTAGCTGTTAATTTTGACTATATTTGTTATAAGTTTATTATTGAACTGTGTACTTTGATTTATTGTTAGCTGTTGATTTTGACTATATTTGTTATAATTTTGTTATTGAGCTGTGTACTTTGATTTATTGTAGGAGTAAAGTATCCAATATATTTTAGCTATAATTTCATTTATTTAGTTCACCATAATCTCAGTTGTTTATCGTGTGGCTCTGCTAGTGCCTATAAGACCTAGGGGTTTCCGGCTTGAACCGTCTAAGTCGGTGGCGCGGCTCACTTTTATATTTTTTTTTATTCTACCCTCTACGGCTGAGCTCGGGCATAATTTGCCAGTAGAGAGACCGTTGGCAGAGTACTCTATAGAGAACGAACAAGACGTGGCAAATCAATTGTTCATTTATAATATGAACATTTTTATCATTACTCCATTTTTTAAATAAATTGTTAACCAATTGATACCTCTCTCTTGACTTTATCGGCAATAATTCGTAAGTAGCTTCTTAAGCAGATTCACTTATCTCATGTGGGATCATATCAGGCCTCATTTTTATTACTGATTTCCATTTTTTTGGATTTTAAAATCGAAAAAACATAAACCAATATTTTGTGACAATCGCTGTCATAATAAATTACAAGTTCATGTTATTGTCAAAACCGCCTACATATATATCAAAAATCAAAAGTAAAGAAATCGTTCCGAAAGTGAAAAAAATCGTGCCGAAAATAGATATTTTCGGTACGATATGTGTAAAGTGGTATTTTCGATTTAATAAATCATACCGAAAATTTTGTTTTCGAGACGGTTGCAGTAAAAAGTTTATACCAAAACAATTAAAAAGTGTTTCATTAGGTGGGGATTTTTAAGAAACACTAGTAATGCGGAAAAATAAAGGAAAATCTAGAGCTGCAGGACCTATAAGACGATTTACCATTATCAACCTTATGCGAAAGTAATGGAGTTAAAAAATTTATAAATTTATACTACAATGTATCTGTAAAGAAGCAATTACAGTCACGAGAAGTTTGGTCAAAATTGTAGAATTTACTTTGCAAAAACTTTACAAAAACTTCTATATATTTTTTAAATGTTGAAGATTTGTTGTTTAAGTAAGCAAAAAGAACATCGATTTATTTTAAGTACATGAAAATTATCCAATAAAGTGAAAATTACAAAGACACCTTAAATCAAGAGAGCGAGAACATGAAAAATACACAGACGAAGAGAATTTTCCTGAAATTCTCCAGCAACCAAGGATAACTGAGAAGTATTTCCATAAAATCTCTAGAGAAATCTAAATAAATAGAAGTCAGTCTTTGTTAATCAAGACTAAGGGTCAAAATAATTTAAGAAGTTGCCTACAACAATATTGCGTTAATAAATTTTATTTATAAATATTATCAAATTTATATTCATCCAAATTGTTTCTAGAAGGAACGCTAGTTTTCGACCAATCGAGGCATCACTTTTGGACTTTTCGAGAATCATCCAATGTCTTCTATTATGCTCATTGTGGTCGATGCGCTGTCGCCTCAAGGCAAGGTCGACAGAGACGGACCCAAAAAATCGTAACAGTAGGTATTCCTAGAATTTACACGTAAAACTAATATTTTATTATTTAATGTATATGACAAACTGCCAAAAGGCTGTAGTACACAATTCTTTAAAATCAATTCTCAAACGTTTTCGGCAAAAGAGAAGTTGCGGACGTTTTCGAAGTCAGTAAAAGTGTCATATCACGGGTACTCCTTAGATATCGAGAAACTGGAAACGTGATAGAAAGACCTAGAGTGGACGACCAAGGGTAATTATCACAAGTTAGGTCCACTCAAAGAAGAACTGGGAGGACATTGTTTAAACAATAACCGATAAGTGGAATGATTTGTGTGTGATTACTTTTTTTCTATAATAGCATTAAAAAACTTTCTTTTCGCTGAAAAAAATGTGTTAATATAAGCGAAGACTATGTAGAAAAATAAAATATAACAATTTTTTTGTAATTATACATACGTATTTTGTTCATTTTTATTTTTTGATCCACCCTCGTAATAAATAAAATATTAAACTTTTTAATACACATCGGCAAACTATGATAGATTTACAACCATTTAAACGTAACTTTCGACATAAAAACATAAACAATTAAAAAAGTTTGTTAAATAAATACAATTTGAATGAAAAATTAATCAATATTGTACTGCAAAGGTTTTTAAATGAAAAATAATAGAGTTTTTGCGGTAATCGTCGTACAATACCAGATTTGATTTTAACAGTATTATTTCATACATTCTCAAACGTTTTCGGCACAAGAGAAGTTGCGGACGTTTTCGAAGTCAGTAAAAGTGTCATATCACGGGTACTCCTTAGATATCGAGAAACTGGAAACGTGATAGAAAGACCTAGAGTGGACGACCAAGGGTAATTATCACAAGTTAGGTCCACTTAAAGAAGAATTGGGAGGACATTGTTTTAACAATAACCCATAAGTGGAATGATTTGTGTGCAATTATTTTTTTTCTATAATGGCATTAAAAAACTTTCTTTTTGCTGAAAAAAATGTGTTAATAGAAGCGAAGACTATGTAGAAAAATAAAATATATCAACTTTTTTGTAATAATACATACGTATTTTGTTCATTTTTATTTTTTAATCCACCCTCGTAATACATAAAATATTCAACTTTTTAATACACTTCAGAAAGTTATGATAGATTTACAACCATTTAAACATAACTTTCAACATAAAAAACAAACAATAACAGTTTGTTAAATAAATACAATTTGGATGAAAAATTAATCAATATTGTACTGCAAAGGTTTTTAAATGAAAAATAATAGAGTTTTTGCGGTAATCGTCGTACAATACCAGATTTGCTTTTAACAGTATTATTCCAAACATACGCGTATAGAAATAGCAGCCATCGCCACGAGCGAGCGGATTTCTGATACCTTCTCCACTTTACTATACGCTAACCCCCTTTGGAAACATTTCGCACACCCCCAACCCCATCAAAAACATGAATGAAAATGCATGTATAAGTGCGGAGTCGGGATTGGGATAGGTAATGATATCACCACAGTTTACATCCATTATGGCGGTTATTGGATGAATGTTATACCCGGTTAGTGACATCGCGTGTCTATTTTAAGATTGAAACGCCCTTAAATTGCATTTTTTTAGAATGGAATTTCACTCTGGAATGTTCACAGTTCCAATTAAACAACTGTAAATGATAAAAGTACGCCATTTTTGTTCGTAATCCATATTTAAATTGTAAAAAATTGCAAATTCCAATGAGTTTTCGTTAACAAGTTTCACTGGCATGAAATTCAGTACAATTTGACAGTTGTTTAGACCAGTCGCCTACGCATCGACATCTGTTGTCAGAAAAAATATTGAAAACCCTCAATGTTCATATTTTATCTTAATAATAATGTAATTGTTTGACTTTTTCTGAGTGTGTTTTTGAAAATTAATAGGTAATATTTTTTACATATTATTAATTTATTTAAAAAAATATATAGTCGGTTGTACAATCAAAAAAATCAGCCATGCCAAACGAGAGAAATGCAAAACGCGACGTAGTTGCGAGTATTCCGTCGCGACGCCTTGGGTTTTGCGGCGTCGTTATTTAATCTCGGCCACAAGACCTTCTTGCCTACCGCTATGCTTACATTATGGCAATTCGGCCTCGACAACGCTTAAGTAGCATGTACCGAAAATTTGGGGGTAATTGTTCTGTATAGATTTACTATAATACCACGTGATTTTGAATAATGGCATCTACGAAATGATGTATGACATGAGTCAAAGAGATTTTGTGATAGCAGGAGGGCGAAAAACGACACTTTTTTTAATAACTAACTTCTTATGTAAATGTTCATTACAAATATTCTTACCTAAAAAAAAACTAAAAAAACGATAATTTGACAGCTGTTTCTTTTATTTTTTTTCGTTTTTGTAAAGTTTCTTTACTACTACCCATCGATTAATTATGCAAAGTTTTTTCTAAGCTGGTACAAGTTTATCACACAGCTTTATTAGAAGCCTCCAACAACAATGTGGACTTTTTTTTGAAAAGATTTAACTAAATTATTTAAATATATGTATATAATCATTTCAGCGGTTGTTTATTATTTAGTTGCATACATTATCTGATTAGTTTGATAATGTGTATGCAGAGTCATTCCCAAGCGGATAATATTTGAATACAATTTATGCTTTGTCAAAATTTTCATGAAAATATCAATAAAATTTGGGTTACATGATTATGGCCTATGTTATAACGCTCACTACTTCTACATTATTGCATTTATTTGAGTGCAGTGCACAAATTAATATCATAATTATGAAAATTGGTTTGTTAAATTGGTATTCGCAAAATGTAATGTTTCATCATGGCTAGCGCAATCTTTGTTTTCGGAGTTTTTTTGTCAATAGCTAACATTTACAGTAGGTATGTTTCTAAATCTCAAAAAATGATTCCTAAATAAGAAGCAATAATTCCATAATTTTGTTTGCAGATTACAAAACATAACAGGAAAAATCTCTTATATATAATCATAAGTATCTAAATTTGTCTACAGTAATAACATCAAGGTGAAGAAATAAAATAAGAACTAGATATTCAAGTATCTACTTAATGGTACATGAAAGAACTACATATGTAACTGCTGAGGAAGCTCTAATTGGTATTTGTCTGACTTACTGTTTTTGGAACGAAGAGATCGAGACATGGAGCAACAGGGTGTATCATTAACAATGGTAAATAATTAAACTCTCTCTCTGTCTCAGTAACCCTAAAATGGAAATCAGATCAAGGATAGAATAGGCCAGAAAACCTCTGCACCAGTGGAGATCTAAACCTACAGCTCCGCATACTTATATTACGCTGTTATATCTTCTCAGAGCTATTCTATGGCTGCGGGAGCTGAACATTCTGCCAATCAATGGAGAGCCGCATTGGCGCCTTTGAGATGTACTTGCATCGCCATATATACTGTTTCTATACTATTTCATCAGACTACAAAAACAATGAAAACCTTTTGGGTTCTTAAGTAATAAATCAGATTTAAATGTGTTTAATTAAGAGATAAAGAGATTCCTTTAAACGCAAGAAAGGAGTGACATAATTATTTATTATTTCTAGGTTTGTTGACACATTGGCATTGCTTCCTTACTCAAGTTGGCATCAACATCTCAACCTTAGTGATCGTTTAAAATTTGGTATTCTTGTTTAAAGCCAGAAAGTACTTCTAGCTTACCAATCTACACAAAAAGCTCAAGGAATTTTCACAATCCAGAACTTTATTAGCAAACATACATTCAGACATTCACAATATTCCTGTGAATTTTGATGTCGTCTCACTACAAGAGTTGTTTATAAATCGTTGACTTTTTCGTGAAAATTTTAAAATATTCCAACTCAACGGCTTAGTCAATATTTTGTTTGCAAACGATGCAACCCAGCATTAAATTTAAATATCAATTAATTTAACGTGAAATATTTGATTCAATTTGTCGAAAGCACTCCGAAAATTTAATTAATTTCGCAACGAATGCAGTTCACTTTGTTTGAAAAATGACTATTAGGTACTTGATTGATTTATTTGTTGAAAACTGACACTTTTAGATTATCGAATAATTTGACACAAAAGTTAATTTTTGAGTAAAATTTGTTATTTTAGCTGAATTTTTTTATTAACAATGTTGTATAAATGTGTACTGCTCACGGCAAATTTTGCATGATATGTCGAAAATAGTAATTAAATGCATTCATTTTGAAAATTATAAATTAACTAGTTATTTTGCCAGACGGGAAAACTAACGGTGATTACATATTTTAGAACAAATTAATTTTAAAACCCAATTTTAACAAATTACTATTATTAAATAATTTAATGTTCAAACAACAGTTACATTCAGTATAGAGCCCCACTTTTGTTTAAAGAAAATATTGTAAGAATAATGGACAAAAAAGACGTCGTTGAAGACCTGAAAAATCCTTCCAGTCTAAAAAATACCAAATTATTTCCACAACGATGGAAGAAGAAAATAAATACGATGTACTTACATAAAAGATAGGTACTTCCGAGGGTAAATCAAATATAAACAGTAATTTTGCTATTCTTCTTAGAATTCAGATCCTAGCTACATTATGTTGTGTGTTATTTTATGAGAAGTGGGTGACGCTGAGAAACCCTTAAGCACACTTCTTATAGCCCTGACTTGTCCCGCAGTGACTATTTTTTGTTCGCGACTTTGAAGGGAGCAAGGGATTTGCGAGCAATGAAGAAGTATATCCAAAGTTATGGAAAAAGCGATTAACATAGAGCTCATCAAATATCTTGAGCTTCATGCAAGATCGCTCCTTACATGTGGCAGTAGACGGTATTTCTTCTGATGCGTTAAAAACCAATGCCGGGGTCCCTCAGGGTTCCATCCTATTTCTTTTACACATCAACGACCTCTTGAAAACCACCACGAACCACATTTACAGTTTCGCAGACGACAGCACACTCAACTTTCACATCCTTTCAATCATATCGGTAAATGATACAAATAGAGTCAGGCAGAAACAGGTTGATTCCATCAATAGAGATCTTGAAGCAATCATCGAGTGGGGAACCAACAATCTTGTTCAGTTTAACTCCCAGAAAACACAAAGCACCACGTTTTCCAAGAAAGTGAATTCCTTAAATCATATCATCACAACGTCCGGAAATACCCTTGAACCTCCCTCCATCTCGATTTTGGGAGTCACGGTGTCCAATAATATTTCTTGGCGTGACCATGTTGCTAACATCGCAGAGTCAGCAAGCCAGAGGCTAGGTTTTCTGTGGAATGCTAGTAAGTTTTTACTTCTGATTTTTTTTATTTAAAAGGTACTCTTTCAAGGTATTCTTTCAAGTTACTTTCATTTCGCAATAAAAATATTTTTAGTATAATTTAAAGCGAAATCTTACATCAAAGTTAGTTTGTACAGTCCACGAAGTAGTTCATTAAATCGAGAAGAGAAAATACAATTGGAATTATGCCAACTTACCACACTTACTAACAAATCAAATCTGACAACCACTTTTGTACAGACTTGAAAATACAAAAAGATCATTTATGACTTAATTTTGTTATTCTATCGATCAATAATTAATTGCGTGTTACTTAGTTTAACACTAGACTTGCCCAATAAAATTTTGTTTCCTACATCTATGCTGCAGCAACAGTGGTTAGCTTTCTAAATGATAATAGTATTGAAGAATTTCTGTGGCCTGCACAATTACCGAACTTTAAACTAATACAGCATCTTTGGGAGTTTTGGGAGTTGCAGGAATTTTCAGAACCGCCAAAAATTATTTGAGGTTTTACAGAGAGCATCGATAGGTATACCTCAACAAGAATGATTTTATCCATGCAAAGACGATGAAGAACTATTAGAAATAATCGAGGACGACACACCAGCTCTTCATTTATTTTATTTTGGAATAAAACTGAATTTAAATTTGATTTTTATTTTTGGCTACTTTAGGTTGTTTTTTATATTTTTGGTAGAAATATATTTTTTTAAGTTTGCGGTTTGAATAAACTAAAATTAATTTGTTTAAATTTATCAGTTGCAAAAGCTCCAGCCTAGTTAAAATATTCCAGCTCAGAATATTTTTCGATAGCCCAGTTTTTCGACAAAGAGAATAATGTTTCCATTTATAAATTCAGTATCGACAGATTCTCTGTTGGGACGAGACCGATTTTTCATGTTAACACAAAATCTGTCAGCGGTTATTTTTCTTTACTGCAGACGCTTCCAAACAAGATGAAACCGTCGACAAAAAGCGCCTCTTTTAAATGAAAGAAACGAAGAACCCCAGATAAATTAATGAGTGGAAAATCGAGTTTTAAATAATTTGCTTTCAATTTATTTACTTGAAAATTAATTACAAAATCGCCATTTTGGCGTGGGATGTTTGACTGGAAGACTGAAAGTCTTGAGTTGACACGTTTCAAGTAAAGGTAATTACTTAACGATCTTATACAAAGTCGTTGAAACATTTTGAAAAAACAGATTTTATCGTCTTAAAATTATTTGAATTTTTTTCCAGAATTACCCAATCTAATAAAAAAACACGAAAGTTTGAGAAAAAATATCAGTAGTTTGGGTGCGACCCGAGAAGTCACACCGACTAACTTTCCAGTGGAAAGAATAAAAGAATACCAAATGTTTTGTTGTTATAATTATTATTATTAAAATTAATATAAAAAATGATTTCACATTGTTTATAACAAAATATAATTGTCATTAAAAATATTTTGTTTAAGTCAACCGTATTCTTTCAAACTTGTTCTTATCATTTCATAAGCGGAAGCTATTTTCAATTATTTATAACAATTGGGTTGCCAGGTAACAGGTATTTTGGCACTAGATATTTTCACCTACTTGTTTAATCTATAAATTAAAAAAAAAAATAAGCCTGTTTTATTGCGAATACAATGATATAGGGTTTCCTGCAAAAAGTCTGTCCTAAATGATGGTTGTCGAATTTTAAAAAATAAAATTTTAATGCGACTGTGAACGTGCTACAAAGAGGTCCGAGACGTGCGATAAGCGAAGACACAGAATTGTTCAAGAGTTTACAGCGAAAATTTATAGCGTGAATAACTGCAACAGAGTAAATGACGCAAGAAATCGAATTTTTATAAACAATTATGCTGCGAAAGAAGACAACGAACAGTTTTCAACAGGCAGCATGGTTTTTCTATTGCAACCTCTCATCGTGCTTTAGAACGGTTACTTTCTTAAAAGAAACCACGTAATAATTGAAGGTCAATATTCAACGCCATAAAGTTTACTTTTTTTATTTCTTTAACTATTTTCACCTAAAACCTTCTTTCAGTGTACCATATGTACATATAGTCACGCCTTTTTCCCGTAAGGGTAGGAAGAGACCACTTCCTTCAACTTGCTACGGTTCTTACACACATCTTTTGCTTTCTCTACTTTCATCAGTGCTCTCATAAATGCTCATCTCTTGTTGGTACCACAGTAAACTGATGACAACTATAAAAACAAGAAAACTTACTTACGACATATAATGAGAAGGGAGAAATATGAGTTGCTATGAGTGATAATGCAGGGAAAAATAAAAGGAAACGGAGGAAATTTGAGGGAAGCACTTGAAGAAGAAGAAAAAGAAAAGAAGGGAATATTCTTGACGTGAATGAATCATTTATTAGCTTAACTGGTGGTTTGGTAATAAGTTTACCATTAGCCTCCAGGGCATTACCATGTATTAAGTCTTAAATATTATAGGTGAATATTACGTTAGATAAGTCTTTTGTAGTATTAAGTTAAGATGGAACTAATTTATTTATTGATCGTAGTAATGATCGGATTGAAATAATCACAAAACTTTTGCTGGGGTTCTATGTTCATTATTTTTAAAAATTATAAACTTCTATCAAACTGCAGTCAACAGTTTTTAAAATATTTGGCTCAAACCAAAAGTTAACAAATTGTTTTTACCACATCGATTTGTAATCTTTAGGTTTATTTGTTTGACACATTTGTTTATCACATTATGATTATCTTGATTCAAATCAAAATATAATCTTTTTTTATTTAAAAGGATAAATAGGTATAAATATTCTACAGTGATGGCAACATCTGTGTTTAAATTGGAACAATTATCAATCAAGTAGGGAAAAACACAGACTGCAAATATTCTTAGAAAGCTTTAAAAACTGCATTATTCCAAAGTAACGTTTGTATTTATTTGTTGCAACATTATAGGTAGAGTATTTAAAATCGTTAGTTAATCTTAAAAGGCTTTAGAAAAGTGTGTAAATGGGCTCCAAAATCAGCCTTTTGAAATTTGGATTATCACAAAAGATTTTCCTACGGATGAATCTTTCAATTACCAAATTTTAACTCCAGCCTGCAATTCCGTTCTTTCACCCTTTTCATCTAATTCAAAGGGGATAAAAAACTTTTAATGAAATTCCGCAAGAAAATTGCCCGAAATAGAAGTTTCTTAATTTTCAGGAATCGTAACGAATTTGTAAAGAGATAACGGAAAGGGACAAAGGGTGCAAGGACGTGGCGCGGGGTGTGGAGCAGCGTGCCGGGGGTGGGACGGTGGGTGGTTTGGGGTGGTTTAAAAACGAAACACAGCGAGGGTGAAATAAGAGGGTAAAAAGTATAGAAGCGGCCATGGAATTAAAACAGAAATTAAAGACAAAGGGAACGAAATTAGTGTCTGAAAAAGAGGGGATCTAAGATGGCTACCCTCCACGGAGTTGCTGCCTTCTGTTTGGAATTATTTCAAGAATTGGGCGCTCTTTTCATTTCGACTTTAATTACTTTGAGGTGAATAGGGAAAAATCTAAAATAACAAATTATTAATTTTAAGCAAGGATCTTTAACTTATTTAAAAAAACAATGAAAAAAAAATTTAATTAATCCCAATAAAAAGATTTTAGACTTTTGTAAAATGGATGTTTATCAAAAACCAAAGGATTTATTTTTATTTGGTAATAATGAGACAAATTAAAATTCTTTCATTTTATTTACTTTTAACAAAAGTGCAAGTTTTTTCCACGATTATTTTTTGACGTTTCTCGAAACCAATGGTAATTTTCAATTTCAGTAATTCATATACGTTTTAGCCAATCAAAACATTATTTTAATTTATATATAAATATTTTGTAGAAATAATTGGACTTTTTCTTCTTTACTGTAAACAATTTTGATTATTTAATTAAACAAATGTCACTTATCAAACACGACAGTTGTCATTTTCACAGCTTATTTTACTAATTTAACTTTTGCATAATTGCAGTAATGAAGATGTACGTTTAATAACTCATGGACGGTACGAAGAGGGGGAAACATGATATATTTTTAAAATAAGGTAAAAAGATAATTCCAAAAATTTAAAAGTGTAAATTTTCTTGTGTTTTTTATGTGTTTACATACTTTGGAAAACATTTAACAGAATACAGAGTTTAAACAGATCAACATTGTTTTGAAGAAGGAAGCAAAAGATGTGTGTAAGAACCGTAGCAAGTGGAAGAAAGTGGCCTCTGCCTACCCCTACGGAAAAAATGCGTGACTATATGTATGTATCAAAGAAAAATATAGTGATTACCACTAAATGAATATCTTAAATATTTTTTAATATTAATCGTGATTGTTGATTGTATTTCTTTTTTTTTTGAATATTTGCATTATCCATCGTTTGAATTAGTATTTAATTATTTATGACTTACCAATAATTATTATCATCCAAATGAAAACTAGAAATCACAACGCGTCTAAATATTTCAACAGCATTTTGTTCACTTTCTCCGAATTTGTCACCTAGCACTTCACATTACATTTTTACACTAGTTTCCAAGCTGCGTGTTTACAACAGCTGGTGAACTCATATAATAAAAATATCGTAAGAAAGGGTCAACTCTATACCTTTTCACTTTTTACCAACTATAAGCGGCAACAGCATAAATCAGGACTTAGCCGCAGGGGCGTATTAGGTAATTTAAATCGTACAGACCGGGGCCCTTATCCAGTAAAGTACACTACGTTTTACATTTAACTCGCTGGACAAAATTAACACAACAATATAAAATTATCCATGAGATTAATTTATGTTTTTCTTATGTCCGTTCTTGAAGTTTATCGAGTATTTGAATAGTAGGCTATGCGTATTTTGTTACGTTGTTAATGACAGCTATTAAAACAATTCGTTTAGATTTACAATTTTAAAAATTTGTTAGAAGATATACTATATTACACACCTATAGCAGTAAAGTAAGAAATGTCTCAGAGGACATGTTTGTTGACCGAGGCGAAGTCGAGGTCATCATGTGTTCTGTAGGCGGAAAAAATTGACAATCGTATTTCCAGAACAGCAGATATCAAAAAGAAAGTTAGACAAGGGTGTATTTTATCACCTCTCTTGTTTAATATATGTATACGGAATGTTTAATGATATAGATACTTGATGAGTGGGAAGGAGGCTTTGCCATAAATGGAAAAAAAATTTCAAATCTTAGATATGCTGACGACACTCTTCTGATCGCTAACTCAGCAGAAGAACTTACAGAATTGATACAACGACTCGAGAGAACATCAAAAGAGTATGGTCTAAAAATCAACTATGCCAAATCTAAAGTATTGGTAGTTGATAGATCGGTTAAGACAGCAAACAGACCACATCACATTGCCAACTGTGAAGTGGTAGATCAGTTTGAATATCTGGGTACCCTTATCCACTCCTCCGGCAGCTGCGAGATGGAGATCCGCCGTCGTATTCAACTTGCCCGATCAGCAATGAGCCAATTACATAAAATTTGGAAAGATCGATATATATCCATCAGTACCAAAAAATCACTGGTCCATGCCCTAGTGTTCTCCATTTTCTGGTATGCTTCCGAGACATGGGTTATAAAGGCAGCCGACAGGCGTAGGGTCGACGCCTTTAAAATGTGGGTATGGCGAAGAATGCTAAAAATACCTTGGACGGCACATCGCATCAATGTATCATTGCTGAACGAGATTGGACCATCAAACCGTCTCAGTAGCTTGACATCAGCGCGAATACTGAACTTTTTCGGACATATAACTCGTCACGACAACATTGAGAGACTGATTGTCCTGGGCAAACCCATTGGCAAAAGGAAACGCGGATGCTCCCCATCTAGATGGACAGACATTGTATCAAAAGTAACCGAGCGTCCACTAGTGGAAGCCATTAAAACTGCTGCTGACCGTGGGAGATCGCGAGAGACTGTAAGAAGAATTCTGAGTAATAATACCCGACATTAACTTGTGATTACTAAACGTTGTTTTCGACGTTAGACTTAGAAGAAGAGTAGGCGGAAAGCGACAACTTCATTTTGCGTAGCGGGCCGAAAGTGACGCTTTCTGCACAGTAGGGAGAAAAACAATTGGTTGCACTACTTGCGATGGATATTCGTTGAAAGTAATCAAGTAAAATGATGAACCTAGAAACCTAAGTGAACTTGAAAATGCAGTTATCAGAACATGGAAACAAATTCCCATAGATTTCATCCAACATGTATTTAGAAGCATGCCTAGAGTCGTAAATGCTGTGATCCGAAGTAAAGAAGGCGAAACACGATACTAACGTCGCACTTACACCATTAATTTTGCTACCAGCAATTTTATAATTATGTTGTTGCGTCAAGCAATTTGAAATACGTAATCCAAGCGCATTCTTTTATACATTGGACTGAACAGCTAGTAAATTTTTTTATGTAAGAAATATTGACTTAAACGTCTTTTATTTTATAAAATTTTTAAAAATTTGAATTTTATCAGTAATACGATAAGAGCATTACCTTTTAAATTATATTCCACAAAACTGAAAAAGATTAAAAAATATATTTGATGTTTATTACAAAGTATAAACGCCTGGGTCACATCATTTATTGAAGGATATCTGCTTAATACAGAACATTTGACTTTCAATTTGTTTGGTAGTTAGATAACAACAGCAGGAACTTTATTTACAAGGTCTAACAAAAATTTTAATACCATAAAACTAAGCGTAAAAGAACCTCAAACTTTGTGACCTTTCTTAACAGTAATTGATAGCATGGAAGGTGTTTCTTACACACTATGTTAGCATCAACATGTACGTGCGAAAGCCATGAAAGCCAATGAGTGTTTCGTTAACAAATTCACTTACTTTGTATTATGCTCCAATAAAATCAAGTATTGTTTCGATATTTTTGGATGCTGCAACTTGATCACATCCTAAGCTACTGAAACATATAAAAAGCTCTAAAGGCCAAGGTGTGGTTGATAAAGTACCCTAAGTAAAAGAAGCTGCTATTTTTGATCAATTACCCAGCCTCTTTTTAACAAATACCTTTAAGGACTATCTTCTTCTGTTGAACTTTCTCTGTAGCTGTACCAATAAGGAATGAAATATTCAAGCAACCTTACACCTCACAACTCCAGCTGTTCATTTATAAATAGTAACTACCTACTTACTACCTTACAAAAGCGTACGATACTGTCCCGATAACAAAACTGTGGCAAGTCTTAGAGAAATCAACGATCAATAACACTGTAATAATAGCTATTAAACAGTTATATCAGCAATTAACATCCAAAATTAAGTTAGGAAATAATCTATCTGAAAGTTTCACCGTCACTAAGGGTCTAAGACAAGGTTGTAGTTTATCCCCCACACTATTTAAAATATATTTAAACGAAGTGTTAAAGAAGTGGAGACGAGCGTGCCATGGAATGGGGATACAGTTAAATGATGACACCACTCTGTATAATCTGCACTTCGCGGATGATCAGGTCGTCGCGGCCCAAGATAAAGAAGACCTGGAGTTTATGGGAAAACGACTTCTTAGAGAATACGAAGAATGGGGATTAACGGTTAATATGAGCAAGACGAAATATTTGTGTATTGGGGCAGAAACAACAGATCTGGATCTGGACAATGTAAAAATAGGAATATGTAAGGAATACACCTATTTGGGTACAAAAATCACATGTAAAGGTCGTACTGAGGAGGAAATAGAACAACGGATATTAAAAGGAAAGAAAGTTATAGGATGCCTAAACTCGCTGTTATGGGCACAAAATATATCTAGGGAAAAAAAACATATGATATATAATACTCTTTCAAAGTACTGTTCTATATGGCTGTGAAACGTGGCAACTTAATAAAACATTAGAACGCCGATTGCTAGCCCTGGTGATGGATTTCTGGCGAAGATCTGCTGGCATATCACGTCTTGATAGGGTTACAAACGACCGAATTCGACAAATTGTAAAGACCGACACAACTATAATAGATGAAATCCAAAGAAGACAACTTATATGGTACTGCCATGTTGAACGTATGACAGATGAAAGGCTACCCAAACTAGTGCTTAAATGGACCCCAATAGAACGAAGGAAAAGAGGTAGACCAAAACCAACATGGATAGGGGGCATTCAGAAAGCGATGTCCGAAAGAAATCTAGCCCCAGGAGATTGGACTGACCGAAGAGGCTGGCAACTGGGAACCGGAAGGCGAAAGACGCTATAAACCGGATTAATAATAATAACTACTTCTGGATTATGAAATTCATTTTCACAAAAAGGTTTTTCACTCTTCTCTCGATCTTGAAGTCCTTAAAGATTTTTATTACCAAACTAACATCTATTACCGCTTGATTGTTAGAACTTAGATATTGCTTTTATGAATTGATCACTAAACTATACAGAGGGTTTTGGTTATTCGAATTATGTATGCTTATAAATAATTAGCTTTATTACCATTTAAATGTTTTGATGAGCTTTTTTCACGTTTAGCGTTCTTAGTAAAAGGGCGATGTTCCTAGTCCGTCCCCCGAAAACTAAAAAAGGATGGAATAATATTTGCGGAAGGGTAAACGGGTTACAAGAAGACCGGTCATTCTGAACTGGTCAAACTCGTTTTGATATTTTTTTAAACGACTCAAAAGATTGGTCATTTTTATATTTTTTGACCCTTTTCGATGTGCCTTCCGGTCTAAAGGGTTCCGATGGTCACATGTTTGGATACGTGGGAATATTCTTTAGTTCTATTTGGTTTTGTGTGTAAATGATAAGTGATAGTGTCCTTACCTGGGTCCTTTTAATATGCCGGCATATGGACTTACGCACGAGAAATTGAAAAAGATCTTGCTTACTCAAGGGATTGTTCTGTGTAACTGTCGAATGCAAACCGGTAGTTTGAGCAAAAGCGATCAAATTTGTTGCCATATAAATATAAAAGATAACTTTTCAATATAGTTATCTATAAGAATCAAAGATAATTTTCGATAAATATATAAATTTTATCTTTTTCAATGCCAAAGGACACTTTCTTATTACACTTTGTACAAGTACTGTACACTTAAATGTTAATTACATCCACAATTTCTTTTACATCTTCCATGAATAACGTCCAAACAACTTAAACAATATCTTAAGAAACATTTATAGTTTAATTTCCACTCAATGTTCAAAGCTTTTTAATTTATCGACTCTTAGCCAATGAACAGGTACTTTCTAATATATTTTTTAAATAATTTACTTATTAACATAGAAGATTTAAGCACAAATTAATGCTTCTTTTGTGCATGTTGTTGATTAAAGCACACTTTGAATATTCTAATTAACACTGATACAATGAAACATGTGTAAATACTGACAGAAATACCAATGAAAATTTTATTATCTCGTTGCTCGTTTAGACCTACTTTTTAGGTCTAAAAAATGAATTACGCCTAAACAAAAATAATGACAAACACACAAGAAATTAGAAACGTAAGTAATACTAAACGGCATCATTATATAAGCGGTTAATGATTATATATATATATATATATATATATATATATATATTTGGGACCATAAAAATAAACAAGGAAAAATCAAACAGCGAAGGTAAAAAGAAAGGTCAGATTAGCCTGGGCAGGATTTAAAAAATTAAAATGGATCCTAAAAAATGAAAAAATGCAGCAGTACCTAAAAACCAGAGTATTTGACCAGTGCATCCTTCCAATTCTTGCATGTCTTTTCTCTAGAAAAGCCGATCTCACTGTGCCTAACATAACTTTGTCAGGAGTAACCATACCACTGAAGTCATCCATATCGATGCTTGGTATTACTATCAGCAATAACCTTTCCTGAGAAAATCACGTGAGGTCCATTGCCAAAAGTGCATCCCAAAAACTTGGTTTTTTGTTTCGTGCCAAGAGCTATTTCACCTCCAGTCAGCTGCTTATGATCTATAAGGCACAGATCCGACCTGTACTGGAGTACTGTTCCCATATTTGGAGTGCAGCACCTAAACATATCCTGAAGCTACTGGATTCTGTCCAAAAAAGGGCAATTCGTCTCGTCGGTGATGCCTCGCTTACAAACTCGCTCACTTGTCTGGAACACCGTAGAAAAGTTGGCGATTTGTCTCTATTTTATAGATATTTTCATGGGCGATGCTCTTCTGAAATATCAACAATCGTTCCTCCTTTGGCAGTCTCTTCAAGATTAACCCGTCAAGTTCAGTCTTCACACCCCTTCGTGGTCACTTTGGATACCTGCAGAACATCACTTTCCAAAGACTCATTCATCCAACGAATTGCGAGGCTTTGGAACTCATTGCCTAGGGAGGTGTTCCCCGAGGCATACAACCTCCAGAAATTTAAGAAGAACACCAACTCCTACCTTCTTTCCCTTGGTTCCCACGATGTTCTCTGAACATTACAGGATATCCCTTTTCGTGGGAACCAGAACATAAAAAAAAAAAAAATACACCCCACAAACATGGACCTTGACTAAAGCAGACATCGATAAAATAAAGAAAACCCAAAGAGCCATTGAGCGATCAATGTTAAGAATTAAATTATAACATAAACAACAAAATAACTGGATAAGAAACAAAACAAAAGTCAAAGATGGAGGTCAACATATAGCCAGGCTAAAATGAGACTTCGCAGGTTATAACGCCGAACAAAAGGATAATAGGTGGAATACCACGATACAACAATGGAGACCATGGAATGGAAATAGAGCATGAAGACGACCCCAGATGGGATGGGGAGACGACATAAAGTAAATAGGAGGAATACATTGGAAACAAAAAGCTCAAAATAGAAACGATTGGGAAAAACTAGGGGAATCCTATGTCCAAAGTTGGACGAATTGAGAGGCGAAAGAAGAAGAAAAGGTGTCTTACTCAAAGCTGCCTTCGCTCTAACCGTCGCACTAGCTACAGCGGACCGACCGTCTCTAAAACATTTAATGATTCATTATGCATAGGATGGTAGGAAACAATCAACATATGATCGTTTAACGGAAATATTTCGATACTGCCCTCTAAAAAATATATTTTTTTTATATTTCAAATTTAAGTACAAATATAATTGTTCCAAAAATCAAAATCAGAACGTTTACTTCACATATTTCAACAATCAAAACTCTTTGAAAAGAATTTTTTACCCTATTGAAAAGTTTTTTAAAAATGTTGAATTTGTTTCTATTAAATTAATTTTAGTTTTTAATCTTTTTAACAACCTAGGCATGTATTCCATGTACAAATTCTTTTGAAAACACTGAATACCTGCACGATTTTTTAACGCTACCTTTTTTTAAAGAACAACCACCAAACTTTCCCTCTTATTTAACAAATCTTACAACAAGAAAAAAAACATTCTGATCTAATAAACCCATTCGATGACAGGTGGGGTACACACATTAGATTCAACACTTTTTTTTATTGGGATGCATGTTTGCCCTTTGTATCTCAACATCCGAAAGTTGCCAGCAGGTAGACCATTCATCACTTTCTGAAAGATCTCATCCGAAAGGGTTGAACATAAAGGAACAAGTGAGATTTTTTTGACTCGGTCACCTCAGTCCTTAGATATCTGATACTGTTTCGAAAGAAGGTGACGATTTTGTAAATTATATAATCTCTACTTGAGCGTGAGGTAAATTTGTATCAAGAATGAGTAGTCGAAAGAAATTTAACATTTTAATTATTTAATTTTAAAAAGAGGACAACAAATACAGAATCACTATAAAAAAAGACATATTTTATGTACAGATATATGAAAATTAAATTAAATATTTTATATTATAAACACCAAGGATATTTTGGCAAACTCAGATCCTGTCAATATAAATACGGGATCTTTTAAGAACAATGATGTTAATTTAAAATTATGAATTTTGAACCATTTTATTTTTGTTGTTAACGAAATTTAGTATTCTTTTTAAAAAACTCTGATCGTATTATATTATTAATTCGTTTTATTAAATTTACTTATTTATTAACAAGGATTTGCAGGCGATGGTTAACGCTATGCATGATGCCCTTAAAATTAAAGGAAAGAAAATAAATGTAAGCAAAACAAAAGTAATGGTTTTTGAAAGAGAAGAAATCATGACAAACTGTGAAGTTCTGATTAAGGGAGAAAAAGTGTAACAAGTAAATGAGTTTGTGTACTTGGGTTCTAAGTTTACGAGAGATGGAAAGTATGACAGTGACATTGAGCAAAGGGTGTTGGCAGGAAAACAAATGAATGGGGCACTGTATTGCTTTATAAACAGCCAAAAAGTGTCAAAAAAAGCAAGTCTGGCTGTGCATAGAGAAGTATTGGTTCCTACACTAATATATGGTAGTGAATGTTGGGTTTGGCAGAAGAAGCATGAAAATAGGATTAATGCTGTGGAGATGAGTAGTCTGAGAAGTATAGGCGTGTATGTATGTATGTATTTAAAAAATCACTTAGATATTTACTTTACAAGTGTGTATGTTCACAAAACTATACTTCAACTTTAACTTTACTTTTTCGTGACACAGCGGTTTTTTAAATAGGTCGTTCGGGAATGGAAACGTTTTTCGGGAAATTTTCACGATTGTTCTAAACAGGGCAGGTCTCCAATTTCCGCCCGTGGTTATAAATCATTCGCTAATATGTCGGGCGTTTGATGCTACTGAAAAAATTATACATCTTTTTATAACCAACTCGCCGACGCTTAGGGTCAAATAATGGCTACAGTGGCGTACTCTGAATAAAAAAATAAAAAGAACAGTAAATTTTCTATACAAATTACTACGTTAAATATTTTATTGCAAGTTTGTTTAATTCGTAAAACAGCTTTCAAAAAATCTCTTTATTAAAAACGTCAATTTTTTTTGGGAAGCCCATAACTTGGCAACTAATCCTATTACAAAAAATTTGTTTATTTAAGTTCATACATTTAGGTCCAAATGAACGAATTTCAGCACTTCGCATTTTTT
The DNA here is from genome assembly GCA_950111635.1 of Agelastica alni. Lineage (NCBI taxonomy): Eukaryota > Metazoa > Arthropoda > Insecta > Coleoptera > Chrysomelidae > Agelastica > Agelastica alni. The sequence goes on from OX467717.1 coordinate 28,969,317, forward strand.
TCACTATCCGCTTCACATGATATGCCCCAAATGTCAAATGCGGGTTAGGAAATTTCATTAAATTCCAACAGACATAAAGCCATAAAAAAACTGTCTTTGCTACTGCAAAACATAAAAAAATAAATAATTCAGAGAAAAATATTCTAATAACAAACAATAATGACGTAATGAATGCTCTAGTCAAGAAAAAGTCAAGGTATGCATAATTAAAACATCGTAGGTTTTCTTTTTACTGTTCTGAATCAAAACAACATAATCCCCTGTTTAAATTACAGTTAATTTTGAGTAGGATGTTATAGAGAAAAGAGAGAATCTGGAATTTTTTTCATTTTATGATAAATTAACGAAGCACAGACAAATATTCAATAATTCAATTGTATAATAGCACGTATATTTGTATAAATTTTTTCTAAATATTACTTTTCACCTATTTTTAACAACGTTTTCATTAAACTTTTCTGTTCTGTTAGTTCTGGTAATAAAAATAATGTATCTGCATATGTATTATCTACATTTCTTTATTTAACAATTCTTAGTTCAAAATTTTAATGAATATCTTTAGCTCCCATTAAAGTGTAGAAATCATATTATTATTACGTATAACATAAATACTGCTGTCGTGGCAAATATTCGAATATATTTGTAAAGGTTAATACAAATAGAGTAAACAGTCGAACATCTGTCCAGCAATGGTCAATATGGTCGCCAGCAATTTTCGAAATAGGGTCAACGTCGGAGAAAAGGGATATCGAAGGCTGATGCCTGCCACTCGTCCAGACGCGCTTACACACCCTTCGACTTAAATAACTGACCCTCCGAATAATGTCAATAGTGGCGAGATTTTTTTTTTTATTAAACAGGTTTGACCGCCTCTGCTGCTGCTGCTACTGTTGAATTCGTGAATGAGACACGCTGGACACAGATTTATTTTTAAACGACGCCTAATGGGACGTGGCAGAGAGTTAGATTTGAGGATTAAGTGGGTTATAAATTACAGATGATACGAACCGAATGTTTTTTTTTTAAACTGATAATAATATACTAATTTATAAAAGAGTTTTTATATCGAAAGTACGACACAATTTTACCCACCACAGCAATGTATAGCTAACAGCTATTACGGTACTAATTCCACCTCTATACCTGTGAACGAGAAGGAACAGAAGCAGACTAAAGCCGTGGAAATTATGCCAACTATTTTCAATGTTATCGCAAACGACCAATCGCGATGCAAGGTTTGAAAGTTTAAAGGTTGGCGCGTATAATCGAAATATTACAATCGAATGATTTTATGAATAATACAATAATGAGTGCTGACAGCTGTTATTTAAAACTTTTGTTATTAGCTTGCCAATGTTTTAATTTATTTTAATTTATTTCTTCTTCTTCTTGTTGTGCCATACCCCCTGGGGGCGTCGGCGACCTCTCTGCAACTATTCATGTGCACGCTCAATCAGTGTTGCATGAATAGAAGGGACCTACAGTTTTATGCCGGTTCCGAACGGCTAGTTTAGAGAGGCTATACTAGGCAGAATACATTCTCGGTGGTTTGCCATTGCCTTTCGAACGGCAGCGGTCGCCTATAATTCGTTGGTTTGACCTGGGAATCGAACCCGGGTCTCTTGGTGCAGAGGCTGGCGCGCTAGCAACTACACCACGGCCACCTGCCGTCCTAATAGTACATCAATACAAATTGACCTAGATCTAATTTTCCTTTTTTACAAAATTATTAGAAAAAAACTAACCTTACTAATTGGGTTGACAGTTGACACTTAATATTATCGATAGTCGGTTTTCGATGTGAAATGAAATATATCGATACCAAAAATACAACAACAGCGACATGAACACGCCCATTGAACACGTCCATCAGCACGGGTCGCATAACACTTTGGATTGTCTTTTAGTCGCCTTTTACGACAGGCAGACCATATCACAAGTTTGGTTGACCCTGCTGATTTTTAATTCGTGTCCCAGACACGTATATACTTTTCTACATATTATACTTGCGCTTCCTCTATGCATATATTTCCTGTTGGTACTAGATTTGCAATGTAAAACTCTTAAAAATATAAAAGAAGTCAACTTGCCTTGAACTTAAGAACTTAACTTGAAAACAAAAAAACTAGTCAGATAAGCAAGTAAACATTAAATAAATTTCAGACAAAACCTTGGTGCATAAAACAGTCTTACTTTTATGATGCAGTGGATTAATTTTAACAAAAAAGTTTCAAAACGGGATCTACATTAGTTTAAAAAAAATTTGTAAAATGTTTTTAATTTCGAGAAGACATAAGTCACAGTTTTTGTTATTTTTTTAGAAAACAAATATAGAGGCCATAATACATAGAAATAAATAAATCATGCACAAATTTTTAAACTTCTGCTATTTTTTTGATGTAACAGCGACGTTCTTGACTCTAATAATGATTTTTATACGATAATAATTTAGAGATCTGTTGAATAAAGTACTTACAGGTAGTTCAATATTGTTATGGTCGTTTAAATTTACAACCAAATGTGTTTATACCCCTGTGCGATAAGGGTAGCTAAAAAACCGTTTTGAGTAAAAAGGGTCCCATATCAGAATTGACCGTTACGCGAAATTCCCATGAGACGTTCGAGCAATGACCAACAACATTCGAAAGAATAATTTACATATAATACTGGTTTGACCAGTTTCAACCCCTTTGAAATAATGTCCAGGCAACACTCCCCTGTCCGGCAAAGAAAACGAGGAAGCCCTTTCATATAAAGGTCCTTTTTAAGGACCGAGGGTATTGCGAAATAATATTGTACAAATCAGCCGCTAGACAACAGAGACACGTACTTACTTATTACTCAAATCGGATTTTCAAATTTTTATTAACAATAACCGTAGATCCATTTACAAAGTAATAAATGCAAAGCCCAGTACAATTTTAAAACGCGCTTTTATTATCTAATAATAACACCTACTTAATGTTTAAAACTTTTATTCAGAAGAAATATTCAATGAGGCTCTTACTGATGCCACTGAAGGAATTAACACTAACTAGGTCAACGTTAATAATATCAGATACGCCAATGATACACTAGTAATGAAGACGATCTACAAAACCTTATGAATAAGATAACCGACACTTGTACACAATTTGGCCTAAGAATCAATGCCAACCAAACAAAATATATGATTATTAGCAAAGAACTTAATATTACGGATAATGGTATCACGCTCAATGGCACCAGAATAGAGAAAGTTCATAAGTTGGTTTATCTCGGGAGCAACATTAACGATCAGTGAGATGCAATTGTGGAGATTAAAACGCGAATAAAGAAAGCCCGAGCCAACAGTCACGACCTAACATTGAAATTACGAATGAAAATGGTGCGCTGCTATTTTTTTCCAGTTCTCTTGTACGGTATGGAAGTATGGACACTCACGGAAATTATGCTTAAACGCCTAGAATCTTTCGGAATGTGGGTTTACCGGCGATTACTAAAGATCAGTTGGGTGGACAGAGTTAGTAACAACATGGTTCTCAATCGCATGGCAATAGTTAAATAAGACATCCGGAGCAAACCGTATGTATGGATTTATAATTAGAGTAGGCCGCGACTTTAACCATTTAACACTTAAAACTCAATACTATGCTTTTGTGAGATCAAAGCTAGAATATGCATTGGTTATCTGGAACCCATATTATCAAGTGCATGTTTATAAACTGGAGGCAATCCAAAGACGCTTCCTCAAATACCTTAGTTTTAAAGTAGATCGGACTTATCCACTAATTGGCACGGCACACGAGAGTTTACTGTCAAGACATAGCTTTTTCACTCTGGATAGAAGACGAGAATGTTCTAGTGTCATTATGCTACACAAAATAATTAACAATGAAATTAAATGTCAATGCTTACTACATCAGATAAACTTTAAAATTCCCCGTCAGGCATCTCGATACACCGACTCATTCTACACTACCACACCACGAACAAATATACTTAAAAACTCTCCTGTTCATACTATCTGTAGTAACTATAACTATAAGTGACCAGCTTGATATATTCTATTGTAATGTGAGGCAAATTAAGAGCTATTATTATCAGCAGTAATAATGTTGTGTTAGTCTTAAGCTTTCTACTAATGTTAGTCTGATTTTGTAAATTGTGTATTACTCTTAAGCTTTTTTATTGTTAGTACTATTGTGCAAATGTTTACTTTGTTCCTGTTCTGTAATTGGAAATCTTTTTTTCTGTAGAACAGTGTAAATAAATAAATAAATAAATATGAGATCTTACATCTTATCATAAACGGGAAAAATACTAGACAAGCGTAGTCCAGGAAGAAGGAGAACATCGTGGTTGAAGAATAACCAGTCACGACCTAACATTGAAATTACGAATTAAAAATGATGCGCTACTATGTTTTTCCAGTTCTCTTGTACGGTATGGAAGCATGGACACTCGCGGAAATTATGCTTAAACGTCTGTAATCTTTCGAAATGTGGGTGTACCGGCGTTTACTAAAGATCAGTTGGGTGTTCAGAGTTAGTAACAATATAGTTCTCAATCACATGGCAAAAGATCTAGAAATAGTTAAATCTATCAAACGACGCAAACTACAATATTTTGGTCATATTATAAGACATCCGGAGCAATATGAGATCTTACATGATAACCAACGATCGTTAAACGATCATTGTACCAGAAGAAGAAGAAGAATGTTCAAAAAAATTAGCTGTATTATTTTCTGAGGGCAGTTACATAGGCGTACATAATTAGGTTGGTTAAAAAGTGGAAAATGTATTTTTCTTATTTTGGAATATAAAGTGACATTTTTTGTAACTGCTTCAAGTGACGAAAAATATCTATTCCTAACTAATTAAAAAATGGATTAATTTATTGACGTAGTTAGGAAATGAAACGTCTTTCGTTACGAAAATTAAGGAGTGAAGGAAAAAGTGAAGCTCCGCAGCCACCTTTACCATCCACAGGAAGAAAAACTGCATATCGATGAAAACTAAAAACTTGGAATTAGAAGAACAGTGCATAAGTTTTATTTCAAGAAAGAAATACCAATCCTCGATAAAGTTCTAGGAGCCTTGAAAGAAGACCAAATATGTCTCCAACGATAAGCAGAAACAAATTGTGAAAAACTTTAAATTGCTGGAAAAGACATTTTTTAAGACGGATAAAACAGTTTCGCAGTTAGAATAGAAATATTTATTATTTGGACGAAACTTGGCTCAATGAAGGATATACTGTTCGAAAGATGTGCAAAACAAAAATATTCGTCAAGCATTCTTAGAAGGTTAGTCCACCAGACTAAAGCCGCCATCTGGGAAAGGAAAGCATCTGATTATTACCCTCATTGGAAATGTTGACAGTATTGTTGGTGGCAATTTGTTAATGTTTCAGTCAAATCATACAGGCGATTATCATGAAGATATGAACGGCGATGGGAAGATATGAACGGCGATGGGAAGATATGAACGGCGATGAGAAGGTATGAACGGCGATGCTTCGAAGAATATTTTGAACAAATGGTAGACCTTATTCCACCTAATTTTGTGACAGTGATGGACAATGCGAGTTATCATTCCAGAAAAGTTGACAAAATACCGACAAGTTTTTGGAGAAAAGCGAACATTATTCAGTGGCTTGGACAGAAAAACGTAATATTTGAAGAAAGTATGGTGAAAAAAGAACTGTTGACCATAGTGTCTTTAAATAAAGCTCGCTTTACAGAGTATGTAGTTGAAAAAATTAAACAGAAATAAAATCACATTGAACTCATTTGAACCCAAGTAAAAAGTTTTGTAGGAAAGATATTAAAATTCTAATTAAAAAAATAAGCTACTGCGACTAAATTTTAATTCTTTACCACCAAAATGCAGTTGTTATTAAAGGTACACCTCATCGTCAAAAGCAGTTTTTAAATCGTCGTTAGACACATTTCCACTTTATTTCGCGCATTTAAAATAAAATTATATCTTTAAATTTCTTTTAAGATATCATGTTTCTTCAATCATTGTTAATTACACAGCAATGAAACTTTTCAAAAAAATGTCTGCCTTGCAAGTGATGTTTGATAACATCAAAGTTAAAATTTATTAATTTTCATCGAAGGCATATAATCATATAAAAAAAACTTGGTTACTTACCAGAAGCCAGTGTCACAGGCACATTTTAAACGAACCCTGTTGTAAACTTCACGAGACATTAATCACGTTCGACTAATATGATAAAAACAAAATAAAATCTCATTAAATCAGTCGAGCAAAAGCAAAATGACTCGTTAGTTACAAAGAAAGCGCTATTGTTTTTGTTTTGTTCCTTATCTACATAATGACATGCAGGACCGGCACGAAGAACATAAAAATTACAAAACAACATTACAAAATTTAAAAATATGTTTCATAAAAATATGTTTTTATACCCACTAGATACCAGAAATTAAAGTTATGCAGATATTTAGAAGCCTTTTGATAAAAGAAGATAATTTTTCTTTAGTCTTAAGTCCAATAAGGCTTTAAAACTATTCCGAAAGAGAGCAGAAGCACTCTGGACGATGAACTGGAGTAGGCTAAGCAGTACGCTTGGCCTGCTCACTTGCCACATCGAAATAAGGGCGCACCTCTTTAAACTTAAGCTGGCGGCTGAGAAAAACTGCTGTCTATGCGGCGAAGAGGAAGAGAGCAGCATACATATTCTGTGTTGCTGCCCGAGGCTAGCGGTGTATCAAACCAGGGGCCGCATGATAATGGATTCAAGTGATCTAAATGAGACAGGGCCAACAGAAATCCTGATGTTTGCCAAAACCAGTGGACTGGAATCCTGATGACACAGCGGTAGTCACAGAGGATCAAAAAATCTAGGTGAAATAGGTGCCGATACCAAAGGCCCAACCGCAAGATTGTAATGTAATGTAATGTAATGTAATGTAATGTAACCAAGTTTACAACCATGCAAATGAGTAATAATAGTTAAAACTAAATTTTACTGCAAACGAATCTGGCGAACTGGTATGCGCTGTTGCCAATAAATTTACGTACTCCATGTAACAGCTGTTTTAAACTATCTGTTATCATTTTGCTAGATTATTCAAACACAAAGCAATTGTTGCAAAAAAGTCCTAATTTTTTTATGGTTAGGGTGTATTTAGTAAATATAAAATTACAGTACGTATTAATAATAAAGAAAACTAGTAAAAAGTCTAAAACTTAAAGTCAGTTTAATTTTTGACAATAAAAAAATATTTCATTACCTTATCTATGGATTACGACTTTGAGAAAGACAAAAATATGAATGGATTACGGAATAAAGTTATCCAACTTTGTGTGTGTGGGGATCCTTTGCTATGCGGATGATGCAGTTTTTATGGCAGAAAGTAAAGACGACCTTCAACGGCTACTCTTTAAATTTAATACAATAGCGCAGAAAGTAAACATAATGATATCCCGCAAGAAAACCCAATCAATGGTGATAGCCAAGAGCCCCATCGGGTGTAAACTAATGGTTAACGAACACATAATAAACCAAGAAATGGATTTCAACTATTTTGGAATACATCTATCGGTCAGCAGACATACCACGAAGGAAGAAAGTGAATTCCTCAAATCATCCCATCACAATGTCCGGAAATACCCTTGAACCAAGTCCCTCCATCTCGATTTTGGGAGTCACGGTGTCCAATAATATGTCTTGGCATGACCATGTTGCTAACATCGCAAAGTCGGCAAGCCAGAGTCTAGGTTTTCTGTGGAAAGCCAGAAAGTTTTTTACTCCTGATCAACTGTTGACGACGTACAAGGCTCAAATCCGACCTCTACTGGATTATTTCTCGCACATTTGGGGTTCAGCACCAAGGCATTCTCTTCGTCTTCTAGATTCCATTCAGAGCCATTCTCTTGATAAACAGCTCAACTCTCACAGATACCCTTCACCCTCTTTTACAGGGCTGCTACGGAATGGAATAAGCTTCCAAAATCAGTTTTTCCAGAGAACTATGACCTGCAACTTTTCAAAAAGCGTGTCCACAATCATTTCCCTTCTAATAGTCGCAGTGCGGGCCGTCCGCGGCTCACACGATAGGTCTTTTTGCGACTATTTTCTTAAAAAAAAAAAAGTAAAGACACAAACCAGTAAAGCGGTTGGCTTGAGAAACAAATTTATGAGCGTGGAAAGTAGGATACGATAATATAAGAAATGTGCAGGCCAGTGCTGACATACGCAGCCGAAACAAGAGCAGAGACATCACATACGAAAAGACTAATAAGAACAACAGAAATAAAGGTGCTGAGAACTATAAGGAGAATCTTACTCAGAGATAGAATAAGGAATGAGGACACACTAAAAGAAACGGGAATTCAGGATGTGGTAAGATGGACACGAGCACGACAGAGACCATGTCGATAGAATGGACACAGGAAGGATAGCGAAATGGGCAAAAATACAGAAACCCAATAGAAAAAAACCGACAGGAAGACCACCGAAAAGATGGCACGACAGCTGGCCGTCCACATCACAGGAGCTAGAATGACAAATTAAACAACATTATACCAAATCTACTCAACGATATGAGATTATCTCTGTTTCATAGATTTGACTATGGTTTAGTACGACAAGTTGGTTTATTTGAACCTTAATTACATTATATTTATAGTGTTTTGTTTTGAGTTCAAATTTTTAAATTATTTTTTAGAAGTTAATGTTATGTTTTTTTATAAGTAAAATATTTATTTAAATTTTAAAACCCATAATGGTAAAAATGAACACATTTTTAGAGGAGAAATTGTTTGATCTCTTGCATACGTCGTACTCTATTTCCTGATAAGTCAGACGTACACACCGTCGCTAAAAGTTTAATACTGATAAGCAACGTCGCAAACACATGTCGATGAAGTGGGTTAAAGTTTTGTAGTTAATTACTTGAATATTTATTATATTTTGTGCTGGTCGACTGGAAACCGTACGCCTCAACGTTTGCATTGAAATATGTTCCAAAAATATTTTCCATAATTTTATAAACTAATGCCATTGAATATTCTGCGGGGAAAATAAAATCAATCTAAAATCAATAAGGGAGAGTACTGGGGATTAACACCGCCTAAATAAACCATAAATCAAAGATATACTACTATGAAAATTACCATATTGGTATGCATACAAATGTTAAAACAAGCACACAGTTTTGGATGCTACGATTAGGAATTAGCCATGGCTGTTTAGCTTATACATAGACGATTGTTTAAAAGATTTAAAAGAGAGTGCGTATAGATTAAAAATGAATGATTTGATGGACAAATGCCTTCTTTACGCTGATGATAAAGTCATATTACCGTCATCTGAAGAGGATTTGCAGGTGATGGTTAATATTATGCATGATGACCAGAAAATCAAAGAAATGAAAATGAATGTAAGCAAAACGAAAGTAATGGTTTTTGAAAGAGAAGAAAGCATGACAAATTGTGAAGTTCTAATTAAAGGAGACAGAGTGGAACAAATAAATGAGTTTGTATACTTGGGTTCAAAGTTTACGAGAGATGAAAATATGACAGTGACATTAAGCGAAGGGTGTTGGCAGGAAAACAAATAAATGGGGCACTGTATAAACAGCGAGAAAGTGTCAAAAAAGGCACGTCTGGCTGTGCATAGAGTTGTGTTGGTTCCTACACTTATGTATGGTAATAAATGTTGGGTTTGGCAGAAGAAGCATGAAAATAGGATTAATGCTGCGGAGATGAGTAGTCTGAGAAGTATAGCCGGAGTGACTCGGTTGGATGAAGTAAAGAATAGTGATAAAAAAAAAGCTGTGGTGTAAAAGAAAATGTGGTTACAAAGATAGATAAAGGAATGCTTAGATGGTTTGGACAAGTAAAAAGGATGGGTGAAGGAAGATTGATGAAAGAAATTTATAAGGCGAGTGTGAATGGACAAGTCGGTAAAGGTCGACCTCGGCGAACATATCTCGATCAGATCGACATTGTTTTGAAGAAAGGCCAGGTCAAAAGTTACAAACAACCGACGAGCATGTATGAGAGCACTAATAAAAATAGAGAAAGCAAAAGATGTTTGTAAGAACCGTAGCAAGTGGAAGGAAGTGGTCTCTGTCTACCCCTACGGGAAAAAGGCATGACTATATGTATGTATGATTAGAAATATTCCGAAATAACTGGTCATTACTTGTTGTTCTCTTGAATTGCAAAATACTTTCGACGACCCCATTAAAAACCTTCCATTTGGAACACAATAATTTTATTGTCGAACGCTAAAATGATAAATATAATCATTTGCATAAAAAAAACAAACTCTTAAAGTTGTGCATAAAAGGTCCCAACTTTAAAACATCCAGTCCAATACTGCAACAACTTCTTTATTGAACAATAGCTCCTATTCTCTCTAATACGCTGTTCGCCATAGAACAACAAGGACGAAAGAACCTTCAAGTTGGCGTTAATATAAATTCATTTTTACTTTATCAGGGTCTTAGCTGTTGTGGAAAATTTAGGTCTCCTGCAAAATGTGACACTTGGGAAAAATGCTTCCGAATCATTTGCAGTAACGATGAAGAGAGAAAGGACGATTTGCGAGAAAAGGAAGTAAAAAGAGAAGAAAGATAGCGGCAGTGAAGGGTTTGCTTAAAATTCAAACTAATAAAGTCCCTTGATGAATATATAAGAAACGCGATACAAAGTGACATTAACATTAAAGTAGAGGGCTACATTTTAAGAGGGGTGTTTGGTTTGTATGTAAATTTGAAGAAATATGCACTTTACCTGCTTGCAAAAGTATACTTGAATGAAAGTGGGTACTTGACTGAAAAAAAAAATTATTTTACTTTTAAAAAACGATATAATACAATATCTTATTCTTAATAATCTCTGGGATTGTTTCTTGACTACAAAAATAAAAAATGCACCAAGCAAGTAGTAGGAATAAACAAAATAGGTTCTGTACCTAGCTCAATTGCAAATGTTTCGAAATTTGATCATCCGGAAACATATTATTGACAAAGGTCATCAGTTACAGTTCTGGTACCACTCTTAAGAGACACGGAGGATGGAAGTCCTTTGCTGTCGCTGAGGGGTATATAAATGGCTCAACCAAAAATTGAATAAATATTGCATCTAAAATTGTAGGTGCAGTGCGTGCAATATCTAAAGAAACTACTCAGTCAGCAATATTAAAAATAAATTCACAACTATTAACGTCAATCAATATTACAAGCAATAAACTTTCTCATAACTTCCGAGAAAATATAGAATCTAATCTTTCACACACACATTTAAAAATTTTGGGGTAATTCTTACCCTCGCTTGGGGTTAAAAGTAGCGGAGTCAAAAATTCCGGAAAAGAGTGTCGTCCCCTTTAATCGAAAATCGACGGGTCTGAGCGTTTTTCTAAAATGTAGTTGACGAGGTTACTGCGAATGGCTCTGTTTCGTTTTCGGTTGGCCACCCTGTGTATTTAAACACAAAACGATTACTTTAAGACACAAGATCGTACGTTAAATTTAGCAATGACATGTTTAGGTTGGACAAACCAATACGCAGGAGAATAGAGATAAAAAGACGAAGGAGTGAAAGAGATAGATATAGAGAAAGTTCCGGAATCAATTAGCGTAAATTGAAGGCAATTTGTGGCCACTTTATAGTTATTATACAGAGCTAGGCAATGTAATATACCTTTACGAATAAGAATAAGAAAACTATAAAAATCTTTTACAAAAAAAAAATCTATTTCACATTGTCTCTTTGTTTTTTAATTCACAAATTATATATAGTCCAAACAATAGGAAAAAGTGCGCGCAAAAATTAATATAAAAAAAAATACAAGCGTATAGGAAATTAAAGTTCAGAGTGAGTTTCTATTTTATGCGACTCGATCCTGATTACCGAACATAACCTAAAAAATTGGCAAAGTTGCGAAAAGCGGTTTTTTATTAATAACTAAAAAACCACAGCTCTGATAAAAAAAAGTGATAAATTAGGAACTTGAAGGTATTAAAAAGATCTATCTATTAAATAAATTATAATTTTTCGATATCATTGATACTTTTCGAGTTATATTGGAAAAACCGTGAAAAACCGGGTTTTCTATAACTAGTTAACTGTAACGTATTCAAACTTGTTACTTGCTGTTAAGTGTAGCCTATGGAAGCCAAAAAAGTTTTTTTTGCAAAATTGGGAAATATTGATTATTTTTTAAGATATATGAAGTTTTCTCCAAAAATATGCTCTTTTAATTTAGCTAGTTCTGCTCGGGGGATGATGCTACAGTGACGATTTAGAGATTATTTTTTTCTGTAAGAGTTGCACTTTCATATTATTAAAAAAGTATATAATTTTTTTTAATTGTAAAGGTCAAAAAATTACTTTAAAATAATTGCAACATTTTTTACATGTTTTTTTAAAATAAAGTTCTTAATTTTGTTTTTATAGAAATGACTTTCATGAAAAAAGATACCTGGCATTATTTCACGCATTTTAAAAAATATTAAATTTCTACGATCATTAGGAGCCGAGATTTGTGACCTTTTTTTCGTGTAGGGCGTCGTTTTTATGCAATAATAAAACATTTTAACGCGAATTTTTCATTTCTTTAATACATTATTAAGAACTAAGTATTTAATACAATAACATTAAACCAGAACCCGTACCTCTAAAAACGAAGCATATACGTTTATATAGCAAACTGTCACTTATTTACTAACACCCTGTATATAAATATCGTCCTGCCTTTTTTCCGTAGGGATAGATAGAGACCACTTTTTTTCACGTACAACAGTTCTCACAAACGTCATTTGTTTCTTTTACTTTCATCAGCGCTTTCATACATACTCAACGGTTGCTGGTACTCTTGACCTGGCATTTCTTTAAAACAATTTCGATCTGATCAAAATACGTTGGCCTAGGTAGACCTCTACCGACTTTCCTATTTACATCGCCTTCGTAAATCTTCTTTCCTCCATCATCACTACGTGTTCGAACCATCTAAGTATTCCTTTATCTATCTTTGTTACTACATCTTCTTTTACATCCCAGCGTTCTCTTATCTCATAATTCCCCACTTTATCCATCGGAGTCACTCCAGCTATATCAGACTACTTCCCTCCGCAGCATTAATCTTATAATCATGCTTTTTCTGCAAACCCAACATTCACTACCATACATAAGTATAGGGACCAGCACTCCTGTATGTACGTCGTGCCTTTTTATAACCGGCTCGAATAAAAAATGATAACAATATGAATAAAAACTTAAGCAGGTTTACAATTTTTTAGTTTTGGTTAATCAATTTTACTTTCAAGCAATATTTCGTATGGATTCTTGGTCAATTTATGCTTAGTAGCCGGTTACGAATTTTAAAAGGGGCGCATTGTTGGTGTACGGGGTTTAAATATTGCTCCAGGTGGTCTGAAGAATAAATCCATAATTATCGTCATAATTTCAGGCGACCTCTAGCAACTTCAGCACGGGAAGTTAATCATTTGTCTTAATAAGACAGGGTAACATAGTTTATTGGACATGCTTGGAAGTTCTACAAAAAAGTGTCAACAGATAATAAAAATCCCCTTCGAACAAGATTCCACACGACCCCCCTTCCTATTTAAGTTTTTTGAGGGGGTGCTCATAATTCAGAGGGGGTGCAAGAAGGGGGTAATATTTTCATACTGTAAATTGTCAAATTGACAATAAAAATTGACCTATTTCAGGATTTTTTGATAAAATACATAATAACGCTAAAAATGGGATATGATCGGCAATCGACTGGGTAATTTTCCCTAATCACCAAAAAACCTAGTTGATCTTTATTCCCAAATTTGAGAAGCCTAGAATAACGTTCCTTAGTATACAATAAATCATTTAATTGCAAGCAAGCCTTCAAGAGTTACCGAATGTATAAGAAACCGTGGTGGACGCACTAATTTTTGAATAACTTTGTTATTTAAGTTTAAAAATTTAAATAATTTTTAAATTTAAACAAACATACAGTCTGTTTAATTTGTATAAAAATTGATCATTTCCTACAGGGCGAGTCTTTTTAAATCAGCACATTTTATTCTTTCGTTAGGACTTCAACAAAGAGTTTGGAATAATGAGGTTGAATATTTTTGCCTCATTTTCTATAAAATCCTGGAAAATACAGTCGTTTATAATCTTTTAACCAGATGTTCTGAAAAGCTGAAAAGGACTTTATCCCATTCTTTCGTTCGGTTTTTCCGGATTTAGCAGTGAATCGTTTAACGCTTGCTAAGGCGAATATTTCAGGATTCAAAATGTCACCCCAATGAAAAGAAAACCCGATAAAATTGTTAGTGTGTAATAAAAACAAAACGGAGCTCTCGCGTAGTTTGTAGCTCGTTTTAAAAACACATGTACCACGTGATTCAAATGCAAATGTGATGGCGGTGTTTATCAAGTGAACGCTGCTCACTCCGTCCGCTTCTCTTTTGTTCCGACTCATTTACCTCTTCTTCTCCTTCCTCTTCATTTGTTTGGCGCCGTCCCGTCTTTTGTTTATGGGAGTTTCGCCCAACAAGCCGCGCTGGAATAATAAAATTTATAAAACGCTCCGTATATGTATATATAGCTCGCCGGAGCTGGTCCGTTATTCAAAAGACTGGGATAATGAAGTTTAGCTCGATGCTGGCCTAAAGCGCCAATAACTGCGATTACAAGTCCCGTGCAGCAACATTATTATTACATTTGGAATCAAAACAAACAAAAAAATAGCCATAAGACCATTCGAAATTAACTTCAACACCTGATGTTCATTTTTCGCAACAAATATTATTATAACTTAAACAATACCGCTCAAATATCTTGACATAATAACATACATTCTAACGTAGTATTTTTACCGGTGGCTGTTCTTATGGACTTTTAGAAGAATTTAATGTTGTTCTGAAAATCGTCAAATAAGCTTCTATCCGAATCATCTTTATCATTCTCATTCTTTCTTGCTTAACCTCTTTTACCACACCTTTCAACCCATTCTTTGCCTTTTTTACATTCTCAATCGTTGCCTTTTGCGATCTTTAATTGACTTTTGTAACCAGCCAATCAAGCCAGGCTTTTCTCTTCTTTGACATTGCTTTTTAAACTTCACACATTTATTAATTCTATTAAAAAGTATCATACCAACGCCTTGAGAACCTCTGCTGGTTTCTGGAACTCCTGGCCAGTAGGCTGTACAAGGTCCATATGTTTTGGTTTCCACAGCCTTTTTGCTTGGTCCCATTCAACCTCAGAAGCTTCACCACCAAGGAGGCTGCGAGACGTGAACAAATATGGATAATAATAAGTAATGACAATTTTAGTTCCATTTACTTTTCTTGTGATTTGTTGTAATTTAGTGATTTTAAACGAAAATTGGTTTGTTATAATTGTCATTTTGTGAATAAATAAATCTGTAGATCAATGCCTCATTTTTTTAAAGTATGATTATACAGGTAATCTAAAAATTGATATTGTAGAAACTGGATTCATAAAAATTTGTGAGCAATATTTATGGCTGTGGTAACCACCTGATGGTATCGTATTTGAAGTTGAAAAACCCTATATGTGTTACTGGAAATAAAATGACCGTTTGCTGGTAATAATTAAAATTATCATTACATGCTTTAAGATTTAGGAAATACAAAAGCTGCCTTATATTTTGTGCATGAATGCAGCTTCCAGAAATTTCTGCAATTTCTGGGCTGAAAAAAAGGCAATAAATTAAATTATTTTTTGTGGTTTAAATTTTTATTAAAAAATTATAAATATTTACTTTAGTTGTAACAATACGAAGACACAAACATACACACATATAGTCGTGCCTTTTTTCCGTAGGGGTAGGCAGAGACCAGTTTCTTTTACTCATACATTCTCGTTGGCTGTTGGTACTTTTGACGTGGCCTTTCTTTAAAACAACGTCAAACTGATCAAGATAAGTTCGCCGAGGTCGACCTCTACCGACTTTCCCATTCACACTCGCCTTATAAATCTGTTTCGTAGATTTTTCATGCTTTTTTTTTCAATTATCATTACTTTCGTCTTGCTTACATTTACTTTCATCCCTTAAATTGTTTAACGGCCAAGGCAAAGCCACACATCCCTGTCTAACACCATTTTCGATGTTATACCAGTCCGTGTAAGCTCCGTTTATCCTGGCACAAGCAGTGGAATCTTCGTAAAGTGATTTCAGTGCTCGTATCAAACTACCGCTCACCCATTACGTAGACAATGTCGACCACAACTCATTTCTCCCCACTCTGTTACAGACCTTTTTCTACGAAAGCGTAGTAGACACAAACAGGTATTAATAATGTTTCACAAATTCACATAATACAATATTGGATATTTAAATATGCAAATTTGTGGTATGGGAAAAGATGGAAAGTATGACAGTGACATTGAGCGAAGGGTGTTGGCAGGAAAACAAATGAATAGGGCACTGTATATCTATATAAACACCCAGAAAGTGTCAAAAAAGGCACGTCTGGCTGTGCATAAAGGAGTGTTGGTTTCTACACTTATGTATGGTAGTGAATATTGGGTTTGGCAGAAGAAGCATGAAAATAGGATTGATGCTCTGGAGATGAGTAGTCTGAGAAGTATGGCCGAAATGACTCGGTTGGAAAAGTAAAGAATAGTGGGATAAGAAATAGATGTGGTGTAAAAGAAGATGTGGTTACAAAGATAGATATGGGAATGCTAATATGGTTTGAACACGTAGAAAGGATAGATGAAGGAAAATTGACGAAACAAATTTATAAGGCAAGTGTGAATGGACGGAAGTCGGTAGAGGTCGACCTCGGCGAACATTTATCGATCAGATCAACATTGTTTTGAAGAAAGGCCAGGTCAAGAGTACCAACAACCGACCAGATGTATGAGAGCACTGATGAAGGTAGAGAAAGCAAAAGATGTGTGTAAGAACCGTAGCAAGTGGAAGGAAGTGGTCTCTGCCTACCTCTACGGGAAAAATGCGTGACTACATGTATGTATGTAGGTACTCGTAGTAAGGTATAAGCGAAAATAGAATCAGATCTTTTCATTAGTAAGTGTTATGTTTACGCCTTTCTTTGCCATCTGTTTTAAAAAATACATGGAAGTGTAAATTTCTAGTGCTATTTGTATTTAACGAATATTTGTAAACACTGCAGTTATTATTGTGTCATATCCTTTTTCCTTTTTTTTTATAATTGTGTCATATCTCTTTCCTTTTTTGGTAATTTATTTTAGCTTTGGTTTTCCTAAAATTTAAACAATTGATAATAAGTCCATTCTTACTCCATCACATATCTTACCAACCAGAGATATTTAAGAATTCTTAAACAACAATCCTATTTCAGCAATTTAATAGCGTATCACAATTTTCTAACTATAAATATTAGGTCTATCAATAATCTTGGATTGAGCCTAGTCATGACCAGTTCATAGTTAGTTTAATATTGAGTCTTGTTGTGGTTTTATCGAGGTCGCCTTAGATCTAAAAAGTAGTATTGTCAGCTTGCTCGTAGCAACAATATATTCAGTTATGTCGAGACGTTTCAGAACCTACAAAGCTAAATTATTCGAATTTGCATTATTGTTTGGACAGTTGGATCTGTCCAGGCTCTTCTTAATCTCAGGAATAACTTCGAGGTAAGAGGCAGCATTCCTTTCGTTTTCAATATTTCCCAAGTCTGTGTATTTCCCAAATATTGTGTATTTCAATATTTTTTTAAATCATTAATATTGTCCAAGTTCGGTCGAGATAAGTTACTTGTTTAATCAATAAATCAATCTTTTATCTAACACCGGTCGAAAACGTTGGCTCTATAAGTTATCCATCAGGTGGCGTCCAGTGGAATATACTTTAAAATTAACTAACATTTCGTTACTGAGGGAAATCTTAGGAGATCAAGTGGTTTAAAAAAGATCGATAGAATATATTTTTCGAAGGAAATATTTTTAAGAATTGTTTAGGTCGCAACTTGGATTACGTAAAATTGATATCTGGAGAAAGGATATCATCCTGTATAGATGAATTAGTCGAGAAATGCTCTTAGCAAAACGAAAATTTCAACAAACTCCTAATGACTTCAAGAGAAATAAATAATTTGAGACCCTCGAGTCGTTATCTCGGATCTGGGACAAAGTAGAAACGAAGTAGAAAAAGCAGCGAAAGACAGAGAGAGCATCACAAACGGAACGAAAATAGAACGAGAGGGAACACCTTGGGGCTGAGACTGTCGGACAAAGACGGCTTCTTTTTGTATAATGACATTTTCATATTAATGACTACAGCAAAATGGCGAAACTTACGTCACTTCCTTTCGTTGGTGGGCGTCTTGGTTTTCATTTTAATTCATTTTCTTGCAAAGGAAGATTTTTTCATTTCGGTGCGAGAAAAACAAGCGAATGAAATATTTTTTCATAATTAAAACAGCTTTTTTTTCTCTATACATCTCGTATAACTAAGTAACATCCCGTTTTGTTTTTGTTTTTCCTAACATCTTTAAAAAGCAAAATAATGACTCAATCAATTGATAAGAACGTTCTGCATTGCCACCATTTCCAGCTATAATTTTACAAATTTTATTATTATTGCACATAATAAAGTATTATTGCTTATTACATAAAAACTAATGAGTTTCTACAGGCATTGTTACAACACTGTAATATTTTCATAGTTTTGTCCATCGTTCTATTAATCGCAAATATTTCTTAATTGACATTTTTATCCACCCCAAATTCATTCAGAATTTTATTTTATACTTGCAGAACCCGGCAGACGTTGTCCTACCTGAACGTTAGCTTGCCTGCTGTGGGAATATTACTATCATACTCAGCGACCCCAAAAACTATGAATTCGACACTAAATCGGCTTTTTTAATAGTTTTTATATTTTATCCACTTTCTACCCCTTTTTAATGGGAGCTAACATAATTGAGAATGTTACTATCAAAGTCAGCGATCTCAAAAACTATGAATTCGACACTAATATCAGCCGTTTTTCATAGTTTTTATATTTCATCGCTTCTCACCCCTTTCGTATAGGTGCTAACAAAATTGGAAATGTCACTATTAAACTTAGCGACCTTAAAAATTATAAACTTTACACTAATATCGGCAATTTGTAATAGTTTTTAGATTTCAACGCACTTTCACCTTTGGGAATATTACTATCAAACTCAGAACCCTGAAAACTATGCATTTAACACTAATTTCGGCGGTTTAAATAGTTTTTATATTTTAACCCCCTCTTTCCTCTTTCGTAGGCTTGCCTGCTTTGGGAATGTCACTATCAAACTTTGCGTCCCGAAGACTATGAATTCGACACTTATATCGGTGTTTTTAATAGTTTTTATATTTTTCTCCTTTCTTCACTTTTTGTAGGAGATCTAACAAAATTGGGGATGTCACTATCAAACTCAGCGACCCCAAAAAAAATTAATGACAGATAGGTTAGCTGGAATTCAGGACCTTGAATAGATTAAGGGTTATGCACAAAAGATTTGATAAGTCGAAGTGCTTGAGAGGCTGCATAGCCTTCACGACCCCCCCTACAACCTACAACCTAGGTTAGCTGGACGTCCTTTGACACAATAAATTTTATTTTATTCGCGAAAAATTGCCTATATGTATTTTAACAAATCACTCGCAAAAAACTCCCTCAATGAAAGATAGGTTAGCTTGACGTCCTTTAAAAATGTATACATTTTTTCTCGAATAAAATTTACACTGTTTCTTTGACAGATAAAGTTTCCGAAAATATACAACTACATGAACAGGAAAGATTTCGAAATATTAATGTGAATACAGAGCACAACATCATCATCATCATCATCATCCAGCCTTATTCTCTTGTCCATTGCTGAACGTAGGCCTCCTCGAAATATTTCCATCTTTCCCTATTTTGCGCCTCTGCGATCCAGTTCGTGGTTATCCTTTTGAGGTCATCTGTCCATCGTGTCGGTGGTCTACCCCTGCTTCGCTTATCCGATCTCGGTCGCCACTCCAGAACTTTCTTTGTCCACCTTCCGTCCTTCATTCTAGCCACGTGTCCTGCCCATCTCCATTTCTGCTTTGTAATTCTCTCTATTATGTCCTCTACCCCCGTTTTTCTCCTTATATCCTCGTTTCTGACTCGGTCGTTAAGGGAAAGTCCTAACATGGATCTCTCCATTTTCCGTTGCGCTACTTGTAGCACAACATAAAGGGGAAATTCATAGTGTGAAGTGTTACTTCTTCTGCGCACCAGTTTTTTTTATATTTCAACCCCACCTCATCCATCGCTACCAAACTTCACAGGATTACCCGCTGGGCTAATCTGAATCTGTCCAGTTGTTGTGGACTCCATAGGAAATAGTTTTTCTGTTTTAACCCCCTCCTCTCACCTCTTTCGTTAAACCGATTGTTACCAAACTTCTCACAATCACCTTCCGGGCTAATCTAAAGATTGCCTAAAAATTTCATTAGAATCTTTTTAGCCGTCTTTTTTGGTCTTAATATCACAAAAGAAAAATTATTGCCATATTTCAAGTCTGTAGGCGCTATAGTTTAGTAAAAAAATTTCATTTACACCCCCACAGTCTCTTTTGAGGAGGAATTTGTAAAAACCGTTCTTATTTGGTCTTATAATTTTAAAGGAAATGTTGTTACCAAATTTCAGGTCTGCAGAAGGTACAGTTAAAATTTTTTATTTTTTATCATTAACACCACCGCTACCTCTTTTAGGGGTGGAATTTTGTATAATTCATTTTTATTTGGTGTTATCATTGCAAAAGAAAGATTGCTTCTAAATTTCAGGTTTGTAGAAGCTACAGTTGAAAATTTCTATTTTTTACCATTAACACCCCCCGCAACCCCATTTGGGAGTAAAATTTTGTAAAATCCGTTCTTATTTAAGCTTAACATTCCAAAAGAAAGGTTGCTACTAAATTTCAGGTCTGTAGAAGCTGCAGTTAAAATTTTTATTTTTTTTATCATTAACGCCCCCATAATTCCCATTGGGGTTGGAATTTCGTAAAATCCGTTCTTAGCTGACCTCTACTCGGCGAAAAAAATATTCCTATCAAGTTTCAAGCCTCTAGGCCTTATGGTTCCAGAGATATCGTGATGAGTCAATATATATATAGATTTATAGTGTTAATTTCACAACTGTCAAACGTGTAGACGTTAATGGCGATCTTAAATACCAAGTTTAGAGAAAAATATGTCAGTTACTATATTTATATACTAACCGTAGTTGTAGTTAAACAAATGAAATACAGTTAGTTTTTGGAGTGTATATAGGGCAGACAAAATGAATTGTCGTGGTCAAGAAAATAAGAAAGGCAAGAAATTAGGTTACCACTCGTTAATACCAAGAAATAAATATTGTCACTTTTTATTACGTCAAAAAAATTCCTTAGAGGGTACCCTAGCAGAAAAAAAATCTGAAAAAATACATTGGTTGTCATGGTAAGGTTAAGAAACGCTCCTATTTTATTGGTTAATAAATATCAGCGGGAAATTTTAGCAAAAATCTGCCGCCCCAGCCCCTAAACAAGTTTAAAACATGTGTTTAAGCGGGCAAGTAGCATATCTATACAAAAGCCAGGAGTGCGGCTAAAACTAGGGAGTTGGTGGAGGAGACAAGATGTATGAGATGTCGGAGGCAGTGTGTGGTGATAGATAACCGCCGTCCCACGGTTAGGAAAGAACAACTTCACGTTTATTCTTCTATTAAATGGATTTATTCACTTTGCCAGATATCTACACTGAGAAAAGTGATCATGGCAAAAATAGTCGAGATTTTTTGCGTGAAAATGGTTTTTTTTCTCTTTTACTTCTTAAATTATTTTTACATCAGTAAAATTTTACTTCACATAAAAAAATATTAATTGCAAAATACTCAACCAAAAAATTTTTTTATTGTGTTTATTATTGTGCATGTTTATAAAAAGTTCCTAAATTACGTAAATTTTAGATTATAAAATGAAAACTATCATCCTTACATTAAACCCTCCTCTAATAACAGTTGTTATAATTCCCAAGTTTTTAAAATGACAATGTGGGCTTGTTAAGTCATTTAAAAGATCTCTTTATTGTCCACTGTTTTCAAATTTAATGCAAAAATTAATAATTATAGTGGCAAAATTAGCTTCAACAAATTATAAACTTAATAAGTACCTAATACCGTTTGGTTCTTGAAATGTAAAAAACAAAAAAAAAGAAACATGAATTTCAAGAAGATGTTCAAAATGCTCGCTTTGAGCTACTTATCATCATTCTAAATTAGACCACTGTATGGACAAACATCCTGAACATGTATGTCTTTTTTGTCGATCAGGACCTTCCCAGACTCTCACTCTTCTTGAATCAAAATAGAGCCAAAATCATAGCCTCATTTTTGTATAACACAGTACTCCATTCTTGTAACCCCCAATGCACAAGGAAATCGCTAATGATATAAATAAATTTTTTGTAAATGTTTCTAAAGAACTTTTGCCAAAATTGCAACATATAGTAAAAATTATCAATTTCCTGGGGGCTAAGTTTCTGAAATCGAAGGGCTTTAGGAAGGTCCCTTGAGCCTCTTACGGCATTCGCAAGGCAAATGTTCTGCAGTTTCAGCGAAGTTCTCGCAGTAGCGGCTCTTCTTCTTTATGTGCCATCTCCATCAGTGGAGGTTGGATATCACAGTCGCAAATTCTTCTCGGTCTTCGGCTGCTCTTATAAGTTCTTCTAAGTCCAGGCCAGTTCATTGACGTATGTTTTTCAGCCATGACATTTTCTTTCTTCCGAGGCCATGTTTGCCTTCGATTTTTTCCTTAACAATAAGTTGAGTGTAACGGTATTTAGGGTTTCGTAGAATGTGACCTAGATACGCTGTTTTCCGTATCTTTACGAGTTTAAACATCTCACGCTCTATCCCCAGCCTGCGAAGAACCTCTTCATTTTTGGTGTGCGACGTCCATGTTATTTTGAGCATTCTACGGTACGTCCACATCTCAAAGGCTTTTAATTTATTGATGGTTTGTGCTTTAAGTGTCCATGTTTCTGCTCCGTATAAAAAGGTAGACCAAACGTAGCACTTCGAGAATCTCAAGCGCAGGTCCAGGTTAAGTCGTGAGTCGCAGAGCAGCTTTCTAAGTTGCATGAAGCAATTTCTGGCTTGTTCTATTCTACATCTTATTTCCGCGTCCGGATCCAACTTGCAGTCCATCCAGCATCCCAAATATCGAAACCTATCCACCTGTTTCAGGACATCGCCGTTTAACTGTATTGGCAGTGAGATATTCTTAGATCTCTCGATGGCCATAACCTTGGTTTTCTTTATGTTTATTTTCATGCCGGATGCTTCGCAAACCATGTGGACACCATTGAGGAGTCGCTGTGAGTCCAGATCCGAGTCTGCTATCAAGACAGTATCGTCGGCGTATCTGATGCTGTTGATGTTCAACCCGCTAACCTTAATTCCGTCCAGAGAGCCCGCCAGAGCTCTGCCAAATATTAGTTCCGAATAAATATTGAACAGCAGTGGTGACAAAACACGCAGTAGCGGCAACTATCATTTTCTGTTTTGCCCATCTTTTTCAGGTGATACCTTAGAGGGCAGTGTCTAGTAAGGAGTCCCGTCACCAGTTTTAAGTATTTATTGTCCAACTCGAGAAGCTGTTTAGCTTTCCTTGGTGAAAGGCTTACTAGCCTTTGTCCTGGCACTTTATGCTAGTGAGATTTCATTTCACCTGTTTCCCAGCGTCGAACCTCTTCTTTCAAGTGGGTTTTCAAGAGTATACAAAAGCGTTCTGGGCCGGAAAATTGTGTATCTGACCCTTCCTTGGCAAGGCAATTTGCTTCCTCGTTGCCTTTAACTCCCTTGTGATCTGTAACCCTCATTAGAGTAACCTCATTGTTTGCTGCCAATTGTCTCAGGGAATGTTTACAGTTCCAAGTCAGCTTAGACTCACAAGTGTATGACTTCAGAGCTTTTAGTGCTGTTTTTCTATCTGATAAAATATAGATTTTTGCCCTTCGGGTGTTCTTTTCGATGCACTCCTGGGCACATATCTCTATGGCATGTAATTCTGCTTGAAAGATGGTTGGAGTGTTACCAAGAGGTTTTGAGAGCCTACAATTTGGCCCTTTCATCGATCTAAAATAAACATAATTATGCAATCAGTTTGTTTTAAATTGAGCCAAGTATGCCACAAACTAATATACAAGCCGGCATTATTATAAATGGCGAAATCATAAACAACCTTCGCTACGCAGACGATACGGTACTGTTGGCCTCCAGTCAGGAAGATTTACAACGGATACTGGATGCAGTCATCGAAAAATACGCAATGGCTGGACTCGAATTAAATGCAAAAAAGAACAAAGTATTAGTAATTAGCAAGCAACCTAATATCATAGCTAACATAACTATTGAAGCAAGTAAACCAAATTAAATATCTAGGTAGCATAATAACCAACAGCGCGGATAGCCAAACTGAAGTGAAATCAAGGATTGAGCAGGCTCGAGCAGCATTTAAAAACATAAGTAGGGTCTTGTGCTGTAGAGATCTAAAGTTAACTCTAAGAATCCGACTTCTCAGATGTTATGTCTGTACGGTATGGAAGCCTTTGAGATGTGGGCTTACAGGAAAATATTAAAAGTTTCATGGACGGAAAAAGTATCCAACTTAGTAAGACTCCAACGTCTGAATAAATCTACCGAAATTCTTACCACCATCAAAAAAAGGAAACTGCAACATTTCGGGCATGTTATGAGAGGCGAAAAATACCGATTACTGCAAAACATCATGCAGGAAAAAATTTATGGTAAAAGAAAGCCGGGCCGCAGAAAAGCATCATGGCTCAAGAATCTACGTGACAGGTATAAACTAAACTCAAGCTATCTGTTCAGACTTGCCGTCGACAGAGTAAGGATAGCCTTGTTGGTGACCAACGTTCTAGAAAGACATGCCACAGTACGAAATATCGAGTTGGACAAGTTTTGAACCCTTAAAATAGTATATCGCGCAAATATAAAATCAAAAATGAGTAATGGAATAGTCTCACACGGAAACTAAAGAGATATGAACAAAATTTCTACATTAGAAAAAAGATCACTTGGAATACCATGTAAACTGAAATGCTCAGGAGCTTATTAATTGTTGTTTCTTTTTATACCATTAATATTTTAAAATTTTGTATAACATATTTGTTTAAAACGTGTTTGAATAAAAATATTCCAAATTATCAGACACGCATACTCCTAATGAAGCAGTTACAAACATAGTATATTATTTTGAAGTATTTTTAATTTTTTAAGGGTAGCATTGTATTAAAATTTTCTAATCCAGTGTCGTTAAAGGCTCTGCAGGAAAATAAGGGATCGGCTCAGTCAAAGCTGGGTCGCATATGTGTATCTTGTTTGTTGGGCAAAGAAAAGTCGTTTTTCTGCAAAATATGAATATTTATGCTGTTAAAAAGCCCCTCGCATTTATATTTTCACTTAAGTTGAAACTTATACAAGCTTTTTCACTTCAGTCCTTTTTAATTACGACGTATTTACATACGAGACAAAAAATCCAACGGCCACGGCACCCCCTTTTTCTATTTACGAGCAGAACGCTTTATAAAAGTTAGAGTTTTAATTATAATTAAACATATCCCATTTTCCCTGTTTGATATAAAAGGTGCGACCGAAACGAGAGATATAACGAGAGAATTTTTCTCGGCTACTCCGCAGTGAAATAAATCTACGTTGTAATTAGCGGAAAAGTTCCAGTTTTCAAAAGAAATTCATGGGTTTTTTGTCTTTTCCAAGCGGTGATTGGACGCGACACGTTTATACGCGGTGGCTACTTAATAATTTTCCATTCTTTTACATTACAATCTTACTGCTATTCCTTTTAAAAATAATATTATTATTATAAATCCATCGTCGGCAAACTGTATGCAAAGATATAAATTAAAAGAGTAGGTAACGAATGAAACTGAGATGATATGGGATGTACAAGCAGGATTTAGAAGAGGAAGGAGATCAGTATGGATCAGGTCTTTTCATTACGAGGTATAGTTGAAAAATTCCCGGCTAGAAGTCAGAAGGCCTATTGCGCTTTTATAGTCTTGAGAAAGGCCTATGACAGAGTGGTGAGGAGTGAATTGTGGTCGACACTGTCTATGTATGGAATAAGCGGTAGTTTAATACGAGCACTGAAATCACTTTATGAGGATTCCTCTGCTTGTATCAGGATAAACGGAGCTTGCACGGACTGGTTTAACATCGAAAAAGGTGTGAGACAGGGATATGTAGCTTCGCCATGGCTGTTTAACTTATACATAGACGATTGTTTAAAAGAGTGCGTATGGATTGAAAATGAATGATTTGATCGTCAAATGCCTTCTTTACGCCGATGATCAAGTTATATTAGCGTCATCTGAAGAGGAGTTGCAGGCAATGGTTAATGTTATGCATGATGCCCTGAAAATCAAAGGGATGAAAATAAATGCAAGCAAAACGAAAGCAATGATTTCTGGAAGAGAAGAAAGCATGACAAACAGTGAAGTTTCGATTGAGGGAGAAAGAGTAGTACAAGTAAACAAATTTGTGTACTTGGGTTCAAAGTTTACGAGAGATGCAAAGTATAACAGTGACATTGAGCGAAGGTTGTTGGCAGGAAAACAGATGAATGGGGCACTGCATAGCTTTATGAACAGCCAGAAAGTGTCAAAAAGGTGGTGTGAATGTTGGATTTGGCAGAAGAAGCATGAAAATAGAATTAATGCTGCGGGGATGAGTAGTTTTAAAAGTATAGTCAGAGTTGGATAAAATAAAAAATAGTGAGATAAAAGAGAACGCTGTGGTGTTAAAGAAGATGTGGTTACAAAGATAGATAAAGAAATGCTTAGATGTTTCGACACGTAGAAAGGATGGATGAAGGAAGATTGACGAAACAAATTTATAAGGCGAGTGTAAATGGACGGAAGTCAGTAGAGGTCGACCTCGGCGAATATATCTTGATCAGATCAACATTGTTTTGAAGAAAGGCCAGGTCAAGAGTACCAACAACCGACGAGCATGCATAAGAGCCCTGATGAAAGCAGAGGAAGCAAAATATGTGTGTGAGAACCGTAGTAAGTGGAAGGAAGTGGTGTCTGCCTACCTCTACGGGAAAAAGGCGTGATTATATGTATGTGTGTGTGTAAATCCAATAAGGACTGAGGTCTAGTAAGACCTATGAGTCCAGATACAAAAAACATGAATTAAAATAAATTATCTGAAGCCAACTTATTTATTTTAAACATTAAATTTTTTTAATATTCATATGGTCATTTTAAGATGATGTTAGGTTAGCTAATTACGTAATAACTTAAAGACAAAAGTACCCTTAAGTAGGGACTGAATAAATTAACCGACTTGGTATTACATGGATCTCACAACTTTTTATGGTAGAAGAACTGAGTTGCCAGACTTGGGTGTTTTTTACCAGTTATGTTTTTGATGGCATATATTTAAACGAATAAAAACATAAATTCAAATAGAAAATTTAATACTTTATTTTTTGCTATTTAAATAATAAATACGTTATTCTTCTTAAAAAAGTTGGTAACCCTATACATAATACATATCAATATCAACGTAACATATCAACTTTTCAATGCATTTTCTATCTCATTCTCTTGCTGGCTTAATTTATTCTATAGATTTACGTGTTTGTCTCTTTTAAGTGTCGCTTTTTCGTTTCATCGAGTTTCAAATCTCCACAATTCTAACGAAGTTTCACTTCAAAAATGGTTGAAGTTTTTAAAATTATGATTTGAAATCCGGTTTTTGTACAAAATTTTTTTTTTTAAATCTGATTTAAAAATTAAAAATAATAATAAATATTTCATACAAATCACCACGTTTAATATTTTTTTGCAAATTTATTTAATTCGGAAAACTGCTTACAAAAAATCCTTTCTGTAAAAACGTCCCATAACTTGGCAATTAAGTCTCATACAAAATATGAACGAATTTCAGCTCCTCACATTTTTTTCGATGTTCGTTTCACAGGAAATGCCCCAACTGTCAACTGGGTCAATAAATGTCGATTGGGAACTGATCAATTAAATTTTAAAAAATTTAATGGACCAATTGACGGTAGAGAACAAAAAGAATGCAATGGGTGTGAAAGCTTCCATGAACAAGTTTAACGGCTTATATAAAACTAAAAGCATCAATCTCGTAAAAGTCTTGCTATAAAACTTAAGGTTACGTCCCGTATAGCTGCTAAAATTCCCAAGCAAAATTAATAGAAGGCCTTGGTCATTGTGCAGTGTTTTGTTTCGACGACATTACGTTGTTTTGCCGTATAAACAGAAACAATGGATGTTTTACACACTCCATTGTTTCCTTATCTTGAAGACATTGATAAATTAAGGTTAGTTTTAAGGCGGCCATCTTTGTTCTCATTGCATATTATTTAAAAGATAAAGAGATGTACGAAACGCTAGAACTATTTCTATTCATCAACATTTCGTTTCTATTCATTAATTATATCGTTTTCACTTCGTTTATGGAAACATTTTGCTGGATTTTCCTTGATTTATTTAATCCGCGCAACAAGGATCACATATCCGATGATGATCGCTTGTCATCTCAAAATTAAATAATCAGATTTTATCGGCAAACTTTCATCTTTCATGTCACTGCTTCGATTTAACTCGTTAATAGTACATTATTCAACGATCTTGTAATGATGGCTATTAACGCACGACTTACGAAAATCTCGTGCGAGTGTATTACTTACCATTACATGATCGTTGCATATATTATTTTTTCTACGACCGATAAAAAATATGGTTTTTAAGGCGATTTTATAGAGCAAATTAAATAAAATAAGAAATACCATAAAATTAAATAAGGAATGAGTGCAAAAAACATTGGTTTATACAGATGACTAAAATAAAATAAGAAATAAAAATGAACCAATAAAATCGCAGCTTTTTTGACAATACTTTTGTGTTTTGTGCATAACAGTACATAATCTCCAAATTGATTTGTTATTTTATTTCAAATACGGTTTTTTTAAATTTTACATACAGACATACATGCATAAAGTCACGCTTTTTTCCCATAGGGGTAGGCAGAGACCAATTCCTTCCACTTGCTACGGTTCTTACACACATATTTTGCTTCCTCTACTTTCATCAGTGCTCTCATACATGCTCGTCGGTTGTTGGTACTCTTGACCTGGCCTTTCTTCAAAACAATGTTCGAGATATGTTCTCCGAGGTCGACTACAACCGACTCGTCCATTCACACTCGCCTTATAAATTAGTTTCGTCAATCTTCCTTTATCCATCCTTTATACGTTTCCAAACCATCTAAGCATTCCTTTATCTATCTTTGTAACCTCATCTTCTTTTACACCACAGCGTTCTCTTAGCTCACTATTTTTTACTTTATCCAACCGAGTCACTCCGGCTATACTTCTCAGACTACTTATCTCCGCAGCATTAATCCTATTTTCATACTTCTTCTGCCAAACCCAACATTCACTACTTTTTCAACTATTTACATTTCATAAATCATAAACACTTTTAAAACTAAAACTGTCCCCTTTTCACGACCGCTGTCCCTTTTATATTTCCAAATCACAATTCCAGATCATTCTACCTTTTTCTCGAGAGACCGGGTCCCTTCTTCCTTCACGATGCGGTGTTCTAGACTTTGCCAGACTACGACGGCGGAGGACAAAGCGGTCATTTATGTGCACCCCAGCCGTGGTCGATCCTCGGTCGCCGACAGGACCGGCTTGTAACAGTATTATATTACGGTAGTACAAATTTTGTTTACAAATTTTTATGCATTTAGTGCAACCAATACAATTTAAAAATTTTGAAAATAAAAAGGCTTCCGAGTTGTAATAACAATAGGAAATGTAAATGACCAAACGATCTAAGATAAACATTAGATTGATCTGAGTCATTAATTTAAATACAAATACAAATACGTGGCGCATTCGCCATTTTCAGAAAATCTTTTCTCGTGATAGTGCATAAAGAGGATAATCTTCTTTATTATGTTTAACCGTATATTTACATTCGCAAATATCACATTCTTGATAAAGGACATTCGTAATGTGATTTTGATTGTTAAGAGGGTTTAATATTATTCTTTTGGTTTTTGGTTTTGGTTTTGGATAATACATGCAATATTACATGCAAATGGATTTCCATATCGGAGTCGTGTGATACTTTGTATGGAGCTAAGACAGTCGGTTCACCAAAATTTTTATAAAATTTCTTACAATAACTCTACAAAGCAGAGGACCCTAGACTGCTAGTGTCAACTGACTAGCATTTGTGATCTTCATACATACATATAGTCACGCCTTTTTCCCGTAGGGGTAGGCAGACAAGTCAAAATTACAACTAAACTAAGCAAAACACTGTAAATTAAAACAAGAACGAGTATTGTAACTCTGTACGGATGCTAAAAGTGCGAATGTGTCCTGTGAGTGTGTCAATATTGTTTATTTTTAATAGATTATAGCAGTTCAAAGTTTTAATAACGGTTAAAATTAGTGAGACATTAGCATTGTTGTAGGCTTTGGTGTAATTATTTAGAAATAAATAGTAATTGTATTTTAATAAAATTTACAGGTTAAACCCACCAATCACAAAGGATGTATTGGAGTAGCTTAGGGTAAAATTATAAATTATAAGGTTTTTTTTTTTTCGTCGAATTCTTCATTGCTGAAGGTCGTGCCCGCCCTGAAAAGTTTTCACTGAGACGCTGACGATTTGCTTTCACACATCTCTATCTTCAGATTGTTTCAGGGCTGCGGGCAAAGTGAGTACCGTTATTGCTCTAATTTGGTCAGACCAGCGAGTTGATGAGCGTCCCCTTAGTCTTTTCCCTTCTATCTTGACTAGTATAATTAGCTCTTTAAGGTTGTCTGGTTACCTTCTAGCGATATGTCCAAAATAGCTAATGACTCGTTGATAGCAGATTGTTGACAACCTGATTTTGAGTTGGTCGAGAATGGATCTGTTGGTTTTTTTGCAGTCCACGGTATGCGCAACATTCGTTTCCAACACCACATCTCAAAAGCCTCAATTTTTTTTGGTCGGCTGCATGTATAGATCACGATTCCGAGCCGTACAGAGAGATTGAGAACACCAGAGATCGCACAACTTTCATCTTGGTGATATTTGATATACCTCTTTTAAAATGAAAGTTTTCTAATTATACATCAGATAATAATTTTCTGTTGATTAAGGAATTGTTAACTTTAATGTAGCATTTTTTATATTTTTTCTAACATTGTTCTTTTATTAAAATTTAAAGCCCCACATCTCTGTTATAACGGAAGTAGTAGTCGGTCATATGTATCCTCTATTCCGGTCAACACTTATCTGAAACTATGTTCCTTCCTGATGTTTTATATTCTAAGTTTAAGATAAAGTTAAAAAAATTTATAAAATAGGAAAATACATAATTCCTTACTAATACATAATTATTTATTAAATACATAAAAAGATGATAACTGTGAAGACTTATTTTAAAAATTGATAATCGTTCCTACCTTTTTTGAAGTTTTTAATTTTTCGCCGATAAAAAAGTGAAGTAATAATGGAGGCGGGTTGTTCGGAAGACTATAAAATTATATAACATTGATTGTGTTTGTGTAAGTAATATCTCACTGCGACTACGCTTATTTTGATGAAACGGTTGTTATTCCAAAAATATACCTGCAAGAGAATCGTTTTTCTCATTAATAATTCTTCATAAATTGCCGTTATCCTGGCCGTAAACAAGGAAATAAGGACGAAACTCGCTCGCCTCTATCGCGTAAAATTGAAATGTAAAATAACATAAAACAATGGTCTTTGGAAAATGAAAGAAGGGTATAAGCGAAAGAAAGGCAGTGAGCTATGAAAAACAACGGAGCAAACGTCTCCCCGTCTCGCTTCTCCCGACGTCTCGCCTCTCTCACACACCATCGATAAAAATGCTCCATTCCACTTCGCAGTGTAGAAAACGAATTCTCGTTCCTTTTTAAAAGGAAAGAACCCCCTCCCCCCGCTTTTCTTTTTCCCACCCTCGAAAGGTGTATAAGTCCGCACCGTTTGAATGTCTGAAGTATTTTCAGCGTCTAAAATACCGATCAATAAAACATCTGAACGCAGGCGAGTTTTCATTGGTTCTGGGCAAGGAGTTTTTCCCCCACTTTTCCGCGGAAATGTCCGTCAGAAAGGTTTCTTTTGTTTCCAGGTTTTATATTAGATTTTCGTCGGCGCGTCGAGGCCGACTGTGGAAACTTCGAGGAATATAAGAGGCGTAGGGGTGGGGGGGGAGGTAGCTGGGGTGCGGTGGGGTTGGCAGGAGGAGGAATGGCAGACTCGGGAGAGGAACGAGGAGGCCGTCAACAGAGGATGTTGCACGGACGACGACTGATGAGGATTCGGAAGATTTTGCTTTTATTTTATGAGGGTAGAACTTTCGTAATTTTTTTGTACAGTTGAAATTTAAACCGGTCACATATCACAGAATTTTAAACTATTTAATCCCGTAACGAAATTAAAACTGGCTGCTTTTAAATTGGATAAAAAGTTGGCGTTTCAAAGGATTTAAATTTATCAATAAAAGATTAAATTTTAATTATTGGGTCGCTCTTACAATATGGATACATTCTACATATATTTAATTTAATTTAAATTACTCTGATAGTCAAAAATATCCTAGAAATAGTCTAAAATTCTATTAAAATAAGTTTACCAGTGAAAAAGGTAAAATTAAATTTGGGGTAAAGCGATGCAAGAGGAGTCTCACGGGAAGGAAAAAAATATCTTTTATCGCTAGTATGTAAATAAAATAGTAAAATTCTGCATCGCACTCTTTGCAGACGTGTAGATTGTAGATTGTAGGGTGGGTCGTGAAGGCCATGCTGCCTCTCAAGCACCTTGACCTATCAGAAATGTTGTGCATAACCCTTGATCTATTCGAAGTCCCGAATTCCGAGACTAATACCTATGAGACAATAAAGGGCACATTTATTGAGTAATTTTAAATAATTTTTTTTTTATTAACAATAACCCTTGTGCGGCATTGTGTTAAGATTACAATCATAAGATCAATCAGCAACTTACAGCTAACTTAAATTACTACTCTGTAACTATCTAAGGTCTTACTCAACATCATCCTTAGATTTCTAATAAACTTTGTACACTTATTAACGTACACTTCAACACGCACATTACTCTGCTTTTGACAATCACTTCACCAACTCGTAAGGTTTAATGTTTAGGCTTGTCATTCGTGTACAGGAGGTATAGAAGAGGTCCCAACACACTGCCCCGTGGCACTCCTGCATTAATTTTCTTAAGGTCAGAGTAGGTTTAAATAATTAGGTATAATAATAAATTGTATTTTGCAGAATCCAACAATGGTTAATAGATCATGCTCTCCGAACTTATTTTATGATACCCCTATAAAAAAGTATTTTTTCTTTTAAATGGAATCACGAATATTTTCTTAACTTTAGAGAAGCAGTAAGCATTTCATGTAAAAGTCTATCAATCTGAGTCCCATTTAAGTTTTCCAAAATGTATTATTGCGGTATATTGTAAGTTCAAACTATGATATCTTCTTCCTAATCATAACATCTTTGCAGATGTGTTGTGACCCATATTAACGAGGTTTAATGTTTTGGATGGCTCTCTTGATTGCATCTCGCCATTTATCTCGATTAAATGACATGTGAGCCGCTTGTGGGAGAGTAGCATCTAATAATTTTTGGTAACAACCACCCATCGATTTGGTGATCGGCCACGCCTTCTGTTTCCTTCAGGTTGTCCTGTACAATAAGCCTTTCCGTATGCTCACTTCGACTGATGTGTCCGAAAAATGTAAGAATTCGAGAGTACACGATACTGGACAAACGTTTTGACGTACGTATTTCTTGTAAAACCGAAGCATTTGTTCTATGTGCGGTCCAGGACACTCTCAACATTCGTCGCCAGACCAAAAAGACCAAGGTACTCACAAGATTGATTTTAGTTTGTTTTGTGATATTTCACAATTCAATAACATATATAACACAATTCAAAACCAGTCACATATCATTGCTCTTTGAAAATACCAGTCATGGTTTTCAATAATAAGTCCATTTTTTTCAGCATATACTCTGTCCATTTGCAATTTCTTTCCTGGGTGTTACGCTCCTAGCAAAATTAGGACACTTTACTTCTATGAACGCTTTATTGTCTCCTTCGATGACGCCATCAGGACTTGTAGCGATTATATTAATTTGCTTGTGAACTTCCAAGTGCTTTTTTTATATCTTTTCCAAGTTAAATCGATTCACCAAATATTATTTTGACATACAAAATTAATTTTATCGTATTATTTATGTAAGATTTCGTTTATTTGCAAATTTCTGCAAACTTTTTTAATTTAGCCACATTACCGAATCTTTCCGTATTGTTCGAAAATTCGTAAAAAACCTTTGTTTGCCTTTGTTTGTTTTCTCAGTTAAAAATAGATAGTCAAAACTTGTGTCGACGATTTTAACTAAGTGTCGTTGTTCTCACACGTTGTTATCACAATGTCTTCTTCTTTAACTCTTTTAAAATAAAGTTTCTCTATGGCATCGATTTATCGCAGAATCCGCACTTTTGGCAAAGACTATAGTATTCGGTAAACTTTGCTTTTGGACTCGTATAGGACATTTTTATATCAACATTAAAACCTCGACATGGCGCTGCTTGGCTTGAGTGGTGTAACGGCAGATTAAATTGGATATTGATAGGAATAGTATGTGACTAAAGATTCTTGATTCTGTCTTTGAGTTCACGATGGTTGCAGAATAATGAGACAAATACGCGGAGAAAGCAGATATTAAGAAACGGCACGCAAGCCTTACACGGTGGATGATGGTATGGGGTGCAATAATACGGTAGCAAGTCACCTCTAGTTTTTATTAACACGAATTTGAATGCTAATAATTACATACAAAACATACTGCAACCAGTTCCACTCCCTTTTCCAACAAAACGAACGCACGCGTATGCATGCATCAAGTTTTACTACAATGATCTTAAAAAAAAATAAAGGGTTTTTGTTCCCCAAAATTTTTAATCCGACATGAGTGAGATACGATCGTCAATCTACTAGATAATTTACTTTGAATCCCCAAATTGGCTGACCTTGGTCACCAAAATTATGAAGCCTGAAATAACTTTTTCCAGGATACTGTTGTGTAAGAATGTAAAAAAGAATTTTTTATCCACAATCACCTTATAATTGAAGTTTTATTCACACTAATGAACCGTATAAAGTACCACTAGTGAAATAATGAAATTACTTTATTTCACTAGTGGAATAATAAAAATTACAATCTTGAATCAATCACATTTTACTTATTTGTTATTAATATTAACATTAACTTCGAAAGCAAGATACTGAGAAAAATCTTCGGACCTCATTACGACCCCAATTTAATTCAGTATCGAATTAAAACTAATGCTAAAATCAAACGGCTATATAATGACAGTGACATCGTCCAGGAAATAAAATAAATAAAGTCTGAGATGGGCAGATTGGTAAACTTGGTATGGGAAAAGACTCCAGCAGGTAAAAGACCTTTAGGCCGCCCCCGCATGCGATGGAGAGACAACATCCAAAACGACCTGCTGAAAATGAACGTTCCTTTCGATACAGACCTGATGAAAGATCGAGACTATTGGAAGAAAGCAGTAGAGTAGGCCAAGACCCACCCTGGGTTGTAGCGCTAACCGAAGAAGAAGAAGAACATTAACCATTATATTCTTTGTTTTATCATATTTCACTTGGTTTCCCAAGTTTTAGATAAATCTCCAGAATCAATGGATGTCTTTTAAGAAACGATTAGTACAAGGCTATATCAAGCTTATTAGATGTGCAATCCTTGATATAACTTTCTGCTACAGCTCCCGATACATTTGTACGCAATTTCAATGATTTTCGAGGACGTGACAGCCGTTGTCAGAGCAAAATTTCAAATCATTTTTTGATGAAAAATGTCTGCGACTCTGATTCTAAATAAATGCGATTGTGAATAAAACGTAGTATTGCATGTATTGTATTTTAGATATATTTTATTCACTTAAAAAAATGCGATTTAAAACACTTACACAATAAATAACTAAAACACACATTCCACATAAATAATATTTATCAACTATTAATTAATTGGAATTTTTTTAAGTCGTCATACATAAATATAATTTTTTTAAAGTCCACTTTTTTTAATATTTTTTAATATCTTTTACTGTCATAACATTACAAATGCTAAAGGCGAGTTTATACAGTAAATAAAATAAAATAAGAAATAACATGAAATAAAATAAGGAATGAGTGCAAAAAACATTGGTTTATACAGATGACTAAAATAATATATAAGTAAGAATTAACCGATAAATCGCAGCTTTTTTGACAATGAATTTGTGTTTTGTGCATAACAGTACATAATCTTCAAATTGATTTGTTATTTTATTTCAAATACATATTTTTTAAATTTTATCATTATCTAAAATTATCCAACTAGATATCTACCATCCATTTCCTATTAAAAAATATTATAATAGATGATGGCATGTTGATAGAGCAGGTATCGACCTTTCCTCAGTTCTATGTAAAAACTGATGGAAAATACAAGAACAGTCGACTGAAAGAAAATGTTAAGCTCACATAATGGAAGAAGCACGTAAGTGCCAAAAAATCAAAGAGTTTAACGTTTTTTAAATCACTTTTTCTGTAGCTGAAGCTTTTAAACACAGATGGAAGCTTTTTAGAAATAAATAAACGGGCCATAGAAGGAAAATCAAAAATACCTCCACAAATAATATTATTAGGTTGATTGTAAACTCGGAACATTTAGAACTGAAAAGATTTGGTTCACGCGCATTATCAGTATTTAAACAAAATAAAATAAAATAAGACAAGAGATAAAATTTGGCCAATTTTTGCTCTTATTCTTATTACTTGTATAAACGCTTTCATAGTTTTGGGCATGTTTATCTTTCTTATTTTGATTTATTTCGTTCCTTATTTTATTTTATTTGCTTTATAAACTCGCCTTTTTAAGGGAATTTAAAAATGAACCTTTAACATTGAATAAGAAATATCAAATACTTTAAATATATAAATTTAATTTATATGCCATAAACACCTAATAATAAATGATTACTCTCTTCTAAAGACCAAAAAAAAATAGGGAATTATTTGGGTCTGTGAAAATAGCCATACTTAAGACCTAATTAAATAGAAGAGCATTCTACATGTCAATTTCTACCTCTTCACGTTTATGATGCCAAATTTCGCCCGAATAAGGAATAAATTTACCAAAAATACTTTAATTATAAACAAAAAAATGTCTCTAACACATCAATCATTAATACACAACTGGGGAATGCGCTTTGTAAAATTTTAATACAATAATATTAGGTTAGGTTATTAATATTGTTTAGTAATAGTATATTCTTCAACGAGCCTATATTGATGGCTATTATTCTCATCGCAGACAATCACTATCACTCGGTAAATTCTCCATCCTATTGTCGAGATGACAGTTCTTCAGAATGACATTCGCGATATCGAGTTAGAGGACCAGAGCCCACTTATGAAAAAGCTGTTCTATTGCAGCGTCCTCATTGGTCTCAGCCTGTTGGATCCTGAATATTGAAATTGGTGATTGGTTGTCAGCTGTTAAATAATGTATCAAGATCCAGCATATCTAAGGAATCATATCCATTCATCAACAGATAATGCATATGTAATTGTTTTAGAATCCAATGGTCGTAGAGAAATATATCTGTAGTCTGTATATCTGTAGTCCATAAATTTGTTACAGAGATTAAAAATCAGGTTTTTAAGTAATAACAACTACGTTTTTAACTGTGTTCTTACGATATAATTTAATTAATGCATTCAACATCTTTTAAAGAAAGAATGTAGTTAATTATAAGGTAACTTTTAAAAATGTGGTGAAGGAGCCAGTCAGTGTAGGTACCATAAACTGAAAAAATTATCGAAAGAACATATTAAATAGTAGAAATCGCTAAAATGAATTAAT
Organism: Agelastica alni; assembly: GCA_950111635.1. Lineage (NCBI taxonomy): Eukaryota > Metazoa > Arthropoda > Insecta > Coleoptera > Chrysomelidae > Agelastica > Agelastica alni. The sequence continues at coordinate 29,007,355 of OX467717.1, forward strand.
TTTAAGGTAATTTGCTTCAATATTTCTCTATCAGATTGGAATTAAAAATATTATTCTTGAGACTTTATACCAAAATTGTTATGTTGAAAAAAATAAATTAGTGTGTAAATAGTACACCAGTAGCGAAATTAATGGTGTAAGTGCGACAATAGTAGCGTATGTTGCATCCTCTACTTCGGATTACAGCATTTATGCATCTAGGCATGTTTCTTATTAAATTTTGGTTAAGAAATTTGTTCCCATGCTATAATAACTGCATTTTCTATATTCTAGGTGCAGGTATTTGACGTTTAACATTTTTCATGAGGTGATCCCATAAATGCTCGACTAGATTCAGATCCATAGAATATAACACACCGGCATTCATCAGCTTCTTCGATCTAACTAAAGCATTTGATAGAGTCCATCTAGGCGACGTTATCAAAATTTTGATGAAAAAAGAAACACAAGCCAATATAGTTAAGGTAATCTCCAATCTCAATACCGCCAACTCGACTCAAATTAAAGCAGGACAACAAACTACGAAGAGCATACCAACACCAGGAAGAATCAGACAAGAAGACAGCCCTAGTCCACTTCCATTTAATCTTATCATAGGATACAGAATGAATAATAAGCGCATCAGCATGGTATGCTATGCCGACGATGCCGAAATATTCGCGGAAACCGAGAATGACCTGCAAAAGCAGCTCTTTAAGCATAGCACTAGAGGGAACATTAACAGGCAATCACCCACCCGGAAGACCACCAAAAAGATGGAGAGACAGCTGGCAGTCCACATCACAGGAAATGTTACGACGGTGAGCCCGGAATTAACAGATCACCATGATCTTAAACGAGTCGAAGAAGAAGAAAGAATTCCCGTATAATGCATGTAAAATTTCGAGCCCACCAAACTATTTGCTGTTATTTCAAGACAATTACTCGACATAATTTAATAAAAAACTAAGATAATGTGAAAAAATATTTTCTTACTTTATTAAACTATAGAACTTAACACTTTACCGTTATAATAATTTAAAGTAGGTATTATTTATTTACATTTTTTGTTTGTGAAATAAAATGAAATGAAAATAGTAATAAATAAAGGAGAAATTTATTTTTATATCCAAGATAAAAAATATTAAAATATATTTACATTAGAATTAACATTTTTTTTATTTTCTTTAATAATAAATTAACAATTATATACAATTATTTTTAAAATAAAAGGTAGTAAAATATAATAATTTAATGAATGTTTTGTTTAAGAAAAGTAATCAGTTGTACAATTATCATTAATATTTTGTGCCATAATTGTTTAGTCGTTTTTTTTATTTATAATATATTATTCGTAGAATTTAAAAGGCGTTGTACACAGTACATAAACTAGGATAATTTAACGTTGCCAGATCATCGAAAATAAATATATTTAATAGTAGAAATTATATCTTGAATAATTTACTCGTGTAATAATTATTTATTAAAAAAAATACAAACAAATTAAAGTAAAATTTTACCTTTATTCAAATATATCTCTTCTTTTAATGAAGTAGTTTTGTTTATGTTTTTATTTTATAGTATTGCAAAAATATAATCAATAAAAAGTAAACGTAAGCAAAAAATATTAATTGAATTAATACCATCACAAAATAGTACACAAAGTATTTTAAATTTAATATTATTGAATACTTTGAGTCTTAGGTACTAGATATTATACTTGCTTTTGTCTGACTAGCCCCAATGCCCCGATATTTTTACAAATAAAACCGAGAATAACAAGTCGCTTGGTTTCATAGTCATCAATTTTTCATTGACATTTCGATTAATTAGTTAATATGGTGGAGCCAGTGAATGCGGTAAATAAAATCAACCGAAACTCAAATAATATAAATCGGAAGTCGACGTGTTAAATTACTTTTAGATACCTGCAAGTCGATATGTTTTAGACATAGGCCTGTTCGTTTGTCATGCTCATGCTACTCAATAAATTACATAAATGTGCAGATTGATATGATTTTCGTGATACAAATCCACGAAGAGCATTTACCAACTGCTGAATTCAAAGGAACACAAAACCCCCACGAAAACAATTTGATATTTGATCCCAAAAAAAAAACAACCTTAAATTGCCCATCAAATTTTCATTTCGTTAAGTAAATAATTTTCCAACTCAGAATTTGCATCAGTCACTTCACCATTAATTATAATGAATTTTCTATTCATTTTTAATGTCCGATTTTAAAAATTCTGCTAGATCAGACTAATATGATTTTTCTGCTCTATCTATAAATCCTGCTATATCTGGTATATAGCAACTTGCTCCTGTCAAACGAACGGTCTCTGATCAATTGCTTACAACAAACGAACAGTCGAATACTGCTCAAAGCAGTTTTGAGCAGCGCGAGCATAACAAACAAACAAGCCTTATAATAAAAATTTTTTGAGCAGAATAATTTTTTTTTTCATATTGTTATTACTGTACTAATATTTAATATATTTTATGTTAATTAATTGTTATCCTTTAGCCATAAAACCGTGGAAAAAAATGTTACCGATTCGCCACAAAAAACGCACGCCTTAAAATAAAAAAGGTTAATACAAAAACACCAATAAAAACGCTCAACACAAAATCAGCATGTCTATAACACCCTTCCGCTTAAAAAAACCAAAAAAACGGCTATAAAAACAACTCGGAAACCCTTAATGATATAAAAAAAGTGGATGGCGAATTAAAAAACATGTGTCGACAGAATAAATATGTGTGTACCCGACCCTTTTAGACCTTAAAAAAACGTACAAAAAGTTCTTTCCCTAGTCTATTAAAAAACAATTACCGCAGACCTTTTGCGGTTTTTTAAATTCAACCCTTTTGTATTTTTTTATGATCCCCAAATTTCGTAGCGCGACTGAAAAGGAATCTGTAGTAGGTCACAAACGAGCTTCATGCAACAATTCATAGATGGAGATGATGTGCGAAGTACGCGAATGCCAAACAAGATGGCACTGACCGGTAATTTTTAAATTGTGAGCATCCGATGTTATAAAAATGAGGATAAATTTACGTTTTTTAAAATTAAAAAAATTAATATTAACGAGAATTGATCATATTTGAAATAATAGATGCTAAAATGTCATTATACTGTATGAGTACTAAAATGAGTTTTAAATATTTTCCATTATTTCATAACAGAAATGATAAAATATCTACAATATTAAATAAAATACCAATGTTTCTAAACTTGTGTATTGATTTTAAAACATTTTATACAAAATATATTTGAATTATGAAAAATATACGCACAATAAAAATTATACAAAAGTTATGTTAGTAATTATTCAGTCGGAAGTACCTGAAGGTTAGTGGTACAATGTTGAATAAAACGTTGATTATTCATCTCAAAAATTTGACAGTGTTCAATGTAAAAATACATTTTACGTGTAAGGGTGCTAAAAGAATAAATAATATTAACAAAATGTTAAATGTTTACGATTACAGCAATGAAATAAAAAAAAAATTACTTGGGGAAAAAAACAAAAAGATATATCAGGTAAAAAATATTCATTATATAGGAGCCATAGTAGATGAAACAGAAACAAGAAGCAAATGTTAATAATAAAATTTACAAAAAAAAAACTTCACTAGGCTTGCGTAGACTTGAAAAGGGCCTTAGGCAGAATAGTGAGGAATGCATTGTGGTCGACATTGTCTATGTATGGGGTGAGTGGTAGTTTGATAAGAGTCTTCTTTACGTCGATGATCAGGTCATATTAGCATCATCTGAGGAGGAGTTATAGGCAATGCGATAGATATTATGCATGATGCCCTTAAAACTAAAGGTATTAAAGTGAATATAAGCATGACAAACTGCGAGGGTCTCATTGAAGGAGAAAAAACGAATGAGTCTGTATACTTGGGTTCAAAGTTTACGAGAGACGGAAAGTATGACTGATATTGAAGAAAGGGTGTTGGAAGGGAAAAAATAAATGGCTCCTCACATAACTTAATGAGCATCCAGAACGTGTCATAAAAGACACGACTGGCTGAGTACTGGTGACTACACTTATGTATGGTAGTGAATGTGGGTTTGGCAGAAGAAGCGTGAAACTATGATCAACGCTACGGAAATGAGTAGCATATAGCCGCAGTGACTCTCATGGATAAAGTGAGAAATAATAAGATAAAAAAACGCTGTGGTGGGAAAGAAAATGTGGTAACAGAGATAGGTAAATAAATTCTTAGATGGTTTAAATACGTAGAGAGGATGGACGAAAGAAGATTGACGAAGCAGATATTTATGGCGAGTGTTAATGGGCAAGACGGTAGGGGTCGACCATGGCAAACGTACCTCGATCAAATCGAAATTGTTTTAAAGAAACGCCAGAAATAATCAGAACAAGCTTACGAAGGATTAAACAAAGTTTGAAATTGAGTCCATATAACTACTTAAATTTAGATAAAGATTATTGAAAGGCGTATGGCATTATGCGTCTACTGAAATTCTAGGAATCCCCATGTGGTAATGGAGACAGATTTAAACCCTCCTGCCGTGAGTGTATGGGCAGGGATTTTAAGGGCATGCCAATGGGTTCTTATTTTTAATGCTACTGTTTATTTTCCTTGATATGGCAACAAGATGGAGGAGCATCCTTGCATTATGAAAGTATTGTGGACAATTTTGATTAGTGGATTGGGAGAAAAAGTACCATTTAATGGCCACACGATTCTCAGATATCAAACCTATGGATTTTTCAGTGTGGGATATCTAAAAAATGAGGTTTATTCCGTTTAGATTTGTGATATTGAGCATTTAAAGAAACGAATTAAATCAGAATTTGAAAATCTACAGCCCCCGAAGATCCGCAAAAAAATGTGTAAATATGTGTTTAAAATATGCTTGAATTGAATTGCTTGAAACAGTAATGAAAATTCTTTGAGCATATCTTGTAGGATTATGAATCTGTACTAGTATGTGTAAGTAGGTTGATAATAAAATATTTAATAATAAATTTGTATGTTTGAAATTTTTTTGACAGTTCTAACAACCATTCAAATTTTGTCATTTTGTGACATATAAAACAATTTCACCCAATCATGTCAACATAAACTGATAATTGCATTCAGTGCAATTATTAATAACTGTGACAACACGATTGAGTTTGACAACTTCATTCCAAATAAATTTCAAATTGTCACGTTTTGGCAATGAGAATGTTCAAAGTATAAATGCGCTAATCAAAGAAAAAATTCTCAGAAATACAACCTACAGTCACAAATATATTTGGGGAATATTTATGGAACTTTGCTGCGAACGAGAATTTGAATTAAATAAACTTAGAACACCATAACAAGATCATAAGTATTATACGTGGTAATAGATCTTCTATAATAGAGAACAGCAACGAATCCAATGTTAAGTTAAATTTTAATAATTGTACTTTCACCAACTGTACTTTTAATAAATAAATAAATGTTTCATTGTGTTGGGTTATTCCGCCGAATATCCCTCGGACATTGACAAATACCTCAAAATTTTTGGACAAATTTCTCAAGCTCGTTGCTTGGTAACAGCCCGAAGCCGAAGGCTTCGATTGTCACAAAATTATCTCCTCTATTATCAATGTTCTAGGAATATTACTACTGATATCAGACTTATGGCCCACCCTGCACATAAAAATTATATAGAACTACATTTTTAGAAATTTCGGATAATTAGGATAATTTTTAGCACATTTTAGGCATAAACAAAATAATAAATTTCGGTTTTTAACGGTAAAACATAAAAAAAAAGCAATAAAGTTGAATTACTATAAATAAAACAAAACAAAAAGCATGAAAAATCCCTTGTTAATTTCGTCAGTTTTGTTCTAAAAGCATTTAATTTAGTGAAGATAAAAACAAGATCTGTCTAGAGAAGCTATTGACTCGATTAGATTTTAAACGTATTTGCGGTCCAGCTGAAGACATTAAATCGAACCAGACGGAAGCTTCTTCTTGTCCTAATCCGAGCGTACATTGAAAAGGTGTATATATATACGGGAGGGTTTCAACCCCGTCCGCTGCCCATACAGAAGGGTCGCAATTTAAAATCATACCTGTTTGCATAGAATTTTTTTTATGCAGAAAGAGTTTTACAGACGCAATTGACCCCTTCTCTCGCCACATGCCCTTAGTACACACTTAGTTTTTCCGAAATACGGACGCGTCGACTTAACAAAATTTTCGGAATGAGTTTGAAAAATTTTCAGAAATTTCGATTTGCGAAGACGGTCTTGCTAAAATACAGTGTGTTTTCGGGCAACAAAGCTAAAAATGATTTCACGTTCGGGCTATGGGGGTTTTTAAGTTGGGCAACTTAAAATCCTCTTTTTTTATAATTTTCTTCTTAATTTATCAAATATGATGCAACCATCTCAGGGCATAAGTGCAAACCGGGCAATAGTTTTTAAGTTTTACTTAAGTTTTGTAAATATTGCGTGCTTTTACTACTTAATAATAATTGATAAGGCTTGTGTATAAAATAAAGCAATGATAAGTCTCTTATTACAGTTTCCTCGTTGTTGTGGATTTTACTCTTCCAAGCACTGGTGAGTATTTTAAAATTTAAGTAAAAAATAATGCTCATGCTTATAACGGCGTAAAATTCCAAAGATTTTGGAAAATATTATGTTGCATACTAAAAATTTAGTGATAAATACAGCGAAGGATTTTTAATGGCTATCATATTTTTGTTATTGTCTTCTTCTTCTTCATCTGCTTAAAATTATCTAAGCTTGGGATACATTAGACGAATTTATACTGAGCAAGAGATAATACTAGATCAACGAAAGTTCTAAATCAACGGCATAATCTGTAATTAAAATCTAATACATTTTATAGAGGAACCTTTGTAAAGATATTATGGTGGGCCAAAAAAACTTTTAATTTTTTTTTCTTTAGTTACCATGAAAATTAGAGATCGCCATGTTCTCGAAAATTTCAAGATTTTGTCTTGATTTCAAGACAGGACAAAAAATTTGAGGTCAATACCAAGATTTCTTGTCAAGAAAAGAAAAAATCTTGAAATATCTTGACTAACAATGAAAACGCTAAAACGTATTTATTTGTGAAAAAGATAACATAACAACAAAAATCATTGTTACTTTTTTATAATTTTGGACAAAGATAACTTTGTTATTTCAAATAAAACACCCTGTATTTTTTTGGTCTGAACAATATAAAATTCAATTATCTTTTATTTCATATTGGGATTACCTATACCTAGCCTAAATAGTTTTTCAGATATTGGCTTTTTCAAATAGTAGTTCTTATTTCAATGCATTATTTGAATCAAGATAGCTTTGAAACGACTTTTATTTGATTTGCTCACATTGCTCTCATTGACAGTTGTTATACTTCACTTTATCGAAAATATTTTTCTTTTCATATACTGACAGTAGTTCATTAAACAGACCATACTTTTTTTCATTATTCCACTGAAACAACAACAAAATATGAAACACAAATGTATTTAATTCAAAGTAGATGCTCAAAACGACGACCATCCTGTTAAATACAAAGAGCCACTGTCTCTATAAAAGTCTGCTTAACACTTAATCATATTTGAGGCTTCACTATTTGAAAAGCAGTCCTTATTGAGGGTTTTTTTTGATTGACCCATAATAGGAAATTCATTTTTCTCATTTCCAATGATAGGTTTTTGTCTATTTGCCTTTTCATAAGCTACACTTTAAGTCCTACGAAATTCATGTAGCAATCGTTTGAGAACCAACTTGTTTGGATGATTTCGGTCTGGATATTTTTGGGCATACACCCTCGACGCCAAAAGGCAATTCTCTAAATACTTACCAATCGCTAAAATCATATCTATCCGCTCTTGAATGGGATAAGTTTTCATTTTCGACGGTAATAATTCAGTGAATGTTTTGAACAACGTAAAATACAATAACTGGTAATAAGAATTCTTTTAACCAGTTGAAAAATGTCGTTTCAAAGCTATCATCATCAAAGAATGCATTGAAATAAGAACTACTATTTAATAAAGCCAATATCTGAAAAACTATATGGGTTAGGTATAGAGTACCCCAATATGAAATGAAAGATAATAGAATTTAATATTGTTCAGACCAAAAAAATACAGGGTGTTCTATTTGAAATAACAAAGTTATCTTTGTCCGAAATTATAAAAAAGTGACAATAATTTTTGAACATTCTGTATAATATTGGGAAATGGGTTCCATTGAAATCAATAGCCCAAAACCTCTTTTATGCTTGTTCAGAATTCAAAGCGATGATTTCTATACATTTCGATGTTATTTAGTTTCCAATTGTACTTAGCATTTTCATAAAAAAATCAATAACTCGAGAACGGTTATAGTAAGCTGCATGGTACGTTTTATGAAATCACATTATTTTTTCTGAACTATTAAAAAGTGTTACTAAATACAGGGTGTTCCATTTAAAAAAACACAACTTTTTTGAGCCACCCTGTAGACTACAAAACAATTGTCTTTTGCAGCCTTAACCAATATACATCTAATAAAACGAAGAAATTCCCAAAAAATGTATAGTTTGGTTTACAGGGACCATGTCGTATGGGTTGCTCCACCCTGTATATTTGTAGTTAATTTTTTAATGGAATGATAAATTTTGTTTGAGTAGAACTACTCAGGTAAATAAATTTTTTCAAAAATTCAATATAGGATTAAATCGGTTTTCCAACGATCATTGATATTTCGTACAAATTTTATTGTTTTACCGAAAAACAATCGATCAACTTCGGCAGCGCCTCGGCTATCAATTTGCAGACTCGACTATAACAGACAGTTTTTCGTCCTTGGTACATAAATAACTATTTTCCGTTCTAGAAAGAATGATAGTTTTTTGTAAATCGACAGAGACACACATTGTGTTTTTTTTTCAAAAGTAAGATTTTTGTCAATGTTGTATAATTCTCGGGATACAGTAGTGCACACCATATTGTTGTTTGTCGCGAGATTGTTACTATTATTATGCTCAGGATTATGTCATGAAAATGATTCGCACAGTTTACATTACTCATTTCCCAATTTGGCGAATGATATATTTTTGGAGTTTAGCATTTAAATTTGGGGGTATAATTATAATACCCTCAAATTTAAATAAGACACAGTAAATTACTTCCCAAAGATTACCAACATGTTATTAATATAATGGATATGCCTTAGCACAAGACAAGTAGCGACATTTTGGACCAGAGTATCCACGATTTTAATGCCAATAGATGGCGCTGTGATGACATTTAGAAGTTACATATCTAACTCCATAGAAGAACTCTTTAGAAGAATGTATCGTTTTTAAACTTTTTAATACAAACTTATTTTAAAATGTTAAAAATTTGTTAGTTACAGTTAAAATATAACTTATTAAAAAATGATTGATTCAAACAGATCGTCTAATACTCCGATTCGAACTACGTCATCCAGTAATACAAACAAAATATCTTCTGAAACATTAACATCTAATTCAAAGAAAGATACCACGAACCTTTTTGTCTTCACAACCATCGAAAATATTTAAAGATGATCGAATAAAACAGTCCGCTGAAAAAATCACGATAACAGATGTACTTACAACAATGATAACTACTTCGAGAATTAAATTTAAAAAATGCAATAGCTTAATAATTCAAAATTATTATTATAAAAATAACGAAAGTAAAAATAATTAATATTTTTTGGTATCTTAGTATCTGTAGTTTTCTCACATAACTTAAATAAAACTTTTTATTTTTTGCGAGTAAATTAATAAACATTTCATTTTTATTAAAAAAAATTTTAAGTTTGACGGTTTTTTATATATATTATCTTTTTATAAACAAATTCCGGTATCTTTTGCTTCCTCTACTCTCATACATGCTCGTCGGTTTTTATACTCTTGACCTGGCCTTTCTTCAAAACAATGTTGATCTGATCGAGATATGTTCGCCGAAGTCGACCTCTACCGATTTGTCCATTTACACTTGCCTTATAAATTTGTTTTGTCAATCTTTCTTCATCCATCCTCTCTACGTGTCCAAACTATCAAAGCATTCCTTTATATATCTTTGTAACCACATCTGCTTTTACGCCACATCCATCTCTTATCTTACTATTCTTTACTTTATCCAACCGAGTCACTCTGGCTATACTTTTCAGACTACTCATCTCCGCAGCATTAGTCCTATTTTTATGTTTCTTTTGCCAAACCCAACATTTACTACCACACATAAGCGAAGGAACCAACACTCCTCTATGCACAACCAAACGTGCCTTTTTTTACTTTTCATAAAGCTATCCAGTGCCCCATTCATTGGTTTTTCTGCCAACACTCTTCGCTCAATGTCACTGTTATCCTTTCCATCTCACGTAAAATTTGAACCCAAGTATACAAACTCATTTACTTGTTCCACTCTTTCTCCCTTATTTAGAACCTCTCAGTTTGTCATGCTCTCTTCTCTTTTAAAAACCATTGCTTTCGTTTTGGTTACATTTATTTTTATCCCGTTCATTTTCAGGGTATCATTAACCATTAACCATCGCCTGCAACTCCTCTTCAGATGACGCTAATATGACTTTATCATCTACGTAAAGAAGGCATTTGACGATCAAATCATTCATTTTCAATCCATACGCATTTTTTTCAAACCCTTTAAACAATCTTCTATGTATAAGTTTAACAGCCATGGGGAAGCCACACATCCTTGTCTTACACTCTTTTCGATGTTAAACCATTCCGTGCAAGCTCCGTTTATTCTGACATAAACAGTGGAATCCTCGTAAAGTAATTTCAGTGCTCGTAATAAACAACCGTTCACCCGTTCACATAGACAATGTCGACCACAATTCACTCCTTACCACTCTGTCACAGACCTTTTTCAAGTCTATAAAAGCGCAATAGACCTCGTAATGAAAAGATCCGATTCATACATCTCCTTCCTCTTCTAAATCCTGTTTGTACATCTCATATCATCTTCTTAGTTTCATTTGTCATTCTTTTAATCAATATCTTTGCGTACAGTTTGCCGACTATGCCAATTAAAATAAATAATACCTCTGTAGCTGTTACAGTCCTGCTGCGAACCTTTTCCCTTGTAAAGCGGCACGATAAAGGCCTTGCACCAGTCGTCTGGTACGCTACCACTCCTCCAACAAAGGATAAAAGGCGGTACAGCAGACTAGTTACCACGCTTTGTCCAGCCTTCAGCATTTCAACTGTCGTACCCAGCAAATTTACCCAATTTCATACTGTTCAACGCTTCCACAATTTCTGTCGTACTAATTTTACTTTCATTGCAACTTTCACGATCTGTTTCAGTACAAATTATTATTTTCTTTATCCTTACCTATTTTATTTTAAACATAATCCTGTTTATATTTGTAATACCAGTGATATTGGAACCATCGAATCATCAAGCTAGTTTGAAACACTTTACAACGGTTGGTCATTTTAAAATCGCTTGCAGTTCGACAAAAAAACATTTGGAGGGCGTTTACTAACCATATAATCATAAATATTTTAAGATTGCTAAAGATGTGCGTGTAGAAAATATTATTTTTAGAGTTGCAAAGAAAGGGAGATTAGGAGAAAAAAAATTCGTAAATTAATATGCAGTCACAATACAGTGCAAAAAGAGATTTAATGAAAGTCTTAATCAGTTTTTTCTTCTACTTGCGTATTTCCACTTTCCGAGAAAAGTTATTTCATTATCATAAGCATGAAATATTCCAGGGAACAATTCACAGTCGTTTTGCATCCGGTAGATCTAAATGAAAGTCCCAAGATCACTTTAATTGTCTTAAATATATATTGCTGAGGAGGGCATGGAAAACAGAACAAAAAGTGAAATCTTTAATCAAGTAGCATTTTCCTTCTCAAAGAAACAAGTTTTTAGAATGTTTAAATTCTCGAGATTTATCTATTCCAACCTTATTACTCTTATTCTTCTTCTTTCTTGACATTCATTTGTTTCCTACAAGCCGGCGGCCTGTTTTTAATCTAGAGACGAAACTTTTTAAAAGTTGGGTAATTTATTGCTCCACTCTTTTGGTAATGCTCTGTAGGTTTTTGCGGAAAATGCGACTTCTTTTGTCAGTTTTTAAGACTCTGGTAAAGGTTTCGCGGCGAACAGAATCGACTCTTAGCGGGACTGTATCTTGCTGTAATTAAAATTGAACGCAACGACGCCATAACAAATAAAAAATTGTTTTAAAAAACGCGCCCTATTTGTTTAAACGATTCATCGAAAATTTCATACAGCAATTAATTAATTTTCGTCTCTCCTCTCCACAAGGTAGGTCTTTTTATTGAGTTTACATTACATTACATTACTTTTTTACTAAACTACTCGTTTTACAAAACATTTAATTATTTGGGATTATTATGTGACGAGTGTTAGGAAAATGATACACAATTCGAATAACTGTTAACTACGTGTATTTGTTAAAATGAAAGAAAAACTTGGCAAGAGAGGCGATGTGCGTCAGTGTTGAAGTTCGTCGATAGACTGTTGCAGTTCGTTGAGAGACTGTGTCGGGGGCCGCTGAGAGACTGACTGTCGGAAACTGACTGACTGACTTAGTTGATGGAAACTGACTGGCTGACGGAAACTAACTGACCGGGTTTACCTCTGTCTGTCCTTTTTATTTTCATCCCCAGGTCATAAGTTTCATGACGTTTCAAAGATGATGCTTAACTTGGCGGAAAGGAGTTTTAGAGTTATACAGATTTACATTGCTAGTGTACGTGAGCAGCTGAAAAAGAAAGAAGCGTCTGGAGGAACAAAACTTAGGGTCGTAAAGATTGGGATAGTATACGTGCTTTCTTGAAAAGGTCCAGACTTTTGATTAAAAAGGTCTCCGGTGAAATTAGTCGTCGGAATTTTGTGTATTTAAAAATGCAAAAGTTTTGTCACGTCGTCTGTACATAATATGTATGTATGACCGCTACATTTACGTGCATGGTTTGTAGAATATTTATTTTATTTTCGGAGCCGTTATGGCAAAAATAAACACATTATTGGAAGAGAAATTGTTTGATCTCTTGCATGCGTAGTAGTTTCTTTCCTGATAAGTCAAACGTGCGTACACCGCGGCTAAAAGTTTCATACTAAAATTTCTAGCGACGCAGACGAGGTGGAGACAGTTTAAATTAGACTCGTGTAATTTATAACTTGATTGTTTGTCGCGAATGTTTATTACATTTTGTACTTGTCGACTGTTTTCCGTGCACGTAATCGGTTTGCATTGAAATTTCTATGTACCGCGGTTTTTTTGCCGTAGAAGTCAAAGAAATCTTTCGTAAATAGTTCTTTAGTTATATATATAACTAAAGAACTATTTACGAATATATATATATATATATATATATAGTTTGGTACTTTTTCTTTGACCCTTGTATATTAATAACTTCAAAATGTTCTTGGGATAAAACGTTGGTATTATAACATAATTGTCAAGTTTTTATTGACGTTTCGGCATGATTCTCATGCCTTTCTCAAAATATTTCATTGTCATAAAGCGTGGAATTTGTTAATAAATAAAAAATATGGGAGAACAAAACAAATCTTGTAAACAACGGGACATAGCTTGATAACGACAAAACGATTTGTGTAGAACTTGACAATTATGTTATAATACCAACGTTTTATTTGGACCTATCCCAAGAACATTTTAAAGTTATTAATATACAAGTGAAGTTATATATATATATATATATATATACAAAATACAAAAATAAAAAATCGATGTATATATATATATATATATATATATATATATACATCGATTTTTTATTTTTGTATTTTTGACTCCACTACTTCCTAACCCAAGCGAGGGTAAGAATAACCCCAAAATTTTTAAAGGCATTGTCGGTCGAATAATATGTCTTTTGAAAGCTCAGACAATTCTCTTTACAATAGTCTTTAAATGTTACATTTTCTCGAAACACTTTTTCATGCTAAAATTCCAACTATTTTAGTTTCTTACTTATTACTTAATTGATTAAATGTTCAAACTGATGACCGCTTGCTTCCATACAATAATAAAGATTTTGTTCAAAACGTTCACGCATATTCCGAAGAATGTCCGCACTGTTTACGATTCTTTGACGCTGGTTGTGTTTTATAGATTTTACTTTTCAGATGTCCCCACAAAAAGAAATTGAGGGGCGATAAATCTGGCGATCGTTGAGGCCATTTAATGCTGCCTCTTCTCCCAATCCAATGCCGTGGAAAACGTTGGTCCTGGTTATTCATTCAATTTTCGAAAAAAACTCTCAACAAATTACCTCACTGTATAAGTATTCAAAGTGAAATAACCCAGCGCTAAAATGTCTACAGATTTCTATCAGAACATCTTTATTCAACATTAAAAACTGCAGACGAAGAAAGGAAAGAGAGAATTCATAGAAAAAAATTCCTTCAAAACTTGATAAGATAACATGAATGAACATTTATTAACCATTGGCGTACTTTCAAAATACTTGGTGAAATAATTTTTTGTTTTTGACTATATGCGTTAATTTTACGGCAAAGTGTATATACTGTAACACACTTACGTTTTCTTCTTTTGTTGTTAAAATTTTGAAAAATTAAAATATTTAATGAAATAATTTTTGAAGATTTGTATATATCCTGTATATATCACCGATAAATTATAATGATTAATGCGTAGATTTTATGGTTTAGATTAAGCGAAACCGATTATTAAAACAGAAATCAAAGATATATTTTTCTGGCTAACGAAAGAGGACAATGTATATAACCCAATTACCAAAAATGGCTTTAGCTACATAAAACAGATTCTACACGGCTGGTAATTAGTTAATTGTTTACTAAGGAATGTTTTATAACACACTTTGAAATAAATAACACTGCATGAAATTATAAAGAGCACGAAGAACGTTTATCTTACTTCATAGAAATATAAAATTCATAAACCCGTATACACAAGTTACAATTCAATTAACTACTTTTGTTTAGAAGTGGTCAAAGTGTGGATTAAATACTTTAAAAAATTTAAAAGACATTTTGTTAACGCTAATAGACTTCGAAGTATTAAGAAGGAAATTTATGGCAATTCGAAACTTTGTGCTCCAGGTTTAATATTAGTAGGAGTGAGCTTCTTCTTCTTTTGGTGCCATATCAGGTCCTCCTGATGTTGTCAATCACAATGGCGAGCTGTGCTCTGTCTTCGGCGATTCTAAAGAGTTGTTCTGCGCTTCGAATTCTTGCCCTTCATTATAAGTTGAAGGATACGGTAACGATCATCCCTGAGTATGTGACCTAGATAGGACAGCTTTCGACATTTAACTGTTATTAGTAGTTCGCGGACGACGTTTGCTCTATTTAAAACCGCCTTATTTGTCTGCTTGGCTACCCATGGGATTCGGAGCATACGTCTATGTAGCCAAATTTCCAATGCTTCAAGACGATTAATGGTTGCTGCTTTTAAGGTCCAAATCTTTGCCCCATACAACAGTATAGACCATATGTAGCACTTGATCATTCTCTGGCGGAGCTTTAAATTTAGATTATTAATGCAGAAGAGCGATCTGAATCGCGAGCTGAATCAATCCTGCACTTGACTTCTTTATCCGGGTCAAGATATAACAACCAAGATATTTGAAACATGAATCGCTTACAATGTTTTAACCATTCATTTCCAGCGGCTGACGGCTGAAAACCATAAACTTGTTTTAGTGACATTTATGTTTGGACCCATTTCTTGTCCCATCACGTTGGCCAAGTCTAAAAGACCTTGAAGGTCCTGTAGATCATCACATAAGATTGCGGTGTCATCGGCATAGCGAATGGTATTGACCAGTTCGCCATTAATCTTAACTCCGCAATCCTGGTCATGCAACGCCTGTTTAAATATTTTGTCAGAATATAGGTTGAACAACAGTGGAGACAGTATACATCCCTGTCTTACTCCACGCCGAATCTGGCATTCGTCGCTTAGTTTTTCATTGACCCGAACCATTGCTCTTTGTCGCCAGGAGTGAGCAACTACTGAAATTATAAGAATATTCTGCTTGCATAATAGTTATTACAAAAAAATGTGTTGCCGTGGTAAATAAAACGGTTTTTTTTATCTTTTAGTGTTTTTGTTACAATTTCAATCTGTTTTGGATGTTCTAGTGATTGTTTCGTTTATTATTAATACATTTTAAAACCAATAATACTTCGCCAAATACTGTTATTATTATGGGCGTCGTTTAGGAGTGGCAAAAGGCCGTTTGCCCTTCCTGAATACGTTTTTGGTGAGTGATGTAAATATACAGAAAGCTGATATTTCGGGACCCAAGTAATTATCTCTAGGAGTGGATAGCAACAATAGTTATCGAGAATTCCTAGGATTAAAAAAACTTACGTATACTCGTCATACGTCGAGACAAGTTTTGATTGTTTTGTTGGTGGTAAAAATGGAGTGGAGTAGTAAAAGAGTTTTGCAATTTTTGGAAATATATAAAAAGGAGCCAGTCATTTGAAAACCTACTCATGTTTTTTATAAAAATAAAAACGAGGTCCATGATGCCTGGGAACGGATCCAACTCCATTAATATTAATCTACCACCTTATTGAATCACAAAGCTTGCGTTCACGACGACTTTAACTTCCGAAATTCATACACACGTAGTGTTTACAGTTTACTTTTACTTGTACAAGTATTTGCCAAACTACTGTCAAGTAAATTTACTTGCCAAGTACCACATAGTAAGTAACCGTTCGATGATTGTTCAGTAATGGCTGGGAAAGAAAACGGTACGCAAAAATTAATCAGAGCCTAATATCCTAAAGCAACTTATTTTCATTGCAGTTTACATAAATTAAACCTTGCTGTTTATAGTTTTAAAAGTCCAGAAATGCATATCTACGATCAAAAATACATCAAGTTTCCTCTTTTATCGGATACTGGATTTTGTGCTCCTTCTTAAAGAAAGCTTTAAAGACGCTCTTGGTTATAATCCTTTCAATAATGTGTTTAAAGCAGCAGATTAAATTTCTTATAGAAAAACAAAAAGAATATAATTGTATTAGTAATTCAGAATTTCCTAAACACTGAATAAGTGAAAATTAATAAGATCTATATATAACTTCTATAATTTTGCGATCTTTTAACTTTGTTATGACTCGTTTAATCGTTATACCGCTCTGTAGACCAACAAATTATTTGTCAAATTTACGTTGGCTCGCTACAGATTAAGCAAAGAAGGCCGCAGACGTCCGAACTAAATTTGTCAAATCCCAATTCACTTTACAGTGTTAGCTGGTGAAGTACCAAAGAGAAGAAACATATAAATCATCTGTCCCAGAACCAGACAGTCTTGACTTCTTTATTTTATTACTTTCACGCTGGTATGTTGTACGTAGAACATTAATTTTCCTTTTCACGTAGCTTGGACAAAATAATTTTAATAAATTGGCTATTTTTTTCACAACAATGCTTTTTTTATTGTTATCCTTATAATCCTTTGACTTAATCTTCCATAAGTCTCTGTAGGTAAGTATAAAGAGATGAAGTATAAAAGAAACTCTTTTTTGTTCATTTCAGATGGCACGCTTGCGATGATATTAAATGTGAAACCGATGATGTTTTGTGTGAAAAACAATCGCGTACACGTTTGTCAAACGCGCTTCAAATTTGACAAATAATTTGTTGGTCTACAGAGCACTTATGAATAGCGCTCAATATCAGCTCGTGTGTATTCATTCATAATAGCCCATTAACTTTCCCAAAAATTAAATACATTCCCCAACAAAAATCGACGTTTCCCCCGATTCCCTATATTCAAATTTCGCCTATTTTACATGCCAATTTATCGGCCACCCTTTTTCTATCACAGTCGAAGAGCTTCATTGTAGGTTGCGCGAACGAAATGAAAAAAAGAATCGTACAAGAAATTTGATCGGGCCGTAATTACGAAGGGATCGTTGCCCCTTCAGATCGACTGCACTTTCAAAAGATGCATCTAATTTTAAAAATGGCGTGCTCCTAATCTGGCCATTCTTCGGTCCCAGTGGGCGAGGGTGGGATCTGCGAGGGTGTTAATAAATGCAAAGGGAAAAAAGAGTGGATATTTT
Organism: Agelastica alni; assembly: GCA_950111635.1. Taxonomy (NCBI): domain Eukaryota; kingdom Metazoa; phylum Arthropoda; class Insecta; order Coleoptera; family Chrysomelidae; genus Agelastica; species Agelastica alni. Next base: position 29,025,438 of record OX467717.1, read on the forward strand.
TCGGTGTTTATATCGGAATATCGAAATGCTTACTTACCATACAGAAGTTTATTATTAAAGGAAATGCTTTTAAATAATTATTTACCACTCAAGAGTTTTTTTTTTAATTTTAATATATTTTAATATATATGGTGTGCTGAAGGTGGTTCTTAAAATCACCCTGTACTTGGAATTCTCCGTAGATAGGGTTGGTTTTTGCAGACTGTTTGGCAGCACTATCAGCTCTTTCGTTGCTAGGGATGCCAACGTGTGATGGTACCCAAATTAAAGTTGTGCTTACCCCTTGGGAGGTAAGTCGGTTAATTGACTCGTGTATACCTTGGACAATGGGATGTTGTGTGTAAATACTGTTGATGGACTGGATAGAAGACAGTGAGTCAGTGCAGTGGCAGCGTTTTTATAGTCTGTCGACAGATAATTTGATGCTAGAAGGATAGCAAGAAGCTCACCGGTATAGACACCGACTAACAGTGGCATGGAATATGATGCTATTATGTTGTGATTGTCTGTGGCGGCAGTTCCAGCGCCAATTTCGCTTTTAGAGGCATCTGTGTAAATGATTTTATCAAAGTTATCATCGTTGATAATATGCAGAAAGGCTTGTTTAAGAAATGTTGCAGAGGTTTGGTTTTTGGAAAATTGAGATATTCAACTATTTAAAATAAGCAAGTTGTGGTAAACTTCCGGTATAACCGGAAGTAGTTGGAGGCTCTAAATATTTTAGATCGATTCGGCATATCCGAAAACCTTACACCTCAAATTTTCAGATTTAAATTATGCCAGATTTCTCTAAAACGTCTAATTGGAACTCCCAAAGAATCACCATGAATATCTCAATAACGGTTTTATTTAGGTAAAGGGAGTTGTTAACGAAACTTAAAGAGCAGCAAAAGTTCTGTCTATCAACGTTCTAAAATACAGGGTGATCCGTTTAAGAAAGTTGAGAAATCTTTAAATATGCGTTTACCCTTTACAATAATAATCATTTTATTAACAAGTTTATTAAAAATACACAATACTAGAAAAACAAAGTGCAACAAAAAATATTTAAATTTACATTAATTATAATGATACAGGGTGTCAAATCGGACACTTTTTCGTGATAAAAATGGTCGTTTCTCGTAAAACACTCAGTATAAGGTAGCAAAACCCTGCATTGAGAGAATCCCCAAGAGTAGCTTTATCATAATACATAATAATATACAGGGTGTTTTATTTAAAATAAGAAAGTTATGGTAAACTTTCGGTATAACCGAAAATAGTAGGAGGCTCTTAATATTTTAGATCGATTCGGCATATCTGAAAACCTCAATCCTCAAATTTTCAAACTTTAATTATATCAAGTTTCTCTTAAAGGTCTTATTGGAACTCCAAAAGAATCACCCCATTTTTTTTCCTAAATTTTTTGCACTGGCAGAGCCAACAGGCTAGAATCACTAAAATTTATTACAATTTATTGTCATTCATAATCAATTACAAATATATTTAATTAAGATACATTTTGTTTCTATGTAAAGAGAGTGAAGTTTCACTTCTGTCCTGGGTCCCCCAATTTATTTTATTTACAGTTAACTATTTTAAAGATGTTAAACATTTTATTTTTTTTGTAATAAACCTATTATTTTATTTCTAGTTTTTTAATTATTTCCAGCAAAAAAGAGTGATAGTAGCATTGAACCCGGTTAAACACGTCGTATTAAAGTATTAAATTAAAGTATTAAAGTATTAAATTAAATAGTAAAATTGGATTTATTCGAGGTATCGTTCATTTTAATGTTTTTTTTTTAATTATTTGGCGCCCTTATTTTAATTCTAGATTAGTTTATATTTTAAGTTAAACTGTTATATATAAAAAAAAGAATAGATAGATCCGTGAATTGATCTATCTATTCCCTCGAATTTAATCCAATTATCAGCTACCGAAATATTGGAACCGAAGAGTAGAATTAAAATATATGCAACATTTAAACAAGAATTGACCTAACACAAAAAGGATTACTTTAAAATGCGTGCGGAGACTTTCTCTATGAAGTACACTTAAAGGAGATATTCCTCCGGGTATTTCCCAGGAACTTTCAACTCATTTACTTAACACTGATCGCCGGGATGAATTTGCTTGCTTATCTGCAGATAAAGAGACAGTTATTTTCACGTCGTGGGTATTGTACAATGTATCTGTTAAAAAAATGTTAAATTTAAATTTAATTATTGCTACTTATTTATATTATTTAGTATATGATGATGCCCAAGATATCGAGATAGCGAGGGATGTATTAAATAAAACAAACCTTTTAAAACTATATGCTTTATGTAATTAATAATAATTGTTGCTTAATTAATTTTATTAATCTCTCAATATGAAATAATTTGTGATTGTATGGACAATATTGCTTAAAAATTAATTATAGGCTGTTCGTTTAAATATTTCAATTCACCCGCAGTAAATATCCAAAAAAAATTCTTTTTTCGTGCTATATCTTCTTTATTAAATGTAATAATTGTTGCGTTTAGGTATACAAAAATGATTTAGGAATAAGTATAGCTAGGTACATATTATTGTTTCCTACATGTCGTATTGCAGTAAAGACAAAATATTTGACTTTGCATTTTCCATATTTAACTATATCTTTGGTGCGTTTAGTATTGGCAAGGAGCGGACCGTATCTTCTTCTTCACGTGCCGTCTCCTCTTAGAAGGTTGGCTATCATCATGGCGATTCTTGCTTTGGATGCGGCTGCTCCCTGACTAGTCGAAATAACATAGCCAATAAAATATTAGGGTCGATCAATAAGTTGTCAGACCTTCCATCGACATCAGTTACAGAAAATGTTAATAATGTCAACTTTTCCCTTGAAAAAACGGATTCTATTTCCCCAAAATTTGTTTTTAATAATTGTACCAATGTAACATTGAATAATTTTGATAACAAATAGTACGTTATTTTTTTCAATTAATTAATAAAAGTTCATTTCTCATGTTTGTTTTTTTACTTTTACTACTACAACTGTATATTATAACAGTCGTAGAAAAAGTATGGTGTAAAACTCGCACGGAATAACCATTTCCTACTCGTATGATTTGCAGCAGGAGCTGCAAGCGAGTACTGCAAACTTTCATACTTGTAGGAAATGTATGTCATTCCGTGCTCGTTGTACAATATACTATTGTCATACATTTTTTTGACTTCGTTGACACTAAATTTTCACAGTTTTTGCTTTTTGAGAAATTTGTAGTGGTGTACAAGATTATATAATTCGCATATTATAATTCGGGAGTAGATAAAATCGGTTAAAGTATCTAGCTTGAACCGTTAACGAATGAAATCTCTATAATGATACTTGCGTGATGCCCATCGAAAAAAAGGGAAAATAACCAACACACTTTAACAAAAAAAAAACAAAAGGGTGATCAAAACATCTGTCGGCGAGAGACGGGACCTGGCCAATGTCCCTAAATTTGACCTTTTGTTAGTTGACCCCGCTCCGCTCTAATCCTGGCTATTTCCGTGTTTGTTAACTGTTCTGGCTCTACCTGGTATGCGATCTTCTTTTGTTTAATCGTGACCCCTTTCCACTTCGTTTGACGGGTTTGTTGGCCGACGATATTTTTTAAGTTTTGTCTTTTGTTTTTTTTTTTAGTTCGGGACGTTGATACAGATGCAGGGTTAAGTACTTATAGAACACGATGTATAATTATAAAGTAAAAGCATTCGAAAAACACGGAGATGCTTGCAATTATTAAGTTGGGACATTAAGTTTAACTTGTTTGGTTCCTTGGACTGTTTGGAGATTTATAGTTAAAGTCAAAAATAATATTTTCTGTTTTACAATTTCGATACCTCAAAGAATTTACTCGACATCAGGACCAGGACCGGACTTTAATTGGATGTAACAACTCAAAATATTATTAACCGATAAATGTAAACAATTCGGTATAAAACCATCTTCATTACCGGCATGAAATATTTTAATACGTTTTCCTATATTTAGGAAAGCATTCACGAAACATTTAGCAAAATAATCACTTTATACTTTTTTTACAATATCATGAGTGACGTACCAAGTTTAATCAAGATAAACTATGAATTTACCTTTCCGATGATTTGTTCTACTGAGGTATTCATTACGTAAAATAATAATTTTTTAGAATTCTGTTATGTGTTAAAAATAATAGGATAAACAGTATTATTTTAAAAAGAAATATATATATTTGATTTCGAAAAAAATTCTATGCCAACTTGCTTCTTAGTTTGTCTTCCTGTCCTCCGTGGAGTTTGGACTACACACGATCACGTCGTATTCTGCAAACGTGACTCTCCGAGGACCATAAATAACTGGTTTAATGGCTGGAACCGTGTGGACAACAGGTTTAGAGGTAGAAACTGTGACAGACTTGAGTTGATCAATATGTCGTCTGAATACATACATACATATAATCACGCCTTTTTCCCGTAGGGGTAGACAGAGACCACTTCCTTCCACTTCCGCTACGGTTCGTACACAAATCTTTTGCTTCCTCTGAATATGTGGCCGTAATCCAGCTTTACAGTGTAGTGCATTGAACCCAATGTGTCCATGATTGAGCGGAATTGCCCGATGGTTACATAAGCTGTTACATGATTACCTACCTTAGGACTTCGGAGCTTACCATAATATGGCACTATTTTGGGCACAACTGCTTGTTTGGCCGGATCGCATCCAGACGAATTCTTTTAGTACGTTGTATATAGCTCTATAGGGCTCTTTCCACAAGCCAACTCTTGCAATATTTGTTAAAATTACTCAATTGAAATTGGGTCATTTTCCATTGAACATTTCCATTTCCACTGTCTGAAATGACAGCAGGTTTTTGTGGATCTGACATTCAAGCATTGTGTACCGATACTGTAATGTGCTGTCTTCGAAGGACGTACCCAGCAATCGATTCAAAAGGTTTTCGTACTAAAATAAAAGCAGAATTTCTTAGGATTGAAAAGTCCGATTTTTTGGAAGCTAGGTTTAAAATCATCCCATCTTTGGTTAAACAAGGAATTAAAATGAGAAGTCTCAGTCAGTTATCCGAGCCATTGATACACAGGCAGCTGGACAGAATTATGAATTATATCAAGTGATAACGTTCTTATCAGAATAAAGTGACGTTGCCAAGCAACGTAAAATAAGTGAACTAAAAATCCAGTCCCTTAAGAATAACAAATTGCAACGCCTTCTTTTTTGCAGTTTGACAACCGTGCACATAGGTATTTATAACTGCGGTGTCTTTGTTAATATTTTTAGGTAGGTACGTTAATTATACTTTTATATTTAATTTAAAAAATTTACGAAGGTGATAAGTAAGTAAAAAATACCGTTGATGTGAATTTAGATTAAGAGCTGGATATTTGGAAATCAAATGAATGCTCTTTATGGCATATATATTCTTGTGCCACAGCTGTAAAAATGTCTACAGGGAAGAGTTTTAATCTCTCTCTACTTGTAAGCGGATTCTTAATTCCTAAGTAACTTTTTCAACTTATCTGGAGGCCATCGAGGAAAACGGCAGAAAAATTCATGAAGTTTGTGCGAAGGAAAACGATGTAACAAGGATAATATAATAATATATAATAAATAATAATTTTATCATTTTTAAATATAAATAGATTATTTATTTAAAAACTTTTTACTGTACTGTCCACGGATGAATTTTATAACAAATATTTTTTTTTTCATTTTTAGCTTTGTTAAAAAATGTCATTCTTGATAAAAAAATTGCCTTGTAGAAACATAAACGTCACTCACTAGATTATCGTTGAATTTTTAAACTCGGAAAAAATTTTCAGTAGTAATACCACAAGTGATTAAATTTTTGTGATAAGTCTGTCGATTTATTCCATAACGAAAATGAGTTGCTTGAAAATATCACGAGTCCGCAGAACGAGTGGTGTTTTCTTCAAGCAATTCAGTTAAAAATCAAATAAAAGACAGACTTATAAGATAAATTCATTGACGAGTGGAATTTTATTTCACAAAGTAAAAAATCTGAAATTCGGCAAAATTAGAGAAAATTAGCAAAAAAGTTAAGAAGTTGTCCAGAGAAATAAATAAAGTTAAATAAACAGACAATATAGGTGATTTGCAAGATTTGTTTAGCGTTGTCCAAGAATATGGGTCCTAAAATTAATACTAAGAAAACAAAGTTTCTAGTTATTTCCCGCAAGCTTGAAGAATTCCAGAACGTGCAGCTAACTCATAACAACTTGCCCTTACAAAGGGTGGAAAAATTTAAGTATCTAGGAACATGGTTGTCAGAAGAATGGTCATCTGATATCGAGATCAAATGTCGAATAGAACAAGCACGCACAGCATTCCTGAAGTTCAAGAAAATCCTTACAAGTACAGATTTTGATCTGGACCTTAGAATTAGATTCATGAAATGCTATGTACGAGCAGTACTTCTATATGGTATGGAGGGGTGGACGATGAAAGTGAGCACCATGAACAAACTAGAATCCTTCGAGATGTGGATATATAGAAGAATCCTTAAAATTCCGTAAACAGCAAAAAAGACGAACGAAGAGATCCTCAGAATGGAAAAAAGAGACCGCGAATTAATGATAAAAATCAAACGTAGAAAAACAGCGTATTTGGGACATGTCATACGAAATAAAAGATACCAATTACTTTAGTTAATAATAGAAAGAAAGATAGAAGGTAAGCGTGGTGTCGGCCGGAAGAAGATGTCATAGCTCCGATATATCAAACAATGGACAGGACTGAATAATGCAGGAGATCTAATACATACCATAAGAGACAGAGATATGTGGCGTAATGTGATCGCAAACATCCATTAGTGGATATGCAGCAGAAGAAGAAGAAGAAATAAACAGAATACATTGACATCGAATGAAATACATAAAACCAGAATTAACATAACGTCCTTAAATTTTTCTCAATTATAATAATAATGTACAGTTATTATAAACAATGCTTTGAGCTTGATTATTTGAACACCCGCTTGTACTTGCAATAGTTTTTATATCTTGATTGCTATTATTTCTCACATTTGCAATGAGTCTTCGTGATGCTGTGTACTGAGTAGGATGTAAGGTTTCAGCGAATTAGAGCTCGAATGTCCTGTGATTTTGATGACTTCCTGTTCACCTACTCTACATAAAAGTTCACTAACTGCAGTTGCTCGATTTTAGTTGTTGGTTGTTTTTTTGCTTTTTTTATATAAAGCTCTATATTATGAGCTTCCAAACGTACTACTCGATTTTTCGTATTTTTCGGTACATTTTCAACATTTTTGTTGTTGATTAATTCGATGGAATTTATCCCAAAATTTAAAGACGTGCACAGCGTGATTATTTATATTTGACGTTTAACACGTTTACACAAATATGAAAACACCGAACTTGACAGGCCAATCAGAGGCAAGAGTCAAGTTTGGTGTTATCGATAATCCGAACTTGACTATAGCTCCTGATTGGTTTATTTAATAAGTGCGTGAAATAGTCACTTATAATCTTCCTAGAGCTTGAATAAATTCCGAAAATTTTTTGATATAAAAGTCAAAACATTCCCGAATTATTGCCGTGAAACATCATTCTCCCCTTAATGGAAAAAAGTTTTTATTTATTACGAGCGAAAAATATAAATTTTAAATCACAAACTATATTTAGTTTTGTCGCTTTCCACACATCAATAACTGATAGATCGACTAATTAAATTTCTCCTTACATTCTTCATATCACTGAAATGGACTAGCATAAAAGAAATTCCTTTTCATACTTTCGCAGACACAACTTGATTTTTCACAATTATCTAGTCAACCGACTTAAATATAATTTTTTTTATTCTCGTTCGTTTTAATGATTTTGAATCTGATTGCCTTATTAAGTCTTTTTAATACAGCTGTTACATCTTTGAGCTATTTCTCGCCTTAAACCTGCTCTGGTCACGTTTACAAACTTGGTAGTCGTGTGGCATAGAAATCTGAGAATAAAGATGGAGGGGTCAATGTAATGAAGAATTATCTACGTAAGGAAGCAGTGCAAGGTTAGGGAATGAGTTCTTGAGGTTTACGCGTGCCGTATATTATAGGGTTAAGAGGTACAAGTCATAGATATCTTCCACTATGAATATTTTATTAATTAGGTATTTAGTGTTAGGATGGGGTTGAATTTTTAGTTGCAAGGGTTAAAATTATCAATGAGACGAGGGAACCGAATTTCTCGAAAATAATATATTTTCTAAAAGAGAGTACGCAATAATAGCATTTATTCGATCGAATACGTAACATGATAACATGGATTGTGTAATCTCAAACAAATTTGATTTTATTCACGTTTGAGCTTGAAATTTGGCTGGCAACAAGCCAACGAGCGGACAAGCGTTTTTTCCTGTCTGAGCTTGCAATGTACGAAACTTTATATATTAAGCGCTGCATCGGTCGCGATTTCATTTGTTGCCAGATGCCCAAACGATAATTAACTTAGCGAAGTGAAAAGGTGCATGGGGTAAAAGATATCTGTTTTTGAAACTTTAGTTTTTTGTAGTTTTACAGACTTGTGTTTTGTTTTGCGAATTAAGGTGAAATCATCTAAAATTTATTTTTTATTGTAGATTCATGAAAACATTAAAAGCCAAAAACTTGCATCTCAAAAATTATTTTATATTTGATTATATAAACATCATTGTTAATTAAAGTAAATTTAAACAAAATAATTGATGAGCACTAATATTACTATTTATAAATTTTGAAATAAGTAATGTTGAGATGTTGAGTTTAAATTTGGCACGTCGAAACATTCCGATTTTTCATGAATAATTTGTCAATTTGTTTGCTGACGTATTAATTTCTTTACAGTGTGGATTGTGTGGATACCAAAAATTTGCTGAATAAAAGAAAAAGAGAGGAAGAACTGAAAAACCATGTCAAAATTACGCTTTTTTTTTCTACTTTGCCAAATATTAATAACAACAATAATACAGCTGAATCGCAATATTTTGAACCTATACTGGTAACAAGTATCAGTAGCAGACAAGAAACTGATCTAGAAACCAATCCATTAACATCTTCAAGTTCCGCTGATAATGAGAAATCAGCACTTTAAAAAATTACCAGAACGGAAAATATGAGTCAACTTTCGAAAGGTGCAGTACTATGGCCCAAGAAATAACGTCCTAATAATATTTAAGAATTAATAGAACGTGTAATTCTGTTACAATATATTTCTGTTTTCTATAAGTTTATATTTATGTTATGTACCCCAATGAGAAAATATTCGTATGGCTTGTACTTGTAAAATATAAAAATAAAAATAAATTTATGAAATTATTTTTCAAAAGTGGATAATAATACCTAACTTAACCCGTATCTGTACTCACATATGAACGTAATACAAATTTGGGGCGTTATTTTAAATTTGCACGAGGGCGCCAAAAGTGCTAGGCAGGCTGGACTATAAGATCCGATCCAGTTAAAAAAGTTACTGTCAATGCTTAAATCAAAGACTTTTGCAATCAAGATGTCATGATTAACTCATAAAATCCCATTAAAAGTGTTGCTTTTTCTCTAAAATGTTTAAAAAAAAATGCTGATAAGAAATCAAATTTGTGTTGGCAGAAAGCCATGTGCATTAATTAATTTTGTTATGTCCTAGTGATATGATTCGGTAATCAAGCAGTCACAAATTACACATTGTAGTTATAAAAGATGAAATATCGTAATATGACGCCGGTATAATTATTTTTTTCTTCGTTTCTACTTACTTAATCGATGAGATTTCGAATTCTTCAGAGGGAAAATTCAAAAAATCATTGCGATCCAACTTCAGTCATCTCTGTGTGAAATTCTTCGGATTTTTCAGGTGTCCTTTATAACGGACCTAATCGCGCCGAGAGAAATTTTTCCACGAAATTCAATTTTCTCGGACAGAAAACGAAAAAAAAAAAGGTAATTTTATTAAAAAATAAGAACTAGCTTCGTCGGGCTCGCCGAACAAAGGCCTCCAAAGTGGCCTGTTTTTCTTCGCCAATTAAGTTCGCCAGTTTGTTATTTTTAGATCATTTTTAATTACCCTTTGCTTTTAGAGAGAATAGTCGTTTTTAACTGTTTTTACAAGGGGCCGGTCGGTTGGTTCTTCGTCGACAAGGACGCGCCGCCAACCTTTTCCGAAAGGATTTAAACTCCGTCGATGTCGAATTCGTCGGTTTTTTTACAGCCGATTTTGAAGCCGTCGTTACGCTCCTTTTACATGCTAAGACTTTGGACGTACGGTGATTTTGACGTACTAAAAGAAGTTTCACGTCACGGCCGCCGTCTTTCAGTATTCATCGAGTTAACCTTATAACAGATCATAATTTTAATCATACTTATTTTTAAAGTAATGTTTCAAACGATGATGATGGTCTTTTACATCATACATACATACATATGGTCATTTAGATCAAAAAATAATTAAAAATATTAAAAATGCAAATATTATACTCCAAATTATTATAGTAATCGTTTAAATAACAAGTCATTATTTAATTTAAATAACAGATTTATTTCCACTTCCTAAAAAACTTCTTCAAGACACTCGGCAGTACATTGGAAATAAATTATAATTATTGTATCCGGCTCGAAGGACCATAAATATATTATAATTATTTTTCAGTCTCAAAGGGCTATATAAATTGTAATATTTTATTGTTTATTTGTTAAAAATTATATTTTTTTTTTGTGTATAATTGCTTGAGTATACTGTTTGTCATAGAAACCAGGCTACCTAAAATATTTAGACATAATGGATTAAGTCCTTGACTTTATACTTACGAAGTTGCAAAATTTGACACAATTAGTCCTTTTAGTAGTATAGTTCAGAGTAGTAGAAGAGCTCGTCACATTCCAAACAAGTTGACATTGCAATGAATGAAACTGTAAGAATTGTCACTGGCACACTGAAACCCACCCCAATACACAAGTAGCAGCTGAAATACAAAGAGACAAACAAATGCCATTAAAAACATAACTTGTAAAAAAAACCAAGTTTCGCAACTCAATTCTTCTACCGTAAAAAGTTGTGAGATACATGTAATACCAATCGGTTAATTTATCCAGTCCCTACTTAAGAGTCCTGTCTTAGGTTATTACGTAATAGATCGCATGAAAACACAATGTATCTCACAAGTAATACATATTATAATAAATTAGATTGTTTAGTGCGATTGCCAAGTCAATCTATTTATTTAAAACATAAAAGATTTTTCATTTTGATAATATGGTCACTATAAGATGTTGTTACGTTAGTTAATTACGTAATAACTTAAGACAGAAGGACCCTTAAGTAAGGGCTGAATAAATTAACCAACTTGGTATTACATGGATCTCACAACTTTTTACGGTAGAAGAACCGAGTTACAAGAAGTTATTTTTTTAATGGCATCTTATTTCTTTTTGTAGATAGTCCTATTTTTTTTTAGTATACATATGCAGGTACACTGATTCATTCACTGCAAATGTAACTTTGTATATTTATATAGGATTACACAGCTATTTTTGCAGTAGGTGTATCTGGAAAACTGGACCGAAATTGCAAAATATTTTAGTTTTTTCTTAATTTATACACTAAATACTAATTGTATTATAAATTTGAAGCTTCTATGTCTGCTAAAAGTGCCTTAGAGTTTTGATGATCGGTCAGTCAGTGAGTGACAAAATTAAGAAACTTTGACTAGTTATAATTCTTAAACTAGTGGTTTAAATAATATGAAATTTAAAACAGTCCGTGTTTATACAATGCCTGCTTGGTTACTAAGAAGTCAGGCCTTTAGTTTTATCCATAACGAAGTTATTGGGGGTCGAAAATGGCCTGAACTGCTTCGAGAAAAAAATGGTCGGGCCCCTTTTTTTGCTCGACTTGACGGGGGCAGAGACAACACAAAAGACTTAAGTCCAGGAAGAGTTTCATGGCAACAATTCAGCCCATACAATGAACGCCTGAATTACAAAGAAATGAGCCATGTAAATACCGTGTACCTGCCCCAATACTCGGGATACAAGAACAAATCTTTAATGATGACAACCTACCATTCCCAACTAGGAAAATCTTGAACAGACACAGAACAGGCGTAGGGAGATGTAAGGCTAATATGGTCAAATGGGGTCTATACGATGACGACAAATGTAAATGCGACGCCAAAAAAACATCACATCTTCTTGTTTGTCAAAATCTAACATCACTTTGCTCTGAGCAAGATTTACACGACGCGATGGGCGTCGTCCATTACTGGGAAGATACAATCTATCACAAAGGCAATTTGATGGTCCGGACACGCAAAGTAAGTAAGTAATATAATAATGCACTTAATTTTGCCAGCAACAAATATTAAAAATGTTTAACTTGAACCAACATAAACGGACAAAATGAAGTGATTTAATTTTTAAGAAAATTATTTAATATGTTTATAAGACTTCGCAAGGACCATATCAAGGTAACAAGAAGAATTTTTTTGACAGGAAAGGAGTGGTTAAAAAAAATACTAAGGGTAATTTAAGGTTAAAAACAAAAAAAAGTTATATTTAAACTGAAACAATATTTTCATCGGTGGAGGTTTTGAAAGTTAGGTAGTTAATGGCTAGAATACCTATTTAAAAACAAATAATGGAAGAAAATAATGACTGATTCATAAAAAATATAATTTAACTCGAAAAATACTGACGAAACATTAATTTTCATTAATATTATTAAAATAAATAGTTGACAAACCAAATCATCTTCGTTTTCGCCAAGTTTACTTTCTAATGCAGCAGACTCACTCTCACTTCTATCTTTTTTAACATTATTATTAGATCTTCTACCGCATCCATAATTTGGTCGCTCTTCATAAATTTATTTTCATTTTTTTTCAAGGGTACAGATATTTTTCCATTGGTCAGTTATGATGTCTTTAAATTTCTCTTTCGTTAATTTTTATACAGTTTGAAAGTGGTACTACAGGCAGCCACTTCATTCTTCACCATTGCCTACTAAATTTGCAAAAGAAATTCGTCACAAATATTACTGAGCCACTACCAAAAGCAATCCTTTGTGACCTACTGCAGGCAGAGTAATGTTTCCTGTAGACATTATTAACACGCTTATATTAGTTTAACCTGTATCTTGTTTGCTTGTATGTTTGTTTGTAACTGACTCTTTGGCCTCGATTTTGCCCTACTTTAAGCGATCAGATTTAATTTAAACTTCGCACACTTGTCAAAGACCAACGACAATGCAATAATTCGATCAAAATATCCGATTATCCTAAATAGTTTCGCCAGGATTCATAAATTTCTTCAGGGATCTTTTGCATGAGAGTAAGAGAGATAGAACTAGTGCCTTAACTACGCATGCGTGCAGTTCCAATGTCATATTATAATCCACCCAATCCAATATACTGGTGAGAAACGTGCCAAGGGATGAATGTCAAGGGGGTGGCTAAAATAAATCGATCTAAAGAGCAAAAAATAAATTATAGTTTAAAAAAACTAAAAAACACGCTTTTAGAGTTAATCAAACTTAAAAGTAAAAAATAATTCTTACCATAGTAATAAAATTACGACGATAAAATTATCATTCAAAATCATTTCGAAACGCAGAGTTAGTTTAAAAATGTCATACAAAGCACCCCACGCTTTTAGAACAGTGACATTAATTTACTCCTCAGTTATTTTAATCTTACGTTAAGAATTATTTTTTTACTTTGTATCTTTTAAAGCGTGTCTTTTAGTTTTTGTAAACTATAATTTATTTTGGCCATACTTTTCGTCAATACACATTCTACACTCATTCGTGATTGAAACATTCTGTCAGCCATCCATTGTCCAATTGATGTTTGTGGGAATTTTGTTATTTTTTTCAAAATAAAACATTGTTAAGGCATTCGCACGTACGCCATGGTCTTCGTTTGTTTAATTTTAAAGACGTTAATTGTTATTTTGTCTTGCGTTTCTTTTATTCGGTTTCATGACGCGTACTATTCTTTCCTTCTTTCGATGTTTCTTTGCGTTTAGGACCCTTCGGCGTTGAGTAATTGCTCCTAATCAGGGTACATGGAGTAGGAATAATTTGAACGGGGTCGTGAGGACCATCTCGTTTATTGGATTGAAACAAAAATGGACGAGAGTTGCCAATGTTATTACGGTTTTTAGTTGACGACACAAAACTTATTAGTAAAAATTTACTTTGTAAAAAATGTATTAAACGTACAAGTTATGTATTGATTTTATTGTTGTACATACAAAGAAACAACTAATCGAAGAATTTTAATTTGGACTTAAGTAATATTAAAATATTTCATTAAATATAATGTATTTTTAATCCACGTTGCAGGAATAATTTTTCTCTTTTCACAATAATCTATCAGTTTTATTAATATATCTACAGAGCCTTCTTCTTCTCCTTCTTATAATAGGACCTGGTCCTTTTTAGTCCGTTGCGTTAAGCCTCCTTCGGAGATCTTCCTGTGACGCTGAGCTCTCCAGCTTTCGTACCATCTCTTCGGTGGTCTGCCTACCGGTCTTCGCGAGTTTGGTTTTTGCGACATGGCCCACTTTGCCCACCTTTCATCTGGCATCCTTTCCGCATGGTTTTTCCAGCACCTCTTGCGTGTGCTAGCCCATCTTACTACATCCTTAACAATATAAATATGGACTTAGCAACAATTCTCGAATGGGTATCCAATAACTTGGTAGAATTCAATGCAAACAAAACACAAGCATGTCTTTTCTCTAGAAAAGCCGATCTCACTGTGCCTAACATAAATTTGTCAGGAGTAACCATACCACTGAAGTCATCCATATCGATGCTTGGTATTACTATCAGCAATAACCTTTCCTGAGAAAATCACGTGAGGTCCATTGCCAAAAGTGCATCCCAAAAACTTGGTTTTTTGTTTCGTGCCAAGAGCTATTTCACCTCCAGTCAGCTGCTTATGATCTATAAGGCACAGATCCGACCTGTACTGGAGTACTGTTCCCATATTTGGAGTGCAGCACCTAAACATATCCTGAAGCTACTGGATTCTGTCCAAAAAAGGGCAATTGGTCTCGTCGGTGATGCCTCGCTTACAAACTCGCTCACTTGTCTGGAACACCGTAGAAAAGTTGGCGATTTGTCTCTATTTTATAGATATTTTCATGGGCGATGCTCTTCTGAAATATCAACAATCGTTCCTCCTTTGGCAGTCTCTTCAAGATTAACCCGTCAAGTTCAGTCTTCACACCCCTTCGTGGTCACTTTGGATACCTGCAGAACATCACTTTCCAAAGACTCATTCATCCAACGAATTGCGAGGCTTTGGAACTCATTGCCTAGGGAGGTGTTCCCCGAGGCATACAACCTCCAGAAATTTAAGAAGAACACCAACTCCTACCTTCTTTCCCTTGGTTCCCACGATGTTCTCTGAACATTACAGGATATCCCTTTTCGTGGGAACCAGAACATAAAAAAAAAAAAAAATTATAGTTCCTCTCTGATATCCTGGCTTCTTATTATATCCCTGAGGCTAACACCCTTGATGGTTCTTAGTATTTTCATTTCGTTCTTTCTCATTATTCTTTTCGTTGTTGATGTTTCAGATCTGGTTTCTGTGGCGTACGTTAAAATAGGTCTTACGCATGTTTTATAAATCCTCAGCTTGCTTTTTTTACTCATCATTTTATTTCGCCATATGATATCTCTCAGGTTATATGTTTTAGAAGCTGATACATCCCATGAATTTGTTTTTATATCTGACACTCATAGAGTGTGCTAGTTACACGGTTCGTACCAAGTAGTAATGAAGCACATTTTTTTAAGGTTAGATTTCAAATTTCAAGTTTTTTTTATTTATGAAAATAGTCGCAAAAAGGGTAAAAAGGGCAAAAAGTGAACTTAAACATTATTCAATTTTACACCAAAAAGGTACTTGTGGTAAAGCACGATACTGTGTACCGTTTTCGGAATATTTTGATTTGAAAATTATGAAGTAATAACCGCATTAGTGACGGCAGGTTTACATTGGATGCGGAAAGCCGTAAAAAGAATAAGGTGGAAATTAGAATTGGTAGAGGCGTATGTCCGTAAGTGAACTGAAGAACGCTATTAAAGAAGAAGAAACATTATAAGTATTTATTTAAATTACGAATTTAAAATATGACATGGAGGGACACCATTTAAACCGTGACCAAATGCTGGTAGCCATTGGCAAACTAAAAAATGGCGATTGACAAACAAAAGTTGCGCGGGTATTTGGTACATCTCAAAACGTATGCTTTAATGCCACGTAAAAACTGAATATTTATCTGAAATCGCACTTTTTTAATTTGTCATCTGCAAAATTCTCATTTAGTTATTTTCAACTCAGAATAATATATCCTTAGATGACTTTCAAGTAGGTATTTTAAAAGTCACCAAAATTACACTTTTGATAATACAATTGACAGCTTCAACCCCTAGTTTTTTCCTAAATTTTTAAAATAGAGAATTTAATAAATGTATAACACAAAACAACCTAAGGCAAATTTGATTTTCAGGGATGTGTATTATTATCTTAAATATTTTTAAGATCACCGCTTAGGTACTCTTTTCTGCCATA
Source organism: Agelastica alni (assembly GCA_950111635.1). NCBI lineage: Eukaryota > Metazoa > Arthropoda > Insecta > Coleoptera > Chrysomelidae > Agelastica > Agelastica alni. The sequence goes on from OX467717.1 coordinate 29,042,015, forward strand.
CAAATATGCTTGAAGTTTTCGAAGGCCGGGCTTATTATAAACAAAAAAAAGCGTAAAAAATTAAATATTTGTTGATAAAATTAACACTTTGTATTCGAGATATCAATTAAAAATTTTATCCTTCACCGAATTTGGAAGGAAACCCCTTAATTATTCCAGTCATTCAAGAAAAGCCAATTATACAAATGGTTTAATAAAATCTCGATCTGAAGAAAAGCAAATCTAAAAATTATGCTGTGAAAAATTCAATTACGAAATTAAATTAATTTTCAGCCTTTTAATTATAGACGTCGAAATGGCGTACAAGTGTTAGAAAAAGAGTGAAAATCGGAGCTGCCCTTACTGGATCTTCTGGATAGATAAGGATCCCAGATTAACAGGAACGAACTTGGACCGGATTTTTTATTAATTATTTACCAAAATCATCTTGATTTTTTAATGTTAAATATCCTTAACCCGCTTGGTGCAAAAAATACCAAACAAATTTTCACCTTAAACACTTTGTATACCAACAATCATTGGGACTAACAATTCTTATGAGTTTAAAAGTTTTTCTTTTTATTTAGCTGCAGGCCATTGTTAATGTTATGCATGATGCCCCGAAAATCAAAGGAATAAAAACAAAATTATTGGTTTTTAAAGCCGAATTTTAGGCTTTCAGAACCCCTTGGTAACACCCCAACCATTTTTTAAGCAGAATTACATGCCATAGAGCCCAGGAGTGCATAGAAAGGAACATCCAAAGGGCAAAAATCTATATTTTATCAGATAGCCAAACAGCACTACAAATTTTAAACAATCCAATAATCCCTAAAACAACTGGCAGTCAGGTTACTCTGATGTGGGTTCCAGATCACAAGGGAGTTAAAGGCGACGAGGAAGCAGACTGCCTTACCAAGGAAGGGGCAAATACACAATTCTCCGACCCAGAACCCTTCTGTGGACTCTCGAAAGCCCACTTAAAAGAAGAGGTTCGACGCTTGGAAACAGATGAAATGAAATCTTACTGGCATAAAGTGCCAGGACAATGACAAGCGAAAAGGCTAGTACGCCTTTCGCCAAGGAATGCTAAATAGCTTCTCGAGTTGAACAAGAAATACTTAAAACTGGTGACGGGACTTCTCATTAGACAATGCCCTTTGAGGTATCACCTGAAAAAGATGGCCAAAACAGAGAGTGATAGTTGCCGCTACTGCAAGAACATCGCTGAAAAATGTTAAACGTCAAATACCTACACCTAGAAGCCTGAGGTAACTTGAAAATGCAGTTATCACAGCATGGGAACAAATCTCTCAAGATTTTATTCAAAATGTTATTAGAAGTGGCCTAGACGCTTAAATTCGCTGTGATCCGAAGTAGAGGAGGCAACAAACGCTACTAGTGTCGCACTTAAACCAATTTCGTTACTAGTTTTCTATATACACCATAATTTATTTTTTTCAACATTACGATTTTGTTATTAAGTCTTAAGAATAATTTAAATTTCAATCTTATAGAGAAATATTAAAGCATAAAATATCCGAATACGTTTTTTTAAAATTTTTAATGCAACCAAACTCCTTAAAAAAATTATAAAAATTAATTCATTATAGTTTTAAAAAAATAAAGTAGTTTATTTGACCATGTTCATCTTCTTCTTCAAGTGCCGTCTTCGTTACGAAGGTTGGCAATCATTGAAGCTATTCTTTTTTTTGAAACTGCTGCTCTAAATAGATTGTTGTTATTGCAATTGTACCAATCACGTAGATTCTTCATCCCTGAATGTTTTCTTTTTCCTACTGAACGCTTTCCGGCTATTCTTCCTTGCATTATGTTTTGGAATAGCTTGTCTTTCTCACCTCTCATTATATGGCCCAAATATAATAATTTCCGCTTTTTAATGTGCCACGTCTTTTTCGTTCTCTATTGAGTACTCTGCCAGCGGTCTCTCTACTAGCAAATTATGCCCGAGCTCAGCTGTAGAGGATAGAAGAAAAAAAGAAAATAAAAGTGAGCCGCGCCACCGACCTAGACGGTTCAAGCCGGAAACCCCTAGGCACTAGCAGAGCCACACGATAAACAACTAAGATTATGGTGAACCAAATAAATAAAATTATAGCAAAAATATATTGGATACTTTACTCACACAATAAATCAAAGTACACAGCTCAATAGCAACATTATAACAAATATAGTCAAAATCAACCGTCAACAATAAATCAAAGTACTCGGTTCAATAACAAACTTATAACAAATATAATCAAATCAACAGCCAACAATATATCAAAGTACTCAGTTTTCGCATATATCTAATACAATAAAAAGTTTCCAACAATGAACTATATTAATAAACTAAAACAAAACTTAATCGTGGCGTCAAAAAAAAATAAGTCACGTCGTTAAATATTTAAAAATAAAACACTTGTAACATTTGGGTATACAAATTCACTACTCCTGTGACCGGTTTGATTATGGAACGGCACCTGCTACTTAACAATGGCTTCCCTCAAATAAATCCCGCATGCGGTTATTTTAACTCGACACCAAAATCCAAAATATCAACAACGAAGGTAAGATAGAATTGTCAAGTTGAAAATTAATTGGTTTTACTTCAAAATCCAATTAAGATGGCCCAAATACAGCCAGATATGAAAGTAAAACCGTAGAGGTTTTGCACACGTGTTAATATCAAATCGTCCCAAAAATTCTCACCACCACACGACTCCCAAGACTCCCACCAAACGACTGACACCAAACGACTCACTCCCAGGCCGGATATCAAGAAATGACACGGAACACGCGTCAACCAACAATCTTCGCAAATCTATGTTCCAAACTCAGAATCGCGCTCGTCCGTGTTGATAGCCAGCCCCATCCACACAGAAATGCAAACCAAACAATAATATAACTGACAACACACAACAATCGAGGCCAAAAACCAAAGCAAAATCTAATAACAAAAACCCCCACTCAATCTCCATTAACAAAAATGTCACAGCCATTAACAATCGAATCCTATCACTACAAGGTATGCAACACTATTTACAACGAATGATATATTTAAGTTACAACAAAATACGGCACGCGACACTATTTACGAGTACCTGAGGAATACAAAACCATCAGAGACACAATTATAATGGAACCGTAGAAGGGAAAAAATAGGCACGTGACAAATGTTAAGGATCACTTCTTTGTCTTTTTTCATTCGTCACAATACTTCGATGTTCGTCACCCTGTCCATTCAAGAGATTCTCAATATACTGCGGTATAGCCACATTTCAAAGGCCTTTACTTTCTTAATGTCGCTCTTTTTTATTGTCCACGTCTCCATGCCATTAATATTATAAAAATATATTATCGATAAAAATAAGGCGAAACAGAGTCTGTCAGCCAACAAGGTCTTGGCCACAGTTTTTTGGGATGTACGCGGTGTCAGTCACATCGATTACCTCAAGAAAGGTAAAACGATCACCGGCGAATATTATTCAAAGCTTTTGAACAGATTCGACGTTGATTTGAAGCAAAAACGGCCGCATTTGGCGAAGAAGAAAGTGCTGTTCCATTAAGACAATGCACGTGTGCACACTTGTTTAGTCACGATGGCCAGAATCCACGAATTGGGATACGAACTGCTACCCCATCCAGCATATTCTCCAGATTTAGCCCCCTGCGACTATATTCTGTTTCCAAACCTAAAAAAATGGCTGGGCGGTAAGAGATTTGAGTCGAATGAAGAAGTCATTACCGAAACAAACGCGTATTGTGAGAGCTTTGAAAAAACCTATTATTTGGAGGGAATAAAAAAATTATAAAAACGCTGGACTAAATGTGTATCGAGCTAAAAGGTGATTATATAGAAAAATAAAATGTTTATTTGCGGAAAAAAATTTGTTTTATTCAAAAAGTCACTGACTTATCAAACCGCCCTCGTAGTGTGAATCGGAATGGAGAATTTATTCACATTTTGGTGTATCTTTAATAATACAGTAAATATATACATATGTATATCTTATTGCGTTAGGAGTTAAGTTAAGAGTTTAAGAAGTTACCATAAAAGACAGGAGAAAAATGTAGGTATAAAATATTTATCTCGTTTTTTGTTATCTCGTTTTCAAGTCCGGCCCAGTCGGACAAAAACGAGAAATGAAGAAATGACTTCAATTAATTGTAGATTGTGCACTTCTCAGAAAAATTTAAAATTTGACGATTCACAACCTCACCAAATTTAATAAGGAGAAAAAGCGAAGCAATTAATATAGGTCCTACACAGGGTAGGAAAACCGAATTTTATCACCGAAATATCATCCCAATCTTTGCAATGTTTTTACCCACACCATTGTTTACTAAAATTACCAAGACTCAATACATGTCATTTTTTTAAAACATATTAAAAAACACATAAGTGTTTAAAATAAAAAAACTAGTAGTTTTACTGATGGGCTTATTCGAATGATTTTGTCTCGGAATATCAGAATCATTTGATAACAATGATGAATAAAAAAAATGTTAATTAAAGAAATAATTTATTTTTTAATTTTTAAAGTGAAAACTTTTTTAGGCAGGTTGGAATGGAGAGCAACTCGGGGATCACTCCGGGATACTGAGTGAAACAAAAAACCACCAAATTCTCGGGATGGTTCCTGACTTGCTAGCCACAAAAATACACGTAGAAAAGTCGTTCAAAGTCCTCTTTCCGAAGAGAGACGAATGGATGAGGGGACAAATCCTCTTCCCAGAGACTGAATACGTAATGTACACAGACGGCTCAAAAACCCCAGATGGAGTTGGGGCCGGTGTTTTCAGCAGGAAACCAAAGATTGAAATATCTACCAGTCTTGGCAGGTATGCCACAATCTTTCAGGCTGAAGTATTCGCTATCGAATTGTGTGCAAGAGAGTTGACCAACAGACCTCTAGCAAACAAAAACATAAATATAATATCAGACAGCCAGGCCGCTTTAAAAGCACTGAGCTCCAACAAGATAAATTCTAAACTTGTATGGAATTGCATCGAATCCTTAGAGTACCTTGGTGCGAACAACAGGGTGACCCTACGGTGGGTACCTGGGCACCAGGAGGTGGAAGGAAACGAAAAAGCCGACACCCTTGCAAAACAGGGGGCCGAATCTGCGTTCACTGGACCAGAACCGGTTTTTGGAGTCACCACAAGTGCCGCCAAAACAATTATTTCGGACTGGGCGGAGAGGAAAATACTCACGTACTGGTCCGACATACCAGGGCTAACCCACTCGAAGGCGTTTTTACCGTTAAAACCCTCGAGAAACACAACTAAGCAGATCCTAGAATGGAGCAGAAATGACCTGCGTATTCTAACAGGACTGCTTACGGGACACTGTCGTCTAAGATACCACCTCAGAAAGATAGATCTGAACCAACAAACGGACTGTCGGTTCTGCTGTGTGGAAGACGAAACTGCTGAACATATACTATGTTCATGCCCCGGCCTGGAAAGAATAAGGTTCAACATATTTGGTTACACTAACCTAGAACCTACCGATTTTAAAAAAATCTCACCCTATACAACCATGAACTTCGCAAGAAGGGCTGGATTGTGCGGTGAACTGTAGCCTCTAGGGGTGAGCCACAATAGACCTACTAAGGGTCGCGGTGGAGGGGCGTCTACGCCCCACTCACATGAAACCTAACCTAACCTAACCTAGGCAGGTTGGATGGGGGTAATTTTAAAGCATGCGGTGACGATAGCGTCACCGACAGATGAGTATTTTTGATGTAAAAGGTGACAGCGGCTGTCAGCAGTGGTCAAAGTAACATTAAAATAAAATAAGTTACATTGTACTATTCTGTAGATTGGCGGCTTGTTTACGGATTATTTATTGTTATTGTATTTGTATTGTTTACAGGAATTTTATCTGTCAAAGAGACAGCGTAAATTTTGTTCGCGAAAAAGTGTACATATTTTTGACGAACGTCAAGCTAACCTATTTTTTATTGAGGGAGTTTTTCGCGAGTAAAATATATATGAATAAACCATATGGAAATGAATATAATTATTGCTTAGAATTACATGATAGTTTTAAGTGTTCACTTCTGTCGGCAGTACTTATGACTGCACAAACCTTTTTTTACAATTGGTATTGTTTACTGTTACCATGCTCACAGTAAAAAGAAAAAAATTAGAATCATTAAACTGAGAATATTTAGGACACATCATGAGAAATAAAACCAAATATAAATTGCTAAAATGTTTACTACGAGGTAAGGTTCAAGGTAAAAAGGGGTTGGAAGAAGACGAATATCCTTGCCAAATAATTTAAGGATTTGGTTTGAAACTTCCAAAACAGGATTCTTTAATGCAACATTGCCAGAATGAATACCAAAATTCGGTGACGAAAGGGCACTGGAAGAAGAAGACCATGTGTTAAGTAATGGCATACCCTTTTGCCCCACACTTCGCTATCTACTGCCTCAACTACCTTAATTAGTTAAGACCACCATTTATTTTTTAATTTAAATCTAACGCACGAACGCGATCGTAGAAAAAATTTAATGTTCGGCCCATTTGTGGACAGCAAACAGGTAACGCATTTATTTTATGCGCGACTAAACATTAGCGAAAATAATAATTATATCAAGCGATTTTAATTAATTAGGGTATGGTAATATAATAATAATCATCAACATAGTAAAGCTTTTAATTATAAACAAAATTATATTATTGATTTTCAGCTAATGGTCCAAGGTTAATTGATTTTCGATAAGTTAAATAAAGGTAAATATCGCATATAGTGCGTCTCAAAACTTGTACAGGTTTATCGGATACTTGCATTAATTAGTTAACCCTCCAGTACTCGGGTGCCTTGAAAATACATGAACAGTCGAGTGGTGTCTGACAGACCCAATTTATTTTGTACAATCAAAAATTCTAAACAAAAAATAAAGTAATTTGCAACAATTTAAATGATTTTTAATTACCTTAAAAATATATTTTGGTGATAACATACATAAAACTTAAATATACAAAGTTTTTATTTGTGAAACAAAAAAAATTAATAAAATCGTACTTTACTCACATTTGCTGTAGAATCACCTTAAACCCTTGTTCCTTTTTTAGTGCAATCTTCGCACATTGGTTGAACATATTCTAGGCAAAGCCATTTTTTACACTTTACACAAAAATAGAGCGAGTTTTACGAATTGGGCAGTAGGCACAACGACTTTTTTTATTTTCGCGCGAAGTCACTAAATCTGTAATTGAGTGTCTTGCTCTTACCAGCATGTTTTCGTTTACCAATGCTAAGCCCAGTTATTTAGAAAACAATCTTCGCTCGGAAATTATATATTTTTCATTTGCATTACACTTATGTACAACATAAGAATTTACGCTTGCAGTATTGAGCAAATTATAAAAAATGGTCATTAGGAACCGGTTATGTTAGTTCAGTTTTGGCCTATAATAAAGCAATTTAATAAAGTTTGTTCCGAGGATATTCCTTTTTTTAAAAAAACTTATTAATTTAACATTGCGTTTTATTTAGGATCCACGAATTTTTTTGATAAGAGAATATACCAAACAAAAGACTATTTTTTCAACACTTTTTTAATTGGTTTTTAAATTATGCTTTCTCTGATTCTAAAGCATCACGCAAAAAGTACTGAACTGGTTAAAATCGGATGATAGCTACTGTTGATGCTTTTTTATTTCCTAATTAATCTTTTGTTGTAATTTTTAATTTTCTAATTACTTTAATTTTTTTAATCATTGTATAGTGCAATTCAGGGCTTATGGATCTTGGGGTCCCTGCCCATACCTTATTGTAATAATAATATATTTTGGAAACTGTATGGAAACTGTTTAGAAATTGTTTAGAAACTGTTAAGAATTTTTTTAGAAATTTTATAGAAACTGTAGCCCATGCGGATGGAACAAGGCAAATGCTAGTAAATTATAGTTTTATATAAAATATAAGAACGCTGAAACGACCACCTGGATTTTCATTGTTTTTTACAATAAAAGTTTTTGCGTCTTTGTCATCTATAAAATAAAAGTGTTTGTCATTGCTCTTGTTTTTTTTTACGTTATTAAAACGGTTTCTCACGAGCGTCTTCCCATTCAAGATTTACACGCGGTGAATTCTCACGCAACGAGAAACATTTTTGAAAAAATTTCATAAAAATTTTCTTTTCAACATCTCTTATACCGCAGGCGACGCATCCTGCATCCCTTTTGTGGAAGCGCGTACGAGCTACAATTGCATCCCTTATTTCACCCCTCGATTCATTTTTTGCTGCCATTTTGATTTACCTGAACGCATTGTCTATGGATTAGAAACAGCAGAGTAACTTAACACTCTATTTGTTTAAGAAGAAGGGTCATTTTTAATTTTAATTGAAATTTAAAAAATGACCCCAGCGTTTGTCCTGGCATAATGGGTGACCATTTTTAGGGTTTTTGCCATTGACTGGAGGAGTGGCGGCTTTGTTGTGGGGATGAATAACGGACATTTTTCGCTAATGGTTTTTTGTTATTTAATTCACCTTTTAGTTTTTATAATTACAACTAGTTGAAAATACTGGCTAAGCTGATTTTTTTTGGTCATAAATCTATTCATTTACATCTAATAGAGACTAATTTTAGAACTTTCCAAATTACTCTTCACGCTTTATAGCATTCTGAAATATTACAGATTCTTTATCCATAGATTACTATTGAATATCCTAGAATATTATTGATTACCTATTTCAGAGTACCTAAAATTATTCGTGAACGTTCTAAACTGATCTCTATCATTTTAAATGTATTCCTGACCATTGTAAAGTATTTTAGAACATTTTAGATTTTCTTTTATATACCTATAAATAATTTGATTATTGATTCAAACAGTGGAGAACTACAGTTATCTTGGCATAAAAATCAATTCCGCAAATGATTACTCTAAAGAAGTCAAAGTGCGAACAGAGAAATCACGAACAAACTTCAACAGGATGAGAAAGATACTCTGCACAAAGGATCTGAATTTGAGCCTAAGAGTTAGACTGGCATGGTGTTATATTTTTTTGACGTTACTCTATCATGGACAGAACACGTAAAAATGCACATCAAACGAACTGTTTAGAGCTGCCGCCTCCAAGGTCAGAATAGCTATGATGATTGCCAACCTTCGCCTCGGAGAAGGCGCGTGAAGAAGAAGACTACAATGTATTATTAATTTAAAAGGAAATAAAAGAGAGTAGGTGTTTGGGTAAAAATGAGGAAAAATGTGTGTGAGCCTCCTTTACGTGTGGTTTGAAAGATGGAGATTAATTAAGTTGTGTGTCATGGAACACTCGGTTGGAACGAAGTTCCTTTCGTTGTATATTATTATTGATAAACGTATTTGATTTTTTCTCACGCTTGTTTTTGCATTTTTCGGCATTGTTGCTTGTTTTGACGATTTTTTTAAGTCAATTAGTCAACTAATTGGCTATAAAAAAATAAGAGAGTCATAACATAAAAATTTTAGGATAAAAATATATTGTCCACGTGTTTGTCAAAATGACAATTCTAAAAATAACGCGCATGCGCTTTCTGTTGTATAGAAGAGGAGACGCGTAGCATAGAAATACTTAGCAACGCGACGTCTGGTTGTGCAGTCCACGTGTTTGTCAAAATGACAATTGCAAAAAAACGCGCAAACGCGTTCTGTTGTAGAGAAATTCATAGCGCGTATGCTATTGGCTGTGCCCAGTCATAGGTGCGCGCTTATTGGTTACGGCAGCGAATAAGTTAGCACCGGCTGCGCAGGTATAATTTTTACACGGCATACACGTCTGATAATTCTTGTTTCGTGACGGAAAAATATTACACTTTCTTCCGACCAGCCACCCCTCCCTTACCGTGCGATAAAGAACTTCGTTCCAAAATATTTTTCCAAATGATCCAAGTTTTAAGAGGAATTTATATTTGTAAATGCCCACTCCTAGTATTTCATTTTATTGTAAAAAAGTTGGGACCAATCAAAACAGCCACTTTACGAATAAAATAATTAATATCCCATTTAAAAATCATTTATGGTAATATTTAATATTTTAAAGTAAGGCGGAATAAAATGTTATAATGGGATGTTCACATTTTTCGCGTTTTTGATAAAACAAAACTAAATCCTACCAAATCTAATTCAAATTTAGTTTGATTAACAGGAAAATAAGATTAATGCTGCGGAGATGTATAGCCGGAGTGACTCGGTTGGATAAAGTGAAGAATAGTGAGATAAGGGAACGCTGTGGTGTAAAAGTACATGTGGTTACAAAGATAGATAAAGGAATGCTTAAATGGTTTGGACACATAGAAAGGATGGATGAAGGAAGATTGACAAAACAAATGTGAATGGACAAATCGGTAAAGGTCGACCTCGGCGAACATATCTCGATTAGATTGACATTGTTCTGAAGAAAGGACAGGTCAAGAGTACAAAAAACCGACGAGCATGTATGAGAGCACTGATTAAAGTAGAGGAAGCAAAAGATGTGTGTAAGAACCGTAGAAAGTGGAAGGAAGAGGTCTCTGCCTACCCCTACGGGAAAAAGGCGTTTTTTTTTTCTTTATGTTCTGGTTCCCACGAAAAGGGATATCCTGTAATGTTCAGAGAACATCGTGGGAACCAAGGGAAAGAAGGTAGGAGTTGGTGTTCTTCTTAAATTTCTGGAGGTTGTATGCCTCGGGGAACACCTCCCTAGGCAATGAGTTCCAAAGCCTCGCAATTCGTTGGATGAATGAGTCTTTGGAAAGTGATGTTCTGCAGGTCTCCAAAGTGACCACGAAGGGGTGTGAAGACTGAACTTGACGGGTTAATCTCGAAGAGACTGCCAAAGGAGGAACGATTGTTGATATTTCAGAAGAGCATCACCCATGAAAATATCTATAAAATAGAGACAAATCGCCAACTTTTCTATGGTGTTCCAGACAAGTGAGCGAGTTTGTAAGCGAGGCATCACCGACGAGACGAATTGCCCTTTTTTGGACAGAATCCAGTAGCTTCAGGATATGTTTAGGTCCTGCACTCCAAATATGGGAACAGTACTCCAGTACAGGTCGGATCTGTGCCTTATAGATCATAAGCAGCTGACTGGAGGTGAAATAGCTCTTGGCACGAAACAAAAAACCAAGTTTTTGGGATGCACTTTTGGCAATGGACCTCACGTGATTTTCTCAGGAAAGGTTATTGCTGATAGTAATACCAAGCATCGATATGGATGACTTCAGTGGTATGGTTACTCCTGACAAAGTTATGTTAGGTACAGTGAGATCGGCTTTTCTAGAGAAAAGACATGCTTGTGTTTTGTTTGCATTGCGTGACTATATTATGTATGTATGTAACAGAAAATTTAATAAAAAATACAGGGACAAACTAGTCTACTTTAGTTTTCCAGAAATGTGGGTGGAAAATTCAACAAATTCAAGCTGAAACTTTTGTATCATATTTTGGAAAAAAAATAGGTCTTTATCAGCAATGTTTGTATGAAATAAAAACACCACTACGAAAGGGGCGGAAGGGGGTTAAAATATAAAAGCTATCAAATATGGCCCATTTTAGTGTCAAATTGATAATTTTCGGAGTCGCTGAGTTTGATAGTTACATTCCCAATATTGTTAGCACCTGGCCGATTCCGCTAGTTATAAATATTTTTATCTTTTTCTACTAATCCACCATTTATCAGGTATTTTTGTTTAATCTCCACCTTTTGTAATTGTCAAAAAGTTTGTCTTTTTGTCGTTCAATGACATTCTCTCCCCCGATCTTCTTGTGAGTCTAATGACATTTCAACGAGATATATACTGAAAGTAAGAAGTGCATGTCCATTTAACAGGTAAATTTATATTTGAGGATAACAAAAATTGTGCTATTCACATACAAAAACAATGTTTGTTTTTCCGAAACTTTGTTATTAAGGTAAAATTTCAGTCGGTGAAGTATGCGATATTGCGTTGAAAAAGGGCAAGTTAGCAATACCCAGGCACGTCAAAAAACAAATTGCACAGTAATAGAAGCGTCTGGTCGATTCGATTTTTACAATTTTTCAAGGTTCATATAAATATTTGAAAGCATTTTTAATTTGCTGCAATTGACTATGAAACCTCAGTTTGTTTCGAATGTCATTCGAAGTTCCCCTGGCGAATATTTAATGTGAAAAGTATGGAAACGTACTTATCGACCATGTGAATGTGTCGAGGCCCTTTTGAAAAGTGCCAAAGTATCGAATATTTATCAGCAGTGCCGGATTAAGCCAGCGCCGTGCCTGCAGCAAATATTACCAAGAGGCCCTACTGTCCAGTCATCTTAGCATAAGACCTATTCAAGAGGCCCACCCTCTGACCAATTTTTTTATAGGCTGTTTGGACCTACAAGAGTATAGTCCTGAGTTTTCTGCCATAACGTCCTCTGTAAAAAAGATCCTGAAAAAAAAAGTGCATTGTTAATCAAGCGATTAATGGCAAATGAAAATGAAAATTCTACATTTCGTTTTTGCAACCGCAATCGGGTTTTTATCAACATATTGGTTTAGAACTCGTACATTATGTACAGGAGCTAAACCCAAAGAGAATCGTGCAAAATTTATCGATCTGCGAGATATAGTTTAACAACAATCTGCGATCATCGAAACATCTTTGCCCTTCAATAGAATTTTCCGACGAAGGCCCACATGGTGGAAAAAAATAAAGGAGCTTCGTATCATTATGCATAAGTGATTTGGAAAAAAAAAAGTTTTGTTGAAAATAGATACTGTTTTTCGGCGATTTTAGATTTTTGCTTGTAAACAAATAACAACTCCGACCAAAGTTGCAAAGATATCTGAAAAATTCTTAGACCATCTAACGAACAATTTAAAAAAAAACGTATAACGGTATAACGTGTTGTAACGTTATCGAAACATACCGTTGCAAAATAAAGTTCCACGAATAACGACCTATCCCTATTTTTATCGCACGCACACGATATTATTTCAAATACATCGAAATAAATCGATAACTGTGACGGCATAATTGCTCGTAAAGGGAATAATTTTATTGAATTCCATGGCCAGAATCGGAGGAATGGCTGAGGAACTCGATTTTTACAAAAAACTTTATTGCAACAATAAAAAATTAAACAAACGTAAACACATTCATATCTTGAGCTGTAATCAAAATATTGCAAGTTTCAAACCAATATGTTGCAAAACACCCGATTGCGGTTGCAAAAACGAAATGTAGAATTTTTATTTTTATTTGCCATTAACCGCTTGATTAACAATTTTGTTAGAACCTTTTTTACAGCGGACGTTATGATGAACACATTTTATTGGAAACTTTTTTCGATTGGACGCGTTCCAAAAAAATCATCTTAAAAATATCCATTTTTTGATTTTTAATAATTTGTTATTGCTAAAATATACCCCGGCAATGACAAAAAACTCAGGACTATACTCTTGTAGGTCCAAACAATCCATAAAAAAATTAGCCAGAGGGTGCGCCTCTTGAATAGAACTTCGTAAAATATGGCCTAAGGTGACTGGACCACTAGGTTTTATATGTATACAGAATACAAAAATTGCCAAACATAATTAACTTGGTAAACTTCGCGTCATACTTCTGCATTTTATAAAAAATATAATCGATCGCTCTTCAAGAGGTTAAAAATATTCAGGCAGTTTCCACGCAAATTAAAAAATCTTAACCGTAAAAACGCCGTTTCCCCGACAAGAAAATCATTTTTGCGAAGGGGCAAACTAAAAGGGGAAAAAATTTAAATTCTTCGAGTGCATGCGGTATCTTTTCAAATATTTTCGGGTGAGAAAGAATGATCTAATTATTTTTTCTCGCCTTCTGATAAACTGTCTGTCAAGGAGGAGCAACCCTTATTCGCGAAAAATCGCTCTTCTCGTGAGTAAGGAGCGGCAAAATAAGGAACGCAAACTTTTAAATTTATTTTTATTTATGTTTATAAAAATAACAAAATAATAATTACCCGTAGTTTGTGAGCGCTGATTTAAAAAATTGAAGTTTAAAATATTTAAAAAAAACTAAATTTACAATTATAAACCAGAGGCTGGGTTTTCTGTGGAAAGCTAGAAAGTTTTTTACTCCTGATCAACTGTTGACGACGTACAAGGCTCAAATCCGACCTATAATGGAGTATTGCTCGCACATTTGGGGCTTAGCACCAAGGCATTCTCTTCGTCTTTTAGAAAAGGGCCATTCGGTTGATAAACAGCTCAACTCTCACAGATACCCTTCACCCACTAGAAGACCAATCAATACTCTACAGATATTTCCATGGCAAATGCTCCAGAGAAATAAAAACTTTTATACCACCACCTGTCACATTCGGCCGAAGAAATCGGTACGCTGATCAATCTCAAGATTGACACTACAAGGACCAATCTTCATCAAGAGTCCTTCTTTTACAGGTCTGCTACGGAATGGAACAGGCTTCCAAAATCAGTTTTTCCAATAAACTATGACCTGCAACTTTTCAAAAAGCGGGTCCACAATCATCTCCTTTCTGTAATCTCTTCCCCTCCTAATAGTCGCAGTGCGGGCCGTCCGCGGTCCACACCATAGGTCTACCCTTTTGGCGACTATTTTCAGTAAAAAAAAAATATTAAGGAGTCGTTTTGGATAAGAATTGTCTAGAAGAAAGTTAATATTTTTTTAAAAGTGTTTGTTTTTAAAGTTGGATGACATATTTTGGCTATTCTATATTTCATTCCAAGTACTTAATTTATTTTTGTTTTTTTAGTGTAATAGAAAAAATAATTCATATATTTCCCAGAACTTGTAGGTTTGATATACCAGTCTAATATAATTTTGTTTTCTGGAGTTCTTATCATATACTGTAAGTATTTTTTAAAACATTTTTCCATTATTATACCATGTTTTTTTAGAGTAACTGAAGAAGAAATAAAATAATTTTGAAAGCTTTTACAAAAAATTAAAAAGAGTTTCAATAAAAAATAGCTGCATCCCACCAACAAATTTTATCTACCACCATAAAAGTAACATTGGACATCCTTAAAGACTTTTAATCGCTTTATCTCTGGTAAAAGATAAAAAATAAATTATTACGTTTAATTCTGAGTTTTTTTTTGTAAAACTGACAAAAAATAGCGGCGATATTTCCTTTAAAATGTTCGTGTACCGCCTCTTCGAAATGATAACGGTCAAACAACGTCGTTTCTTTAAAGAGGTTTTTCTCCCCGTCTAATTTTTCCGTCTCTCTGAACGTTTTTAACGTCTCCATTTTCTCGAATTAATTTTACATTTTATCATTTACATTTTCTTGATTAGATATTGATTGGACTGTGTACATTGGGTGTAATGCTTAATGCCAGCAAATAACGCGTCTTGATATTCCAAAAATATTTTAAATATATACGAAAACGTATTTATTTTAAATTTTTTTTCTATTTTTACCAGAGAGAAAAATTTACTGTTGTAAGAAAAAACTGTTAAAAAATATTTGCAGAGTTTTGGTTGGTCTTTTTAGTTTAGTTTAGAAAAATTTACAGCAAATTAATTTAATTATTTTTTCATTTTAGTCTAAAGGATATTTAATGGTGTTATTTAGAGGGGTAGAGGGCAAAGGGGGTACTTTATGGTTTAACATGGACCATTAGCAGGGTTACAAACAATAATAAAAAAAAATGTTTTTAAATAATAAGTCTATTAAAATTTATTTATTTAATCGTTTTTTGAATAAGTAAAATGTTTTTAAATATTCGTCACGAAATGCATCGGTGGTTCAGGCGAGCGGGTTCGATTCCCGGCCGATGCATTCTTTTTGTGCTTTTACCATTTAATACATAATTTTAAAAGTGAGTAAAACAAATCAAACTAAAAAGCGAAAATATATTATAGTTTAAAAAATAAAAAAACAAGCTTTTAGAGTTAATAAAACTAAAAAGTAAATAATAATTCTTAACATAGGAATAAAATTACTGACGAGAAAATTAATGTCACTGTAAAAAAAAAGAAATTGTTAATCAATGTCACTGCTTTGTATGACATTTTTAAACTAACTCTGCGTTTCTAAATAAAAGCACCACACCGCAACACAGGTTAAATGAGATAGGTCTATTGGGATGATGAAATGGTATAGCAAACAATACATTAACACGAGTATGAACGTTTACTGTTTTTAAATTTATCAGTTGTAGTAACTGTACGCAGGAGATATTGCCATCTAGTACTTTGAACAATACTATGTGATCAAAATTTTTCCCGTTCGTTTTAAAAGAGCACATATTCAACTTGCCTAAAATCTACATATACGTATAGGTTTCATAATACAGATCCATTTTAAAAGCAAGAAATCTTAAGAACTTATTTTGTATACGCTTGATGTTATATGAATTTGATAAAATGGATTCCAAACTGGTAAAGCATACTGTAAATTTGGTTGTAGGAAGGATAAGTACAAAGATTTTAGGGTGTTAATAGAACAACTATTAGCATTTCTTATATAACTTTATAGTTATTTATTGTAAAGTAACTCAGTACAATTATAATCTAATTATTGTACATTTCAAAAAAAATATATTTCATTTGGAGAAGTGACTTTTCATGATTTGATTTTTAGTATCCTCAGGCGCGCCATAAAAAATCCCACTTCTCCTCCGCTTAAAATAACCTACTATTTTAGCTGCACCTTATTACCCCAAAAAGAGATTTCAATCTCTGACTTCGTCAAACTTCAAACTATTTCCAAGATGCTCGTCGCCCGCCAGCTTTCTATGACAAAGATGACAGTTATTGAAAAGATACGGAGGAAAAATTCGCCACTTAAGATCATTTACAAAAATTTTCGAAATATGAAATAACCCATTAATAAAATATTAACAACAGAATTCACTAAGCGATATAAAATATTTTTAAACTTTCATAGAAATGCTCGGTTAATTTGCATATAAATTTAGTATTATAAAACAACAAATACAAATAGCATCGTAATAATAGAAATATTTATATATGGGCATGCATATAAATTAAATATATTCAATATTTACGTTCGTATTTATTTGAAATCATAGAGTTGGAATTGAAATTTTCCATTTAACTCACAATTCAATTTACTCGTATTCTACTGTTGAAATAATATTTCTGTTTTTTTTAAACAACATGTTTAAATAAATATTGCAAAAACAATTGTCATCCGAACAATAAATTTATATTTACATATTTTATTTAAATATAGAATCAACACTATGTTTCGTCTCAAAGCTATCCTCCGGACTTATAATATGCTTTTTGAAAAATAATTATTAGACTATGCGTCACTGTATATAAATCGTAGTTAGTTTGTTGTCTGTAAAAGTAATAACTGAAATACACGTACAATTGATAATTAAAACTAGAAATTTGAATAAATATTTTGAAAAATTTTGAATTTTGTAATCAAACTAAAATTTTTTTTCTGGCTTTAAAAAATATATTTTTTGAAGTATCTGAATGGGACTTAATAATTTTTTAAAAACTAAACACGTTGCCTTTTACGTCAAGCTTTTGCCACGAACCAGCGCCTTCGCCACATATTTAAATTTATAAAGTATGTAAAATATTATGTAATGAAGTCATCAATTACTAAATATTGCTGTTTAATTTAAGCATTTTTCAATAACCAGCTATCTTTTCATAAAAATTATTATAAAAAAATATATTGACAACTCAGGGTGAGAAAAAATAACTTATATCTATACTTTGAAATTGCTATTAACAATTTGGCAATGATATTCTTCCTTCTTAGCTTCTTTAAAATTATTCTTACGAAAAATTGACTTATAAACAGCGAGAGACCAGTCATTATTAAATGACTTGTAAACATGTTTTAAGAATAAAAAGCCGTGTGGTGTCATTGGACACCCGATTGGAACGAATTTCCTTACGCTATTTATAAGTTTTGATCAAGGTATTTTGTAAAAAAAACAAGAAAAACAAATATAATTGTAAAAGATATCAATAGTTAAAAAAAGGCTATAGTACACCAAAATTTTTTAATCATTACAAGCCAATTCTCAAACGTTTTCGGTGTCAAGCCATCATCAAATTTGTTTACTAAAGAGAAACATGAAGAGGACATGACAAAAAAATGTAGTCATCTCTCAACTTGATTTTAATTTTAATGTTTTCATGTTTTTAAAAAGTTTTTAAAATGTACATGTTTTTTAAAAGATGTAGTTTATTTACAATTCTATAATTTTTGTTCATCTTGAAATGTTCATTGTTCAGCTATAGTCATGTCCTCTTCATGTTTAGTTTTTAGTAAACAAATTTGTGACAAAAATTTCTCCTGATGATGCCTTGACGTTTGAGAATTGGCTTGTAATAATTAAAAATTTTTGGTGTTCCATGGTCTTTTTTTAACTATTAATATCTTGTATATAACAATACACACAACCTCCCTTTTCTGTTAAAATATAATTGTTACTGATTCTCATACAAAAGATATATAGTAACTGGCAAGATTCAAGTTCATATTGTCTCCCTATAATTTAAATAGTAAAATAAATAGTAAACACTCAAATCACATGTACAATAAACGAAAGTAAACAGTAAATATACTTGTATAAAGTTATACAATTTTATCAACTTACTTTTCTAAATCTGTATTACACACATTTGCTGCAGTTTTCATTTTTCAAAAATTAATTGCAATAATAAAACAATATTCACGTATGATCTAACACAAATAAAAAATGCGTTTTCACAAAATTTTCACGTGTCTGTACAACCCTATGTTGAGGTTATATGACGCGCCGTCTGCGTGGTATTCTACCACTGAACCACCGATGCGATGAACTGTTTGTTCTTCGCGCATGCGTAGTTCACGCACTAGTTCTATCTCTCTTACTCTCATGCAAAGGATCCCATTTCATTATTCTATCTAAGATACTTCGTTCCAAAATTATGCGTTTCATTACGAAATTGGCAAACCGGATAAAAGCCGGAAAACAAGATGAAGAACTCAGTGACCCTAAGGGCCCTCATAACCTTATTCTTAAGATCTTGTAGGTTAAATTTTTGTCACCCTCTCTTTTCTTCCGACTGTACGATTGGATAGTTCCCTCTGTCAAAATTTGCTGAATTCTTCCTTTTTTGTTCCCTCAACGCTGCACTGGTTTGCAGGAATTTGACGTCGAAGAAGTCGGGGAAAGCTTCATATTTCTTTCATATTTCGTAACAATAAATACTTGATAAAATTTTAAACGGTAGTTTATTAAATTTTCTGAAAATAAATTAGTACAACTTTTCGAGTAAGAGATAGCAAAATTTAACAAATATATCACAATAGCGACCATAGGTATTATCCAATATAATAGTTGTAAATAAATAATCCGAGTGTTAAATATAAATTGGAAACCCTTGTTACGTCAATATAACTGTCGAACGAAACAGACGTTAATGCACTTCTTAATATAAATATTGATATACTGTGTGTGTAAAAAGTTTATACCAAATGGGTAATTTATTCATTAGTCGGATATTTTTATTTTTGGATCGAAGTTCTTTAACGCGGCTTACGGATAGTGCGATTTAGTAGGAATCGTCACGTAACAAAATGCATTGGTGGTTCAGTGGTAGAATGCTCGCCTGCAACGCGGGCAGCCCGGGTTCGATTCCCGGCCGATGTATTATTTTTGTGCTTTTACCATTTAATACATAATTTTTTTAGGGAGTTATACAAATCGATCCAAAAAGCGAAAAATAAATTATAGTTTGAAAAAACTCAAAAACACGCTTTTGGAGTTATTTTAACTAAAAAGTAAAAAATAATTCTTAATATAGGAATATAATTACTGACGAGAAAATTAATGCCACTGTCAAAACAAAAAATTGTTATTCAATGTCACTGCTTTGCATGACATTTTTAAAATAACTTTGCGTTTAGGAAATAAAAGCACCTCACACTTTTAGAACAGTAACATTATTATATTTTTTTATATTATTATTGCTTACTATTTAAATTATAGGGAGACAATAGTGAAATTATGTGTTCAGAGTCCAAAAGAGTGTGGAAAGTGCAAACGTCAGAGTGCAAATAAAATACAGAAAACGCTCAACGCCAACAACAATTCCGGCAGAATCAAATTAAAACGAGCCAATCTTACAGTAGTCGCACATAATGTGTAACATTTGACATCTCACCATAGTAATAAGCAATTTTAAAATTATATTCTGAAAAAAATGGATCAGGTATTAGGTATTTGAAATTATTTTTCAAAACAAACAATAATTCTTTTTAATAAAAATTCCATTTTATTTAATTGACACTAAAAATGACAGAAATTCACCTTAAAATTTAAAAAACCTAAATACTAAAATATTTTATTCAAATAATTATTTATTATTACTTACTTGAATTTTTTGTCAATGATTTGCACTTTATTGAGACTTATTATCAACAGTAAATATTTATTGATATATTTTACTCATATAACAGCAAACTTAATACACAACACCGTAATGTAAGTGCACAGCTGATGACTGACAGTACCGACCTCTCGGAAAATTGGTTGACGGCTATCTGACAGTCAACTCATTTCACGAAATCACTCCCACAAATTGCAATATTGAATGAAACTTTCTGATGTAATTCGTATCTTATTAGATTATTTGCCTTGAAAAAATAATATAAAATAAAAATTAAAATATACAGATTTTATTTTGAATTTCATTCGGAGTTGAAGAAAAAACATAAGGAACTTCGATCATTATGGGGGTCTCCCGACCGCACAATTTTTTTTATAAAATATACATTTTTTTCGTAAAATTAATAATAAAATTTTTTACTGTACGCTGCCAACTTAAGTAGACACATGTGACTTACTGATATCCTTAATTAAGAATCAAAATTCATATCTTTTGTTGTCCTCTGTATACCGTCTAGATACGAGGGCAGTTTGATAAGTCAGTGACTTTTTGAATTTCCCGCGCAGTTACTTCAAATGCAACAGTGCTGCCGTCAACTATAATGTATCAGTGGGCAACTTTCTAATTTTGAGCAAGCTACGTCGTGCAGTTGGTGTTTGATAGCCGTTGCTGATTAAGCATTACATTTTACGTAAAAAATCCATCACTAAAACTAAGAAAATACTTGATAAATACTACGGGGACTCGGCACCATCAATTTCAATGGTTAAGAGGTGGTTTACAGAGTTCCGTTGTAGTCGTACCAGCACTAGTGACGCCGAACGTCCAGGTCGCCCAAAAGAAGTGATCACGCCGGAAATCGTCGATAACATCCATGGAATGATATTGGATGATCGGAGAATGAAAGTGCGTGAGTTGGCTCATGCTGTAGGTGTATCTCAACTGAACGGAAACATCATTTTTTACACGAATATTTGGACATGAAAAAACTCTCTGCGAGATGGGTGCCGCAATTGCTCACACTCGACCATAAAAGCGCAATCGTGTGACCACTTCAAAAGAGTGTTTAGCGATGTTCAGCCGTAATCCGGATGAATTTTTGCTCCGTTTTGTTACTGTGGATGAAACATGGATCCATCACAACACGCCAGAGACCAAGGAACAATCGAAACAGTAGGTTGCTCGGGGTGAACGTGGACCAAAGAAGGCGAAACAGAGTCTGTCAGCCAACAAGGTTATGGCCACAGTTTTTTGGGATGTACGCGGTGTCATTCACATCGATTACCTGAAGAAAGGTAAAACGATCACCGGCGAATATTATTCAAAGCTTTTGAACAGATTCGACGTTGATTTGAAGCAAAAACGGCCGCATTTGACGAAGAAGAAAGTGCTGTTTCATCAAGACAATGCACGTGTGCACACTTGTCTAGTCACGATGGCCAAAATCCACGAATTGGGATACGAACTGCTACCCCATCCAGCATATTCTCCAGATTTAGCCCCCTGCGACTATTTTCTGTTTCCAAACCTAAAAAAATGGCTGGGCGGTAAGAGATTTGAGTCGAATGAAGAAGTCATTACCGAAACAAACGCGTATTTTGAGAGCTTTGAAAAAACCTATTATTTGGAGGGAATAAAAAAATTAGAAAAACGCTGGACTAAATGTATCGAGCTAAAAGGTGATTATGTAGAAAAATAAAATGTTTATTTGCAGAAAAAAATTTGTTTTATTCAAAAAGTCACTGACTTATCAAACCGCCCTCGTATTTGGAAATTTGATGACGCCAACTTTTATGCAATGCGCCAAATTTTATTAGGAATAAAATGAATAATAAAAATGTTATGTACCCATACGATGTATACTTTTAGGCTCTCACAGTAGACGCATACTAGTGCGAATATTTTATTTGGAACCAACAGGGACATTTTAAATAATTTAGTCCCGACAGAATTTAGTCGGCGGAAAAAACGTTTGTTGTCAATTTCTGAATTATAAATTGACAAGTTTATCTAGTACTGTTAAATGCCAGCAAAATAGTACGCGGATGTTACGGGGTAAAACTATGTTTTGTATAAAATCGCAAAATAAAAACCAATAATAATTTATAAATATATATATATATATATATATATATATATATATATATATATATATATATATATATATATATATATATATATATATATATATATATATATATTTATCGGTTTTACAACATTCTACGTCTTCCGATTCCCAATCTCTATTTTTTTCTGTTGGCCCACATGCCCAGGCCTCTATCGCTGATCTCACAATCGATTTCTTCTCTCCAGCTCTTCCTTGGCCTGCCTCCTCGTCTTCTTCCAGCTGTGTTCCACGTTAATACCTGTTTAGGCAATCTGTTCTCCTCCATTCCCTGCACATGACCGTACCATTTTAGTTGTTTTGTTCGAAAGTCATCGACTATGGTATGTTCCATTTTTATTATTTCTATAATTCTCTGGTTGGTGACTCTTTCTCTCCTTGATCTTCCTGCAGCTTTCGCCAGTAATCCATTTCTGTAGCACACAACATCCTCTCCGTTCTCCTCTTAATTGCCAAACTTTCGAACCATATGTTATAATACTTTTTACAATAACATTGTAAATAATCCTTTTATTTTTATTTGAGAATAATTTGAACTTGCAAAATACATTGTTTTCGCTTTCCTTTAAAAAAGTTCAGTAAAAAATGAACGATTTAAAGAAAAACGAGCAGCCAAAGAAATATCATCGTCATAAAATAAAACCAAGAAAATTTGCTTTATATTCTTTTAATTTAACCGTAAAATTTCAATAATTTTCAACAATGCCAATTTTCAAAGGGTGTCAATTAATGAAAGGTCACAAGAAAAGTGAGCGACCATTATGAAGGTTTCTTTGTCCATTGTCATTTTTGTGGAATGTTAAGACAAAAGCTAATTTTAAATCGATCAGCATCCATTGTTTTAGAAAATATCATCTCTGTTCGTAATATTTAATTTTTGATCAGTTCCGGCAGGATTCTATGTCATATACAGAGTACGATATAATTTTACAAAACCAAATCAATGTAAATATAACGGCTAATGCAGTGTCAGTTACACCAAAATTAGATTTATGTATTGAAAGAGATGATTCACTGGAGAAAGATTTTACTTGTCACCGTTACTATCAAACCAAACGCTTATTGCCCCTCTAGACAAATTGCAGATTTCTCTATGAGTTAAAAAAATGTATCTGATTGTAACCCTGCGAATTCACCATTTTTTAGATTATTACCAAGCAACAGTAATAGTAATATTCCAGTTAAAATATTTGTTGGTCGAACCAATCACTACTTTTTTTTTAATAACTACTACAATTTATTATAAACAAGCATTTTATGTACCAACAAATTACTTTGGACCTGATTGTCTCTCATCACGACTTTCACTTATAATTTTTTGCCGGTTTATAGTAAGTCTCGACTTATTTAGGTCTATCTGTCTGTCAACATCACTGATTTTTAAATTCGTCAATTCACAGCATCGACAGGCACCAGACACTCCCATTATTAGTGCAACCTAAATATTTAAAAGTTTATTACCTAAACTATCTAGAAGGTTACGAGATATTATTACCATGATCATTAAATATTCTTTATCGCAAGCTCTCTTTAAAAGTTCTTCCACGTGCGTTCTTTCCAATACTGCAGTCTTCTTCGCCTTGTATCTTCTCGCCTCACTTTTCACATAGGCAGTGAGCTTACTACATTTCTCAATATCTATATTTTTATAGATCTTTATAGCGGCCTTTAGCAGCAAGTATTTCAATCAAATGGATAAAATTCATACTTCTTCAAATTTAAAAAATACGATTTTTGTTTATATTCTCTTTAGGCAATGTGCTCCAAAGCTTCGCTGTTCGTTGGATGAACGAGTCTTTGGAAAGAGATATTCTGCAGGTCTCCAAAATGGCCACTAAGGAGTGTGAAGTCTAAACTTGACGGGTTAATCTCGAAGAAACAGCCAAAAGAGGAACGAGTGTTGATATTTCAGAAGAGCAACGCCCTTGAAAATATCTAGAGACAAATCGATAACTTTTCTACGGAGTTCCAGAAGGGTTAGCGAGTTTGTAAGCGAGGCATCACCAACCAGACAAATTGCCCTTTTTTGGACGGAATCCAATAGTTTCAGGATATGTTTAGGTGCCGCACTCCAAATATGGGAACAGTATTCCAGGACAGGTCGGATCTGTGCCTTATAGATTATAAGCATCTGAATGGAAGTGAAATAGCTCTTGGCACGAAACAGAAAGCTAAGTTTTTGGGATGCACATTTGGCAATGGATCTCACGTGATTTTCCTAAGAAAGGTTGTTGTTGCTGATAGTAATATCAAGCATCGAGATGGATGACTTCAATGGTATGGTTACTCCTGACAATATTATGTTGGGCATAGTGAGATCAGCTTTTCTAGAAAAAAAACATGCTTGTGTCTTATTTGCATTAGATTCTACCAAGTTATTGGATCCCCATTCGAAAATTGTAGCCAAGTCCATATTTATGTTATTGTTTTTTCCTCGTTCATTTCTGGTTTCACAGGCAGATATAGGAGCCCTGGAAGAGAAGGTGGTATAGAGGGTACTATCATCCGTAAAGCTGTGTACTGGACATGAAGTTGTTTCCAACAAGTCGTTGATGTGAAGTAGAAACAGTGTCGGAGCTAGAATTGATCCTGCGGAACACCCGCATTTAATAGTAAAGAGTCAGATGAAACTTCATCAACCACCACTTTCTCATTTATTATCATTACCATTCTATTTTCTTTCCATTCATTACATTTGGAAGTAATATATTTCATGAGGGGCACAGCCGGACATGGGAGGTCGAGCTTCGTTCTCACGTTTAAACATTCTTGCGTGAATAAAATGCTATTTAAAACACTAATAGAATAAATAACTATTTTTTTAAAAAACTTTATGCCGTTATGCAAGAGACTACATACAACAACGCAATCAAGAGAAATTTCGGACAATTTGGAACAAGATTATAGGACAATGGAATCTCTCTCTTTCTCTCTCACTCTCTCTCTCTCTGTAGTTTACAACCCGGGGTGGGTCTTTGCTGACATTATAATTTGCCTTCACTTGCTGCTGTCCATCATAAGTTCTTCTGGTCGTTGGACATTAAGGGGCCGTAAGTCCGCTGCAATATTATCTTTCCACCGCATCTTTGGCCTTCCCAGCGGTCGTTTTCCTACCGGGGTCTCTTCCCACACCAGTTTTACGACACGTTGATCTTTTCTCTTCACATGTCCGGCCCATCTCAATCTCTCTGCCTTTATTATTTTTACTATATCTGGTTGGTTATATAGTTCTTGCACTTTTCTGTTGGTTCCAATTCTGTATTATTGTGTGGCGTTGTCCTTGATTGGTCCATATACCCTTCTAAGAATTCTTCGTTCTGCGATTTTAAGTCGGTTCTCATTTTGTTTTGTCACCGTCCATGTTTCACATGCATGTGTCATTATAGGTCTTATAATTGCATGATAAATTGTTACTTTCGTACGACGGGTTAAATTTTCGATTTAATTATTTTTTGTAGTGCAAAACAGCAGCGATTGGCTCTCTGAATTCTGTTGTTAATCTTTTGTGTTATATTTTTTTTTTATGAAAATAGTCGCAAAAAGGGTAGACCTATCGTGTGGGCCGCGGTCGGCCCGCACTGCGACTATTTGAAGGGGAAGGGATTATAGAAAGGAAATGATTGTGGACACGCTTTTTAAAAAGTTGCAGGTCATAGTTCTCTGGAAAAACTGATTTAGGAAGCTTATTCCATTCCGTAGCAGCCCTGTAATATAAGGATTATTGACGAAGATTGGTCCTTGTAGTGTCAAGCTTGAGAGTAAATGTGTGAGACTGATCAGCGTGCCGAGTTCTTCGGCCGAATGTGGCCAATGGTGGTGCAAGAGTTTTTATTTCTCTGGAGCATCTGCCATGGAAATATCTATAGAGCAATGACTGGTCTGCAACTCTTCTTCTATGTTCTAAAGGGTGAAGGGTATCTGTGAGAGTTAAGCTGTTTATCAAGCGAATGGCTCTTTTCTGAATGGAATCTAGAATACGAAGAGAATGCCTTGGTGCTGAACCCCAAATATGCGAGCAATACTCCAGTAGAGGTCGGATTTGAGCCTTGTACGTCGTCATCAGTTGATCAGGAGTAAAAAACTTTCTGGCTTTCCACAGAAAACCTAGCCTCTGGCTTGCCGACTTTGCGATGTTAGCAACATGGTCATGCCAAGACATATTATTGGACACCGTGACTCCCAAAATTGAGATGGAGGGACTTGGTTCAAGGGTATTTCCGGACATTGTGATGGGATGATTTGAGGAATTCACTTTCTTGGAAAACGTGTTACTTTGTGTTTTTTGGGCGTTGAACTGAACAAGATTGTTGGTTTCCCACTCGACGAGATCCAGATCTCTATTGACGGAATCAACCTGTTCCTGCCTGTCTATTTGTATCATTCACCGAAATTGATCGATAGGATGTGAAAGTTGAGACAAGTGTGCTATCGTCTGCGAAACTGTAAATGGGGTTCGTGGTGGTTTTCAAGAGGTCGTTGATGTGTAAAATAAATAAGGTGGGGGACAGGATGGAACCCTGGGGAACCCCAGCATTGGTTTTAAATGCATCAGAAGAAATACCGTCAACTGCCACATGTAAGGAGCGATCTTGCATGAAGCTCAAGAGCCATTGGCGCAGTTTGGTTGGGAGACCGTAGGCAGGTAATTTACTTAACAATGCCTGGTGCAAAACGCGGTCAAAGGCTTTAGATATATCTAAGGCTATTGCAAATCTCCAGTAGACCGAAGTTGTCGAAATCCATATTGTTTGTCATGAATTATCTCAAATTTCTCCAGATATTTGATAAGTTCTGTGTTAATCGCTGCAATCGAAGACTATTTATTATGACGTATTTTTAAAAAATATCCAATTTGCTTTTTTCTACTTGCGTAAAAGACATGTCAAAAAAATAAGGTATCTATAATTATGTTGGATTTTAATTGTAAAATTGAGTTAAAAACGTTTCCAAAAAGATGTTACGATAGATGAATGATTTGACGAATAAAAATCAAATAAACTGACTCATTGTACGACATGAGTGGTTTGGCGAAAGTACCGCGGAAACAGAGCCACCCCGTACGGTGTCTGTCATTGAAAATATTTCGTTTTTCATGAAATCCCGATCACCATTGCACAATACAACATTCCCCATACACGCAATCGATATCAGCCTGTCGTTGGTCCGTTTGAAACACGCAAGGCAGAATGCACATTTCTGATGCACTCGCAACTGCATCGGGTCGAGATAAAACCAAAATCGTCCATGGAATATCCACAGAATGTGGACGGTCCACCGGTGAGCTATCTGCTTCCTACTCTAACGCCCGTCAACTGAAAATTGTCGTCTCTTTCTGATTTATTGTTTACTGTCAATGGTCAGGGGTGGCGTGCTCTAATGTTATAATCATGCAAGTTGATCACGTGTTCGTCTGGTAGTTAAAAAATTTTTAGTACATTTAACAATTTGTTTGTATCCATAAAGAGCAATGCTAAGTTGCTGCATAAGCAATTTGTAGAACGTCTGGTATTGGATAATAAAAAGAGACATTGAAAAAACCTCTTTAAAGCAAACAAACCACTTTTTTATTCCTTTACCTTGAACTAGATTGTTGCAATGTTTTAGCCGAAAACCGCGAACAACTCGCCAATGTAATTGCCAACGTTAGGGGGATCTGATATGGCACCGAAAAAAAAAGAAGAAGGTGATCATCTGATAAGTGAAAAGCTTGTAAAAGTGAAACTGTACACCTTCGGTTGCAGTTAGTCCAACCAACTGCTTGGCGACCTTCCGCAATAACGCTGGCCCTTTACTTCTCCTTCCACCGCCAACTTTTACATTGAGTCATTACGCCTGACAATAAGCACAAGTCAGGTAGGCTTGATTAACTAATTTAAAAAACCTCTTTCAAATGCATGTCTCATCCAGTACAGACTGGTTTGTGCGGTATTCCGTGTATGATATCATGAGGATTCTCCATACAATACACATGAAAACAATCTAGAGATATTCTATTTTTAAATAAATTAATATTTCATCTATTCATGCTACCTGTAAAGCATCGAATAATTGTTAGCGGTTCTGAAAAATCCTGTCACCTCTTAAAACTCTTCGTTGAATTTAAATCCGGTAATTGCTAAACCCACGGTATTACCTACTTTGACAAAACATTACGTTATTAGTTTCAAAACAAAATTTCAGCAGTTCATTATTCTATATATATATATATATATATATATATATATATATATATATAACGGATTGTCTACAGCTGTTGCCGTCTCTCCGTCCCCAATCTCCATCTTGCTCTGTTAAAAACCTCGTTTTCTTCCAAACCTCTTTTAGCCATTGCCTCGTCTATATCGTCTTTCCTACTTCTCCGTGGTCGTCCCCTTTTCCTTCGTTCTGGTGGTATCCATTCCAGTACCTTCCTAGGCCATCTGTCAGTTGTCATCCGCTTTACATGTCCGAACCAAGTTAACTGCCGCTTTTCTACATCCTCGTGTATGTTTCTGTCCATTTGCATTTCATTTCGGATAACATCATTTCTAACCCTCTCAAGTCTAGACCTACAACAGCTCCTTCTCAAGAAATCCATCTCTGTTGCCAGAAGCTTATTCTTATTAGCCTTCGTTACGTCCCATAATTCGGAGCCGTATAGGGTGACACTTTGAACTAGACTCTTGTATATGTGTTTCTTTGTAGTTTTTTTTAATTTTCTTGTCCCAGAGAAGAGAGTTCAGGGTTCTAGTTACGGCTCTACCTTTGTTGATTCTATCTTGGATTTCGTTATTACTGTTACCTTTTTTATTAAAAATTATTCCGAGATATTTACTGTGTTTTACTCCTCTTATTTTTTCCGTATCCAATACAAGGTCATTTATTTGGTCATCTCCTACCACCAAGTATTCGCATTTAGATAGATTCATCTGTAGACCCGCTGCCTCATATTCTTCCTTGAGCTTTCTAATCATATAATTGAGGTCATCCTCATCTTCGGCTATTACTATCTGGTCGTCCGCGAAGAAAAGTGTGAATAGCGTATCATCCCCCACCTTTAGTCCCATGCCTTTACACTTCTTCACCCAGTTCGTGAGGGCCCTGTCCAGGTAAATTTTGAAAAGGGTAGGAGACAGAAATCAACCCTGTCTTAATCCCTTAGTTGTCTTAAAGGGGCTAGTAAGTTTGTTTCCGATTTTTATTCTTGTAGTGTTCTGTTCGTAGTATTTTTGTGTAGCATAAATCAAGACAGGATTGATCTCGAGGTTTCCCATTTCCGTCCACAACCTAGACAAAGGCACGCTATCGTAGGCTTTCTCTAAATCTATAAGAGCTACATGGGTCTCTCTATTTCTTTGCACTCTCTTCTCTAAGGCTATCTTTAGGGTGAAAGCGTTGTCTACAGTCGAACGGCCTGCTCGAAAACCCGCTTGTTCTTCTGGCTGCTTATTAATTATTTCTTCTTCGATCAGATTTCGTAATATTCTGGAATATATTCTGCCCACAGTTGGTATTACCGCAATTCCCCTATAATTTCCTGGATGGTTTTTCGGACCTTTTTTGTGAATTGGGGAAGTGAAGGATTGTTTCCATTCTTCCGGTGTATTTTCTCCATTTAAACACCTCTCGAAAAGCTTTCTAAGCATATCCCATAGTTTAATAGGGCCGTACCTGACTAGTTCTGGACTTATTCCTCCCGGTCCTGGGGATTTTTTTAATTTGGTTTTTCTTACTGCGTCTTTAACTTGGTCTATTGTTAAATTAATTGTTTGATCTGGCTGTGTATATTCCCTGTACTCCAAGAAATCTAATCTTGTTTCAGTTAGTAGGTGTTTGAAGTGTTCTATCCATTCCTGGTCCGATATGTTATTTAGTGCAGTGCTACTTTTGCCTGTTGTTTTCAACGATCTTATTGTTTTCCAGGCTTCAGCGCTTTTGGAGCCGCCGATTTGACTGTCGATATATTCGCATTTCTTTTCCCATGCCCCGTTTTTCTTCCTTATTACTTATTATTATTATCCTTATTATTTATTCCATTATTCTATATAAATTGGTAATAACGTTTCCATAGCAATCCTGACTAGGTCTGCAGCAATCTGGGGGTGTTTTGTTGAACCAGGTCCTGATATTCTTGAGCTACTATATCCTTCGTCTTCCTGGACATTTTTTTAATTCGGTAATAATTTTATTTAAAATGAATATGTGTTTTTAGAATTAAAACAAAACTTTCCCTGCATAAATCTACGAACGTACACATTACAAATAATAAAAAACCAAGAGACAGTAGCTGCAAGCGGTAGCTGCATCTTATAGAGTTCTTTTAGCCATTCTGTTCCACACAGATCTAGTTTTTGTGTACTGGGATATTTTTTTAGAACTGACCAATTATTTACATTTATGAAATTTGTTGCAGAATCAACAACATGAATCTACATACAAACATACAGTTTGTCCCAGATTCGCTTCTCTATACAGAGATCTCAGCTCCTATTATACCTACAGCAAAAGTTAAATGGAGAAAGTTTCAGAGAAAGCTTGTAGATTGTAGAAGAGGTCGTGAAGGCCAAGCAGCTTCTCAAGCACCTCGACTAATCACATCTTTTTTGCATAACCCTTAATCTATTCGAGGTCCGGGATTCCGAGACTTCGTACAAAGTTTATTAATTTCCTGGGAGCTAAATTCCTGACGTCGGAGGGCTTTAAAAAGGCCCCTTCCAGAAACTTGAGCCTCTTGCATAAAAGCGCTGGGCATTCGCAAAGCAAATGTTCTGCAGTTACAGCAAAGTACTCGCAGTAGCGGCAACTATCACTCTCCGTTTTGCCCATCTTTTTCAGGTGATACCTCAGAAAGCACTGTCCAGTGAGAAGTCCCGT
The DNA here is from genome assembly GCA_950111635.1 of Agelastica alni. Lineage (NCBI taxonomy): Eukaryota > Metazoa > Arthropoda > Insecta > Coleoptera > Chrysomelidae > Agelastica > Agelastica alni. Next base: position 29,073,339 of record OX467717.1, read on the forward strand.
CACCAGTTTTAAGTCTTTCTTATCCAACTTGAGAAGCTGATTAGCTTTTCTTGGTGAAAGGCTAGCCTTTTTGCTTGTCTTTGTCCTGGCACTTTATGCCATTGAGATTTCATTTCATCTGTTTCCCAGCGGGATACATGTACCTATCTAGCCGTACATTTTGATCGGTATCTTAAAAGGTGTTTGTTTTAAGTAAGTCTTTCCGATTATCAAAGCAGGTTGTAGCGTGTTTCCCCCGGTAAAATTTTCGGCCGCTTCAACCCCGATGCAATAGCCGACGTGCATTTTGAAAATGCGTAGATATAAACATTTTGTTGTACGCCAACATTGAAATGCAATACGCTACAGAAAAGATATATTTTATAGCCCCGGACACATTTCGGTACAGTTGCAGCAAAATTATATATTGGTTTTATTCGTTGGAAGCTTTTATCGTGTTGCACCATCAAATATTCCCGGGCAATGTTATTAAAATGGGAATGCAAAATTCAAATTTCTAATTAAAACACGGAAAAGTTGAAATATTTCGCCATTGATTTTGGCTATTGTAATGCAGTTTGAGGAAAAATGTTGATCGTAAAACACTTTTTATTGCGGACGGTTTATACCAGTGTTTCCCAACGTGGGACCCACGCTCCACAGGGGGGCAATTTAAAAATGGACTCGACACGAGCATTACCCTTTCGCTCCGGATCATTTAAATGCAATGTTGGATTTCGGTGCCAAATTTAACGAAAAAAACTCTATTTAATATAAAAGTAGCGATGGCATGGCTTTGTGAGGAAACAGCTATCAAATACGCAAATTTAACCAAACGTGCAATAAAACTATTGCTACCGTTTCCATCTTCATATTTAGCTGAATGTGGATTTAGTGCTGTAAATGATGTACTGGTAAAAAAAAGAAATCGGCTGGATATAACAGAACGTGAAGGCTTGAGCAACAAAACATTGAGAGAGTTACCCAACTCAAATATCTTGGTTGCTATATTACGGAACAACTAAAGCATTCTTCTCTAACGACAACCTAAACCTAAAATTACGCCAAACAATGATAAAATGTTATATTTGGTCAGTGTTGTTATATGGAGCTGAGACCTGGACTCTAAAGGCTGCTACAATCAATCGCCTGGAAGCGTTTGAGATGTGGTTACATAGAAGCATGCTCCTAATACCCTGGACAGCTAGGCAGATCAACGAAGCAGTGTTAAATAGAGCAAATGCGGTTCGTGAGTTATTTGTCACTATAAAGATCAGAAAGATATCATACCTGGGGCATGTTCTCAGAGGAGACCGATACAGGGTGCTTCAACTTATAATGCAGTGTAAAATCGAAGGCAGCCGAAGAATTGGAAGAAAACAGATGTCATGGCTGAAGAACATTCGCGATTGGACAGGAATACGCAGTGCCGAACAACTATTCAGATTAGCCGAAAACCGCGAACAACTCGCCAATGTAATTGCCAATATTAGAGGGACCTAATATGGCACCGAAAGAAGAAGAAGGAGACTCGAGACTGCAGCTAACCAAATTGGAACCTAACATAAAATCTCTGTGCAGCAAGCATCAAGCGCAAGGATCTCACTAAATTCATATAATAAATTGATATAGAAAAATCTTTATTAAAATATTTGGAATTTGATTATTATATGTTTGGAAAATTTACTTACCGTGTTTCGTTAACGATTTCCTAGTGATTTCTTTCTAAAACCTATCATCTAAGTTTCTTTGGAGAACAATTCAATTTTTTAATATTAAAAATTTCGTATGTTCATAGAGGGAGCATAAGAATTTTAGAAAGACTAAGATGGGGCGTCGCTCAAAAAATGTTGGGAAACACTGGTTTATACGATTTTTATCCCGCACTGAAATGCGTTTTGAATTCTCTCTATCTATGTGATATTTAAATTCCCTTTTTGCACATAAAAACAAAAGTTTATTTATTGTTTTATTGTTAAAAGGTAAACTAAGTTACTGCGTTTTTCAGTTCATTTTTCGATATTTGCTATTCAAAAGTAACGCCAATAACACCGGTCTACAGAATTTATGCGCATGGGTTATTTCTATTGCTTTTATACCTAGAAATAAGAATAAGAACAAAAAATAGTTCTGTTTTTGCTTTTATGTGTAAAAAATGGAAAAATTTAAATTAATGAAAATACATAAAAAAAATGGTCAGAGATGATTTATTAAAATATACCAAACATCAATTTATGATTTATTTTTACTATAGAAATTTTAAAATAAGGTCCAAATGTTTAAAAATGAACAGTTTTACTATTCCTGTCATGTTCAGTAGAAGTTTCTCTTCTTCTTTTTCTTCACGTGCCGTCTCCTCTTAAAAGGTTGGCTATCATCATGGCGATTCTTGCTTTGGATGCGGCTGCTCGAAAAAATTCTATTTAAGTATAGTGATACCACTCTCCTAAGTTCTTTAGCATGAAGTGCGTCTTCTTCCCACACTTCGTTTACCCTGAATTTTTCATTGTATTATTAGCTGTATAACATGCGGTGATGATGTTGTGGTGTTACTCACGAGGGCCCCAATGGCCGCGCGACTGTCAGTGAAAATGTCGCAGGGGTATGCTTTCCCTGTGGTTGCAGGATGCTCCAAACACACCTGCCCCGTAGCGTCCCCGGTACCCTGATCCATCAGTGTACCATCGTTTCACTCCTGGGTTGGTAAATGGTGTTTTCTTCAACCAGTCTTCTCTGGTTGGTATTTTTGTTAAAACAAAACAATGCTAATAACTCTGCTTTACTTTTTGGTAGATTTGAGTCGCTTATTAAGTCATTGAGATCTTCAGAGTTGATGGGGTATGGTATTTTTGGTTCAGATTTAAGAATGAATTCGGAATGTACGGATTAGATGAACTCCGTAATTGATGGCTGCCTTGAGAGAGTAGTTGATTTTCTCCCGCCCTCTTGTCACTTTTTCGACAGCGATAGCGCGGAAAGACCGACATTCATTTGGCGCTAAAATCAAAAAAGGTCAAATCGCTATAACTTCTTAAAAAGCTAATATTTTCTATTTGTAGTTGCACTTTTTTATATATATATATATATATATATATATATATATATATTTGCTTATATAATCAGAATACCGGAATAATTAAATTCCTTTTTTGAAACGAAGTTCCTTATCGCACGGGGCTAGCCAGAGTACCAACAACCGACAAGCATGTATGAGAGCACTGATGAAAGTAAAGAAAGCAAAAGATGTGTGTAAGAACTTTAGCAAGTGGTAGGAAGTGGTCTCTGCCTACCTCTACCGAAAAAAGGCACTTCTACTAGGCTCATGCAGATGGCCTGAATTTTTCGAAAAAACTTTTATTCAAATTTTTTTTTTGTAAACTTAACAGATATCGAAATATTAGCAAGTAACGGTACTTTATGTACACACTGTATAATGATCAATATTAAAAGGATATTGTTAATACAACAAATATTAAAATTAAATAAAAAAAAGAAATTTTTCGACTCTCACCCATACGGAATCAGAATTGTTGAGAAGGACGCTGATGATAAAGTAATAAAGAGTAGTTTATAATTTATTTTTGTGCGTGTGGATATAATTTTATTTAATTTGTTACTATTGTTTAAGGTAAACTTATTTGCAATTTTAGCAGTTTCTGTCGAATTTAGCATCATTGTTTACTAGCTAGTTAAAAGACATTAATCGATTATTCTATGTATTATTTGAATATTATTATTTTCAACTGTCAGTTACAATAATAAGCAAAACTATGTACATTACATACAGCGAAATCTGTATTGGTTTTCATCGATTTTCTGCAACGGAAATAAATAAAATATTTACCATTAGTTACATACATATACATGATGTACAATATATTCAAATCAATGATGGTTAGATAACCGATGGCTTTTACATATTTACAGTGTTTGTCTACGAGGTGTATCACAAAAAATTATCCCAGACTTTTATCCAAATGTTACAGACTTCTTTTTTTTAATGTAAACTAATACATGTAGGGTGTCTTTTGTTGAAACAATATTTTCTATTTCGAAATTGTTCGAAGTAATAAATCATTTTCTGAGTGCTATAATATAGCTCTACATAATTGGGTTGATTAATATTGAAAAATATATTTTTCTTTTTTTGAAATATAAAGCAACATTTATGTAACTGCTAAGGGTGACGAAAAAACCAGGTAAAAGGGTGATTTCAAATGGTAGGAGGCTGTGATGCGCACTCACTTTGTATCTTTGAGGTAAAACCCATGTAAAAACACCAAATATTACTACCTGAAGAATAAAAGTTAAAGCCTATATTCCTAGTGCTGAGTGTTCTGTTGTCATTTATACCAAGTGTGTTAATTAAAATGGCTACTATTTTATTGTAAATATCAGTGTCCTTGAGATATCTTATCTTGATTGAAGTGGGGTTGTCTTTGAAATTTGCCTAGCTCCGTTAAATTTTGTGCCCTCGGCGAGTATGTGTTTTACTGTAATGGCTGTTCCACATTCATCGCAATTAGGTGGGTCATTGCGAGCAAGAAGATAACTATGGGTAATTCTGGCATGACCAATTCTGAGCCTTCATAGATCTCATCTCATTTGAGTAGTTTGTCCAAGATTGATTTTAACTCTAGCGGAGTTTTTGATTTTATTTTTAAAGCTGTAGATCCTACTTGTGACTAATTATACAGAGTGAGTCATGAGTGAGCTATCACCAGAAATTCTTAGACTTAGTTATAGCTTCTAATAGTCTTCTTCTTCTTCTTTCAGTGCCTCTCCGTTACCGAATGTTGGCAATAATTCTAGCATTGATGATTTTATATGTTGCTGTACTGAATAGTCCTCTGGTGGATGATTCAAACCAGGATCTTAGGTTTTTTAACCAGGATATTCGTCTCCTGCCAATGCTTCTTCTGCCCCGAACCTTTTCCTGTAGAATGTATTTCAGCAATTTGTATTTGGTTTTGTTTCTTATAATGCAACCAAGATATTTCAATTTCCTACGTTTTACTGTGTACATTATCTCTTTTCGTCATAACGGTTCCCATTCCGCATTATGTGACCTAAGTACTGAAGCTTCCTAGTCTTGATCTACTTTATGATCTCCATATCTTTATTTATTCTCTCAAGCACTTTAACATTTGTCACGTAGGCTGTTCATGGTATTTTAAGTATTCGCCGATATAGCCAAATCTCAAATGCCTCAAGATTTTCTGTAGAGTATTGAGTGAATGTCCATGATTCTGCTCCATAAAGCAACACTGGGAACACGTAACAGCGAAGCATTCTTACCATACACTTGGTATATCGGTATTAAAGTATTTTAAACCCTTTTTAAAAAAATTAGAACTTTGAGTCTTCTGCCATTCATCTACCGCCAACATCACTTCGTTATTAAAAACAGCTAATGTTAGTATCGAATTCATAGTTTTTGAGTTTAATAGTGATATTCCCATTTATGTAAGCACCCATGCAAAAGGGGTGGGAAGGGAATGAGATATAAAAACTATTAAAAACACCGATATTAGTGTCGAATTTTTGGTATTCGGGATCGCTGAGTTTGATTGTGATATTTACAAAGCAGGCAAACCATCGTTAGGGCAAGACAAAGTCTGCCGCGTTCCTCTAGTTGGCAAATAAAAATAGTGAAATCATTGATTTGATACCTTCGCATATTTAATTAAAAATCAAATGAGGCACATTCATTTGTTGTAACTTAGTTTTTGTTGATTATGATTATATTTGTAGATATATAAGGTAGCGTAAAAAATGTCTCTTAAATATTTATGTGTTGAAAATTGGCATGCCCGTTTATAAACAAATAAGTTAATTTGTATTTTTAAACCTTGACTTATGGCCCACCCTATTTAAAATAAAAATTGATTGGGAAAATTTCTTTTAACATTGCACTTGTGTCTTTTATAATTAACAAAGTTTTAATCATTACAAATTTTTCTTAGCTTACTCCTATAAAAACATTAAAGCAGCCTTTTTGATTTTATTTTGTATTTAACACTGTTTTACACGAAACTACTACATTTAAAAAGAAAATTTTGTTGTTTGGGAATTTTTTTTGACTAACTCTCTAATAAAAAGTCACTTTTGAATGTTTTTGTATGTATATACCAAGTAATCAATAAAAAAAGAATATACATATGTGTATAAAAAACACAATTACTTTGTTACCACTTCTAAAAATGGTAAAATATGGTCAATATTTTTTCAAATTTACTTACTAAATAATTTAATACTACAGCTTACTCTTTTATAAATGATATTTGAAAACAAAAAATTAATTAGTTTGTTTTTAAACACAAAAATCGTACAATAATTTGCTACTAACATTATACCTACGTATATGCAACCAAAAATGCATTCAAGATTGCACTTAAGTATAACCGTCGCAACTGCAAGTAATCTTAATGCATAGAGTTATTATTCTCACACATACAGAACTTACTCAGCACTGAATATGTAGGTACTAACTCGTTCAAAGTTCAACCAACCCGTAGGAATTTAATTTTGGGGTAAAAATATTTATTAAAAAATTAAATTATTAACTTAGCTACCGATAAAAGCAGTAAATGTAAATATAAGGCTCTTGCAGTGCCAATTCCACCTCTACACCCCAATGAAAAGGAACGACGAAAGCATGCATTAAGAGAAAAAAATGATAAGAAAAAATACCCTAATATTTAGTAAAATTATCATAAATCTGCAGGTAGTAAATTATTTGTTCATGGTTGAATTATCTGGAAAAATGAATGAGTAACATAGTAATCATTTTATCGACTTTGTTGGTGATCATTAGCATGCAAGTAATTGGTGCCAATATAGCCCTGTAGATTATTCATGGTTATTTTAATATTCAGCCATCTCCGTTGGGATCACGACGTATATCTGATGCAGAGAAGAACAATATTTAGATATCGATACCAAAAGGACATTTTCAGATGTTGCTTTTTTTGTAACATCTTTTTTATAATATTTTATTTGATATTTATTATTAAATAGTAAATTTAAAAAAATACATAAAATAAAAAAGGCATTGTTCATTACATTAAATTAATTGTCAATATAAAAACACTCGTTTCGGTTTTGTAAAACCATCATCAGTAAGATACAAAAAACCTTTTAACAGTTAATTAAGGTCTGTAATATTATTTTTTAAAAGATTAGAAACCGATATAAAATCAAGTTTGTAAAACACGAACAAAAATAAAGATAATTTATAAATCAAGCGTAACACAGATTAACGAAATATTTTTGCAATGATAATCCAGTTCTGATTACTGTAATTGTACAGTAATAATAATTGTAAATAATTTATTGTATGTATATTTTATTGGTATCTTATACTTACTTTCTATCACAAAAAAAATGTAAAAACATTAAATCGAGCTTAATTAATGAACTTTTTCGATATTTCTCAGTAATATAAATATAAGATTTTGTCTTTTTATTTTATATGAATTATTGTATATTTTCTTATTTAGAAAAGTAGGACAACGTAAATACAAATGCGGTTTAATAATGAGTTCATAAATATAAATCATTATTATGACAGTAAAAGGAGTAAAAATTTCAGTTTATATTTAATTATTAGGGAAATCTTGCAAAATTTCAACATTTTTTCAATTTCTGCTATTTTTATAACAGTATATCTCTAAAAATATGGAATTGGTAATTTAAGATGCTCCAAAATTACTTTTTAAACACATTTAAATAAAAAATGGAAAAATTTTAATTTCGAAAAAATGTGTGGTTTGATTTATTTAAATTGTTGTTCCACTTAAATTTTATAAAGAGTTTGTTTAAAAAGTACTTAGGACACAATAAATCCGATTACGCTTTAATAATAATAATAAGTTTAACGTATAAATTATCAGTAGACATTAAAAGATTCCAATTTATCCATAATTTTAGTAGAAACAATGCAAAGAGCAATTCAGGCTATGAGTGTAAGAACGGACCAAACCGCAAAAATTCAAAATGTTTTATTGTAAAATCTTTTCCGTCATTATGAAATTTATCGGTGGATTAACCGACCTTATTCTGCTCGTTACTAGATGGCAGCACTAAACTACTTTTGGCATTTGAGTTTTAATAGAAGGTTGAGGTAGCAAAGTGGACTAAGAGCAGTTGGGGTGAGAACTCATTATGGTTTGCGTTGCGTCCTCGCAACGGATCAACGCATTGTATGCCACATCTGCGTTGCGACGACGCACGACGTCGTCACAACGCAAAAGGGCGACGCACGCCATCATTAGAACCGTTATTCTTATTACTACTGGTCGTCTTCCTTCTGGTGCTTTGTCCCATATTAAGCGGACCATTCTATCCTCTGGCTGTCTTCGTACGTGCCCTGCCCATCTCATGCCATTATGAAGTTAATCAGTTCTGGCTGATTGTATATTTGTTTTAGTTCTGCATTTGTTTTGATTCGGTAGCTCCACGTATCGTGGTTTTTGGTGGGTCCGAAAATCTTCCTCAGCACTTTTCTCTCGAATCTTCGAGAGAAAATCTTCGCACCGTAAAAGTCCAGGTTTCGCAACCTTACATTACCACGGGTCTTATCATGGTCTGGTAGGTTTTGATTTTCGTTCTCCTAGTCACGTATTTGGACTCTAGTATATCCTTTAGGGCGTATAAGCACCTGTTGGCTGACTTTAGGCGTTCTCTGATTTCTTCACTCATATCGTTGTCGGATGTGATTGTGGACCCTAATTATTTAAATCGTCTTACATTTTCAAAGTTGTATTTGTCCATGGTCACATTTTGTCCTACCCTAGCTCTGCCTGGTCTAGAGACATGCATATATTTTGTTTTGGTCTCGTTGATATTAAGCCCCATAAATGCTGCTTCTTTTTCGATTTTGTAAAATAGTTCTTTTACTTTTATGACGCTTATGTTCACTGCGTCTATATCGTCAGCATATGCTAGCAGCAAGTTTGATCCACTGGCCCGGAATAGCTGAGTTTCGTGGATGTTAGTAAGAGGAAAGTTGTTTACACGGAAAGATTGGAACTCCCACTTCTATACCCAAATGAAAATAGCATCAATGAAGCTAAAATGAAAGGCCTTCTCCAGTTATTGAAATTTATTCCTCCAATAAACTAGCAATTTTACAAAAATTTGATATCTATAGCACAAGCCTCCTGGATTAAAAATGATAAGTATCTAGTTAATTTTTTTTCATATATGTATTTTGATGTGATGTAATATTCAGTGAATTTAGGGTCTTTTCTAATACGTCCCCGCAATTTCAAACTTCACCAGGTATTGTTGGTGTAAGGTTAGGACGTTAGTTAAGGTTAGGCTAATTCTTTTACTTTTACACCAACAGTACCTGGTGAAGAACTTTGAAAATGCGGGGACGTATTAGAAAAGACTCTGAATTTATTATGATAGCCTGAAACTATTTAAAATGCAATGTGGACCAAATTTTTTTTAAAAAAAAAGCTATTTTGCATTACCAACAATTAAAAAAGAGATCGAGAGGTTTTCTGGCAAGTATGCAACAAGGCTGCACCTCCAAAAGCTCTTCAGCTGCTGGAAAATCAAACCCATATCCGAAAATTGAAGGAAACAAAGCTTTGGGAAAGTGTAAACCAATCAGAAAAAACATACAGACGTCGATGGACTAACTTTAGCAGATAGATACTTAGTTTTAAGCATATACCTAATTATTGGTTAGTCCTTTAAACTAGTAATTATTGTCATACACAAAAAACGTGTTGTTTAAAAAGAAATATGAAAAAACTTAATATAATCTGAAAAAGCCAAATATAAAACTCAAATTTAAAATTTATTTTATTTAAAAATAAAATAAATTATTTATCACAGCTCCACATTAGCTTTGCATGGATATAATAAAGTTATCTATTTTTTGCTGAGGTATAGTTATTCCTACTCCCTGCTTAGCCTCAAATAACAAGTCTCAAATCCGACCTCTACTGGAGTATTGCTCGTACATTTGGGGTTCAGCACCGAGGCATTCTCTTCGTCTTCAGATTCCATTCAGAAAAGAGCCATTCGCTTGATAAACAGCTCAACTCTCACAGATACCCTTCACCCTCTAGAATATAAAAGAAGAGTTGCAGACCAGTCATTGCTCTACAGATATTTCCATGGCAGATGCTCCAGAGAAATAAAAACTCTTGTACCACCATTGCTCGGCACGCTGATCAGTCTCACACATTTACTCTCAAGATTGACACTACAAGGACCAATCTTCATCAAGAATCCTTTTTTACAGTGCTGCTACGGAACGGAATAAGCTTCCAAAATCAGTTTTTCCAGAGAACTATGACCTGCAACTTTTCAAAAAGCGTGTCCACAATCATTTCCTTTCTATAATCCCTTCCGCTTCTAATAGTCGCAGTGCGGGCCGTCCGCGGCCCACACGATAGGTCTACCCTTTGCGACTATTTTCATAAAAAAAAAAATTTTTGGCAGTTCTAAAAATTTCTACCACCTTTTACAACTCTTTATTAAAGCATGTCATAAAAATGAACCTTTTGAAATCATTGCCTCTTAATCTCCAAATTTATTATGGTCCAGGAAGAAGCCCGTGTTCCATGTATTTGCAACAGCTACATTCGTGACTCAGATGCATTTACCGTATGGTTTTTTCTTGCAGCTAGGTAGTTGCAAAAAACGATCTTTAATAGGGTTTTTAGATCTCGCGAGTCCTGTGTGTCTTTCAAATATAACTTCAATGCCTACATAACGGGATTTTTGCATAAAATTAAGCTTTGGGGCGTGCCCAATGATCGCTCTACATGAGTTTGTCGATTGTTGGTTTCTGTCATGCCAATAGTTCTAAGCATTTATATTTTTATGATGTCTCATGTGATTTACTTTGACTTTAAATCAATCCAAACACATCTTATTCAGCGTCTTAAAACAATAAAATATACATTGAATTTTTTTAATATTTTTTCCAAACCCCCTTCTCTTGATTAGAAGTAGATATTATGAATGTTTTTTAATTTCACACTTAATTTTTTTTATTTATGAAAAAAAGTGATATACAAATGGGGAATAAATAAGTTTTGTTAAAGTTGTTACGTATGATTTTTTCATCGCAATACGAAAGTACATAAAGAAATGTTGTCGGTTGATTTTTCACGGCGACTTTCGTTATTTTCACCACGAGTTTCCATCCGAATCGATAGCCAAAGTCTAATAATTATTTTCACACTTATCGAACACCATTACAGGAGGTCAGCTAGCACGTTTTCCGTGTGATTTCGTACACACATCAAGCCTGGCGGCGCTCTGATATTCGTTCGACTGTCTCTGTCTATTTCCATGCCGTGCAAGGAGGCAAAATCCACAGCCCAAATTACCCCTGTATATATGGCAATACTACGAATAGGCTGGACCACCAAGTCCGTCTATGTACTTGACGCGCTTATGTATTCCAGTGCTTATATACCTGGCACATAGATGATTTTCAGGGACTGAAATTTTCAGTTTATAGCCGACTGCGAAACCCCTCTCACAATACCCCCAAACCTGTCTATACCTACAGTTATTATAAAAAATATTACACAACCAGATATCCGTAAGTTTCATTATTTTTTTTATTAAATATTCGCACCGCTTAAGTCTCGCTTATGTAATGTGTGAATTTGGAAGGAATTCTGCGCCGCCCAGACTCCAAGATGGGTTTTATTGGGAGTTCGTTTTATTTTCATTCTTAGACGCATGCTTATTCGTGAAGGCTTCTCGCCTGCTGCTTTTACTTCGGTTTATTTTCGCAGATTGCTTTTAAATCTTTTGAAGATGTAAATTTTTTTTCATAAAAAATTCGTCCCCTTTCTCTGGTTACAGTTTTAAAAAAAATTACTTATTTTTCAATAATTTTTTTTATTTAAAAAAAAATAAACCTGTGCAAACTTTTCCTTTATTATTTTTTTTTTAAATTTTTTAACAATCGTTGAATGTACATTGTCATTAAAGAATGCTATAAGTTTTTTTAGCTTTTTCCAACTTAAAAATATAGTCAAAGAAAATTTTTATAAACAATGCTTGTGGTTGTTCGCATGTTTAGTTGAGTTTAAAACAGTTTTTACGAAGTGGGAATGTTTTTTTAATAGTTTTAATAAAAGGGGACATTTAAAATAAAATATTTTAAAAGAAATTTTTTTAAAAAAATTTATACAAATAACATGTTTGTTAAAGAATGCTGCTGTATCATTTGTCAGTTTTTTTAAACTTTAAAAAAACAGAAACAAAATTCTTAAAAACTGCTAATTTGTATGGCATGCTTAAATAAATTAAGAATTGTTTAAACAAAGTAGGATACTTTCATCAAATGTTTTTTGAATAATTTAAAATAAAATGGATAATTAAAAATGGAATATTTTAGTGTATATTTTGTTAAATTAACACTTGATGAAAATATCTTGATGAGCCAGCCGGTTGACGGAAACAAAAGTTAAATATTTTTCTTTCTTCTTTTGCAGAAATTATTCATTAGACTACAGTACAAAAAGAAAATCTTGTGATATTACAAATCTTTTCGGCTTATAATGTTCCTACATTACCCCCAAATCGCAGTTCGCTATCGACGAAGTTTTACAAGAGGATCAACAACAATCTCTTAAGTTAATTTAAATAAGTTTTTCGCATAAGTTTCCAACCTAAAAAAAAAACGGGCACATTGACATTATTTCGGTAATCGCTTATTTTAAACTGTTTTTTAACGCGAGTTAAAGATATTGACAACCTGCATCGGGCAAACGAAACATCTAAGGCAGACTCAATAATTTAACTTCGACCACAACCTCAGTTTTTTTAAACATAGGGCAACAATCCATCCACGTTTACGTTCGTAGTTTTGCAAAAAACTGGGCATATATAATATATATTTATAAATATACTCAACGGGCAAGTTTTGTGAACTTTAATACAACCTATATATATATATATACACACACAAGATACAGTGAACATTTTCGTTAAATTCAGTTTCTTTCGACTGATTTCAAGAAGAATTTAATTTCGGCAACACCGTTCGACTAATAAAACAAAATCTGTGATCTAGATAGAGCGTTTAAAAGAAGTTTTATTTAATAAACATTTAGGTGTATCTACCAAAAAAAAAATTAAATAAATTTATTTTCAAAACACGCACGACAAAAAAGAAGAAGAAATCTAAATCGTATTTTTCCAAAATCTCGACTAAAGTGCCTTATATCGTCGGCCTTATATCCAAAAAAATACTTCCTATTAGAAAATTTGTATGTTAGTAAAAAATAAAAAAAAAACACAAAAAAAATAAGAAACTAAAAATATACGTTGTGGCTTATATTCGGTAAAAGTACAAAATTGTTGAAAATTAATACGTTTTTAAGAAAAAATAGTCTAAAAATTTCCTAAATCGTGACTAACTCTGCCTTCGACTTAATATATCAAATAAATCATATACCAATCGCGACCGTTAAACTCAATTGTGACTTTATCTACCAAGGACAAAGGTGAGTTAAATGTTATTTCAAATTAACGCCTTTTTTGCTACCAGAAAAACCCGGCATTTTGGATATTTAATGCTCTACATGTACAGGAACAATAAATTTTTTAGTTCAGAATTTTTATAATTTATTTGCTCCTAAATATTAAAATAAATATATATTTGGGTACTATCAGGCATTTAAATATTTCACTTACAGTCAAAGCAACTAAATTTTTTGGTTGGTAAATAAGTGCAACAAACTTCAGGGGGTGATTCTGCATGAAAAAATAATGACAGTTTGATATATAAACATAGGTCCGCAAATACTTCGTTTCAGAGATACGGTGTGTTAAAGTTTTTCTTAAAAACTGATGATTTATTTATTGGTCTGAAGCCGGTCGAGATATGCAACTGAACAGTTTTTTAGTTTTATTGGATGTGGGATATTGTCAAAGTTATGTTGCCAATTTGTTGGGTAAAAATCGTTTCACAATAAGTCGTATAAGACACTTAAATGAGGTAGGAATTTATTCTAAAATACAAGGGCAATGGCAAAAACGATGCACTAACGACCAAGATGAACGTTTTATTAGACAAAACCCTTTAAAAAACAGGACTGTCACTAGTTCTGTGATTATAAATATATATTACCATACAAGATGAATGACAACAAAAGTAAAGATTAAAAATAAAACTAATACCTACAGTTTTTCAATACATTTTTAAAGGATGGTAAAGATGAACCAACCGAACAGTTTAATTTTGTTTCTGTCAGTGTTAGCTGATTTCTTTATTTTGTTAAGGGTTTCGTGTTGGCCACAATTTGTTCTACAAAACAGAATCTTAAAGATGTCACTACTTCTATCACTAACATTTAGTAAGATAAGCTCGATAAATTCAAAACAATCAATACTTTCCGATTACTTTATGGAGGAGTACCAGTCTTATATGTATAAAAGTATTCAAATTTCAAGCCTTTCATATTTATGAATTATTTTATTCTTCTTTTCTTTATTTCCAATTTAAAGCCACAGACTCTTGGAATTTTTTTTTTAATATTCTGTAGGAGACCTATATCAAATTTGTAGCATGGTGACCAAATGATAAAATTGTATAGACCTCACCTGTGCCCAATAAATGATCTTGACAGCATTAACAGACAGTTCACTTGCTAAACGAACAGAAAAGCTCAACATATTACACGAGTTGAGTTTTCTATTAGGTGAATCTTGAAAGCCATTTTTGTATCGAATACAAAATACAACACCTAAATCTTTATCCTATTGTTTTCTGATAAATTTGTGCCTTTAATATAGTAAATATCATTAATAGCCTTGGTAGTTCGTGAAAAAGTTATTTTTTGTCATAACCGTAAACTCATTTTTGGTAAATTAATATTACCCCACCTAGAAAGGTTGTTTAGGTCAAACTGTAAGCTCTCCACATCAGACGTGAATTAGACTGTTCTGGACAAAAAACTATTGGTAATAACATTAGAAAGATCATTAAATATATTAAATAATAACAGTCCCCTGGTGAATCCCTGGGGTACACACGGGATCTGATACTGAACTATCACATTTTACATATTGAACTCTACCACTAATATAGGATTTAATTCATTCTAAAATGGTTTCCTTAAATTCCAGAGATGATGACAACAAATAAAAAATTATGGTAGTTAATAAGGGAGCATCTACATAGCAGACTAACTTTAGCACAGGTCATTTGATGGTTTTATATGTACACAGCAGTGTTTAAAATTTGATGCATTATCTTGATGAAACAAAACTGTCTTTTTTCCAAATGAGGCCGGTTTTTTTATTTAATCTTCTGAACACGCTGCCATGAGTTCGCATAATCCTAGCCATTGTTTTTTTCCTTTCTGAATATAATAATCTGTTCTCGCTTGACGATACAGAGACCTTTAGCACACATTTAAAATAAAGCTTATATATTATAGGTTAAAACCTTTAAAATATAAGTAATGATTGTAAAAAAACACCAAAAATCCCCCCCAGTTTGTGGATATGATTTGGAGAAAACTGCAATACTTCATTAGCATTATTTCGTCTAATTTCTGCTGGAATTTTATAACTTTAAAATATTAAGTGCAAAGTACTGAGTTTCTTAAAAAAAAATTTATTATTTATTATTTGTTGACTCGTGTTTGGTCTTACTCGTGTGACTAGTGAATATAATTCTCGGAAACTTCTCCAATGTTCATAAATATAATGAGAGGTAATTTTCAGTGTTTTAATAACTAATTACAAAAAAAACGTAAGCTGTTGCTGTTAAAAAGCCTGTTAATAAGATCATAACTGATATCGGTTAAGATTAAAATTGTCACAATATTGAAACCGGACTCAAGAGCTAGGATGGTATACATGTGCTAGAAAATACACCTATAAGACTTTTGTTTTTGACGGTGGTATAATTATTGTATGGGAGTTGTCAGGATAAACGGAGCTTGCACGGAATGGTTTAACATCGAAAAGAGTGTGAGACGGGGATGTGTGGCTTCGCCATGACTGTTTAACTTATACGTAGACGATTGTTTAAAAGAATTGAAAGAGAGTGCGTATGGATTGAAAATAAATGATTTGATCGTCAAATGGCTTCTTTACGCCGATGATCAAGTCATATTAGCGTCATCTGATAAGAAGTTGCAGGCGATGGTTAATGTTATGTATGATGCTCTAAAAATCAAAGGGATAAAAATAAATGTAAGCAAAACGAAAGTAATAGTTTTTGAAAGAGAAGAAAGCATGACAAACTGTGAAGTTCTGATTAAGGGAAAAAGAGTGAAACAAGTAAATAAATTTGTGTTAGTTCCTACACTTATGTATGGTAGTGAATGTTGGGTTTGACAGAAGAAGCATGAAAATAGGATTAATGCTGCGGAGATAAGTAGTCTGAGAAGTATAGCCGGAGTGACTCGGTTAGATAAAGTAAGGAATAGTGAGATAAGAGAACGCTGTGGGGTAAAAGAAGATGTGGTTACAAAGATGGATAAAGGAAAGTTTAGATGGATTGGACACGTAGAATGGATGGATGAAGGAAGATTGACGAAACAAATTTATAAGGCGAGTGTGAATGGACAAGTCAGTAGAGGTCGAGCTCGGCGAACATATCTCGATCAGATCAACATTGTTTTGAAGAAAGGCCAAGTCAAGAGTACCAACAATCTACGAGCATGAATGAGAGCCCTGATGAAAGTAGAGGAAGCAAAAGGTGTGTGTAAGAACCGTAGCAAGTAAAAGAAAGCGGTCTCTGCCTACCCCTACGGGGAAAAAGGCGTGACTTTATGTATGTATGAGATGTAAAATGTATTGTTGATGAAGTATCGAAGAAATTATCAATAGCTATCGAATCAAAATTGGTAGCACTAGGTAGGAATACTGTTCTATTATTTGATTCTTTTAATTTCGATGGAATTTCTGAAGTTAGGAGGGTTTCTGCATTCTGTGAACTTTTAACAGCGTGGGCTCCCCAGTAGTAAACTTTAGAACTGTAACTTATACGTACTGGTACTCCTGAATCATTCATTTTTGTAAGTGTTTTAAAAACGCTTATAAAAGCACAAATTAAAATCAAGAAATTTCATAAAATCTCGCACAGAGCTCTAGAATGAAAAAGCAACAATTTTTGCTGATTTACTCTAACTATTGAAGATCAATTTGTTTTTTACTTTCGATTTCTTTGATTGCATTTTAAATATTAGCGTTTTTCCAATTATATTCGTGACTGTACAAAATACAAAAACAGGAACGACATTTACAGATGGAATTATTGGTTCAGAATCGCTACGCAAATTTTATATCAAAAATCGATAGGTAGTTGCAACAAAACATGTCCAAAATGCCGTAGTCTAACCTCAAAATTCGTTTTTCTGGTCGCAAAATCGCTTCTTAAAAGAAAATCGCACGCAGCTTTTTGAGTTTTTCACATTTTTTCTTTTTAAAAAAGATGTAAAAGTAAAAAACGCATGCGCACAACAATGAAACAAATGCAACTGTTCTTCTGCAATTGACATCTACAATAATTTATTTAAAGTGTTTTCAGCATTGAATTCATTTAGTACATAGACAAATATTCAAAATGGCCGTTATATACTGTTACGTCACGATATCCCTTCTCGCTCGTCCAATCGAAGCGCGTTCATTTGTACAGTAGTTTTTTAAAATAACGATAAATTATCCGGGGTGGCCACGCCCTTGCAAAATAATTATATCGATATTTGCAATAGAAATTTTTTATAATTTATGTATACATATATAGAATATATACCCCTATCAGCTATATACGCGTGTGTATGTAGTTATATGCATAAACATTTTGGATTGGGCGCATTTATTTACCATGCCAAAATGTAAAAATTTATTTTAATAATACTGAACATTATTTTCTTTATTTTATTAACTGTAACTTATGTTTCAATATTTGATGAAAATGAACTCTACTGAAATATATTTATTTAAAATTACCGAATTTCAATTAAAACAATTTTTATTTAACGTCTTTTAGACATCTAAAGTATCTAAAGTACGAGATTAACAAAAAAATAGTTATCATGTTACTGATTTGCATGTAGCTTATCTGAGGAGGAGTTGCAGCAAATAAATAAAGGGATAAATATCGATGTATGCAAGACGAAGGTAATGGTTTTAAAAAAAAATCATGATAAACTTCGAGGTGCTGATTGAAGGAGATAAAATGTAACATGTGAAAAAGTATGTGTACTTGAATTCAAAGTTTACGAGAGACGGAAAGTATCACTGTAACATTAAGCGAAGAGTGTTGGCAGGGAAACAAATGAATGGATCCCTTAATAACTTTACGAGCAGCCAGAACGTGTTTGGCAGAAAAAGTATGAAAGTAAGATTAATGCTACGAAGTGACTCTGATGGATAAACTGGGAAATAGTAAGATAAAGGAACGCTGTGGTGTGAAAGAAAATGAAGGAATGCATAGATAAAGGAGAAGCAAAAGACGTGTGTAAGAATCGTAGCAAATGGAAAGAAAAGGTCTTGGCCCACTTTGACGAAAAAAAGACGTGACTATATGTATGTATCATTAAAACTAACTAGCATACTGATGTCATCATTTACAATTTTTTTTAAATTCTAAAAGAGCCACCCAAACTTTGTGTACCTGAGTACAATTTTTATAAAAATAAATAAAAAATTTCATTAACTATGAATTGAATACCACAAGATAAGTTACAAAAAAAGATTTTTTTGTTTAACTATGGTAGACTAGCAAATGAAATAATGTTTGTTTTTGACTGTTAGAAAAAAATTGTTATTGTAAAAAAACCTTGAATCTGTCGCAATTGAACTCGATAAAAGGAAAAATCTACATTTTTAGTAAATAAAATGTTTATGTCAATTGTAACAAAGATTATAAGAATGAATTGTATAAAACGTAAAATAAATATTTAACATAGAGTTATTAATTGTTATTGTCTAAATAAAATAGTAAAGTTATCAGCCGCAAGATGGCGCCAAAAGAATTTGTCATTACAACTTTTCGTCATGTTTTTTACCGAGAGATAAAGACGTTTGAAATTATTAAAAATTTCATTGTAAAAACTTCAAAATCCATTCGCAACATTGTTTTTTTTTCGGTTGTACTAAAGATGTCGCAATTGATGTTATAAAAAATTAGGATCCAATAATATGGTCGTCATGTTTTGCAATACAGTTTTATTTATTCAATTTTTTTTTAAATAATTTTCACCACAATACTTCTTTCCATCCTTCGAAACCAATCTTTAAACTACATTTGCCACTTTTCGCTAGTGAGAATGGCAAACTCGTTGTCCCAAGCCCTCAATAGATCCTCATCACTGGAAAACCGGCGGTGCAAAGTCGCAGGGTGCAAAATCTGTACTGTAAGGAGGGTTCTCAAGCAATTTCAATCCTGTAGTAGTCAAATATTTGGTGCAGGCTTTCGAGCGGTGAGTTGAAGCATTATCTTGATGAAAGAACCAGATGTCCATTCTTGAATTTGGTCTCTCTTTAGAGAGTCGATTACTTTAAGAAGGCAATATTTAGTGTACCACTTGGCTGACTGTCTTTTGTGTGTTCAACACGACACTATTCACAATTCCAGACTTTGTCGGCACATCATAATAGTACAGCCAAGTCTCATCACCTGTCACGATGTTGTCCCAAGATTGTCCCTTAATCATATCCCGGTACCATTTTATACGTCGTGTCATCTGGTCTCCAATCAGACTAAGTTGCACCCAGAGAGAACGAACTTTTGTCTCATGTAAATGATCGTTCAGAATCAAACGAATTGCTAGTGCATTTTGGCCTAAGGTTTCCTTAATCTGGTTGTCACTCACCTGTTTTCGTCAAGCATTTTCCTCACAGCAGTAACATTTTTCTCCGTTACTGACGTTGATAACTTCGCAGAGTCGTTTAGTCTGACATTTCCTGTTTGGAATTCTCTGCACCACCTTAATATAGTTGTACGATGTGGACAAACATTACCTAGTGTAAGAGTCATTTATTTCAAGCACTGATATATGTTCAAACCACGAGCTAAGTTATACCGCAATACCACCCAAATATCATTTCGGGACCAAAATGCACATAACTTTTTCAATGGGTAGGTTCTTGATAGTTATTTTAGCATCTTGTCTTGCCAGGAAATTTTTTGATTTTCAACCGAAAAAGGAGGAGGTTCTCATTTTGACTGTATTTTTTTTATGTTTGTTACCTCAGAACTTTCGACAAGGTGAACCGATTTTGATTATTCTTCCGTCCCATTTTACGAAATCACTTCTATAAATTACAATATTGAATGAAACTTTTTGATGTAATTCGTTCCTTTAGATTATTTGCCTTGAAAAAATAATATAAAATTAAAATTGAAATATACGGATTTTATTTTAAATTACATTCGGAGTTGAGGAAAAAATGATTGGAACTTCGTTCCCTCGACCGCACAATTTTTTATGTTGTCCTTCTTCATTGGCCATCTCTACTTATTGCGCTAAAATTTTTATGCCGGATTGTTTTTTCTTATATTCTCAAAAGGTCAGAGTCTCTTTTAATAAAAGTGCAAGTCTCGGATCAGTATAGAACAATTAATCAAACTACTTATCACTTTATGAATTAAAATTTTAAGTTTAATATTTCGTAGCTGAAACTAGACAAGGTCTCTTAATAATGCCTCGACAACAATAATACGAAAAAAAACAACCTAAAATTCTCGTAAAAGGAAAAACGATTGTAAATATTATGATCTGTTTACAATTTTCAGCTAACGCTTTCCAGACAGTTAAAAATAAATGAAAAATAGAAAATACTAAAAATTTTCCGCTGTTTGTAAATCGACATTCGGAAAAATGGATGTTTAGATCGTCATAATAAGTTTTAATTTAAATTTTTATGATAAGCTAGTGCCTAACATTTAAATTTTCGTCGAGCTTACGCCTCGCGAATAATTGAAAATTTTCTTAAGTAAGAGTGACACGGTTGTAAAAAATAATTACATTCTTTTATTATGAAAATCAGTGCAAGCAACCCAGACAGTTGGTATATTTGCATTGAAGTGTATTTTTAGAATATTAACCTATTTTTTAGTCTGCCAGAATAATACAAACGTGTGATAAACAAAGCTGCAAAGCAGAGTAATCCTTTCTTTTTCAAGGTAAAATAAATTTTCGAATTATATTTCTAAAGCAATAATATTTTGAAATATATTGTGTATTTTCATTAAATAAAATTAAAAACTTATTTCATCCTTTCGTCTCGAGTTATCGATGTCAATTTAAAAACGGAAATTCGACAAATAGAAGTTTTTCAAGCCCTTAAGAGCCACAGTTTATTAAATCATACGTATCTTTTTTTTATTAAAAGATTAATTACTCGAAATTTATTGATTGCAGAAAATCCTGATTTGTCCTTTTTTTTTCTGCTGCTTTTTCTTCTTAAAAAGGACCTGGTCCTGTTTAATGCCTCCTTCGGAGCTCTTCCTGTGACGCTGAGCTCCAGCTTTCGTACCATCTCTTGGGTAGACTACCCAAAAAACCAAACCAAACTCGGCAGACAGGCTGCCGAGTTTGGTTTTTGCGACTTTGCCTATCTTTCATCTGGCATCCTTTCCAAATGTTCTCTCCAACACCTCTTGCGTGTTTTAGCCCATCTTATCACATCCTGTATTTCTAGTTCTAGTCCCAGTATCCAGAACGTGTGATAAGTAACTTCGTTCCAAACATTCTTATAAAAAAAACTCATTGTTTTAAAAAAGACTTAACATTGTAGGACTTATATAACAATCTATTGAAGGAGCTACAAACTTCTTGTCTATAAACTACAGAAGCGGACCTCCGTCTGTACATTAAATAAGTAGCTGTCAGTGTCACATAACAGGTATTTACTGTACATGTGGGATAAAGGCATCATTAATATACAGTGTGCGACAAACATCGGGGGGTGATTCTGCATGAAAAAAAATAATGACATTTTGCTATATATAATCGTATGTCCGCGAAAACTTCGTTTCAGAGATACGGGGTATTAAAGTTTTTCTTAAAAACTGACGATTTATTTATTGCTCTGAAACCGGTCGCGATACGCAAATAAATTTTGGTGGGTTTTAAGAGGTGTAGCATGTTTTGACTTGCAATTAAGAATTTTATGTTCATCATTAGCGCGCATACGAATAATGATCCCAATTTGTTTTAAAGAAAAAAATGGTACGTCACTAAGATATTTTAAATTAAAAATTATGTTTAAATTAAATTTGTGACAAAAAATCTCTTCTGCCTTTTTTTTTTGTAAAGGGCGCCGTTATTATGTAAAAAAATAAAATATCTTAACGCGTATTTTTTATTTTTTTAATACATTATCTAGAACTATTTAATACAATAACATTCAACCAGAACCCGCATCTCTGAAAACGAAGCATTTGTGGACATAAGTTTATATAGCAAACTGTCAATATTTTTTCATGCAAAATCACCCCCCGATGTTTGTCGCAATTATTTACTAACACCCTGTCTCTCTTTCTGTCAGTCGTACTCTCAAAGTTGAGAGGTCGTGATTCCATGATTTTCAATTTGTGTTGTTGATGATCTGCTTTCAGAGTGTTCTATTTTCTGTGTCTCTAATGGTTGTTTGTAAGGGTCTTCCCGTAATTTTCTTTATCTGGTCTACCCATCTGGTGGAAGAGCGACCCCTTGTCTTCTGGCCTTCTATTTTTCCTTGTATCATCAATTTTTCCATGTTGTCTCCTTGTCTTCTGTTTGTATTCCCATAGTATTGGAGAATTCGTCGTCGGTATATTGTTGACAGTCGATCTTTTATGCCTAATTCTTGAATAACTGATACATTTGTCCTCCGTGCTGTCCAAAGGATGCACAGTAGTCTTAGCCAGCACTAGAGCTCAAAGGAGTCAATTCTTTCCCTGTCTGCTTCTTTGATCGTCCAGCTTTCTACACCATACATAAATATTGCGAATATCAGTGTTTGTACAAGTTTTATCTTTGTCTGTCTTTCCATATGATTTTTAGATTGGTCATCGATGTTCATCCCATTTGTATGCGTCGTCTAATTTTAGGTTCGCAGTTTCCCAGGTTATTTATCAAGGCTCCTAAATATGTTAGGCTGTCGGTTCTTTCGATGTCTGCTAAGTTGTTTCCATCTTGTTACTGTTGTAGCTTGTTTCCTCTGTCTACTATCATTATCTTTGTTTTATTTAGATTTATCTCTAATCCTAGCGTTTGGCTTTCTTCTGTTAATCGTTGTAATTATTGTAACATTTTCTGTTCGTCGTCTGCTATTAGAGTGGTATCGTCAGCGTACCTGAGGTTGTTAATTTCCTGTAGGATTGTGTAAGTTGCAAAAGAGTGTGTAGGACGAGTTATGTAGGCACACTAATATATTAATAATGCATTATCACACATGTATAGTACAAAATTTTATCTGACTGCATTTGTTTTTAAAATTACCTGATCCTGCTCAATATACGGGACATTGCTTCCGGCGATTATTAGCTTCATAGCTTGCAGATACAGAAGCAGATCTTTTGACTAAGGCTACATGGACTTTGGAAAAGTAATATTGTTGCTAATGGATACATAGATTTTTCCATTGAAAATAAAAAGAAAGTTGCCGCGAATATTTTAGGAGAACTAGAACTAGAACCTTTACTAAGTCTTAGTAATAGTTGTAATAATTACGGTTTAAAAGTAACAACAAAACCAGGAATAGCTTCTTCGGAAACAGACGTGTCGAATTGTGAACGTTGTACGATTAATATTTACAGCAAATAGCTTATTCACAGTGTCAAATGTTTCTATTTATTTTTGTAGGTTTCTTACTCAAATAAAACGTTTATTAGTTCTTTTTGTTTATTTTCTGTCTGACGTCATTGGGCACAGCAAATGTGACGTGAAAGTCTGTATCAACAAATGTCAATAACATCGAGTATCGAGTGAGTGTGAGTAGTTAGGTTAGGTATTTGGTATTTGCTTGAAAGTGGCTAGGTCAGTCAGTTTTATTTTGATTTTATTGCACATTTAGAAGGTAAAGTTACATTTTTTTTGTAAGAAGTAACCCAAAAAACTTTAGAAAATTACTGAAAGCGGTTTTGTGAAGATGCTATCAGATAATTTCCCAAAATTGTTGGATGTGTTCATAATGACCACATTTTTAACATCAAATCCCGGTTTCAAGTCTGTTGAAATCAAAGAAGTAAAACTTAAAGGTGATTACGTATTATTTATAATGTTTATTTTACTTCTTTCATAACCTTACTACTTGTTTGTTTGTTGTCATATACTATTACGTCACAACAAGCGCGGCGTTTAAATTGCCCGTGTTGGTTGGCTATTTTTAACTTTTTTTTTAAGTTGAAATTTTTTAAACTTTTATTAAGCGATGTAAACTATAAATAAAAAAATAAAAATAAAAAAATGCATATATGCATTTTCCCTATTACTTGATTATTGTTAATCGCGAAAATTTATTATAATTTGTGCTGATCGACTGGATACCATACAGCTCTCTGTTTTTCATTGAAATTTCTATATTCCACAAATATTTTTTCATATTTGTATAAAATGAATAGCCAAGTGCGTGCGTTTTCCTTATATATATATAAGTAAGTGACATAACCTTATTATATTAGGATATTACTGGATGAACTAGTACCATCTTTGGTTCATAAGATTTATTGAAGTAAAACTGATGGCTGGTATTTTAGGCAAGTTTTAATATTAGCATAATGCCAGACAAGGCATTTTTTCAGATAAAAAACTCAGCTGTCGGGTCAAGGTTATGAGTCATTTATAAATATTTTATGGATAAACAGCTACCAGCTTCATAGCAAATAATATATGGTACATCGTGTGATTGTAAAATTGTGGTTTATAATGATGACAAATGTGCTGAGAGATATTTTTGTTCCGAAAATATTTCCTGGAACTTTAAAATATAAAGTGAATATAAATATATTTACGATACTCGTTTTTATGCCGCAAAATTATTTCTATTGTACACTACTTACACGTGTTATACACGAAATGAATAACAATATTTTCTATTTGTATACAAAAAACTGTTGCGGTATTGATTTAGGCGGTTTACTATAAATATGTATCCATACAACAAAAAATCACTGTGATTTTAGACGCAACTTATGTCCGAAGAAAAATTATTTATAGATAGAGCCGTGACCAAGAATTTATATGCAGGGGGTCCCTGAAAATAGTGCGTTCTTTGAAAGGAGGTGTAGAATGAATAATTAGGAACAAAAAATTCGTATAGACTTTTTTTTTAATCATCCGTTTTCCCAAAAATTGAAAACAAAATTTTGATTTAAATGTAGGTTTGGCAACAATGCGTTGTACTTTAGTAAACAAAAAGTTCACACAAAAAGTACCACCGATAAATTTAATTAGTTATAAACGTGTTTGTTACGAGTAAAAAACTAGTCACAACATTTATTTTCAGACAACGGTCGTAATATTTGTTAAACTGCCTGCGTTTTCGATTCGGGAATATCACATGTTATTTACATACATTTTTAATTATATTTAAACCCAAGATTTTATACTCAACAGACAGAAAACTTCAGAAAAAAATGTTATAAGACTTTTTTACTCTGCATATTGTTTTATGTCTTGTGTCTAAAGAAACGCACTATTTTCGGGGACACCCTGTATAGTTTGTTGGCGTATTGTACTGCTCTTTTTATAAATTCAAATTACACTCCGACTATTTTTATTAAAACGATGTTGTAACGAAGTTATTGTCTGGATTATCTTATCTTGATTAATAAATCTTACCATAAAAAAGTTATGTTCAATACTACTTGGTACGAACCGTGTATTTAGCGCCCTCTATGAAAATCAGATATAAAAACAAACTCATGGCATGTATCAGCTTTTAAAACATATTCGTATAAAATTTCATTACAATGTTTCCAGTAGTTTCGGCAAAATCGTAATAAATGTGTATAATTTTTTTTTCTTTAAAGCCCTTTATCTTGAATACGGATGGCGTTACGAAATTTTTTTACCAAGCAAACCCCAATTATTTTTGTTTTCTACCTATCCTAGAGACGGGTTCATGTTTTTTTGAAACACCCTGTATACTGAAAACAGTCCACCCCGATATTTGTTATAAACAATTGAAAACAGCTCCCACTTATAAACTGATAAGAAAAATTTTGAAAGAATACGGTTGACATAAACAGAATATTGTTAATGACAATTATAATTTGTTATAAACAATTTGAAATCGTTCGTATTCGACCGCTCACTTTGTTACCCGCCGAAAGGGTCCGACAAGGTCGAGCAACTGCTGGAACCGCGTCGAATAATGGAGAAACAGGTAGAAAGATCTGGAACTGTGATATCGGAGATATATAAAGGGGGAAAAGATCATAACAAAAACAGTATTAGCTTATGTGTTTACGAATTATTAAATGTAAATAGTTATATAGAGTTGTAAAAGTTGTATTGCTAAGTGAATATTTAAGTGGTTAATGAAAATAGAAGTTATTGTATTGAAATAAACATTTTTTTGTTATTAATTCTATATTAAAATTGTTTAAAAAAGTACACGTAAGTAGTGTGTCGTCTTGCACCAAGAAATTCATTCAGAAAAAATTCCAAACAAATATAAAAAAAATAAATGAACGAGAATGATAATTATTTAATACTTATAAGGAAGACATCCTTCTCACACTCTTGTCATTCTTCTTAACGAGGATGATAATAATATTTACAATTAAAGTAAAAATAGTCGCTAATGTGAACAAACTCCAACAATAAAAAAACTCGTTCGAGAAGAGAAAACGCTTACAGATAAAAATGTAAAAATACTTTAACCATGACCAATCTCAAGATGATTTATAGTTAAGTACTGTAAACATGGATATACATGATACACTGCTATGAAGTAATGAGTTTCAATTACTATAAAAAGATTATTTTCTCGGAAGTACCGAAATAAAAACGTCTTTTACATGTTGAAACACACTATTTTGGGTAAAAGTTTACAATAGATATTATTAGGACCAGGTGTTTTGATACTCCATACTCCAATTTTTAATTTAATGTTGTTTTGGAATTAAATTGTTTAATAATCAATGTCTGCAGGTGTGGTAGTAATTAGTTGCGTAACAAAAATTATGAAGATTAATTTGGTAATGGAGGTTTTTAAAGAGTAGGAATAAACTACTACTAACCAATACAGGCCTATGTAATACAGGCCTAACTAATACTCCGATTGAGATTAATTAAACACCATAAATCGATTGAAGGCTTTTAAAATGAGGATGTTCCGTAGGCTTTTAAGAATATGGTGGATAGATCATAAAACCAACGAAGAAGTTTTGCGGCGAATGCGACAAGATCGACAACTATTAAGCAAATATTAAGGTCATAAATTTCGTTATACTAAATATGATATATTAAAACTAATAATGGAAGGCAAAATCAAAGGACGGCGTGGTGTGGGGCGAAAAAAGCACTGCTGGCTGAAAAACATCAGAGATTGGACCGGCCTGGGTGCCCATTCCTTATTAAAAACAGTACAAGATCGAATAAGGTTTACCATGATTGTTTTCAACCTTTATTAATTGAAGATGGAACCTTAAGTAATAGGAAGTTAAAAAAGAAAAATTCTAAAAAAGTAAATTATTGTTATAGTCAACACAGGCAAAATTATAAAGCAAAACGATCAGGGTATGAACAAATCTGAAGAAAAGGGTAAGATCTTGGTCGGGGAGCTAATGAACACAAATTGTTTTAATGGCACCTCCAAGTATAAAAGAAAGTGCACAAAACCAATAACTGCATAAAATCTCAACCTACGGTTAACCTTAGGACTTTTTAGTAAAACCTAAGTCTTTCCAAGCCTTAATGGTAGAAGCCTGAATTGTTCTATGATTGTGGTCAATTTTGAACTTTTACCAGCATTCACTCAGCAGATCTTAGATATTAATTTAGAGACACTACCATTGTTGTGTGCATTTACAAAATATATGAATATAAATAATTTAGAAAATAAAACAACAAAAAAATACCAAATTATTATTACTGAAAATGTAAAAAGTAAAAAAATAACCGATGTTTCTGTAACTATAGAAGCAAAATATCCAAAAAGATTAAATCTCTACTTAAAATAAGAAATAAAGCAAAATTGCTGGTAAATATATAAATGTGAAGAGTGGTCAAGCTATCATCACAGTGCCACAATAGCATAACATGTTGCAACAAGTAGATACTACTGACAAAGACAATTATTAATTATACCAAATGTTTAGAATCTTTATTTTTGTTTATTATACTATTCAATGTTTTAAAATGAAGTAGTTGACATGGCTTGGCTAATAATTTTAATTTTTAATAAATATTTAGTAATTTTTTTATTATTATTTACCAATATGTGCCGTATCTTTGTGGTAAAACCTAAGATTTGCTTGGTGAATGCTGATAAAAGTCTGAAATTGACCATAATCATAGAATAGTTCAGACTTCTACTTCAAGACTTGCTAAATCTTAGGACGGAAAGTATGACTGTAATATTGAGCGAAAACAAAAGAATGAGGCGCTGCATAACTTTATGAGCATCCAAAACGTATCAAAGAAGGAAAGACTGGCTGTGGTTTCTACACTTATGTATGGTACTGAATGTTGGGTTTGGCAAAAGAAACATCCAAGTAAGGTCAATGCTGCGGTGTGAAAGAAGTGGTGACAAAAAGATAGATACAGGAATGATGGTTTGGACACATATAGAGGATGGATCAAAGTAGATTGACAAAAGAGATTTATAAGGTGAGTGTGTATGGACAAGTCGATAGAGGTCGACCTCGGCGAATATAATTATCTCGGTCAGATTGTTTTGAAGAAAGGCCAATAACCGACGAGCATGTCTGAGAGCACTGATGAAATTAGAAGAGGCAAAAGATGTGTGTAAGAACCGAAGCAAGCGGAAATAAATTTTGGACATTTTTTTAAAATATTCTAGACCAAATGAACTAACATTTTACCAAAAAGAAAATAACTTTAAAGTAAATAACCACTTTTTAATTGGGCCAATGGGGGTGCTAATACAAGGACACAAAGAATTATTTAGGTCCAAAATCACAGAGTTGGTACTGTTTTGCAAAATGCCGCAACAATTGTTTAGTCGCGAAATATTTTTATTGAAACAAATGTTCGTGAAATGTTTTTCGGTTAGTACAGGTGGTACTAGAATGCGGATTGCTGCCAGTTTAAGCGATATTAGTTGAATTTTTCCTATCAGCGCCAATGCGTCTCTCTTGCCAACCGTATTAACAATAATATTTATGATTAGGAGCAAAAATAACCACAAATGTTAACAAACTGAAACAAGATGTAGAAAATTAACGTAGATAAAAAAAACGTGCAGATGATAAAAATGACATAAAAATAAATTCTTAACTACCATAACCTATCTCAAGTTGAGTTATTTCAGTTAAAGTAGGCTGTAAAAGAACGCAATAAGAAAGAAAAAACACATGCAAATAAAGTACTGGAGAAAGAAACGCTAGGTCAACGAACTAAGATATATGTAGCCGTCTCTGTCCCACGCATTGGTCGGCTTAGTTTTAACCAGTGACGGAGGTGCGAGGGTGTCGGTCACGAATACGTATACCGAGCGTCCTAAATAAACGATAATTCCACGACGCTTCACAACCTATGTTTTAACTACTAAAATAACTACAATCTATAAGATTGACTCTCTAGAAAAGCCGATCTCACTGTGCCTAACATAACTTTGTCAGGAGTAACCATACCACTGAAGTCATCCATATCGATGCTTGGTATTACTATCAGCAATAACCTTTTTCCTGGGAAAATCACGTGAGGTCCATTGCCAAAAGTGCATCCCAAAAACTTGGTTTTTTGTTTCGTGCCAAGAGCTATTTCACCTCCAGTCAGCTGCTTATGATCTATAAGGCACAGATCCGACCTGTACTGGAGTACTGTTCCCATATTTGGAGTGCAGCACCTAAACATATCCTGAAGCTACTGGATTCTGTCCAAAAAAGGGCAATTCGTCTCGTCGGTGATGCCTCGCTTACAAACTCGCTCACTTGTCTGGAACACCGTAGAAAAGTTGGCGATTTGTCTCTATTTTATAGATATTTTCATGGGCGATGCTCTTCTGAAATATCAACAATCGTTCCTCCTTTGGCAGTCTCTTCAAGATTAACCCGTCAAGTTCAGTCTTCACACCCCTTCGTGTTAACTTTGGAGACCTGCAGAACATCACTTTCCAAAGACTCATTCATCCAACGAATTGCGAGGCTTTGGAACTCATTGCCTAGGGAGGTGTTCCCCGAGGCATACAACCTCCAGAAATTTAAGAACACCAACTCCTACCTTCTTTCCCTTGGTTCCCACGATGTTCTCTGAACATTACAGGATATCCCTTTTCGTGGGAACCAGAACATAAAAAAAAAAAAAACATTATAGTAACACAAAATATTTGTTGCTAACATTTTTTCCAAAATTTTTCATTTACATTTTGATAAATAAAAACAAAACAATATCGCAATTAATTTATGAATAAAAATATAATATCCACAGGATGGGCCACTAGAAAGTTTTCCATATAGAGAGGAGTAAGACAGGGCGATAAGTTATCCTCAAAGATATTTAACAACGTTCTAGAATATGCTTTTAGGACCCTAGACTGGGATAACAAAGGTATCAGTATAGATGGGAAAAAATTGAACAATCTACGCTTTGCGGACGACATAGTGCTGATAACAGATGATTTGAGGGAGGCCCAATTCGATAATAAAAGAGCTGGAGTGGGCAACAAAAAACTTTGGTCTGTGTCAAAAAAAAAATCATGACTAATTTATCACGAAATTAGAATAAGTCGAGTCATTCAAACGCAGCAACTACAAAGAAGAATCTCTCTAGGGTGGGCTGCATATGGTAGACTAAGAGATGTCTTTAGAAGCAGCATACCAATAAGCCTAAAATCAAAAGTCTTCAATCAATGCGTATTACCAGTAATGACCTACGGTGCCGAAACGCTTACACTGACAAGGAACACCTTACATAGATTGAAGGTTGCTCAGAGAAAAATGGAGAGAGCTATGCTTGGAATTCGAACCCAAGATCGCGTAAGAAATACGTACATCCGGCAAAAAACAAAGGTCCTAGACATAATACAGAGAATCACGACACTAAAATGGAAGTGGGCAGGACATGTTGCGAGATTCAAAGACGACAGATGGTCTTTATGAAAATAAATTAGAGAACCCGCGCAGACAAAAAAAGCAGAGGAAGACCGCCAATACGTTGGAGCGACGATATTAAAAGAGTAGACGGACACAGGATTCGAAAACTCAAGATAGAGCCCATTGGAGCAGTTTAATGGAGGCCTATGTTCAGGCTAGGAGATGATAAAGATGAGCAAAAAGAAGCAAAAGAAGAAGTGTAAAAGTTATATCAATGCTGCGGAGATAAGTAGTCTGAGAAGTATAGAAGACGTGATTCTGATGGATAAAGTGAAGAATAGTAAGATAAAAGAACGTTGTGGTGTGAAAGAAGATGTAGTTACAAAGATAAATAAAGAAATGCTTAAATGTTTGAATACGTAGAGAGGATGGATGAAAGAAGATTGACGAAATAGATTTATAAGGTGAGTGCGAATGGGCAAGTCGATGGGGGTTGACCTCGGCAAACGTATCTCGATCAGATCGAAATTT
This sequence comes from Agelastica alni, assembly GCA_950111635.1. Taxonomy (NCBI): domain Eukaryota; kingdom Metazoa; phylum Arthropoda; class Insecta; order Coleoptera; family Chrysomelidae; genus Agelastica; species Agelastica alni. The sequence continues at coordinate 29,105,014 of OX467717.1, forward strand.
TTTGGAAGAAAGGCCAGGTCAAGAGTACCAACAACCGACAAGCATGTATGAGAGCGCTGATGAAAGTAGAAGAAGCGAAAAATGTGCGTAAGAACCGTAAGCAAGTGGTCTTTGCCTACCACTACGGGAAAAAGACGTAATTATATGTATGTATGCATGTAAAAATATAACAATGTTATTATTAACACACAGTTCAATGAACCTACAAAATATGCTTGAAGTGTTTTCCATGCTGTTTTAAGCAAACACAGAATTTATCAAAATCTTCCGAGACTTTTTTAAATTCTGATTGGATTCGTCTCTTGAATTGTCCAACATCACAAATCTTGACGGAAAAAGCCTCGGACTGTATATTACTATATCTGTAGGTATAGGTACATAAAGTGGACTATTGTTTAGTTCTAACTACACTGCTTAAAGCATATCTCAGTACTTAAAGAATTAAGAGTACTGGTTTAAAATAAGGCCCAAGCTTCAAATCCTTGCTCATATACTTACGCTAATTTAGAGTCCTAACAGACATAGTTGTGTCTGTTCACTTTGTCATTCACCTTAAAAGTCGTTTTGTTACACCATTAAAACCTTAAGGCCTGTATGGTCTTAGTTGGAGACTTTTTAATCTTTTATAGACTTGTTCTTGCTATTCCATACTCCTTAGACGGCTTTTCTTTAAAATTAAGTTGAAGATTGCACAAAATATAACGTGACAACATTAAGATTTTTATCAGTAATAACAGACTTTGCCCTATCTGAAAAAGGAAGCTCCGCTATCCACCCAGTTACTTCAAATTTAAATTAAAACCTTGTCAAGATAAAGGTTGGATATTTAAAAAACGTTCCGAAAACAAATCACAAACATCACTGTAATTATAGTCATGTCTTCACCATGTTTGCAATACAAATACTCGCTGATCTGTAGGTAACTTTCTATTTATTGATCTCAGATAACAACAGACATCATAATCTCAGACTTTTGCTGTTAACTGACTCAGGTTTACAACTGACTTATACTATGCTTAGCAAAACAAAGGCTTTCTAATGACAACATTTTTGGCAAAACGTTAAAATAGGTATACCAAAACTATTATCAACTATAATTATTATTAAAAGTTTTATAACAAACTAAGTTCTACAATTCTATCTGATCGTTTGTGTTGGTCACAGCTGCACGGCGTAAGAGAGCATAACTTGGAGCATCTTCTGGTATAGCTAGGGATGGGAATATAGGCAGCTTCTGATAGTTTATAGAAGCTACTGAAAAAACGAAAAAGAAGGTTTCGTTACAACATTTTGGAAATATGATATATCACTTTTCAAACTCCCCAGTGTTTGACGATAATAAACAAAATACAATGCTAATTATTTCAGAACAAATACAAGATTTAATCTTTCTAATAAACGTTTTAACTTTCGTTTTTTCTTTAGGAAAGAGAGTAACTTTATAACTTTTACAATAACACAACTAAACAAGCGTATATCTTTGTCGTGTCCTTTTATAATAAAACGAAAACCCTCCTGTTATGACAGGTGAAATGTCTTGAAGCATAAAAAAATTAGCGAGATTGAATCATTGCGTTTCAATACAAATAACAACATTTAATATTCTCAATTAATTATTTGCAACTAAACAAATTATAATTTAGATACTAAAAAAATATTTGGAGTAATCTACTGTAGCAAATTCAATTTATTTTAAACTGATTTTAATTTAAAGTTGATTAAGTTTCTTTTCCAAAGTTAATCGGTTACGCCTCTGTCTTATATGTATACATGCACACAGCCTCCTATACTTAACAGAATCTGTGTAGGGTAGGTCAATGCATTTTATTCTTGTTTTATTTTTCAAAGCTGAAACACTCTTTCTCTTCTTTTATACACTTTTTAGTTTAACGTTTGAAAGTATATGTATATACGGCGATCTATCTTTATATGTTTGTTATTTATGCTTTTTTAAACAGGCGAGTGACTTCAGTTTAGAGGAAGTACAGTTTTAATTTTGATTCAAACACGATTAGCAATTAAATTATTTCTTTTTTATGTAAATTGGGAAAAAAATTATCAATTATGTTATTTTTCTTTTAGTATTTACATTTTTTTAAAATTATCTCAACTATACTTGAACATTTTTTGAAGATGGTTATATATTATTAAAAAATTACCCCCCAGTTAATTAAAAAAAGTAGGTATTATATAATAGGTTTTAAAAAATAAAACACATAAAAAATCAATTATACATTAATATAAAAAATTAATTGAAGGTTTCAAAAAATTAATTTTTTTTATAAACTAATGAAAATAAATTAGGCTGGTGGTTCAAAAATTGCGTTAACTTTTAGTTTTAATTTTTTTTTTAATAAAATTATAAAATTACTCCATTAATAAATTATTATTTGACCGAAAGTTTAAAAAAAAATAAAATAAGTTAAATTATTTATAAATTAAATAAAATAAATTTGATATATACTTAGGTGTATTTTTTAAAAGTTTAAAACCAAAATTGAATGAAAGGTTTAAAAAATTATAAAGTTTGTTAATAAATTACTTAAAATAAATGTTATTGGTGCGATAAAAAAACAGGAATAAAGATGCAACGTACTTTGGTAAAATATTTATATTTTAAATCCCCCCAGTCTGCTTAACCCCCGTATCTAACGGTTTCATCAAAGGTCTAATGGACAGGAAATCTGAAGACAGATTCATGGAAAGGTGGCTTGAAACCAAAGAACTAGGTAACAGATTAATAAGTCTCAAGAGGAACCCATTCCCTCCTACTTCGCTTGCCTTCTATTACCCGACTCACCTCGTTCGGCGGGTAAACTCAGGCGCGCCATGAAAAGTCCAACTTCTCCTCCGCTTGAAATAATCTACTATTATCTATGCGTGTAAATGTTTTCTAATTCTGTTAATAAATAAAAAAATAGCATGTTTACTGAAATTCAGCAAGTTTAATACTTAAATCTATATTTAAAGCAGTCATTATTTGCTTATTTATGTTCTTGCCTTTCCAGTTTTTATCGATATTGTGATATTTGTATATTTTAAATCATTAACTTTATTATTATATTCTTTTTTTTTATAATTATAGCTGTTCATAAAAATAGTATTATTAAATTTAAGGTATTGACTATAATTGGAATTTTTTAAAAGACATCGTTTTTTTTAAAATGTGTACAACTCACATCTTCTTTATTTTTTGTTTGTTTCGTAATGAACGGTATACAAAAATGGGTGAACATTTAATATGTTTTATTCTTGGAAAATTATTATAATTTTTGTGCTACCTAAATAACTACATTGTTTATTTATGAAAAATTTAATAATCTACGTGAAGATGCAGAGTTTAAAGTTGTAGACTATGTAATTATCTTGGATAAAAACATACATACATACATATAGTCACGCGTTTTTCCCGTAGGGGTAGACAGAGTCCACTTGCTACGGTTCTTGCACACATCTTTTGCTTCCTCTACTTTGGTCAGTACTCTCATACATGCTCGTCGGTTGTTTTTACTCTTGACCTTGTTTTTCTTCAAAACAATGTTGATCTGATCGAGATATGTTCGCCGCAGTCGACCTCTACCGACTTGTCCATTTACACTCACCTTATAAATTTGTTTCGTCAATCTTCCTTCATCAATCCTTTCTACGTGTCCAAACCATCTAAGTATTCCTTTATCTATCTTTGTAACCACATCTTCTTTTACACCACACCATTCTCTAATCTCACTATTCTTTACTTTATCCAACCGAGTCACTCCGGCTATACTTCTCAAACCACCCATCTCTGCAACATTAATCCTATTTTTATGCCTTTTTTGCCAAACCTCACATTCACTACTATACATAAGTGTAAGAACCCGGCCAGACGTGACTTTTTTGACACTTTGTGGCTGTTTATAAAGTTATGCAGTGCCCTATTTATTTGTTTTTCTGCCAACACCCTTCGCTCAATGTCACTGTCATACGTTTTATCTCACGTAAACTTTGAACTCAAGTACACAAACCCATTTACTTGTTCCACTCTTTCTTCCTTAATCAAAACTTCACAGTTTGTCATGCTTTCTTCTCTTTTAAAAACCATTACTTTCGTTTTACTTACATTTACTTTCATCCCTTTGATTTTCAGGAAATTATGCATAACATTAACCATCGTCTGTAACTCCTCTTTAGATGACGCTAATATTACTTAATTATAGACGTAAATAAGGCATTTGACGATCAAATTATTCATTTTCAATCCATACGCACTCTCTTTCAAATCTTTTAAACAATCGTCTTTGTATAAGTTAAACAGCCATGGCAATGCCACACATTCCTGTCTCACACCTTTTTCGATGTTAAACCAGTCCGTGTAAGCTCCGTTATCCTGACACAAGCAGTGGAATCCTTGTAAAGTGATCGTATTAAACTACCGCTCACCTTATATATGGACAATGTCGACCAACATTTACTCCTCACTACTGTGTCATAGGCCTTTTCCAAGTCTATAAAAGCACAATAGATAAATTAGGGATATAAATGTGCTGATGGCTTTTTCATTCTGCAGTCGTAAATTTTTTTGACAGTTATGTTTAATATTGGCAACTACTTTTGAGTGACCCTTTTACTTTTTAAACTTAATATTTTAACAATTAACAATACTTCGTAAATATTCACTCTGCCGGTCCTCCAATGGCTAACTTTTTTATGCTAGGGAGTTATCAGAAATTTGTGGATAATTGTTGTTGATACAGATTTGGTTTACGATAAATTACAACAAAATAAAAACCTTGTCTATGCATTCCACATTCAGTACCGGCCGGGGTTGTTCCCTAATACTGCGACCTAGAGACCTTTTGTTAGGCAAGGAGCTATGATTAGCTTCCGTCATCTTTCTCAATTTCCTCGTTTCTTTCTTCTGGGCCTGATTTTAAATATACATTTAGCTACGAAATTTCACTAAACCAGATCAAAATAAGCAAATTATCAAGACTGATTGATTAATTGCTATTTGAAAAAAAACAAATCTGAAAATGCCCGGAACGTTTAGGACAAAATTCTTTTTTGTAAAGTATAAATATATTCATACCTTGTTTGTAACGGAAGTGTAACATGGTGAGGCGGTGAGAATAACAAAGAGTTATGTGAGTTCAATGGTTACGTCAATCGACTCACTGATATTTACGAATTTATGAAACATTCTCTCAGAATCATCGAAGGTTTCAAAAACTATTTCAAACTGATTTTACGCGTATGTTACTGCCATTAGTTCTCGTACTTTTCTCTAGGATTTTAACGATTGAAATGCATCTGTTATTAATAGAAAAAACGCACAAAAATCTTCGTATGGAGGAAAAGGCATTTATTTTAAAATTGTAAGTTAATACACCGATCCAACCAGACTTATTTATTTACAGGGTGGGCCACAGAAAACAGTCCACCATGATATTTGGCAGTATCCAAGGAAGACACATTTTTACGATACAGATATCCATCATTTATCAACCCCCTCCCTTCCACTTTCCCAAACGCTTAAAAGAGGAAATGCACCATGTGTGGCATTTGGATGGAGTATTGGGGCATATGATCATCCATGATTTTTTCCATATTCACACCATCTTTGCAAAAAAAATGTGCAACACCTCTTAAAAATGAAACGCAACGCCTATGATTTGATAATGTATCAATTTTGTCTGTCAAATCAAAAGTACAATAAAACAAATTTTGTTAAAACAATAAAAAACTTAGTGTAATGTAACTAAAATTAACTAAATTATAAGTTATGATACACAAAACAGTTTACTGGAATTGAGGTAGTTGTCGTGGTGTAGGCATAGCGTCAAAAAATTTAAATTTTTGAATACTTATTAAAGATATGATAATACAATCACCCGTGAAAATTAAAGTCAATTGACCCCCTCTAACCCGAGAAAAACTCAATTAAAAATTGGATAATTAACAGAGTATACGCTCGCTGTAGTTCTGTACCAGTTGATTAGTTCTATTAAAACCTGTCAAAAACTTTTAAAAAACTAACAGCCCTTCAATATTTTTGTTCTAAGTCTTAGGTTAGGTTAGGTTAGGTTTCATGTGAGTGGGGTGTGGTCGCCCCTCCACCGCGACCCTTAGTAGGTCTATTGTGGCTCACCCCTAGAGGCTACAGTTCACCGTACAATCCAGCCCTTCTTACGAAGTTCATGGTTGTATAGGGTGAGATTTTTTTAAAATCGGTAGCTTCTAGGTTAGTGTAACCAAATATGTTGAACCTTATTCTTCCCAGGCGGGGGCATGAACATAGTATATGTTCAGCAGTTTCGTCTTCCACGCAGCAAAACCGACAGTCCGTTTGTTGGTTCAGATCTATCTTTCTGAGGTGGTATCTTAGACGACTGTTCTAAGTCTTAAAAAAAAAAAAATTATTAATCTGACACAAGCAGTGGAATCCTCGTAAAGTGAACTTAACACGGTTATTTGGCTGACTAAGTCTTAAAAAAATTATTAATCAGCCAAGTAACCGTGTTAAGTTCACTTTACGAGGATTCCACTGCTTGTGTCAGGATAAACGGAGCTTGCACGGACTGGTTTAACATCGAAAAAGGTGTGAGACAGGGATGTGTGGCATTGACATAGCTTATGCATAGACGATTGTTTAAAAGATTTGTTTTGTCGGATTAATGAGACATTTTATTTGTAACCCTTTAATCCGGACCTGATCGAATCTCCTGTCAAAATAAAATACTAGCTATCTTACTTGCTCATTGACTTCAAAAATAACGAGCAAAGTAAGAATAAGTAAGCATTTATAATGATGATAATCCCGATTAATCATAGTCATATTCTTGCGGAACAGAACAAAATGGAATACGAATACGAAACATACGGTATTTGAACTCGAGACCTTTAAACCTTGGTGTCAAACTACTTCTGCATCTCTACGGCCATATTTTCAGGAAGTGGTACACAGCCTACGGTACACACACACTCGCCGCTACGTACAATGTAATATAATCAACTTTTTTACTACTGTAAGGTAAATTACTTTATAGAAAATTATTAAACGATGTATGGACTAAAAAAGGCCGCGGCCGACGAAAAAGCATGCAACGATTATTGCGAGTATGAGAGAGTATTAATTTTCACACTCCCACTTTATTAGATATTTATGGCATTATTCCGCTGCTTAACGCGAAAAATGCCAACTTTCAGATCAAAATAATCTTATAAAATCAACTTAATTTATTTTACAAAAACTACCTGCGTAAATTAATTAAGAGATGCTTCCTCCTTTAAATGACGCTTTAATAGCATAAACATAATCATGCCCTTGATCTACTTTATGTAAGTAAATGTCAAATTCAATAGCTTATCTTAACAATACACTTGCCAAAAGTCAATCCTCAGAACTTTATGTTTTCCTCTTGACTCCGAGTCTTTTGTTACACTCAAATTAATTTAGAGAAGGCTTCCTTTTCCAAAGTAAGCATTAAAAATATCCTACACTAAGTAACGACACAATATTATGGACATACTTTAAAAATATAAAATAATTATGCCTTTGATCTACTTTATAAGTAAATGTCAAATTTACTAGCTAATCTTAACAATACAATTGCCAATGGTTAATTCTTAGAACTTTGTTTGTTCCTCTTGACTCCGAGTCTTTTGTTACACTCAAATTAATTTAGAGAAGGCTTCCTTTTCCAAAGTAAGCATTAAAAATATCCTACACTAAGTAACGACACAATATTATTGACATACTTTAAAAATATAAACATAATTATGCCTTTGATCTACTTTATAAGTAAATGTCAAATTCAATAGCTTATCTTAACAATACAATTGCCAATGGTTAATTCTTAGAACTTTGTTTGTTCCTCTTGACTCCGAGTCTTTTGTTACACTCAAATTAATTTAGAGAAGGCTTCCTTTTCCAAAGTAAGCATTAAAAATATCCTACACTAAGTAACGACACAATATTATTGACATACTTTAAAAATATAAACATAATTATGCCTTTGATCTACTTTATAAGTAAATGTCAAATTCAATAGTTTATCTTAACAATACACTTGCCAAAAGTCAATCGTCAGAACTTTATGTGTTCCTCTTGACTCCGAGTCTTTTGTTACACTCAAATTAATTTAGAGAAGGCTTTCTTTTCCAAAGTAAGCATAAAAATACCCTACACTAAGTAACGACACAATATTATGGACATACTTTAAAAATATAAGATAATTATGCCTTTGATCTACTTTATAGAAGTTAATGTTAAATTCACTAGCTAATCTTAACAATGCAATTTTTTATGGTCAATCCTCAGAACTCTCGTCCACCAAGCGACATTTTTTGCACTGTTTACCTGGTGTCTAAGTGTAATTTGGTTCCCGGAAAGAAAAATTATTTTAACCAATTAAAATATTTGTTTATTTGAGAAAAGAAAAGTAAAAAAATTAGTATAACCTATCCTAACGGCCTAAGCTAACACCAACAGTACCTTTATTAAATGTGAATGAGCAAGCACGATTCAAAAACACAACTGACTGTCACAGAAGCAATACAATGCACAATATCAATTTTTTAAACTAAAAATGTCGGGAACCAAATTACACATTTTTTTTGACCTTTCTCACTCTGGGAACCAAATAACATGTACCCGGGAACCAAACTACCAACACCCAAAAATACATCTGTCTACTGGTCTAATACACTTTAAGGTCCAATATATAATAAGTTTTAAAGAAATGTTTAAATTAAATTTTTTCTTGTCGCAGGTATTTGATGTTATAAAACATTTTTAACCAACGAATTAAAAAATCAAGAAATCTTTAATCGCAACCATAAAAAATTCAAAGATGGTGATAATGTACTGGGTCTGTTTAAAACATAAATTGATGTCGCTTTAGGCCAAGCAATGGTTAGATTTACCTGAAAAAAATACAGGAGTTTTAAAAATTTGCAGATCGGTACATCTTTATAACCTTAATAACACCCTAAGTTTGCGACCACGTCATGCCGCCGCTGGCGCCGCCATACTGAATATACGGCGCCCAAAATCAGTTTTTCCAGGATATCTCTCTTCCAGTACCTCCTAGGTGAAAAATAGTAATTTCAAAACTTGTGGAGGAGAAAAAATTCTCTACAACTTTGATTGAATAATTTTTTGTGAGAAAGAGAACAGAGGTATTCCGATTTAATATTTTATCCACAAATGGTCGCATTCCATTCAATATTCATTCCGCACCTGTCATCAAGTTCAAGCCTGGTATGGTGGTGAAAAAAATCCGGAAGACTGGGGATGGAGTAAGGTCGGACTTACGAACCTGGTCCATCCAGAGCATTGAGACGAAGACAGCAATAATTGTTTGTTAAACAATAAAATGTGAATTAGGCATACTGGGGAAGCCACAATAAAAAAAAAAGCCGGTACTCTACTTCAGGTGGTGTGGAAACGAGTAAAAGTAATAATTACTGAATAACTAAACAAAATCTAGCGATTATTGACACTGTTAGGGAAGCATTGTACAATTTTCCTAAAATTGACCTTATTTATATCGATGCAACTTTGGAAATATTAATCCCAAAAAAAACTTTTCAGACAAAATATGTAGAGAATTTTCTTGACTACAATTTTTGTAATAACTATTTTTCGTCTAGGAGGTACTGAAAAATAGATATCATGAAAAAACTGATTTTAGGCGCCAATATGGTGGCGCTAGCGGCGGCTTGACGAGGTCGCAAATCATTCACGTAACAGAGGTCATATACCCTGTGAGGAAAAAGTATGAAACCCCGAAAATTCGGAAATCCGCACGAGGTTAGTCGTGAAACAAAGGTCATACCCTAGGTAACTTTCAACGAGGAATCCAACGGTGACCTCTGATTTGACCTTAAACATAATTTTTAAGGTTATTTCAAGGTCAACCATATTTTTTTCAATGGAAACCCCTAGTTTTTATACCGGAATCGAAAAGAGCGAGACATTTTACGGGTGGGAACAATTCAAGTCCGAAGATAGCGTGATCCCTAATCCTCCTTGAAACCATATATTTTCAAAATCATCACCTCTTAAGGCCTGGATAACTGGAACAATCTGATTTCGAAAAAGTTGTTCATAATTTAAAGTAAATTTCCTTCGATAAAAAAAGGACCTATTATTGTATTGCCTACCATTTCTGCCCACACGTTAAATTTTTGAGGATATTGAGTGTGACTTTCTCTCATCCATTTGTGTCTGACTAATATCTAAAGTTATGACGATTGATTTCGTCATCCAATGAGAATTTGTGTCTGACTAATATGTAAAGTTATGACGATTGACTTCGTTTGTTTTGTTTTACCACTAAACTAGATCTAAACGAGATTTTTAAGAAGTCATACTTTGACCTCTATTTGACCTTCTGGGGGTTTGTTAACCTCATACCTACACATATACCCGGACGTAAAATTTTTCGCACTTATCGATTCCGGTATAAAAAATAGGGGTTCTTATTTAAAAAAAATGAGGTTAACCTTGAAATAATCTTGAAAATGAGGTTCAAGGTCATATAAGTGGGCACCGTTAGATTCCTCGTTGAAAGTTACCTAGGGTATGACTTTTGTTTCACGACTAACCTCGTGCGGTTATCCAAATTTTCCGGGGATTCCATACTTTTTCCTCACCCTGTATGTGTACTTGACTGCCAAGTTTCAAAACTCCCCTATTTTTTCCAGGTGAAGCACTTTTGATTCCCCCATTGCTTGGCCTATTAAATAAAATTTACCCACTATAATTATTTTGATTTATCGGTATAAAAGTAATATTTGTTCTAATTTTAGTTCAACAAACATTTATCCGTTTTTATTATTGTTTTTTATCTTTGCACAAACGTTGTAACTTTACAGTTAGTGAAGTTTAATTTTTTTTATCTTGCTTGGCAACAAAAACTATAGCGACACGGTTAAAATTTAGTGTAAATATTGTTTATAGAATACTTACTATCAGATTTGTGAGATATAATTTTTACGATAAGAGAAATAGTTTATTTGCTTTATTTAAAAACAGAGACGTTATTTATAAAAAGAAAACAAAATATTACAAACAATTTTAATCTTGTTGTGACGGTTGATTTTTTTCCAGTACAGAGGCTTTGAATGTGCATCAATAAGTTTATGAGAGAAAATTAATTTTAAAATAACACTATCTAAATAATTTCTTTTAATTGCGTCTACAATTAACGTGCTCTTTCCCTGTAACTCGGTGGATAAGATAGTTAAGAAGATGTTAAAAAGATGTTTCTCTTTTATCGACTACCTAAACGTTTTGTCTGTAGAATGAATTGTAGATTGTAGCATGTAGGAGGGGTCGTGAAGGCTATGCAGTCCCTGAAGCACCTCGACCTATCAGATCTTTTGTGTACAACCCCTAATCTATTCCGGGTCCGGGATTCCGAGATTTCGTACAACGTTTATTAGTTTCCTGGGGGCACAGTTTCTGAAATTGGAAGGCTTTATGAAGGCCCCTTCCAGAAACTTGAGCCTCTTGCAGAAAAGCGCTGGGTATCCGCAAAGCAAATGTTCTGCAGTTTTAGCGAAGCTCTCGCAGTAGCGGAAACTATCAGTCTCTGTTTTGCCCAACTTTTTCAGGTGATACCTAAGAGGGCAGTGTCCAGTGAGGAGTCCCGTCACCATTTTTAAGTCTTTTTTGTCCAACTCAAGAAGCTATCTAGCATTCCTATTGATTGTTTACAGTCCCAAGTCAGCTCTGGGGAATAAAAGATGCTTCTCTGGACATCACTTGATCAATAAATGAAACTATACAGAAAATCTTCTTTATTAACTTGTGCCCAATTAAGAGCACTGTGCTGATAAAAGCTCAGGCCTTACAGAGAATCTTCTTCAATGGCATGTCTTAATGATTCTATGAATCTACGTATGTAGTTGAAGTACACGTGAAGTTTTTTTTGTTTCCTCTATACCTTCAAGTTATTGGAATCCACATTATAGTAGATTCATTTAGAAAAATATTTTTGTGTACTTTTCTATAAAAAAACAACAAGGGCATTTATTTATATACCTATTGAGTCAACAATTTGTGATTAGATCTACTGTTTACGGAGAAACGCGAAATTGTGAAATTTTTATTTATTAGTTCCAGAAAAATAATACGTCGAGCTTCATTTAATTCGTGATCGTGACAAGCCCTTGCAATATTTTTTCACCGTTACCGCGTCATAAAGAACATAATAATATAATTATTTATTTCTCTGTTGATTTTCAAGTAACATTTGTTACTTAGCTAAGAACTAGGTCATAGAAGTAAGAGTTCTTTAAATTTATACGAAATTTGCATATTGAATTCGTTAAATAGCAATCTGTGATAATGTATTTGTGTCGCAATAGTTGAATTTACTTTTTGCATGCTTTTATATTAACGACAATCTTTGCGCAAAAATGCCGTTTTATTGCGTTATATTTATGAGCCAGATAATATACCAGCACCTCCTAGTATGTTGTTCATACGACAGGTTGTGATAAAATGCTTGTCGAAAAATGGTGGTGATTATAGTGTGCTGATTGCAGACATTTATCGTCCTAATATTCTGCACATCACGAGTTTTTCTGTATTATTTAAGCTTATTTTTTTTCTAATTCGACGTTTTGTTTAAAAATTCTGATTAGTTTTATCATTTTCCTTCTGATAGGGGTATACAACTCTTTCAGATTCAATAAAAAAATACACGCATGCATTGATTCATAAATTTATATATACAGGGTGTCCGTTGGGTAGTTGATCATATTAATAGAATAAGTTGGATGTAGATAGAATCCGAATACGTTTAAAAGAACACAGTAGCGTCATCACTGTGTGAGAACATTTTTGACAGTATTCACCCACTTCGGTCCAGCGGCGTGTTGGTAATATTGAATACACGAGTTATTTTTCAAAATATAAAAAAAAAACGATTTCAAACTATCGTCCAAATTTGCTCTGAAAACTTTTAGAAAGCAGAAATAATTTAATTTACTACACTTGTATCGTAAATTATTTTAATTAAAAAAAGAAAATAATAATTTCAAAAGCAATTTCACAAAGAAATCAATCCATTAACTCCAAAAACTCAACATGCTGCCTCTTCGAAATCTGTCTCGTAAAAAAGCACCATGATTGCACGTGCTGCCTCTACAAGGTCTGCACGGCGTAAGAGAAAGATTAATTTTTGAAGTGCAAACTTCTTTAGCGGCGTTGTACACTTTTTTTGTAATGGGTAAAAAATGTTAAACTTGCGTCAGGACACGTGACCTGATCGAAAATTCGTAAGACGGATGTTTTTCACTGGAGCAATATAAAATGCGACTTTTCTTGACTGGTAACTTGGCAACCTTATTCAACAAACTGACAAATTCAAGTACATTTTTTATGTCATTTTGACAAATTAATTTAGTAGCTAAATTCAAAATTTAAGTGCTTTTCATTAGTTTATTGATTAAGTTCTGCTTTTGCTGCATTAAAATGGTCCAAGGAGAGGTGTCGTTTTTAGCAGATGTTATGGACACCATATCGTGTCTTAATGACTCTAATGGTTCTCCCCCCGACAAAATTTTAGATCAAATAATTTATTAGTTTAAGAAGCCGTTAAAAAATGCATCAATTTGTGTTAAAAAAGCATTAAAAACTGGACTGGAAGCTGGTTTGATCAAAGAGAACGGGGGAAGGTTTAAATTAGGTTTTGGTTTGCCGATAACGGAGGCTCGAAGACGAAGAAAAAATAGAAGCAGAAGCCGTAGACGACGTAGCCAAAAGCGATAAAATCGAAAACGAGGTAGCCGAAAACGAAAAAGTCGAGGTAGGAAGAAAAGCGCCATATTGAAAGAAGATCAAGCAAAAAGCGGAAGAAAGAAATCGAAAACATTCAAATCTGGTACTGATGTTTAATATATGATTTATAATAAAGCGTTAATAAAAATAATGCATTATTCATAAACTATGGAAATCTGGAGACAATATTTTTCAGATTAAAAATAATATTTTTTGAAGTGAAAACTTCTTTAGCGGCGTTGTACACTTTTTTTGTAATGGGTAAAAAATGTTAAACTCGCGTCAGGACACGTGACCTGATCGAAAATTCGTAAGACGGATGGAGAGTAGACAGCTGGCATGGCGTAGGAGAGGGAGTATCCCCCTCTCTCTCTACGGCGCGGCGAAAATGTATGCCTGCGCCGGCTGTTTTCACTTCTGCAGGCACTCCCAGAGTGCAACCCGTCGTTTTTTTTTATCTCTTCTCAATAAAACTTTATCAAACGCCAGGTCTTTAGATAGCATGTTGTCATATTTATTTTAATTCGTTTAATTATGTACCACTTTGTGATCGTAATTTTTGTAATTTACCTCTCAAATATCCATTCCATTGACATGATCGTGACGCAGCTGACATCTATTAAGTACAAAAGCATCTGTCACAACCAACCCCGGTGTCCTCTACTCCAGGCAGGTATTTAAAGGAACACCATAATTTGCAGAATAAAGTAATGTTAAAAAAAATAAATTAAAGTTTAAAAAACTAAAAAATACGCTTTTAGAGTTAATCAAAATAAAAAGTAAAAAATAATTCTTAACATAGGAATAAAATTACTGACGAGTAAATTAATGTCACTGTTCTAAAAGCGTGGTGTGCTTTCATTCCGAAACGCAGAGTTAGTTTAAAAATGTCATACAAAGCACCCCACTCTTTTAGAATAGTAATTTTATTCCTACGTTAAGAATTATTTTTTACTTTTTAGTTTGATTAACTCTTAGAGCGTGTTTTTTTAAACTATAATTTTTTTTTCGCTTTTTAGTTCGCTTTGTTTTACTCACTAAAAATATTATGTATTAAATGGCAAAAGCACAAAAAGAATGCATCGGCCGGAAATTGAACCTGGGCTGCCCGCGTGGCAGGCGAGCATTCTACCACTGAACCACCGATGCGATGAACTGTTTTAATATTTGTTGTGCGCGCATGCGTAGTTCATGCACTAGTTTTATCTCTCTTACTCTCATGCAAAGGATCCCTGAAGAAATTTATGAATCCAGGCGAAAGTAATCAGGATAATCGGACATTTTGATCGAATTATTGCATTGTCGTCGGTCTTTGACAAGTGTGCGGAGTTTAAATAAAATTTGATCGCTTAAAGTAGGGCAAAATCGAGGCCAAAGAGTCAGTTACAAACATAGATACATACGTACATACAAGATACAGGTGAAACTAATATAAACGTGTTAATAAGAGTGTTAAAAAAAATTCTGCTTGTAAATAATTTTTATTTTAAAGCGTTGAGAATAGTGGAAAAGAAACCATGCAAAATTAAATTTATTTCCTAGGTTGACCGTACTATTGAGTGTTTTAATATAATTTACGATCCCACACAAAACGGCTGTGTCTAATACTCTTAATAACCGTTTGCTTCGTCCTATCGAAAAAATGGGAGGGCACACTAATACACAAAAATAACTTTATTTCGTTTGTGAACATAGCTATGTGACCAATAAAACGTGTTTAAATAAAAGCTCGAAATTATTTTTATGTTGTTATTCGATAACTTTGACTAAGTCGAACGAAAAAAATATGGCCGGAGGTCTTAATAATGATTATCTCATTTATTCTTACGATGGCTGATAATATTTTTGTTTTTAATTGGACAAGTTAATGATATTAGCGATGTTTTTCTCGCAGTTGTTTATCAAAAAATGTACTGAAAGACAGACGAAAAAATAATATTTACGGATCGTGTTAAAGGAAAATTTTGATGGTTACATTTTAGAAAAAAAAGCAAACCGTTTAAATAATTTGTATAACTTGCATAATTTATTTTAATCAACTACATACATACATAAAGTCACGCCTTTTTCCCATAGGGGTAGGCAGAGACCACTTCTCTCCACTTCCACTACGGTTCTTGCACACATCTTTCGCTTCCTCTACTTTCATCAGTGCTCTCATACATGCTCGTCCGTTGTTGGTACTCTTGACCTGGCCTTTCTACAAAACAATGTTGATCTGATCGAGATATGTTCGCCGAGGTCGACCTCTACCGACTTCCGTCCATTCACACTCGCCTTATAAATTTGTTTCGTCAATCTTCCTTCATCCATCCTTTCTACGTGTCCAAACCATCTAAGCATTCCTTTATCCATCTTTGTAACCACATTTTTTTTTACGCCACAGCGTTCTCTTATCTCACTATTCTTTACTTTATCCAACCGAGTCACTCCGGCTCTCAAATACTATAAAATAAAAAAAGACTGTGGTGTCATTGGACACCCTATAGGAACGAAGCTCCTTATGCTATTTATAAATTTTGATCGAGGTATTTTGTAAAAAAAAAACAAATATTATTGTTACTGATTCTCGTACAAAAGATGTATAATACCTCGCAAGATTCGAATTAAACGTTTTACTTTTTTGTATCTTTCTGTTATTTTGCCGTAACTGTTGTTGGCGTTGAGCATTGGTTTTTGGTATTTTATTCCCAAGTCAGCTTAGACTCGCAAGTGTATGACTTGAGAGCTTTTAGTGCTGCTTGGCTATTTGATAAAATATAGATTTTTGCCCTTCCGGTGTTCCTTTCGATGCACTCCTTGGCACATATCTCTATGGCATGTAATTCTGCTTAAAAGATGGTTGGGGTGTTACCAAGTGGTTTTGAGAGCCTAAAATTTGGTCCTGTAACGCCCACTCCAACCCTTTCATCCATCAGTGTACCACACTAAATCATCCATTCCTACTTAAGGTCCGTTCTCTCTGCAAACTGGACTAGAATCATGGACGATTAACAAAGACACATTGAAAAAGCTCCAGGCATTTTAAATGTGGATCTTCCGGCGTGTACTGAGAATATCGTGGATAAAAAAGATTACTAATGAGGAGGTTCGCCGAGTTGAAAGAGAAAGAGAATTCTTGAGTTTGATTAAAGCCAAAAAACTGAAATATCTCGGTCACATTATGCATAGAGAGAGATACAGTATACTACGACTGATAATGGAGGGAAGGCTTGCAGGAAAAAGATCGGTGGGAAAAAGATGTATATCCTGACTAAGAAATCTAAGAGAATTGTTTGGATGCACATCCCTCCAGCTTTTAAGAGTCGCAGCGTTAAAAGTAAAAATAGCCATAATGATAGCCAATCTCCATTTAGAGACGTCACCATAAGAAGAAGATGGATGTGATTATGATTACCAAATTTTTAACAACAAATGCCGATTGAACGTCCATTGAAATCAAAGGAGTGAAAACTTTAAAGTAATAACGTATTATTTATAATGTTTATTTTATCTTGCATAACTTTTCAGCAGATCACATTGCTTCTTCAATAATCTTCAAACTAACCTTTCTAATTGTTTTAAATGCCTTTTTTGGGTAGAGAAAAGTCGCAACAATGTACTGATTTCTATTAATTATATCTTTTTATTTAGTTATTAAAAATTGTTGAGACGTTTCACGTGAGTGTCTAGCTATAAAACCTGATTGGTTGCCTAAAAACAAGTCATTGATAGAAAGTTTTTTGCCAAGGATCAATAATCATCAGGCTAACAGACACCATATGTGTGAAGTCCAACAGATTAATATATATTAAAAGAACAGCGCTTCAAATATAGTAACTATACTTCAATTTCGAGCTTCAAATCTAAAATGGGGAAGAGTAGTGCAGTGCAGTAGCTCATGGTATGAAGAAAGGTAGAAAGAAAGAAAGAAAGAAAGGTATTTGCTGAGATATCTGAGTAGTTTTTTGGCACTTTTTCAGCTATTTATTTCATCCCACCCATCCTTAAACTTTTCTTGGAAGTTTCCTTTGATACCGTGTGCCCTTTGACACAGTTTGCCTGTGAGGCGCCTTCCGGGCCTTATTTAAGATTAGCTAAAAGTTAAAAATAACTTGTTTTTACATTTACATGTTATATTTTTATTATTTACATAGCGAATATCAATAAAAACATCAGAAGAATATTTTTCACTTGGCAGATAAAAAGTTGAAAATAAAATATTTGATAAAACCGAAAATACTGTTTTTTTGTTGTCCTTTGATAACTTTGTATAGGTCAATGAAGAAATGTGATAATAAAATGAAATAATTAGTTACCATATCATTTTAAATTTATTTTTGTGAGTTAATACTTTTGATAAAAATATTTTATTAAAACCGATCAACATTTTTATGTAATTATGATACAAGGGAGCATAGTATCTACCTACTTTAAAAATACGTACTATATTCCAGTTAAAAGTAATAACTTTTAGAAACCCTCTGCAATGTTGGAAATTGATCGATCTGGAAGTTTTCTAGAAGGTCACTGACATTTTTTAAAGTTCACAGATACGATATACTATTCAGAGAGTTCTCTTAAAAAATTAGTTTGTTTATCATGCTGATAAGACTTGTTACTTCTTTCATAAATGTTGCTTATACAAAAAGCTGTACTCACAACCAGAGCTGTATCAGATTTTGTTTCTATTTTGAAATTTTAAAATAGATAACAGGTGTGACAAAATGTTTCGATAGAATTTTCAAAATTCACAATCACGGCAAACTGTTTTCGTGAGCGTCATGGATGCTACAAACTGTCCTGACAGTTTTCTTAAAGGTCACAGACACTACAATCGTTTCCACTAGTTTTCCTTAAGGTCACAGACACGACAAAGGTTCCAACAGATTTCTTGAAGGTCACAGGCTCGACAAACCGTTTTAACAGTCTTTTTGAAGGTCAAAGATACGACGAACTGTTCTGACAATTTTTTTAAGGATCACAGACGCGACAAACTATTCCAACAGATTTCTTGTAGGTCACAGATACGACGGAATGTTCTGATAGTTATCTTGAGGGTCACAAACGCGACAAATTGTTCCAATAGTTCTCTTAAAGAATCAGTTTATGTAAAGACCATAGAAATGGTAAATGTTGCTTGTACAAAAAGCTGTAGTCACAAGCAGGCCTGTATGAAACCGAATTAGATTTTTTTTAATTAGATAACCCCTAGAGACTGTGTACTTGATGATAAGTATAAAAATGTGATGGTTTTTAATATAAAAATTCATCAAATTCGACCTAATTATTTTCTCTACTGTTTTTAAGAAATAATTGGACACAGATTAAATTATGGAATTTTACAAAACAAAAAAGATTTAGTAATTAAAGTAATAAACATAAAATATTAGTAAAGGTAAACTCGTTTGAAATTAAGACTTACCACTTTTTCGCGAATGATTCTTTAAAACATATTGAATTTTCGCAACGGAAACCCCCCGCGTCTCATAAAAAAGATATCGCGTAATAAAAAAAATTAATTATCTTATATACTGTACTTTCCAGTGAGCAGTAATTGCTAAATAATCCGTTAAAAAGGTATCTACTTTTTTAGTCAAACGGAATTTACTTCTTAAAGTGGCTCTAATCCGACGTATTAGGTAATATCAAATATATATAAGCAGAAGTCGTAATAGTAGGAATTTAGAAATGTCTCACTTAATCGTTATTATTTTTATAATTATTGTTTCGGATTAAAAGTTAATTTTTCACAGAATGCCGTTGAAATTAAAAGCTACGCTTTGGCTGTCTTCAAATAATTTTCACTCCAAAGAAATAATTTGTTTTAATAGTTTCTGTTAGTGTTCCTTGCGGCATCTTTATTAATTTTCTAATTTAATGCCATAATCAGGGATACGATTAGGTCGTTTGCTGATGCACTTCGACTATATTTGAAAGAAAAGGAGGCACCATTTTTATATAGACAACCAAAGTAAACACTTTTATTTTACACACTTTACCACATGACAGTACCCTCTATATTCCAACTTCAAACCCCTTACACCTAAATTTGGCTGACAATGAACAATGTCAAAACTTTAACACTAGAAGGAACAGGTTAATTCCATCAATAGAGATCTTGAAGCAATCGTCGAGTGGGGAACCAACCATCTTGTTCAGTTCAACGCCCAGAAAACACAAAGCACCACGTTTTCCAAGAAATTGAAATACTCAAATCATTCCATCACAATGTCCGGAAATACCCTTGAATCAAGTCCCTTCATCTCGATTTTGGGAGTCACGGTGTCTAATACTATGTCTGGCTAGGTTTTCTGTGGAAAGCTAGAAAGTTTTTTACTCCTGCTCAACTGTTGACGACGTACAAGGCTCAAATCCGACCTCTACTGGAGTATTGCTCGCACATTTGGGGTTCAGCACCAAGGCAGTCTCTTCGTCTTCTAGATTCCATTCAGAAAAGGGCCATTCGGTTGATAAACAGCTCAACTCCCACAGATACCCTTCACCCTCTAGAACATAGAAGAAAAGTTGCAGACCAGTCATTACTCTACAGATATTTCCATGGCAGATGCTCCAGAGAAATAAAAACTTTTGTACCACCATTGGCCACATTCGACACGCTGATCAGTCTCACCCTCTCAAGATTGGAGGACCAAGGACCAAGAACCAATCTCCATCAAGAATTCTTCTTTTACAGGGCTGCTACGGAATGGAACAAGCTTCCAAAATCAGTTTTTCCAGAGAACTATGACCTGCAACTTTTCAAAAAGCGGGTCCACAATCATTTCCTTTCTATAATCCCTTCCCTTTCTAATAGTCGCAGTGTCCGTGGACCACACGATAGGTCTACCCTTTTTGCGACTATTTTCATTAAAAAAAAATATCTACTTTGGCATTACGCACTGTCCTGTCAATATGCAACAAAACAGTTACAACATTGCACCTCTGTCGTCTCTTAACTGGCTCAGAACAAGGTTAATCACCTAATCAACGACCTAAGGCTGACAAACATATTTTTTATTAACTTATGTTTATAGCTTCTTGTCCTGCTGTGCAACAGACTGTAATGCTGTCTTAAACTCGTTAGGAAAACACCATATATATGTCATTATACAGATGTTAGATATACCTCATGAGTAATTGTATGTAAACAACAATAAGTAGATTAGTCCTAATTCCATCAGGAATCGACGAATATGTAGATTGGTTCCCTGGCTTTTGGTTTAAATGTGATTCCCAAATTCATCGACAGGTTTACCAAAATCGAAATATCTACATTGCATCTAGATGTTGACAGCTTGACAACGATAGAAACAATGACGTCCACGTAATGTCACAGCTTGAGATTCTATTATTTTGTCAAATAGTGGCCTCGGTTACAGGTAACATAAACTCTTAAATATTAATCTTAAGTCTTTAAAAATTACTAAGAATATAGTTCCTTAAACCCAAATAATTGTCAAAAAGCTCATTCTAAACTCAAAAAAACCCAAAAATGCTCAAACAACCAAACATGCATAACCTTATGAGAGATATGTCCTTGGTTGTGACACGTGCACGTTTTCCATCTCAAGCAGTGACGTCACCCTTTATATCGATGTCAAAAAGTGGCCACATACTACACGTCACCCATGTAGATATCATTAGACAGATGTCAGATATACCTCCAAACAAATTAAATTATATTTTGTAAGTGCATTTAGACTGTAAGTGGTTTATTTTACTATTTTAACTCTTTAAAATCCGCAAAAAACATCTAACTTTTGTAAATGCATTCTTCCTTGGTAAAAGCAATTCCTATTAACTGAAATTGCATAATAAAAATGGCATTATTGAAACCAAAACCCAGTAGCACTCGTTTAGTTACAAGTTGTAATAATATTAACAATTGGCAATTAAATGTAATCGTTAATTATACGCATTTATTTACATATTTGCTAGAGACCATCTGCAAGTTAAAGTTATGACTATAAAATTATGATAATGCACAAATAACACCGCCAGGTATCTAGATTACGGGCATTATGTATGCTTTAAACTTTTAAAATAAACATTTTCTTAAACACCTTCACCGTTGTAATTGTACGACTATTATCGAACACAATATACATATAATATTGGTATTAAAATATGTTTATTAACTGCGAATCTACGTTAGCAGTTAGAAGTGACCAATTCAATAAAAAACTTTATTTTTTTTTAGTCGAGCTTTTAAAATGTTTATTTCTCTTTTTCAAGACATTAAGCGAAGGGTGTTGGCAGAAAAAAAGATGAAAGGGGCACTGCATAGCTTTATGAATAGCAGAAAGTGTCAAAAAAGGCACGTCTGGCTGTGCACAGAGGTGTGTGTTGATTTCTACACCTATGTATGGTAGTGAATGTTGGGTTTGGCAGAAGAAGCATGAAAATAGGATTAATGCTGCTTGTTTCAGGACAAACGGAGCTTGCACGGACTGGTTTAAAATCGAAAAAGGTGTGAGACCGGGATGTGTGACTTCGCCATGGCTGTTTAACTTATACATGGACGATTGTTTAAAAGATTTAAAAGAGAGTGCGTATGGATTGAAAATGAATGATTTGATTGTCAAATGCCTTCGTTACGCCGATGATCAAGTCATATTAGCGTCACTCGAAGAGGAGTTGCAGGCGATGATTAATGTTTTGCATAATGCCCTAAAACATCAAAGGGATGAAAATAAATGCAAGCAAAACGAAAGTAATGGTTTTTGAAAGAGAAGAAAGCATGACAAACTGTGGAGTTTCGATTGAGGGAGAAAGAGTGGAACAAGTAAATGAATTTGTGTACTTGGGTTCAAAGTTTACGAGAGATGGAAAGTATGACGGTGACATTGAGCGAAGGGTGTTGGCAGGAAAACAGATGAATGGGGCACTGCATAGCTTTATGAACAGCCAGAAAGTGTCAAAAAAGGCACGCCTGGCTGTGTCTAGAGGTGTGTTGATTCCTACACTTATGTATGGTAGTGAATGTTGTGTTTGGCAAAAGAAGTATGAAAATAGGATGAATGCTGCGGAGATGACTCGGTTTGATAAAGTAAAAAATAGTGAGATAAAAGAACGATGTGGTGTAAAAGAAGATGTGGTTACAAAGATGGATAAAGGAATGCTTTGTGGTTTCGACACGTAGAAAGGATGGATGAAGGAAGATTGACGAAACAAATTTATAAGGCAAGTGTGAATGGACAAGTGGGTAGAGGTCGACATCGGCGAACATATCTCGATCAGATCAACATTGTTTTGAAGAAAGGCTAGGTCAAGAGTACCAACAACCGACGAGCATGCATGAGAACACTAATGAATGTAGAGGAAGCAAAAGATGTGTGTAAGAACCGTAGCGGAAGTGGAAGGAAGTGGTCTCTGCCTACCCCTACGGAAAAAAGGCGTGACTATATGTATGTATGTTCAAGACTTGTTTTTCTTCATTTCCTATTTTAGGCAAATTGCCTGTTTATTCTTCGCAGCATGCCTGCGACTTTAATCAATGGTAAGATTGTCATTTCATTTTTTTCGTGGTCTTCCTGTACTTCTTCTTCCCAGTGGTGATTTGTCCCGAGCTATCCTTACTATTCTTTCTTTATTCATTCTACTTGTGTGCTCACCCCATTCGCAATTTCTGCTTAAAACCCCTGTCATTAATGTTCTTCATCTTGCATGTTCGCCTTACATTGTCGCTCAGTTCTCTGCCCAGCAGCGTTTTTCCAGTAATTTTTCGTAGAACCTGCATCTCGCTTGTATCCATAACAAACTTTTCTGCCACGATGAGAGTTGACACACCAAATTTTTTTGAAAATCATAAAATTTGCTTTAAAATGGTCTATAAGAAATTAATTTTTATAAAAGTGCAAATTACTTATGAATATTAGAAAAATAAAAATCTATAAAAAATATTTCTGCCAGGATAAACTCTGGCACACCGGGCCTTTGTTGTACCTTTGATTTAATACTATTACTTCCTACGCTAAATTTCAGAATCCATTTAAGTGCACTTTTAGTGTCACCGGCTCCCGGACTATTAGTTAGTTTTATTTTTGCAAAAAAATTGCACTCCTTTGATAATGTGGGTTTATTTAGGTTTTACCACTCTGAACTGATCCCTAACGTTTTAAGTTACAAAGAATAAGAAGAGTTTCCATTTTGTATTGGTGAAAAATCGCAAACACAATCTACTCCAAATAAAAGGAAAATTTGCCTCGAAGAAACGCATCGAGCAAGAATATTTTTCATATTTGCATACACGTACCAAGAAAAACCATTTTTCTGTCGTGTATCGATTATTTTATGCCCCCGTTGAATTATGGTCATACATAATGGCCTCAAAATGAAAATTGCATCTAAAAGAAATTACTGAATTATTAATGAGAATTATTTAAGTTGGTGTAGTAGTTTTAAACATGCAATGTGTTAAATTGTTGCATAACTACGAATACGTAGCTAAGTTTACCTTTTCAACTTCCACTACAACCCACTGTTCGCAATTAAGTGCAATCTCAATGCATTTCTGTTAATTTTAAAAAGGGGAATTATTATTTTATCCGTGATATTTATGTCAAATAAAAGAAAACAACTGGGGCTACCAGGGAGGGAATTTTTATTTATTACAAAACCAATATTTGTGTGCAATATAGATTCCTACAATCTTTGAAACTAGTCTTTAGAACCAAATGTGTCCTTACAGTACTACAAAGTATTTTAGAGAAGTTATGGATAATCTGACGGTTTCGCCTAAGGGCACTTTGCAGTTCCAGGTTTCTTAAGGTATCATCACCATCATCATCTTGAGCTTATACTGTCCACTGTTGAACAAAAGCCTCTCTCAAATTTTGCCACGTATTTTGATCTAACGCTGGCATGTCTTCTCTTTAACATGGTATTGAAAAAAGCTGTGAGGGACGCCCAATCAGACAACAGAGAAACTATCTTTAATAAGTCCTCACAAACCATGACCTATGCAGATGACTTGGACCTAACAGCATGCACCACCCGCAAATTAAAGGAAATGTTTGCTAATTTTTCCACCGCCGAGGAAAACATGGGCTTCAGGATAAACGAGGATAAAACAAAAGTAATGGCATCAACTCCAAACAACAGAGCCAGAAATATCGGTCAAAACTTCACCGTTGATAACTTTAATTTTGAAGTAGTAAACAAATTTACGATGAACAAAGAAAAAGAAATAATTCTGACCATTAAAAAACGAAAATTACAGTATCCGGGACATTTTATGAGGGGGTCAAAATACAGCTTGTTACAACTTATAATACAGGGAAAGATTCAAGGAAGAAGAAGTGTTGGAAGAAGACGCCACTCGTGGTTGAAGAATCTGCGTGACTGGTACGAATGCACAACAAATCAGTTGTTTAGATCTGCTGTTTCGAGAATACGCATAGCATTGATGATCGCCAACCTTCGCAACGAAGACGGCACCTGAAGAAGAAGAAGGAATAAAGCTAAGAATAGTTTGGAAGAGAGCGCGTCTCCTTGTCTCAATCCTCTTTCGATTTTAAAGTTGTATGTATACTGATTAGTATTGAGGTAACAAACTAAAAAAAATACAGTCGAATTGAGAACCTCCTCATTTTTTAGTCGGTTAAAAAACAACATTCACATACTTTTTTGTGTGTTTAAGTAATATTATAAAACAAATTTAAAAAAAAAGCAGGTTTGGTAACGAAATTTAAACATTTTCTTTTTAATGACAACTCGCCTATTGTTGATTATTTAGCAACCAGTTTTAGGTCGAGGATTCCTTGCAAGAACACAAGCAGTTTCTTTGAAATCCTTTTTAAGACTGAGTTGTGTGGGGAAAATTTTTAGTCACCAACACGATGAGTAAAAAAACTATTTATCGGAATCATTTAATCACCAAACAAAAAAAGTTCATGGGAGGCAGAAAGTTAAGGATGTGGATTATTAAAATTATGATTCCATCGGAAGGGTTCAACTCTGACGATAAGATAATGTTCTTTAAAATGGTACCGATTAAAGTTTTACTAAAAATTACGAAAAAGTCTTGTTTATTATGTAGGTACTGCCCATCTGCTGCAAAAGGGATTTTATCCTATTAAAAAGACGCGTTACTGAATTACCCAACCCTTTTTAATATTAAGTAAATTTGGACAGAATGCAAGTATGAAAGTACTTTCGGCAAAATTATTATTTACTCAAGTATTAAAAATATACTTTTTAATAATTATTATTTTATTTTAATATTGAGCTTACATCTCGTACAAAGGATAGTTTCCTTGGGACCAAATCCTCTGTGATACCCCCCTCTGTTTATTTACATCATCAAATCAAGTATACGTATACACTCTAGACTTTAGAAATAATTTTTCTTTTATTTCTTAAAAAATTTATTTTAAAATTATATTAACATGTGTTCACAGCCTTACACTATTCCTTCGGTTGACTACAGAATGGTAGAAACTGCTTTTAAGTACAAAAAGCTCTCCATAAAGAGATCAATGATACACATTTGGTTCGTAAAAAAATGCTTAAATAATGAAGTCATTCCACGCACGAAATACAAAAATTTTCTTTCTAAATTTTATTGACGAATGCGTTAAGGTCGAAAACTTTTCAGACCACCCTCATAGAGAAATAAACTTGAATTAAAATTTAAGTTTTATATTTGGCCATTCCAATTTAGTTTCAACTTTTTTATATTTTTGTTTACTTTTTTTTTAAATAGATTGTCGTTTAAAGAAACTTTTTTAAAATTATTTTTACTCCTTTAAAACCTCAATTTAATAAAAAATCCTTTGATTATTTTCGTGTGTATAAATATAGGGTGGCCAACCAAAAACGAAACAGCCATTTGCAGGAACCTCGTCAACATTTTAGAAAAACGCTCAGACCCGTCGATTTTTGATTAAAGGGATACACTCTCTTCCAGTATTTTTAACTCCACTACTTTTAACCCAAAGCGAGGGTAAGAATTACCCCAAATTGTTTAAATAGCATTGAGGGTCACATAAGATGTTTTTCAAAAGCTCTTACGATTCTCTATACAATATTTTTTAAATTTTAAAATTCCGCCCATTACTTATTGAGAAATTAGATTTTAAATGTGAAACTTTATTTGAAAATAATCCACAGTATGACGAAGATCATTTTTATTTTCAACAGGACGGTACTCCTCCGCATTATGCGGCGATTGTTCGTCAGTATTTAGACCAACGTTTTTCGCGACATTGGATTGGGAGAAGAGGCAGTATTGAATGGCCTCCACGATCGCCAGATTTATCGCCCTTCGATTCATTCTTGTAAGGACATCTGCAAAGTAAAATCTATAAAACACAGCCAGCGTCGTTGGAAGATTTGCGTCGAGGTCCGTCGAATTACTCCGTAAATTCTTCGGAATATGCGAGAATGTTTTGAAAAAAATCCTTATTGTTGTATGGGAGCGGACGGTCATCAGTTTGAGCATTTAATCAATTAAGTAGTAAGTAAGCAACTGAAATAATTGGAATTTTAACATGTAATTTATTTCAAAGTATTGGGAGGAAATGTAAAATTTAAAGACTATTGTATAGATAATTGTCAGAGCTTTTGAAAGAAATCTTATTCGACCCCCAATGCCATTTGAAAATTTTTGGGTAATTCTTAACCTCGCTTGTGGTTGAAAGTTGTGAAGTCAAAAATCAACAGTTCTGAGCGTTTTTCTAAAATGTTGACGAGGTTTCTGCAAATGGCTGTGTTTCGTTTTCGGTTGGCCACCCTGTATTAAAATGTAACGATTAAAAAAATAAATAACTTGATATGAAAATAAATAAGAAAAATAAATAAAAATTATCATAAATCATTAAATTACTTAAATAAAAATTGTGATTATTTTTAATACATGTATTTTTTTGCTCTGACATAAACAGGTAAAAATTATTTTCTTAATTGACTTTACAAGCCTTATACGTATTTCATAAGAATTTTGAGAATTTAACAAGGTGAAGCAAAATAACAATTCTGCATATTTATTCTGTATATAGAAAGTTACCGTACACTTTTCTTATAAATTACACAACATAAATAATATATGTCTAATAATAACAACCTTTTAATAACTTTTTACAATATTTCAAACATTATTCATAATTGTAATGCATACTTATTACTTCAAGTATTAAATTTTATGTTTGGTATATTTATCTAACCAATTACGTTCCTAGTATTAATTAAGTAAGTGAGGTATATACAGGGTTAGTCATCATTAATTATTATTTCCTAAACAAAGATTTTTATAGCTTAATAATTTAACAAATCCGAGGAACCTTTAAACAAACAAATGCATACACTGTGCACGTAGCTTATCGAAGAACAATACAATAATCAGGGTCGCACTTGGAATATTTTGATAACACAATTTCAGAAATGTATAAAATAAAGCAAGTGAATAAATGTTAAAGATTCTTATTATAATTAAATAATTTCTGTGGAAAATCATGTAAGGGTGGGTAATGAAATATCTCCTGAAATTTAAGGTTACTTAACTAAAAACACCGGTCAATTCTTCTACCAAGTCGAGCAAAAAAGCGACACGGCCGTACCATCCTTTTCATTCAATTTGACCAGTAGTTTAAGAATTATAACTAGTCAGTTTCCTAATTTTGTCACTCACTCACTGACTGACCGATCATCAAAACTCTAATGCACTTCTAGCAGACATAGAAGCTTCAAATTTATAATACAATTTAGTGTATAAATCAAGGAAAAAGTAAAATATTTTGCAATTTCGGTCCAGTTTTCCAGATACACCAACTGCATAAATAACTTTGTAATCCAATAAATATATAGTATTACAAAGTTACATTTGCAGTGAATGGATTGGTGTACCTGTATATGTATAATAAAGGAAAAAAAGTAGGATTATCCACAAAAATAAATGAGATGCCATCAAAAATATAACTTGTAACAAAACACCAAGTCTGGCAACTCAGTTTTTCCACCGTTAAAAGTTGTGAGATCCATGTAATACCAGTCGGTTAGTTTATTCAGCCCCTACTTAAGGGTCCTTCTGTCCTAAGTTATTACGTAATTAGCTAATCTAACAACATTTTATAGTGACCATATTAATATTAAAAATCTTTTATGTTATAAATAAATAGATTGACTTTGCCACGAAATATCTGCTCGCAACAACAAAACAAGACCGACGTGGACAAAACCCCCTGAGAATTGGCGACGATGAATAGAATTTGTCCACCAATTTGTATATCTTGGATCCCTGGTAACCAGAGACAATAATTCTTTTGAAGAGATACGTAGGAGAATTCTTAGTGCTATTAGATGTTATATCGCACTTATGCCTTAGCTAAAATCCCAAAATATATATCGAGAACAACAAAGTGTAAGCTTTATAAGACGCTAATTAAACCAGTGCTAATGAATGGCTCTGAAACCTGGACGTTTATTAAAATTGACGAAGCTGCACTGGGATGCTCTGAACGAAAGGTCCTGCGAAGGATCTTTCAAGGCGTCAACGAGAATGGAGTGTGGAGATCCAGGAACAATATCAGGGGCCAGATATATAAGGTCCATAAAAATATGGCGACTTAGATGGATGGGACATGTGATACGAATAAATGCCAATGACCCCTCAAGAAAGACCCTCGCAGACAAACCAATAGGAAAACGTAAACGAGGGCGACCAAGGACTCGATACATGGAGAATATTGAGGATGACTTGACAGTGATTGGAGTTAAAGGATGGCATAGTAAGGCGTCTGATAGGAACGAATGGTCACAAATTCTACAGCAGGCTAAGTCCCACCCAGGGCTGTAATGCCATAATGATGATGACATGACCTGCCTCTTCTTAATCTCTGCTGTTCGTCTGCTAAAGTTATACCTTAGTTTATTTATTTTACCAGTTTATATTTTGGTTGTAAGTTTTATGGTAGTGTTTAGTAGATTAATTCCTCTGTTATTTGATGAATCATGATTCTCTCCTTTTTTAAACATTAATATTGTTGTGCATGACCTTCATTCATCAAGTATTTTGTGTTCCGTTAATATTTTTTTCATTAGTTTTGTTCTTCAATGAGAGTTCTTCGTATTTTAAAAGCTCATTTTTTTGGTTTGGACTGGTCCTGCTGATTTTCTGTTTTTCAGTCGTCCCACTGCGGTTTCTGTTTTCTCTATTGTGACAGTTACGTGATCGTTTATTTATATAATCTGCTTCCTTGTCTGTTTCGTTTTCTTTTAATAAATCATTCAGGTCGATACGTATTTAGTTATGTGATTTGTTTGCATTAATTTTTGTACTTTTCTTTGATTCCTTATCAATCTCCAGATTTGCTTACGTAAACCACAAAAACCATTTTTCATTCATTTTGTAAATATTTCCCATCAATGTTCTGTGTTTGTTGTATTCACTGTTGTTTTCGTTTTATTTTTTATTCATTTATACTGCTCGAATGGGGAGGTAACATGAAGGTAACAAGTAAATACTTTCCTTGACTGGAAAGGAGTGGATAAAGGAACATCTCAATCTCATCTGCCTTATCAGTGCTGAACATCTTTTGATGTTAACACAAATAATATACGAAACAACAAATGTTTTAAAAGCACCAACAACAAACACGACTTATTTTCTGAGAAGATAAAATCTTAATTTTTAAATGTTGAAATTGAATACACATTAAAAACATTACGTTCATCGGTTCAAGAAAGAATGTACGATTGATGAGTTTGGCTGGGTTTTTAAATGCGTTTCACAAGGGTCTTGAATTTCCATCCAATAAGTGATTATATCATTCACATGTCATTTTGTCAAGAAGTGCGTGAGAATACGTTAAAATGGATATAATCTATTCTTTTAGTAGACCAAATCACAAGTGATGTGAACATAAAAACTACATAACCTTCAATACAAACCTGTAACTAATTCTCTCTACTGTCATCTCTTGACGAATAGGAAGCTAAAAACGTGAATGATTACGCTCGTATCATTGTTTTTACAGCAGGTTACTTGGATTTCGTTTTAGTATAGGTCTGTAACTAAATGTGTTTAAGTGGAACATCCTGTATATTTTTGTAAATCGTGATTTCAGTATGCATTTATGTACGTGGAAAAATTGTCGAGGACATTCTGCATTATGTTACTAAACGTCGCTTAAATCAAACCTCAAAATAGCTTCCAATACGTCCGGTATTTTTTCTGTCTTTTAGTAAATTTGCAAAACCGAAAAAATTAATGGAACTTCTTCCAGAGTGGGTTCTTCATCTTGATCCTCATGTGGTTGAAAGATTTTTTCTAGATGATTTGCAAATCATGTTGCTTTTTGCTCGTTATTTCATTTCTAGCCCATTTATCATCTTCCAATCTAAGAGGTGGTATTCGCATTATGGGTATTTTTAATCTCTAGTCAGACTTCTAGGCAACTCATCCCAACCGTTGAATTGGTTGAGGAGGGCCGCAACACTGGTCTTCTTAATCTCCAGAATTTAATTCATGTGCTTTCTTGTTATGGGATAACCTTAAATCATTAGTTAATACTTGATATCAATGATATGAAGAACCGTATTCAAATAGCTTGTGATAGCATAAGAAATAAGCCTAAAATATTTGAACGTGTTCGATGATCAATGAGACATAGAGTACATTTATCTATTGTGGTTTGGGGTGGTCATTTTCAATATATATAATATGAATGGTATTTAATTTTAGCATTTTTCATCTTTACTGTTTTCCACTTTCAAAACGTAGTTTATATTTTAATAAAGAATAAAAATCATGATATTATATTTTATTTTTTTTACCGAATCTATTGGTTTTAGCAAAAATCTAAAACTCGAAAAAAAGGTTCGTTATTATATAAGGTAAGGCATCCTAATTTCACCCTCTTATAATGTAACAGGAATGATGAAAAAATACCGGTGATTAGTCATTTGTGAGTGCACAGAGATTACAGCATTTCAAGTTTCTATCACTTAAATTGAGAAAAAATTTAAAACTTAATTTTACTCACCACCTTTCAGGGGTAATATCTTGGAAGGGTAAACTGAGGAAATTTTGTTGTAGAAAAGATCCATTATAATTTTATAAGGGCAATCAAGTCCTGAATTTTTTCGCATGAATTTAGAAACAGGCAGATAGGAAAGGGGACCTAATATTATTGGCAGCATTCCTAAATAAATCAAAAAGTTGGAATAATATTTCTTCTTTTTCTTCCCGTGGCACTACAGCCCAAACTGGGCCTTGGCCTCCTTTATTTTCTGCCTCCATGATTGCCTATCTCCTGTCGCTCTCTTCCACACTCGAGTGCCCAGGAGATCGCGTGCCTCCTCCTGTATTTCATCTTACCAGCATTTCCTGGGTCTTGCCACTGGCTTTTTTCCGTGCATTCGGCTGTCTAAGATTCTTTTAGGTAACCTCATTTTCCATTCTCATTATCCGCCCTGCCCACTGTAACCGTTGTAATTTGATAATTCTGAGAGCGGGTTTTTTTTTAAAGATTGTATAATTTGGAAATAAATCTGGCTCTCCAAATATTATTGTTCTTTACTGGTCATATTATCTTTCTCAATACCTTTCTTTCGAAGATATTAAGCATGTTTTTTGTTCTCTCCGTCACTTCCATAGCTTGCCATAGGCCTTATTAATGTTTTGTAATGGACTTAATACTAGCAGTGAAAAAACTAAATACGTATATGAAAATAGGAGTTATAACACAGACAGAAGAAAAACCTACAAGTAAAAGAACACCACTACCATTCATTCAATGATGTACCGGAGGTTACAATCACGAAGAGTAATAAGGAAGAAATCGAAATAAAAAACAAACTTGCAGAAGCTACTGGTCATTAAACTACAAACTCTGCTTCATGGTTCAAAAGTGTGGACATTATCCCAAGCATCCGAGAAGAAAGTAGTGAAAAAAATAAGATACTAAGAAGGGTGTATGAGCCAGTATGTGAGAACGAAACTTGGAGGATTAGAAAAACAAGAAAATCAGAGATTTACATTATTGCCGAAAGTATCTAGGAACTACAAATCAAGAATAGGTTAAAAAATAGGTCGCACTAAACTAAGTGCTACGTTTGCTTTATGAATGTGAAACCTGGACGCTGAAAGTAAAGCATCTAAATAAGCGTCTAAATAAGCGTTTGAGTTATGGTGCTATCGCCGTATGCTAAAGATTTCGAGGACAGCACACGTAACTAACGAACATGTGTAAGAATCACTTCATAAAGAGCGAGAATTGACAAACACCATCAAAATAAGAAGAGTCAAATACTTTGGACACATGATGAGGGGGCATAAATATCACATGCTCCGATTAATTATCCTGTGTAAAATAGAAGAAAAGCGATGGATTGGCAGAAAACAGCTTTCTTGGCTTCGTAATATTAGACATTGGACGAGTCGAACAGTCGAAGAATTGTTTCATGTAGTTACCGATCGAGAAGCTTTCCAACAAATTGTCAACTCTATGATAGCCAACGCCTGAACGCTTGATGATAGCCAACGTTTGAAAACAAGCATGGCACACAAAGAAGAAGAAACTAAGATGGAAAGATCAGATTAAAATGATATGGACCGAATCAACATCACTGGAGAAGAGGCAAAGGACGGGACGCTTTGGAGGAGAAAAATCGAAGAGGCAAAAGATCTGCTAGGCTTTAAATGACCCTGGAAGTAAAAGTATAGTTGACAGTTAACGTCAATGTCAAATTTTTAACTTTTTGTAAAGTAAGTTTAGACTGATAAAAACTCTTAGAATTATTTCTTTTTCCTTTGAGAAGTAACGATATAAAAAAAAACAAAATCAATGAGGTAGAAGTTACACGAATAATTTTCACCAACCAAGTTAAATCTTAATTTGATTTGAAGATCTGCAGTTTTAATTATATTATTACTGTTTATTACATTTTCACCTTTTAACTCTTTCGAGTAATTAAATAGTCTACTATAAATCCATTTTCGTATTTAAAAAAAATGTCCTTAACTGTTATACGCTTTCATTCATTAATGGTTAATTCAATCAGTTCATTAAAAAATGTAGGCGATTAAGTGTATAAAAAATTTATGATGAGGCTGAGGCGGTACCGGAAGTAGGCGTGTTAAAAAAAACTCGGTAGGTATGACGGCGTGGGCGGAACAATATAGAAAAATCGTAAACAGTGGGAATGGTACACCATTATTTGTATTTTTGACGCGTCTTGTTTATTTATTTTTACAGATAAAACTGTTTATCTCCTTTTCCAACAGTATGTACTTTTTTTATGTCATAATAAACTGTGTTTCCCCCAATTCAATACATTAAAATGTGGCAGCGCTCAAGAAATATCAACTACAGCTCCTATGGGAATTTAAAAACCAGCTGCTCTATCTAGCGACTAATGACGAAACTAGTTAACCAGTCATTGTCACTTGTCATTTTACATTACCTATTATTTGATGTGCTTTTATCAATAAATTCAAAATTTTATTGAAGATTTTATCAAAATACACTTTTAAAAGATCAGTAAATTCCCTAAGATTTAAACCCAAATTTTTTTTGTTTATTATTATGCTTTTCTTGAGAGGTTTTATTTTTATTTTTTGCTTTATTTTTATTATAATCGGAATCACTGTCGTCGTTATCCTCATTCGGATTGTAAATGATAACAGGATTAACTGCTTCGATGCGGTTTTCACGAACCCACCGTTCCTATATTAAATTTTCACATTTTGTGACACATGTTTCCCAAATTTCAGGAGTGACAGTATTAAGTGCTCGTTGCCAAGTTTCTGAAACAGCCTTATCACTGTAACCATTAGATCCAATCTGATTGTTATAATAAACCTTGTATATGCCCCAAATTTACTCAATAGGATTAAATTTGCAATGATAAGGCGAAAGTCTACGACTATTCGATTAAGTAATAAAAAATGTATTAATTCATAATTTCAAATTTTAATTTCCAACTAGAAATGTTGTTTTATTTACGAAGCTTTTACATGCATACCCTATTTTGTATCTATTAGACATGTTCTTGTAAACTCTTAACATTATTATTGTTAATTTTTCGTTGTATGGTATTATTATATTGTTCGTCGATCCTTGTATTGTATTGTATTGTTGAATTTACTTTCGTACTTCTTAGATGTACAGTTGAATACTGGTTATCGAGTTTCTAACGATAATTCGAAACCACCGTATATTCGTGAAATATGCTTACGTAATATATTGTAATGTTCACATGTGTTATTCTTGTGCAGGGGCCATATTATTCTTTTCTGTATCGTTCCTATATTAGTATAAAAAACACATCAAAAACCATTAATCATAATAATAATAATTATTATTACTGTTAAATTTGACAAATCAATTAAATAAGTTAGACGTTCAGTAATAATGAATAAAAATTAACACTTTCTTGGTGGCTATAAAAAAAATTGAAAATTTGGGGTTGCTACCAAACTTCGCACGATCATTCGCCGGGCTAATCTAAAGATTGGCCGAAAAGGTCCAGTTGTTCGCTATAGAAAAGTAATTGAAAATTCGGGGATGTATTAAAAAAGCCCCCATTTTTAAATTGTTATAATTTCTTCTTGTATCATTTTTGTTCTTTAGATCATTTTTATAGCTGTTGGTATACTGCCATTAATGTAAGTTTATTGTACCATCATCTCAAATTGGTAATTGATAGAAACGTTCGAAAATATATAAGGTAAAGGTCCATTTACCAAAATATTACACCAAATTAAAATGTTCCATATTAAAACAGATTCTTAATATGAGCGAACTTCTGACTTCCTATCGAATGTAATTGATCATTTGTAACGGCATATCTCAATAAGAAATAATAAATTTAGTGAATGGAGTATTTCAAGAAGATCCCACCGTTCAAAAGGTAGTCAAACATTCAGTTGCTCTTTAAGAGCAATAAGGACAAGCATACAATGTAAATTATATTTTGGTTAAAATATTATTTATTCAAAATAAAAAAATGTGTATTACATTACTTATTAAATATTGAATAATTGGATTTACCCAACCAAGTGGTGAATATTAATGACAATGAATATTTAAATATTTTATGCAGGTATGAATAATTTTTACAGCTTTACTACTTCGCCAGAATTTAAAAAAAAACCGCAATACATTGGAGAAATACCACATTTATTTCACGTTTGCAAATTATCATTAACCAACTTTAAAAATAATATAAATCTAAGTATTTCATTTATTTTCACTAATTTATTTTTCTCTTTACGTTTGATAAATTTATATCGATGCAGATGTGTTTGATGTTCTTGCATTAAATTAAAGAAAAAACCACTTTAATCTATTTTAAAATACCATTCTTTAATTATTGTTGTATTAATTTTCATTGTGAAAAATTAAGCAAACAACCATAATTCAAGAATATAAAGGAGGAAGTTAGTATGTTAGCAAAAACATTAATAAAGATTTGTGTTGAAAATTAGAAATTATCGGTTAGATAAAACATTAGTATACCCCTACTATAAAGGACGGCACAAAAATGCGTTCGAATGCATTAAGTTTATAATGTTTGTTTTTTGTAAAATATATTTGAACATCAAAGCTGTTCTATAAAGAATCAATTCAAATAAACCCTGTCTAAAGTTTAAATAATCAATTACCATAAAATAAATGTAAATATAGTAACAGTTAATAAAATGATCAAATAATACAAACTTTTTTATATAAATATTGTTTACAAAATGTATTTTTTATTTTGGGGGGGCACAAAGTGTCTACTGTTAAATTGATACTGGAACGATGATTAACAGGTTGCAGAATAAATATTAATAGAAAAATTTTGCCATCAAGTATAAATTTAAAAAATACTAAACTAAAATTTGTTCTATGAAGAATTAAATCTAATAAATCCTGCATATTATTTTAAATAGATTTGTAGATTTTAGAGGGAGTCGTAAAGGCTATGCAGCCTCTCAAACACCTCGACCGATCAGATCTTTTGTGCATAACCCTTAATCTATTCAAGTTGGAGAGTCCCCAGAAGGGTTGTGGGCTGGAAAATTGTGTATTTACCCTTTTTTTAAATAGAATCAACCTGTTCCTGCCTGAGTCTATTTGTATCATTCACCGAAAGTGGTCGATAGGATGTGAAAGTTGAGACAAGTGTGCTATCGTCTGCGAAACTGTAAATGGGGTTCGTGGTGGTTTTCAAGAGGTCGTTGATGTGTAAAAGAAATAAGGTGGGGGACAGGATGGAACCCTGGGGGACCCCGGCATTGGTTTTAAACGCATTAGAAGAAATACCGTCAACTGCCACATGTAAGGAGCGATCTTGCATGAAGCTCAAGAGCCATTGGCGCAGTTTGCTTGGGAGACCGTAGGCAGATAATTTACTTAACAATGCCTGGTGCAAAACGCGGTCAAATGCTTTGGATATATCCAAGGCTATTGCAAAATAATACAAATCATTAATCCATACATTAAAAGCTAAATACCCCAGTAATAACGGTTCGATTTAGGTATAGGCAGTGGTTAACAAAACTTAACAGTTAAAGTTCTTTCTAATAACGTCATATCATACTGGGTGATCCATTTAAGAAAGTTGAGAAATTTTTAAGTAGGCGTTTTGAATCACCTTCTGCATTAAAAATTATTTTATCCAAAAACATGTTAGAGTTTTATTAAAAAAGACAACACTTTAAAAAATTTGTACCAAACAAAATGTTTACATTTTTATTATTTATAAAAATGCAGGGTGTCAAATCGAACACTGTTTCGTAATAAAATTGGTCATATCTCGTGAAAAACACTCTGGGGAAGATAGCAAAACCCTAAATAGAGAGCATAGCTTTATTGAAATACGTAATAATATATAGAGTTTTCTATTTGAAAAAAGAAAGTTTCAGTCTACTTCCTTAAATTGTAGGAGAATCTAAATATTTTACTACGGTTCTTAAACTCGTCTTTCGCTTCTTCTACTTGCATCAGCGCTTTTATACATGCTCGTCGGTTGCTTTTTAAGATCAATTAATTAATCGTTTATTTATGTGTTACGTGTAGGTAACTCTAAATCAAAAATAAAATAGCAATTTTATTAAACTATGTTTTTTAAAATTTATTTTAACCCAAAACTATATAATTCCAAATTGGTGGCAATATATTTATAATTAAGTTGTTACCATTTTAAAAAGGAAAAGAGATTAAATGTTTTAAAAAAAGAGGAAATTTTAACTAATAAATATCAAATTAATAACATTTTATTTTGCAAACTGTTAATCATTATAGTACTATTTTTTACCGATGACACTTTGTGCCCCCTCAACCTAAAAAATAAATTTTCGAATAAAGTATTCGTATTATTTAACGACTTAATAATTTTCAATACATTATCATTAATTTTATGATAATTACTCAACTAAAAATTATTGAGGAATTTTTAATATTATTGGAATCAAAACAAAACAAATTTTATTTTGCTATTTTCTTTATTCATTTTTACCTAAAAACTATTTATAGAATTTGAAATTAATAGCAATAGGCATTTACCTACGAAATTTGTTACCAATTTGGTAGGGGGCAAACTATGGTTTCGCGTCAATAGTAAAGTTTTTTTAAAAAAGAAAATACTAAAAGAATATATACCTACCAAACAAAATGTTCACATTTTTATTATTATTAAGATACAGGGTGTCAAATTGGACACACTCGGGAGAAGGTAGCAAACGCCCATATTAAGAGAATCCTCAAAAGTAGCTTTATCGAAATACGTAATGATATATACGAGTGTTCTATTTAAAATCATCTTCCGGTATAACCTTAAATTGTAGGAGGTTTTGGATATTTTAAATCAATTGGGCATATCTGAAAACCCCATACCCCAAATTTTTGAATTTTAAGTTTGTCGTGTTTCTTTAAAACGTCCAATGGGAACTCCCAAAGATTCCTCCTGTACCTATAAAATGGCACATTAAACCTGTACTAAATTTCGTGGGTACACATATTCTAAGAAATATAGTAAAATAAATATTACAATTTTCTGTTACGCCCACATTTTTCATTTTAAGTTTCACGTAAAATATAAATAAAATAAAATTCAATAAAAATTTGTTTATTTTGAAATATTACTTAAATTGTTATTGTACTTTTTGGTTGCAACGGGTATTTTTGTACTTGGATAGATAAATAATCTCGTGCTCCTCTTCTTATTAATACAATATTTCACAAAGTTCAGTTACTTCTCTCTCGGCGCGTTCCCACTTTAAAAAAAATGTAGATGCGAGCTAGACTGCATAAGAACTATTTTATATATACTCATGCACTTATTGTGCATCCTTATCCCGAGCACTGCAATTTCAATGCAGCTCCTCCATGCAATTTCGCCGTTCTTACCCCCTCTCTTACACAGCCGCCTTCGTACATAGCTTTCTTATACATACTACTAAGATTCAACTGTTTGAAACTGAAATCATAGATATCTATGGGTTTAAAATGACCATAATAATCAAAGTTTTTCACCACCTTTACGTTACGCGATGAAAATTATTTAATGGGACTTTTTTACTAAAACAGTGCCTGTAGAAGATTCATTGCGTTCTGTGGATGAAAATTTTAATTTTGTGAGGTTAGAGTGTTTGTGATTGTTTCGACACCCCCGAAAAAGTGTGCGGAAACCCTTACAGTGACCGAAGTGTTTAAAAATAACCCCGATCCTAATGAATCATGTCGATATTTGAGAATTCTTTTTCGACGAAAAGTTTCTATTCACGCACTTTCTTGGAAATCGTTTGAATTCGAAAAAATTCGTTGCAAAATTCGGGTTGAACAAATAAATACTAGAGATGAGCTGAGGATGATGCATGCGTTTTTAACATAGTGACCGATAAAATTTAAATGAAATATTAAGGAATTTTAATGGAGTGGAATTCGAATGCTTACCGCAATAATCAAATCGAGGTTTTCAGATAAAAATAGATTATTTGTACAGCCATCTTGTTTTTTTTATATCAACATCAAAAAAAATTGGCCAACCATTTTTACGAACGCCTCCCATTCTTTTTTTTTTCACGATGTTTATTTACCCATCCACTTATCTATTACATTTTAAATCTTATATAAATGCATTCGACGTCGGAAAAAAAATAATTATTATCTAAGTACTTATTAATTTTTTTTGGTTTCCACAATGCGAGATACTTACTTTACGTTTTTATAGATTTTTCTTTGGCATATTACATCGGGGTTATTTTTGGAGTATTTTTGTAGTTGAATATTTAAAATTTTGTCATTTTTCGAACTCACAATTGCATAGAGTGTTTTTGGAAGACTTCGCAAGAAGTTTGTGTGGCGGCCGCATCATATTCTGTAAGTAAATTTTTTATTTAAATGCAACAATATTAGGATTTTTATAAATTAAGTAAAAAATGTTGGCTGCAAAAAGCGCATTCTGTATCACTTGTTACTTTATAAAACTGCCAAGAATAATAATATACTAATATACAAGAATAATAATATTTATTAATAATGTCCAATCTCTAAGTTGTAGATTCTAGACCTTAAAATATGACGATTTTGTTCGACATGCTTTACTATACAAATATTGCTTTTATTCGAGATACCGGGTGTTTAAAGTTAAAATATGGATTTTAATTTTCGCAATAATTTTTTATGTTTTCACAATTTCTATTTGAAAATTGTCAATTTTAATTTTTTTTGGCATGAGGATTGCTAATTTGGGCTCAAATTTAGCATTGCTAGTAGAGGGCGCTAGTTACACTTGGTTGTGTTTAGTAAATCAAAGCAATTTTTTTTTCGGCTGAACCATGAGTAAAATAACAAAAAATTATACAAAAAAAAGTTTTATTTATGTAACTCGATCTGTTATCGAGTTATTTGCTTCTAAATAATACAATGAATTTTAATTTTATAAAAAAAATTTTCTCTATATGTGTAACAATAAATTAAAAAACAAAAAAAAAACTTCAAAGTAAAAGTTCAAAATGCCCACCATTTACTTCAATATACTTTATCATCCGCTTTCGCAAAAATCTATCAATATCAAATAACTCTTGTCTACTATTTTTAATCACATTCGCGGCTTCTTCTATTTTCCGTCGCAATCTGCAAAAGAATAAATTTTTACTTTGTAGAATAATGCCTTCATTTGCGACCAAATCGAAAAATCCAATGGATTGAAATCAGGACCTCTCGGTGGCCAAGCAAACTTCAGTAATTCGTGTAAATATTCTTAAAGCAAATTTAATAAAGAGGTCTATTTAAATTGGTTACACCACACCAAATGTTAACCTCAAAACTCGTGCTAAAAATGTGTTTTTCTCCTAGCATGTGGATTTTCAGATTACCACAAATGATAATTTTTTTAATTAAATATTCGTCGTCTGGTAAATGTTGCCTCATCAGTAAAAATAATTGTATCCAGAAAATATGGGTAAACATTTTGTTTATCTTGCAAAAATTGGGCAAATTGTAGACGCGAAGCTAAATCTTAAGGTAATAAATTCTGAACAGGAGTGTAATGATACGGATTAAGTTTTTCCCTCTTCAATATTTTAAAAACAGACGATTAGCTTATCCCTGCTGCTAGACTTAATCGGCGAGTAGTGATATCTGAATTCTCTGTAACACGAATTAAAATGTGATTAAAAATAATAGACAAGGGGTTATTTGATATTACTAGATCTTTCCGACAGCGGATTACAAAGTGTATTGAAGTATATATAAATATATATATATATATATATATATATATATATATATATATATATATATATAAAATTAAAATTCATTGAACTTTTTGGAAGCAAATAACTCGAATGATTTCACGCTTTTTAATATTCTTTTATTATTTTACTCATAATTTAGCCAGAAAAAAATTTGCTTTGGTTTGCTGAACACAACCAACTGTAACTAGCGCCCTTTATTAGCGATGCTAAATTAAAGTACCTACAAATAGAAATTGTGAAAACATGAAAAATTATTGCGAAAATCAAAACCCATAATTAAACTTTACCGTTATCTCGGAAACTAGCATTATTTGTAAATGGCATGTTGGGCAGAATCTTCATATTTTGAGGTCTAGAATCTACAATAAAAAATTGGGCATTCTTAATAAATCACACCCTGTCACTGTTAAACTAATTATGTACCCACGACTATCATTTTATATTTTTAATAACATTCGCTTACTTAATATACCTAGATACAAATTATTAATGGTACACTTGTAAACTGGTACATATTGTTAATTTTTTTTTAATTTTATCATTTCACTTATATTTTTAAAAAAATTTCTGCTTACACTTATCGTAAACAACTTTAAATGAAATTGAAAAAGTTAAATATGAGTGCATTTAATAAAGGATTCCCTCGTTCTATTTAATAATTTTATTTAATTTTAGAATTTGACGCTCCTCCAAAACGGATTCTTTCTTATTTTTTGATTTCTATAATTATAAACAATAATGGTTTTGCATTTATGTATGTTGTAAAAAATAGCATTATATAGGAAATATTTAATTAATTGACAACATTGCTATCGTAATTTTCTGATTAAAGCGAACATTTATGTAGGAAAAAATAAAATTTAAAAATTAATAAATAGGAAAAGTTGTAATGACCAAACGCCCCATAATTTGCTTTTAAGAGTGGGGGTATACAATGCTCCGGGAGTTACAAAAGGCACCTTTTTGCGATTTTATAATTTTTAGCTCATTGATAAAGTTTTAGTAGAGTGCCTTTGCTATAAATTTTTTTTTAATTTTGAATATAAGTGAAGGAAAAAGATGTCAAACTTGTCTAATATTTGTCAAATTAGTTTGAGTACTTTAAAAATAAAAAATTAAAATGCGACATGGCAAGAGCAGTCAGTACACATTTCTTTTACCTATGTTAAAAAAATGTTTTAGAAATATACAGTAGTTCAGGCAAAGAGAAAAAGTTTTGTAAATCAAGAAAGAAAATTCCTATTGATTCATGCACGCTCTGGTGAAACTCCTACAAATTGCTTGCTGCCGTAAACAAATCGGTGGTAAATAAATAAGTATGTGATATTTTAGGTAGAATGCCGTAATTATAAAATAAGGTTTTATTTATTATCCCTGATACTGTGAGACATTTTTTTATGCTATTTTGTAATTTATACAATATTCTTTAGCTTTTTTTAACTTTGATAATAATTAAGAAGTACCTTTTTAATTAGGTATTTAGGTCCGAATAACACCAATTTTGATGAAAATTTGTATCCTCTTAATCAAAAGTTATATTGTGCCAAGGTGTGCTTTTTTCTTGGGGGTGAATGCCACCCCTTCTCGGTGGTGGACATTTTAAGATTAAAAGTAATCCAATAGGTCAATTTAGGGATCAATGCCAAGCATAAAATGTTATATGACGTTTTTTTGGTGAGTAAATAGTTTTTGAGTTATTCATTATTTAATATGTTGATTTTCGGCTTGAAAAATGCATGTTTTTGAACTATTTTTCACAAATAACTCGAAAACGTTACGTTTTATAAAAAAAATATTTTCAGCAAAAATAAAGGTTATAGGTAAAAAAACGATTGTTTTTTTTAAATTTATTGTAGCTCTAATACGAACCGGGTTTTGACTCGTTAAAGATGATTCTTGGTTCGATGGCTAGTGAATTGCAAAATTTCAACGTTATATAACGAAAAAACAGACGATTTTCCTAGGAAAACTTAAAAAATTATTTTTTAAATTATTTAATAGTGGCTTTAAAATCAATTTTTGTTTAATTTAATAGCTCAAAAACTAACGGGGTTATGATGAAA
The DNA here is from genome assembly GCA_950111635.1 of Agelastica alni. Lineage (NCBI taxonomy): Eukaryota > Metazoa > Arthropoda > Insecta > Coleoptera > Chrysomelidae > Agelastica > Agelastica alni. The sequence continues at coordinate 29,148,518 of OX467717.1, forward strand.
ATAAACTGGAAACATCGGTTTTCAGACAATAAAATCGACAATAAAAGGCTTTGCCATCAGAATCAAAATTAAACCATATCCATGTGCAGTTAACTTCATTTAGGTACTAATGTTCAAGAAGTTTGAGCGACCTAAGATGTATATATTTCGAAAAAAGTCGATTACAGGGAAAATTATTTTAATTTTTTTTTTAAAAATAGATAAACTTTTTGCAATAATTTAAAAACTTAAATTAATGCATAAAAATGCGGGAGTACAAAAATGTTGCTTTTTTTTACTTAATATTTTACTTTTTTTTTGTTTTCTGTCTGATAAAAATTAACTGAGATATGGGTGTTTTAAGTTTGCATTTCATTGCGAAGAACACCCTTCCGCAGCCTAGATATTCTTCTTCTTCCAATTGCCCATAATCTTACCATGGATTATCAAGTGGAGTACCTCATATTTTGAACACCGCATTATGTGACCCAGATAGGTGATCTTTCTTTTCTTCACTTCCTTCAATACCTTCAACTCTTTATTCATTCTGGTAAGCATTTCTGCGTTGGTCGTGTGCTCCACCCATAACTCATAAACTATGAATACACCAAAAAAACGTCAGATGATATTTTATGCTTAAAATTGATTCCCGAATCGACCTAATGGGTTACTTTTAAACTTAAAATTTCCACCCCCGAGAAGTGGTGGCATTTACCCGCAAGGAAAAAGCACACCTAGGCACAATAAAATTTTTAGGAGGGTAAAATGAGCTTGTTTAGAAATTTTTATCAAAATCGGTGCAGTTTAAAAGAATTTGGAGGTAATACCAGATTACAGAAATAAATTAAGAAGAATATTCATATGCAAACGGTAGTTTATGTCGTTCTATAAAACTTCATTTTAATCCTTACAATATTCCTTAAATATTCAGTAGAATTAAATTTAATCTTAGCCGTTTAAACGTTAAAAGTTTCACTTCTAATATGCTCACATAGTGCACACATCTTTTTTTTACTATCAGATGACATTAATACGAACAAAAAGCATGTAATTAACAGTCAAATTAAAAAAAAATAGCAATGATGACAGTAAGTTGAAAATTAAAACAAAATATTTTCGTGAAGATGGCATTTTCAGCAGAAACCTTCAACTTTATTTTTTTTATAGAGATATAATATATATTATTTTTAATTCACGGGTATTCAGTTTAAGTCAAAAAGAAAAACTCTTCTTTACTTTGCCAAGCTTTCGACAAATTTATTGTCCATTTCAAGGCTTAAAATTAAAAATGGTTAAAAAACATCGAATATAAATAAATGGTATGTATAACCTTACATGTAAAATGAGTTAAATTAACGAATATAAGAATACAACATACATTGACATAACTTCAAAAAATAATTTTATTTATATGTATTGAAATATTTTGACGGATAATAATTAGTTGATTGTTTCGTGTATCTACGCGATTGAAATTTCAAATAAAATATAGTTGTTCGAACAGGGGACACTGGGAGAACGTAATGCTGTGTAAACAAAATGCGCTAACTTTCTAATATTAAACCTCTCCGATAATAATTAACTTCAGTAAATGATCTGCAGCAATTTTCCAAACCCATTGTTTTCTTTTTTTAAGTTAAATGCTTCGTTAAGTATGACTAGGATTCATTTGTTGTCGTTTATATTACGGAAGTAAAAAGATGTTTCTCGAACCAAGCAATCATTAATAGCGTAGACTAATTTCGGATTTTTTAAAACTTCATCTATCATAGTTTTGTTAATTTATTAATAAAAGTCGGCAAACTGTATGCAAATATATTGATTAAAAGAGTGACGAATGATACTGAGAAGATGATATGGGATGTGCAAGCAGGATTTAGAAGATGAAGGAGATCAGTATGGATCAGGTCTTTTTTCATTAGAAGGTATAGTCGAAAATTTCTTGGCTCGAAGTCAGAAGATCTATTGTGCTTATATAGACTTGGAAAAGGCCTATGACAGAGTGGTGAGAAGTAAATTGTGGTCGACATTGTCTATGTAACGGGGTGAGCGGTAGTTTAATACGAGCACTGAAATCACTTTACGAGGATTCCACTGCTTGTGTCAGGATAAACTGAGCTTGCACGGACTGGTTTAACATCGAAAAGGTGTGTGACAGGGATGTGCGGCGTCGCACTGGCTGTTTAACTTATACATAGACGATTATTTAAAAGATTTGAAAGAGAGTGCGTATGGATTGAAAATGAATGATCGTCAAATGCCTTCTTTACGCCGATGATCAAGTCATATTAGCGTCATCTGAAGAGGAGTTGCAGGCGATGGTTAATGTTATACATAATGTCCTGAAAATCAAAGGGATAAAAATAAATGTAACCAAAACAAAAGCAATGGTTTTTGAAAGAGAAGAAAGCATAACAAACTGAGAGGTTCTGATTAAGGGAGAAAGAGTAAAACAAGTAAATGAGTTTGTATACTTGGGTTCAAATTTTACGTAACATGGAAAGGATAACAGTGACATTGAGTGAAGAGTGTTGGCAGAAAAACAAATGAATGGGGCACTGGGTAGTTTTATGAACAGTCAAAAAAGGCACGTTTGGCTGTGCATAGAAGAGTGTTGGATCCTTCGCTTATGTATGGTAGTGAATGTTGGGTTTGGAAAAAGAAGCATGAAAATAGGACTAATGCTGCGGAGATGAGTAGTCTGAAAAGTATAGCCAGAGTGACTCGGTTGAATAAAGTAAAGAATAGTAAGATAAGAGATGGCTGTGGTGTAAAAGAAGATGTAGTTACAAAGATATATAAAGGAATGATTAGATATTTTGGACACGTAGAGAGGATGGATAAAGGAAGATTAAAGAAATTTATAAGGCAATTGTAAATGGACAAATCGGTGGAGGTCGATCTCGGCGAAAATATCTCGATCAGATCAACATTGTTTTAAAGAGAGGCCAGGTCAAGAATACCAACAACCGACGAGCAAATATGAGAGCACTGCTGAAAGTAGAGGAATCAAAGATGTGTGTAAGAAGCGTAGCAAGTGGAAGGAAGTGGTCTCTGCCAACCCCTACGGGAAGAAGGCATGATTATATGTATGTATGTATGTATTAATAAATGTAAACTAGTTAGCAACAAAGGTACAAATTATATTATCTAGTAGGAACTATTTTTTTAAAATAATAAACACGTAAGATTATTGTTCCCCGATTTTTTAATAAAATAAATGTTTGACGGGACAATCTAAATAAAACTACGAATGAAAATTATTCCTAAATGTGGCACAATATAATTCAAGAATTGTGTTTAAGAACAAAATAAATTTATTATTTTTTTTACGTTAAAGGCTGCTTCAAAATAAACCGTTTTTAAAGCAAATTTCAATTTAAATATTGCAAGTTTCCTATCATTGATTAACGTGGTGTTTGTCTACACTGATAATTCCAGACAATTTCAATCACATCTATCAATTTTATTAATGTAACTATTCGAGTTTTATTCGATGAAACGTTTTAAAAAATACACGAAGAAAACAATAACTCTTGCACTTATTTTTAAAGTGAAAACTTGTTTTGGCGCGTTGAGCAAAATTTAGTAGCGGGCAAGCTTATGGATTTCCGTCACCTGACGTCAGCGTCAGAGACAGACATGTGACGTCATGCCTTCTTCTTCTTCTGTTTGTCTGTCAAAATGTGGCCTCGACCCCACTTTTATTAGGCTATATTTAATGATTTCAATTTACAACAAGGCGGTCATCCGACCTATATTAACATACGAAACTAGACCAGATACATCGGACACACAAAGAGAATATTAGAAACCACCGAAATGAAAATAGTGCGCAGGATCGTTGGAAAAACACTTTTTGGCAGGGAGAGAAGAGAGGACATTAGAAGAACATGTAAAATAGACAATGTAAATGAATGGATACTGTGAAGAAAGAGAGAGTGTAACAAATAGATCGGATTTAAGACGACAGAATGGTCAAAATAACTAGAGACAAGTCGCCCTTAGGGCGCCGAAGCGTTGGAAGACCCCGCAAGAGATGGAGCGACAACCTTTCTAATAATTGAACGGCAGAGGATACAAAGAAAAACAAGCAAATTGCTTACATTAAAGAAGGAAGAAGAATTTACAAATTATTAATTTGAAAATCCAAAAAAAAACCGATGTTCTGTTAATTTTTTTTGATACATGTTCAAATATTTATTGGAAAAAATTAAATGCTACAAATATTAAAAAAGTCGTAAAAGATTTTTTTTGCATAGAATAAAGTTTGCTATTGATGGTAGCTTACCCAATTTAATTTCATTCCTATGGGGTGGCTATACGTTTCAGCAATGTGCCATCATCAGGCCTACAATTAAAGCTATATGTACTAAGTTTTTTTAACTTCTAAAATAACTAAAAAAAAAGAGGAAAGTAAAATTAAATAGACGATCTTCGTATTTTATTTATGAACCCCCTTTTTTTAAAAGTATGTAAATTTTAGGCAAAATATTTTAAAATTGTGTTCGCTTTAATAAAGTAGGTAGTAAATCTGTTAATTTATTGAAAGTAGAACTTTTTCAATTTAATTAATAACAAAAAGTACGTTCATTGATTTAACCGGTTTGCGTAAATACTTCCGAGAAATCTGGCCCTTTGTCGTGGGAAACAAACTTTCTTCCACGAGCATATTTAGATCAAACGCCATATAAAACAACCGAGCGTCCAGCTTAATTAATAAGATTTTATAATTTATTCAAATTAAAATTGCAATTTTCTCCGATAGAAATCTCTAATAAATAAATAATCTTCAACCGAGCGTGGTACAAAAAAATATTATATAACGCTTGAGTAGTAGAAATGCAAAAACTAAAAACCAAGAATAGCTGAAACTAGTTTGGTCGGTCGATGTTATCTTGTAAATTTCTGTATGAATCGAAAAGCTTTTATACTTACGTGTATGTTGATTTATTTAAATAAACTCGTAAAGAAACAGTTATCGGTTAGATTCAAAGATGGCGACTCTCTCGCTCGCTACTTTTTGGCTCCCCCGGCACTTTATCAGTGTTATTTTAATCACTTCCTTCTGGTTACACTAAATAAGAAATATATCGCAGCACCTCAAAAAATAACTTTAACTTTGTCACTATAAAATGAATATAGCACAGCCGTTTAACAAAATAATCTTAACTTTGTCACTATAAAGAAGTTTTTTAAATAATTTAGGCCATTTGCATAAGTCAATTAGAAGTAGTTATACAGGGTGCACAGTAACTACAAAATTACTTATTAACATAATTTTTAAATGGTAGGTACACCCTGTACTTACATATTTATGGTTTTTTATAATATATTAAATAACAAATACAACCGTCAAGACCGCATAATTCTACCTTTCATAGTTCCAAAGTTACAGTGGTTTAAAATTAAAATTATAAAAAAATTGTTTATGTCAAAGAAGTAGTAGGTTTTTTTACCAATAATTGTTTTTAAATGTCATAAATTATTTCTCATTATCAGTAGTGAAAGATGTTTATTGTAATTAGTTACTTTTAAGATTTAAGTATGTTTACCGAACAGGAAAGAATAATGATACTTATGATGAGAGATTTTATAGGCAATTTTTCGCGAATAAAATAAAATAAACCATTATGGAAATAAATATAATTGTTGCTTAGAGATATATCGTAGTTTTAGGATTTTACTTCAGTTGGCAATCCACATGACCTCTCGCCCTTTTTTTTAAATACACTGTTTTATACTACCTCCAAAAGAGAAGACTCATTGGCAAAATAATTTTGTGTCGATTTCGTTTGCTGTGACATATTTTAAACACTTGGTACAGCCTTGGACGTTAATTATTTAATTCTAATTATTTTAAGGGTTTAATTTTTTGTCAAAACGTAAATCAAAGCTGGAGAGAATATTACATCTAGCATCCCCACTCCAGGAGGAATTAGACAGGGAGTAAGCCTTAGTCCATTTTTATTCAACTTCCTGATGGACAAAATCATAGAGAATTATACAACAATAGGGCTATCAGCATGGTCTGCTACGCCGACGACACTGCAATATTCGCAGAAAGTGAGAATGACCTACAGAGATAGTTATTTAAGTTCTACCAGATCATTCAGAAACTTAATATGAATATATCGATAGGTAAAACGAAAACCATGACCATCGCTAGGAAACCAATGATAATAAACCCATAGAGCAGGTCATGCAATTTAGATACCTGGGCATAGATATGTCCAGCGCTCACGACCCGGTAAAGGAGAAACCAAATTAACAAATCAGCCATAAAATCAGGATGTCTAAGGGAAACTGTATAGGCTAATCCTTAGATGCGAAAGGAGAGTAAAATCAAAATATACAAGACATGCGTCAGGCCAATAATGACATGTGGTATAGAAAAGAATGCTACGAGTCGCCGAAATGTCAGTACTGAGAATATATCCGGGAAAACAAGAAGAGATCACGTAAGAAACACTGACATTAAAGCACAATGCCACGTACAGGATGTGGTGAGATGATGAAGGCACAGGAAAAGAGAGTGGTATAACCACGTGAAGAGAATGATGACGATAGACTACCACACATTGTACAAAAGAGCAAAAACCAGCCAGGACCCGTCCACCCGGAAGACCACCAAAGAGATGGAAAGACAGCTGGCAGTCCACATCTCAGGAAATATTACAGAGGCAAGCTCGGAATCAACAGATCATCTAAATCTCTAACAAGTAGAATAAGAAGAATTTTTTGTCAAATAATCCAGTGGTTATTTGTAAATATTTAGGCTCCCGTGGACAAACTTTATCATCTACTTCGTATACTCCTTACGACTTAAAATCACAAATTATTCTTGGTATCTAATAATATAACGTTATGATTAAAATTTATTTGGGATACTTGTAGCATTTTTTCAATAAAATTTAATTTATTTTACGGTTGCTGATAAATCTGCATTGAACTTATTTGAAATTGTCACTGAGCACGCCGTCTATTTATATTTGTAATTTATTTTTATTAGTCTAATAAAGTTGTTTGTTAAGTCATGTTTGCATTCACAGTTAATTTAGGAAGGGAGTTAAACATTACTTAAAAATTATCTGTATTGCTACCTCATGACCTAAAAATAGGTCAATCAAAAATGTTTTAAAAACTCATTCTGTACATACACAATAACGATAAAATTACTGTAAAATATTAAATTTGTGTTTGCAATAGGGAAGACCTTCCCATAATAACATTGCTAAAGTATTGTTGAATACTGCAAACGAAATTCTATAGACCACATACAAAAATATCTCCTCAACAGCATCGGAGACGTTTACGAAATAGTTTTGGGCCGCTGTGTATGCATATTTGTGTCCGGTTGAATATGTAACGATTTAACAGTGACTAGGTCAGTGCATTGAAGGTCCACCATCACAATTTTATTAACTGAGATACAGTTCCCCAGCCATGTTTACATTAGCACATAAGGTGAATCAAAATCATACACGAGATTACACTGGTATATTTTAACAATGTACTTAGTTTTAAATAAAGGTAGAGATGCAGCCAGCGCGCTATTTATTTTTAAAAATAAGTATGATAGCTGTTATAAAGCAAAATTTACTTGTTTTGTTACCAAAAACGATTTATTATCAGTATTTGTTCGCACTTTAGTATTTTTTTAACAATGGCGTGCAGAAATTCCAATTGTTTAAAGATGCCAAGATTAATTATAAATATTTAATAAATTTAAATATGGATAAATAAATAAAATTTGTTGGATGTGTCCCACCTTTTATTTCATTGCAAGATAATTTAAGCACCCCTCGGTATATTTCTTAATTATGCAAAAGGATCATTGCAAAAATTTAATAATTAACAACAAAGTTAGTCAAAGCTAGTCTTGATCCACACCGTAATTATGTAAGAAAAACATTTTTTTTTATTTTATTGATATAGTATATTTACAATCCACTCTAGTACCTACATTTTGAGTAACGGATAAATGTTTTGTCGGTTCTTTGCTTGTGTTGGATACCAATCCAGCGACGATGGTTCTCCAGTCAAGTCTTCTGTATTCTAAGGGGATCGTGTACAGCTGGTTGATTGTCTGGCTGTTGTGAAGATCATCAAGGAAGGGTTTGTTTTACACGTACCCTGGTGCGCGAAACAAATGGTAGAGGTAATGCTAAACCTTCCATCATTGCACCTATGTGTAATGAAAGAAGCAGCAATTAGTGCCTTCAGACTGAACCTAACAATAAATCTTAGAGCAGGAAATCGGATTGGATATTTGAAGATTTTGGAAAATATTTCCCCAGAATCCATGTCTAAGCCGACAGATATTATGCCAGCATATTATGGCAGCAAACAATCAGGTTTTTCTGATGCGGGTTCCAGTTCACAAGGGAGTTAAAGGCAACGAAGAAGCAGACTGCCTTGCTAAAGAAGGGGCAAATACACAATTTTCCGGTCCAGAACTCTTCTGTGGACTTTCCAAAGCCCATTTGAAAGAAGAGGTTCGACGTTGGGAAACAGATGAAATGAAAACTCACTGGCATAAAGTGCCAGGACAAAGGCTAGTAAGCCTTTCGCCAAAGAAAGCTAAACAGCTTCTCAAGTTGAACAAGAAACTAAATCTGCTAAAACGCTGAAACTGCAGAACATTTGCTTTGCGAATGCACAGCACACAGTGAAGTCACAGGCATTTGACATTTGGTTTTATTAGTATTGGAGCGATGTTGGCCTGTTGACTGTTACTTCTTTTAGTGGTGGATGTTACTTGAGCAGATTTCTCGTTATTGACAGTAATTTTCCAGCGTTTTAGCCATTGTTGAAGTATGTTTAAATGATTTTATTATTTTCTAGAAGCCGCGATGGGTTCTGGATCTGCTGTTAAGATTGTGTCATCGGTGAATGTGGCCATTGTGATGTCTTTAGTATCTGATATGTCTACAGTGAATAGGTAAAGGAAAGGTCCTTAGACACTGCCTTGCGGGACTCCAGGGTTTATATGGTGGTATTTGGAGAGTGAGGTGTTGACTTTAACTTGTAAAAAACGTTCTTTTAAGTAGGAGTTTAGCAGCAAGTATATTTTACCAGGCATTTGTACATAGTTGTGGTGGTCGTTCTTTTCAGATCACAGTAGTGCTTGGCGTTAATATGATTGCTGAATGGTGTGAGCTTTAATCCTTGTTGCTTTTGGATATCTTATTCCTATCTGTTGGCCAATAGGTGGGTTGGCCTGTTGAAGAAATGTTAAGGTAATTATTATGAATAGATGTAATTAAATTACGCCCTTTTGGGGTAATCAGTCTTGATCCCTACCAGTCTCTGGCTACTGGTAAGTTTGTAGTTCTTTGAAAATGTTGTTATATTCTTTGGTTGTATTGTTATGTCTGGGAGGGGATAAATTGGCTGCTATTGTTATGGAATACTTAGTTGTAGTTTTTAAATTTTTAGGATTTTGGAATAGTTTTGTAGGATATAGTGATTGATATTAATGTAAGAAAAATATGATAAAAAAATTGCAAGAATCAAATCAAATATAATGTCGCAATAAAAAAAAAACAAATAATACAAAACAAGACATAAAAATAACTATTTAACCCATACCATTTTAACCAATGATCTGCCAGCAATATTTAAATTTTGAGTAATAGTGTCGAAATTACAGCGGCAAATTTGCCTTCGTCTTGAAATTTTGATCATGCAATTTGCCTCGGAGTATTACTCAAGCAACGACCTTTTGATCAAAATTTTTTCCGACGAAATATTCCCTTGATATATTGTAACTAAAATATCACAATAATTTCCTTTATGTCAATAAAGACAAAAAGAAATCAAAAACGGGAAATACGAGAGGAAACTTATCGTAAATTAAAAATAAATGCAAAATGCAAAAATAAAAGAAAAAATAAACAAGATAATTATTTAACGGATAGAAAAAACGCTGAAGCGAAATATCCTGATGATGCGTTCATCGTAAAATTCGCAGTTTGCAGACGTTATAACTGAAACACAAACAAACAGAAACGTTGAACTGAATCACAGCAGCCATTGTCAATGTCAAGTTCATTTTCTGGGAAAATATCGCAAATACTATTTATTACCTATCGACATTTTTGTTTAGGTTTCATTTGGAGCGAGATAAATTGGTGGTGGAAGTAGCAACATTGCGGTTATTGGAAATATTTCAGTCATTTTCGACCGAAAGTCTTGCCAAATTGTTTCGATTTTTGTTGAAGTTGCGGTAAATGTATCAGAAATATCGCACACATTTATTTATCATGACAGATAAGTGATTTTATTTTATAACGAAAAATAAAAACACTAACCCTTTGCACTCGTATGTCGCCGTAGAAGCGGCAAGATGCGTTTTACCGTTGCGTTCGTATGCCGCCGTATATTCGCCATATAGGCGGCACACCATGTCTTATCATTACAGCGGGTTGGCCGGTCTGTCATCCCTCAAGCCCATTTCTAATATTTCTAAATTGATTTTTAAACCTTCCTTGAGTATGTTTATGTAAAATAAAAGATATTTATTTTAGACTTGCTATCGTAAGCTGTTTGTTTTATATCTGCTGATGTATATATTACAACCACTTCAGTATCCACATGTGCACCATTTTTGCGTTTTGAATATTACTTATTTCTATAACTAACACGATTGGGTAAAGTTGGGTGTTTTTTTTCGTTATATTTTATAAAAAAATATTTAAATTTAAGAGACTTTTACTAGATAAAATTAAAAATGAGTTGCAACGTAGTGACGATGAATTTTACATTGACTCGCCTGAAAATAATAGATTGGATAGTGGTAATATCAGTGAAGAAAGTGACTCTAGTAGATTGTAGGGTGGGTCGTAAAGGCCATGCTGCCTCTCAAGCACCTCGACCTATCAGATCTTTTGTGCATGACTCTAGTAGTGGTAGTGATGTTATAATTACTAAAGGACAGAGACAAATGGACAAGTCGGTAGAGGTCGACTTTGGCGAACATATCTCGATCAGATCAACATTGTTTTGAAGAAAGGCCAGGACAAGAGTACCAACAACCGACGAGCATGTATGATAGCACTGATAAAAGTAGAGAAAGCAAATGATGAGTGTAAGACCATTCCGTGGAAGGAAGTGGTCTTTGCCTACAGAAAAAAGGCGCGGCTATATGTATGTATGTATGTATATATGTAGATTATCAGTTATTTTTAGTTCCAAAATATAACTGTGACTGACTAAATAAATGGTTAGATAAGTGGCCGGATAACTTAATAAATATCTAAATAAATAAGTAACAAAAGATAAGGTTCAGGAAAATTAGGGACATAAAAAGGTAGGGTGAACCGAATTAGTACCGGTTAGATGGATACTACCATCCGTGGGTTTTTACTTAGTTATTACTGGAAATATAAAATGCTGAACCTTATTATAGTGGAAAATACCAGGCAAGCGGGGTCCAGGAAGAAGAAGAACATTGTGGCTAAAGAATTTGAGGCAGTGGTATGGAAAGTCTACCGTTCAGCTTTTCCGAGCCTGGAGAATTTTCGTCAACATGGTAGCCAACATGATAACCAACGATCGTTGCACGGTCATGGTACCAGAAGAAGAAGATACCTAAAAATTTTCAATGCTTTTATTTCTGTTTTTTTTTACTTAATTAACTTGTTGATTTGTTTTTGCAGCATATAATTATTTCTAAACAAAAAAAAGGTGATAGGCACCTAGCAACATTGAAGCAGATCAAACACGGTGCTCGTTTACGAGTACTAGTTTAAACAGATACCATTGAATTTGTTCGAAGTTACATTTATTCAATTTTAGTGATTTTCAGGCAAAATCACTTGGCGCCCTAACGTGGTTTCAGTTTGGATCTAGTTTATCGTTTAGAAAAAAATAATAGATATATCCGTGACCTGATCTGTCTCTCCCCTTGAATTAAATATAATTGCGAAATCAAGAACACACATCCTTGAATTGGAGTCTATAGTTTTTGGAACGTAGATTTTTTTTTAGAAAACTTAAATTATTTTTAGTATCGACTATTTTCTTAAGAAGTAGTTTGTTACACCACATATCATGCAGCAGTAATAGATTGGTTTAATAATGAATATATTACCGTTCTACCATGGCCAGCACAATCGCCAAACCTTAATCCCATCGAGCGTGTGTGGGATATGCTCCAGAGATGGATAGCTAGCTCCTTATTTAAATAAAATTCAGTCACGTCAAAATCTTAGAATGACTCTTATTACCCTAATAAAAAATTGATAATTTAATTTTAAGTATGCCAAGACGATATCAAACTGTAATTAATACTGCTGAGGAAAGTACAGATCATTAGAAACATTTTCATGTGTTACATTCATTGTTAACTAAATTAGTGCACTTTTATCTTTTGTTTGGTTATTACGGAATCAAATTACACCGATATTAAGATTAATTCACGGCTGACCAATCAGGTTTCACAACAGTATTTCACTTTTTAATATCCAATTAGAACTAATAAGTACACCAAGAAAAAACTGCGTGTTTTTTAGACATTTTTGAATATTTAGTAAAACTTTCGAGTCCGATTACCTAACCGAGTGTCAGAATGTGGCTTGCAAACCTTATCACTAAATTGTTATTCCTCTCTATCGTATCAAAAACGGGGATGATTTTTATGTAAGCGCATCGTCACTGATAAGACAGTTCCATGTTCAAATGTTTTAAGAATTCTCAAAAAAAATTTAGTAGTAGCGCGTCCGTGTTACGCGAATAAGGAATTTTTTGTTAACATAGTTTATTGTTACTTTCCGTATCTCTGCTAAAAATTTTTTTTTAAAAATTATCAGCAGCTCGGTTAATAGTGTCTAGGTCATGATAATGTAGGTTTTTTTTTTGGTTATACGTGATAATCTTTGTTGGTAACTATGTCAGTTTCGTGAGTTGTTTTTCTATTGGTTTTATGAGAACTTTTATTTTCTAGTGGTGTCGAAAACTTTGGCCAGGTGAGGTACTTAATAGGGAGAACTGCTCCTTCAAAGCTACGCACGTGATAGTGTGTAAATTTTTTTTAAATAATTAAGGGTTGCTTGTTTCCTGCATGCAAATTTTATAACCAATTTTACAAAACAGCTAAAATATACAGAGTGGACTAAAAGTCTGGAAACAGACAATTATCTCGTAAATTGCTAGTCCGAATGTACAAAATTTGGGATAAGCCCATTTTGAGATACGAAGATTTCAGATTTAACATTTGCAATGTTGTCGGATTTGCCGTTTCTCTGATATTATTAGTCACTTTGGTTTTTTAAATAAATTACCCTGTATATTTAGTCATGACTGAAATCTCCTCTTTAATACGAGTTTAGCCATTTGTAACACTTATGATTTTATGTACTCTAAAAGGTTTAGTCAAGTTCTAAACAATCATGGAGAAATGTGGTAAACGCATTCTATCATCTATTAAGGTACTGTCAACTTACAAATGGAGCACATTTTGAACACTGTAGTTTAACTGTTGACGACGTACAAGGCTCAAATCTGACCTCTACTGGAGTATTGCTCGCACATTTGGGGTTCAGCACCAAGACATTCTCTTCGTCTTCTAGATTCCATTCAGAAAAGGGCAATTTGGTTGATAAACAGCTTAACTCTCACAGATACCCTTCCCCCTCTAGAACATAGAAGAAGAGTTGCAGACCAGTCATTACTCTACAGATATTTCCATGGCAGATGTTCCAGAGAAATAAAAATTCTTGTACCACCATTGACCACATTCGGCCGAAGAACTCGGCACGCTGATCAGTCTCACCCATTTACTCTCAAGATTGACACTACAAGGACCAATCAAGAATCCTTTTTTTACAGGGCTGCTACGGAATGAAACAAGCTTCCAAAATCAGTTTTTCCAGAAAACTATGACCTGCAACTTTTCAAAAAGCGGGTCCACAATCATTTCCTTTCTATAATCCCTTTTCCTTCTAATAGTCGCAGTGCGGGCCGTCCGCGGCCCACACGATAGGTCTACCCTTTTTGCGACTATTTTCATTAAAAAAAAAACGCAGTGCTGAAATAACGCCCGATTTACGACTAGGTACATTAACGGCACTCGTGTCCATGACAGAAAAAAATATAATTTACACACAAGAATATTCGACTGTTGTATCGAATAGTTCAAGGAACATGTCATTTATGCAATGCACATTAAATAATTGAACTTTTGATATAAAGGAAATGTAACTTTTGTATAATAAAATATACTAAAATTAAATATCTACCTTTACTTATGTGCATATACAGGGTGTTTCAAGAAAAGGTGACCCCGTCTCTAGGATAGGTAGAAAACTGAAAAATAATTGGGGTTTGCCTAGTAACAAATTTTCGTAACGCCACCCGTATTCAAAATAAAGGGCGTTGAAGAAAAAAAATGTATACACATTTATTATGATTTTGCTGAAACTACTGGAAACATTGTAATAAAATTTTATACAAATATGTTTTAGAAGCTGATACATCCCATGAATTTGTTTTTATATCTGATTCTCATAGAGGGCGCTAGTTACACGGTTCGTACCAAGTGGTATTAAACATAACTTTTTTAAGGTTAGATTTATTAATCAAAATTTTAAGTGGACTCAAACATCATTCAATTTTACACCATAAAAGTACTCTTGGTAAAACTCGATACTGTGTACCGTTTTCGGAATATTTTGATTTGAAAATTATATAATAACCAAATTGTTTTTCTTTAACGCCCATTATCTTGAATACGGATGACGTTACGAAAATTTTTTACATAGCAAACCCTAATTATTTTTTAGTTTTCTACCTATCCCATAGACGGGGTCACCTTTTTTAAAACACCCTGTATATATCTGGGAAAAAAGTAATTTTATAATAAGCGATATTTTGTTACCTGTCAACAAAGATAAAATGTCAAACGTTTCTCCCTGTAACAGAAAAAATTATTTTATTATTATTATATTTTAGAAAATCTAACAAGTTTATTCCACACTAACTTTTGATAAATTTTCTAATGGATAAATATTTGGTTATCGATACAAAGTATTTAAGATATGCCATTAGTAACCAATTCGGTTTTAATCGGTACTCGGTTTCCACTTCTTTAGGTCATAAAGTTAAAAGGTTTGACGTGTACCTTTCATTGGTGATGAACATCACGCATTTCAAATAGCTCTCCTATGGAATTGCCTAGCTACCGCGAACTCTATTATTTTTTTGACAAGTTTAATATTTTTCTTTTTGGGATGTCAGCGATTTGTCTCTATTTTATAGATATTTTCATGAGCGATGCTCTTCTAAAATATCAACAATCGCTCCTCCTTTAGCTGTTTCATCGAGATTAACCCGTCAAGTTAAGACTTTACACCCCTTCATGGTAACTTTGAAGATCTGCAGGACATCTCTTTCCAAAGACTCGTTCATTCAACGAACAGCGAGGCTTTGGAACACATTGCCTAGGGAGGTGTTCCGCGAGGCATACAACCTCTAGAAATTTCAGAAAAACTCCAATTCCTATCTTTTTTTCCTTAGTTCGCACGATGCTCTCTGAGCATTACAGGATATCCCTTTTCGTGGGAACCAGAACATAAAAATAAAAAAATTGTTTTTTAGAAATTACCGAGTGTCTTAGGTCTTGTTACTACCTTATTACTTAAAATAATTCAAAATCATTTAGATAGGCTAATAATGTACTTAAGCAATTTGCTTCGACCACGCAATCTACCAAGAAAAGTGAAACGGAAGATATACAATACAATAGTGATCCCTATGGTCCTGTATGGGTGCGAGGCGTGGACCATGACTCTTAGACAACAAGATAGGTTACTATCCTTCGAGAATAAAGTTTTAAGGGAAATATGTGGACCCGTACAAGATCCAGTAACAACCCAGTGGAGTAAACGCACATGTGGTGAAATAAGGGAGATGACTAAACAGCCATGGATCACTAGCACAATAAGATCCAGAAGGCTCGCATGGGCAGGTCACGTAGTGTCAGCGGAGAATAGGGATATTGGGACCGTTTATAGAGGCAGACCAAATGCAAGAAGGCCACCAGGACGACCTAGACAAAGGTGGAGAGCTAATGTAGAGAGAGACGTCAATATGATGAAAATACGAAATTGGAAAGAAGTAACAAGAGATAGGACTAGATGGAGGGCGGTGGTCGAGGAGTCTAAAACGCTTAAAGTGTTGTTTGGCCACGTTAAGTAATTAAGTAATAATTTAATTGAACGTCGCCATCGTAAAATGATCATTTTCAAATATTTTCTAGACAATATTTTACCTATATAAAAAAATTCGAGGTCGATTTATTTAAAAATAAATAAAAATCATTTTTATACATACAGGGTGTTTCTAAATTTATGCGAAAAATTCAGGAGTTGATTGCCCTATGAAATTAAGATGGATCTTTCCTATAACAAAATTTTCTCAGTCAACCTCCTTCCGAGATATCCCCCCAAAATAGTAATGAGTAAAATAAAGTTTTAATTATTTTTCTCAAATTTAAATAAAGATAGAAACTTGAAATTTTGTGTTGGAAAATCGTGTGGGCAAGATATCTTGAGACAGAGAGGCGGTAGGTCACTAAAACATACATGGTAGAAGTTTGTTTGAAGGACAAGACCGAGTTCGAAGATAACGCCATAACGGTACATTCCTTCAGGTAGCTGCCGTACAAAGTAATCCTCAAATTTACCGCATTTTGCACTTTTCGCACGATAACTTCAGAAGGAGAGCTAGTGCGATGAAACTTAAGTAAATAATTTTAAATAGAAAAGAGCCCTTGGTTTAAAAAAGTTAGTTTTGCTACGGCAATACTGTTCATTTTTTTATTTATAAAAAAAGTACATTTATCATTAAGCATGCATACCGTTTTAATGTTTATTATTTTTAAATGCAACATTTGAAAATATAGAATTTGTTGTAATATAATTTGCTCCAGTTCCATTTTCAAAAAGTGTCTTCGAAGATATTTTAATTACGTCTTTAGAAAAACTGCAATAATAATAATTGAAGATATGAGCTGCAGTTTTGACGTGCCTTGCACTTTAATGACTATTATTTAAAACTGATTAAATATTGTTTATTGGTTACAAGTGATATAGTATTTTTTTTTAGCTAAATCAGCTGAGTGAACTCATCGGGTAAATACACAGAGAAAACTTACGACCGAGACAGTATAAAACTATAAACGAAATTTTGGGATATTGACGTATAGTTTACTAAACGAGTGATGATAAAATTACTTAACAATACGTGGTGGTCTGAAAAAATTTCGGCCTAACAAAGATAATAAACTTTTTTTTTTTATTTTTCTACATAGTCTTCTTGTAAGTCTACGCACTTTTCCCAGAGATGCTACCATCTCTTTAACCGGTCCAAAATAATGAAAAATAATTGTTTACGAAGGTGATGGCCTTCTCTTTTTTTCGAAATTTAGTTTTGTAAAATAAAAATATAACATAAAATCCCTCTTTATTTAAAAACATTTCTTAATCTTAAAGTTTTTTCTACGTATGTTGCTAATTTCCCCCCTTATAATGTAACAGAAACGTTGAAAAAATACCGGTGCTTAGTCCTTTTCGAGCACACTGTAGTTACAAAATTTCAAGTTTCTATATTTACTTAAATTTGAAAAAAAAAAATTAAAACTTACCACCTTTTATGGGTGTAATCTCGGAAGGAAGCATTTACAGTTTCGCAGACGACAGCACACTTGTCTCAACTTTTACATCCTATCGATCACTTTCGGTGAATGATACAAATAGACTCAGACACGGTGTCTAATAATATGTTTTGGCATGACCATGTTGCTAACATCGCAAAGTCAGCAAGCCAGAGGCTAGGTTTCCCATAGAAAGCTAGAAAGTTTTTTACTCCTGATAAAACTGTTGACGACGTACAAGGCTCAAAACCGACCTCTACTGGAGTATTGCTCGCACATTTGGGGTTCAGCACTAAGGGATTCTCTTCGTCTTCTAGATTCCATACAGAAAAGGGCCATTCGGTTGATAAACAGCTCAACTCTCACAAATATCCTTTACCCACTAGAACATAGAAGTAGAGTTGCAGACCAGACATTACTCTACAGATATTCCCATGGCAGATGCTCCAAAAAAAAAAAAACTCTTATATCACCACTAGCCACATTCGGCCGAAAAATTCGGCACGCTGATCAGTCTTACCCATTTACTCTCAAGATTAACACTACAAGAACCAATCTTCATCAAGAATTCTTCTTTTACAGGGCTGCTACAGAATGGAACAAGCTTTCAAAATCAGTTTTTCCAGATAACTATGACCTGCAACTTTTTAAAAAGCAGGTTCACAATCATTTTCTTTGAGTTAAGGAAATTTTGTTATAAGAAACATCCATCATAATTTCATACAGGCAATCACCTCCTAAATTTTTTCGCATAAATTTAGAAACATCAAAAAATTTTGAAATATAAAATTAACGAACACTTATTTTTTTTGATGACTTATGAAAATTTGGTTCCTTATATGAAAGAAAAAATTCCCTGTTAATTTGAGCCCTTAATTTTAATTTTAAGTACTTTCTCTCGATTTCTGAATCTTGTCCATTTAAATACCATATTAATTATTGTTTTTTATTTTTAAATTGTTATAGCTCGGTTTGGTTTCAATTGTACATCAGTAAGCCTGCAGGTAGAATTCGGCAAAACAAGTAGGTTGTAAAAAAATTCCGAATAATAAATTCATGAGCATCAAAAGGTGTATTCATGAAAAAAATATACAAAAGGCGACCAAAGTCGTGACGATTGAAATACGTTCGAGTGTTAAAAGTTACGTAAGAGCAGCAGGTGGTTGAAAAATGTTTAAAAGGCACTGTAAGCATTTCTGGACATATATAATCCTCCGCTAATTATGTCATTTTTTTAATGGCGTGTTGAACAATATTTATTTTAAGACTTAGTCAACGCGAAGATGTGACAGCAGTCGTTCGGTAATTTTATTAATTAGGAACTTTTGACACTCGTACTAACTAACCATCATCGGATGAACATAAAAGGTAAAACCAGCATATGGTTTAAAATCAACAATATTTATGCGGAAAATATAAAATCTTTTCTTCTACTGTTAGCATCAAGAAATGTGCAGTAAAATTAATTAATTAAATTGCGTAAAACTAATATTGGTGTCATAAATTTTTAAATATCTAAACGGTATGCATGGGAGATTAAAGAATGGAAATAAAGATTAAGTGTTAAGTATTTTTTTTTTTTTTGACATCAAAAAAGTTAACTTCCAAAAAAACTTGAAATGACAGTCACTTATGCAAAAAAGGTTTTTAATTTTTTTATTTTAACCAGCCAAAATGGCAACGAACTCTCACACACACACACACACACACACACACACACACACACACACACACACACACACACACACACACACACACACACACACACACACACACACACACACACACACACACACACACACACACACACACACACACACACACACACACACACACACACACACACACACACACACACACACACACACACACACACACACACACACACACACACACACACACACACACACACACACACACACACACACACACACACACACACACACACACACACACACACACACACACACACACACACACACACACACACACACACACACACACACACACACACACACACACACACACACACACACACACACACACACACACACACACACACACACACACACACACACACACACACACACACACACACACACACACACACACACACACACACACACACACACACACACACACACACACACACACACACACACACACACACACACACACACACACACACACACACACACACACACACACACACACACACACACACACACACACACACACACACACACACACACACACACACACACACACACACACACACACACACACACACACACACACACACACACACACACACACACACACACACACACACACACACACACACACACACACACACACACACACACACACACACACACACACACACACACACACACACACACACACACACACACACACACACACACACACACACACACACACACACACACACACACACACACACACACACACACACACACACACACACACACAGCTTAACTGATTTTGCTGAAAATCCAATCATTTCTAAGTTGCGTAATAATGCGTCGAATGCAATTGGTCCCACGTCGATATCATTTTTTGTTCTCGAGATAATCGAGACGAAAAATAATTCCGAACGCCCATACGCACATACGTACATACACACACAGACGTTAACTTAAAAACTATTGTATTCGACTTTGGGGACCTTGAAATGTGGAGAAATGTCAAAATTCGGGATTCACAAAATCGGACCCATTACTATAACTTCCGGGAAGTTAAAAAATTACCCATATGGTTTAGACTCTTACAGTGGATATAAATAAAAATATTTTTATTCCAATTTTTAATTAAAATATTATGTAAACAAGTTTTTGTTATGAAATAATAAAAATAATTTTACTGTTTTTTAATAGGTCCATGAATTTTTCTTTCGCATGATTAAAATAATGAAACTTTCTATGTCATAAGAATGTCTGATCCATTGATAAATTTTATCAAACAAATGTCTTAAAAGTCGGACTGGTATTTCTTCTTGCGCCATGTGATTTATAATTATCACACTCGAGATAAATAATATTCAAATGTACCTCAATTTTTATTAGCTAATATGCCCTATCAATGTCTAACCAATGAGCATTCATTTTTTTTCATCAAATCAACAAACAAGGTCAAATAATCTGACATTA
The DNA here is from genome assembly GCA_950111635.1 of Agelastica alni. NCBI lineage: Eukaryota > Metazoa > Arthropoda > Insecta > Coleoptera > Chrysomelidae > Agelastica > Agelastica alni. Next base: position 29,169,323 of record OX467717.1, read on the forward strand.
AAATTTAAATTTAGAAAAATAACTCCGCCTTATAGCACAGTCAAGAAGATAATACGAAAGAGAATCATTTGAATACATAAAAAATTTTACACTGATAAAAATGATCTCTTGCAAACAACTCTGCTCATTGTACCTATTGAATAAAAATAATAAAGAAGATAATCTAAACACAGATTACCACTTTCAGAATCGAGTTATTTTCGTTAGTTTTATATTAGTACCATTTGGTTGGTTCCGCATTAAAAAATAATGACAGTTTTGCTATATAAACGTATGTCCGCATATACTTCGTTTCAGAGATACGGGGTGTTAAAATTCTTCTTAAAAACTGATGATTTATTTATTGTTCTGAAACCGGTCGAGATATGCAAATAAAAAGTCCACAAATGATTCGTTTTCAGAGCTACGGGTTCTGGTTTAATGTTATTTTATTAGATAGTTCTTGATAATGTATTAAAAAAGAAAAACTGTTTTATTTTTTTTCATAAAAACGGCGTCCCATACGTGAAAAAGGCGAGAAAGATTTTTTGTCACAAAATTACCGAGGAATTTAAACACGATTTTTAATTTAAATATCTCAGTGGCGTACCATACTTTCTTTAAAAAAATTGGAATCATTACCCGTATGCGCGTAACGACTCACATTAGCAATAACTTGATGCAGAATAATAATTTATGGGATACGTCAAGAAACAACTGTCAAAATTGTCACAGTAGTGATGCCAAGTTCAAATAATATAGAAATTCCGCATGTTCACATTAATTGGCACAATTCTGTAGAATCCTTGCATTCCATTGTCTATGTGCTAACGCTAACGACTAAGGAAACAACGGTTTTTTTGACAGATGTTTCTAAAACAATTAATTGATAGTGCAGTTTAGGTGTTTTAGAGAGTTGAAAGTGGTAAATTTTTGAAAAAGCAATAAATTTGTACCGAACAATTTTTATTTTCTACTTTTTTATTATTTTCGTGAAAAATTAAAAGGCAAACCTCGTAAATGTAATTAAGTTTAATATTTATAACCGCAAAATGTTCGTTTAAATGTATTTTAAGCTTATCTGTTACTTTCGAACAGCCATTAAACTTTTCTAACCTCTCCATCATTGACCTTTTTCCTGTTATAAGAACATCCTCTCGTGGTTGGAAAATACCAAACAACTCGCATGATGACCGACCATAAAAACTCCCTTATTTTTTATAGTATAAAACGGTGATTGCCAACGTTTACCTTATCAACTCGACAACATGCTGTTAAATATTAATACATACATAAATCAAGCACCTTATACGACCATAAAAATTGAAAACCCAGCCCCAGACTGAAAATAACAACAAAAAAATTGCACATATCTATCTGCATACTAGCGCATAAAATAGACCCCTAAACGTTGTTATTATAAAATTATACAAACGTTTTTGCGTAGGGGTGATACTATCTCAAAGTAAGACATAAATTAACTAGGCCTTTCGTTTTTTGGAAGCCGCGCAGAAATGCTTAGTTAGATATACGAAGGAGATAGTGATTTGATACAACACATTGCTAAAGTGTATTTAATATTTGCTAATGGAAGACTTCCTGTGGAACGTAGAAGGTATCTATTGTGTTTTGTTTTTTTATTATTATTTTTTAAATCAACAGATATCTCGCGAAAAACAAAAATATTGTTGTACATGCGAGATGTAAATTAATTTTAAAAAATTATATTAAATATTAAAAAATCCTTGTTTTAATTGAGGATAATATGTGGATGTGTAGGTTCATTCAATTAAGTTTTTACTATAAAGTTTTATTTGAAAGTTTATTTTGAAACCTTACAACTTACAAGTTGAACACAAAGGGTATAATAATACCCCAAAAAAACTACTTTTTCCAAATTGACAACCAACCATCTAATAATCAAAAAAACGTACATAGTATACCAAATTACTTGCAACAAAGTTTACATGGGATAAACCTCGTTGTTTATATGGCTGATTTGCTTTTTTTTTTTGGGTTTTCATTAAATGTATTACAAGGTGATGTTCAAGGGAAACATTGGAAACATCAGATTAACATTTTTAAATCTCTCCCTTGATTTAAAATGCGACGTGTTTTTTGTTTTTCTTACAGTTACGCAAAATTAAAAGTTATTTGAACTGGCTGGTTTTGAAATAAAAGCACCGTAGAAATAAGATAACAATGACAGCTCTTATTTGTTCTGGAAGGCTTCTTATTAACTTCCTAATAAACTCTATACCTAAACTTTTTTATTCGTACATTAAATCATGTTCCAGCCTATCTAGGTTGATAAAATAAAAAAAATGTACAAGATTTTACCTGCTGTTCTAGGTAGTAGGAAACATGCTCTATAGGGTTTAAGTCTGGAATTACTGCTGGCTTTATGTAACATGAATACGAAATAAGTACATTTTCGCAATATATAGAAAATATAAACAACGATTTAAATACTTGTATGAACTGCTCAACTGAAATTGTTCCGCATTTACCAACATGTGTGGGGAGGTGTTGCTTCGCCATGGCTGTTTAACTTACATAAACGATTGTTTGAAAGAAAGTGCGTATGGATTGAAAATGAATTATTTGATCGTCAAATGCCTTTTTACGCCAATGATCAAGTCATATTAGCGTCATCTCAAGAAGAGTTGTAGGCGATGGTTAATGTTATGCATGCCCTAAAAATCAAATGGATTAAAATAAATGTAAGCAAAACGAAAGTAATGGTTTTTGAAAGAGAAGAAAGCATGACAAACTGTTAAGTTCTGATTAAGGGAGAAAGAGTGGAACAAGTAAAGAAGTTTGTGTACTTGGGTTCAAAGTTTACAAGAGATGGAAAGTATGACTGTGACATTGAGCGGAGGGAGTTGGCAGGAAAACAAATGAATGGGGCACTGTATGGCTTTACGAACAGCCAGAAAGTATTAAAAAGGCACGTCTAGCTGTGCATAGAGGTGTGTTGGTTCCTACACTTATGTATGGTAGTTAATGTTAGATTTAGCAGAAGAAGCATGATCATAGGATTAATCCTGCGGAGATGAGTAGTCTGAGAAGTATAGCCGGAGTGACTCGGTTGGATAAAGTAAAGAATAGTGAGAGAAGAGAACGTTGTGGTGTAAAAGAAGATGTGGTTACAATGATAGATAAAGAAATGTTTAGATGGTTTGGACACGTAGAAAGGATGGATGAAGGAAGATTGACGAAACAAATTTATAAGGCGAGTGTGAATGGACGGAAGTCGGTAGAGGTAGACCTCGGCGAACATCGATCTCGATCAGATCAAAATTGTTTTGAAGAAAGGCCAGCTGTCAAGAGTACCAACAACCGACGAGCATGTATGAGAGCATTGATGAAAGTAGAGGAAGCAAAAGATGTTTGTAAGAACCGTAGCAATTGGAAGGAAGTGGTTTGTGCCTACTTCTACGGGAAAAAGGCGTGACTATATGTATGTATGTTACCAACACAATGTGCGCCCGGTATACTTACATCTTTTGTCTGGTACGTGCTAAAGATTATGACATTTTTTAAATATTAATTTTTATTGAAAACTTCAGTAAGCTGAATTATTAAAAAATATACCAATATAGGTTGAATAAAATATTAATAATAATTATTAATCGTGTATAATAAAGTAGTGAAATAGATATGATGTTTTAAAACAAAAAATACTGTTTTGAAATAAGAATAATGAGACGTATGGACAGTAGGAAAAGTTAATTGTTGTTTTTGGTAAGAATTTAAGTTGTTACGATGGTTACCTTTGTTCCTGCTATTAACTTTCATAGATATCGTTACCAAAGTACTTTATTTACCTGTTGGTTGCAGAATTCCTGTCAAATTTTAATTAGAAATATATTTTATTAACGTGACAACTTATTTCGGTTTTTTGCTGCCCTCATCAGACGTGTGATAGGAAGGTTACTTTGTTCCAGTCTTTATTTAGTATCTTTTTATTTCATCGTGTGCCTGATGATTCGTTTTTTGTTATACCTATATTTCCTTTTTTGCCAGCTTTAATTAATTAAATTTTATTTTATCTTTTTATGTGATTATCAAGACCGTTTGAAATCTGGTTTAAAATAACAGTATTCCACATTTAACTACAATGAGAAAAAAATAATACTACCAATTCCTGTATTTTCACCAAAATAAGAGTCACAAGCATATGGTGTTTGCCTCATCGTCATAGTCCTACCCTTCAAGGGCATGCTTCTATTTGTTTAGTCACCCTATTAGAAGCAGCTGGAAAAAAGCGGGCAGGTCATTTAGTTCATCGGGGTGGGATTTAAAAAAAGTTTCCTACAAGGGGGTGGACGCATTTTTACAGAAGATAAGAAGGTAGGGGTGGTCGAAGTGGGGACAAGGTCAAGGGTGGGAGAAATTTTTTTAAAAAAATGGCGGGGAAGTTCGTGTAGTGGTGATTCATTGAAAACAGTTAGGGGGTGTAGTGGGTCGTGCGTATGTGTTCGTTATTTTTTTTACAAAGGGTTGATTATTTTTTGGGGATGTTTTTAGCTTAGGGTAAGTTTTTTTTGGACGAACTTTTTTTTAATTATTAATTTGTTTGAGAATTACAATTTAATTAATAAATTTTTGGCATCAATATCTTATAACAGTTTTTTTAATTTTGTTTATTTTAAGATTATGTAGTTAAGATTTGATCTGTTTATTTGTGTTTTATATGTCTGAATTTTTTACTTACAAAAGAACTACTTTTTGAGCCCTTATGATGGAGATAATAAAGATGGAATAATTTACTTAAGGAAACAATTGTTTTTTCTTCAATTTCTCAAATGATCCAAATCTCAACTTATCAGATTCTATATATTTTAAAAATGTAGACCCACAGAAAGCACAGTTGATATAATTAATAAATATAATCTTACATAAAAAGTAATGTAAAAATTTCATTTTAAGGAATTAAATAAATAAATGATTAAATACGTATAAAAAACATCGCGGATCTTCCAGAAATAAATATTTATGCAACTTACCTAAATTTTTTAGAATGATTGAGATGGGATATAGTAAAAAATAAATATAAAACGCCAAATGCACCAGACATAAAAGTATCGCCATCGTCGAATATTTTTCGTCACAAAATTTACAATAATTTATTAACTTATACTAGAGAAGACAACACATGATTTTTCTTGGCCAATGTTCAAATCTATTAAATCTAGAAAGAACTAAAAATATAAAAACCTCTATTTGCCAGTTTAAATTAAAAAATCACTTTTTTTGTTTTATTTTTGAAAATATTATTACTTTATTTTTCAGCTGCTTAAACAGAGTGAGAAACATGTTTTTAACGTGATTTTTAGTAAACTTAATACAATATTTAATTGTAAAATCATTCACCAGGACCGCAATAAGTCCTTGCTGATTTTCATAACCTTTCCATTATTCGGTTCCATCCGCTTTGTAGATGAAACTATATTTAACAGTAAAATGATGGTATTAACAACAAATTTAATTGGTACTAAACAAAATAGTTTTACATTAATTTATACTTTCTAAAGAAAGCGAACAAACCGACAGGATTTTAAATATAAAAAGGTGGTAATGATAAATAATATTTATAACAGAAAAGGGGGGTTGTGTGTACAGTGATATACAAGATATCAATAGTTAATAAAAAGGCTATAGTACACCAAAAATTTTTAATTATTACAAGCCAATTCTCAAATGCCAATTCTCGACGCCATCATCAGGAGATATTTTTGTCACAAATTTGTTTACTAAAGACTAAACATGAAGAGGACATGACTATAGCTCAACAATGAACATTTCAAGATAAACAAAAATTATATAATTGTAACCAATATTGTATACTTAATTGTAAATAATATTTATACCACATGTAAAATAATAGAATCGAGAAATATGGTTATTTTAAAAGAATAGTTTTTCACTGGTTTTACATAACTTTAAACACAAATATCTCGAATCTTTATTAGTAGTAGATTTACGATAAAAAAAATTTATACAATAAAATAACGTGTCCTTGCCCAGGATATCCAAAACAGCCAGGACGAAACAACTTTACCTACTAAAATTTAGTTTCCAGTCAAAAAGATAAATTCTATACACAATATGTAGAAAATCTTACCAATTGTCAAGTTTGTGTACAATAAATACCAAAAATAGAATAGTAAGTATTAAAAAAAACAATTTATTTAATTTACACAAATTTTTCTTCAATAATTTTTGGTAATATTCTTTTTCACTATTTTTTAAAAAAAAACTCCTCGCTGCAAATATAATTTTGTTGATAGCAATTTTAATTGTATTTGTTCAATGTTTGTTTTTTAAAAGGTATTTTAAAATAAAACAAAAAATCAAATTAAAATTATTTATTTTTAATGCACCTTTAGAAACTGAAAAAAAATAGATACATATTTTTGGACGTAAAATAGGTAAATAAAGGATAAACTTGAGTAGGTAACGATAATGCGCCCCCGGTTACCAATTAAAATATCAGTGGTCTGGGTGCGAACTGAGAGGTCCACACGACTAACTTCCCAGTGGAAAGAATGAAAATATACCATATGTTTTGTTGTTATAATTATTATTAATAAAATGATAAAAAAACGATTTCAAATTGTTTGTAACAAATTATAATTGTCATAAACATATTCTGTTTATGTCAACCGTATTCTTTCAAACTTTTTCTTATCATTTTATAAGCGTTAGCTATTTTCAATTGTTATGAACAATTGAACATTTTCTTTTAATTATTATGATCAATAATCATTTGTTAGTAACAATATTCAATTGTTATAAACAATGCTTGATGATTACTAATAATAATTTTTCACTGTTATAGCGTCTTCAATGCTATTCTCTCAATACTGACACCAGTTTAAAATTCTCCAATTCCTATTTTTGTTTTCTAAAACTATCTCTTTTTATGAAATATTGTCATCATATTTTTCATACAAATATTCCTAACATGCAATAATCATATTATTTAAAAGATCTTAAAATTCTGTATTAAAAATAGTATAATTTATAAATTGCAAAATTCAGGTAGTTTACCATTTTTTTTCAATTTTTTGATTCTTCATAAAACAGCTCGACCGATTTTGCTAAAAATCTAATAAGTTCTAAGTTGCGTAATTATGCGTCGAATGACATTGATCCCACGTCGATATCATCTTTTGTTCTCGAGATAATCGAGACGAAAAATAATTCCGAAAGTTTACCATTTTTTTTAAAATTTTGATTATCCATAAAAAACAGCTTAACTGATTTTGCTGAAAATTCAATCATTTTTAAGTTGCGTAATAATGCGTCGAATGCAATTGGTCCCACGTCGATATCATTTTTTGTTCTCGAGATAATCGAGACGAAAAATAATTCCGAACGCTCATACGAACATACGCACATACACACACAGACGTCCACTTAAAAACTATTGTATTCGACTCTGGGGACCTTGAAATGTGGAGATATGTCAAAATTCGGGATTCGCAAAATCGGACCCATTACTTACTATAACTTCTACCGGGAAGTTAATAAATGCCTATCAAACATAATATACACATTAAATATTATAAACTAACGCCCGTATGTGACATCAAGATAAATAAGTGCTAATTACTAGTATTTATTACACAAAATAAATTACTTTGCCAATTTATTGAATTTTCTTTTAATATGATTCCTTTTGTCTAGTGATATTTTATTAATATTAAATACGATTTATAATACAAATTTAAATAATATTTGTTACCACGACTATACAAGAATGTCTTTCGTTTGAATTCCAAATATTAAACATAAAAATCAATAATGGAATGACCCTTTAGTTAAATAATTTTATAAACTTTAAATCTATCAATTATTAGTAGGTGTTTATCTTTTTAACAATTACTTTTATCTCAGTACAAAAAAAAGTAACCTTTCGAGGTATTTTTTATAGAATCAGGAACACAAATTTAATTATTTATTTATTTAATTTTAATGTTTAAATCTATAAATTATTAGTAGGTGTTTATCTTTTTAACAATTACTTTTATCTCAGTACAAAAAAAGTAACCTGTCGAGGTATTTTTTTTTATAGAATCAGGAACACAAATTTAATTATTTATTTATTTAATTTTTTATCATTAAAATATAGTGATAAAATTTAATCTGTCAATTATTAATGGTTGGAATTTTTCCTAATATTTATTTTAATATTTTACAATTAGGTATCTTTATCTCAGTACTTAAAAAATTTCCTTTCTAGCTATTTTTGATACAATGATGACAAAAATTTAAGTAGATACCGTTTGTAATATCTTTTTATTTTTTTTTTCAGTAAAAAATTGCCTGAATTCCAAATATCAAACATTAAAAACCCCTTAGTTTAATAAAATGTAGCAATAAACTTTTAATCTGTCAATTATATAATGGAAGTGTGTGAACTTTCCAATTTAAGATATTTTTATTTTTTACGTATAAACATTTTTAAAAATGAATAAAATATAATTTAATATATATTGTTTGGGTCATATCATTATATTTTTGATTTTTATGGAGATGAAATATTTAAAAACAGTTAATATAATTAAATCATTCCAGCACGTGAAAAAAATACAAAACTTTTAAAGAAAAGGTACAGATTAATGAAAAAGTAATATATGCAATTCACTTCCAGTATGATTCATTTGGAAAATAAATAAAAAATTGTGTCCGGCAAACAACCGAACGTTAAAAACAAAATAAACCAGCTCTACAATCCGACCACGTGTTGTTGATGCACTGAAACCGTAACCGGTTCCCGCGACCTACATGAATCACCCCGTAGAAACGCAACGGCTAACGCACGAATAAAATAATGAAAACAAAACAAACCATGTGCATCTTGAGCGTAACTCACCCTCACCTCTTTCTTCTAACAACTCCATACTGGCACACGATGTCCACTCGAGCCGTCCAACTCCTGCTGGAAAAACTCCCTCGCACACTAGCCGGTACTCCCCTCCGGTGGTGGGGCGCGCGAAAAAATGACAAGGAGAATTTTTTCTCAACCCTCCTGGTGGGGATGATAGAAAATGCTACTCCTTACGAACCGACGCATGCGTGGCGATAAGATGAAGTTCTAAGGTTCCTCGTTCTCTCTCACCCACGTTCATCTTGTGTAAACTCGTCTCGCTTTCAACCCTTGCGAGTGTTTCCTTTCTCGCTTGGAAATATTAAACTTGCATATTTAGGTCTTTGTCTTATTTCGCGACTATTTTTCCTCGATCTCCTTCGCTCTTGTTGCACTTGTATAAGTCTGTCACTGTCGGCGAGATTTTACCCTTATATTCTTAGTAACAAGGCGTCGCTTTTAGACGCTGGACGTCTTTTGGAGACGTCGACGCGTTTCTTAGTTATCTACGGACTTTCTTATAGCTAGGACGCTCGCGACTAACCTTACTCTCGCGCGAAGTGCCGGTTTTTACTTCGATTTGAAAAAAAATAAATAAAACAAAATTTACGTCAGTCCTTTTGAAACGTCTTGAAAATTTTTGGTCTGAAATATTTCGCAGTGCTTTCTTGCGTGTGTCAATTTTGATAATTTTGGCGCGAACTTGGGAGTGATTTACTCAGGTGTTCAGTATTTGGGCAAGTGCAATATTTTTTTCGAAATATGTGAGTACAAAGTTTCTTAATAGTTCAGTGTATTCCTAACTCGAAAGACACTCAAAATTATTAATTATTGTGTGATCATTTTTTTTTGTATGCACAAATACTTTCATATTTTTATCAAGTTTTATTTACAATTATATAAATAAACAGTCGCACTAATTATAATCCCAAAATAAAAAAATAAACACTTCCTTAAAACTTCATTATTTTTGTTAGTAAATCCAGTTTCTCTTTCATTAAATTGTTTGAAATAAAATAAATAAAAATACAATAATCAATTTTAAAATATTTAAAAACAGTAACATATTTTTTAATTTCAATTTCTTATTACTTAAAAATAATAAACTTTCCCAAAATTTTATTATTTTTGGTATTAAATCAAATATCTCTATCATTAAATTGTTTAAAAGATATAAATAAATATAAAATGATCAGTTTGAAAAGAGTTTAAAAACAGTTATAGTAAAACACAGTTTTTGATTTTTTCAATTTCTCATTTTTAATTGCTTCGTCGGGGAAACAGTTTTGCCCTCAATTGTTTACACAGATGCCAATAGCAACGTGTCAAATTACATAATTATCTGCACTCAGTGAAAGTTGTTTAATTCAATACAACATTTCGAATAATAACAATAAATTATAAACAATATTTAAAACTATTTTTATATTTTAATAATAAAGGTTTTGAATCTTCATAGATAACTTCAAAAATTGTAAAAATAAATATTAGTTCTACAGTAAAACACAACAAACTTTTATAGTTTTAGTTAAATCGTTAGTTTTTTCCGCACTTAACATTTGCCAACGATGATGCATACTTTATTAATTTTCTCTAAATTTATCTCTTATTTTAATTTTATTGTAAATCATAGTTAGAGCTCCATTCAGAAGTTTTGTAACATTGTTAAAATTATGGTTAAACAACTTTGTTGAGATTGTCACGAATGGCTATTGTTAATACATTATTTATTACTAAATTAAGGTGCAATAAATATAAAATAACTATAAAACTTGATCTGCGACCATCATCAGAGCTATGACTGTTGATTAATAATTTTGAATCATTGTTAAAACTTAATCCAGCTTGCAGTACCTACAAATAAAAATTTTAAAACGTTGAAATAGTTAGTTATTATTAATACCTACGTAATTGTTTATAATTGAATGTTAAAAACATTCAGATTAAAATATTTATTAAATCAGCATTTACATTTCTGTTTATAAGAATGAGGTAATTAATAAAGAACTTTGTTGAGATCGCCACGAATGCCTAGTGTTAATACATTTGTGATTACCAAATTAAGATTTGATAAATATAAAAATTCTATTAAATATTCGATATTTACCAAACTAGGTGGTGAAACTTACTATAAAACTTGATCTACGACCATCATCAGAGCTATGACTGTTGGTTAATAATTTTGAATCATTGTTAAAATTTAATTCAGCGTGCAGTACCAACAAATGAAAATTTTGAAACGTTGAAATAGTTAGTTGATATTAAGTTATCATTTAGATTAAAATATTTATTAAATCAGCCTTTACATTACTGTTTATAAGAATGAGGTTATAATGTTTTAAAATGCGGTAAAAATTAACAAAAATGGACTATAAAAATATAAAATAAATTCAAGTATTGTTTATTATTAATACATTTTATTATACGCGTAGTTGATGAACATGTTAATAACCAAGTATAAAAGTATTTGAACCATTTATTCGATACACACTAAACTAAGTTAAATATAATTAAAAAACAATGTTTTAAATTTTAATTTTTATAAATAAAAACAAATACGTTTTGTAAACAATTATTAGACAATGCAACAACAAAAAAGTATACCATGTTTCGATCCTTCCTACTCCCTTATCAGTCTCAATTTTGTATATTATGCTGGTTGCGATTTATGAAAATTTATAAAGTTTTTATTTCTAAGATTGCGATAAAATTATTATCTCGAGCAATATTTATACTCAATCGTCTGATAAACATATTTCAAAAATGTCGTTAATATTTGTACTAAAATAAAACTAAATAAAAATAAGATGCAATAAACATTATTTAATAAACAAATTTTTAAACTTTTTATTACTACATTACCCTTTTCATATTTTTATGTAATATTTGACCACCTTGTTTTCATAACCAACCATAAAAAGTAAATGACGATGAAACTTTTAAATCCATTACTATCTCTACCATATTGTCAACCTTTCACATATTTTGTTCTTCTTTAATTAAGCTTTTTGTTAATTATATTTTATAATTTTTGTTAATGATTTAAATAAAATTTGCCAAACATTCTTAAGTTTAAATGTTGTATCATGACGGGCCAAATATCATTTTATTCCCTTTTCATTTAACCAGTATTTTATGCACTGTTGGTTCTATTTAGCTGTGTGTAATGCTTATTTTAACAATTATCCAAAACTATGACTAAATTAATGAGAATTTGATCCACCATTAAAGAGAAATATTCTGCAAACACACCTAAATTCATTCCTTCGTGGTAAACTTTCGGTAGACTTTGATACAAATTCAAGCAAACCACTGTATTCAAAACCCTTATCACTTCCAATGTAGGTTAACATTAAATGATGACCTTTTCCAACTGGAGTCCTTAAACTCGTTGATAAACCTTTAAAAAACGCTTGCCTAGGATTTTCAATCGATTTGTATTGCCAGACTTTTGTAATAATTTTATTATTCCGGGACGGTCACATTCAAGAAAGTTTCACAGAGATCAGGTTTAACTTTGAAATAGTGATAGAAAAACTGCTTGGCCTCAAGAATAGTTCATCGCATGGTATTGATGGATTGAGTACATTTTTCTTGAAAAAATTCGCTCATATACTTTGTCACCTCTTTGCACTATTATGAGTTTGTCACTCAAAACGTCGACGGTACCAGATCTGTGGAAAGTAGCTTCCGTGACTGCAGTTTACAAAAAAGGTGATAAAATGAACTCTGCTAATTATCGTCCTATAAGTTTGCACTCTGTTCCATCCGAGATAATGGGAAGTATCTTAGCTGACGCAATGTCTGACTTTCTCACACAACATAACGTGATACCACCTGAACAACACGGATTTGTTAAAGGAAGATCCACTACTAGAAATCTCCTCGCCTGTGTGAATGACTGGACTTTTTCTCTTGACAATAAATTACCAACTGATATAATATATCTTGATATTGCCAAGGCTTTTGACACAGTTCCATTTATGAGGTTACAATACAAACTTGATTCATATGGCATTCAGGGGAAACTACTGCTATGGATTAAAATTACCTATCAAATAGAAAATTTCGTGTCAGGATTGGTCAGTCTCATTCATCTGAAAGATTAGTAATAAGTTGTGTTCCTCAGGGATCAATTTTTGGCCCACCTTTCTTTAAAGCCTACCTTATTATATCCACTGCAAAAAATCTTTTTTTGCTGACGATACCAAAACTTATGGTAATCCTTTGCTAGAACATAAAACTATACAGACTGATCTGGAATCTATAAGTGAGTGGTGTTCCAATTGGTTTCTTGCCTTAAATGTAAATAAATGTGTGGTTCTACACCTTGGCAAAAATAATCCGTTCTTGCAGTATTCATTTCACAGACAACTTCTTGCTCCAGTACCAGCTTATGTAGATTTAGGTGTTACAGTCACATCAGATTTAACATATCTTAAAAACTTGTAAGCGTTCTAACTCAGTTAAACATCTTCAAAAATCTTTTGCAAATATTTCATTTCAATCTTCTATAAATCTGTACAAAACGTATGTTCGTCCGTTACTTGAATATGCGGGCTAGTGTGGTGTCCAGTGCTCATCCGAGATCAAAACCTGTTAGAAAATGTTCAACGCCGGGCTACAAGACTGTCCTTTGGTCGTATGCGTCCAGATTATTCCGAGAGACTACAGATGGCTAACTTACCGTGCTTTGCCGATCGACGCTTACGCGGAGATCTAGTTCTCACCTTCCGGATGATTAAGTTTAATTATGGAAACCTCAGAGACATTTTCCTGCTAAATACCGACTCACGTCCCCGGAGACATGAACTACAGTTAAAAAGGAAAATTTTAAATGTATACCAAGACAAACGTTTGTCACCAATCGAGTTTTTAACGATTTAAGTGAGGAAATAGTTAGAGCATCCTCAGTTAACATTTTAAAAATAAAATTGACGAACATTTTTTGCGCTCCCAATTTGTATCCCGTTTATTAATTATTTCATAGGCTGTCATAGGCTTAGACCTCAGCCTTCATTGATATGTTATAATAATGGTTCCTAAGAATTTATCTTATCCTTATTGCTATCGTTCAAATAGCGTGCTATACACGCCAAACAAACGGACTTACTCCTCAAACGGAGTATTGGTAAAAAAATAAAGATTTTGGCATTGTGAGGTGGGTTGACACTTAAAATTGTGTACCATAAAAATAAGTTTTGAAATGAGTTATTCGAAAGATTTTTTAAAAATAAATTACGGTATAGTATAAAAATAAATTACGCGTAAATTGAAAAGTTATTTACGTACTGATTTGATCAATTCCTGCTGCGGAGAAAGATGTTTGAAAAGGTGTTTTTCCGAATAAGCAAAGTTGCATTTGTTTTTAATCAGACGATTTATTTTTAAAAATAAGTCACACCCTTCGTTTAGATTTCATTGCATGTGCGCTAAATGTGTTATTGAAAAGCTTATGACTATTTTCGATGGCAATTCGACTAACAACCGATGTATTGTTTTCAGATCTATCCACAATTATTATTACCTACGAAGGGTCAACCATAGAACATCTGCTAGTTACAAAAAAAGAACCGAAACAAAGACAGACAGAAACGGAAGATCAACCCTTCAACAGTTCTTCGAATACGTTTACTTACGCTCACTATCTCAGTCGAGATTGAGAAGCAATAAACCGCAACAAGAAAATTTTAGTACAAATATCAACGACGCGACGTTAGGCCGTTCAAGTGACGGCGTTTTTTACAATCGGTTTCAAATAACCTGTCAAAATTTTCACAACGGAGGAACAAAACATACTTAGTAATTTAAAAGTTGAACATGAAAATCTTGTAGCGAAGTGGCTGCAAAATTCTTTCAAAATACAAGAAAACACCGCCCTCGACCTCAGGGCGACACCGCTGACACCTCTACAGATACCCATGGCGGAAGTTAACAATAGACCAGTCTTTAAGATGAACAACGACTTCTGGAATCAGGCGCGAGGGCCACCTCAAAATTTGCCGCAGAACTTATCCAATTCCAATCAAAATTCGCCTGTACCGGGGTCGACCAATTCAATACCAGCGCATTCACCGAGCCAGCAGAGCAACAGCAGCCAAATTCACGTTGTCACGCCCGGCGCTTTAGCCTTGCAACAAGCCAACCAGCAAGCGCAACAAAACAACCAACAAACCCACGCGCAACAACAAGTGCAGCAACAGCAACAAGCGCAACACAATGCTCAACAACAAGCGCATCAGCAGCAAAATGCACAGCAGCAAGCGCAACAACAAGCGCAACAACAGGCGCAACAACAAGCGCAACAGCAAGTGCAACAACAACAACAACAACAGAATGTGCAACAACAAATGAACCAACAGCAACAATTAAATCAGCAACAAGCTAATGGACCCAATCAACAGCAAAATCAACAGCCCCAATTATCGCCGCACATGGGAAGTCCCAATCCACACGCTCAAGCCGCTCACGCGCATGCTTTGGCGCAAGTGGCTCAGCAACAACAGCAAATGGTCAACATGCACCAGCAGTTGACCAGCGGACAGACTTCTCCAGATAAGTTGATGACGGAGAAGATCGTCAATGAGTTGCAGGTAGGTTTTGGAAACCTTTATTTTTTAGCACGTCGTGGATTTCGTTTTATAATAAATGTGGATATTTTTTAACCATAGAAACATTACTTTTACAAAATAGGAAGTTACAGCACTATTCGCAGCCTTTTTATGATTTCTAAAACATTATAAATATTTAATAATTCGTCCTGTAGAATAGTAATCAAAAAAATAATTACTTAATTAAACTATCTATAAAATGCACAACTGCTGACGGAATTAAATCATTCATGTTCATGAGTATATTAATCGCTCTTTTTAGATTTCTCCACAGATTAAAATTTCGCAATTTTTAATTGGGCCATTACGTCATCAATTATAACTTTAATAACATTTCATGAATAATACGAATATTAACTAAAATTTCATTAAAGGTTCTTTTCTTTTAAATTTAACGATGTTAATGTCCATTAAGGGTTCTACAACGCGGCCTTATTTCTTATTTCTTTTCTTTAACTTTTTTCCCAAATATGTACAAAACTGTTCTTCATGTATAAACCTGGTTCTGTTACTAAATCTTTTATTTAAATTTAATTTATTAAAAAAATAGTGCTTAGTAATGAATAACAAATCTTTAAAGTAAATAGTACCATAGTAATATAAGCAAATGGTTAAAAAAAATCCATATTTCATCTTAGTTGTTTTTTATTTTTTTTTTATTTGTACACCAGGAACTTTAATATTGTCTATTTATTGCATCTGATAACAAATTCAATTAATTTTATTACCTTTACCTTGGCAATGAAACATAAAAATCGTTTTGGTACCTACCTAGGAAGGTAGACTTTTATATTGTGTTATTGAACTACAGATTAAGCTGCTGATGTTACGAAATTCACAGCGAGTTCGAACAAAAAATGTAGAATTGTTACTGATTATTAGCCAAGGCATCAATCACACCAAAACCTTTCAGTATTAATCTACTAATTACACCAAATTATATTCACGAAAACGAGTAGATTATGCTCAAATGGGAAAATTTGAAAACCGTTCCTATTCTGTTTATGCTATTTATATACTTCAATTTAAGCTTTTTTATTTAAAATATACAGGGTGTTAGTAAATAAGTGCGACAAAATTTAGGGGGTGATTCTGCATAAAAAAATAATAACAGTTTGCTATATAAACATGTCCGCAAATGCTTCGTTTTCAGAGATAAGGGTTCTGGTTTAATGTTATTTTTTTAGATAGTTCTTGATAATGTATTAAAGAGGAAAAAATGTTATATCTTTTTGCATCAAAACGGCTAAGGCTAACACAACAGTTGAGGGTGAACTATTGAAGCAAGTAAACCAAATAAAATATCTAGGCAGCATAATAACCAACAGCTCGGATAGTAAAACTATAGTGAAATCGAGGATTGAGCAGACTCGAGCAGCATTTATAAACATAAGTAGGGTCTTGTGCTGTAAAGATCTGAAGTTAATTCTAAGAATCTGACTTCTCAGATGTTATGTCTTCTCCACCCTGCTGTACGGTATGGAATCCTGGACTAAAAACAATTACGAAGAAAGACGACTTGAAGCCTTTGAGATTTGGGCTTACAGGAAAATATTAAAAGTTTCGTGGACGGAAAAAGTATCCAACTTGGTAATGCTTCAACGACTAAATAAATCCACCGAAATTCTTACCACCATCAAAAGGAGGATATCTGCAATATTTCGGGCAGGTTACGAGAGGAAAAAATGTATGGTAAAAGAAAACCGGGCCGCAGAAAAGCATCAAGGCTTAAGAATCTACGTGACTGGTATAAACTCAACTCAAGCTCTATGTTCAAACTTGCCGTCGACATAGTAAGAATAGCCTTGTTGGTGACCAACGTTCTAGAAGAACATGATTAAAACGACGCTCTGTACGTGAAAAAGACAGGAGAGATTTTTGTTACAAATTTACCGAGGAATTCAAACATGATTTCTAATTTAAAATATCTCAGTGTTGTTCCATTTTTTTCTTTAAAAAAATTGTGATCATTACCCGTATGCGCGCCAATGATAAACATAATTGCATGTCAAAAAATGAGCAATAACTACCACTTAACACACACCAAATTTTATTTGCATATCTCGACCGGTTTTAGAACAATACATAAATCGTCAGTTTTTAAGAAAAACTTTAACACCCCGTATCTCTGAAACGAAGTATATGCGGACATACGTTTATATAGCAAAACTGTCATTATTTTTTCATGCAGAATCACCTCCTGAAGTTTGTCGCACTTATTTACTAACACCTTATATATTGTCTAGAATTTCATAATAACATTATGTGCAATATTTATCATTTCCGTTATTTTTTTATAAAAAATAGTTGAGAAAGTTTGTAAATATAAGAGGTTCTCAGGAATATTTGTCATACTAACTAACTTAATAGTCATCATAATCATCATCATACAGCCTCTCGCATCCACTGTCGGACATAGGCCTCCTCAAGGTCTTTCCACGTTTCCATGTCCTGGGCAGTCGCAATCCAGTTTGTATTAATCCTCAACCTCTGCTGCGTTTGTCGGCTCTCGGTTTCCATTCCAGTATCCCCTTTTGTCCAGCGGTCTCCGTTCATTCTTGCTATGTGTCCGGCCTATTTCCATTTTGATCTTAGTGTAAGCTCCACGACATAATTTACCTGTGTTCTTTTCCGTATATCTTCATTTCTGACACGATCTCTTAGGCTCAGACCAAGCATCGATCTCTCCATTTTTCTCTGAGTAACTTTATCGTAATAAATTAAAATACGTATTTTCTTAGAGAGTTTTAAAATGATTTTAAGTTGACAGCTTTTTGGTAAAACACTATTTTTAACCGTGACTGAGTTGTAAATTGAGGGAAGGTGTAAATTAATTTTTTTTTACTGTCAAATACGACAAATAATTTCGGTGAAGTTCTGTTGTTTAACAAGCGGATTTCCCCGGCGTTCAAGAATAACATTCACTTCAAACAGGAAATGCAAATGTCCCGAATTTTCGGTTATCACTAATAATAATTCAACGTCGTGCAGTTTCGTCTTCGTAATAAGAATTTAACATAATGACATACGTATTCTCGGTCTAAATATACCTTTACGCGTACTGCATGTATAAAAAGATACTGCCGACCGTAATCATTATTGTGAAATTAATTGTAGGTAATAATGTTTTAGAAACAACAAAAAAAAAATCCGGTTAATTTCTATCTCTGCGCCCCGTACCGACATATGTCGGGTAACATGTGCGTTTGAAAAAATATAAAATAGTCTACAGGGCGTCACGTATGACTTGTGCCGCATTTTATCGACGGAAAGTTCGAAGTTCAAAGATTGTTCGACGTCAATTCGTTCAACCATTTTCATTTTATCTTCTCTAACGTCCCAATAGAGCGGTAAAGTTCTTGTATATAGGGTGTTTCAAAAAAAGGGTGGCCTCGTTGCTAGAATAGGTAGAACACTGCAAAAGAGGATGGGTTTGCTGAGTAAAAAATTTTCGCTGGAAGATTTTTTTTTTTTTATTTAAGAAATTCGCATCCACGCGAGGTGATTAGCGACGGTACATTCGGTAATTACAAAATTATATTTTATTCAAGAGTCCGATTATTTTTAGGTAGTCGATGATCCTGTTAAAGTTGCGATGGTCTCCTAATGCAGCTTTTAAGTTATCCGGTATTTTATAAAGTTTGCGTTCGTTGTGAAATTAAAAAACGATTAAAAAACCACGCGTAAGACTTTGTATGACCGAGGCCTAATCTTGACATGATTGTTTGGCATCTGCGACTGGTTGAGAGGTACTTGGTATGGTGAATGTTACTTTTAACCTCCGCTAGTTTGGTGTTCGACAGTTGCCACGCACTTTGCCAGGATTCCCGGAATTTTCTTTTTATATAGTTTTTGAGATGACTCGCGACATTTTCACAGACAACTTCGGCGTTTTCGTTATTTGGTGCGTCACGTGCACATTTGTCAGATGCTTCATTTCCACTCATGCCCTTATGGGAGAGTACCCATAGGAGTTTAATGGTTTTGTTGTTTTCTGCTACTGTGTGTAATTCCTTCTTGATCAGTATTTCCACTGGGTGTATTGCGTAGAGTCTTTGGGTAGATAAAATAGAACTCATAGAGTCTGAGATTACCAAGGCGTTGGTGATATTGCCTAAGTTTACTAGGGCCATCGATCGGTATATTGCGTTAAATTCTGCAGTATACACACTGGTCTGTCGGGATAATTTTAAAATATGGGTGTTGGATGATGTGACAACTGATGCTCCTATTTTCTCGTCGCATTTAGAGGCGTCTGTGTAAATTTGTTGAAATTCGGGATATGTGGAATTTATTATTCTTTTAAATCTAGATGTAATTATTGATGGTGCTGTATTAAATTTGTCGTAGGAAGAGAGAACAGTATTAAAATGAGGGGTATTGATTGTCCATGGTGGGGGATGTATTGTATTTGTTTGGAAGGAATTAGGAAAAGTAACTCTCAATTCTTGAGCAAATATTCTAAGTCTCTCGTAAAAAGGTTTTGTAAGATGTGACTTTTGTTCAAATATATGTCTGAGTTTATTATAGAATGTATTCTCGTATAACGGCTTAAAGCGGTTTGAGCATATTGTTGAGGCGTACGATAGTGTTAAATATTTTCGTCTTTGGGTAAGTGACGGCTCTCCACTTTTGCAATGTAGACTCGGGACTGGTGTGGTTCGAAAGGCTCCGAGGGCTATCCTAATCGCGTTGTTATGAATTGTATCAAGCGGACTAAGTGTTTATTTGTTCGCTGATCCGTAAGCAACACATCAATAGTCTATTTTAGAGCGGATTAAGGATTTGTACAAAAGTAAAAGTGTGGATTGGTCAGCACCCCAGTTTCGATTACATAAAGTTCTTAGTAGGTTAAGTCTTTTGTTGCAAGTCAATACTAATTGCCTTAAATGTTCGTGCCAGTTTAGTTTCTGATCAAAGATCATTCCAAGAAATCTAATAGACCCTCTTATTTGTAGTGGTTGTTGGTACAGGTTTAAATTTGTTGTTAAATTCGGAAGAAAAATTTGTACACACATTTTTTACGATTACGTCGAAATTATTGGCAACATTGTAATGAAATTTTGTATAGATATGTTTTGAAAGCTGACACAACTCAATATTGTGCACGGTTTTAGGAATATTTAGATTTAAAAATGATGAAGTAATAACTTATGCTAATATAAAGTAAGTACGAGTATTATAAAAAACAATGAAGAGCTTTATGCGGTCGACAACACCACTGGAGATCACGCCTGAAGTACACCGAACAAACTTATGGCGAGTGGCTGCTACCCGCACTCGGATAAAGGCAAGTAAAGAGCTGGCCCCTGGACACCATCTACCTTTCCAGACGTAGAGGACGCTGAACAGGTTAACCACCAACATTTGGCCGTGTGCCCAAGTGAGACCTTATACTCGCAAATGGCAAAGCCACATATGTGGCTGATTTTTGGAAACGAACATTTTGATTTTATATGGTGATCCGGCCACGGAAATAATAATAATAAAAAACAATTACCTACATGTTTATTAAAAACTAAAAACCATAACATTATTCTAATGCTAAGTTATTAATTAAACAAAGAATCACAAAAAGAAAATTTAAATAAATTCGACTAGATACATGAAATATTTAATAAGTTGGAGAAAGTGTTCAAAAAAATGCCTTAATCTTCCAAACGGTTGAGGATCAGCTGTGAGGTCATTGAAGTGATGTTCAATTCTGTCTTGCAAATCTTGGCTTGAATTTACCTCTGCAGCATGGAATTTTTTGTTAAGATACGACCAAACTGTGTAGTCCAGAGATTGAATCGCATGAACGTGGAGGGCGATAAATCTACCAATCCATCGATTTGGATAATGGTTACTTTATACTAGTATCAGTTATTACTTCATCATTTTCAAATCATAATATGCCGAGTTTTACCAATAGTACCTTTTTGGTGTAAAATCAGTATCCTGATATGCTGTTTGCTTGGAGTATACCGAGGATTATTTTAAAAGCTTTGGTCACTTTAAGGTTAAAATCGTCATGACTTCAGGACTCTGTATCTTTTCAAATACATTCAATTTTGTATATTCTATGATAAAGATTACATTTTGACAGGTAAATGAAGATTACCAAGCTAATTAAATTCGCAATAATTGTACACTGTATACAGGGTGAGTCAAAAGGCGAATCTTATTTTACTCACTTAATTTAAATGAAGCACCCTATATTTTTTATGCCCTGTGGGAAGTCTCTTAAAAACCATTTTTTTTTATTAACAGTTTCCCATACCTCACTGTGACGGATTGGAGATATTTTTAACCGACTTCAAAAGGGGGGAGGTTCTCAATTCGACTGTATTTTTTTTATGTTTGTTACCTCAGAACTTTCGACTGGGTGAACCGATTTTGATGATTCTTTTTGTATTTGAAAGCTGGTGTTTCCTGTGTGATCCCATTCTAAATTGATCCAGTTTTGACAATGGCATCCATGAGAAAACCATATAAGTTTTAAATTTGTATTAAGTATGCGCGTGACAAATGGACGATTAACTCAATATCACGCCAACCGATTTCGATAATTCTTTTTTTATTGGAAAGAATGTGTACTTCAAGGGTAGTTTGATAAGTGTTTGGTTAGGCACTGATTATGGGATCCATGACAAAGTAACGGCACTCTTCAATTCTTAGGAGCAAATTATTTGAAGTCGGTTTTTTTGTAAAGAATTTTGCAGTGTGTCTACTTAAGTTGGAATCATATGAAAAACTTTTTTATTGTTAGTTTTAGGAAAAAAATAATTTTACGTAAAAAGTTTTGCATGGCCTAAAACTAAAAATAAAATAATCAAATATTAATTTTTTGCAATTTTTTACGAGGTTAGTCGAAAAATATTAATTTTATATAAATAAAACAGTGATGAGAATCAAAAAGTAGAAGCAGATATGCAGTTACATATTCGTTTTTAACGCAAATGAATACAGTTACAAATTTAAATATAGTTATTAACTCTGATACCCATTTTTTTTAATACTTTTCTATTTTATCAAAAATAAGGGCACTTTACTCTCGAGCAAAATTTATATTTTTTGACTAACCTCGTATACGATTGCAAAAAATTGATATCTGATTATTTTATTTCGGGTTTTGGTTATGCAGAACTTTTTGTGGAAAATAAATATTTTTCCTAAAATTATTAATAAAATTTTTTTCCATATGATTCCAACTTAAGTGCTTATAAACAAGATCCAGTTTTTTATTTATTTTTGATTTTTATTAATGTAGTAAAAATTTGCAATTCTAGCTTCAAATATAATCGTGAAACGCAGTGAACATCAAAGTTTTATCAAAATTTAATAGATTATTAAATTAATTAATTTTTATTCTTTATGACAACAGAATAGTCAAAAAATCATTATTCCAATGACTAACAGATAAAATAATTTCGAATATTTTAGCGATCAATTTCCAATTTTTTAAACAAAATGTTAATTTATCGTTAATTATTAATTATCAGTAGTAATATCCCTAGGAAAGTAATAATAGACGAGATAATTTTATGACAATCGAAAGCTTGTTGCTTGGTAACAGCCCGAAGGCGAAGGCTGAGGGCTGTTACCAAGCAACGAACTTGAGAAATTTGTCATAAAATTGAGGCATATGTCAATGTCCGAGGGATATTCGGCGGAAAATTTTTTGACAAAAATTTATAACTCAACACAACGAAACATTAATTTATTTATTAAAAGTACAATTAGTGAAAGTACAATAATTAAAATTTAACTTTACGTTAGATTCTACTACAGAAGATCTATTACCACGCATAATATTTATGATCTAGTTGTGATGTTCTCGATCGAGATTAAAGTATGGTTTTATAGAATTTTGAATGCTATGACCAGTAATTTTTAGCAATTGTGGTTCTTCTACACCACTTTTTGCCAAATCTTCTCGATATAAAATAAATCCACCAAACAAGCAACTGTCTCTTCTCTTCGCCATGCTAATTCTTCTGCAGCAATATGGTAATATAAGTTTGCACGAAACGTTCTTCTTTGCTTCTTTAAATTCGGTCCCGTCTTTCTCCTATTGACCGCCCAAACTTTTAGTATCAACGCCAATTCTTTCAAGCTTCTATGTTCATTTAATTCATATTCTTGTTCGCAGCAAAATTCAATAAATATTTCCCAAATATATTTGTGAGTGTAGGTTGTATTTCTGGAAAAATTTTCTTTGATTAGCGCATTTATACTTTGAACATTCGCATTGCCAAAATGTGACATTTTGAAGTTTATTCGAAATGAAGTTGTCAGACTCAATCGTGTTGTCATAATGATTTATAATTGCACTGAATGCAGTGTAATGTTGACATAATTGGGTGAAATTGTTTCATGTGACACAAAATGACAAAATTTGAATGGTTGCTAGAACTGTCAAAACA
Organism: Agelastica alni; assembly: GCA_950111635.1. Taxonomy (NCBI): domain Eukaryota; kingdom Metazoa; phylum Arthropoda; class Insecta; order Coleoptera; family Chrysomelidae; genus Agelastica; species Agelastica alni. The sequence goes on from OX467717.1 coordinate 29,193,202, forward strand.
TTTTTAAACCTTATTTAGGTAATAATAAGTGTAGGAAATTAAATAACATTTAAAGCGCAATGTTAATCGAGTGAAAATATTAAAAAATAATTATATTTTATTAAAAAATTAAAAAACTAATATTTGAAAACTATTAAAATGCATTTATTGAACTTGATTTTTTTAAAATATTTATTTTATATTATTTGCATTTACTTTAAATTCAAATTTGCTTAATTCCGATAGTCTTAATATGTTTTTTAAATTTTAATTGGTTTATATAGTGTACCCCTTCAAGTTACAAATAAATTAAAAACTAGTTTCATCTTTCCCGTGTAAACCTATTTGAATATTTAAGTATTATTAACTGTTTTTTCTGCATACATATAAGTTAGAGTGACTGTAATTGTATAATGAAAACTTGACTAAATAAAAAGTAATTGGCTCTTCCTCACGCCGTCATTTTTACAAAGTTCGTCGACTGGAAGAACTGAGTTCCCACGAAAAATTAAATGGTCATTAATCATTTTCTGACGACAAAACGGCAATATGTCAGGGAATTTTTATTTCAATTTGACCATCCTGATAAAACATTTTTAACACTTCTTAGTCAATCGTTCGTAAAAAGAAATATTTTTATGGATTGCTTCATAAAAATACGTGCATAAAGAAGTAAAAAGTTATCTTTATCCTCTTTAAAGCGTTAAACATCCACGCGAAACTTTTCCCGGACCACTTTTCGCCCGACAAAAAATTAGGGTAATTAGGAAATTCACTTTTTACCTTATACATGTTTTAATAAATAATTCACTTGACTCGACGTCGTGCGCCATCTAGCCGGGAACGACTTGAACTAATAAACGACGGCGACTTTCAGCTGTTTCTAGACGCACCGGCCGATTTCAGAACGCGAGGTGTGCGTCTTAGATGGAAAAAACGAATGGGGGAGATCGGCGCATTGCTACCGGGGATCATCGCGAAATTCGATCGAAAACATTTAAAAAACCAAGAAAGTCTGTTATATTTTAATACAAAAAAAAAATGTTAAATTAGTTCTTGTAAATATTTTTTATCGTTTTGACTTGTTAATCGTTTTAAACAATTTTATTTGTTTTATGTCATTCAATCTTTGTGTGGTTTATTTTCTGCTACTAACTAGATACTCTTTTAATAAAATTTTTTCACTTTATCACGCCAATATTCCACTATTCCAGTAATAGGATATATTGTCAGACATTATTATTTTTTAATTTTTTGATTTTTTTCTGTAAAATTTTCCGTATAACCGTAGGTGATAATAAACAATCATTGAACAATAAGTTATTGGTGCGAGTTAAAAGAGAAAAAGTTTAAACAACTATAACAATTATGTTTGCGCTGTTGGCGACTAGACGAACGCCCGAAGCTTTTGAGAATGGAAAATAATAAAATATTAATTTATATTTACTTTTTAATGTTCGCAAAGTGTCAACTTTCTCGCTATAATATTCTGCTGAAGATGTTAAATGAAACTGCAATGTTCTTGTAAAAAATTTAATGTTCCAGTGTACATTTTTTTCATTTGTTATTTATGTTTATTTTTATTTATTTGTAATATTTAGCACACGTTTTTCCACTGAAAAATCATTGCTTGAAGCGTTGATCACAATTAATTTTAAATAGGTTTATCTCCTATTAAAAATTTTTAAAATTAGAAATTGACAAATAAAAAGTGTACCTTATACAGGTTGATTTGAAATTCAATGTAATATTTTAAGGACGTATTGCTGGGATCAAAATAAGACTTCTTTTTTTCAAACAAGCATGTGTGTTATAAAATACACTCCCTCCGAGCTACAGCCACTGTAAATTGCGTAAAAAAAAACAATTAGTTGAAATTGTGATTATAATAACTGATCTAATATTTTAAAAATTGGCATGCCTTCGTTTTTTGAGGCTCTCTATTTCTTTGTTTGCTTAAAAAATTAGGTAAATCCAGTTTTAGGGGAAATGGAGGAGGGGTCCACATTTTTATTGGCCCAAATCTTATGTTTAAAAAGAAAAACTGTAAGTTCAGTCTCCTTCACTTTTTTGATAAAATTAACTGAAAATCGTATTCAACGTAAGGGCGGTATTCTCACAATATCAAACTAACAGAACATTTATGATTAATTTTTGTCGAAGTTTAATTGGGATCGGGATCAGTAAGTTAAAAAAAAAACTATTGTTTTCTTACCTACGTTTCGAATTTAGTTAAATTCATCATTAGGGCTCTGTAACAATGGTTTCTCAAATAATAAAATGGTATTACTTGTCACGATGTATTATTATAAACTCTTTTGCAGAATCTTCAATTGATACACATGGCCAGTATTGTTACAGAGCTCTGAGGATGAGTTTAATAGAATTCGAAACGTAGCCAAGAAAACAATAGTTTTACTTAAACTCACACTAATCCCAATTTTAACTTAACTCCGACAAAAAAAATGTGTTGTAAGATTAATTAAATTACGATTTTCTAACAAACGGTTGGTTTTATTAAAAAAATTTTGAGACCGAATTTTTTGTTTTTTTCACGGCCAAAAGGATTATGCTGTTTTGATTTAGTTTTTTTTTAAACGTAAAATTTGGGCCAATAAAAGTGTGGACCCCTCTCCAACTCCCCCCAAAACTGGGTTTGCCTAATTTTTAAAGCCTAAAAAACGGATGCAATTTTTAAAATATTAAGTCCGTTATTATAGTCACAATTTCAAATAAGTAATAGATTTTTTACGCAATTTACAATGGCTGTAGCTCGGCAGTGGTGCGTTTTAGGACCCACGTTTATTTAAAAAAAAGTCTCATTTTGATCCCAGCAATACGTCTTTAAAATAACTAGATCGAATTTTAAATCACCCCATATAAATGTTTTTTGTATTTCCTAGATGACCAATTTAATAAATTTATTATAAGTTTTTAATAAATGAAATTAATTTTTATTAAAAACTATAATCGGATTTATTTTGCTAATGTTAAAGCGGTTATTTCAGTTTTATGCAGGGTGTTTCAAAAAAAGATGACCCCGTCTTTAGGATAGGTAGAAAACTAAAAAATAATTGGTGTTTGCTTGGTAAAAACTTTTCGTATCGCCATCCGTATTCGAGATAAAGGGCGTTAAAGAAATAAAAAATTATACACATTTATTACGATTTTGCCGAAACTACATGAAACATTGTAATGAAATTTTATACGAATATGTTTTAGAAGCTGATACATCCCATGAATTTGTTTTTATGCCTGACTTTCATAGAGAGCGCTAGTTACACGGCAGTATTAAACATAACTTTTTTAAGGTGCTGGTGTAAGGTAATGATGAAGGTATTAATTATTATTATTAATTAGTATGCATTAGGCGAATTAAAATTTTTTTTTGTCGCGTAAATGAGATAAAACGGATACATGTTAAAAAATTGGGATTGAGGGCTTTCCTTTCTTGTAACGTTTCAAAAAAATCCATTCTAATCGGTATATATTGATTTTCTTCAAGTTTGACATGAAAAACTGACATTTATTAATAGTTATGACGATAAGTCAACAATAATTAGATTTTTTAAACCTTGTTATTTGTAAAATTAGATATTGTTAATCAAAATGTACTCAAATGTTGAATACACCGACTTGTTATTAACCTTAGGCGAGTGTTTAGGAAACTCTAGTGCAGCTGTTAAGCGTTATGCAGAAAAGTTTCGTAGAAGAAACTTACCAAGTAAAAATACATTTAAAGCCATTGAACGACGTTGTCGAGAAACTGGGAATGTGAGAGCAAAAAAAAATAAATTCTGGTATGCCAAGAACAACAAGAACCATTAATAAAGAAAATATTATTTTAAATTTAGTTGATCAAGATCCAACTATTAGCGTAAGGAATATGGCAAGACAATCAAATACGTTTTCTTCAAGTACTTGGAGGATACTTACAGAGTAGCAGCTACATACTTATCATTACAGCCAAGTCCAAGAGCTCTTGCCAGACGATCTACCGGTTAGAGTGGATTTTTGTCAAACATTACAAGAAAGGACAGCCCTCAATGGCAATTTTTTAACATGTATCCGTTTTATCGATGAGGTCTCATTTTCGCGACAAAAAAATTTTAATTCACGTTATGCATACTAATTAATAATAATAATAATTAATAATCATTACTTTATACCAGCATCGGTTATTACTTAATAATTTTCAAATTAAAATATTCCGAAAACGGTATACAGTATCGAGTTTCACCAAGAGTACTTTTTTTATGTAAAATTGAATGATGTTTAAGTTCACTTGAAATTTTGAATAATAAATCTAACCTTAAAAAATTGATGTTGAATATTACTTGGTACGAACCGTGTAACTAGCGCTCTCTATGAGAGTCAGATATAACAACAAATTCATGGGATGTATCAGCTTCTAAAACATATTCGAATAAAATTTTATTACAATGTTTCCAGTAGTTTCGGCAAAATCGTAATAAATGTGTATTATTTTTTTTCTTCAACGCCCTTTCTCTTGAATACGGACGGCGTTACGAACATTTTTTACGAAGCGAACCCCAATTATTTTTCTACCTATCCTAGAGACGGGGTCACCTTTTTTAAAACACCCTGTATTTATTTAAAAAAGATTACAAATAGCTTGAGTGGATTGAAGATTATTTTAATTAATTTAATTTTACTTACAATTTTTTTTCTTATTATTCTTTCGTTAAAATGTCAATTTGACAGCATGCGCATGTAGACGTACGTTTTTTCAAAAATCTTCTTGTTCGATTTGTTACTAATTCAATACTAAACAGTTGCTTTCCCAACTAACGCTGCCGGATTTCCAACTGCAGAGGAACTCTTCCGCCATTTCAGAAAGGACATTGGAGGAGTGCTGGACAACTCTTCAGCGTGTGAGTTGGCTTCTTTTCAACCGTGTATAGTAATCTTCCATGCTTTCGTATCTTTTCCACCTAGCTCGATACATTTATCAGATGGGATCGTATCTTTTGGTGTTTTTTTTTTGCATTCTTTTGGTCGACCAGTAACAAACAAAATGATGGAGCAAAAAGTTATAACTAAAAATATTTTAGTTCAAATGTTATTAAGTTATTAATAAATTTACCGAAACAATTATAATTATGATACGACGTTTATTTACTAGTAAAATTTCTAACGAAAGAAATCGTTTACATTTATAATTTTTATTTCACCAAATTATCTTTAGCTGTACTTCAGAATTTTATAAACAATGATCGACAGTTTTTTCCAAATCCAAGTTAATACTAAATTTAATTCAGTCCATATGTTTAATAATTTATAATTTGAATCCGACATTTATTTATTAGTGAAATTACTACAAATCTGTATGCAATATGAAGTTAAAAAGTTGTATTTTTCTTATTAAAACGATATGCAGGTATGTTCTGAATAACTTTACAAAGTTTATTGACCCATTTACTTTTTAACAATTTTTATTAATAATTTCTTTTTTGAATTATCTTAATCAGAATTTTGTCTTCTGGTCGAACCAAAAAAGTACTAAAAGCATTCAAAATATAAATCTCATTATTGATTATTATTTTTTATTTTTTTTCTAATTGCATGTTCAGAGACACATTTTCGTGAAAGAGATTGTACCAATGTAATGGTATCGAATATTTATACAAAAACATCCGTTATTAATGTATTATTAATCGCTTAACAGAAAAAACTGTTGCTTCAAAGGATTGCAGTTAATTAAATAACAAAAATTTCAAAAAAAAATCACATATTTGGCTGCACAGAAAATATTAAAGTTTGACTAGTGACGACATTAACAATAATTCTTGAACAATATTAGAAAAAAATTAAAGTAAAAAATATCTGCCTCCGAGAGAATATTAAACTAAGAAATTTTGTTTAGTCATTATTTGCAGTGCAAGTATTTTTTTATTTTAATATTTGATAGTAGTTCCTTATTTTTTATTTAGAGTGATATTTTTTGTATCCCTACAAAGATTTTATAATCGGACTGAAATTAATACAACTACATACATACATATAGTCAAGCCTTTTTCCCGAAGGGGTAGGCAGAGTCCACTTCCTTTCACTTGCTACGATTCTTAAACACATCTTTAGCTTCCTCTACTTTTATCAGTGCTCTTACACTTGCTCGTCGGTTGTTGGTATTCTTGACCTGGCCTTTCTTCATAACAATGTTGATCTGATCGAGATATGTTCTCCGAGGTCGACCTCTACCGACTTGTCCATTCACACTCGCCTTATAAATTTGTTTCGTTAATCTTCCTTCATTCATCCTTTCTACGTATCCAAACCGTCTAAGCATTCCTTTATCTATATTTGTAACCACATCTTCTTTTACACCACAGCGTTCTCTTATCTCACTATTATTTACTTTATCCAACCGAGTCACTCCGGCTATACTTCTCAGACTACTCATATCCACAGCAATAATCCTATTTTTATGCTTCTTCTGCCAAACCCAACATTTACTACCATATATAAGTGTAGGAACCAACACACCTCTATGCACAGCCAGACGTGCCTTTTTTGACACTGTTGATAAAGGTATGCAGTGCCCCATTAATTTGTTTTCCTGCCAACACCTTTCGCTTAATGTCACTGTCATACTTTCCATCTCTCGTAAACTCTGAATACAACTGCTATATTCGTTACAACGCAGATTTCTTCTTTTTTGTATTAAAACATTTAAATTAACTTACTGAAATGGATAAATAAACTTTTTATGTCGCATGGGCTAGGATTGATTTTATTTTTTGATAATCTAGCCCGCATTTTAACTACCGCGAACTATCAGGAATTGGAATTTACACAAAATATTTTAAAACATAGAAATTATTTGTCTTGTAATCGCCTATAGTCAGTTCTTGTAAGTTTAAAATAGAATGCTCTGGAAAATCTCATTATTATAAGAGTGTTAAATTGAAAATCTAAAAATATATCGGATCTCATTCTATTAAATCTCTTTGTGTTCGCGTATACTGTGAGTGTCAGAAAGTAAGCACCGTGTAGGTAAAATTTTGCTTATTTATTTGCCAGAAAAAATTATTCTTAATAAAATTTAGTTTATTATTACATTGTCGCTTTTAAAGTTCCAAATGTTTAAAATATGTACCTAAAAAAATGTTGAGTATAGTACCGTTATTTTCGACACCCACAGTATGTATTAAATATCAAATACATCATTGAAATTTTTTGCATGAAATCACATTCATCCCGATTTATTTTTGCATGAAATTATTGCATTTCGAATTTTTCGAAAAAGACATGATATGGGGTATTGGAAAAAACATGTCACAAAGTTTGGTAAGTATTTTTTATAATTAACCCGTAAACACACACAAATACACGAATATCTTGTTGAAACCGAAAAAAAAATGATACAAATTATTTTAATGTAAAATTTTATGCATACTTTTTCCAGCGTTTCTCTTTTTGATATTTACTAACTCTCTTCGTCGTTCTTAATTAAGACTGAGGAAGTTAAATGCAATAGGCGACGAAACGTTGTGAGGAAATAATTCAGCCATTTATGGGGTTTTGAAAAACCAAAATAAATGTTAATGTTTAATGACGAATCGTGTGCTTCTCTTGAATGTTAAAATATTATTTATTTTTAATTGATTTGTAAATCATTTCATTTCAAATGGACCTATGGTTGAAATAGATACATTTCGATTTGGATGAATTTGCAAGTTTTTTTTATTATAAAACGAGGTTTTTCCAAAATAATTATATGGGGTAATTTTTTTCTATAGCAAAACTTTTTTATATGATAAAGGAAAACTTTAAAAAATCGAGGTTGATTCCAATAGTATTTGGGAAAAAACTTGAAAAATTAGAAGTATGAGGTAATTTTACATTTTTTTATTTTTTTTATTTAGCAAAACTTCGTCTTAAGATAAAGAAAAACTTTAAAAAAAGATAATCCAAATCGAAGTTGATTTCAATAGTTTTTGGGATATTTAAAAACTAAACTTGAAAAATTCGATGTATGGGGTAATTTTAAATTTTTTAATCTTTTCCTTTTGGCAAAACTTCGGAAAAAAACATGCAAATCAAAGTTGATTCCAGTAGTTTTTGGGATATTTAAAAAATAAACTTGAAAGATTCGAAGTATGGGGTAATTTTCAGTTTTTTAAATTTTTTCCTTTGGCAAAACTTCGTCTTATGATAAAGGAAAACTTTTTAAAAAATCATCTAAATAGAGGTTGATTCTAATAGTTTTTGGGATATTTAGAAAATAAACTTGATAAAGGAAAACTTTAAAAATCGAGGTTGATTCCAATAGTTTTTGGGAAATAACTTGAAAAATTAGAAGTATGGGGTAATTTTCAATTTTTTTCTTTTGGCAAAATTTCGTCTTATAATAAAGAAAAACTTTTAAAAAAAATTTATCCAAATCGAGCTCGATTCCAATTGGTCGATTTGACGTGGAATGAACCAGATATCAACAAAAAAATCAATGAAACCATTCAAATGTCGCGTAACCGATTACAAAAAAGACTCCTTATATTAATAAAAAACTGCTATGCATAAATAGAATTTGAAAAGTCATGTAACACACAGTTTCTGTTATTCTTCACTCTTTCAGAAGTCTATTCAATATTCATAATAATAATAATATTAACAATGATACAGAAAGTGCCTGTAATCCTTATAAAAAAAAACCTACCCCATTATTAGCATCGAAAGGGGGAGTTTTTTTAGCTTCTCGGCCCGATTTAAACGGCTACAGGGTACCTTTACAAATTTTATTAAACTAAATTAAATTTACACGCGATTTTTTTCACGTCGAGTATTTTTTAAAAATCATTTCTATTCCGCGCGGATTAGGCTCGACGCGACGCGACGGTGCGAAAATCAAACAAACCGTGTTTTTGAAAAAAATTGTTTTGCGCCCTTTATTTGAACTGGAACAAAATTAAAAAGCATTCAAGTGCGATAACATTGGATTTTATTCGGCTCGCTTTTATTCGGAAACATTTTTTCTTGTTGAAATACACTGCTCAGACAAAACTAAGAACTTTAAAAAAAAAAAGACATTTTAATTATGCCGATATTGGTATTAACGTTGGTTGTCTCGTGTAGGTACCTACTGTTTTCCCCCCGTATATAAACGGGCCCTCGCCACGGTAGTCCTGTAAATTCTTTCGAAAAAATTTCGGGGTATTGATAAGCATTTCAGGTTCCAATTCTGGTTCCCCGAATTGTCTTTGTCTGCGAACCAAGATTTCTTTGCAGTAGCATAGACATTAAGTCTTATCCTCCTCTTCCCAGAACCTACAAAGCGGGCTTTTTTCAAACCCTGTGTTCATTCGTGCAGCATTGTTCTATATGGATTCCATTTTCCTTCGCCCAAGGTCCAGGTCCTGATTATACACGAGCACTACAAGAAAATCCTTTAAGGAGCTCTAGGAGCGGTTGGAGGTTATACTCGTAGGAAAACACAACCTCAAGGATGTCGTTGCATAAGGATGATGCTCTTCAGATTAAGGAGCTCCCAAACTATGTTGTTCGAGGATTAATAAGCCGAATCACAAATGGATGGTCAGCAGTGGTCCTTCGTGTATTTTCGTTATGAAATGTTCTAGGTGAAATCGAGCGAGAAATGCCAGCTAACTACTTGCCACGAAATTATTTATAAAATCATCAACCTGCCTTCTATATCCTAGAATGTCGAGGTACTTTGTCATCTCGCGATCAGACGTATAGCACATGATGATGCCAGGACATATTTTCTTCCAGATTGACGCCTAGCAAATTAATAAACTTGCCTGTTTTGCCATAACTATAACTGGTTTTGTATGGACAACAATCTTCCGGTCACATTTCTTTTGCTGCGATCGTGATGAATTTTTGTTTTTGTTTGTCGAAGACTCTGTTCATTGTTGTAAGCTTTATATAATCCTTTAACTTGTTCCAACAGTTTGCAGTTTGTACCCGAACTTTCTTCTGCAGGCCTGCTGACTTCTCTTAACCAGCTACTGTTTTTAACTGATCTGTCCAGTGCACACACTTTGAAAAACTACGCAGTATTTTTGAAAGATCATCACCGATTTATGTTGATTTTACTCAAACAATATATTTATGTAAAATATAAAACGTGATTTGATAAAAATTTGAGAGTGTTTGGTGCTATAAATTTCGTCGCCCAGTGTACGTTTCCTCACGGTTTCGCGAGACTTTGTATATTTATGTTCTGAGATGTAACGTGTTGATCCGAAACGAAAGGGTAAAATACGACCGGAAGCGGAAGTTTGGCGGGAAAGACACCCCAAAAACCGAGGATGAAAATTCTTATGAATTCCTCAGAGCCATTTATTCAGTAATAAGCGCCCCGGTTACCTTTCTAATGTGCGTCCGCGTCTAGCTGTTTTCTCGAATTTTCTTTTGTCTACTTCTTTTGTTGTTTTCTTTTTTAATCCAACTATACCGTTGCGAATACTTTTTACATCATTACGTATTAACCATTTTAACCCAATGAAGTTGATATATATTTTTTTTACTAAAAATAGTCAAAAGGATAGACCTATTGTATGGGCCGTGGACGGCCCCCGCACTGCGACTATTAGGGGGAGGGATTATAGAAAAGAAATGATTGTGGACCCGCTTTTTGAAAAGTTGCAGGTCATAGTTCTCTGGAAAAACTGATTTTGGAAGCTTGTTTCATTCTGTAGCGGCCCTGTAAAAGAAGGATTCTTGATGAAGATTGGTTCTTGTAGTGTCAATCTTGAGAGTAAATGGGTGAGACTGATCAGCGTGCCGAGTTCTTCGGTCAAATGTGACCAGTGGTTGTACAAGAGTTTTTATTTCTCTGGAGTATCTGCCATGGAAATATCTGTAGAGTAATGTCTGGTCTGCAATTCTTCTTCTATGTTTTAGTGGGTGAAGGGTATTTGTGAGAGTTGAGCTGTTTATCAACCGAATGGCCCTTTTCTGAATGGAATCTAGAAGACGAAGAGAATGCTTTGGTGCTGAACCCCAAATATGCGAGCAATACTCCAGTAGAGGTCAGATTTAAGCCTTGTACGTCGTAGACAGTTTGATCAGGAGTAAAAAACTTTCTAGCTTTCCACAGAAAACCTAGCCTCTGGCTTGCCGACTTTGCGATGTTAGCAACATGGTCATGCCAAGACATATTATTGGACACCGTGACTCCCAAAATCGAGATGGAGGGACTTGGTTCAAGGGTATTTCCGGACATTGCGATGGAATGATTTAAAGATTTCACTTTTTTGGAAAACGTGGTGTTTTCTGGGCGTTGAACTGAACAAGATTGTTGGTTCCCCACTCGACGCGACGATTGCTTTAAGATCTTTATCTTGATGAAATCAACCTGTTCCTGCCTGAGTCTATTTGTATCATTCACCGAAAGTGATCGATAGGATGTGAAAGTTGAGACAAGTGTGCTGTCGTCTGCAAAACTGTAAATGGGGTCCTTGGTGGTTTTCAAAAGGTCGTTAATGTGTAAAAGAAATAGGGTGGGGGACAGGATGGAACCCTGGGGGACCCCAGCATTGGTTTTTAACGCATCAGAAGAAATACCGTCAACTATCACAAGTAAGGAGCGATCTTGCATGAAGCTAAAGAGCCATTGGCGCAGTTTGATTGTAAGACCGTAGGCAGATAATTTGCTTAACAATGCCTGGTGGCAAACGCGGTCAAAGGCTTTAGATATATCCAAGGCTATTGCAGGGGATTCACCAAACTTCTCAATAGTGTTTGTCCAGAGCTGAGTGGCATAAGCCAGCAAATCTCCAGTAGACCGAAGTTGTCGAAATCCATTTTGTCTGTCATGAATTATCTTAAATTTTTCCAGATATTTGATGAGTTCTATGTTAATCGCTTTTTTCATAACTTTGAATATGACAATGCAATAGGGCGATAATTCGCAGGAATAGTCTTCTTTCCTTTTTTCGGAATGGGTTGGACTCAAGCGTTTTTCCACATGGACGGAAATACTCCTTTGCTGTATGATAGCTTGAAGAGTCTACAGAGAACTGGGGTGAGCTTTTGAGCACCGGTCTTCAGGACAATTGTCGGAATTCCTTCTGGTCCTACTGCCTTATTAGAGTCAAGATTTCGTAGGATTTTCCTGTTAGTTTATATATATATATATATATATATATATATATATATATATATATCTGCCATCGCACTAACAGGAAAATCCTACGAAATCTTGACTGTAACGATGTCAAGTGGTTTCGGCTATGAGACATTTTTCATAAGGTCTGCCGCAAAAAAAATAGCCGAGGACCTTAGAATGTATTTTATTGTAAATATATTCCATTTTGAAAGTAAATTTGATGCGTCAGTCGCGAATCACTGTCTATTTTGGCGGTCCATTAGACAATTCAACTAAAGACAGTAATCAAGCGAATTCGTCCATATTTTTTTTTCCTACACAAATTGAACACAATTCAATAACTCTTATACTTTCAGCGAATGGGGTGTTACCGATTGCTAGGGGTGAATATTAAGGGTGTCAATAAGTATCGGTTCGGGGAATATGGGGGAAAAAATCACCCTTCACACGTTTATGACGAAGATGAATATTTTCGGCGACGAAATTCGTTATGGCATGAATAAAAAACGCTACTGTTTGCAGAGACTTTAAATTTTTTTTAAGACTTTAAGGCGCTCGTACGAGATCAAAAGCCTTGGATTTTCTTGCAGACATTACATTTAATGAATAAAATATCCATACTGGTAGAGACGGTTTATAATAATAAATAATATTTAATTTTTTCTTATTTTGTAAAATTTCACAAAGATTTTAACGGTCAATAAATAAATTACTTCTCCTGGAGTAGGATTGTGTGTCATAAAAAGCAAAGAGATTATGATAACTTAACACTTCAACCATGCCAAAGACAACAAGCCGTGTGGTGTCATTGGACACCCGATATAAATGAAGTTTCTTACGCTATTCGACAAATACTTTTTTTATTTATAAACTTTGATCAAGGTTTTTTCCAAAACAAAATATTTCGCGTTTAAATTTTTAATGTATTATCTTATTTTTCAACTGCTGCCGATACTCTTTTTGGTACTGTGTTGATTTTTTATACTAAAACGTAATAAATTGTGTACAGAAAATTAAATTGTTTTAAATTATTATAAATGCCTATAGCAACAAACACTTGTTGCATGAATGTATAATATATTACTCCAATTTCTACTTACGTGCTTGCTGATGATTTTACACAATCATCCATCACCATTTCTGTTGATTCACTTTTCATATTTTTTAAATACCTACCCATTAATTAATAAAGCAGTAAAACACGCCTACTAATACCAGAACGATGCTTACTCAATGAAACACATAACTGAGTTGTTGTGTTTACACAGTAACTATATAATTACTACGTACTAGGGGTCGCCCAGTGGTTGAAATTTTTTTTTGTCAAAAAGTTTGCCTCTAGCCTCTGTACTCTATATTATTTATAAATCAATACTATTATTTAACAAAGTAAAGCTCCAATATAAATTTATTTAGTGAAACTACAAGTTAAACAAATAAATTTTGCTATGTCAACACAGTTCAATTAAAAAAAATGGCAAAATATATATACAAAAGGACTGACTTTTAAAACTTCTTTGAATACTCCAATATGTACCAGAATAATACGAATACACCAAGCAGCTTTAGACACCTGTTACTTTCTAATTGAAGCAGTCATTTTATTTAAAACATAAATAAAGTCGTGGAGCAATATTTTTCTGTCCCCCAATAAATTCTCCTAATTTTGTCCAAATGAGGCTTGTATGCCGTATGAGGCTTGTACGTAAGAACAAAGAGATCATGATAACTAAACATTTTAACAACGCCAAAGACAAAACAGTACGAAGCCTTAAGCAAAAGAGATCCGTTCTGGCATGATCGACACTTTGCATTATTGTCCAAAGGAATTCAAACAAAACATTAGCTTTTCTGGAACATAAACTTATTTTACTTCAACTGTACAAAAATTTTGATGAGTATTGCTTGGGTTACATTTTGAGTGCTACAACTGTATAAAGTTCAAAAACACTGCTAAAAGCAAAATTCTGCTTTATTTTACTTTGTCGGAATAATTATCTTCAAACATTTCTTCTTTGAACACTCTAGTCAGTACCAGGCACCTGTTACTTTCTAATTTAAGCAATCATTTACATTTAAAACACCTGCAGATTATCGTACTTACTTTCTCAGCAAATATTTTTGTTCCTCCACAATAAATTGGTTTAACTAAAAATTATGAAAGATATAAATTTTTCATCTAGCAACTTAATGGATTTGAACCAAATAGAACTTTTTGGTGTAGAGTCTCTTTTTAAACACTTCTGATGTATTTTTTGTCACACGCAATGCTCTGAGGTAATTTGGTAGAACATTATAGGTTGACCATCGGTATTCTAAAGTTGCATATTCGACACGCTCATGTTGTACACACCTACAACAGCATTTTACAGCCTCGCTATTGTGTCGTGCCTCTCGGTGGTTTAAAGAGTAGCAATAATCCAAACATTAAAGTTTGTTTTGGCTGGGAATTATTTAGAAAATTGCCGAGCTTGGTGTAAATTTAGATTCATAATCATTCCAAATTATTTGAAACCACTTGAAAATTACTTCAAAACACGAATATTATTAAAATCTTAAGGTAGAAACGTTTAGTTGGGTAAAACGCAGTTAACAAAATTTGAATTCTTACTATTTTGTTTCATTTTCAACAAATTTTTAATGTAGAAATTTTACAAGGAAAAAAAAGATTGAGTACATAAAAATTACATTGAAATGATGTGTCTGCTGAGTTTGAAAAAGGGGTTTTTTAGAACAAAATGCATGGAAGTATCTGCACAAACGGTAACTGCCGTTATACTTGGATAATATTAAAACCTTAATAGCTTGGTAACTAGAACCTTTTAGGGTCTTTTTAATCGTGTGAAATAAGAACAAACTTTTCTAGTTCCATTTTTTATTCTAGAAGTAATGTCATCTGCTTCATCATACCGCCTTTCTCACATATATTTACCTACCCAAACACTTTTGTTTGTCCTAAGACACAATTAAAAGATCCAACTCTTTAACAACAAAAAAATTATATGTAATTTTTTTCGTGAGAGACTATGCAGCTTCCGTAGCAGCGGCACAGGTATATTCTCTCTCTACTTTAACGATTCTTACTCCGTATGTGCTTAGCTATTTTTACCTGTGTCCTAATTTACATAGGAAAATAATTTGGGGTTTAATTTTTTGCTTGAAACAATCGGGAAGCAACGGGGTTTCCTAACCCTTCAACACTTACGAAGGGGTTGAAAAATGATATGCATATTTTGAGAGTTGTTGTTTTTTTTTTGTTTTAGTTTACTTCCGTGTGAATCTTTTTTTTTAAATGATAGTTTAAATGTGTCACCGTCCACAAAGTGGTTAGACCAGTTTTCGTGACTTGTTTAATGAATGGGTATAAAATTAGAATGGGATTTTGATTACTACTCCTAAAACGAGCACATTTTTTCAGCGAGTGCTGCATTGTTCTCCAGATTTATATTCATCGTTTTAAAAGAAGATTAAATAGAACATACAGCATACAGTTACACCTTTTCTGTTGTACAGTTTTTTAATTTTTTCATACTTAGTTCAACTGATATTTTCTTCGTTGGTCTCCACTAATGTTTACCCTGTGAATATAAATTTACTACCTGACAAGGAGTAGCGAAAACAATTTTGTTGTCAAGAAAATCTCACAGATTAGATGTTGATAAGAAAGAACTGTTAACTTAAGAATATTTGAAAGTAAACACCTAGAGAGTATAGAGTGTAGGGGTGCATGAAAATGGAACTTTGGATGAGTCAATGAAGCTTTGAAAAGTTGCAATTAAAGTAGCTCAACAACTTAAAAAAATATTTACTTTTATTTATCTATTTAAAGTAACTTATAAAGAATGTGAAGAGTAAAAATATACATAAAGGAGGATAAAGGAGAAGCTATAGATGATTCTAATTTTAATTCTTATAATTTAATTTTAATACCTTATTAAAATAAACTCAATAATCCTCCTAGATTATTTATATCAGCTATACATCGTCTTCGTGCTCTGTCTTCGGCGATTCTAAAGAGTTGTTCTGCGCTACGAATTCCGATCCACTCTCTAAGATTCCTTAACCACGAGGCTTGTTTTTTTACCGACTCCTCTACGGCCTTCTATCTTATTTTTCGTCTCGATTATCTCGAGAACAAAAAATGATATCGACGAGGGACCAATTGCATTCGGCGCATAATTACGCAACTTTAAACTGATATGTTCGTATGTGCGTTCGGAATTATTTTTCGTCTCGATTCTCTCGAGAAAAAAAAAATATATCAACGCGGGACCAATTGCATTCGACGCATAATTACGCAACGTAGAACTGATTAGATATCAAGCAAAATCGGTCGAGCTGTTTTTTATGAAGAATTAAAAAATCTGAATTTATAAATGATGCTATTTTTAATACAGAATTTTAAGATCTTTTGAATAATATGATTATTGCATGTTAGGAATATTTGCATGAAAAATATGATGAGACAATATTTCATAAAAAAAAATAGTTTTAGAAAACAAAAATAGAAATTGGAGAATTTTAAACTTGTATCAGTATTGAAAGAATAGCATTGAAGACGCTATAACAGTGAAAAATTACTGTTAATAATAATCAAGCATTGTTTATAACAATTAAATATCGCTACTAACCAATAATAAATGATCATAATAATAAAAAAAAATTTCAATTGTTATAAACATTTGAAAATAGCTCCCGCTTATGAAACGATAAGAAAAAGTTTGAAAGAATACGGTTGACACAAACAGAATATTGTTAATGACAATTATAAATTGTTATAATTAATTTGAAATTGTTTTTTATAATAATTTTAGTAGTAATAATAATAATTATAACAACAAAACATGTGGTATTTTTTTATTCTTTCAACTGGGAAGTTAGTGCTGACTTCTTGGGTCGCTTCCAGACCACTGATATTTTTTATTTTAAATTCAATACTTATTTGCAAAAAGATGAATAATTGTATTTTTAAATTTTTAATAATTTTATTAATTTTAGCAATTTCCGAGGCTGTTTATAATTAAAAAACAACATTTTCAAGTAGGTCATGAATAAGGCCTCGCATGTCATAAAGTTTCGTTTGATATTAAACAAAAACCCGATATTAACAGTTTTTCCGTATATTCCCATACGAATTAAACTTTTAACTGGCTATTAATGACTCGAATTCGCATTTCATCGCGAACGAAAGTAAAAAAAAAACCTATAAAAGCTAAATAGATTTACGTCGAACGAAAAGGGCAAAAGGAAATCTTTCACGCACAAATCGAGTTGGCACAGTAAAGGGAGAAAGAGCGAGAAATGTAGGGTAAAAACGTATCGAAAAGAGATCTAAAAAGATGCAATATATGGTTTTATCGTCGAGTGATACGCATGTTTCTCACTTTCGTACCACTTCGTACCATCCCGGTAGATAAAACAAATGCAGGGCGTTCGATATGTACGATATTTTACGTAAGGGTTTACTTTCAAGTGACAAGTCGTACACATCACCTTGCACGATACGAAACTTCAACCCCACTGAAAAGAAAAATGTTAGTATATAAAACTCACTGTTATGAAGGCGACTTAAACACTAACGAACATTTATTTTGTTGTAAATACAATCTGTCGATTTTTTTCCGTTTGAAATAATTAATAATTTTATGTTAAATGTAGTTTTAAAAATCAATCTAAACTCCCAGACAAAATCAACGCAGCAGCATATTGAATCATCTTCTTAGTCCATTACTTTATCCATGATGTGTGGTGGTTTTTATGAATTTCTGTCATTATCCAGTCTGTTAGCCTCTCTTGTTGCTGTCTCTAAATTGCGAACCGTGTCTGTCCATCTCGTTGGTGATCGGTCTCGTCGTCTTTTACCAAATGGCATTCCCTGTACAATAAGGCGCTCCACATTATCGTATCGAATTATGTGGCCGAAGAACCTTAGAGCCCGCACTGAAGTTTGGTTTGACAAACGGTGCTCTATTCTTACTTGTTTTAATATGGATGCGTTTGTTCTTCGAGCAGACCATGGGATTCTTAACATTCTGCGCCAACACCACATTTCAAACGCATCGATTCTCCGTCGATCAGCTGCCTTGATCACCCACGTTGCCAAAGCGTACCAAAGAACCGAGAATACCAGTGATTTTACTAGAGCTTTTTTGTTTGGATCGAGATGTTGCGATATTTCCATACTCTGGTGAGTTGGCTCATAGCTGTTTTACCCAGTTGAATGCATCTACGAATTTCAGGTCCACAATCCCCATTTGATGTTATTATTGACCCTAGATACACGATCCTTTCGACGACATCGCAATTTGCCACCTCGTGTGGTTGTGGAGCACCTTCTCGTTCTCGGTTGATAATCATGATCTTCGTTTTTTTGTAGTTTATTTGCAACTTATATCTTAAGCTTACAGATTCGAGACTTTCGAGGAACATCGTCAGTTATTTTTTATTACTGGCAACCAAAAGGGTGTCATCTGCATATCTTAAATTTGAAATTTTTTGACCACCCACAACGAAACCACCGTCCCAGTTTTCCAGCACTATTCTCATTAAGTGTTCTAAATATAGATTAAACAGCAACGGAGATAATACACAGCAGTGTCTAACTCCTTTTTTAACCAAGGCTTCCCCAGAGAGAGAGTTGTCCATTTTTATGACTGCCTTACTGTTTGCATATAAATTCTGAATGAGCATTACGAGATGAGATGGCATATTGAATCGTACAAACATACTTACATTAACATATTACGTATTCCCCATTTTTCCTGTACCAATTGCAATGCTATGTGGGCATATGTTGCAGAATTAGCTTCAATATTTCTCTATAAGATTCATGGGCGGAAAATTTCGAAAAAGGTGGGAGGGAGGGCTACTGTACTCATCTACTGAGCTACACATTATTTTTATATGTGCAGTAAGATTAGATTGAAAAGTGAATTCTTCACCTCGTATGACAAGCATTTTATAGTCCTGGAAATTCCACAAAGCATTTTTAAGGTGTCTATTGATAATATTAACTGGCAAAATAATTTTTTATACCTTGAAACATTTGGCAACAAATATATTCTAATATTTTTACTGGAAAATCATGCAGATTTCTAGCGAATATTTATAGCTAACACTTTTACGTAAAAGAGTATTAAGTACTCGCAGATATAAAATGAAATCCATAAAAAGTGTTTCGTGGAAGACACAGAAGAATTTACATTCAAAGATTACGGAATAGATTGTGAAGCCTCACAGAACGAATATGCAATAAAAATCTTTAAATTTCGAATCATGTTCGGATAGTGCGTTGTTTATTAGCAGAAATTATTCCTGTGACATTTATTATTATTTATTTTATGGCGAGTCTTGAAACTAGAAAATTCTAGTCGTTTTCGTTTTATTGTTCCCAGTAAGGGGTGACGACAGCATTTATTATCAATAACCTTATTTTTATCTGCGAAACACAAATATAATTATTTTAAATAATCATGCATAAATTTTACTTTAAAAAGATTATTTCAACGAGAAAATACATCAGGTAAATCCCAAATAATTTTACTGTCCGACGACAGGTGGTAGGAAAATATGTCAATTGAACAAACTGACAGTGCGCCATCTGGATGGTACTACACTAATAGGGAAACATTGTGAATTCCATCTTTGGTATTGTTATTTACCTGTATTGTTCTGGTTGTTATTTTTGTAAGTTTTTGGATATTAATTAATGCCTTACATAAACTTTACCTTTACAGCATCAGAATGCGAATATTACTGTCAATATTCGGTTAACTTTAGTAAGTGTTATTGTTCTGTTTCTAGCTGCAATAATAACAAGACTGAAGACTTTTTTTAGCGGGCGTTTTATGAAGTTTGCAATGTTTTCCCCATTGCTAAATGTCATCGCAGCATCATCTGATGATAATGTTCAGTATATTTGTATTAAATTTAAACTTCAATCGATGTATACCAAATGGTGTATGTAATTATGAATGTAAACAAACATTTTATTAAACCAAAGGGCCACGGCAAGTACTAACCAACAACAAATCCAAACAACAACAAATGTAGAACATTAAAAAAACAGCCACGACGCGAATAATATAGCGTTTAAAGTAATTTTTAAGTGAAAACCATAACAAAAGTCTGTGGAAATGGATTCTTCACACACACACACACACACACACACACTCAAATGAAAACAATGAAAAAATTCAAACTTTATATGTTGCAAATATTTTTTATATGTTTAATGTTATTTTTTCGAAATACTTTGAATAAATTATTGGTACACCTCCTACATTTGAATTTTAATGTCTTTTAACATATAAGTGGCAACGAACGTGTTAATTTTAATATGTTATTGTTTACTTATCTATAAAATTGATCGCGAAGAAATTTCGATTAAATAATTTTGTTGAATGTCGACTATGACCTGCATTAACCTCATAAAAGCGCGAAACTTAAACAAACGCCTATCGAACCAGGCGTTCTGAGAGAGAAAGAGAGAGAGAGAGGGAGAGAGAGAGAGAAAGCTCAATGACTCCAAATATAAACATTCGTCGCATAAAGAAATACCGAAGTGGTGCAGACTTTTTTAAGGTGAATAGTAGAGCGACCGATAAAAATAATAAAACATTACTGACCTGCACAATATAAAATTGCTAGGCCGACTCGCTAGAAGTCAATGTCTGAACTGAAAAAGCCAGCAGTAAAAAACCGGTTGGTACACACGGTGCACACACTAAAAATCAGTCTCCTCTACCTACGGCTAAAAAAATAATAAAAAAAAAAAATCGAAAATCTTGAATATGTGATCCCAGAGACGTTCCGCAAATTTTTACAACCATTTCTCAATTATAAAGCTCTTTTATCCTACTAAACGAAGTGTATTTTTCACATTATAAACCTCTTTCGCCATGTTTAATATTAACTTTCACCTCATGTTCCTTCTCCATAAAAGGATGCCTGAAAATACACTCAAATAACCAAAAAATTGTACCCAGCAAAGGATTATGTTTAAACATTTATGATGATCAGTTCAACGTATTGGATGTACCATTTTTTCTGCCTACACTTCTTTTCTCCTCTAATTTACCTTTAATTATGAGCTGGGGGTTATAATATTTGGGATTGCGTAATAAGTGGCCCAGGTATGCTGTCTTCCTCCGCTTGATAACCTGAAAAAGCTCTTAGTCTCTGTTCACTCTGCGTAAGACCTCTTCATTCCGCACTCTTGCTGTCCATGGTATTTTTAGTATGCGTCGATAGACCCATAAGGAAACTAAAGAATGGAAGATCCCCAGGATTGGAGGCAATTTCAGCCGAACTAATCAAAAACGGATCTGAAAAACTATTCGAATCCATCACTATAAATCATTATCTCAACGGAGCTGCTATATTCAAAGAATGGGAAAACGCGCACATATCATCCATTAACAAAAAAGTAAAAAAAAAGTAAATTGGAATATACTAATTATAGAGGAATATCAGTAACGAGCACGTTAAATCGACTAAATGGAAGAATTATTAGAGATTTAATAGAAGCGAAATATAAAACACAAAAAGAAGGACAGCAATCAGGATTTAGAGCCGGAAGATCATGCGACGATAATATATTTTGTCTGTAACAAATAATTGAGAAAAAATCTGCTGTCAACCAGGAAATATATGATACTGTTCCTATAATTAAACTATGAAAAGTCCTCCAGGAAACCAACATAAATCAGACACTTATTAAAACTTCCACAATAAAGGTGCGAAGTAAATTATAACAACAAATTTTTGTAAATAAAAGATTACGACAAAAGTACTGCGTATCACCCACCTTATTTAAGATCTACATAGCAAAAGCAATAAATACATGGAAACGGAAATGTAGAGGTATGGTTATAGACCAAGAAGAATATCGACAATGGGGTTTGGAAATAAACATACAAAAGACAAATCACCTTCCAATAGGAACAGCTCTTTCGGATATTCAGCCTTTTTTTTTATGAAAATAGTCGCAAAAAAGGTTGACCTATCGTGTGGGCCGCGGACGGCCCGCACTGCGACTATTAGAAGGGGAAGGGATTATAGAAAGGAAATAATTATGGACACGCTTTTTAAAAAGTTGCAGGTCATAGTTCTCTGGAAAAACTGATTTTGGAAGCTTATTCCATTCCGTAGCAGCCCTGTAAAAGAAGGATTCTTGATGAATATTGGTCCTTGTAGTGTCAAGCTTGAGAGTAAATGTGTAAGACTGATCAGCGTGCCGAGTTCTTCGGCCGAATGTGGCCAATGGTGGTACAAGAGTTTTTATTTCTCTGGAGCATCTGCCATGGAAATATCTGTAGAGCAATGACTGGTCTGCAACTCTTCTTCTATGTTCTAGAGGGTGAAGGGTATCTGTGAGAGTTGAGCTGTTTATAAAGCAAATGGCTCTTTTCTGAATGGAATCTAGAAGACGAAGAGAATGCCTTGGTGCTGAACCCCAAATATGCGAGCAATACTCCAGTAGAGGTCAGATTTAAGCCTTGTACGTCGTCGACAGTTTGATCAGGAGTAAAAAACTTTCTAGCTTTCCACGGGAAACCTAGTCTCTAGATTGCTGACTTTGCGATGTTAGCCGTATGGTCATGCCAAGACATATTATTAGACACCGTGACTCCTAAAATCGAGATGGAGAGACTTAATTTAAGGGTATTTCCGGACATTGTGATGGGATGATTTGAGAAATTCACTTTCTTGGAAAAGGTGGCACTTTGTGTTTTTTGGGCGTTGAACTGAACAAGATTGTTGGTTCCCCACTCAACGATTGCTTTAAGATCTCCATTGATGGAATCAACCTGTTCCTGCCTGAGTTTATTTGTATCATTAACCGAAAGTGATCGATAGGATGTGAAAGTTGAGACAAATGTGCTATTGTCTGCGAAACTGTAAATGGGGTTCGTGGTGGTTTTCAAGAGGTCGTTGATGTGTAAAAGAAATAAGGTGGGGGACAGGACGGAACCCTGGGGGACCCCGGCATTGGTTTTAAACGCATCAGAAGAAATACCGTCAACTGCCACATGTAAGTGGTTAATAAAAACGGGTTCACTCATTGGCACTACGATAATATGATAAGTGTTACATCGAAGAAGTTGGCGCTTGGTATTATTGGACGTTGGTCAAATCAACTAGCTTATGCTACCATGTGACAAAGGTATTGATTGAGACGAATGAAACTAATGAAAAAATATGGGATGTGCAAGTAGAATTTAGAAGAGGAAGGAGATCAGCATGGATCGGGTCTTTTAATTACGAGGAGAAGTCGAAACATTCTTGGCTAGAAGTCAAAAGGTCTACTACGTTTTTTTAAACTTGTAAAAGGCCTACAATAGACTCTTTTACTCTTTTACTCTCATGCAAAGGATCCCTGAAGAAATTTATAAATCCTGGCGAAGCCAATCAGAATAATCAGATATTTTGATCGAATTTTTGCATTGTCGTCGGTCTTTGACAAGTGTGCAAAGTTTAAATTAAATCTGATCGCTTAAAGTTGGGCATAATCGAGGCCAAAGAGTCAATTACAAACTAATATAAGCGTGTTAAAAAGGTGTGAGACAGTGATGTGTGGTTTTACCACGGCTGTTTAACTTATACATAAACGATTGCATATAAAGTGAGAATGAATGATTCGATCGTTAAATGCCTTCTTTACCATATTACCATCATCTGAAAGAGTTTCAGGCGATGGTTAATATTATGCATGATGCCCTAAACATTTAAGGGATAGAAGTGAGTGTAAGTAACGGTTTTTGAAAGAGAACAAAGTGAGAGCTGCTGATTAAAGGAGAAAGAGTTAAACAAGTTGGCAACCGACGAACATGTATAAAAGCGTTGATGAAAGTAGAAGAAGCGAAAGACGTGTGTAAGAACCGTAGCAAGGGGAAAGAAATAGTCTTTGCCTACCCATACGGGAAAAATACGTGACTATATGTATGTGACTAATTAGTAATATGTAGATACCCACTTATGATGTGCGAAAGAACAAATAATAGGAAAAAAAAGTTGGCCTATCAATGCAAGCTAACGTATAGAGCTGGATTTAGGCGAATAGCCGCCGAAGATGGTGATGCTTGAAATGTGGAAATAAATAATTGTCTAAAGAGATTCATGAATTTATGGTTATTAATTAAACATTCCAAACCTGTAAGATCTTCGTAGATACTAAAAATCTAATTAATTATTGCTACTGTAGTCACCATAGAACATTGTTTTTTCTCAAAATTTGATCTGTATCGATAAAATCAAAAACTATGAAAAGGTGGCGTAGAGATCTTGATAAATATTAAAAATCACAAGGTATACATAAATTAAAATGCATATAAAACGCGTGTAATTGTTGTGTACATGCGTTGATCATTTTACAACACACCAACGTTTCTTGCTATCTTGCCAGCTAAGCAGATATTTTTTTCTTATTCTCGATGTAATTTATCTTAAATCAAATGCAGTACCTAATTAATTATAATGAATACTAGAAAACCCTATTCGATACAGAATTAATTATAATGATTAAGTACTTTTACTGCATGCTTTTTTAAAAAATTTAATTTGTTTATCCACGTCAAATTTAATTAACCATTTTGAATGTTCTTAGACCACTTTCCTTTTAATTTTCATTGAAGACAGTTTTTTAAAAGGCGCCAGTAATTTTTAAGTTATACGTCCGATTATGCGAATCCCGAATTTTGACATAATCTCCACATTTCAAGTTCCCCAGAGTCGAATACAACAGTTTTTAAGTGCACGTATGTGTGAGTGTATGTACGTATGTGCGTTCGGAATTATTTTTCGCCTCGATTATGTCGAAAACAAAACGCATTATCACGCAACTTAGAACTGATTAGATTTTCAGCAAAATCGGTCAAGCTGTTTTTTATGGAGAATCAAAAAACTGAAAAAAATGGTAAACTTTCGGAATTATTTTTCGTCTCGATTATCTCGAGAACAAAAAACGATATCGACATGGGACCAATTGCATTCGACGCATAATTACGTAACTTAGAATTTATTAGATTTTCAGCAAAATCGGTCAAGCTGTTTTTTATGGAGAATAAAAAAACTGAAAAAAATTTTAAAATTTCGGAATTATATTTCGTCTCAATTATCTCTGGAAAAAAAATGATATCAACCTGGGACCAATTTTATTCGACGCATAATTACGCAATTTAAAATTGACTAAATTTTTAGCAACATCGGTTTAGCTGTTTTTTATGGAGAATCAAAAAACTGAAAAAAATGGTAAAATTGCGAAATTATTTTTCGTCTTGTTTATCTCGAGAACAAAAAATGATATCGACGTGGGACCAATTGCATTCGATGCATAATTACGCAACTTAGAACTGAATTTTAGCGAAATCGGTCGAGCTGTTTTTTATGGAGAATCAAAAAACTGAAAAAAATTGTAAATTCTCGGAAATATTTTTTGTTTCGATTATCTCGAGAACAAAAAATGATATTAACATGGGACTAATTGCATTCGACGCATAATTACGCAACTTAGAACTGATTAGATTTTCAGCAAAATCGGTTTACCTGTTTTTTATGGAGAATCAAAAAACTGAAAATAATTGTAAACTTTCGGATTTATTTTTCGTCTTGTTTATCTCGAGAACAAAAAATGATATCGATGTAGGACCTATTGCATTCGACTCACAATTAAGCAACTTAGAACTGATTAAATGTTTAGCAAAATCGGACAAGCTGTTTTTTATGGAGAATAAAAAAACTGAAAAAAATGGTAAACCACCTTAATTTTGCAATATATAAATTATACTATTTTTAATTTAGAATTTTAAGATCTTTTGAATAATATCAATAATATTAATATCTTTTTTGATAATATGATTATTGCATGTTGGGAATAACTATGATAACAGTATTTTTTTGTTTGCGGTACACCACGTTTAAAACTTATTGCTGAGATTTATCCAATTACAAAGTAAGATTTAAATGATGAAATGATAAGTTGAACAGTGTGTTTCTTCAATTAAAGTTACAATAAGAAATTTAACACGGTAAATATTTTGAAGTGACTTTTTGCTTCCTTTTTTTATCGTTTATTTCAAAACTGCGAAATGCCATTAACCGCAGCCTACCACTGTGAAAATATCTTGTACATTTATGCATAATGAGATAACTACAAGCTCATCACTGTTAAAGTAAATGGCGCAATATCAACTTCCTTTTCATTTTTGTTTTTTATTTATCGTGGCATTCGTATTTTACAGCCATTAACTTTAATATTTAATTAATCATATTCAACCATGTCTGTCATGGTTGACCTCTTCGGCGTCGCTGCTTCGTACCATTGGTTTTTATTATTTGCTGAATTAAAGATTGCAGCAACGGAGGAAAATTGAACAGTAAAATGAACTCAACATTACATAGAGGTTCAAAAAGAGATGGACGATGGACATCCATAAGACTAAAATTCGTATGGCATAGTAAATAACAAAAAAGATACATTCGCCTGTTCAATGAGTTGGCAAAAATTTTTAAATGTACATTAAAATTTTCCACTAGTACCGGTTTTAAATCAAATAGTTCTGCTGATAAGTAATTAAGATTAACAACATTAAATTTGTCTGGCAAATGTCGTGTGTTAAAAAGATTCTAAACTTTTTGGTTTTTGTGTAAAAGTCGCCGGATTTCAAAAATAAATCCAAAGTTATTAAGTTAGTATGACATGATTATAATTGAAAATGTATGTAAAAAGCCATCAATAATGAAGAAACTTTAAATATTTACAAATTCATGCACTCACGCAACAAAACTTTTTCCCAAATCGAAAACACGAATCGTGGAAATACTTTTCGTTCTTTATTTTTGTAAAACAATCAAAATTAAAATATAATTCGTAATCCAAACGAATTTATGGCCATCATCAGAGACGGACTGTGATAATACGAATCTTGTATCCAAATTCAGCAATGAGACAACTTCAACTCCCACATTCATGCAATATGCAGATACCAATTTTTTTCTTCTTCCTTTAATTTAGGCGAATCGCCTGTTTCTTTTTATCGACCCTCTGCCTATTGCACTGCTAAGTTTTTGCTCCATCGTTTTTGGGGGCGTCCTAAACTTCTGCGACCCATTGGTGATTTTTCGCGTGCTGTTCTGACTATTTTTTCGTTGTCCATTCTACTGATTTGCTCATTTCACTTCCTCTTTCTGCCGAGAACCCACTCATTTATGTTTTCTACCTTGCATGTCCTTCTTATATTCTTGCTTCTTTCTCTGTCCAAGATCGTCTTTCCAGTTATTCTACGAAGTACTCTCATTTCGGTTGTCTCTAGAAGTTGTTTAGTTCTCGCTGTGTCTAGTCTACTTTCTGTATGTCTGTATGTCATAGTTGGTCTTACTATTGCCTTGTAAATTCTTGATTTGGTTTCTATTTTAATGTTCTTATTTCGCCATATTGTGTCATTTAGGCATCCTGCTATTCTTGTTGCCTTCGTTGTCTGTTCTCTTACCTGCGTCTTAACATCACCGTAGACTGAGATTTCTATGCCCAGATACTTGTATTTCATTTTCTGTTGGATAACTTTTCCTTCAACTTCCAGTTTGCACCTAAATGGCGTTTTTGATGTCGTCATGCATTTAGTTTTCTGGGCCGATATTACCATATTAAGTGATTTGGCGGTGCAGTTAAATCGATGTAATAGTCGCTGCAGATCGTCTTCATTTTCAGCAACTAGTACTGCGTCGTCGGCATAGCATATAACAGTAATTTCACGGTCATCCATTCTATATTCTTTCAGTAAATGTACTTTGCTTATTACTTCGTCCATAATAATGTTAAAGAGCAGAGGGCCCAGGGAATCCCCTTGTCGAATACCTTGGCCCACAGCTATTGATTCGGTCGAGGTCCCATTTATTTTTGCTTAAAGGATACCAATTTTAAAAACAGCAAGTAGCACTTTTTAAAAAATACTTTCTCTACTAAAATGATCTGGGCTTGAAGCCTTTGAGTTGTGAAATTTACTGCCAACAAAGTTGCTGTGTTACGTTTTGCTTGAAATCATCAAAATTAAACAGTGGATAATTGGAAAAAAGTTTTATTTACAGATGAAACTAAAGTTAGCCCAAAACATCTAGAGGGTCGTAAACGAGTCTAGTAAAGACCATGACAGAGGGTTGCTCCTTGCAATTTCCATATATATGCTTTGACGCTCGTACAGAATTAGTTACTATCTTGAGAACGTTGTAATAGAACATGGAATGCCTTTTTGTCCTTTTTTGAAACCCAATTTCCTATTTGTGCAAGACAACGCTTAACCTCACATACCTCGGGAGGAACCTAATTATCTTAATTAAGTAGGTACACAAGTTATGCAATGGCTACCGAAAATCCTGGATCTGAATCCAATTGGGCATTTATGGGATCAAGAAAAATGTTAAACGTCAAATACCTGCACCGAGAAACCTGAGGGAACTTGAATATACAGTTATTACAACATGGGAACTAATTCCTTAAGGTTTCAGTCAAAATGTGTTAAAAGGATTTCATAAATGCTGTGATCCTATTTACACCATAATTTATTTTTTTCAACATCACAAGTTTGTTAACAAATAATGTTAATTCCAATCTTATAGAGAAATATTGAAGCAAATTCACTTTTAAAGTATCCGAATACTATTGATGTAACCAATTTCCATAAAATAATATTAAAATAAATTTATTATGGCAATTTGGATGATTTAATATGTTGTTGCGTTAACTTAGTCCATCAGAAGTTTTTATTTTAACATTGGCAGTAAGAGTCGTCTTCGAGAATTGTTCATTTTAAAAAAATTCCAAATACCTGAGGCGTTGGACAATCATCATCATCTCTATTTTCCTAACCATTAACTGTTGTTGTTACAAAATATCTGCCAATTTGCTCGATACGGCTCTGAAGACAATGGATTTATTGCTATCTGCATGAAAGAAGTGTGTTTTGTAGTTTATAAATTTTAATACAAAATGAGAAAAAGGCAAATCACTAAAGGGGAAAAATGTCGAGATTGTGGCGTGCTCGGAGGCCGTTATTACAAAAATTTTCAAATTATAAGTTTGAAATATAATTTTATAATATTGCATGTCAATATCTTCTATATTAGGAACGAAATTATCATCTTTCAAACTACCGAACAAAAACAAATGCGAAACAATTCAAATACATCAGTGCAAAGGTATAAATTGTCAAAAAAAAATCAACTTGACGTTAAAGTCTGCTATGTAGTATAACGCAAATGAATATTTTAAATATTTTTAAAAATGGTTTTTATATTACCATTTAAATCGCTATTTTTTACTAATAAACAAAGATAATGTTTTCTATCATTCTGTCTTTGAACTATCACTATTTTGTTTTATTAAGTGTACGTCCGTTTAAATTCGAGGTAATGGAAGGGAAACTGTACACACGATGGGCGGTGCTAAATAACAAAAAATATAGGTTATTAAAACGAGTAGTTTTAATGTGATGTTTAGTCCGTAGAAAGTACATGAACATTGTACCAATATAACTTTTAAGACCGAAGGTGAAGGAAGTAGGAAATGGATATTTTTGGACGTCATATGAATAAGAAAAGACTAACTTTTTCGTTGATATTTGAAATTGGATTACCAACCAGTTTGCATCTGATAGGTGTTTTTGAGGTGGTCATGCAGATATCTTCATTTTTAGACGTTTTGCCGTTGTGCTGAATTTGAATAGTAATCTCTGAAGTTCATCTTTGTTTTCTGCACAAATTTAGGTCAATTGTTTATTTATCATTTATATCTAACGTGCTTAAAATAAATCAGTCAGCATTGTTTACAAATAATTTCAAATCTAATCTCCCGGACTACTATCGATGAAGATTTGTTTACAAGTAACAAACAATTTATGAGAGGAGTTTCACCAGAGTGCGCAAAAATCATTAAGAATTGAAAGACTTTTCTTGATATGCAGATTTTTTCTTTTTTTTTTGTGTAGAAAAACTGCTGCATATTTGTAAACCATTTTTTTTTATATTAGAAGATATGTGCAGGAATTGCCGTTGCCATATCGCATTTAAATTTTTTATTTTCATAGTACTAAAAATAATTTTAAAAATCGATAGATATTAAATAATTTTGTATTTTTTTTCCTTCGCTAGCTTTCAAAATTCAAAAAAAAAAAAGTAGTAATAGTAACCTTTACCTACAAACTAAAAATTGTAACTCTAGGAAGCAGAATACCAGAGCAAAATACATAGGCGTAAAAATAAAAATTCTAGCCCCTACAGTTTTACTAATTTCTCATGTTTTAACAATTGCCGGCGCGCAACCTCAACACAAAGCAAACAGAAAAATAACAACAACAAAAAACTTCGAACACGGCTTTCAAAAAAAAATAACTTAATAAACGATTCCAAAGCTTGAGGTTTGAAATATTCAAAACTTTCGTTTATCTTCCACTTAAAGAAAGAAAAATCGGATTAAAAACAAAAGAAGTATTTAAGTGGCAAGTCCAAAGAATAAAAGAAAGAGGCACTTAAGGTAATTCAATTACAAATAATTTCTGTACGTCTCCCCCGAGCTTCTTTTAGTCTGCGTTCTTTAATGCCACCGTTGTCGATGGCTAAGAAGACAACGGGGCAGTTTTTACGGAACGAAATGTGAATTCCTTCCTTCGGGATGTCCTTAAGGTCAGTTATCATCGAGAAAACACGTTTATTTAATAGTTATTTATGTACCAAGGGTATAAATAGATGTTTATGCCCTGAGGGCGACGTTTTACAAACCCGAGGGCCTCTGGCCTGAGGGTTTGTAAGTCGCCCGATGTTGTTGATATTTTGGATTTTACACCTATTACACCTGTCTCTCAAAAGTCCGAAACAATCCTTCTACCATTTCGAAGTCTCTAGACGCGGCGAGAATTTAGCAGACGAAGGCGAAAGCCGACAAAGGGCTCATTAATATGCACCCTAGTTATGGTCGATTCTCGGATGCCGACAAATAAACAGGGGTAACAATATGATACAAAAGCACAAAAAATAAAAAATTTGTTTCTGAATACAACAACCAAATTGACAATTTAATTATAAAAAATTGAAATGTTTCGACGTTTCAAACTCAAACTTGAAAGTATATTCTCAAGGTGTTTGAGGTATTAAAACTGATCACTATTGATCAACCATTAATTTAAGTCCGGTAAAATCTTAAAACTAAATACTTATATAGTACTTAATTTCTTTCAACGATGTCCTTTGAGTTGTTCTGACTATAACATGTACACAAACTCGCGAACTATAGTCTGCTTTTAAAAACACAGCTTTAAACGAGTTCGAATGGCTTGGTCCTCTTTAGTCTTCGAACTATTTGCTGATTGTCCAGCAGCTGAAGGGCTTCTACATTTTCATGGAGGTGTAGCCTGTTTACCGGCAGACCTTTTAATTTCATCCCTAACCATTCGGATACCGAGGTCTCTATGTAGGTCACCGTTGCGTATATGCCAAGGGGCGTTTGTCATGTTACGCAGCACTTTGTTCTGAAATATTTGGATAATGTTTTAATAAATCTATAATAAAAAATAAATTTTAGATGAACTCACCTTAATTCACAACACAAAACACAAGTCTGTAAAACTACAAACAACTTAAGTTTCAAAAATAGATATCTTTTACCACATACACCTTTCCACTTCTAGCTTAGTTAATTATCGATCGGGCATCTGGCAACAAATGAAATCGCGACCGATGCAGCGCTTGATATATAAAGTTTCGTACATTGCAAGCTCATACAGGAAAAAAACGCTTCTCTGCTCTTTGGCTCGTTGCAAGCCAAATTTCAAGCTCAAACATGAATAAAATCAGATTTGTTTGAGTTTACACAATTCATGTTATCATGTTACGTATTCGATCGAATAAACGCTATTATTGCGTACTCTCATTTGGAAAATATATTATTTTCGAGAAATTCTGTTCCCTCGTCTCAACGAGTAAAAATAACGTAATTAACAAATAAAAAACAATGTAATAGCTAGCAATTCCTTATAAATTTTGTTTTGACAATGTTGTTTGTTGCTTTATCTTTTTTTTACTTTTGACACGTCGATAGAGGTCGACCTCGAAGAACATATCTCAACATTGTTTTGAGGAAAGGCCAGGTCAAGAGTACCAACGACCGACGAGCATGTATGAGAGCACTGATGAAAGTAGAGGAAGCAAAAGATGTGTGTAAGAACCGTAGCAAGTGAATGGAAGTGGTCTCTGCCTACCCCTATGGGAAAAAGGCGTGACTTTATGTATGTACTTTTGAGTTTAGAGGCGCCTCGGCGCCGTCGTGCACCACACGACTTTGCCCTTATGTGCGGCGCGGGCCTGGTACATTCATTTAAAATGTACCAATACTAAGTTTTTGTTGTAACGTTCATCGCTAGTTGACAATGCAGTTTCGTTAAACAATTTTCGCTTTTAGTAGTCACATACGTTTCTTCATGGCGGAAATGGAAAACAAAAATTACTATCCTTCACGGTATCTAATTAACAAAACTATCAGAAGTAAAATTGTTGAGCAAAGATTTATATTTACGGATAGTTATTATTTAATTTAATGTTGCGCAAGGGTTTATAAATGGGGGAGTTCTGTAATTTATTGTAATAATATTTATTAACTATTCGATGGAATATTAAGTACTGCATTTGCAAAGTAGGATTTTTATTACCAAATTAAACGTCGCTTACGTATAAATAAAATATCTAATATCTTATAGCTGGAATCTCCAATCATAATCTCGTAAGTTTTATTTTTTGGTTTCTGTATCTACAGATATTTTGGTAAAAATAAATTTTGTGTCTGTGATAAAGAGGAAGAATTACTGTTTAGTGCAGTAAAAAAAATAAAATGTTTTTATTAGCATTTTATAGTTATTGTGAAACTACCTATTAGTTTGGACTAGGGTTAATTTGATGCAAGCTTAAAAAAATATTTATAATATTAAAAATATGGCAAATAAACAATATATCGAGTGTGTAACATCTGGGAGCAATAAGTATTTATTATTTATAATCTAGATATATTTTGTTTAATTTACCTATGTAATAAAAATAAATATTAAAAAGTAATATTTAAAAAAAAATAACTGCATGGCAATTTTTATTTGTGTGTACCATCGAAATGTAAATATGCGTGTTGAAGATAAGAAATATTCAAGGTCTCGCGTTACCTTTATGAATGAATGAATATGATTATCGCCATTGTATATGGAGTTTTTTTTGTAAAATTATAATATTAAACATTATCAGCACGTTGATAGCGTAATATTATGATTTGTAATGTGCATAATATGTCATAAAAATTTATGGATAGGTACTGACAATTTTTTTAAGACTCGTGGCATTGGTAATAAAAATGTAAAAAAATCATTATTATCAGTGTAGCAGCACAAAATCTGAAACCTGTCTGTAGTAACATTTTAAAAGTTACGATTTTGCAATTTTTTAATTTTTAAATACCCCCTCCGGAATATCCTTTGGTTATTATGATCTGAGCTTAACCAATGTCTTTTATTTTAGCAAACATTAGGTTCTATCTAATAGTTAACTCTAATGTTATCTTTTAGATTTTAGATTAAAGGGGTGGTCGTGAAGGCTATGCAGCCTATCAAGCACCTTGACTTAATAGATCTTTTGTGCCAAACCTTTAATCTATTCGAGGCCCGGGATTCCGAGACTTCGTACAAAGTTTATGTTTCCTGGGAGCTAAGTTTCTAATATTTGAAGGCTTTTAGAAGGCCCCTTCCAGGTACTTGAGCCTCTTGCAGAAAAGCGGTGTGCATTCGCAAAGCAAATGTTCTGCAGTTTCAACAAAGTTCTCGCAGTAGCGGCAACTAACACTCTCTATTTTGCCCTTTCTTTCAGGTGATACTTTAGAGGGCAGTGTCCAGTGAGGAGTCCCGTCACCAGTTTTAAGTCTTTCTTGTCCAACTAGAGACGCTGGTTAGCTTTTTTTGGCGAAAGGCTCACCAGCCTTTTCGCTTGTCTTTGTCCTGGCACTTTATTTCAGTGTGATTTCATTTCATCTGTTGCCCAGCGTCAAATCTCTTCTTTTAAGTGGGCCTTGGAGAGTCCACAGAAGGTTTCTGGGTAGGAAAATGAATGCCTATTAGCCCCTTTCTTGGCAAGGCTGTCCGGTATCTTGTGTACTAGTGCAATATGTTCTGCTTTTTTACTAATACTATCGCTAAATAGCTCAACAGGTTTGGTCCTCTTGAAACTTTTGTTCATACCCAGTTTGTCCAGTAGTAGGTTTGCCTTGACATTGGTATGGTGTAGAAATCGCTTTTTATAGCTCTCTGCAAATCTCTTCAGGGTTTCACTTACATTTTCCATACCCAAGTCCATACGGAGGTCAATGTTTCTGAAGTACCAAGAGGCGTCGACTAAGGCTCGTTAGTACTTTATTTTAGCACCTCTGTATTATGTGTGGGTTGCTTTTGTTGGCGAAAGTTGTGTGCCATAGTGGCTTAAGTA
The DNA here is from genome assembly GCA_950111635.1 of Agelastica alni. NCBI lineage: Eukaryota > Metazoa > Arthropoda > Insecta > Coleoptera > Chrysomelidae > Agelastica > Agelastica alni. The sequence continues at coordinate 29,227,775 of OX467717.1, forward strand.
TGTGGGAATTTTATGTCTAGCTCTTTTTCTTTTACGTGAGCCCTCTAGCGTAGCTTAGAATCCAGAGTAATACCCCGATATTTTGCCATGTTGGAATACCTATGGTACATGGGTATTGTTTAAACTAATGTGGAAACTGCTGACTTCTTTTATTTCTTAAGTTTACATGTGCAAACTTTGCTTTTTCCATTTATTAATTTGCAACAGAGGCTTGCAGGTTTTTTTTCGTTAGTTTATGGTCATTACCTACTGCCAAAATTGCATTTGTGAATTTTTGGAGGATTAAATCGAGTAATCGTTGAATAAAAAAGAAACGAAGAAAGAATTCAAATATTTATTTGGTAGTCAATAAAGCTGGGCTCATTATAACACCAAGTACATTCTTAAAGTTAATTTCTAACGAAAAATAACTTTGTGCGGCTCTGAAGAAGCATTATATCAAATAAAAGTAATTACATCTCTGGTACATGCTTTGTAGCATTTCAAGAAACATGAATTTGTAGTGGAATTTATAGCATTCATTCAAGCCAATAATTTTTGGTTCAATCTTTACTCCTCTTTTACACAGCCACGACTTGTCATTCGGCAGCATGTGACGTGGAACAAAAAACATCCAGTATATATCTTTTTTTTATTCTTTATTCTTTTGCCTCAGTTTGTTTACGCTGTCTGTATGTGATTTTACTATTGTTGAAGGAATAGAAATTATTTGTTATGATATTGTTTGGTTATTACGTGATTAATCCATTTGCTATCCACCCCGAAAAATAATTGAGAAGGACATGAACCAGAATAATATCCAGTATTATATATATATATATATATATATATATATATATATATATATATATATATGTACAATAGATCAAACTTCCATACTTATACAGATAAAGAACTAATTTTTCGTTGAGATGACGCATCGCGGACTATAAAGATTAAATATCGTAAGCTGAACAGATAAAAAATAAAAACTTATTTTTCTATTAATACAATCAGCATTGAACCGAACCAAGTACGTTCGTAGCCAAAGCAGCACAAAAACAACATAATTAACTTTCTGCAAGAGAATAATTGTGGTCAGAATTTTTTTCCTTTGAGTAACTAACAACGTCACAAAAGGAATTGTTTTACTATGTTGTGCGACGGATTTAAAATAGAATAAAAAATTATATAAAAACTTGCATGCTGTAAATTAGATTAGAGTCTTTTCTAATACGTCCCCGCATTTTCTTAGTTCTTCACCAGGTACTGTTGGTGTTAGGTTAGGCTAGTACTAATCGGTATTTATTGAGGCAGTAAAAGTAAAAAAATTAGTCTAACCTAACCTAACGTCCTAACACCAACAGTACCTGTTGAGGTTTAAAATGGGCGGACGTATTAGAAGACCCTTAGATTATACTTTTTAAGTTATTAATTATTTAATTAGCGAAATAACTATAATGTAGTCTTCCCAGTGGGAAGTTATAGTAATGGGTCCGATTTTGTGAATCCCGAATTTTAATATATCTCCACATTTCAAGGTCCCTAGAGTCGAATAATAGTTTTTAAGTGGACATCTGTATGTGTGTATTTACGAATGTTCGTATGTTAGTATGTGCGTTCGGAATTATTATTCGTCTCGATTATCTCGAGAACAAAAAATGATATCGACGTGGGATCAATTGCATTCGACGCATATTTACGCAACTTAGAACTGATTAGATTTTCAGCAAAATCGGTATGCTATTTTTAATACAGGATTTTAAGATCTTTTGAATAATATGATTATTGCATGTTGGAAATATTTGTATGAAAAATATGATGACAATATTTTATATAAGGAGATTTAAAATCGTTTTTTATAATAATTTTAATAATAATAATTATAACAAAAAAACATATGGTATTTTTTCATTCTTTTCCCTAGGAAGTTAGCTCGGGTCGCACCCAGACCACTGATATTTTTTAGTTTTTATTTCATATCCACCTTTTGCATGGTGATAAACGCGGGTGCGTGATTGGCAGTTAACGCGTTAAGAAAATTCTATTGCTACATTTGTTTTCCTGATAAATATTGTTTTAACCTGAACTAACTACTTACGAAATTTAATGAAGAAATAAATTTTAATACATTTTAGAATAAATCTTTAATAATTTTTTTGTAAAAAAATTGTAAACAATTTAAAAAAATTTGATAAATAGAAATATTTAAAAAGATTATGTAAAAATTACTATAATTTCTTTACTACTAAATAATATTACAATTTTTTTTTAAATATTTGACAACAAATTTTAACAACAAAATCCGAAGAAGTTTTTGTCCATCTAGTAATTTGAAAAACCTTAGTACAAAGTATATTTAGCTCAATACACTTATATAAAATATTCTTTCCTACTGAGATACGGGTTTTTTTTTTAAAAACATTCTAAACACTCCTGACCAAATTGGTGAAATCATTTACGAAACTCATAAATGAAATAAAAAGGTCCCCTGATAGTTTTATTTTATTTAAAAGTTTCGTCAATGATTTCACTAATTTTTCCCATAAAATTTATGAATTCTTAAAAATTATTTAGCTTTAACCTCAATAACTACTTCCTTTATCTCAATAAAACAAGAAGACAATATTTACCCTCATTCTTAAAAACGTATACTGTTTGCCAAATATGAACAAAAAATATTGGAAAATATAAAAACAATGTGATAACATATTTTATTTTATTGGAGTCTGGTAAAATATTCATATTTTGTGCTGAGGTTTCTTCAGTTGCCCGATGAACCAATACTTTTTATTTATACTCCTAAATAATAATTTTGTGCTGCACATAAAATTAAATATTTATTTTGACATTAAGTAATTGAGTTAGAACTAATAAATTTATTTAGAGTGGAAAAAAATTCTATAACCATTAGTGATAAGAGAAAAATAATCAAAAGAGTAATTTAACTGTACTTGAAGAAAGGAACTGCGGTTAAATTTCTTTCTTTTGATTTAATAATTGCATTAATAATATTCCGTACCAATCTCACATTTTACCCTTGAAGTTCCCCCTCTTATAAAAAAACGCCTTTTATCCAGGGTTTTGTATACATCAAGCAAGGCAAGGCCGACTTGATGTACATGCACTTCTAGTCGTTCATTGCAATTTTAAAACTGCACTGTTGTAGTTACGTGTCGATTTCTTTTACAAAAATCGACTCACTCTCTCTCTCTCTCTCTCTTTAAAAACAAATTAATCGAGTGAATCAGATTTTCGGTGATGATCAACGCACTAAGTAGGCTATGGTGGTTAACTGTCAAATCGAAACATTTGAATCCGAAACAAACGCCGCTCTCGCCAGGCCATCTATGATCTCGCGCGGTGAATTACAGTAATCGTGATTTTTTTGTTGATGATATTTGTGATGTTACTTTAGTTTTTTTTTGTAAACAAGACTTAAAAATAGTGATTACCAATGATTATGGAGACAGATAATGCGGTTAGTATTCGCTCTTAACTTATCTTACATCTTATCAAATTAAAACAAATTTTAAACTCATTATGTACTATCCAAAAAACTGCAATACAACGATAAATAAATAATAATAATCATTTTTATCTATTTTCACCTAAACCAATTTAAATCATTTAATAATCGAATAATTTAAAAAATAATAATGTTTCAATCTCTTTGAAGTTTATAAGTGATAAAATATTTATAAAAACTTTGTTGCAAATGCATAAACAAATAAGGATTATTTTAATCGCATTGGAAAGTATTATTATTAACACTTCTACTGAATGTTTATAATGTTTGCCATTGTCAGGTCAGTTACCTGTTCAAAAAAAATGTCAGTATGAAATTTACTGTTTAAATATGGTCACGAGTCCTTTGTGATAATTATCTCGTATTTAAGATCAAGCTACCGAATCACAACAACCCAAACTCCTTTACAAGATACACACAAAAATATTCAACATTTTCGCAACTACAGCATCAATTAAAGTAGTTTTTGTCCTTTTTGACTTTTTTGAATCGGACAATTAACTAAATCAAAATTATAAAATATATGCACATACCACAATAATGAGCCAATTTGATATTTACAGTACAATTTGTCATTATCTGATAATTTTATTCAAATGAATTTAGTAGGAATATATTTTCTTATTTAATAAAATAAAATTTCATTTATTAAATTAAGTTAACAGAATAATTTAATATAACTAATAAGTATGCTAGACTAAAGTGTCTTACCTTGCAACTCCTCTCTTTTCATCTCCTGGTGTCTGAAGGAGAAAAATCTCTGGACATTTTTCAGTTCCTACGGTAACGAAACAAAAAGCAGACTTCTGATTAGCCTTAGAATATTGATGCAAAATATTTTTACGTCAAACATATTTTTTGGACAAGTTTTACGAATAGAATTTTAATACAAAAGAAAAAAAGATATTTATTATTTTTGTGTAGACAATGCACTTAAGTGAAATTTCTGTGTCATGCCTTTTTCCCATAGGGGTAAGCAGAGACCACCACTTGCTACGGTTCTTACACACATCTTTTGCTTCCTCTACTTTCATCAGTGCTCTCATACATGCTCGTCGGTTGTTGGTAATCTTGACAGCTGGCCTTTCTTCAAAACAATGTTGATCTGATCCTGGTATCTGGAGGAGATAAATGTCTGGACATTTTTCAGTTCCCACGGTAACAAAACAAAAAGTAGACTTTTGATTGGCCTTAGTATATTGATGCAAAAAATTTACGTCAAACATATTTTTTTACGAACAGAATTAATCCAAAAAAAAAAGATATTTATAATTTTTATGTAGAGACAATGCGCTTTAGTAAAATTTCTGTTTCATTTAATGTTATTCGTCAACTATGAAAGATGTTGGTGATAAAAGATATCCCAATAAATTGGCTTGCTCATTTAAAAATTTCATAATTAACCGAGCTAAAACCACAATAATTTACTAGCATGCCCGTTTTATGGTTTGTGTATACACGAGAAGATGAACTAAGTTTATAAAATTCTAATCTGCATTACGTTTAACTAATGAATAAATACACTTCGATAAATGCCTTCTGTAGAAATGGTTAATTATAAGATAATAAAGATGACCATCTAAAAATCAAACTCTTCTAATTGCAAACGAAGTAGCCGCGATAATATGAGAAGCGGAATTAATAAACCAGATACATAATATATAAAAAAAAAGTAGTCAGGTTTAGCACTTCCACATAAACTTTTCTTGATCTACATAAGCAGGTTTTCTTATGATGATATATGTTGTGAGAAAATATTTATCTTTTAACATATTCGCCTCCGTTTATTCTGACGTTTTACTTTAATTTGCCATTGAGACTATTAATCTTCTGTGAATTAGTCATTTCAATAATAATCGATATTTTTTTTAATTAATAATCTACAAAACAAAAATGAGAATAAACTCTTGGAAATATGAGGTTATCCGAATCATATTTTTCCTTATGTTTAGCGAGTATTTCAATGGTACGATATGTATATTGTGTCCCGCGTTATTGATGGCAGGTATCAAACTTATTCGTTTAGATTTACTTAAACAACTTAATATTGACTATTCATTAACTACTGTCAAAACAAATTTTCATTTTCTGGATATTAATTTATATTTAACTCATATACTGTAAGTATATTTTTTTTTAAAAAATTTTTCCATTATTATACTATAATTTCAGAGTAACTGATGAAGAAATATAAATAATTTTGAAAGCTTTTACAAAAAAGTAAAAAAGAGTTTTAATAAAAAATAGCTGCATCCCCAAAAATTTTTACATTTATATATATATATATATATATATATATATATATATATATATATATATATATATATATTGGAGGTTTTTTTTTAATTTATTTGGGTAGCAGTTAGGAGTGATCAATTCAATAAAAATTCTTCGTTTTTTTCAGTCAAGCTTTCGAAAGTGTTTATTTTCTTTTTTAAGACTTCTTAACATGAAATTATTAAAAAATAATCGCAAAGAGGAACATAAAATGTTTTTTTTGAAAGAACATGTCAATAGCTTGCACCAATTTCAGTCCAAACTTCAGACAGATAGTCCGCAACAAAAAATGTCATTTTTCTCATTGATATGTAAAAAATTACCTTTGTTATTTCCGTAATTACATTTGTTTAATAAAAAATTTTTCTATAATATGCGGACCGCGATGGTCATTTCATTTCTTAAAACGGACCCCGAGCGAAACTAATTGGTGACCAATATCGTAGACTGTTTTTAACCCTGAAATATTAGAAAAATGAATCAAGGAAAGAATTTAACTGAACTGAATGAATTTTTCAAGGAGGCCAGAGCAATTGTGAAAACGATGCACTATCGACCGAGATGAACGTTTTATTACACAATACGTTTCAAGAAACAGGACTGTTACTAGTACTGTGATCAGAAACGAACTCAAAGCTGTCCGCAATGTCACAATTTCTTCTAAAACAGTTAAATGAACCTGGATTAAACAGTAAAAGACCAACCTCTGCACCCTTGCTTACTAGAGAGAACAGAGTTTTCGGGTTATATTTCGCTCGAAATCATCAAAATTGGTTTGTGGATAATTGGAAAAAAGCTTTATTCATAAAACCAAGGTTAGACTAAAAGATCCGGATGGTCGTAAACAAGGAGAGAAGAGAGAATACCAGGAGAGAGGTTTGCTTCTTGAATAATCTCTGCAAGGATTCCATTCGGCGGTGGCTCTGTTATATTCTGGGTTGGTATATGCTTTGATGCTTTTGCGAATGTACAGCGCTTTTCTGCAAGGGGCTTATTAAGTTTTTATAAATCACTTAGATATTCACTAAGATATACAACTTTTATTAACTTTTTATAACTATTTAAATTTCATAAATCATAAACACTTTAAAACTTAACTAGAACTGTCCGCAGCTGCTGTCCTTTTTATACCTGTAAATCATACTTCGATCTTTTTCGCGAAGGCGACAGACCCCTTTCGAAACGACGAGAATTTACTAGACACCTTGTCGAGAATTTGCGGGAGCTTTCCTTTGGTTCTTCGCACCGACAGTCCCCCAATAATGGCCGACGCAATGTCGCGATAGAAAGGGTCAACAGAGACGGACTCAAGAAATCGTAACAACAACAAAAAACGAATCATGCAAACATAAATTTTTAATATTGTTATTAATTTTTGTATTTTAATATTTATGGGTGGAAAATGTTATGCGATTATAATAAAAATGTAGTCATGATTTAAGAACAATGGAAAAAAATGAATACATTTTTCATCACCCGTTTAACCCGTATAATTTTTGCACAATCAGTTATTTATGCACATTTTAGCGCACCATAGTTAATATAACCGCAAACATAATTATAATTTAAGAATGATTAACTTTACAGTCTTGGACTAGACTGACCAATCACCCAATGAGGTTTTAGCTAACAAAATATATATTTATGACTCAAAGAAATGCTGATTTATATAATACATTTGGCTGTTATTCCTCTGGTGGTCCTACGTATGTAATAAATAAATTACGAAGTAAATTATTTAAATTTAGAAAACTAAAAGATATTTTACCTGAAAATTATTTAAAAATGCTGTTCTTTGTATTGGCAGAAAGTCATCTTCGTTATGGAATCCTTGCATGGGGTACAGTTCACAAAACTCGCCTTCACGGTCTGAAAGTAATGCAAAGAAGAATTTTGAAATTAATATTTTCTAAAAAATCGAGGTATCCATTAAATACATAAACAGCTCAACTCTCACAGATACCCTTCACCCTTTAGAACATAGAAGAAGAATAAAATATTTTTACGTCAAACATATTTTTTGGACAAGTTTTACGAATAGAATTTTAATACAAAAGAAAAAAAGATATTTATTATTTTTGTGTAGACAATGCACTTAAGTGAAATTTCTGTGTCATGCCTTTTTCCCATAGGGGTAAGCAGAGACCACCACTTGCTACGGTTCTTACACACTTCTTTCACTTCCTCTACTTTCATCAGCGCTCTCATATATACTCGTCGGTTGTTGGTACTCTTGACCTGGCCTTTCTTCGAAACAATGTCGATCTGATCGAGATACGTTCGCCTTGGTAGACCACTACCGGCTTGCCCATAAATATGTTACTTTTATCTTCTTTCATCCATCTTCTCTACGTGTCCAAACCATCTAAGCATTTTCTTATCTATCTTTGCAACTACATCTTCTTTCACATCACAGCCTTCCCTTATCTCACTATTTTTCACTTTATTCATCACCCTGCACGTGATCGACTGCGTCAAAACGTAACAATCGGCGAATTTAACTTCGAGCACGTACAAAACTTTCAATACCTTGAAGCAATATTAACAGCGGACAACAACATGCATGAAGAAATCAAACATCGCATTACACAAGGAAATAAGTGCTACTTCGCCTTACGATCTTTCTTCATGTCTAAGCACCTCTCTAGAACCTCAAAAATAATCTCATATAAGACCATCGTCAGATCTATTGTAACATATGCAAGTGAAACATGGACCATGACCTTAAATGATACTCTAATTTTAAGACGTTTTCAGCGGAAGATACTCCGAAAAATATACGGTCCCTACCACGACCCAGAAACAGACCATTACAGAATAAAAACTAACGCTGAACTAGCCCAGTGGTACAATAACCCGGACATCATACAAGAAATAAAAGCAAATAGGCTGAGATGGGCTGGCCACATACAAAGGAGTCAGAACACAAGACTCATTAAATCTGTATGGGAGAAGACCCCTCAAGGAAAGAGGCCGCTAGGAAGGCCTAAATTGAGATGGAGAGATAATATAAGGAAGGACCTCTCAACTCTGGGAATCGAAGTAGATAGATGGCAGGAAATTGCAGAAGAGCGTAGCAGATGGGGGCAATTAGCACAGGCAGCAAAAACCCACCCAGAGTTGTAAGTCTACGGAAGAAGAAGAAGAATCCAGAAAACTCCCTTTGATAGAGAAACACTATGATATCTAAAAGTTAAACCAATTTTTGGTTTCTAGAAATAATTTAACAATAAGATTGTTATCTACTTGGGTTAAGTAACTATAACAGTCCCTTAAGAATACTTTCTAATACCACTTTGATTTCTTACAAATTTAATTAACTGTGAAATCCTTTGGTCGTATAAAAAAACCAAGCCATAAATTAGATGCAAGGAAAAAATGTCCAATTAACAAACGGTTTTTTGTTGTTAATTAATTGTCGTTCGTGTTGGTTTTTTTATGGTCCAAAGGCGCAGAAGTACTTTATAAAATTTCCATGAAAATATTCCTTTAGTGATTAGCTTAAGTACTACTGTCTTTTTATCACAACTAACTTTATATCGCAATAAAATTATGGAACTGCAAAATATTATTTTACACTCTACTCAATATAATCATAACTTGATGGGAATTTATCGACAGGTAAAATGCAAACTTGGTGATTATGGGGGCCTACCGGGTGAGTTTTTTCTGTCATGAGACTCTCGAGATCGGTAATAAAAATTAATAAAAAAAATGAAACATCAGTTCGAGTAATTGCACTTAACTTCAAATGGTCGTTATTCTTTTTAATTAGTTTTTAACAGCACATAAAGGTAATGGTCAAGTATCAATTGGTAATAGTTATGCGGTTGACTAAAACGTCTCTAAGAAACTTTGTTTGCCGAAGAACTAGAGAAGAGGGGATAATTCCAAATCGATTATAATTATTCGAGACAACCGACAGAAAGTAAGCACACAAACAATAAACAGTATTACCGAAGTATTACCACCCTTCGGTTCGGAAAAAAGTTATCGTGCGAATACAAAATGCGGTAAATTCGAGGATCACCTTGTACGGCAGCTACCTGAAGGAATATACCGTTATGGCCCATCTTCGAACTAGGTCTTTTCCTTCGGGCAAAACTTTTACCCTGTAAGTTTTAGTGACCTACCGCCTCTCTGTCTCAAGATATTGTGCCCACAAGATTTTCCAACACACACACAAACAAAATTTGAAACAACCGTCACGCTGAAAATGGGACCAATCGACGCGTGGGGCAATGAAACGCACATGGTTTTGGCGATTTTAATTTTTGGGGGTAAACCAATACTTTTCTTTTTTTGCCCTTTGGTTTGGAAAAGTAAAAATCATCATGGTAAGGAAACAGAACAGAATACACTGCTTAAAAAATGATAACATCTTTGATTCCATTTCTTTCTCTGAAAACTTCACTTATCTTTCTTGCTTGCATTAATAATTCTTCTCCCCATTGTTTTTTGTGTTGTTCTCAGTTCACGTTCTTTTTATGTGGCTGTTGCACGTCTCGCGGCCATATTTTATAGCTGGAAGGACGTGATTGTTGAAGATCAGCTTTAGTGGAAATGTTGATGGTTTAAAGAATAGTTTTGATTTTGTTGTAAGCGACTCAGCCAACTCTTTTACTACTTTGAATAACTTTACTGATGTTATTATTAAAGACTGGATTCTATGCAAAAGACTTTTTTTTATTTTTGGGTATATCTATCTCATATTTTATATATACATGTTTCACGTACTAACATGATGTTTTTTATGTTTTTTTTAAGTAACAATAATGCATATTGGTATTTTTATCATAAATGCACATGTCAGTGCAAATTTGCCTTTTATTATGCATATGTTTGCATATTTAAACATTCTAAAGCTTCGGGATTTCGGAAATTTTCTTAGTATTCAAAAATTTCACTACATAAATTAGACAATTCAATATTTTAAACATTTCTGAAAACTTACTGCTACGTAGAAAATACAAAAATTACAGTACCTAGTATGTAGAAAAAAATTAAAGAACAAAACCTTTGGATTTCCGTTGATGAAACTACCGACGGGAAAGGTCGTTGGGGTTGTTGGGGTTTTAAATGGTGCAAAGTTTACAAACAGTTTAAAAACAAATTAATTTGTGATTTATTCGAGCAAATCAAAGCATTTAGAGACAAGCTGATATTGCTCGAAAGTCATATGAATGAATGTAATTTTTCCCATTTCACAAGCTGTGAAAAATTTAGTACAGAAACTGACGAAAGATATTTGCAGTAAAAGTAATCGCGGATTTAAAACTAGAATTTCAAAAGCGTTTTTCAGATCTTGGCATAAATTCAAGGGAAATTCGGCTGTTTCAAAATCCATACGGCTGCAACGTTGGCGACGTTTCAAGTCAGTTTCAAATGGAAATAATTGATCTTCAAGCTAGCGATCAAATCAAGAACAAATACAAGAAAGAAAACTTGATCGATTTTTACAAATTTTTGGACGCAAAAGAGTTTCCAAATTTAAAGCGATGGGCTGGTAAATTTATTTCTATGTATGGCACTACCTACATGTGCGAACAAACTTTTTCCAGGATGAAGTATCTGAAATCTAAATATAGGGCAAATTTATCGGATAATCATTTGCAATTATTGCTAATAATTGGTGTTTCCGATTTGAATCCCAACTTTAAAGAAACTCTCCAGGAAAAAACCCAGTTCCACCATTCCCATTAAAAATTGCATGAAATAATTTTATAATAATATAATTTAGACATGTTTGTTTAGTATTGTTATATCTGTAATTTTCTATAAAAAATAAAATTCAATGCAATTCACATATTTACAATGCTTGGCCCCCGCTAATGAATTTAAATACCAAACTGGCCCTCGCAGCAAAAATTTTGGACGCCTCTGGTGTAAACTATTCTAAAGGACATTTAATTAGTGTAAGTAGTTTAAAGAGCACCAATTATGTTACAATAGCGCGGTTTGTTAATGAAGGTCTAGCTAAATTCTTTTTACCTGAAAGAGTACCTTTTGAAATTTTTTTATTAATGGCTTCATATATGCATAAATCAGCTCAAATTCCCAAATTTGATACATTGCACATGTTTGGCCCATGGCTTAAATGAGGTGGCCAAAAAAATCAGACTTGAATATCCTTTAGTAAATAGCTTGATATATATATGTCACAAAATTTTGTCCGACTCCACTATTCAAAATAAATTGACCTATATAAAAGCAAATTTTTAAATGATAGTATTGACATTATAAGCAGTATTCAGGAGAAAATAGGAACCGTTAGGGGCCCAGTTGGGAACAAAGATAAATTGGCTGAAATTTTATATAAAAATAAGGGATTTCCTCTTTTAAAATCGGTTAATAATGTGTTGAATGGTAATGTTAATGAAACTATTGGTATGAGTCCTTCCTAAAAAAATTAAATGCATATTATATGCAATTTGGGCAATTTTTTAATGCATATTGCATGCATGTATTGGACATTTTTTAGTGCGTATTTTCCAGTTTATAGTCATTTTCCATTCTCTGGCTTAAATACGACCGAACTTCAAATAACAAAAGATTGCTATCAAAATGATGTAGACGAAACAGAATTGATTTTTCACACCTACATTTTTTCTCCCAGGATTAATGAAAAGGCCATATTTTTGACATATTAAGATGAAAATAAATGTTCATAAACAATTAAACATAAAGACAATATACAGTTATAATGGAAATTCGCTTGCAAAAATAGTTCGATTAAGTTGTAAGAATTATCCTGCAAAAACATAATCGTAGGAATAATATTGTACACAACTCCATTCTCGCATAGCTATTGATATGCCGCGTACAACTGAATAAATTGAATTTCGTGTTAATGAAACATCAAGTTTCCTGGATATTACCATTTTTGTAAAAGTCCATAAAAATGTCTTACGTTTATGGTCGGTGTTTATTATTGTCACTCTATTATTTTTCGCTATAAACGGCTTAGAAGAAAGTCTTCAGCGTTAAAAAATAACAAATAAGGTCAATTTGGGCGCCATAATAGTATTTCCCACGCTGGTTGTAATTATTGATCTTCTGTTTCAAGTTTTATTATTTGGCATTGGCTAAAGGACTCGATTAAGTATAATTTTTTAATTATTAAAATATTTTAGTCGCCCAGACGATTATTTTCTTTTATGTATATGTACCTACATCAGGATTAGCTCATACATTGCCACGTCTTTTCGTTCTCTAAAGAGTACTCTGCTAGCGGTTTCTCTACTGGCAAATTATGCCCGAGCTCAGCCGTAGAGGGTAGAAGAAAAAAATATAAAAGTGAGTCGCGCCACCGACTTAGACGGTTCAAGCTGGAAACCCCTAGGTCTTATAGGCACTAGCAGAGCCACACGATAAACAACTAAGATTATGGTGAACCAAATAAATAAAATTATAGCAAAAATATGATGGATACTTTACTCACACAATTAATAATTAAGGTACACAGCTCAATAGCAACATTATAACAAATATAGTCAAAATTAACAGCTATGGTAAAATTTTCTTGCTAAAACAAACCAAAAATTTAAAATTTACAACTTTATAAAATAACCAGAACAGAAGTAAGAGTAACAGACTTTACCAAGTTACAAAAAAAAGTAAAACGTATATAAATTAACTCATTAATAACACTAATTCAAACGTTTACATAAGGCTGATAATTTACTCGTTTTAACCATTTACATAAAGATTTTCACTGCCAAAACAATCGAGTTTATTTAAAAATATTTTTACAATGGTTGTCCTTTAAAATATCAAGATTTTAGGATATTTACAAATAAGTAGGAAGAAAATATATTTTTACTTGGACATAAAGAATTATTGAGAAGGTTATTTTAATCCAAGTTTAGTTTTGGCATATTATCTAATGCAATGAATAGTTTCCAACAATGTACTATATTAATAAACTAAAACAAAACGTAATCGTGGTGTCAGAATGAGTCACGGCGTTATATATTTAAAAATAATTCACTGATAACCTTTGGGTATACGAATTCACATGTACTATATTAATAAACTAAAACAAAACTTAATCGTGGTGTCAAAATAAGTCACGGCGTTATATATTTAAAAATAAATCACTTATAACTTTTGGGTATACGACTTCACTACTTCTGTGGCCTACTCTGCTAATTAACAATGGCTTCCCTCAAATAAATCCCGCTAGCGGCTATTTTAACTCAACACCAATAAATCCAAAATATCCACAACAAAGGCAAGACAAAATGGTCAAGTTAAAAATTAAATGGTTTTTCTTCAAAATCCAATTAAGATGGCCCAAATACAGCCAGATATGAAAGAAATCCCATAGAGGTTCTGCACACGTGCTAATATCACAACGTCCCAAAAAAAAACTCTCACCAACACCCGACTTCGAAGACTCTTACCCAACGACTGACACTCCTAGGCCGGAAATCAAGAAATGACACGGAATAAACGTCAACCCAGAATCGCACTCGTCCGTGTGGATATCCAGCCCCATCCACACAGAAATGCAAACCAAACAATAATCCTATCCCTACAAGGTATGCAACACTATTTACAACGAATGATATAATTTTTAAGTTACAACGAAGTACGGTATGCAACCCTACTTACGAGTAACTAAGGAATACGAAACTATCTGAGACACAATTATAATGAACTGTAGAAGGGAAAAAATAGGCACGTGACAACATATACATATAGTCACGCCTCTTTCCCCTAGTGGTAGGCAGAAACCACTTCCTTCCACTTGCTACGGTTGATACATACTTCTTTCGCTTTTTCTACTTTCATCAACGCTTTTATACAGGCTAATCGGTGGTTGATGTTTGAGTTTGGATTATTTTTGACAACTGAGGAAAATATGAAACATTAAACGAGCTAATTCCGCCACTTACTTGCGGTGATAACCCAGCTAATCTTAACCGTGGCACGTTTTTGGTTCGTGATCTAAGAACAATAAAATTAAAAGGAAAAGTTTTAGAAAATAAAAATAGCAATTGAAGAATTTTAAACTTGTGTAAGTATTAAGAGAATAGCATTGAAGACGCTATAACAGTGAAAAATTATTGTTAGTAATAATTAAGCATTGTTTATAACAATTAAATACTGTTACTGCCAAATGATTATTGATCATAATAATTGAAAATAGCTCCAACTTATGAAATGATAAGAAATAGTTTGAAAGAATACGTTTGATGTAAACAGAATATTGTAAATAACAATTATAATTTGTTATAAACGATTTGAAATAATTTTTTATAATAATTTTAATAATAATAATTATAACAACAAAACATATGGTATTTTTTCATTCTTTCCACTGGGAAGTTAGTCGTGTTGACCTCTCGGGTCGCATCCAAACCACTAATATTTATTTTAGTAACCCAGCTTGTTAAAATGCACTAAATAGTTTTATTATTTCCCGAGCGAAATTTGCCACTAAATTTAAATCAATTCGATTACCCGAAAAGTGAATTCAACAACAGATGAATATTTATGAATGAAGGCCAACAAAAGAAAAACCTTATTTTTTTTGTATTACTTTCATAAATATTTAGATTGCAGTGTGTCTTTGTGATGACTGGTTTGTAAGTAGGGGTAGGTCATGGAACTTTTATCAACGTTATTTTTATCTTGCATTATGTGTAATAAACGCGCGTATTTACGCATTTTCAAGTCAGCGGCTCTCAAACTTTGGCTGCTGGCGATAAAAAATGTGGAACTCACCTCGATAAATTTCAAATTATATTCAAATTTTGCTATCGCGGAATAGTCTTTTATACCGGAAGTGGATTTATCAACTTGCATAATATACCAAGCCGACTTTGACCGACAATAATTTTAAATGCATTATTTTTTAAAACCGAGAAAGTAGTCAGTGAAATTATTTTTCTCGCGTTTTAATTTTCGCTAACAATTTGCAGAGATATTTCTTGTTAATAACAACTTTAATTTATCTCCTAAAACATTTCGTTTCCATACAAAGTTTGATATTTAATAATTAATTAAATAATTACAAATCTTAATTGATTACACTAAATTTATAATATAGATATATTAAAATCCAATTCTTCTTCTTCTTCTTCTTCTTCTGCAGGTGCCATCTCCATTCAATGAAGGTCGGTAACAATTTCGGCATACTTATTGCGATCCTTTGCTGCATGAATCAAAGCTGATGTGTTTATACCAGTCCAATCGCGTATATTTTTGAGCCACGAATGTTGTATGCGGCTAGATCTACGTTTTCCCTAAATTTTACCTTCGATTATCAATTTCAATTATACTTGTTATTACGGTAAATGCAACCTAGATAAGCGGCCTTTCTTTGCTTAGTTGTAGTAAGTAGTTCCCTTTCACTTACCATACGTCCAAGTACTTCGTTATTAGCTACATGTTGAGTCCATGGTATTTTTAATAGTCTGCGGAAGATCCACATTTCAAAAGCTTCGAGTCTGTTTGTGGTATTCACCTTTAGTGTCCATGTTTCCGCTCCATACAAGAGAACTGAGTGTACGCATGCCTTTACGAAACGGTGTCGTATTTGTAAGTTTAATGTTGGATTACATAGTAGATTCTTCATCTTTAAAAATGTGGCTCTGGCTCACTCTATACGTGATCTTAATTCAACGTCGGGGTCTACGTTTGTTGTTATGTAGCTGCCAAGGTATTTAAATTTTCAATTTTCTCTATTGGTGTACCGTACATGTTTATATTCACTTGCGGGTTTGGCAGTCTTCTTATGGTCATTACTTTTGTTTTTTTTACATTAATTTTCATATCTAGCTGATCTCCTACTTCTACAACTTGGTTGATCATTCGTTGCAGGCTTTCGGGATTGTCCGCAATGATAACTGTATCGTCTGCATGACGTATATTATTTATTGTTCTTCCGTTAATTTTTATTACATCCTCGTCGTCGCCCATTGCTAGGTTAAATATGTGTTAAGAGTACATACTTAACAGCATTGGCGATAGCATACAGCCCTGTCTTACTTATTTTTCTAGGCTTACGGGTTCCGATGTCGTTTGCCCATATCTAATTTTTGCTTCTTGGTTCCAATAGAGATTTCTGATGGACTCGATGTCTTGTTTGTCTAATCCTTTTTTCTGTAGTAATGGCAGAAGGACGCTATCGGAAGCCTTTTCTTGATCTATGAAACAGGCATATACATATTTTCTTATGTCACGACATTTCTGGAAGAATATTAACAAACAGACTAGTTTCCTTGTTACTAGGCCTTCACAAAATCCAAATTGTGTGTCGCTTTGACCGATTTCACATTTGTGGTAAATTCTAGCCTGTTTTATTTTAAGTAGGATCTTCAGCACTTGACTCATCAGGCTTATCAATCTAAAGTCATGACACTTTTTGGGATTTGATTTCTTAGCGAGTGGAATAATTACAAATCTTAATCGATTGTACTAAATTAATAATATAAATAAATAAAAATCCAATTAAAATAAAAACTATTACAGGTTTTAGACATTTTTTGAGCAATTTTTTTTTAATATTCCTGGTTAAATACTTATCAATATATTTGTTATTTTATAATATTACTATTTATAAATAAATAATTATTTTTTTTATTAGAATACACTAAATTTAAAATAAAATCAAATTAAATTTAAAAATATTATAACTCTATATTATAAGGGAATAATTTTACAAAATAAATAAAAGCGTATTTAAAACATTAGCTGGAATAAGTTATTTTAAAACAACTAAAATATTTAATCAATCCAAAATAATATTTTTTTTAAATTTATTATAGATAGTACTGTTCAAAATTAATTAATTAATAGTTAATTAGTATTCACTAAACTTATAAATATAGTAAAATTAAATTAAACTAAGCAATAATTCAAGTTTATAAAATAAAAGTAGGCATCGTATTTTTAATATTTTAATAAATATTTAAAAAAAATACTTAAATATTAATATTTAAAATAAATTAATTTATATTTTATTAGATGACAACAATTTAAAAAAAAATTTACCAACTTAAAATTTACACGATTTCATTTACTAAATTTTTATGCTTTTACCCCAAAAGTTTTAAGATATACACTTTTTTATGTTTTGATATACATTTTAATACACTTCAAAAATTTCAAAAGAATTGCAACAATCTTTAAATAGTTACAAAAGTACAAAAACAAGAATTTTCCTAAATTTTGCTTGCATTCCTACTGGAGTGGTAGGTGCGTAGTGCTGTCAAAGTGAAAGGGATAAAAGATAACCCAGCTTTTACGATTTTAGAAAAGTAGAAGCATTTGACCTACATCATTTAGATAAACTGTTAGATTAAAGCAAATACAAACACACCCAGTACATTCGTTAATTATCACATCATATCAGTAAATTTTTAGGTCACAACGAAGATATAAGTATAAAAACAAAAGTAGTCAATAAAGCGCGCGCGAATTAAAATTTTTTAATGGTCGTTACACTCTCGTCGCTGTCGGGGGACGAAACGGGGGGGAAAGAGATGCAAGACGGGCGGATTTCTATAAACTTTATATAATCGCCATATTTAACAACGGCAGGTCAATCTTGATACGGCAAATCGCCTGGCAATTTTAATAGAAAAAGATGAAAAAGAACCAACTACTAACATAACTTATTTCCATTGGTAGCGAGACTGATCCGTACGGTACTACCGTGTTGGAATCATAATTGCCTGGAAGGGGGCTCGTAGGAAAATATGAAACGTTACCATGTATTTACCGAGATAGATGCATGAACTTCCTTAATAATTCTTCTATTTTTGTTCGGTTGTAATTACATTTTTCACGATTTATTATCATTTTATGATTAAAATCTGCTTTAATCTAAATTTAACATCAAAAAATTCTTATTACCTGTTGAGATGTAAATGTTGTATTAATTATTTATTGGACTTAATGTACTTACACATTTAAACGACAAGAACAAAAAGAAAAGTTAAAATTAATAACCTGATATAATTGGTACCTTTTCTAAATAGGTATACAGGGTGTTTTAAAAAAAGGTGAACCCGCCTCTAGGATAGGTAGAAAACTAAAAAATAAGTGGGATTGGCTTTGCAAAAAATTTTCGTAACGCCATCCGTATTCAAGATAAACGGCAAAATAGTAATAAATGTGTATAATTTTTTTTTCTTCAATGTCCTTTATCTTGAATACGGATGGCGTTACAAAAATTGTTTACTGAGCAAACCCCAATTATTTTTCAGTTTTCTACCCATCCTAAAGACGAAGTCACCTTTTTTTAAAACACCCTGTATAAGAACCCAAAAGTAAAATAAATATTTATTGATAAATTTATAATTAACCCACAACTTCACAGGAGCTGCAATCTTTGATTCTAAAAAATATGATTTGAGATACATTTGTAAATACCTTTAACAGGCATATTGCTACAGTTTTATAAAGAAAGATATTTGAAAAACAATACCGACACTATTTTAATAAAAATGTGACTGTTTTAGAACTTGAATTGTGGTCGACATTATCTATGTATGTGGTGAGCGGTAGTTTAATACGAGCACTACAATCACTCTACGAGGATTTCACTGTTTGTGTCAGTTCAATACCTTTCTAAAGCTTTTCATTTTGAATTTGAAGTAACTCTTTTTTTTCTTCAAAAATTACCTCGTTATCACTTCATGCATTGACTTTCTATTTCTTGTACGTAATTGCGACCACTGTTTCTGCTTTTATAGGTATCTTATTCCTCAAATTGCACTCTATACTTAGCGTTTATTTTAAAGACGAACTAAATCAGGAATCACAAAATACCGTATGACCAATAAAACCCGTGATCCTAATCGTTCTTTGATATTGAGGTGCGCCTTGAGGTAGGTGTTACATCTACACAAAATAGTTCAATCTTTTATTTCTTTTTTAATATAACCGATAAACATTTATTATAAATCATAAATTTCCACATCATAACGCCTTTGTGCCCACAACGACGACGATGAAAATTATCCGCTTATTTAAAACAAAAAATATTATAACTAAAAAACAATAATTTCAACTATAAACCGGACACTGAGCATTTTAAAATGTGTGATAATAACTTTGGAATTATCTAGCTTTAACATTACTATTCCACACTTTAATATTATTAGTTTTTACATTAATTTGGCAGTTTTTTAGGTGGCATCTATTATGTATAAAAACTAACCCACTGGAAGTCGTTCAACATAAGTAGTTTCTTTGGTTATCTGAAAATTAGTAGACTCTATTGGTGCTAGAGTAGTTCACGCATACGTTCCCAGCTAAAATGTTTCAAAATGTCAAACATTTATTTTCTGTTTAATTTTTTTTACTGTGTATGTATGTATATATAAATATATGGGAAAAATGTATAACTGATTTTTAAAAATAAGCCAATTCTGCTGTATGTCAATTATGTATCAAAAAACAACTACTCCTCTGGCTATATGCCGCGACAGGCATTGAATTACATCTGATACTTAATCGTGTATAATACCCCATTTCGGTTAACAATATGCAGATGCTTGTTAAGTTATATTTTCTTTAAAATAAATTATGATCACTCACGAGGTTTTATTTTTTTTTAAAGATTATATTTGTAATATCATTTAAAGTATTTTGGTGGTAAAACAATTAAATATGTTAATTTTTTGCACAAACATTTTCTTGGTTCGATTTAAACTATAATTTTTTTATCAGTGCCCCGTCATATCACTGTTAATAATGTGATATCACAAACCCACCAATACAAGAATCACCGTCATTAGCAGCTACCTTTCCTTGAACTTCTCTGTTTAGAAAGTAACCCGTAAGATTTCTCTTCATAACTTTTACAAAATATTTGTTGCTATCATAAAATTAATAAAAATTTAATGAACTCCAGATGATTTTTCCTAAAATACAGATTAATAAAAGTGTGAAGGAATGGAATAAACAATATTTTTACTAATTTAAAAAAAATTTTAATCACAAATTTTTTTTTTCAATTTATTACAGATTATTTAGGTAATAATAAATAATTTTATAACACTAGCTATTTGTCCGTGATTTCATCCGAGACTTTTGTATTGGGAAGAAATAGGAAAAGATTAAGTGAAAAATATTGCTGTTCATGTTACCAATACGGATTAAGTCATAACTATATCATACAACATATGAATAAAAAATATAAATGATTAAATTCCAAACATGTGTCAAGTTTTTAATGTGTATAAAAAGCTAGCCTTTTATAAATAAAGACATCTATTTAATATCAGTTTACTACTTTGGCAGTGAGGCGCCAATATATTCAAATTAACATAATATTCAACACCCCCTTTTCCCAATTTCTGGATTTTCCTAGCCAAGCTGATGTATCACAAGTTAACTTAAATTGATACAGGATGGACAAAACGCAAAACTTGTTTCATACTTTCATAAGTAATTCTAGCCGCTCGATTAAATAATAAAAGCTGAAAAATATTTGTTGCCATTTGTTTTTTTTTAATTTGACGTTAAAAACTGTAATAAATATCCAAGTACAATACCGTATGTTAATCTAATTTATCATAACGTTTTGAACAAATTGTTTTGTTAAAATGCCTCCAACTGAACGTAAAAGAAATGAAATTTTAATGATAATTGGTGTTGGCGATAGGATGCGGACTTAATAAGAGGTATGCACATTATTTCATTAAATGAATCCAGATCGTGAACGTTTATTTCAATCCACGGTGAGGAGAAAAAAAAAAGAAATACAAAGAATAAGGACACGTTGAGGATGTACCGAAGTAAAGTAGACCTATACTTAATGCAAATAATCAACAAGATTTAATTTTGTCAGCAGTAGATGATCCAAAATGTACAGTGCGCGGATTATCTAAGGATTAGGATATTGGAAAGTATTCAGTATAAAATATTTTAAAAAAGGCAAAATACCATCCTTATAATGTACGAAACATACATGAGTTAGCTAAAGATGACTGTGATCGCAGAACTGAATTCTGATATTGTAAGAAATACATCGATATTTTTTTGAATGAAAATTGAACAGGAGAATTCTATTTGGATTGTCTGCAATATACATTAATTCCTGATTTGACCCATCTTTTCCCTGATATCCAAATTGCCAACACTTTAGAAGAAGGGGAACGGTGAAATGGCCCGCTAGATCACCCGATCTTACCCCATTAGTCTACTTTTTATGTGGTTATTTAAAATCCAAAGTCTATACCAACAGACCTGACAATATCCGTGATCTAAAAGCCTGGAAATGTAGAACGTAACACCCGCTATGCTGCAAAACGTGCCAGGTTAAGTCATTGTTAAGTGGTCGATAAAGATCAATTTAAACATTTAATGTAAATTTTTCTTGCTTTGTTATTTTGTGGATATATCCAATAAATTGTCCTTAACAACTTTTTTTCATTTTTGTCCACCCAGTACAAATTTAAATCAACTTGTGATACATTTTTGAAATCAATCGAAAAAAAAAGAGGTGTTTCACTCAAAGGTTATTCACCCGGTATGATTAATTATTCTTTTAAAAAGTAGTAAATTAAAATCAAAAATTGACCTATTTCGGGATTTTTTTATATTACTGTTTATTTATCTAATAATGAATTTATGCGTTACTTTATGGACGCACTGTATATCCCAGTTTTAAGTCTAGTCATATACTAAACACAAAAAGTTTCATTCAATTTGGTCCAGTAGCTTTTGCATGATGACCATAACCTCTTATTGTAAATATCTTTGATATGCAGATATTTTTATAATAAAAGAGATTTGTGTGGTGATTAATAAATACCAATTTGTACATTTTTACGGTCGTTCAACAATTTGGTTAAAAATAATAATATAATAATAGTTATTGTACATATGATTATAAAGTTATATTTCCATAATTAATGAACCTTTTTTTCTAGCGTTTAACTGTAGTAATTAAAAATGTAGTCATTTAGAATTAAATCAGCAGTTTACGTAGACAATTTTTTTAGAATTTAATTAAATACTTTTTACTGACAGGACTAATTTTTGGTTTTGTATTTATTTTTTGTACTTTTTTTTTATTTCAATAAAAATAACCCGTTCGAGGTCCGATCATTTCTTAATTGCACAATCGGCAAAATGTTAAACTAATAATGATTATCTGCCAAAACATATTCATTTGAGCAACTCCGGATAAGCTCATTTCGCGAAATGTGTAAATCAGTTTAAACAGATTCCGAAATAGAATATATTTTCGGCAACGGATCATATCGCGAATTGAGTATTTATTTCGGCGAATTGACGAATTCGGCATATGAGTCCAAAAAATATATTCCCTAGTTTCTTGACCACATATATTTGTTTGTTTCAATTTCTCGGAATAAAGGTCTGAATTTAGTCAATTTTTTTGTTTTTTACTTTCATTTAACGACGTTAAATGGATAAAAGATCGGGCCAGAAACACTGCATACAGACTAAAGTGGAGGAGCAACGGGATTGGTCACACCAAGATCGAGGCCCCCCACAAACATCCCTTTACAATAAAATCTGACAAAATTTCGAAAAAGACCTTAATAGGTAGAAACTATAAAACAAAAATACCAACCAGAAAAGACTGGTTGAAGAAAACACCATTGACCAGCACAGGAGTGAAACGATAGTACACTGATGGATCAGGGTACCAGGGACGCTACGGGGCAAGTGTGTTTGGAGCATCCTGCAACCACAGGGAAAGCATACCCCTGGGGAAATACGCCTCGGTCTTTCAGGCTGAGGTCTATGCTATACTCAGGTGCGCTACACACCTGACAGAAATCAGAGTGACCAACAGTGAGATTGATATTCTCACTGACAGTCGCGCGGTCATCGGGGCCCTCGTGAGTAACACCACAACATCATTGGTGGTGTGGGACTGCATGCAAGCCCTCACTGAGTTAGCGACGGTAAACAAAGTCACTCTTACATGGGTTCCTGAGCACACAGGGATAAACGGCAACGAGGTAGCCGACGAACTGGCAAGAAACGGGACCCTGGTGGAACTAAGAAGCCAGTTGGTCGAATTACCAATTGCCGAAGCAAAACATTTACTGAAACTAATCCTTGAACAAGAACATATTGCTTAGTGGAATGCAAATACTTTCTGCAGAACATCAAAACAACTGATGAAAAGACCTCTCCAGAAGAGGGCTGACGCACTCTGGACGATGGACCGTAGTAGACTAAGCAGCACGCTTGGCCTGCTCACAGGACACATCGCACTAAGGGCGCACCTCTTCAAACTTAAGCTAGTGGCCGAGAAAAACTGCCGACTATGCGGAGAGGAGGAGGAGAGCAGTATACACATTCTGTGTCAATGCCCGATCCTAGCGGGGTACAGGTA
This sequence comes from Agelastica alni, assembly GCA_950111635.1. Lineage (NCBI taxonomy): Eukaryota > Metazoa > Arthropoda > Insecta > Coleoptera > Chrysomelidae > Agelastica > Agelastica alni. The sequence goes on from OX467717.1 coordinate 29,251,897, forward strand.
TCAAACCTGGGGCCGCATGATCATGGATCCAAGTGATCTAAAAGATACAGGGCCAATAGAAATCCTGTGGTTTGCCAAAATCAGCGGACTAGAATTCTGATGCCCTGAAGACACAGCGGTAGTCACAAAGGATCAAAAGATCTAGGTGACATAGGTGCCAAACAAAGGCCCAACCGCAAGATTGTTATGTAATGTAATGTACAACGTTTCGACATGGTTTTTTGTTATCCCCAGTTTAAAACTAAATACTGTTATTTTAACACAATGTAAAAATATTTATAATACATGTAAATACAGTATTTCATCTATAAACATTCCATATATATTTTCAGCTCTGTGTTTACTTGAAGGTATGTGACAATCCTTTATAAACATTATCAATGCTAAATTAGAGTCCACATTCGTAATCCTAATGCCAAAAATCGTTAAATTGCAAATTTTCAAATAAAAATTTTAAAAATCAAAATCCACATTTAATCTTTAAACACCCGGACTCCCGGAAACCAGCAATATTTGTCTTCTTCTTCTTCTAGGTACCATGACTTTTTAACGATACGTGCACAGAGCCTTACATTTCATTAATATTTGTGTAATATGTTGGGCAGAATCAGCATATTTTGAGGTCTAGAATCTTTAATTCAGAGATTGGACATTCTTATTGAATAAACCTGTATAGTTGGCACTCCTCCAAGAGGTGTTTTTGTACTCTTATTCCATCTTATTTTTGTGTGTGCTAGGACATGTGTGTGGGGGGGAAAGTTCTGAAGCAGTGTTTTGGCAAAAAAAAAATAATAATGTCCTTTTTTAGTTGGGTTGGTAGGTATTTTAACTCGCGTGAAAATGGTGCAAACAAAAAATGTGGGTAGCAAGTAATTTACTTCGAAAGTGTTTCCCGATTGCGAATTATCTAAATCCATCTACAAGCACATAATGAATCGCCGATTATCAACAATCGTTAGAAATAGTTACCTTATAATAAAGTAACAGTAATAAAACAATATATTAGCGATCGCCGACGTAAAAACGGCCTCTTCTGAAACAATATCTCTCTGTTATAATGAACGCAGCCTGCATTCTTTTTATTTTTTCCTCCTATACCAGATTAAATGCTATTTTTAAAACTGCGAGCAACATTTTCAAAGTTGAGTTAGGTTATGGTTTTATGTTCGGCCGATAAAACCTTAGTTGTTGTGAATACATCGCACGTCGAGTGCAGAACTGGTCTACCGCAGGTTAATATACTTTGAAAAAGCGAGTCGTTTAAAATAAATAAAAATAACAAAAAAAACGCTTAGTTGTTTTGCTTGCCATGTAGAGGGCGTTCTATTCTATAAGATGTGTGAGCGCTGGCTTGATATATTGCGGAGGAATTAATGTTTTTTTCTCTTCTTCTTATTTTACTCTTTGCTTTGGGATTGTCGTTATAGGAGATTTGAATTCTGTCTTCTGACGGGTAGGTGGGCATGCGATAGTATAAATTATTGTTGTGTGACAAAAGGCAAATTATTTCTTATAAATTATTCTTCTTCTCGTAGTTTTTCGCAGACCTAAAATCCTTAGTTGAGAAATTGACGATTTCGTACATAGTTGGAGCCAGAAATAGCTATTTCTGCTTCACAAATTCGGCACCCCAATAGGTTTAGCTGTCGGCTGGTACAGCATATATATATATATATATATATAGCATATATATAATATTATAAAACGTTTTTCTAAAAATCCAATTGCTTCGGAGTAACAAATTGCAACGTATGACTGTTTTTTGCAGTTTGACAACCGTGCGCTTGAGTATTTATGAATGCGGTGTATTTGCGAATATTTATAGATATATTAATGATACTAATATACAGGGTGGCCAACCCAAAACGAAACAGAGCCATTTGCAGGAACCTCTTCAATTTTTTAGAAAAACGCTCAGACCCGTCGATTTTCGATTTTCCAGTATTTTTGATTACACTACTTTTAACCCCAAGGGAAGGTAAGAATTACCCCAAAAATTTTTAATGGCATTGGGGGTCGAATAAGGTATCTTTTGAAAGCTCTGACAATTCTCTTTACAAGAGTCTTTACATTTTACATTTCCTCCCAATACTTAAAAAAAATTACATGTTAAAATTCCATTATTTTAGTTGCTGGTAGAAAAAAAGGACCCACCAGTCTGTCACCGCAAATATCAGCCCATACATTTCATTTCTCCGGCTGCTGTGTATGCACCTCGTGAAAAACTCTTGGGTTTGGATCGGACCAATAGCGGCAATTGTGGCGATTTACCGTCCCGTGCAAGAAAAAACTAGGTACTAGGTACTAAATTTATACCATTGGCTTACTTAACTCGAATGAATGACATTTTTACCTTTCGTGATTATTTGCAGATAAGTTACATACATACATATAGTCACGCCTTTTTCCCGTAGTGGTAGGCAGAGACCACTTGCTACGGTTCACATGTTTTGCCTCCTCTACTTTCATCAGTGCTCTCATGCATGCTCGTCGGTTGTTGGTACTCTTGACCTGGCCTTTTTTCAAAACTATGTTGATCTGATCGAGAAAGGCCAGGCATATAAGTTTCACATTTAAAACCTAATTTCTCAATAAGTAATAGGTGGAATTTTAAAATTTAAAAACTATTTTATAAAGAATTGTAAAAGCTTTCAATAGATATTTAAAAATTTTGGGATAATTCTTACGCTCGCTTGGGGTTAAAAGTAGTGGAGTCAAAAATAACGGAAAAGAGTGTCCTCCTTTAATCAAAAATCGACGGGTCCTAGCGTTTTTCTAAAATGTTGACGAGGAACCTGCAAATGGCTCTGTTTCGTTTTCGGTTGGCCACCGTGTATAATTATAAAAAAAAAATTATCTCTTGCTTCAACTATATTCTCTATAATACACGTAGATGAAAGGACTAAGCGGGGTAAATTCTCGTCAGGACTGGGTACTTTAAAACCTGTAAAGAACCAGCTAAATTATCAGTATTATTGAATATTTTTTAATCTTGGATAATACCATATTTCTTCTTATTAATCAGAATTGTAAGTAATACATTTTATTAACGATAATAAGAACTAAAACAATAAATGAATTCTTGAAATGAAAAATAAGTTTTTTTTGCAAAACTTGCTAAAGTAAAAATAATTAAATATTAAAATTAGCATAACTCCGGTGAATCATCGTAAAATCATATAAAAAAAAAGTCGACGATCCCATCGTATTGATTTTGATTCATATTTCCTTGACGAATGATAATTTTATTACGATGCACATTTTATAAATTGATTTCGTTGTGCATATGCACTTTTTATATACAAGGCCATCGTGGGTTTGTTGCCATTGCTATACTTGAATATGTTTATTTTTAAAGTCTGGATTTTTCAAGAACGCTTCGTACGTTGCATTTTATTTATTTTTAACATTAATTTGTCAAGGTAGCTTTTATTTTCTGCAGCTTATCTCGGATAAATATCGGTTGAAAACACTAGATCCGTTTTCATTGTGTTTCTAATGATGTCATCATCCTCATTATTAAAATCTTTGTTTATTCAATAGTCTGCGAGACAACATTCATTTTTTTATATATTTTTAAATTAAACACCACCCGAAAACAAAAAAAATGAACTTCTTTACTTGCGTAAGAAATTGCTGCATATTTTGTGTATAAAGAAATTTTTCAGCGATTCTATGACTAATAATGATCCAAAATACATATATATTGGCGATTAACTTGGATATAAGCTTATTGTATGACTGAACAGCTGACATACATTTTATAACATTTGCGTAAGAAATTGCAGCATTTTGTATACAAAGAAAATTTTCAGCGATTCTATGACTGATAATGATCTGAAATACATAATTATTGGCGATGAGACTTGGATATAAGCATATGGGAGGTTGGTATGACTGTTGTAAACAGCTGACATACATTTCATGACATTTGCGTGAGAAATTGCAGCATTTTTGTGTACAAAGAAAATTTTCAGCGATTCTATGACTGATAATGACATGAAATACATAATTATTGGCGATGAGACTTGGATATAAGCATATGGGAGGTTGGTATGACTGTTGTGAACAGCTGACATACATTTCATGACATTTGCGTGAGAAATTGCAGCATTTTTGTGTACAAAGAAAATTTTCAGCGATTCTACGACTGATAACGATCTGAAATGCATAATTACTGGCGATGACACTTGGATATAAGCTTATGGTATGACTGTTAACTATTAATTTGTAAGCTTACTTTAAACGAAATCTGTTAAAAGTACTGCACAAAATTGTTTATCTTTTAACAAATTCTTTAAAACTGTAAATCTAAACGAATTGTACCTATTAATAGCTGTCATTAACTACGAGACAAAATATAGAAATAGATAAATTACTTTTATACATTTTAAAAAGCTTTATCACGTTGTTCAATAGGTCTTGAAATCTAGCAAGTACTAGAAGAGAAATAAAATATGTACGCTGTGTTTCAACTTGACAACATTTAACATCATATTTACAAAAATAAATAAATTTATTGACATAAATATTTTAACACAATTCAATGGAAACAACAACTAAATCAACGTCGATCTATCAAATGATTGACGTCTTTTAAAAAAGCCGAAACGTTGAGACAGGGTTTTTCACGTGTATTTTTATTTCACACGAAACAATCCCATTTGTCCGGCGGTCGTTGAAAGTGTTTTTAAAGAAGCAAATGACTGGTTTTTAATCAACAGTTAATTTTTAATGAAGCGCGCTCGATACAAAGGAGTTGAATAAATATTTTAGTAAATTGTTTTTAGACAAAACTTAAGAGACGGTAACGTTTACAATACTTGTTTAATTTTGTTACTTTCGTGTCTATCAACGGAAATAACAATAATATTTTTCACGTATTTTTGAATGCCGCAAATAAAAATACAAGTAGAATGATTAATAAAGGAAACTCCTTCCTTTATTGTTAATATTTACAAATAGATATTCAATACAAATAGATGTCATTGGACACCCCGATAGAAACGAAAAGCAAATATAATTATTTCTGATTCTCATACAAAAGATATATATGATATAAAAGATATATATGATTCGGGGAAAGCTTCACCTGCAAGTCTTCCGAGTATCGGCAAAACTTGATTCAATTTATATAGTGGATTTGTTTAAAGACCCATTTACGCGAAAAAATGTTTACTTTAAAGAAAATTAACGAAAAATAGCTTTTCTTTATGATTTGTTTACAATAAACGCATATAATTAGTTTGCAAATAAAATAAATGATGTCTTGCGATGTTGCAAAAAAAAATAATGAAAATAAAGACATAAATATCCAACCAAACGTAAAAAATTAAGAATGCACTAATTGAATGACTTTAATTCTTTGTATGGCATAGAAATCGTCATATTAAGGAACTGGACACGGCATAAATCGGACGTTACGTGAGACCGCGTCTTTGTCCGACAACGCTCGAGACCATAAATAGAAAGAGACAGAATAGTACGGACACATGTTTCGTCGTGTATCGAAGCGGTGTTAGTTATAGCCCATATAAATTGCTAGATACCGCGAAAAAAGAAGTCGCGGTTTTTTAATGGGGATTTACAAGAACACTCTGTAGAGAAAAAAACGTAATTAGATAATAACAGTGCATCCAATGCAGGTAATGTGGATTTTTCTCAGGATTCCTAATTTTATTATTTATTGTCTACGAGCATCTAAAAAAGAACAATAAAAATGATAAGAAAATTAAAACCGTTGCTTAATTTTTCTTGTCATTTTCCTTTTCTATGACTCAGCCGATAACAACACGATAAGAAAAACATACATTGACCAGCAAGCGCTAATAATAGTATATGTTTTTGTTTACATTTATTCATTTTCTCGCACTTTACATTGTAATTACATAATTTTATATTTATCGAATCTATCATGATGTAACTGAGTTAAAAATTATTAAAAATAGCACTATTTAAAATTCAAAAAACAGATAAAAAAATCGTAGGCAGTAATGATGAATATAATGTGAGATTCAGTTTAGTAGAGTCCTCGAATACATTTTAAGCATGAAGCCAATGCACTATCACGCATTGCTAGGTTCATCCGCCAAATCCTAGACACATTTTTTTAATTATAGTCGCCATTTTTAAGGAAAAAATAACTGCGGAGTATTCGCCATATTTTTTGATCAAATAAGACGAGACAGTTAGAAAAGTTGTATTCGTTAAACGATTTCCAAATGCGCAAATCCTGGTTATCTTAATTTATATAGTTTAAATAATCAAGGTTAATTTCCTCACTAATTCTATTAACACTTTTTTACATGTGGGTGGACTGCGACTATTAGAAAAGATTATAGAAAGGAAAAAATTGTGGACCCGCTTTTTAAAAAGTTGCAGTTCATAGTTTTCTGAAAAAAATGATTTTGGAAGCTTGTTTTATTCCGTAGCAGCCCTGCAAAAGAAGGATTCTTGATGGAGATTGGTCCTTGTGGTGTCAATATTAAAAGTAAATGGGTGAGACTGATCAGCGTGCCGAGTTCTTCGGCCGAATATGGCCAATGGTGGTACAAGAGTTTTTATTTCTCTGCCATGGAAATATCTGTAGAGTAATGACTGTTTTGCAACTCTTCTTCTATGTTTTAGAGGGTGAAGGGTATCTGTGAGAGTTGAACTGTTTATCAAGCGAATGGCTCTTTTCTGAATGGAATCTAGAAGACGAAGAGAATGCCTTGGTGCTGAACCTCAAATGTGCGAGCAATACTCCAGTAGAGGTCGGATTTGAGCCTTGTACGTCGTCAACAGTTAATCAGGAGTAAAAAACTTTCTAGCTTTCCACAGAAAACCTATCCTCTGGCTTGCTGACTTTGCGATGTTGCGATGTTCGTTGACAGTTGGCAGTATATCATAATGGATAAGAGCAAAGTATTAGTTGCTGGGTTAAATGGTACGATAGGATCCATTTAACGATAAACTTTTGCTAATACACGCTAAATATAAGACTATATCAGTGAAAAACGATGTAATGACACTTCAAGCAGAGGATCTTAGGAAAAAGAATGGATAATGTGTTTTATTGCCGTAAGATCGCATCACACTGTATCTCACTGTATTGATATGCATTTTATTGAATTAGATTTTGCACTTGTTATCTGTTCATTTAAATTGACCTAATTAATATCGAACAGATAATTATACGAGTGTCTTAGACCGTCGATGTATTATCAATATTTACGCGGTCCACACTACGCGGTCTAAACTATTTTCAACTAAATGACAATTAGTATAAGATCGAATTTTGCGTAAATATGAATAAACTAAATCGAGAAATTATATTTATGCTATATACTCGACAAATCAAACATGAATTTGTTATAAATATGAAAATCATTTTGATTGTTGTTTAGTAGTAGTTTGACAGCATTTGTTTTAACAACTTCGGATTGGTTAGTTTTTGCGAAAGTGCTGGTGCATGGGTCTGTGTGTGCGTTAAAAATTAATTAAAACGAAAAGTGAATGTGAAATATCAATAGTTTTACAAATAAAATTGTACCGATGTGTGTCAGTTAAAATGCTAAGATATGGTATTCTTAATTGCTAACTTCGACCGTTCTTTAGATTATTTTTTGTCGACCAGCCTTGCGCAGGAAATTGTTGTTACATCATTCTTGCTGGTACAATATTAATAATTAAATACTGCAATAAAATTAATGTGATGAAAGACTAGGTACTTAAAAATTACTCTTATCTATTCAACTTAATTAATTATTTTGAATAATATTTTTTGTTAAAAACGAAATAATGTAAGCAAAAAATTTGCCTCTCGTATTATCCTAACCACTTTACTTCCAAACGTATCGCTTAAAATACTTTTTTGTTAGAATACTTTTTTATTAGAATCGTTCACTGCATAAAAAATACTTCTATAGCTTTGTCATTAAAAATTACCAGGGGTTTCATCATTCTATACACTTACTTTTAAAGACTTTGACAACCTTATGGTCCCCCTTTCAGCTGGATCATTAGAGGCTACAAGAAGTTCTGTCAATCTTGATACATTTTTTCAAGGACTTTGCTTACCTTCATACTCCTTTCTTTATCTCTGTAATAAAGAATTACAAAAGGTTCCAATATTTTACAAGCATACTTTTAAAGACTTTGCTACAGGAAGATTTATTAATCTTGACAGGTACTTTCAAGAAATTTGCGTATCTTCACTGTACCTTCTCTAACTTTATCATATTTTTAAAGACTGCTAACCTCTATGGTCCCCACTTCAGCTGGATCAATAGAGTTAACAAGAAGTTATTTTAACCTTGGCACATTCTTTGAAGAACTTTGCTTACCTCCATAGTCGCTTCTTCAGTTTTGTATTTAAAGTTTAAAATAGGTTTTATCATTTTATAAACAAACTTGTAAAGACTGCTAACCTTTGTAGTTCCATTCTTAGCTGGATCATTAGAGATAAGAAAAAGTTCTAACATACTTTTAAAAAGACTTTGCTTACCTCTACAGTCCCTTCTTTAGTTCTGTAATTAATAATAAAAAGAAATTCTTTCATTCTTTGATAACCTTTTTCTTCAGCTACGTAAGAAGTTCTTGACACATACTTTTTTGACTCTTTATGTACCACAGATTCCCATAGCTTTTTAGATTTTTAGATGTACCAACAACACATTTAGATGCCCACGATATTTTCACGTACTTAATATCGTTATCGTGAAAGGACCCGTAATCTTTCATTTGGTTGATATTATCGGGGTGGTCGATGATCACTCTTTAATTATGTGCAACTTTTAACATTATTTTCTTCTTTATAAATAAACTATTGATCAATTTTTAGCGTTATCAGTTCTCAGCTTTTTAATTTTAAAGTTCAGCGAAAATGCTCTTTTTGTTATATTTAAAACTTTTATCTAATTATATTCTCGGCTTATCGAATATTTTTGAGTAATCGGAATTTATTTTATTATTTAAGAAAGTCCAAATTAATTTATTTGATTTTTTATTATTTCTTAGCTTTTTTATTACTCAATGATTTTAATGTACAAATTATTAAATTTTAATTTTTCATGCAATTAATTAATTTGAAAATCCAAATCTCTCTTTCTCTCTCTGGTCCATTTACCTGAGAAGAGATTAAGGAGCCATATTTACAGTTTCATGTAGGCCTTGGCCGATTAGATCTTTAGTTTGGTTCACCCATCTCTTGGGTGACCATCCGCGCGGGCGCTTTCCCTCTATCTTTCCTTCGACTATTAGTAGTTGCAGTGAGTCTGTCTTTTTTGCAATGTGGCCGATGTATGTTAAAAAGCTTCGGTTTATCTTTTTTGACAAATTTAGTGGAATATTTAGTTCTTGAAGAACAGATTCATTTGTACGGTGGGCCGTCTAGAGTATTCGTAGTAGCCGTCTGTATGCCCACATTTCGAAGGCATCTATCCGCCTGGTATCGCTTTTCTTGAGTATCCAGGTTTCTGCTCCATAAGTGGCAATAGGGAACACAAGTGAATTTAACAATCTTATGGTGCATAATAAATTTCATTTCTTCTACACTAGAAAATCCAAATAAACCACTGTTATTTCGCAGTTTTAAGTTTTCACTTCTGTCGGCAGTCTTTGGGACTGCCGATTTTTTTTAAAGTTATTTAGTTGTGTTTGGTTAGGATTGTTAAAGTATTTCTTTATTTAGTTGTGTCATGTCATAAATGGTTGCGGAAACCCAAGAAAAAAAATATATTTAGAGTCGCTGGGTTGTGAAAATAAAATTGCATTTAAACACCGCCAATTATGCATGGACTTAATAATACATTTTTCTTTCCTTTTGTGGAATTAAACCGCAGCATGTAAATAAATTTAAACATAGCCCGTTGATAAATATAATGCGAAAAATTGTCGGTAACTTGTATTTTATAAAAATCACCGGTTAAAACAAATAAACGCGTCGAGGACGGACGTGGGGGTTACAATGCATGAAATGAATGTAATTATAAAAAAAATGCCATAATTCGCGGGCATTGTGTGCATCTCTTTCAATAATTAAACGTTACCATTTCTGCCTAACTGACATTTAGATAAAAAAAATTTTAAACGATTCATTAAACCCTAATTTTATGAACAAAATTTACTTAAATAATAGCGAGTTCAGCAGCGACTCTTAACCCTTATGTGAGCAACCAACTTTTCCTACGTTGATGGGCAACCGGGTACCCACCTCTGTTTTTGTTCTATTTATTGAGTAGCAGTATAATTAAAATCCATCCAAACTGATTCCATTTCATAAATAAACATAAACAGAAGCTATTTGGGTTATTTTCATTACATATAGATCAGTAGAGATGTCTTGAATGGAAATTGGAGCAGAGGTTTCGAGTGCTCAGCGGGTGGCGGGTTTTCATGTTCGAGGGGTAGGAAGCTGCTTGCAATCTTAGTAGGGGGGGTAGTAGGGTAGCCTAACTGCGTTACTATAGAACTTACTACAGAACTGAGGCCCTTTGGAGTAGCTGCGGCTCAGTCAGGAGCATAGATAATATAAACAGCAAGCTGTAGATAGGACACTGTAATATATCCTGTTGAGGAATTAAAGCACCCTTTTTCGGCCTGAAAGAAACTAATATTAAAGAGAGATGTTTGACATATACTTTTGGCACCTAATTTGAATTTCATATTTCTCTGAAAATTAGGTTAAATAAATAAGCATTTGCAATATACGTTTATTTCACATTTTCAAAATTCAAAAACGTACAATTTTAAAGATATTCAGGAACAAGTCATAAACAAAATAACAGAATTCACATTGGTCACAGCAAAACATGTTTCCTTTAATAATTATGAGGTCTTTTACATTTTTCTGCAAACAATATGCATTTATATACATGTCTCATTATACAAATAATATAATAAAATAAAAAATAATACTAATGTTCTTAATTAAATTCCAAACATCCTAAACATCAGTAAGAAATAACTTTTTTTTGAGTTTTGTTATGACATACCTTGCATCTTTAAAGAATTTGGATACATTTTGTGGCAGCATTCGGAGATCTCTACCATTTAAAATATTACATAATTGTTTTTTTAAATAAGTATTTGGCTTTAGGTGTCAGATCATGTTGACGAGTAACATTGACTCTACTGCTGTTGAAGTACTTGCAATTGGAACAAATTGTAGACTTACCTTCCTCCAAAATACTTGAAGCAGGAAGAAACAGTGTGGGTAATGCAGTGTGCGACAACTTTCCATTAAATGTGAAATCTGCTTCTATGAAGTGCTTTCTGCATATTCTGCAGTTATCATACACTTTTTTATGGTCAATTGATAGGAGTCTTCTGTTGCCACAACGATTCAACCAGTCTAAAAACCGTTTTTCATCCTTATTTGGTTTGGATTGGTTATAATTAATTTAGTGTTATTGAGTGATTTGTACATAAGAATATTTGTCATCGTTCATCATGCAGAACCATTTATCACGTCCTGAAGAAGCTACACATCTTCTTAGCGTGCCTTATCCGTCGCGGACGTTGACTATTAACATGGCAATTTTAATTTTATTGACGGCATTTCTAAATAACTATATGGATGTTAGTCCAAACCACTGGCGTAAATTGTATAGCCATGAGCGTCTTCTCCTTCCTGCTCCTCTTTTACTGTTGATCCTTCCTTGAACTATTAACTGAAGTAGACGATATTTTTAATGTCACAGTTAGTAGAACTTTCTTTCTTCGTGAAAGGTAAATCTTCCATATTTAATTAACACTTAAGTACCTTATAAAATTAACAGTACCAAGCAGGAATGGTGTAATTTCCTAAAATATATCATAAACGTCGTGAAACCACTATGTATGGTTCCTACTCGGAAAGCAGTGCTATTAACACTGTAGGAACCTCAAGTAATACCAGTACAACTTGGACGAACCCATCGACAACGATGTCTTCTATGTACGCTGCATCTGCAGCAGCAGCGAGTCACCTACCGTTGTACCCGGGTTTCGAGCATGGACCTGCTACTTCTTCAGTGTATTCCCAACCTTCGATGTTCCAGTTTTCGCCTTACTCGGCGATGCATATGCCATTTGAATATCAACAGGTACAGAATAACGTTTAATATTAATTAATAGGTTCGTTGAAAGGTGCATATTAAGACATTAATTATTCATTTATAAACGTTGTTGGATTTATATGGATCATTAAAGCTCGCGTCGAAACTTATTTTTGGAATTTAAGCATACGAATTCGAGAGTAAACAGAGACTCTAATTATATATTTTTTAATATTTTAGTTTAAACATGTACCTACTCTTACTGGATTTTATCGAAAGTCAGTGATGCATTTACTAATTTACAATTTGTAAAAAAGTCAAAGTTTGTAGCAAAGGTAGACCAAAGTGTAGATAAGATTTAAATGAAGAAGAGTTTAGCGTTCCCAGGATGTTGCAATCATTGCATTATGTATTGATGTAGATGGTTTTTTATAACTTCGTCTTTCACGTAGCAACTTAAAGGTGCTTCTTTCTCGTGATTTTATAGACAATTGGGTAAAAACTGTACTCTTCCATAATCGCCCGGTCGTGTTAAACGAAGTCGATAAAAAAAAAGTCTCTTTTAATCAAATTTATTAAATTTAATGAAGTTTGGGGACCGTCTTCAAGTTGAAGTAGATTTGGAGAAGGCGAGAAATCGTCAGTCGACCTCGAGCGGAAAATAAAAAAAAAACTTGAAATCATAATGAAATATTAAAAGTGGAACATTATTTTAATAATGACGAATTAAAGCGACCAGGTATAAAAAGTGGGAGATCCAGAAAGTTGTGATTAAAAACGAAAGGGAAAAACGAAAAGAGTGGGCTAAAAACTTTCAAACAAACTAGAGGATTATTTTAAATTCCAATATCTGGGGAGGAGTCGAAAGTTCAAAAGACTTTATTTACATATTTTGTTTGATGTAGAACAATTTTTAATAAAAAATAAAGTTACTAAATACTAACAATTCGTAAATCATTGCCATAAAAGACTAGATTAAGTCTTATTTTCAAATGTTAAATGCTGTTAATCTAGAAATCAAGAATTTTTTTTTACTTTATAATTTTCAATTTACTATTTTAGTCTAAAATTAATACAAAAATGATTGTTAATCCTTGCGTTCTAAAACTTTTTTTTTAACTGTATATATAAAAGTATAAACAAACACATAAACCACAGTGATTACAATATGAAAACATGAAAACGTTTTTCTAAAAAGTTTTTTAAGTCTATAGAGAAATTTTATTTTATGACCGAAAATGTCAGGACATCTGTTAGTAGTAATATCCCTAGAACATTGATAATAGACGAGATAATTTTATGACATTCGAAAGTTCGTTCCTTGGTAAAAATCCGAAGGCGAAGGCTGAGGGCTGTTACCAAGCAACGTGCTTGAGAAATTTTTCAAAAAATTATGAGGGACAAAAAAATTTATAACACAAAGAAACATTTATTTATTTATTAAAAGTACAGTTAGTCAAAGTAGAATTATTAAAATTTAACTTAACATTGGATTCGTTGCTGTTCTCTACTATGGCACTGATCTATTACCACGCATAATATTTATGATCTTGTAGTGTTCTTAATCGAGATTTAAGTATGGTTTTATAGAATTTTGAATGCTATGACCAGTAATTTTCAGCAATTGTTGTTCTTCTACACCACTTTTTGACAATTCGCTAACAGCAGTTGATCTATTCGAGTGATGTTGTTATTTTTTATCGTTTACATTCAAGCCAATTGCATCAGCAGCAGATTTAGTCCATCCACTTATTATATTTCTTTTAACAGGTACATTATCGTATCTACCATTTGTCAGTTTTATTTTTCCAGTGTCGATTTGGTTTTAAGAACAGTCGTGGTAAGGTAATATTGTCGCCTCGTTTTGATAGCAGTTTATAAAAAAGACGTACAGGGCAGTTTTGTCTTTTACCATTGGAAACCAACTATTTACTACTTGTACAGCTTTTAGAACCACCTTTACTTTTTACTGAACACTGGATTGTATTGAATGCGATTTGTTGGAGAGTCATCATTATTCTTCTCGATATGAAAAAAATTCACCAGACAAGCAACTGCCCCTCCTCCTCGCCACGCTGATTCTACGGCAGCAATATGGTAAAATTTACGAATAAGACCTTCAGGAGTATTTTTATCCCATTGCAATATTAAAAAAAAATTCTTTGGGTAGGCATTTTATTACCAGTCGTTACTTTTGTTTTTCCTATTCAACAATTTGGTGAAATCTAGACAATCTTAACAATATCTCTTAACTCAAGCGAACGACAATGAACAAATAACAATATGGCTCTCCAGATTGACAGATATCAAAGCCTATGGTGGCTCTTGTGCATTGCGCAGATACGATTTCAGGATCTTCAATTGGACGAGTTTTTCGAGTGGTGGACATATGAATACTAGATGTCTAGTTTAAGGTTATGTCGGTGGTATTAACCGAGAGGCAATCAATCGCGTTGCTTGGGCTGAAAAACACGTGTTGTGGAAAAATGTCCAATGTGGTACTATTTATTTTTCAGACGAGTTAGGACTTGTAATTATTAGTACTGGACAATGAAGCACGATTGCGCAATGTAGAATGTAGAGGATATACAGTAATGGTTTGAGGCGAAGACAACATCGAAAATAGAACCGATCTCGGTTTGCTGCAAAGTTTTTTAAAAACCAATAGGTACATTCTTGAAATACTTTGACCAATTGTGCTTCCATATGTTTGTTTAAATTTATCAACTGCAAAACCTTAAATTAGCCGAACATTTCGAGCTCGGAATGAAATATCCTTAGACATTTACATTTATGTATTTTAAAATTAAACTGTCGGTTTTTCTTGCGGTGTAATGTTTTATTGAACGAGTTTAAAGCACACCGTGTATGGAAACTAGGGAGTATCTTCAATAAATAACCTAAATAAATGACGTTAGTATTCCTTTTAACAATGAACATCTGCCTTTTTATTTTTTTTCACGGGGCAGCACAATTAAAGTGAAAACGCGTATTGATCAATGTGTAGTACTCCTACACACGTTTAGCTATACGCGCCGTGAACTCAATTACTATACTTCCTGCTCGATTCACTTCTCTTCGAAGGTAAATTTTAATCAAAACCCCAACAGAAAACACTGTTTGTGATACAGGAACGGACTTCGACGTTTACAAAAAGCGGTTAATCACTTTTTTGTAAACTGAATCGATCCGCGAGAGTAACGTTACTAAATGACTGGTGTGCATAGAGGACGCCACTTATTGAAACTGTTTTTATTTATTGTTAAATCGAACATAGCTTTATGAACACCCAGAAAGTGTCAAAAAAAGGTACGTCTGGCTGTGCACAGAGAAGTGTTGGTTCCTACACTTATGTATGGTAGTGAATGCTGTGGAGATGAGTAGTCTGAGAAGTATAGCCGGAGTGACTCGGTTGGATAAAGTAAAGAATAGTAAGATAAGAGAACGATGTGGTGTAAGAGAAGATGTGATTACAAAGATAGATAAAGGAATGCTTAGATGGTTTGGACACGTAGAAAGGATGGATGAAGGAAGATTGACGAAACAAATTTATAAGGCGAGTGTGAATGGACAAGTCGGTAGAGGTCGACCTCGGCGAACATATCTCGATCAGATCAACATTGTTTTGAAGAAAGGCCAGGTCAAGAGTACCAACAACCGACGAGCATGTATGAGAGCACTGATGAAAGTAGAGCAAAAGATGTGTGTAAGAATCGTAGCAAGTGGAAGGAAGTGGTCTCTGTCTACCCCTACGGGAAAAAAGCGTGACTTTATTTATGTATGTACGTATTACAATGGGATTCTAGAATGTAGTTTTGATGAAATCAAAATAAATTATGTAAAATACCAATCGTTAAAAAAAATGTTTCGAACATTTTACAGAAAACAACATTGATGGACACTTACAATTAGGGTGGCTTCCCGAGTTTAAAAATGGTGAAGTAAATAAATTCGACATAAAATATAAATAAATACATAGGTTCACGAAAGACGTTGACACAAATACAAAAAAATGAACAAACTGATTTGTCAGTAAATTGCTTGTTTAAAATGTAAAAAAAGGCACATCAAAGAAATGATAATTGGAATTGGAATGATTTTTTCTATTAGATTGAAATATGAGGTGTAAATTTTCAATATCCGACCTTTTTTAACACATTTTGTTCCATATTTTGTTATTTCAATCATTTCGTTCGAAAGTATTTCTTTTTAATACTGTCTGTTGTCCTATAATACTGACTGAATTAAAGTCGAAAGTATGCATTAAAAAGTTCTGCAAGGCTAGTGGGATTTTTCATTGTTTTCACAATTTCAACTGTGTTCAGTCATCATTTGCTTAAGATACATATCTGTTTGCCCTATATTCACCTTCTCACACTCAACACATGGTATTTTGTAGATGATGTTGGATTTTAGGTCTTTTGGAGTTTTTATTTTGAGTCTTGCGAAACAACCTGTCAAAACAAACTCAATATGGTGGCTGAAGGCAAACAATGCTTTGGTGTTATATTGCTTTGTTAAATAATTTGATCTAAAAGTGGTATTCTTTCAAAAAAATGACTCTTACATGCCTTGTACTTGGTTTTAAAAATCGTTAAAACAGGGATGATGTAAAATTCTTCTTCTAATTTTTCTTTTAATTCTTTTTCTTATTTAGTCACCACGTACCAAATGCTTTTTTATAACACTTTAGACAGCTGTTTGCCATCAGACGCCTTATTGGGTCATGTAATTAACCATGATTAACTAACTGAAAATAGTTCGATGTTTTAGGCAAAAATCTCTAAGATCATACTTAAAAGTGCTTAACAATTTAAACCATTAAAGTTTTAGCACAAATTCTTAATAAAACAAACAAATTATTCGTTAGTTCTTACATACGAGTCACTGACAAGCGACACCGACAATGATGTACAAGAGAGACCGAATGATTGTCTATGTTGGGGTTGCAGGGCGAAAGAGGGGCGTAAGGATCCAGTTGGGTGCGTTCCGTGTTAATGCAATATTTAAAAGACCAACGAATTGATTATTTTGATTCGATTCGATTTACCTTACATTATTTCCTCAGATTATGATTTCTTTTTCCGAAAGAATACGTAAGGCCGGACCTGGTACATTTAACTATTGCCTATTAAACGGGTTTAGTTCACCCAATCGACGAAGCGTTACGAAAAAAATTGAAGAATGCTGTTTCTTCTAGGTAAATTTCATATTTGCATTCAATGAACAACTTTTAATGACAAGTAGATCTTTGCAATGCTCTTAAAAAGATTTAGATTTTAATTAGTGCACGCATTCTAAAGGCATTCCGCTTTCTTTTGTCTATTTCATCTTTATAATTAAGGCTATCATATTATTTTAGGAGGATTGCATAAAGCACAATCGACGTTAAACAATATGCAAGAGGTAAAATATTTAATCAAGAATGGCTTGGAATAAATAAAATATTTAAAAACACTTTTTCTACAAACGTCAAAAAATGACAAGGTTCGCGCATTGACAACAATATGCGAAGTGACTCTTTTTTTCATTTTCCTTCGTTACCATGACACCGTGCGCGAAGTAGTGTGCGAAATACTTACTTCGCACACTGCATGTAAACTATATGGGATTTTTATATTTTAACCTTTATGTTCCTCAATCAAGCAAAAATCCACGAAATCATTTATTTATTAATGTATAACAATAATCAAGGCTTTCAAATTGTGAGAAATTTTAACACTACCTAATTTTGTTTATTATTTACAATTTAACATTAATGGTGCAGCCAGTGCACGAACCAATATTTATTTCTAAACCAGATAACTCAGATTCAGCTCGTGATATCGTAGTTTTGGGAGTTGGAAGACTATCCATTTTTGATTTGCAAGCAACTGCCGTAGAGGTGACAGCACTTGATCCTGAAATTTCACAGTCTAAAATTTTATTTGATATTTGAATTTTTTTATTGATAGAATCTTCCACGTATCCTTCGGCCACAGTCTAAGATTTCCATCCTCCATGTCGTTTCAAAACACATATATCGGCCCCCGTATTAGCAAGGAGTGTGGCTGATGTTCTCCGAAAACAATGGCCCGTGTAGGCATCAGGATTTGGTAATTTTAGGTGTTTTGCTATTAAGCTAGGCATCTTTCCAATACTATTTATTCCAACAACTTGGTTAAAACATCTCTTATTTTGATACTTTAAAAACAATCGGCGACTGGTAGCATAACTTGGACGAAGAGCCGCATATTTTCGGTAAATGTCAGTATAATCTAAATTTGACACTGTAAAAATTCGTTGTATATTCGTTTTTGTATCGGGTACTTTAACAATCAAAATGGAATTTTTATCTTCTATGTCATCGAGCATCATTTTAGTGAGTTTCTCACGGCGGCAAGCACCCGAAATACCCAGTATTAAAACAACCTAAAAGGAAATCAGTAATTTAAAAAACACATAAAACAATCATCAAAAATCTACCTTAACCAGCAAATAGGTTTCATCATCTGCCTTTTTTATGAATTGTTCAACTTCCTCTCTAGTCAATACCTTAGATTTCTTAGGATGGTTTCCAACTGACAATTTTTTCAAATATGGAACCAACTTGGTAAATTTCTTAAAATCCACGTTTTCTTTAACATTGAGTGTTGCTTTCAACATTGAATATATAGCCCACAACGTGAAAGACTTCAGCTTCTTAGACTTCTGTGCAAAATATGCCAACAGCACATTTTCGGATATTTTTCTGGCTTTATTTGCTTCACACCACTCTTTAAATTGCTGATATGCATTTTCATACTGGCGCCTCGATTTCTCCGGTAAAAGATTTGAAATTACTGAATTGGCCGCATCTGTCAAGTTAGGTGGGGTACTGCTTACTTCATCGTCGCTCGAAATTTCCATTATTTTACAGTTATAAATATCACGCACGAAATTGACGCGAATAAAAAGTCACTCCAAAATAATTATCAAGAACTGTCACTTTGAAATAATTGTCAACAAATGCCATTTTATTTCCATAGTTACAGTAATTACTTGATTTGGAAAAACAGTTTAAGCCAGTTCAATACTATTTTTCATATTAAGCTAAGCATGTTACTTATTTTAGAATATTTTTGACGTTTGTAGAAAAAATTTTGTTTGCATCTCGTGCGTGAAATACTTTGGTGATCGAGAACTGATTTTTTTAACGAGGCGCAGCCGAGTTAAAAACAATAGTCGAGCATTTCGCACACTAGATACAAAAATAACTATTTTTTCATACCTCAAGATTCGTAACTCTAAGTGACAGTATTGAAAAATACTCCCAATTATTTTTAATACCATCTGAAAGTCCACAAAGAAGCGTGTTGGACCCATTACTGTGTAACGAATGTACCAACACATCGAAACATTTACAGATGATACAGGGACATTACAATACAGTAACAGTACCATCCATAATAACTCTTCTTCTTCAGGTGTCACTTCCTATACCTAGGATGCATGGTGTGTCTAAATTCATGGCCAAAAAATTCACTTCGAGGTGATCTTTTTGAGACCGTTAAATAAAATTATTACAACAAAGCAAAAAAAGAACCAAGAAGTTTTGTTATTTAGTACCAGTGGGGTATAAGAATATTTTTAATAGGAACTTAAATTTAAAAGGTCTTCTGGCAGGAATGTACTGTCCTTGAAAAATGCTCTATATAATTTAAAGAACGTGTTTTGCACTTATTACATCAACAGTCAGATATTATATCTATGAATCTCAAAAAGAAACGGTCATTAATAATAAAAAGTGAAAATTAAAGTACCCGAAAACTGCACAGACATTCTAAACGTCTGGCGTGATATATATCTGTAGTGGTTTTAGATATTGCTTTTTTCATTTAGTGTGAAACAGAAGTATAATGTCTTTTTTATCTCTTGGGACGACGAAGGAAAAGGGTTGGAACATAAATCATGATTTTAATTCGCGTGGACTGGTTCATTAAGCTTCAATCGAAAAAATAATGTCGCGGACAAAACAAAGACGCGATTATCATTAGTGAGTAATTTTTTTTTCTTTGCGTTCAGTTTTACTACAAGTTTTTTTTTTAGAATGTTTTGCTTAAAGTTAGATTTAAAAGAAAAGTGGGACAAAATAAATGTATATCAAAATATTCCACTCAAAAAAAAAATATCTTAATGTAGTTTAGGGCGTAATTTTGTTTAGTTTTGCTAAGTATTTTCAGAATTTTTTGCTAATGGAGCAATTATTTCTTATGTGTGATAAAGGAATGTTTAAAAATTTTGTTTAAGTTTGTCACGTTTTTATGGGGTTAAATTTGGTAAAATAAATGTATCTATTTATTAAACAAATGAAGGTTAGTTAAGGTTGGGTTAGGTGAATTTTAATCATTTTCTTTGGGGTTTGTTTGTATCCAGGGAGTTGGCTAAGAAAAATAATTACCTGTTTATGATAATAATGTGTTTATTACACTGACCTTTCAAATAATTGCTGTAATACCAAACAAATTAACATTTATTTTCACCTACTATCTAAAAATTTGAATCTTTCATGAAATTATATATCCAATTAAAACGGCCGTAGAAAGTTAATAAATAAAAAGAGAAATGTAATTGTTGCTACAATTAATTAACAAGAATAAATATATCAAACAACATTTACGATTTGCCATAAAATAAAAATAACCAGTTATGTTTTCATTTATTTCACACTAATTGTAAATAATATCAGCTTCTCGCTAATCGAACACTACACCACTTTTACTCACACTGCACTTAACTTCACGTTGTCTAATCCCGCTTTAAAATATCCATTGCAGATCTTCATGCACAAATCTGCTATGCAGATGCATGCCAGAGACCTTGCAGGACGTTCGGAAGTGAAACCTCACCAATGTCAGCAGTGTCTCAAATCCTTCAGCAGCAACCACCAACTTGTGCAACACATTCGTGTCCACACTGGCGAAAAACCCTATAAATGTTCCTACTGTGACAGGCGATTCAAACAGCTGAGTCACGTTCAACAGCACACGAGACTTCATACGGGTAAGTTATCGCGAACTTTTTCATATTTGTTTTTGTTGGTGTAGGTCGGAGGTAGGCGAACTCTCTCAGAGATGCTTCGCTGGCAGAAGCTTGTGATATTCATTGCTTCGGTAACAAAGATAAGGTCTGCTTTGCTTGCCTCTTTTCCCATCACTAGAAGAAAACGGAAATTTGAGTAATAAGCAAAGAGGCAAGTATATCAACCTTTATCCATATTTTACTAACAGTCATTATACCTTTTATAGTCACCTGGTGTCTTTAATATTTCAAGCATTTGTTCCTGCGGAGTCAAGGTTCGTCTACCTCTGGTATAGCTAACGTTGCTGTTGCTTAATTGCTTTATTGTCTTAATTAATAGTGTTAATAAAAACATTGTGATAACACTAACAAGTTAAAAAAAATCGGTGCAAGTCTTAGCAAGGAAATTTTTTATATTATATTTAAAAAAATGGAAGACATCCAAAATCGAAAATAATAGACGCATAAAGTAGTGTTAACAACTATTGATACTTAAAGCAGTTATCTTATTTATCTTATTCTTTAGGCGCCTTTTTAGTCAGTAAGACCCTTGTGCTTCCCTCCTGCTCCTGCTATCCCTACTATGATAATGCTGCCTTATAGGAGGCTAGTTTTCTTTTGACAGGGTTGGCCATACCTTTCTTCGGATGGCAGAAGTATACTCCAAGTTATGGTTATATCTTTGTTGAGTATATCAAACCATCGCAAAGTACATTCTCCACATTGTATTTTCAAAGCAATTGGTAGAAGCTTATAAAGCATACCCCTTATAATTAAATTTTTAAGCTGTAACTGTTTGAAAAGAACAAAATTTTTTATAAAGTCTTGTAAAAGACCACTGTTAAACTGTATTCCTAGTTAGTTTGTTGTGACATCCTTTCTCCATGGATTCTTTCTCTTGCAATCTCTAAAAGTTTTCTTCACATATGTTTTATTTTTATTTATTGTAATTAAAACATATTGGGTAGCCAGATCTAACAAAAAGTCCTTAGCTAAACCTTTGTTAAACACTAAAGACTCTCCTAGTGAGTTTGTTGTTACCTTCTATCTCCACTGGTTTTTTTCTTGCAGTCTCCAGAAATTTCCTTTACACATACATACATAGGTATGGTAGAGACTACTTGCTACTTTCATTTTTTACTTATTCTACTTTCATCGGTGGTTTTAAATATTTGCTCGTCGGTTGCTGATTGTTTTGACCTCGCCTTTTTTCAAAACAATTTTAATCTGATCGAGATACGTTCGCCTAGGTCAACCGACTCCACCGACTTGCCCATTCACACTCACTTTATAAATATGTTTCGTCAATATTTTTTAATCCATTCTCGTTACTTGTTCAAACCATGTAAGCATTTTTTTATCTACATTTGTCACTACATCTTCATTCACAATACAGCGTTGCTATGTATAATATTAACCATCGTCTGCAACTCCTTCTTAGATGATGCTAATATGACCTGATAAACTGTATAAAGGAAGCATTTGACGATCAAATCATTCTCAATCGACATGCACTTTATTTTAAATCATTTAAACAACCGTCTATGAATAAGTTAAACATCCCTGTTTAACACCTTTTTTTATGTTAAACCAGTCCGTTTAAGCTACGTTTATCGCATACATAGACAATATCGTCTACAATAAATCCATTTCTTACCACTCTGTCATATGTGCTTTATTTTCATTTATTTTTATCATGCTTTCATTAAAAGATATTGGGTCTATGAATAAGTTAAACATACCTGTCTAACACCTTTTTCGATGTTACACCAGTCCGTGTAAGTTATGTTTATCCCATACATAGACAATATCAACCACAATAAATCCATTCATTACCACTCTGTCATATGTTCTTTATTTGCATTTATTGTTATCCTGCTTTTATTAAAAGATCTAGTAGATCTGACAGATCTAACAAAAAGTCCTCTGCTAGACCGCTATCAAACAGTAAAGACACTTTTAGTGAGCCTGTTGTGACATCTCATCTACTTTTTTCTCTTGCAGTCTCCAAAATTCCCTTCATACATACTTTTTTTCATTTAAAGTTATCTTTTTTTTTAATGAAAGATAATGGGTACCAAGATCTAACAAGGATAGTTTTTTCATTGGCTTATAATAGAGTGGTGGCGGAACTGATTTTGTTTTAAAGATTTATTACCGATTTTGAAATTATAGACTATTAATTTCTTAATTAATCAAAAAAATGCTTATTTTTTTGAATACGAATTTAATGCGGAGGCTAGATTTATTTTTTAAATAATTGATATAAAGTTGCAAGATAAAATAAAATATTCTAATAATTTTCTGTAACAAAACAAGTATCGACGGTTTCAACTAAAACGGGTTTCTTATACGGTTCTGACAAAATAATCGTAAAACCGCAAGTGAAACGGGCACCTATATTATTTATTCATTGTTTTCATTATTATTGTACTTTTACTGCTAAGGAAATAATTTTTGAAAGTCGTAAATATCATTTCATCTCCTCTTTACTTATTCAAGCTCGCAGGTACTGCACACAAGATTTATTAAGTTGCAAATCAATCTCGATTGATTTTCGTATTAAAATTTTACCATTTACGTTTATGAAATATTATTTTGCATTCAATATTGTAAGTCATTTTAATCACGGTATCGCATTTCAACGTTTATTATAAATAAATATTCTTCGATTTATATTTATGTATTCGGAGTACCTTGTGATCGATAAAAATGAACGTCATTGAATATCCGAACCTTATTTATTTGTTGTATATTTCTTTATTATATCGTCCCATTCCTGTTCTTCTTCCTCTGGTTGCTGGATTCCCGAAGATACTTTTGGATTTAGCAGTCAATATTGACAAAAAGCAATACCGTATCAAAAAAGTTCACACGATATCACAGGCCAACGATGAAAAAACTTTTTTACTGAAAATACCTTATTCCTGTAGTTTTTAGGGTGCTAAATCCAAATATGATATTAAAAAAGCTGCATCACCCACAATTTCTTCGCATTTTATAATTAAATTGATTAAACTTTTTTCAAGTTTTTTTAACAAGAAGGTGATTTAATGTACTGCTCAGACATTCCTGGTGTGATAAATGAGTTTGGTATGGAATACAAAAAGGAAGACTGGAGGTTGTTTGTTGATTCATAGAAAACTAGTTTAAAGGCTGTTTTATTACACAATGGTAACATGTACGCATCTATTCCTGTTGGTCATTCTGTACATATGAAAGAAAACTATGAAATCCTAGAAATAGTGTTAAATCGAATTGGTTATTCTGCTCATGGTTGGATGATATGTGGTGATTTAAAAATAATATGCATGCTCTTTGGTCAGAAAGGTGGTTTTACTAAATTTCCATGTTTCTTGTGTGAATGGGACAGTAGGGCTAGTGATCAACATTGGTGCAGAAAAAACTGGCCTGTGAGGAAGTCTTTAAAACCTGGTGAGAAGAACATTCTACGCAAAAACTTCGTAGATCCAAAAAACGTGCTTCTACCACCTCCACATATAAAATAAGGTCTCATGAAACAATTTGTAAAAGCTTTGCCTAAAGATGGACCATGTTTCAAGTATCTCTGCCAAAAGTTTCCACGCCTTTCAGAATCTAAACTAAAAGAAGGCGTCTTCGTCGGACCTGACATTAGAAAAATGATGTTTGATGTTAACTTTGAATCCCCAATGACCTTAAATAAGAAAGAAGCATGGGTATCATTCAAACAAGTTGTTACACAGTTCTTGGGAAATGAAAAAGACCCAGAGTATGTTTCTATTGTAGCTAACATGTTACAGAAGTTTAAAAAGTTAGGATGTTTGATGAGCCTGACAGTTCACATTTTAATTATCTCCCGGACAATTTGGGAGATGTTAGTGAGAAGTAAGGTAAGCGTTTTCACCAGAATGTTAGTGATGGAAATACGTAACCAGGGCCGCTGGAACACCTACGTGATGGGGGACTACTGTTGGTCACTTCACCGAGAAGTTCAACGCTTCAAAGCTTCAAAGAAATAAGAGAAAGAAAGTATAGATCCATTCCAGTAGACAAGGGTATTAGCACATTATATCAATATTTTATGTAGTCGCTGTAAATACAAACCATGCTTATGATGTAACATAGTGTTTCATTAATTCGCTCGTATACCATATCTCTGCCGTCGGATCTGACGGAATCCCGCCGATTGTTCTCAAGAAATGTGCCCCTGAACTAACACCTGTTTTTTGCAAGTTGTTCAACCACTCTTACAATTTGGGAGTATTTCCGTCCAATTGGAAAATTGCAAGAGTACAGCCAGTCCCTAAAAAAGGCAAAAAGACCCTACCTAGCAACTACAGACCTATCGCACTGCTATCTATTATTTCAAAGGTCATGGAAAAAGCCATCAACATCGAGCTCATGAAATATCTGGAAGACTCAGGAATTATCAATGATAGGCAATATGACTTCCGCCATCAGAGATCAACTGGTGACCTGCTCGCATACGTCTCACATATATGGCAGCTATCTATTGAAAAGTATGGAGAAACTTTAGCTGTGGCATTAGATATCTCCAAGGCGTTCGATCGAGTTTGGCACCAGGGACTCCTCGCCAAGCTTCCATCTTATGGCTTGCCCCCTCAGCTGTGTTCTCTGCTTGCTAGTTTTCTCAAAAACAGGTCTCTCCATGTAGTGGTCGATGGAGTTTCATCTGACACTCTACTCATAAATGCTGGTGTTCCGCAAGGATCCATTCTAGCACCAACACTATTTTTACTTCACATCAACGACCTATTGAAAGCAACTTCATGTCCCGTACACAGCTTTGCCGATGATAGTACCCTCCATACCGCTTTCTCTTCCAGGGCCCCTATATCAGCCCGTGAAACCAGAAATGAACGAGGAAGAAATGTTAACAATATAAATATGGACTTAGCAACAATTCTCGAATGGGGATCCAATAACTTGGTAGAATTCAATGGAAACAAAACACAAGCATGTCTTTTCTCTAGAAAAGCCGATCTCACTGTGCCTAACATAACTTTGTCAGGAGTAACCATACCACTGAAGTCATCCATATCGATGCTTGGTATTACTATCAGCAATAACCTTTCCTGAGAAAATCACGTGAGGTCCATTGCCAAAAGTGCATCCCAAAAACTTGGTTTTTTGTTTCGTGCCAAGAGCTATTTCACCTCCAGTCAGCTGCTTATGATCTATAAGGCACAGATCCGACCTGTACTGGAGTACTGTTCCCATATTTGGAGTGCAGCACCTAAACATATCCTGAAGCTACTTGATTCTTTCCAAAAAAGGGCAATTCGTCTCGTCGGTGATGCCTCGCTTACAAACTCGCTCACTTGTCTGGAACACCGTAGAAAAGTTGGCGATTTGTCTCTATTTTATAGATATTTTCATGGGCGATGCTCTTCTGAAATATCAACAATCGTTCCTCCTTTGGCAGTCTCTTCGAGATTAACCCGTCAAGTTCAGTCTTCACACCCCTTCGTGGTCACTTTGGAGACCTGCAGAACATCACTTTCCAAAGACTCATTCATCCAACGAATTGCGATGCTTTGGAACTCATTGCCTAGGGAGGTGTTCCCCGAGGCATACAACCTCCAGAAACTTAAGAAGAACACCAACTCCTACCTTCTTTCCCTTGGTTCCCGCGATGTTCTCTGAACATTACAGGATATCCCTTTTCATGGGAACCAGAACATAAAAAAAAAATATATAGGGGTTCCCATAGTGGTTTACACTATATAATACAAAGCGTATTGCTGGATAACTATGGGTGATACAAAAAAGCTAAGGCTAGATTTAGATTCAGCACATAAAAATCTATAAAGATCAGCTATTAAAGTTAAAAAAAATTTCAAAAAATTTTTTGTTGTTGGCCTGTGTAATCCGCCGAAATTTAAAAATTAAAACAGATTCTTGTACCTTGTTAATAATGCTACGATAAAAAATTGAAAACGAAAAGATAAATAAAGGACAAAAGGATTAATCGGGATTATTGACTAATAAAATAAGTTTCGTAAAGCCACCGAGCGACCTTTTTATTTGGGACTTTTTAATCCAGTGTTTAAAAGTATTGTTGGAAAATCCCAATTTAGTTCAACCTTCGGATAACTTCTTTTGATTATACATTTTTATTTTTTTTTTATGCATAATTGGAATAATCAAACCATATAACGGCGGATTGTATACATTAACATCTTGCTTAGTAGATAAAAATAGTTAAAAATAGTATATTACACACCTAGTGCAGTAGGTAACGTTAGGTTAAAACGGTGGTTCGGAGGGAACCCACTTATGCCTTTTAGCCCGTTGTGATACCGTGATGGACGACGGTGCCTTCTCCCTCTACCGCGAAAACTAGTTGGAACTTTTAATAAAAAGCGTAAGGTCTTTGATGCTATCTGAGATATCTGAGATCAGATAAATTATCAAAGTTCGGTTGCCCTAGTATAAAAAGCCGTTTTCTGCATAGAGCAGGGCAGTGGCAGAGAAAATGTACCATTATTTCCTACTCTTCCTCATAGTGACAGCTTCCACTGAAGTCGTGTCGTAGCTCTGCGATCCCCATGCGCCGTGCATTAGATCCACCTGCCCAGTGTTCTGTTATGGCCTCGATCGCATTTCCAATGGACTCCCTGGATAGAGATAAAACATCAATAATTCGACGTTGATCTAGTTCAGGCCAATTCTGTTTCGATGATGGCATGCGGGTTTATTTTGCCACCTTAAGTTGGTTTT
The DNA here is from genome assembly GCA_950111635.1 of Agelastica alni. NCBI lineage: Eukaryota > Metazoa > Arthropoda > Insecta > Coleoptera > Chrysomelidae > Agelastica > Agelastica alni. The sequence goes on from OX467717.1 coordinate 29,279,682, forward strand.
TGATCTCATTTGCTGTACAGGAGGAGCCGGCAATTTGCAATCGGTACTCCTTTCTGAAATGAGACAGATACAGCTGGGAGAGTTGGTGCCCTCTCTTGCTAGCTCGGTTACCTTACAGTTGCCTGGTATGTCCCTGTGTCCGGGTACCCAGACAATGTGAACTCTAAATTTAGTTGCTAGCTCATTCGCGGCGGCACGGCATTGCACCGCTGCCCTAGAGGTCAAGTAGACTGAGATCAGTGGTTTGATAGCAGCCTGGCTGTCGCAAAGAATGGATATCTCGCTGAACTTTTGTTCGTTGCGGAGTATTTAGACAGCTGCCTCAGTAATGGCTGTCATTTCGGCTTTATACACACTACAGTAATCAGGCAAACAAAATGACAGGCTAGCTAAGGAATCTTTTGGGAAGACATCTCAATCTACTTTCCCCTCTAGTTTAGAGCCTTTCGTATAAAATACTGCGCAATGAGGTTTGACTAGATTCTCGGCCCAATCTTCTCTTGTAGATGTAGAATCGTTTCGAGGGCTTTTGTTGGGGTGGTCCGTAGACAGCCTGTGATCAGTAGACATGCCAATCTCTGGACTTTTTCTACCTTTGCACGGTTTACTCCCTTCTCTAGGGCTAGCCACTTTACTAAGAAATGTCTCAGGGTACATGTTTGTTGACCGAGGCGAAGCCCTCATAGTGACAGCTCCCCGAATTGCCTTTGTCTGCGAAGTAAACACGAGTAGAGGCAGTTCTTTTACAGTATCTACAAAGCGGTCTTTGTGATGTTATAGTTGTTTATTCATGTAGCAGTTTCCTACCGTTTACCTAGTTGGCACTTAGATAAATGATTTCGGTAACCAGCTTCTTGCTAGCTTGTCTGCCTCTTTTTTGACATTTACTCCCTGCTACCGTGATACCCACATCAAGTTGAGCTTGTTGTATTTTCCCAGTTTCACCAGTTTCTGATGGCTTTCTAATACCAGTTTAGAATCGAATTGCTGTCTGATAATGTAGATTCTCCTGCTTTTATAGGACATCTGCAAACATGATTTGGAGACAGTATAGAATTGCTTACAGCTCTTATAATTAAATCTCTCCAAAATATACAAATTGGAAAATAGTAGCTTAATCTTGTATAAAATGTTTAAAATACACTTACCTTACTGATCTACAATGTCTTCTTCTTCTTCTTACGTTAGGACTACGTCCTGTGTTTGCCTCAAAGGTTGCCCAAAAACAATTGGGACGATGAAGACCAGCTATCATACCATCTTTTTGGTGGGCGTCCAGTTGGGCGTGGTGTGTTGGGCCGCTTCTCTCTCATAATTTTTGCCAGCCGGTCGTTTGGCATTCTGCTAACATGGTCTATCCATTCTCTTCTTCGGTTTCTTGCCCATCTTACTATGTCTTGGACTTCACATATTTCCCTTATCTCTTCGCTTCTTTTATGGTCAAGTAAGGTATAGCCAGTTATCGATCTAAGAATTCGCATTTCCGTTGATCTAAGAAGTCGCTTTGTAGTCGTGTTCTCCGCTCTGGTCTCTATCGCGTATGTCATAATCGGTCTTACACATGTCTTATATATTCTGACCTTACTTCTGGTACTCATGTGTTTATTTCTCCAGATTATGTCTCTCAAGAATCCTGAGATTAGAGATGCCTTTGTTGTTTGAGCTTTTACTTCCTCCTTAATATTTCTAGTGCTAGTTATATTAGCTCCTAAATATTTAAAGGACATCACTTGTTCTACACTCTGCTCATAGATTGCGAGTTTACATCTTCTCGGTTCTTTGGATATTGTTAGCGATTTGGTGTGTTTTTTTAATAGAGAGTCATGGGCTAGTAAAACTTTTTATTTATCTAATAATTGCAATCTAGTACAAATAAGGGTAGCTTCCTCATCATGAAGTTAGCTGACATTCATAAGCGCGACACGTCGCTGGATTGATGCTAGCGTCTTTATTATTGTCAAATCCTTCGTTTTGTAACGGTCGTTACGTACATTTTGCCATCTATTTTAATTTAAGAACATTTGGAAACCTTGAAACGGCACAGATTTTTAAAGTGTCTCGCAACCGAAAAGAAGATGAAGTTCTTTCTACCAAATTAGTTAGAAAAGTAATCATAATGACAAAAGTTTGTTTTCGCTTGACACTAGAGCAAACCTTTGGGTTCAATCATTGTATTTATATACACCGCGCTTGTATTTTTATACACTGCGCGTCAGAGAAAACGGGCCACCCCAAAAATTTGTGAAATTAGCATTTTTTAGGATGAACAAATTTTCGGAACCTTGGAAACGATACAACAGTCAATTACTTGTCAAGCACCGATCGCCTTGATAGAAAATTTCGACACTTGCATGTACGTTTATGGTGATTTAAAAAGTTTTCTTTGGTGGTTTAAAGTTTGAGACGCGACTTTGTAATAAAGTATCCTTCACAGAGTTAAGTTTAAATCTTAACAATTGATGAAAATTATCAGAGCACTGTTGAGATTGAAACATTATTGGCGATTGAACGGGATATAGCGAGACGTATTATTGTTAGTCGTTCAACATTACAAAGAACAACACCAGCGCTTTTTAGAGACCAGCTCTTACCAACGGCAGCCCGGTACGGGTGCGAAACGAGAAACAACAGCTCGGGATGATCGCTTTCTCAAGATTGCTGCGCTGCGAAACCAAAATCAAACCGCTAGAATGCTCCAAAGCGGCCTTTAGCAAGCTCATAGAACAGCAGTCAGCATTCCTACTGTTCGACGACGGTTAAAAGAAAGTGGTTTGACAGCTTGCAGTTCAGCTAAAGGACCCTTGCTCACTGCAGATCACAGAAGACGCAGACTTGAGTTTGCCCGTGAACACATAAATTGGACAATTGATGACTGGAAAAAGGTATTGTTCACGGATGTGTCTAGAATGTGCCTTTATGGTAAAGATGGAAGAAATAAGGTGTAAAGAAGAGCCGGAGAACGGTATGCTGCCTATACTCGGTTACCAAGGGTTGCTTATGGGGGTGGCTCTGTAATGTTTTGGGCAGGTTTTCTTTTGAGGCACACACGGATCTCGTCGTGATTGACAGACGCGCGCTAATAGCACGACGATATATTGCAGAGATCCTAGAAGACTATGTGCTACCATATGCTGGGTTTGTTGATAATGGTAATGCTAAATGCATTATTTAATAAATACACAATACATTTATTACAACAAAAATAAGCTTAATTTAAAAAATTGGATAATTTCGAAATATTTTGGGGTGGCCCGTTTTCTCTGACGTGCAGTGTATAAATGCAATGGTTCAATGTTTTCAATTTTTGACGTGAACCCACAATAACTGTGCTAGTGTTGGAACAAACGCTTTTTTCAGAAATCATTTTTATAATACTTAATTTTAAATAGGACCCAAATAGTGTTGATTTGCTATAACTAACGAAAATAACTCAATTTTAAAAGAGGTAACTCCCCATTTTCTTCACATTATAAAACAAAAATATTAAGGAAGTTTTTTTGTATAATAATTGATATAATTTCCAAATTTTTATAAGTATACTATTGTTCTAATTAGATTTGGTACCGATATCATAAAGTATAAAAAGTAAACAGTTGTAATGGTTTTATTTATTTTAATTCCCTGCAGATCAATATCTGAAAATGAATGCAAATATCTATACTGGCTTATAATGTATGCACATCAGATTTAGTTCAATACCACTCGGTATAATATTAAGCAGACCAGTTCCACCAGTCACCAAATGTGAATGCAGTAAAGTGCATGCACTGACCTTGTCCTAATTATGAATAACTTTAAGATAAACGAAGGTAACGCTTAAAAATGCTGTTGTGGTCACAACAGACGTCCAAGATTTGTATTTCAAAAGAGACAACAAAGAATTTATTTTAGAACCAAAAGTACAACGTTAGGTTTATTTGTAGACGATCTGAAAGTGTAGATTAACTCTTTGTTGCGTTTAAAAATATCACCAGTATTTTCTTTGATAGCATCTTAGTAAAAAATATGTCATAAAATAGAAATATGTCAAAGCAAAAATGTGCAGCTAAAATAATATTCAGCTGAAGCAAATACGTGAATGCAGTTAAATTCAAGACACGTTAAAGTAACAACAGCAACGATACCTACAAGATAAGAAAAATAATTTTAATAATGTAATAACTTTTCTATGCAATATACAGGGTGTTTATAGATTAATGCAAAAAGCTATGATTTATTTTTTGTTGTAATTTAAAAAAGGTATTGGATAAAAACATTCTTAACTGTCGAAATCGCTTTCAGATGAGTTTATAAGCACCCTGTATTTATAAGGGTGTGCTTAAAAGGTTTGGAGCTGAGATTAACAAACCAATGAAAAGCTACAAAAATCTGCTTTGAGCGAACGTTTTCAAAATTCACATGACCAAAAATACGGTGTTCAAAGCATACATACATACATATAGTCACGTCTTTTTCCCGTAGGGGTAGGCAGATACCACTTCCTTTCACTTCCGCTACGGTTCTTACACACATCTTTTACTTCCTCTACTTTCATCAGTGCTCTCATACATGCTCGTCGGTTGTTGGTACTCTTGACCAGGCCATTCTTCAAAACAATGTTGATCTATTCGAGATACGTTCGCCGTGGTCGACCTCTACCGACTCGTCCATTCACACTCGCCTTATAAATTTGTTTCGTTAATCCTCCATCATCCATCCTTTCTACGTGTCCAAACCATCTAAGCATTCCTTTATCTATCTTTGTAACAACATCTTCTTTTACACCACATCGTTCTCTTATCTCACTATTCTTTACTTTATCCAACCGAGTCGCTCCGGCTATACTTCTCAAACTATTCATCCCCACAGTATTAATAATATTTTCATGCTTCTTGTGCCAAACCCAACATTCACTACCATACCATACCAGCCAGACGTGCCTTTTTTTGACACTTTTTGGGTGTTCATAAAGCTATGCAGTGCCCCATTCATTTGTTTTCCTGCCAACACCTTTCGCTCAAGGTCACTGCCATACTTTCCAACTCTCGTAAACTTTGAACCCAGGTATACAAACTCATTTACTTGTTCCACTCTTTCTCCCTTAATCAAAACTTCACAGTTAGTCATGCTCTTTCAAAAACCATTACTTTTGTTTTGCTTACATTTATTCAAAGCCTATTTCAAAAAAATACCGGCTCCTTTGATCTCCTCATTTAATACACCATAAATCGTTTAAAGCCAGAGGAACACTTTAAGCAATAAAAATTTAAAAAAGGAAAAAATAAACCAAAAAAAGTCTTTCTAGTTATATTTACAAAAAGAAAAACTTGCCTGTTCACAATGCATTTAGCTATGCTTGTGAATTTTTAATAAACAAATGCTCAACAATTAATATGAAACTTTCCAAACTTTTGGCAATCAATGTAAAAATGTATAATACCCTGCTAGATTATCAATTCATTTTAAGGCATTCATTGCAACACCTAACTATGGTAATTAACAATCACCACCGAGAAATTTATAAATTATATATAGGTACAGTGTGTCCGAAAATGGACGCAATAATCCGAATCCGAATAAAATATTAATAACAGATCAATCGGCTTTCAGACAAAATCAAACAGCTTTACAGTTGACAATTATATCGAAATGGAAACAGCCAAAGCTATCGCTTGGGATACAAAACTTTATAAGTTGACCATTTTATTTTATTTTTCTTTAATGAAAGTAAATGTAAGACGAAAGTAATGGTTTTTGAAAAAAAAAAGAAAGCAAGACAAACTGCGAGATGCTGATTGAAGGAGAAAGAGTGGAACAAGTAAATGAGTTTGTATACTCGGGTTCAAAGTTTACGAGAAACGGAAAGTATGGCTGTGACATTGAGCGAAAATTATTGGCAGGGAAACAAATGAATGGGTCGCTGCATAGCTTTATGAGAAGCCAGAACTTGTCAAAAAAGGCACGACTGTTGGGTTTGGTAGAAGAAGCATGCAAGTAAGATCAATGCTGGGGAGATCAGTAGTCTGAGAAGTATATTTGAAATGACTCTGATGGATAAGTAAGTGCGGAAAAGCATAGCCGGAGTGACTGATGGATAAAGCGAATAATAGTGAGATAAGCACACGCTGTGGTGTGAAAGAAGATGTGGTTACAAAGATAGATAAAAGAATGCTTAAATGGTTTGGATACGGAGAGAGGATGGATGAGAGAAGATTGACGAAACAGATTTATAAGGCGTGTGTGAATGAGCAAGTCGGTAGAGGTCGACCTCGGCGAACGTATCTCAATCAGATGAATGTAGAAAAAGCGAAAGACGAGTGTGGCAAGTGAAGGAAGGGGTATTTGCCTACCCCTACAGGAAAAAGGTGTGACTACATTATGCATATGTATGTATTTATTGCCAGTGGTAGAAAACGTATTATATTCTAAATCCGAGATATATCAGCAGACAACGGGAAAATCTAAACAATTTTGTAATTGATTTGATGTCGGAAGAGAAGCATAAATATTTACCCAAAAGTGTTTTAAATAAATTATTTATTTGCAAAAACAACAATATGTATATAATTTCGGTTTAGTAGTAATTATATTTGTAATGACACATTCTGATTACGCGTAATTTATGCAAATACACACACATAAATAATAAATCGAATTTGTTGGGCGAATAATAAATTATCGTTAATGTTAAGGGTTAGAATTCTGTCAAAATGCCCATAGAACATACATCCGAACAGCGTTGTGTTCGTTTTCGAAGAGGTCGTGCAATTTTCAACCTAAAATGCGTTTCGCAATCGGACACTTCATTTTCGAATGTAAATCAGTGAATTGGGTAAAATAAACGCGTTGGACGCATGTATTGCATAAAATCGAACATCGAGAGTGGACTCCGAGGTCCAATTTTCCCTGTATAAATGCGTACAAACTCGAAATGGGAAATCAGTGCCCGTTACAAACCCTATAATATTGTGCGAATTGAGCAAATGGCATTAAAACTGCATATATTATTATCAACATTGATCTATTTGAATCTACTTTTCGTGCTAGTAAATTTTACAGTGTCAATAAAAATTTGTTGTAGAGCTTGTGGATTTTTTTACCGTTTATGATCTTGAAAATATTTGCACGCACTGGCAAAAGTAACCAAACTGTTAAGTAAAAACCGAAAACATTGACTCAATTAATCGATTTGTGAAACTGTAATAGTCTAGTCAAACTTCACACTGGTCGGGTTGAATATTGGTTTAGTAGAAATTATTATTAAATAAGTAGATATATTTTTAGTGGGTAAATACGAAAATTACACGTAGGTACGAGGGCAGTTTGATAAGTCAGTGACTTTTTGAATTTCCCGAGCAGTTACTCCAAATGCAACAGTGCTGCCGTCAAATATAATCTATCAGTGGGCAACTCTCTAATATTGAGCAAGCTACGTCGTGCAGTTGGTGTTTGATAGCCGTTCAAAGCAGACAACCTCGTGAGTTTTTACGAAAATGGAAAAAAGTGAATTTCGTGTGCTGATTAAGCATTACTTTTTACGTAAAAAATCCATCACTGAAACTAAGGAAAGACTTGATAAATACTACGGGAACTCGGCACCATCAATTTCAATGGTTAAGAAGTGGTTTACAGAGTTCCGTTGTGGTCGTACCAGCACTAGTGACGCCGAACGTCCAGGTCGCCCAAAAGAAGTGATCACGCCGGAAATCGTCGATAAAATCCATGAAATGATATTGGATGGTCGGAGAATGAAAGTGCGTGAGTTGGCTCATGCTGTAGGTATCTCAACTGAACGGGTACATCATATTTTACACGAATATTTGAACATGAAAAAACTCTTTGCGAGATGGGTGCCGCGTTTGCTCACACTCGACCATAAGCGCAATCGTGTGACCACTTCAAAAGAGTGTTTAGCGATGTTCAGCCGTAATCCGGACGAATTTTTGCGCCGTTTTGTTACTGTGGATGAAACATGGATCCATTACAACACGCCAGAGACCAAGGAACAATCGAAACAGTGGGTTGCTCGGGGTGAACGTGGACCAAAGAAGGCGAAACAGAGTCTGTCAGCCAACAAGGTCATGGCCACAGTTTTTTGGGATGTACGCGGTGTCATTTACATCGATTACCTCAAGAAAGGTAAAACGATCACCGGCGAATATTATTCAAAGCTTTTGAACATATTCGACGTTGATTTGAAGCAAAAACGGCCGCATTTGGCTAAGAAGAAGAAAGTGCTGTTCCATCAAGACAATGCACGTGTGCACACTTGTCTAGTCACGATGGCTAAAATCCATGAATTGGGATACGAACTGCTACCCCATCCAGCATATTCTCCAGATTTAGCCCCCTGCGACTATTTTCTGTTTCCAAACCTAAAGAAATAGTTGGGCGGTAAGAGATTTGAGGCGAATGAAGAAGTCATTACCGAAACAAACGCGTATTTTGAGAGCTTTGAAAAAAACCTATTATTTGGAGGGAATAAAAAAATGAGAAAAACGCTGTACCCTCGTACTTACATAAAAAGTAAAAAAAAAAAAAATTTGTCAAATATTCATTTTATTGAACATTTTATTAAATTACAATCTGGTCAAAATAGACCAATAAGTAATTCTGTTCTAACCTAAATTAATACTTTTAAGTCTTAAACTAAGGTATACTCAGTAGTATTAATGTTCCTGTTCTTAACATGTAAAAATGCACTATGCTCTGCGACATACCGCAACTAGAAAATAATAATACTATTGCTACTTTTGCTGACGATACAGCTATATTATTAGTAGGTAAAAATAGTAAAGAAGCAACTGAAAAACTACAGACAGCTGTCAACAGAATAAATACCTGGACTAAAAAATGGAAAATCAAATTAAATGAAGCGAAATCTACACATGTCAACTTCACCAATAAAGTATGCCAACATATACCAGTAAATTTTAATAACACCATAGTACCATTTTCAAACACCGCAAAATACCTTGGTATAACGCTCGATGCAAAGCTCCGCTGGAAAGCGTATTTTAAAAAAAAAGAGAAGAACTTGGTATAAGATATAGGAAAATGTATTGGCTAATAGGGAGAAACTCCACTTTGTCATTACATAATAAGCTTTTGTTATACAAGCAAATATTAAAACCAGTATGGACTTATGTTATACAACTAATGGGGTGTACCAAACAGACAAATCTTAATATAATACAACGATTCCAAAATAAAGTATCAAGGAACATTGCTGATGCCCCTTGGTATATTCGTAATAGTGATGTTCACAGGGACCTGAAGATGGAAACTATTGAACAAACTATTATCAATTTAGCCAAAAGACACGAAGAAAGGCTTAATTAACATGTGAACGTCGAAGAAATCCAGCTTCTAGACAACACAGGAATAGAAAGAAGACTTAAAAGGACCAAATCATTTGAGTTAGTAAAGTGAAAAAGTTAAAATGAAACAATTTTATTAATACGTTATTTACAATAAATTTAATGGAATGGTTGGCAACTGAAATCATCATATTCTGATTTATTGTCAGACAGTTCTGATTTACTCTCGCTGGTATCTTCTCCAACATTTATTATTAATTCTTGCCCCTCATCATTAATGTGCTCTCTTTCAATACATACTCTTCAATCTTCTCTACGTAGGCATAACTGTTTTGCCAGTTTTGAATTGTCACTTGCTGAAATTTTTTTTCTTTTAGCTGCCGCACATCAGCTAGTTTAAATGAGACATTACAGGATACTAATTCATTCTTTACTAGTGCCCAAATGGGGTTCAGTTCCGGTTGGTATGGTGGTAAACGCAGTGTTAAAATCTCATGATTCGCTAGCAGCGCGTCAACAATAAATCTTTTATGAGCTGGTTTATGTTTATTAATTAATGTGTATAATAAAGCTTTTAAAACATTGGCTTCATATAAAATACCTCGTTCCATTATCCGTTGCTGCACCGCTGCTTTTTTTCATGAAAAATTTGGAAATTGATTAACCTGTACATTGTGGTAGAAAGCATTATCTATCACTAAAACGCATTTGTTTCGAGCATTAGGAATACATTTGTCGTTTAACATTACGTAAATTTTTTTGATTCTTTTCGTCGTGGTAGTCGCCTGTTTTACATTCCAACTCCACAAGATTTAGCTACTCTTTCTTAGATTGCTTAGAGGAATTGTTAGAGCTTGTTGTTCTTCCTTAGTTTGCATAAACTTATAAACATAAATTACGCTTGATATTGACTGAATTTTATGTCTATTTATTTTGTTAAATTTTGATGATAAAATAATGTCAAGTTTGCTCACTTAACCAACCGCAAAGTTTGAAAATTGGAAGTATTTTGTATTAAAATAAAAAAAAAACTAGAGATAGGATTTTCAAAGTAATTTGGCTATGGGGATCTGAGGTATCAGTTTCCAAAATAATTAGGGAATCCCTGTTTTACATGTTTCCATGTTCTTTTTTAACCTATTAGTTGTTATTTCGTTAAAAATTATATTTCGTTATATGCGAAACACAAAGTTAATAAAAGTTTGCTTAAGACTTGACTAACGTTTTAATGAAATAGTTTCTCTATTAAAAAAAAATAGACTGGATGCCGAAGGAATTTTATCGAATATTTAAATTAAGAAATATCTCATAAAATCGGCCTCGTTAACTTTTTAATCTCCTCCAGTGTCCCAATTTCCTGATAGCAATATGTTTCTTAATCACAAATTTATCAAATAATTAAATTACGAATAAAAAATAGTCTGTCCATCGGGTGTGATGGCCCAACTAAATATTGACCGCGCCTTTAATCGGGGATTCCCCAATGTTCGTCCGTTCGTCTATTAAACGTCCAGCTCGATTGAAAAAGAAAATATTTAATTTTCTTTTTTAATAAAACGATTAGAGGGCCCTGTTTATTCGAAATCAATTTATAACAGGGCGAGTTTTTGCAGCATTTTTTGCAGCTATCGGTCTCGACTTCCCTCTCAGATTAAAAGCTCCGATACATAAACGTTCAGTGATTTTTCGCTTGCTAAATAGGTTAATCGACATCGCGGAAAAAAGTTTAATCGGTGGCCGATCATTTTTCACGGTAATAGGAAAACTCGGAAAATTGGCTTTTCACGTTTCCACTGATTTTTTTAGTAGTCGGTTCATTTGATATAGTTTAATAAATCCTAATGTTTTTGAACAATTTTTTTTTTAATTAATTATTTAAAAAAATTAGGAAATATAAAACCATATGTATAAATTGCAAAATAATGAATAATTTTTGTAATCTTTACATATAAAATGCTTTGTCCTGAATGACTGACTGACGGATCAACTCACAGCCTAAACCGCTGATCGTAGAGACCTGTAACTTGAAGGGTGTGTTCTTTGTATGACGTAGGCATACGATAAGAAAGGATTTTCCAAATTTCTTCCCCTAAGTGGCTAAAAAACGGTGGCAAAGTTTGTATGGGAAACGTGATTCCTTAGTCCAATTTGCTTCAAATTTTGCATACACAATCTTTAACAGAATTGATGTAAGACATGTTTCGTATTTTATTAAAACTCATCGCATAACGGGGTAGAAAGTTATTTTGGGGGTGATTTGCATCGAAGTTGTTATCAATATTCCTTAGTGCTTTTGATTTAAATTAAATTTTATTTTGACACTTGTTTGAAAATTCAATCCGATTTCAATCAAAAAAACGTTGAACTCACATAAAAGCTTGGTGCAATGCTTTTCAAAATTGGAAACTGAACCTTACCAAAAATATGAGAGTCCATCTTAGGGGAGATGTTACTGTCGGACAGTTCTCAGACCTGTTGCTTAAAATAGAAAATGTTGATTTACCGGAACTGGATAATAATATAATTTAGGTACAATTGTTTTCACTGTAAAAGAGCTTATAGCTAAAAGTTACCCAAACATTAATAATATTCACGATAAACCTGCAGAATGGTTATGCGAGCGTGCCATCCCAACACCAAAAAACGAACAAGCCTCAGTCATAAATGAAATACTTTTGAGATCATTAGAAGGGGTCGAATATCAATATAAATCCGTCGACTCAGTGATAAACACCGATGATGCCATTCCTTATCCGGTCGAGTTCCTGAATATACTGAAGTCTCCCGGTCTTCCAACTCACATATTAAAATTGAGAGTTGGCGCGCCAATTATGTTGCTGCGCAATGTAAATCCACAAAAATTATGCAATGGCATCCGATTGCAAGTAAAAACATTGCATCGCAAAGTAATCGAGGCAACTATACTGACAGGTTGTTCTTGAGGAGAGTCTGTATTTATTCCTAGGATTCCCCTAATACCATTAAATTACCCCTTCGAATTCAAGAAAGTGTAGTTTCCTATCAAAGTCTGCTTCGCCATAACCATAAACAAAGCGATTAAGGTCAAACTCTTAAGGTAGCGGAAGTAGACTTGAGAGAAAGCTGCTTCCCCTACGGCTCAGAGTAAGCGCACAGAGTGGCCTGGTGATTTTAGCACCCAAAGGAAAAACAAAAAATATTGTTTACGAAGAAATAACAAATACAAATAGGTGTAGTATTTCGATTACGTTGTAAAAAGATAATAGTCCCGTGTAAATTACACCAGATCAAATGCCGAGTTTCGGGTCCATAAAATATATACAAATTATATTTTATTTTTATTTTTATTTAACCTTTAAATCCCTACACTACAATGAAGATTGTTATATTTTATAAGTATTCAAACATTTTAACATAATAATTTATTTGTTATAACAAAATTAGTAACGTAAAAAACCAATTAAAAATCCTATTAGAACTATTTTCGACTTCTACGCGGAAGAAGTAGCGAGCAAAACCTAGTAACTGTGTGATTGTTTGAGATATTTAATAGACTGTATTGCAACAGAACTTGTATTAAAAATTTCGATGTACCGACTTGAATAAATGAATGTTTTGTACTAACTTTTCTTTTGCTCTGTTTCCTACGTGATATAGAATTATAAATGGTAGAATAGCAGACAAAACTCTGGTTAACCCTTTCAGAGACAGCCTAATTTCTCCTTAAAGAGACCCAGGACTTTCATCCAGATGCTTGCTCGTAAAATAATAAAATACGTGACTAACGTGACTACGTGTAGTACGAGAACAATACAGACCTTTTTACATAAAAGAATCTTTAAAAAATAGAAATAAAATAAATATATAATGGTTTTAATATGGAGGGAAAAAGAGATAAGGAGAAAAATCTTGTATGGGAATTTTAGTAAAAAAGTATCCTACAAAATGTCGTATATAGTTGGAGCTGATAGTCGTGAGGTTAGATCTAAACTTATAATATTATAATTCTGCTTTCTCCAAGTAATCTTTCATTTACCAACACACTCGATGGTGATGGTGATGAAGGATGTATTTACTATTATTTCTTAGCAAATTTCCTCCGTTCTTTTCTATTTTGAGTCATGTCCTTTGCTTCGTTTCAGCTTTCCCTCCTTCGTATAACTAGTATCGCTGCTATTACTTTATCCCATGTCTTAATTTTTTCTTATTTTTTTACCTTCTTCTTCCAGTGCCTGTCCGTTACCGGACGTTGGCGATCATTCTGACAATAATTATTTTATCAACTGCGGCCCTAAATAGACCTGTGGTGAACGATGCAAACCAATATCTTAGGTTTTTAAGCCATGAGATCCTCCTTCTGCCTGGTCCCCTCTTTACAAGCACTTTTCCCTGTAGAATAAGCTGCAACAGACCGTATCTTTCGCTGTTTCTCATGATGTGTCCTAAGTATTCCGATTTCCGACTTTTAACTATCGAGTACTCTTTTTTACCTTAGCGATTTATATTATATTAACAGGTCTTTTTGTCTCTTTTCTACGAATTCTAGTACGTTAAGATATTGTCTTATCTCTACAATTTTTATCGAATTCTTTTTTGTAACTCCTCTCACTCTTCTAATATATTTGTTTTTTTGTTAAAATAAATAGTTAAGTAAAAATAGTTTCTTTTTACTAAAATGTCAACAAAATAAGCAGACGTAGCAACTAAACCAAGTTTAGAGAAGAAAGCGACATAAATGAACTATTTAAATGTCTACACCTACATAAAATTTTAAATATTATTACTATTTTTATAATTTTTAGGTTTGCTTGAGTAAGAATTAGGAATTGTTAAACCTAGTGATTCCAAAGATATGACGACCTTAATGATGTTCCTATATTTTAATGCCTCTTTGATTAATAAAATATTTGAAACTCAAAAGAAAGACACAGGCCGAAAACTTTTCGACCCCTCATTTTTTCGCGATTTCCACTCACCCTTAATGCGCTCATAAAGAATTGGGATTAAAATTAAGCAATGCATACCCTAGTTTGTCAACCCTTTGACTTAGATATTGATCTTTGGTCTTATATATATATATATATATATAGGACGCTAAAAACACTTTATTCGGAAAGCCAACAACACAATAAATGTTTTACATCAAATAATTATTTTATTTTTAAAATTATCCAACTTACTTAACTTTTTATGTACATGTACACGAATCAGTAAATTAATATACAGCAAGGATCTGTATCTCACTGGGATATTAAATAAAATATATTAAAAATCAACCTTAAGGGGTGATTTTTTTTAAATTTAATTTAAAATATGAAAATACAAATGGTGGTAATTTACTTAGACCCTTAATGAAATCTCACTGGCATAAAGTGCCAGGACAAAGACAAGCGAAAAGGCTAGTAAGCCTTTCGCCAAGAAAAGCTAAACAGCTTCTCGAGTTGGACAAGAAAGACTTGAAACTGGTGACGGGTCTCCTCACTGGACACTGCCCTTTGAGGTATCACCTTAAACAGATGAGCAAAACAGAGAGTGATAGTTGCCGATACTGTGAGAACTTCGCTGAAACTGCAGAACATTTGCTTTGCTAATGCCCAGTGCTTTTCTGCAAGAGGCTTAAGTTTCTAGAAGGGGCTTTTCTAAAGCCCTTCGATGTCAGATACAGATAAACTTTACACGAAGTCTTGGAATCCCGGGCCTCGAATAGATTAAGGGTTATGCACAAAAGATCTGATAGGTCGAAGTGCTTGAGAGGCTGCATAGTCTTCACGACTCCCCCTACAATTTACAATCTCTAGACCCTTAAGGAAGTTCACTGGTATGTTCAGGTAAAAAAACTGGGTTAAAGATATATCTCTTTAAACCATATGAAAAATAATAAAGGTAATTGACCAAATGATTTGTGAAATATGATAATTTAAAAGTAATACCGCAGCTGCTGGGACAGGTTTGAGGATCTGTCAACACTGTACAAAAGCGCATCTTGAATCTTTAGTAGTCGTGATATCACGATTGAAAGAAAAATTTAAAGGTACAACCACTATCATTTTTCAAATTTTATCGATAGATTTTAAGAAGTAGGAACCGTCAGTAAACATTTTTTTGAGGGAATTTTGGCAAGTGAACTACCTTAATTGGGAAAATAAAGTTTTTTTTCATTACTTTCTTCTTGGCCGAAATTAGCAATCTCTTTTTTATTTTTCCTACAATGAATAGAAATGGCAATTTAAAGTACAAATGTCGTACTCACAGTAAAGAATATTTTTACTTTTTTATTTCAAATTTTCCAAAAACGATACACGTACTTTTGTTAAATCGTCACTTTTGTGCCCAGTTTTAATTAATTTTGTGAACAACACCTCGTCCAAACTTTTATGTCTCATTTTTTATCTGTCGTACCTTCATTGATTTTCTAAATAGTCCAGATTTTCCTGTTTTTCCAGAATGCTATAAAGAACCGCCGCGATCGACCACACGTATGTATTCTCTTTTTCACTTAATCATTACTTTTAAGAATCTTGTTACGTTGTCACGCTTATTTCCATCAAACATTTTTTTGTATTATCCATAGTCCTGACTCGACGGTGATTCTGCTTGCTATTTTTTTTTGTCCACATATTCTTCCATTGTAGGAGTTTGTTTTCGTATATCTATAAACGGGATATTTATAAAATTAAAGATAAAAAATATATCATATTTTATAAAAATCACCAATTTTTGTAGATGTCTGTAAGTATGTGATATTTATTAAATTTTTAAAAATGTGAAACCTTTCTTAACGGACACCTATACACAACGGTGAAACTAGGATGTCTAACTTGAGACTCGCCGACGACACAGCTCTCCTAGCAACCACAGAAGCGAAACTATTAGCTCTCCTTAATACCTTAGAACAAACTAGCGAGGCTTACGGCCTTAAAGGTAATTACAACAAGACCAAACTGATGATTATAAGCAGAGAACATAACAACCATCCACAAACATCTCAAGGTGGAAGCTGTCAAGTGGTGCAGAACTTTTTCTACCTCGGATCGTTAACAGTTACGACTAGCCATGACAAAACTCAATAGAATATGGCATGACTCTAACATCACCAAAGCAACTAAAATATCTCTGGTCCGATTCCTGCTTTTTTCCATCATTCTGTACGCGTCGGCTGATCGCCATCGAATAGATGCCTTCGAGATGTGGTGCTAGAGGAGAATGCTGCAGATTCAATGGACGTCACATAGAACTAACGTCTCAATTCTAAATGAGATTGGTAATCCAAGGCGCCCGTCCTCCATAGTACTGAAGCATGCCCTGACATTTTTTGGACACATTCACAGGAATGACAACATGGAGAAACTAGTTGTACAAGGCCATCCTCCCACTGATCGACGACGTGGTCGATCTTCTACACACTGGGTGGATCTAACAAAGATGTGTCTTGATCTAAACGTCAGCGGGGCTGTCGAACTGACTTCAAATCGGATGAGATGGCGAAACACCGTTAGGGAAGCAATGGACAAACTATATATCAGTAATGCCTTGGCCAATACTAGCAACAACTGACAATAAAATAAGTTCACAACACATCTGACAAGATGTTATGACTGTGAATGGACATTTTTCAGGGTAACGAACATTTCATATGTGTGTTAATATGCTAGGATACCCCTGAAAAACGAATTAACAACGATTCCGGAAAAAATTTACCCACATTTTTTTATGTTATTCTTGTAATTTTACCTAGCTGCCGAAAACAGACAATCATCATCATCATCACTCAGCTATAGTAGTCCACTGCTGAACATAAGCCTCTCGTTTATTTTGCCACTCTGCTCTATCTTGAGCCATTTGTATCCAATTACCACAGATTCTTTTGATGTCATCGGTCCATCGTGTGGGGGGGCGCCCTCTACTACGATAAGCTTCGTGCCTCGGACGCCACTCCAATAGTTTTTTAGACCATCTTTCGTCAGTTCTTCTAGCTACGTGGCCAGCCCAGTTCCACTTTAAAGTTGTTATTTTTTCGATTACATCTATAACACCTGTTCTTTGGCGAATAATCTCATTTGGTATTCGGTCTCTGAGGGAGATACCCAGAATAGCCCTCTCCATCGCCCGTTGGGTGACATGCAGTTTCTTTGCTGACTTTTTTGTAAGCGTCAATGTTTCGGCTCCGTATGTCATTACTGGTAATATGCACTGATTGTATACTTTTCGTTTTAGACTGATGGGAATATCCGACTTGAAAACATACTTTAATCTTCCAAAGGATGCCCACCCCAAGCCTACTCTCCGGAGAAGTTCACACGTCTGGTTGTCCCGTCCTATTCGGATCTCATGACCCAAATATTTGTAGGCGGTGACCTGTTCAATAGATTTGCTTCCAATAGTTATGTCTTTACTGGGGACTAGGTTTGTCATGACTTGCGTCTTTGCAAAGTTAATTCTTAGGCCAACTTCCCTTGAAGCATTGTATAATTTTTCCAACATCATGGACGCTTGATCTATACGGTCGGTGATAAGGACGATATCGTCTGCAAATCTTAAGTTATTTAATCTTTCACCGTCTATATTTAGGCCCATTTCCCCCCAGTCGATTTTCTTACAGACATATTCGAGCAGTGTGGTGAACAGCTTTGGAGAGAGGGTATCTCCTTGACGTACACCTTGTTCTATTCGGAATGTTCTTGTGTTTTTATGTAATCTTACACACGCCGTTGCTTTCTCGTATATACCCTTAATCAGTGCAATGTACCTGTAATCAATTCTGCATTCTGTTAATGATTTGAGCATATGTTGTTGGCTGATTGAGTCAAAAGCTTTTTCATAGTCTACGAAAACAAGGATGAGAGGTTTATTATATTCTGTTGATTTTTCTATAAGGGTCTTGATTGTATGTAAATGGTCATTTGTACCGTACCCTGCTCGAAATCCTGCCTGTTCTTTCGGCTGGTAAAAATCTAATTTTGGAGTTAGGCGTTTAGCGTTTAGACCATTAAAGTGATTAAAAATGGGTCTCGGGTAACCCAAATAACTTATTGCAGCCATAAAACTAATTATATAAGTAGGTATTTGTAGTCATAAAACTGGAGAAACCCATTTTAGAACTTATTCATCCTAATTTAGTTGCGACAATCTGATCACGGTGTAACAATGTCTTCGGCTAAGAGAAAGTTTTTAAGTTTGAAAGCAAAGATATTGGTGATAGAGGCGTTCGAGTTTTGGCCGAAAAGTTTCAAATAGGAAAGACTCAAGTTGGTGACATTTTAAATAAAAAGATCGACTCAAAAAAGTTTTGTAGTGAAAATGGAAATCTACAACAAAAAAAGAGGATTAAAACTAAAGTTTTCGATTGGATAGTGTACGATTGGTTTTGTAAAGTGAGAAGTAAAAACATTCCATTATAAGGACTAATAATTTAAGAAAAAGATTTAGAGGCGGCCAAAGAACTTGATTTGAATTTTATAGCTTTCAATGGTTGGCTCGACAAGTTTTGCTCAAGACATAATATTAAATTTAGAGCAATATTTGGAGAAGCTGCAAATATAAACCTTGACGACGTTTAAAAGTGGTGAAGAAAACTGCCAAATTTATTACGCAGCTATTCACCTGAGCCATCTAAGATTTGCGGATGACATAGTTCTAATGGCAGATGACATGCAGGAAGCCAGGGAAATGCTAAAAGATCTACAACGGGCAACACAAAGAGCAGGTTTGGAAATAAATTATAACAAAACAAAAATGTTAACCAACCTAGTACCAAGGGAACCTGTAGAAATAGAAAACAAAATCATCGAAATCACAGAAAAATACACCTACCTTGGCCATGAAATCCGGATCGGCAGGGACAACCAGACGTGCGAACTGTCCAGACGAATATCTCTGGGATGGGCAGCGTACGGAAAGCTTAGGGACATATTTAAATCAGAAATTCCTGTAAGTATGAAAAGGAAGACCTTCAATCAGTGTGTTCTTCCAGTTATGACATACGGGGCTGAAACCCTAACCTTAACAAAAACAATAGTTAAAAAACTACAAGTAGCGCAACGGAAAATGGAGAGATCCATGTTAGGACTTTCCCTTAACGACCGAGTCAGGAACGAGGATATAAGGAGAAAAACGGGGGTAGAGGACATAATAGAGAGAATTACAAAGCAGAAATGGAGATGGGCAGGACACGTGGCTAGAATGAAGGACGGAAGGTGGACAAAGAAAGTTCTGGAATGGCGACCGAGATCGGATAAGCGAAGCAGGGGTAGACCACCGACACGATGGACAGATGACCTCAAAAGGATAACCACGAACTGGATCGCAGAGGCGCAAAATAGGGAAAGATGGAAATATTTCGAGGAGGCCTACGTTCAGCAATGGACAAGAGAATAAGGCTGAATGATGATGATGATGATTCACCTCAAGATATTTTTAACGCCGTCGGGACTGGTCTTTATTATCGAGCCTTACCAAGTAAAACTTTTACATTTCGCAATAAAAAGTGCACTGGGGGTAAATTTATGAACTACTTGGAGATTTATACAACCCTATAGACGGCACCCTTGCTGTTTCCAATACGCGAATGACACTGTCCTACTAGCAAATGACCCAGAAGAAATAAACACCCTGATTAGCAGACTTGAAACACAAAGCAGAGAATATGGTCTAGATATCAACCATAAAAAAAAATTATGATTGTAGACAGGAAAAATAATAAAAGACCAGATATAACAAAAGTAGGATTGTGCCAAGAAGTACATCAGTTTGTTTACCTGGGTGTACTTATAACAAATAAATAAGGCTGCACACGAGAGGTAAGACTCAGAACAGAAATAGCAAGGGGAGCAATAAAAAGTCTAGAAGGAAAGTGCTATTACGCTAAACACAAAAAAAAATAGTTGAAACTCTAATATTTCTGTACGGAGTGGAATCGTGGACCATGAAAGCACAAGACCGAAGAAAAATAGATGCATACGAGATGCACTGCTGGAGAAGAATACTTCGAGTCCCGTGGACAGCAAGAAGAACGAACGAGTCTGTCCTTAGGAAAATAAGGAACCGCGGCGACTCTCCCAAATAGTGAACACCAAGCTACTAAAATACTCCGGCCACTTTACCAAATGATCAGTTAGAAATTGTCAAAGGTAATGTCCAAAACAAAACTGATGATTTTTTTTTAAAGTAATACAACCTACCTTTTTTACACAAGCATTATATTTGTGTATATGCATATACGAAAATGTATAAATAAAGATCAATCAAATAGAAACTTCTTTATTTTTACTGATTTAGCGTCAACAATGGATAAAAATTATTATTTTTCCCAGTTGGTGTCCGTTATGGAGGAGTTTCTCTGTACTATATTTTAACTTGAGTATTGTATATATATTTAAACAAAAAAATAATTACGAGTATTTATTACCTTTTTGGTAAATAATTCGTGGCACTATTTTTTTCACACTTTCTGTCGAAATGAAAATGTTTAATTTTATTAAAATCCCATGGAAATATATTTTAAAAACTTTAAAATCTCATCACAACCCAATCATTCCACGTGGTTTGAATTCTTTAAACATAAAACAACCTGGCAGAAACTACACTGTAAAAATACTCGTTCATTCTTTTGGTGTCAATCAAAGGCCATTAGGATGCTGGGGATTAAGTACACATATATTTTTTTTTCTGTAAGGAATCTTGTCATTGCGTATCAAATTTAATATTTAATCAAAAGTATTTTCGAGAATTTTACCTTCAGAAACACTCTTTTTATAGCTCATTTCACCAATATACGACAGTACCGGATTAGTCACCGAGGCATCGACTTAACGGGCGCACTGTGTCGAGAGACACATAAGTAAATTCCCCTAAGACT
Source organism: Agelastica alni (assembly GCA_950111635.1). Taxonomy (NCBI): domain Eukaryota; kingdom Metazoa; phylum Arthropoda; class Insecta; order Coleoptera; family Chrysomelidae; genus Agelastica; species Agelastica alni. The sequence continues at coordinate 29,300,814 of OX467717.1, forward strand.
TAAACCCGAAATTTTTTTTTATTATTATTATGCTTTTGTTGAGAGGTTTTATTTTTATTTTTTGCTTTATTGTGAACAGAAATCGTTGATGTAGCTCTCGATGAGTTTTTTGGTTAGAAATGGGCATATATTTAAGTATGTTAAAAGGAAATGTAACAAAAAAAAATTATCGGTACAAATATGTTTAATCATACAGTACTTACGGTATTATCATGCATCAGATTTATAGTCATCATAATCGGAATCACTGTCGTCGCTATTCTCATTCGGATTAACTCCTTCGATGCGGTTTTCACGAACCCACCATTCCTCTATTAAATTTTCTCATTTTGTTACTCATTTTTCCCAAATTTCAGGAGTGGCTATAAAACTGCTCGTTGCTAAGTTTCCAAAACAGCCTTATCACTGTAACCATTACATCCAATGTGATTGTCATAATTAGTTTTGCATATTTCCCAAATATACTCAATGGGATTAAATTGGCAATAATAAGGCGGAGGTCTTAGCACACGATGTCCATAACTAAGTATAATTTGATCCGCTTTATACATTTTTTTCTTTCGTGCGTTTTAGCTATCGTTTGCTTAAAGCAATACTGTGGAAATGAAATATTTTCGTTCGTTAACCATTCTTTTATTTTCTGTACCGTCCAGGAGTTTGTTGGTTGCTTAATGGTACGGAACATTATCTAATACAATGACAGATGGTTCATGTAACGATGGTAATAATTTCTCTTTTAACCATTTCACAAACATCTCTTTATCCATATTGCCATGATAATCGGCCCATTTTGATTTTGACGAAAATAAAAGATCTGCCCCATCAACAAAACCATGCAATCACAATAATGTGTATTTTTCCTTCACCGGTGTGTTTTATAGACTTTATGTTATCGTCCTTCTAAATTCTTTTTGTTTCACCTTTAGCAAAGATCCAAGTTTCGTCCAAATAATTAAATGAAGAGCATTCTTGTTTAAAGTGAGTATAATTTTTCAAAAATTTAATTTTTTTGTGCATGACTCTAGCTTTTTCACACAAAGCCTTTCGGTTGTCCTCATTTTTAAACTTAAACCTTATTGACCCTTAATTTTCAAACAAGAAGTCACTTAAAAATACAATTCGTTACGTAAGAAATTTGCTTAAAAATATTAGGGGAATTTACTTTCGCACTTCTTAGATGTACTGTAATTTTTCTAGTGTATACGTACCAATCAAAAAAGAAATAATGACTTTCATTAACTCGAGCTCTCCATGTATATTAAAATGGGTTAGAGCAGCGCCGAATTTTTGCACTTTTTCACACTTAAAATTCTTCCGCTTCTTGACCTGTCATTAGATGGCTTAGCAACTTCATATTGGACATAACGGGCATATTTAAATTTTTACGACTTTTTAATTTATCATCGTTTCCTAAAAAGAGCCCGCTCAGCCGGAGGAATATTAATCAAGGAGGATCCGAAAAAAATGGCCATGCTAACCAGCGGCGTACCGTTTAGAGCAGTGTTTCCCAACCTTTTTTGTGCCCTGTCCCACCTTAGCCTTTCTAAAATTCTTATGTAACATACATAATTTTTTATATTAAAAAATTGAATTGTTCACTTAAGAAACTTAGATGAAAGGTTTTAGGAAGAAATCACTAGGAAATTGTTAACGAAACAGAGTTAGTAAATTTTCAAAACATATAATGAAAAACTGAAATTCAAATTCCAAATTATTTTTAATAAAGATTTTACTATATTAATTTATTATTTTAATTTAGTGAGATCGTTGCGCTTGATGCTTGCTGCACAGAGATTTTATGTTAGGTTCCAATTTGGTTAGCTTCTGCATCAAGTCTCCACGTTGTGTTATATCCAGCCGATTTCTTTTTTTTTACCAGTAAATCATTTACAGCACTAAATCCACATTCAGCTAAAAATGAATATGGAAATGGTAGCAATAGTTTTCTTGCACATTTGGTTGAATTTGGGTATGTATTTGATTTCTGTTTCCTCACAAAGCCATGCCATCGCTCCTTTTATATTAAATAGTTTTAACTGACTCATCATTTTGCAATTCTGCGAGTTCTTCTTGATACTGCATATTTGATATATCAGACATGCATCATCTGCATCATTCATGTTGGAAAATTAATTTGTTTTAAATCAGAAAATCTTTTTTTTAAATCATCCGATAGAATATTCACATGATTGACAATAACAAGTAAAGCGGTACTTCACATCTTTGGGGCCAATAAAACTGTTTAAAGTCTTTGTTGTTAATATGTTTTTCACATAACTCGATACGGGCAATGAAACCAAATATCTTCGCCTTTGCATCGACAAGAGTTTTATGTATTTTTTTTATGTTTGTTACCTCAGAACTTTTGACTGGGTAAACCGATTTTGATGTTTTTTTTTTATTCGAAAGCTGGTACCTACTTTCCGTGTAATCTCATTTTAATTTGGTCCAGTTCTGGCATCCATGAGCAAATTATATGTCTTTGAGAACAGTTTATTTTACGTCTTGTGTTCGTTAATTTACAAGACTCAATACGAAAACTAAAAGATTTATTTTAATGTATACGTAATACAATAATCACTTAGATATTCACTTACAAGTCTCTATGTTTACAAAACTATACTTTAGATTGAATTTCCTAAAACTATATCTTTTCGCGGCACTGCGCCAGCGGTTCTTTAACTAGATACAACAAATCGTTCCCAAAATAACTTCGCAGGTCTCCAATTGCGTCCGCGGATATAAATCATCCGCATCATCGAGCATTTGATGTCACTAAATAAAAACCATAAATCATGCGGCATCCTTGTAAACGATACGCCGCCTCGTGCCACAGGTCAGATAATGGCTCCGGGGGCGTACTCGCTGAACACAATCCATTACAATATACTAATTTACCGTGTCCAAGTGATCCCCGAAGATGTTTTCGTCGAAACTTCGACTATATGTACTAATTTTCAAACAAATCCAAACACCCAGTATAAGCTGATCATTTGTTGTAAAATTATATATATATATATATATAATGTATGCTTACTTAAACTTCAAAAAAGGTTTACATTTTCATTTACAAGATACTCCCTGGGTAAAGTTGGGGAAAACTTGGGAAAAAGCGTACACCTGTTAACAGTCCAAAAAAATTTCATTGCAATTGGTCAGCTCTTTCTGGAATTTTTTGAAAACCACTACATGTACTTATATGCCATTGAATATAATATAAATCTTATCTCTAATTTCTCCAATTCCCCTCCGCTTTTACGTGTGTAATAGTTACATGGTTAGTATGTAAATTAAAATACTAACGATTTATAAATTAAATAACTTCTTGCATTTTTTATTGTATGCTTTATATACAGGTACCAAGTTAGCATACCCATATACTTGATCACGGCGGGAGGCAAAGTACCTGTGACCCCCATCTAAGGGGGCCATTTGTGTTATTCTGATTACTTTGCTTTTATGATCATTTCTTTCTAACTCTTTATAAATCATTATAAAGTAAGCTGTTGTTACAAATGGTTAATGTACGTATTATTAACGCTTTGAACATTATTTCTGATGCATTTTATTTGCATAGAATAAATTTTTGCAGTAATATTTGGATTTTGTTGGCCGCTTCACTCATCCTCTGTAGATAGTACATCGCTGAATTAGATTACGTTGGTCAAAATAAAAGAAATTTCGAGATAAGATTGAATAAACATAAAAATGAAACGAAAATATGGGTTTTTTGTAAGTCATTCAAAACAATTGTAATAAATGGACATCTCTAACGATGTCCTGACAATAGAGTAGAGTAATACTATGAACATTATTTCTGATGCATTTTAATTGGATCAAATACATTTTTGCAGTAATATATGTGATTTTGTTAGATACTTCCCTCATTTTTCATACATAGTACATCGTTGAACTTGATCACATTGGTCAAACTAAAAGAAAGTTCGAGATACGGTTGAATAAACATAAAAACTAAACGGGAAAATGGGTCTTATCTAAAATCCTGCAAAATGATTATAATAAATGGACAACCTCTAATGATGTCCTGACAATAGAGCTGTTGATTACCGTTGTATAAACTACAACGCTGGCATCTTCGTTACAGTTATTCTTTTCGTTAACTGCTCGGTATTGAAATATGTTCTATTCAATTAAATATTTAATAGACTTTTATTACTTTTCTATTAAGTGAACAATAGAATCTTCTTAGTGATCAGGAACAAATTATTGACTAGAATAGTTGGCAAATACTAGTAGACTTATTAGAGCCCGCGTTAACGTAATTTTCAATTAACAATAAAAGGACAAAAACGTAATAGTTCCTTTATTAACAATATTTCGTCTGATATCCGTAAAATTGGGTATCAGACCGATTTATTTTGGAATGAATGAAGGTCCGGTTGACAATTGTCATCGTGTTGAAAATATTATTTGTTTAAAGTAAAAAACACTTATTATAATTTAAAAAAAAAACGTATTAAAATAATTAACAAAGTTGTAGTTATTAATTGATAAATATCCAAATGGGATTTATTTTTCAAATATTGTACCTCCTTCATACTGGAATTTAGGCACTAGAGAAAGGATTATTCTTCAATGTTATTATGACTTTATTATTATGATTTTATTCTGATCACCTTTGGTGGTCATCGATGAGCTTGTACTTGTTCAATTTTTGGAAGTGACAATAAGAATCAGGAAAAGCTTTTCAGACGTCTAAAACGTCATCGCTTGTTGTAGGGTTTTTTTACTCTCATTGATAGATGAACTTCTTCACACAAAAAAAATTACAATAAATCGAAAACACCCAATTAAATCTCACCCCCAAACCGAAAACCGTACGAAAAACTCGTTTTTAATTAAAGCTATTTCAATTTGGCGATCTATTTCCTATTCGAAAAATTCATATGTTGTATGAATAATAATGTAAAAGCTTTTTTCTCGTTAATTTTCTCTTCCCGTGTACCAATAAAATCTATATTTGAAATTGGAAGCCTCACACAATTGTATAATGCACGGGGTGCACTGTAAAATGCACCGGGTTCGCGTACGGTAAATTTTCATGGGGATAGATGAAACTTTTCCTGTACTCCAGCGAACAATTTGATGGAGACGGGATATCTAGCACTAATTCTAATTTGGTAACACTGTTGTTCTAAATCGTGTATCAAGCGCTTTAAAACTTTTGCAAAAAACGTCAAATAATAAAACAATTATGATTACCAACCCTGCTTCTAAATGACTAATAATATAAAAATAAATATATGTTACTGTAAAAGCTCTAAATACGGTAAATCCTAGAATTTTTTTGTAAAAACTAAAATTTAGCAAGTCTTAATGGTAGAAGATCGAACTGTTCTATGAATAAGATCAATTACGGACTTTTACCAGCATTTACTCAGCAAATCCCAGCAATACAATAAAACTGTCGAGAATAAAAAAGAAAAAAAATACGAAATAATTATTACAGAAAAGAAGAAAAGGAAGAAAATAACAGATGCTGTGACGAATGAGGAAGAGCATGTGATACGGATTCGGAGACAGAAATCACGAGCCAATCTCAGAAAGTTTTTGCAACTTTAGAGGCAAAATACAAAAAAAGATTGATGTACTATTATCTGTATATTTATATATATATATATATATATATATATATATATATATATATAAAACACGGAGAATGTATTTGCTGTATTCATAGCAGTAAAGTCAAGTCATGTTTTTACAATTTTTTTTAAAATAAATTTCAAAAGTTGTGCTTTGCAGTAACTTAGACATTATTTAATACAAGCTGTTACAATACAAACTAGCAGGACAACGTTTGTCGGGTTCAGCTAGTAAGATATAAAACAAAAAAATGAGTATCCAAAAACAAACTAAAAAAATGTGAAAAGTGATCAAACTGTCATCAGGATTGTTTGTAATTTTAAATGCCACGATAGCTCACCATGTTGCAACAAGTTTTTTCTTATTTAATTTCCTAGAAATATACAATCTATCATTTTAAAAACAAAGTACTTATGTTGACAAGAGGCAAAATTACATAGAGAAGAGATATCCAGTGTTATATCTCCTAACGAGTAATGCGTATTAGTTTTGTTTACATAGAATTGAGTGCTGACAACTGGAAGTTAAGACTAGAAACTAGACCGAAGGCACCGCACGCCCTGCGCTATAAAAAATAGGATTCGATGGTCCAGAATGTCCTACTGTTTCAGTCTTTTTCGCGGTTGTTGGATAAGCAAATCCGTAGCTAGCCATCTCGTTTGGGTGAACACTTAGTCATCCTTGATATCGTATGGCTCTTTTGGCACATTCTTCAATAAATGTTGGGATCTGTAGATCGTGGTGGAAAGAGTGGAAAACTTTGATTTCTTGCAAGTGTTGTGCAAGTCCATAACTGTTAGTAAGTTTAGTATAGTGTTCATTCTTTCCATTAGCTTGGCCATCATATTTGCTATTTCATTTGAGGGCTGTTGAATGTTTTTGTATGGGATAGACTGTTGTTCTGTGGAGGGCTGGTAGTCTCCATTTACTCTTTGAGTATACGATACACCTTGTTGGATATTGTATTTTGTAGATAGTGCAATAAGTATAACCATTTTTTTGCTATGGACAAGGACAACTTATAATACCAAATGTTAAGATTGTACAGGGTGATTCAAAAAAAGGTGACCCCGTCTCTAGGATGGGTATAAAACAAAAAAAATAATTGGGGTTTGCTCAGTAAAAATTTTTCGTAACGCCATCTGTATTCAAGATAAAAGGGCGTTGAAGAAAAAAATTTTGGTTATTACTTCATAATTTTCAAATCAAAATATTCCGAAAACGGTACACAGTATCGAGTTTTACCAAGAGTACCTTTTTGGTGTAAAATTGAATGATGTTTAAGTTTGTCTGAAATTTTGATTAATAAATCTAACCTTAAAAAAGTTATGTTTAATAATTCTTGGTACAAACCATGTAACTAGCGCCCTCTATTAGAGTCATATATAAAAACAAATGCATGGGATGTATCAGCTTCTAAAACCAATTTGTATAAAATTTCATTACAATGTTTCCAGTTCTTTCGGCAAAATCGTAATAAATGTGTATAATTTTTTTTTCTTAAACGTCCTTTATCTTGAATACGGATGGCGTTACGAAAATTTTTTTCTAAACAAACCTCAGTTATTTTTCAGTTTTCTACCTATCCTAATGACGGGATTCTTTTTTTTAAACACCCTGTATATTTTTGTTTATTACACCGTTCAATATTTTAAAATTATGTGGTTGACTTTACTTATCTAATGCTTTTAATGTTAAATAAATACGTACTAATTATATGATCATTTTGATTTTTTTGCAACAATTGCCGGGTCTCTGAAGTGAAACCTAAGATTTTTTGAGTGGCTGGCTGCTAGTCAAACTTTGAAATTGACCATATTCATTTAATAGTTCGGAGTTCTAACACTAAAACTTGGTAAATCTAAGGTCTAAATCCTAAAATTTACCGTAGCTCGAGCTTTTGCAATAACATTTATAATAAATATTAAACCTCTCCATATTGGATTAAAAACTCAAAGTCAATTAACTGAATAAAAAATGCCCATGAAAGTTGCTAACACCAAAAGACAATGAATTAACAATTTTAATAATTTTAACCAAAATATATTGTGTGTGTGTGTTTATATAGCGTTAAACCGTTGTTAACTGTCTTTTTGCTGATGGGCATTCCAAATTTAATCAATTTTATATATTGACAGTCGCGATGTTAGTAAAAAACAAATTACAAATATTGCTTTATTTAAAAAACAATGTGTGAAGGTTGATGTGTTTATTTATAATGTATCAAATTGAATAGCCGTAATTTAATAAAATCGAGTAGGGCAGACTTTTTTTTAACCTTTTTGAAGTAATAACTTCTTATGGCACGCTGTGAACTTTTTTTGTAATGGGTAAAAAATGTTAAACTCGCGTCAGGACACGTGGCCTGATCGAAAATTCGTAAGACGGATGTATTTCACTGGAGCAATATAAAATGCGACTTTTCTTGACTGGTAACTTGGCAACCTTATTCAACAAACTGACAAATTCAAGTACATTTTTTATGTCATTTTGACAAATTAATTTAGTAGCTAAATTCAAAATTTAAGTGCTTTTCATTAGTTTATTGATTAAGTTCTGCTTTTGCTGCATTAAAATGGTCCAAGGAGAGGTGTCGTTTTTAGCAGATGTTATGGATACCATAGCGTGTCTTAATGACTCTAATGGTTCTCCCCCCGACAAAATTTTAGATCAAATAATTTATTAGTTTAAGAAGCCGTTAAAAAATGCATCAATTTGTGTTAAAAAGCATTAAAAACTGGACTGAAAGCTGGTTTGATCAAAGAGAACGGGGGAAGGTTTAAATTAGGTTTTGGTTTGCCGATAACGGAGGCTCGAAGACGAAGAAAAAATAGAAGCAGAAGCCGTAGACGACGTAGCCAAAAGCGACAAAACCGAAAACGAGGTAGCCGAAAACGAAAAAGTCGAGGTAGGAAGAAAAGCGCCATATTGAAAGAAGATCAAGCAAAAATCGGAAGAAAGAAATCGAAAACATTCAAATCTGGTACTGATGTTTAATATATGATTTATAATAAAGCGTTAATAAAAACAATGCATTATTCATAAACTATGGAAATCTGGAGACAATATTTTTCAGATTAAAAATAATATTTTCACGCGCATTAATATTTAAGTTTTCACTTCTGCCGGCACTCCCAGAGTGCAACCCGTAAAATTTTTTTTTGTGAGTGAGTTTTTTGTGACCCCATAAACTTTTTATTTAACATAGCAATAAAAACGAAATATTTTTTTAAATTTATTATATTTATATCACGAGTTATGGTAGATGGTGTAATCATTTTAAATTTTTTTACAGGTTTTTCAGTGACAAGATACTGTTACGTTTATTTTTTATCGTGGGGATGTTTTTCCCGAAATGCAACATTGCATTTTGATGATGTGCAGTCATCCCCCCTATCCAGTTGGGTATATAAGCTAACGTAGTGTGGGAACTACTCAAAATGCACATGTGTGGAATTCAACGCAAAACTATATTCCTCTGTTATATACATCGGCCAAACCCCGCCTACACCAATATATCACATGTACAGGGTGCGCACCTCTCGCCCTCCCGTAGAACGTACCCCTTCGCAGAGTCTGACCGGCACAACAGACCACTGTCGTCCAAATTACCGCTACATTGTTTTGTAAATGCAATTACAAACAGTGGATTTCAAACCCTGCAAGAAAATAATTAATAAACAAAAAGTAACAGACATTTATTCAAACTGTTAAGGGATGCTCGGCAACTTGCAGGGAAATTCTATTTTTTCCAATCAGTTTTCGGAATCATGAATATCAGAAATAATAAAAATAATGTCTTTAAAAAAACACTGCATACTGGTGGAACATTGTTTGAAGTAAAGTGTTGACAATTGCATTTTTTATCATTATCTAAATTAAATATTTTAGGTGGCTAATTTTTATTGGTAATATTTTTTTATTTACTGCTTAATAAATCTAAAATAATATTAAAAAATAATAATTTAAATAAAAAAATTTATTATAAAAGTTGATTTTAATTTTTAATTTTTAATATATTTTTTTTTAAATTATTTATAAATTTGTATACGACAAATTAACGAACCTAAAATAACAAGAAATTTTATTGTTCCAACAAAATATTGGTTCTTTTTAAAACGAAATTATTTAAGTTGAAATAGTAGATAAGTATGCCTGAACTTTTTCTGCAAAAAACAACCAAATTCTTAACTTTTTTGAAAATCCTCTCACCCAAAACAATGTACGTTTTTTTGCTAATATTTTAACAAAATCATGATTTATTTATTAATATATTAGTCAGTATTTTTTTCCTAAGATGGAAAGGAATGCATGATACCCTGAAAATCAAAGGTATGAAAGTAAATGTAAGCAAGATGAAAATCATGTGATATTATAAAGAAAAGAAAGCATGACAAATTGCTGATTGCTGATTAAGGAAGAAAAAGTGGAACATTTGAATGAATTTGTATACTTTTATTTACGAAAGACGGAAAGTATGACTTTGAGCGAAGGTTGTTGGCAGGGAAACAAATGAGTGGGGCCCTGCAAAAATTTATAAGCAGCCAGAACGTCTCAAGAAAGGCACGTATGGCTATGCATAAAGGAGTGCTGGTTCCTATACTTATGTATGGTGATTTGTCAGAAGAAGCTTGATCATACGATTAATGCTGCGGAGATAAGTAGTCTGAGGAGTATAGCCAAAGTGACTCGGTTAGATAAAGTAAAGACTAGTGAGATAAGAAAACACTGCGGTGTAAAAGAAGATGTGGTTACAAAGATAGATAAAGGAATGTTCAGATGGTTTGGACACGTAGAGAGGATGGATAAAGGAAGGCGAGAATAAATGGACAATTCGGTAAAGGTCGACCTCGGAGAACATATCTCGATCAGATCAACATTGTTTTGAAGAAAGGCCAGGTCAAGAGTACCAACAACCGACGAGCATTTATGAGAGCTCTGATAAAAGTAGAAGAAGCGAAAGATGTGTGTAAGAACCGTAGCAAGTGGAAGGAAGACTCCTTTTAAAGGGAATCATAATCATCTTGTCAAGATCCTACCAAGTGTTCCTATATACTGTATGGTATAAAAAAAAATCAATGAAATATTTATGCAAACATAGTGACGATAAATTTACGATTACAAATATTTCCAAAGCCACCCCTGCAATCTAGACGTAGATAGGCACCCACAGCAATCTGGGATGCACATACACACACACACACACATGCAGTTTGCACTGGCGCCATTTTGAAATTGGCAAATTGTTGTAAAAATCTCTCACATTTGATTGATTTTGTTTGTTGCTAGGAAATTCTGAAGTGGACAGCGACAGAAATTTCATATTTTGTCACAGACATTGTCTTATTTTAAATTATTTTCTTTATTTAGCAGAGAGATGCGCAATATTTTTGGATAAAATTTAAACCAGCGCAAAAATAATCCACGGTTATTTGTTAAAATCGAATAGCAAAAATTATCCAGGTCCAAAATCCATACTCAACACTGTTCCTGCGCGGATGTTAGTTAAAGCATTACATATATATATAAATATATATATATATATATATAGTCATAAATTTTATTTTGTTAAATTAATTTTATATTCCAAAAATGTACGGTGCGGTTTGCTGTATTGATTTTCTAGATAATAGTATTGTATTTAATTACAATTCTATCCACATTTGCGATGGTTAATTCAAATGCAAATATCGTAATTAAATAAAATTGGCGATTTGAAGCAACTAAACTAAATCGACGAATAATATTAAAAATTTATTGTTTCAATACCCAACTGCGAATATATTTTTTTTAATTTGAAAATCCGTAACTAATGGTCTCATCAAAGGTTTCTTCTTCTTATGACACCCTCTCCTTTCGAAGGTTGGTGATCCACATAGCTAACATTGTTCTGGACACAGCAGCTCGAAAGATTTCAATGGAAGTTCACCCAAATCATCTTATGAGGTCTTTTAACCAGGAGCTCTGACGTCTACCAACAGATCTTTTCCCTTGAATCTTTCCTTCAACGGAATGCGACATACCAAAGCCCTTTTTAGAAGGCTCTGCAAAGAACTAGGTAGCGGATTAATTGGTTTTGAGAGGAATCAGTTAAGACTAATCATCGGGCTGATAACTGGTCGCTGATTTACCGCAAGGCAAGTTAAGAACGTGGGCATCACCCATGACGCTATATGTCCAAGATGCAGGGTGGAAGAAGAAACTCTACTCCGTGTGTTGGTTAACTGTGAATTGCTCGGGGGCCAGACTCAGGCAACAACACCGACATCAAGGAGGTGGTACCAGGTAGGCTGATTCGCTTTGCGCATGAGGTCGGTCTCCTAAACAAGGACCAATCTTCATCAAGAATCCTTTTTTTACAGTGCTGCTACGGAATGGAATAAGCTTCCAAAATCAGTTTTTTCAGAGAACTATGACCTGCAACTTTTTAAAAAGCGTGTCCACAATCATTTCCTTTCTATAATCCCTTCCCCTTCTAACCCCTTTTCTTCAACATGAATTGTCCTTCGCAGGGCCCTGGTACGATGGCTATAAAGCTGAACGGCCAGCTCAACGCCAAATTCATTTAAATTCAAATTCATCATTATTCCTACTACTATAAAACTGTAACAGAAGTGTTGCTGTATAGTGAAGATATATACAAAAAAAAGTTTTGTCTCTGACTCCTTCACCAGCCTCAGTTGTTTAACCAACTTTCAAAGGCTGTTGGGGCTCATGACGGAAACGGAATTTACTGTTCTCAGCCCCATGTGTTTGCAAAGTCGACATTGTCCAGTCAGTTACTCAGTCAGTTACTCTCAGTTTAGTACCTACGGTTAAGGTTGAGCAGGTCTGCCGTAGTTGCATTGTGAGGGTTCTTTTATGAACTCTTTTACGTGCCTCTGATCTGTGGATCCATTTATTTAGCCGTAGCTTCCGAGTGCAACCACTTTTTATGATGGTGCTTCTTCTGAAACCCCACAGTGAGGTTTTAATTTAAAATATCTCAGTACCATTTTTTTCTTTAAAAACATTTGGATCATCAACATAAAATTCTTAATTGCATGTCAATAAATGCGCACTAACGACCTCTTAAAACCCACCAAATTTTATTTGCATATGTCGACCGGTTTCAGAACAATATATAAATCGTCAGTTTTTAAGAAAAACTTTAACACCCCGTATCTTTAAAATGAAGTATTTGCGGACATACGTTTATATAGCAAACTGTCATTATTTTTTCATGCAGAATCACCCCCTGAAGTTTATCGCACTTATTTACTAACACCCTGTATCTAATAGGCAACTATTTTTTATTCTAATTATTATTTTTACTTTGGTCAAAATTCTCTTAATTTTATTTACCCAGTATTTTTAATCTTTAGTATTTTATTTATACATAACTCATCTAGCGCGTAGCTTATCCCCTGTGGGAATACCATATTTATTCTGTATATGATTGATTGATTGATTTAAAGTAAATAAATATTATTATTTTTATTAATTATATGTATGTTGCATAATATATTAAAGACTTCATTTATAGTTTGTTAATAATCCTGTATTGGTAAAATGACCAGCAATATTTATTATTTTTTTTATTTCTTAGCGTTGACCCATTTTTTTAAAATCAAAAACTTTATATAAAAATGTAACATTTTATATTATATTTTGATAATTTGAAATCCTGAAAATTCTTTGGAGTGCCTACTTTATATTGGGACACAGTCGATACTAACAGATATGAAGAAGCAAGAGAAAATATAACTAACCATTCGAAGCACCATTAATTACTCCTTTTTTTTAGTCCGTGTCTTGCGAAGCATGAGGTCATTGATTCTGTTCTATGTAAATAATTTTTTTGTTGTACATGTGCACATGGTCAACGGGAGTTTAACCCTTGAATCGAACCATATCTCTGCGGAACATCTGCCTCGGAAGGGTCATCCATAGAGAAAAAACGCGGTAGTGACTAATAACGATAAATCCAAAGTTGATGTATATCCTTTGAGTATTCTAATTATCACGAGCATTTTTTTTAATATAGGTATTTAAAAACCCTTAAGGATAATATGTGAAAATACAATTACCTATATACCAATCGATCAACGTTTTGGATACATTTATGAGTTTTTCATTAAATAAAAACTATCAACCAATAAAATGACAATTGTTGAAAAAACCTAATATTTTTTAAAATAAATTATTAAAGATTTTCTTTAGATTTTACATACGTACATATAGTTACGCCTTTTTACCGTAGTGGTAGGCATGGACCATTTCCTTTCACTTGCTACGGTTCTTGTACTACTAAAGTATCCAATGAGTCTATTAACGTTACTAAGAAAGATTTTTAATCCTTGCTTCAAGTTTTAAGAAACAAATTGACCCTTTTTAATTTGTAATCCAATAAAAACCAACTTGACGATGTACAGTTTATTATGCAAGGCTTTCTAAGTAGTAGAGTATATTTCAGTTGTAAAAGGGATTTCTACGTCACAGCTATATGCATCTCAAGTTAACAAATAATTAATTAAAACAAGTTTTAAAGTTTAACTAAATTTTGCAAATTAATACGTTTTTTAAAGTATATTTTTAATCATTTTCATAAAGGTAACACTGAACAACTGTCACCTAACAAATTAAATTGTCATTCGAAAGTTGGAGTTACATGACTTGTCCAACTTTTTTACAGTGCTGTGTTAATTTGAAATGGAAAAATTATTGTAGTGTGTGATAATTGTTATCTGGTTAAAGAAACTATAAAACTCGTTATAATAAAGATATTCTATTTATTTCAAACAAAAGGTTTACACTTAACGACCATAGGAACATATATGTCCCATTAATTTATAGAAAAACTATCCATCTTTATTTTTTTCTTCAAAAGTATTAGTTCTAAAAATTTTATGGTTCTGAAAGTGTTTATTATTCCAGGACATTTAACACATATATAACACTTTTACAATCTTGACGGGAGTGACAAGCAAAATAATTTTTTCTTCTAACAACTACGATGGTCTCATGCCAAAATAATAGCATCTCATTCTCCCATGCTCTATTGTTGACTACAGCTCGAAGTCTTTCAGATGTCGTGGCAATCTCTCGTTTTCCGGATTTATGCCCGTTTCCGGGCTGATCTCTCCGAAGGTTCTGTGACGCCTGCTTTCTAGGGCATTCTAAGATGATGTGTTTCTTCCTCTTCACCGCATAATCTGCAATCCACGGGTTCATTCCATGGTGTTCAGATGTTTACTCAAGACGCAGTATCCAGCACCCATCTCTTAATCTGACAAAAGAATAATCCGGATTTGACCGCAGTAGTTCGACTTCTTCTATCACAGGTTAATAGATACTTGTTGGTTCGGTCGAATCGACGCATCAGAGCTTGGTCCATGTAGGAATACTGTGGCAATGTTATGAAGATGAAGGCTGGGGATTAGGGCCATATATTGTAAATCATTATTAATCTGGTCAACATCATTATCTTCGGTAGAATGCTGCTCATCATAAGTCAGGTCATCATCATCATCTTCGACCGGCGCTAGGTGTCTATTTGATAAAAGATTATCTCAATTACTATATCGCTCATGATGTCGCTCTCGTGTGTAGAAACTATAATAAAATGTCTATCACCTTGGAAACTTGGTACTTACGTGCTTTTTTATTACCAAATATAGGCACCAAATCATTCAGATTAACTAAAGTGGTCTAATGACAGTTTTCATTTCTACCAATTATTGTGGTTTATATCATTGACCGCGCCATTTACCTTAAAAGACATCATCCCTTGTAAGAATAAATGAATACCAAATTATCGCTATATTATTAATGATAACTTTACAAAAATTGTGGATTTTGGAAAGGGAATTAATAAAAAACAGCCCAAATGACAATTAGTCACTCCCGAAAATTGGGTAAAATATTAAATTTAAATGGTCCGCTGGCTAGGAGATGGCGTGTCAAATTTTGTAATGAAATTTTATTGTAGTATCATTTACACCTATATCCCGTAGGTACATGTGTATACGTTAACACCTTGAAACGGTTGATTCTTTTGATAATTGATGGTTCTGGTTTTCTAAGTAATCGGTTGTGGGGCACCACAACTACACATTGTTAGCGTTATTCGTTAGGTTAAAATTATAGGTAAAGATTTTAATTTTGAATGAAGCTATAGAACTATAAAATATTACTACCGATTAAAAAATTTAAACTAAGTTTCATCATTAAAAATTTGTTATTTATTTATCAAAATTATTTTCTTCTTAAATTCCTATTTTATTTTTAATCTTTTTTTCTTGTTTATTTCGTAACTTTGCTGTCTTTTCCATTTTTTATTGTTGCCTTCTTATTCTCTCCAGATTATGCTACGTTTTTTACTTAACATTTTTTTTTTTACTGGCGTAACTTTTCTGCTGCTACTCCTAGTGTCATTTAAATTCTAGACCTCTTGGAAGGTCAGATAGAAGGATAAAGGCAGGGAAAGACTTAGTATAGAGTATATTAATCAAATAATAAACAGAAGGGAGCTAATCAAATAATAAAAAGGAGGGACCCATTCTTCGTGCTTTTGTGATTTGTGCTTTTCAGATACTCTTGATTAAGTTTTTATTATTTCTTCTCAATATATGTTCCATTCATCACATTCTACGACTTCTAATATTGGCAATAATGTCCGACAAGTTTGATATCTTATACGTCGTTTCATGAGTTGGAATTTTTGTTTAAAACCAATTTACCGATCTGCTAACAATATAACGTTAATAGAAGTTGTTATGGTTTATAATTAAAAAATTTATTCGAAAAAGTAAAAATATACAATCAACTTTAAGTACTCAAATGCTTCCAATGCTGTGACCACACATGAAATGAGCAATGATGATGATGAAAAAAGAAACTTTATCAAATGATTAGATTTATGTTCAGTTGTAGACTGGTATTGTTTATTTGCCTTTATAATGCAATTACTAGATAACAGAGCTTCACTAACTAACCAATTGTGTATCACGAACGGGATAGTAAATGTAAAATTTTACAAACGTAGTTCTGTTATCGACCAATATAACATTATTAAAAATTTGATTGTTTTAATAAATAACAAACTCTCTCACGAAATTATTTCTTATATTTTTTAAATAAGGCATGTTTATATAAGATGCGCTGAGCGAAATAAATATTTACTGAACATAATTGGCATAAAATACAGGAGATTCTGCGGTTTGGAGTATTTTTCACTCTGGATCTCTTCAATCGCGATTTAGTTGATGTCGAAATTAAAATACAATGCTTACCCAAATTTATAAAAAAATTGGCTTAAATATCTTTTTTTGAAAGTTTTTGCGAATATAATTATTGTTTGTAATGAACTTTTAGAACGGAAAACAAGTGGAAGCTAACTGCTTAAAACAAAACATACAAACGGAAGACGACATGTCTTGAAAACAAAACAAAACAAAATGGAAGACAGACGTTTATTTGTGGAGCATCTAACCTAAGAAAAAGATGCAGAAGAATAATCTTAATGTCGTCCCGCGTTTTTGTAAATTTTTAAGTGTTGCAAAAATGGGTGTATTTAGGGTTTCCAAGAGATTTCTTGGATGCTGACCAGCTACTTCTTAGCCATTAGGAATTTTATTTATCCCAGTTGATAGGTACTATATCAAAATATAAGTTGTTTTATAAAAATAAAGAAAAATGATAGGAAAGTTCCATGAATATGGAAAACCTTGTTGCACTATGATTTTTAAATTAAATTCAGAATTACCATATTTTTGAATAATTTCAATGAAATATAATAATTTTTTTTTAATTTTAGAGACATCAAAACTTTTTAATAGGTTTAAATGAAATATCACAAAGAATTTCACGACCAATTTATTCGGATTCCAACAAAGAAAAGTTTTTTCGCTGAAGTATTCTTTCGTTCCCGAACTGTGACATATTTTTAATAAAGAAATCGATTGCATCTATTGATAAGTTTTGATAATTTTAATATTTAACTTTAGGATTCTTTCTTTGTTAGTCGATGTCCGAAAGAAGACTGCAACCACGTTTTTTTAATCTGGAAATCTTAAAGAAATTATATATACTGTGGATTTTGTCAAACGTTATTGGAATTTTTTTTAATTTTATAGAGAGTTAATAAAAAATGATGTATACTTTTTATTTTCTTTTCTTAATCCATGAAAGTTGTAGCTTATTTAGCATTCCGCAGGACACATACTATTACTACTTCATGGCTCTACAACTCGTGGTGGGTCTTGACCGACTGTACTATTCGCCTTTATTGTTTCCGATCTGCCATCAATGCTGGGTCGTTATTATACCCCAATTGTCCTTAGGTCCGCTTTGATGTTGTCTCGCCACCTCATTCAAGGGAGCCCTAGAGGTCTTTGTCCTACTGGTGCTCCTTCCCAAGCCAATTTCACCATCCGTGTGTCAGGCTGTCTTTGCACATGACCTGCCCATTGCAGCCTTCTTGCCTTTATCCCCTTCACAATATCTCGATCTTTGTATAATTCTGATATTCTTGGTTGGTTCCAAAAATCTTGCGTAGAACTTTTCTTTCGAAGATTTCTAATTTTCGTTCGTTGTCTTTGGTAAAGGTCCAGGTTTCGCTAGCATTTATTTTTTGTTTTATTCTTAATCCACCGAATGGTACCCGTCAATCACAAACCCGCGAGAAGCGACAAAAATCTGTTTTGAACGAACGTTTTATGAATAGACATGATGTCAAAAATAAGGTGTTCAAAGAAAGACCGCCCATTGCATCAAATACCGTCGGTTTATAACATCATTCACAGAAACCTGCTATTAAAATATTCCAAGGAATTATTCCTTATGGACTTTTTTGTTTACATTATAAGTGAAGTATTTATGCTTAAAATATCCACAACGCAGTGGTGCAAAAGCAAAAGTTTTTGTAATTTAGGGTGAATTTGAAGTTCAAAGTGTTTTAATTTAAAATTTACTAAATAATAATATAAAACTGTATAAAACTGATTTTTAGAGTACCAGTTAATTGCGCTAAATGTTAACTTATACTATAGGTATAAGTAGGTCGATTATATATCAGAAAACAACTACATAGTTTGCTATAATTTTATTACAAATAACTAAAACACCATTATTACACACATTTTTCCTGATTTTCTATGTGTTTAATATCTAACACCTGCAGTAAATATAAATAAATAAATAATATTAACAAAAATCATAATTCTTCCTAGTCGTTTGCTCGGTTTCGAGCATCATGAATTCATGAATTGTTTTCTATGATGGCTTTCCATTCCTGTCTATCTTCTGTCATCTTGAATGTTTGGGTGAGGTTTTTGCCGGTTATAAGATCCATATATCTTGTAGGCGACCTTCATCTTTATCTTTTGCCAGGGACTGTCCCTTCCAAAGTGAGTCTCTCAAGACCATTTCTTCTAACCACATAAACAAAGAATTTAGCTATTTTCTCCGCTACCACAATGCTCAATCTCTTCTTAATTCTGAGTTGGTCCAGAATGGATTAGTTGGTTCTTTTCTCAGTCCAAGACACTCTCAGCATTCTGCGCCAGCTAAACATTTCTGCTCTATGGCTGGTAGTAAATGTTGGGTTTGGCAGAAGAAGCATAAAAATAGGATTAATGCTGTGGATATGAGTAGTCTGAGAAGAATAGCCGGAGTGACTCGGTTGGATAAAGTAAAGAATAGTGAGATAAGATAACGCTGTTGTGTAAAAGAAGATGTGGTTACAAAGATAGATAAAGGAATGCAAATTTATAAGGCGAGTATGAATGGACAGAAGTCGGTATAGGTCGACCTCGTCGAACATATCTCGATCAGATCAATATTGTTTTGAAGAAAGGCCAGGTCAAGAGTACCAACAACCGACGAGCATGTATGAGAGCACTGATGAAAGTAGAGGAAGCAAAAGATGTGTGTAAGAACCGTAGCAAGTGAAAGAAAGTGGTCTCTGCCTACCCCTATGGGAAAAAGGCGTGACTTTATGTATGTATGTATGTTTCACTTTATGACGAGTCTTTTCACAGTGATGCCTATATGTAAGCGATCTATTAAGGGTTACTACATATTTTTTTAAATTTGCCAAATGTAACTTTTTTCGTGCTCATCAGGCAAATGGTAGATAATAATTTTGTATAATCGCATATAAGTTAAATGTCTCGGAAGCGATCGCGGCCAATAAGACTTTCATGCAAATGTGGCTAAATTTAGAGACGACGACGTTACCATAATTCAAAAAGGCAATAAACGCATCGTGTTATAAAATAAAATTTCGAAAACAAACGCAGTCGGGAAACATAAAAACTCGCACAACCACCACTAAACTATTTGGATCAACCCTTTCTAAAAGGAAATGTATAAATTTCTTTGCAGTTCAATTCGTGTATATGTAAATTAACTTTAACAACGTGTTCTACGAATTTTGAAATAAATTTTAGGGTTGCCAGAGACGTACAAAAAAAATTAAACCATTTTTTAAATCAAATATTTTTTAATTGAATACTGGAGACAACTAGATTTGGCTAGAAACACCACCTTCAGGTCTAATTTTCGCGATAAAGATATATTAACCTGGAGTTTTTTATTTTAAAAATTATAGTATCATCCTGTATAGTAACATAAACTATTTATTTTGCCGTGCAAATGTGTTTGTTATCCGTTATGTCGTGTGAATTGTGGGTTTTTTAAAAATTAAGCGCTTAATCATACGGCAAATGTGTGAAAAGTAACTGTTATAAATTCTTAAATATATACATCTCTTCCTTATTTTCATTCAGTTTATACAGGCATTGCCTTGATTAAAATATTTTATTGCTTGTAAAGAAATTGTTTAGAAAATCTGCGGGTTCTTCACATCACTCACGACGCTATTTAAAACATTTTTCTTATTTGTCCATAAAAGGAATTTTATTCGAGGATACGCTTTACCAATTATGACAACTATTAATTTATGAAATATTTACACAAGGAAGAAGAAAATTCTCCGATTTATGATTTAAATTTTATCATGGAAGCCATAAGAGGCATTATTAACTATTTCTATTGCTGTTTTGTACGTGCATACCATGAGGTTTAATATTCTCAATAAACTGTCACATGTATTTAGATTATTAGCTTTCTTCGGAACAAAAAATAATTTCACTAAGACTAGTTCTTTTACTTATCAATGATCTCCATTCGATTACAGATAATCCAATCTACAATTTTACATATGACTAACTATCTAGGCGGTGCTCTGGAACACCGTTTATTGGGCCAGAACCAATAATAGGGAAACCCAAGGCCAGCGTTAAAGCAGCGATCAATCGCTGGATCCACTCTCAGCAAACTAATGCTGAAAGATCTTTACCTAAGCAGGCAGGAAAGCTGCTCTCGCTAAGTGGGGAAAAACTTAGAACAGTTGTAGGGCTTTGTACCGGATACTGGTCTTTGAGGCAACATCTGCACGGTATAAAAGCAGACAATGCTGAAGTGTCTAGGGAAAAATTAGACCTCTTTCACAAATCCTATTTATTCATTTATTCATTCGTTCATTCATTACAGATGACTATTTAATCCAATTTTAAATCATTTGAATTATTAACCGTCTCTTTTATAAATGGCAGATGATCTTCATCTTATTTATTGTATTTTTTATGAAAAACTGAAAGATAACGAGCAAGATCTAGGATGGAATCAGCAGGTACTTGGCGTTTAAATGTTGGAATTCTTGCTTATATCTAAAATGGTATTTTTTGCACGCCAATTTAACAACAATATCTTCTTCTTCTATTGCCCTATCCATTTACAACCGTTGGCTATCATCATAGCTATGCGAATCTTATTGGCTGCGTATCGAAACAGTTCAGTAGATGTTGCTTCAAACCATTTTTGCAAGTTAGCAAGTTGTTTTGGAGAATTGTGTATTTGCTATTTCTCATAATATGTCCAAAATACTCTAATTTTCTACGTTTCACATTAAGCATGATCCAATCCCATTCTTCGAAGTACTTCTTCGTTGGTAATTCTTTCTACCCAAGAGATTCTAAGAATTCTTGTGTAAATCCACATTTCAAAAGCTTGCAGCTTTCTTTCCATAGCGTCTAACAGCGTCCAAGCCTCTACACCATATAGAAGAGTTGAGTATATATAACACATGGCTATTTTTTTTAAGGGCCAGATTCAGATCTCGACATGAAAGAAGCGGTTTCATTTGTATAAACATATACAATATACAAACCTCAAATAAACCCAATCTTGGAATATTGTTCTTTAATCTGAGGTGTTGCCTTTTTTAAAAGTATTCTTACTCTATTTTAAGAGAGCTTGCATGTGACTACGACAATTGTGGCTTTGAGGTATTGATCTTTCATTATTTAAGTAAACTGATGAGCTGTAATATTCCTAAACTGTTTAAGCACAACACCCTAGAGGCCAATTAACAGTTCCATTTTTGGAGATTACAGACTCATCAAACTTTTCTCCAAATAACTCCATAGTAACAAAAGCAAAATTTAGTGTTGCATCATCTTATTATTATTCTTATTAATGACATTTGTACTTTTTAAGCAGTGCTACCATGACGTCCTTAATATGAATATTATTGAGAAACCCTTTAGAAAGGTTTATTTTTTTGCATAAGTACTCGTAACTATTTATCTGCTACCAAAAATTGTAGAACAAACAGGAAAAACCATAATAATTGTTCGGCGTCATTAAAAAATTGGTTGAGTGATTAGAAACAATGAGAGGGGATCGTCGAGTAACCAAAAACCAAAGTATCACCAACGTAATAATTATTTCAATGAGATAATGGATTAATTTAATAAAAATTACTTGACGGCCATATGCGTTATTGAATTAGGCACACGAAAACAGAACAAAAGGTAACTTCCTTCGATTATCCTTCACATCCTTTCATAACAGCTTAATTATATATTGGGCCAAAGTTTAAATAAGTTTTGTAAGAAAACAATTGAAACTCATCACCCACATATGGTCATTATCCAGTCGACTAGCGTAAGCTTACTTTCTCTTTTTTTATTTTTATTTTTTTTTGTTTTTTTTTATGTATACTGACAGCGACAGAAACCATCTGTTAAGTGGAAACATTTAACCCTTACCTGAGTTTAACGGATTCTTGTGATTTTTTTATTACCTCCCGCGATAATATAGTCATGGTGATGGAAGTAGGTGACCCACATTTCGTCTACCATAAAATATACTGGGTGTTTTTTTTTTAATTTGGCCACCCCGGATATATTGTAAAATAGACCCCGCAAATTCATTGGAACAGGTCGATTTTGGTTTCAAGGGGGACATCTTTCGACATGTATTTGACAGTTCCGGATTTAATCCCTTTAGTGTTTTTTTTTTTGTAATTTAAAGACAAATTTATTATTTATTATTATATTTGTCATTTAAAAAGGTCTTTTTTTAATTAAGTATTTATTATAGGTAACATTAAAATATAGTTTTCAGGGTAAAGGGGAAAACAAACTATTTCAATTATATTTTATTTTTTTTATTAAAATTTTTTGAAAAAATACTTGTACCGATTTATCTACAAAAAAAAGAGGTATCTACGTGTTTTGTAATCAAAATATTAAAAAGAAAAACACAAACTATAAAACACGTGGCAACACGTTTAGTTCCAAATCCTGTTTTGATTTATTGCTTCTTCTTCTTCTTTATCCTTCTTTTTAGGGCAATCGTCTCTTCTTTCTTCGGAATTATTTCATTCATTCATCTTACGCCATCACTCCATCGCTTCCTAGGACGTCCCTTTTTCTTTCTACCGGTGATTTGTGGTGATTTTTACGATTTTTTCGTACGGCATTTTATTCATATGTTGGTTGTATCTGGCATATATCTTTAATGTTTTCACTTCTCTCTTTATTGTAGAGTATTTTATTAGTTATTTTACGAAGAACTTATATTTCTGTCGTTTCTAGGTGTAGTTTTGCTTTTTTTTCTACCCTTTGTATATTCTTGCTTTAGTTTCTACGTGCTTATTTCTCTATATAATGTGATTCAAACATCCCGCAGTATTATTTGCTCTTATTACTTGTAATCTTACTTCCTTTCCAGTGTTGCCATTATTACCTATGTTTATTCTATATAACCTTTTATATAATCTGACCCCTCAACCGTGAGAACCAGTTGGAACTTTTAATAAAAAGTGCGAGGTCTTTAATGCTAACTGAGCTGAGATCAGAGAAGTCATCGACGTTCGGTTGTCCTAGTATAGAAAGCCGTTTTCTGCCAAGGGCAGGGCAGTGGCAAAGTAGATGTACCATTGTTTTCTTCTTTTCCTCATCGTGTCAGCTTTTACAGAAGTCGTGTCGTAGCTCTGCGATTTCCATGCGCCGTGCATGGGATTCACCTGCCCAGTGTCCTGTTATGGCCGCGATCGCATTTTCAATGGACTCCCTGGCTAGAGTAAAAACATCATTAGTTCGACGTAGATCTAGTTTAGGCCAAATCTGTTTCGATGATGTGCATGTGGGTTCATTTTGCCACCTCAAGTTGGCTTTTTGAACTACTTTGCTGTGCAGGAGGTGCCGGCAATTTGCAATCGGTACTTCTTGCTAAGTTGAGACAGATACAGCTAGGAGGGTGGTGTCCTCTTTTGCTAGATCGTCCGCCTGGTATGTCCCTGTGTCCGGGTACTCAGACAATGTGAACTCTAAACTTAGCTGCTAGCTCATTTAGGACGTCTCGGCATTGCACCACTGCCCTAGAGGTCAAGTAGACTGAGTTCAGTGATTTGATAGCAGCCCGGCAGTGGCAAAGAATGGATATCTCACTGAACTTTTGTTCATTGCAAAGTGTCCAGACAGCTGCCTCGGTAATGGCTGTCATTTCGGCTTGATACACACCACAGTAGTCAGGCAAACGAAACGGCAGACTAAGTGAGGGATCTTCTGAGAAGACACCGCAACCTACTCTCTCCTCTAATTTGGAGCCGTCCGTATAAAATATTGCGCCCTGAGGTTTAACTAAATTCTTGGCCCAATCTTCTCTGGAAGGGATTTCCAGAGATAGGTCGCCTTGGAACATAGGGGTAGGTTTAGTATAGTCAGTATCATTTGAATATAACAAACCAGCGTTTATATGTTTCATCGATCTCCAAAAGGCGTTCGAACGAGTTTTACTTGAAAATGCGATAGAGTTAATCTATAATAGAGGAATACCATCGAGAACATTAAAAATATTTACACTTGGATTACAATTCAAGCGAGAATAAACGGGGAATTAACAGAACCAATACCGGTGTACAGTGGTAACAGACAAAACGATTCGTTAAGCCCCCTGTTATCTAACATCATTATTGACGAAATTATTACAGTTGTACGCAAAGACGAAGGCTACAAATTAGGAAACAGAGAAATCAAAATTTTATGATATGCAGACTATGCCGTCCTCTTTGCAGAAAACTTCTATTAATTTTTAGCCAAAAAGCTCAGGTAATATAATTTGTAAAATTACAGATCTTCCCATCGCAACATTGTTCAATAGGCGTGTACCACCGTAAAACTGTCCGAACGTCCAGATTGTCCTTTTTTTTCCTAATTGCATCATTTAATGATCCGTTTACTCGGTAACAGTAACAGCATATGGTAAACAAGAATAATTATTATTTCTTCTTGAAGTACACCTTTTCTTGAATTTTTAACGTGCATACATCACCCACCCACAAGGATCCTATCTCCTTTGACCCTGTGTGTGTGTATATACATTGCTTCAAGTCGCTATACACCTGCCTGTGTCTGCCCAAATAATTCTTCCAGGACAGTACTTAAAATAACGTCTTCAACAATATAAACTATTCTGCAAAATATCCACGAGTTAAATGCAAACGTTTAAAACGAATTAAAAAAAAATAATATTTGAAAATCATAGGGATAAAAATAAATGTGAATAAAACGAAAGTAATGGTTTTTGAAAGAGAAGAAACTGTGGAGTTTCGATTGAGGGAGAAAGAGTGGAACAAGTAAATGAATTTGTGTACTTGGGTTCAAAGTTTACGAGAGATGGAAAGTATGACAGTGACATTGAGCGAAGGGTGTTAGCAGAAAAACAAATGAATGGGGCACTGCATAGCTTTATGAATAGCCAGAAAGTGTCAAAAAAGGCACGTCTGGCGGTGTGTTGGTTCCTACACTTATGTATGGTAGTGAATGTTGAGTTTGGCAGAAGAAGCATGAAAATAGGATTAATGCTGCGGAGATGATTAGTCTGAGAAGTATAGCCGGAGTGACTCGGTTGGATAAAGTAAAGAATAGTGAGATAAGAGAACGCTGTGGTGTAAAAGAAAATGTGGTTACAAAAATAGATAAAGGAATGCTTGGATGGTTTGGACACGTAGAAAGGATGGATGAAGGAAGATTGACGAAACAAATTTATAAGGCGAGTGTGAATGGACGGAAGTCGGTAGAGGTCGACCTCGGAGAACATACCTCGATCAGATCAACATTGTTTTGAAGAAAGGCCAGCTGTCAAGAGTACCATCAACCGACGAGCATGTATGAGAGCACTGATGAAAGTAGAGGAAGCAAAAGATGTGTGTAAGAACCGTAGCGGAAGTGGAAGG
This sequence comes from Agelastica alni, assembly GCA_950111635.1. Taxonomy (NCBI): domain Eukaryota; kingdom Metazoa; phylum Arthropoda; class Insecta; order Coleoptera; family Chrysomelidae; genus Agelastica; species Agelastica alni. The sequence goes on from OX467717.1 coordinate 29,326,990, forward strand.
AAGTGGTCTCTGCCTACCCCTATGGGAAAAAGGCGTGACTTTATGTATGTAATATTTGTGTAGGCTGAATCTCAGAAATAATGACCTTTGTGAAGACTGCAATCAAATTGGAGATTTAAACCACATCTTATTCGCTTGTCATAAATATAAAAAACATGATGATGCGTTATTTAGAAATCTGTATATTAATAGTGTTTCCTAGCCACTTGGTATAAAAACGGTATTGTCAAATTTTAATCATGATATTGTGATGGTATCAGTAAACTTTTTAAAAGATACTGGAATTCGTCTATAAGCGGAATCTGAATAAGCTTGTTACCTTTGTGTTTTACCCAATTGGTTATTTTTTCCTTTTTACCGAGGCCTGGTGTTGTTTGTGTTTACTAAGAATGTTCTGACGGGTCCCTGGACAAGAAGCGAGTGCCAACGTACATCCCTAATGTATTTATTCTAAAAAAAAAATTCTGGTTGTTAGATTTATAGGTTTTTCCTTTATAGACAAAGCGCGGCTGGCTGAATGACTTGGAGTCTACGCCAAAAAAAACAATTAATAAGTTGTAGAGTTATTATACTCCGTTCGTATGGCATGTATAGCACGTTACCGAGAACATTTATTTTTAACAGAGTAGAGTAAATGCTGGCTGGCATATACCGATTTATATAATTCTATCTTATTTAAGTTTGTCTACCTTTTTTTTCCGCAAGCCTGTCAGTTTTGGTAACATTAACAATACAATTATAAAATATAAATGAGGGTGAAACTTTTAAATCCGTTTTCAGGAGCGGAGAATGAAATAATTTAATATTGTAAATGATTTTAGACGTATTTTTTAAATGCCTACGTGTATTACCTACCCAACACTAAAAGTGATTTCTTTAACATATTGTTAGTAGTAATTTTCCATGAACTAGTTTTTTTATTTATCTGTGGGTTTAACTATATTTGACAGCTAGCATTATCCAAAACTATGATGGAATTAATGGATATTAGGTTCAGCATTTGAGAGTGCTACTCTTCAAAAACATCGGAATATATATCCTTGTGGTAAATCATCCTCAAAACCTTCATCACTCCCAATTTATGAGTTATTATTAACGACGACATTTTCCAATTAGAGTTGATAAACCTAAAAACGCTTACCTAGGATTTTCAATCGATTTTTGTTGCCGGTTTTTGTAACAGTGTGTCCTCCATTCTCATCTTTTTCTGTAAGTGTTGTTTTAAGATCCTGTTTCTCGCTTAGGAAATTAACAACATTTTCGTATACATTTTTTATTACTCTTTTGATTGCATCTCGACAAGATCTTCCAACCAACTGTTCTATAGATTTATTTTTGTAAACATCAGAATAATTTTTTAACATTTGTCTCACAAAAATTCAAAAGTCAGAGGTTTATTTTACTTTTTCTTGATATTATTTATTCTCTTTCCAGTTGCTCAATTTCGAGCATCGTGACTGTTCAGGGTGCAAGCCTTCGCCATGCTTCTCCATCGTCTACGGTTCTCATTACTTCTGCTGTTGACATATTTGTAAGGTCCTTGATTTGGTCCATGAATCTTACAGGAGATCTGCCTCTTGTTCTTTTGCCGTCCACTTTCCCTTATATCATAATTTTATCCATACCGTTCTTCCGTATGACGTGACGAAAATATTTAAATTCGCGCCTCTGGATTCTTGGGAGGAGCCTTTCATGATCCCGAGTAATCAGTTCTCTTCGTATGGAGATATTTGTTCTATGAGCTGTCTAAAGGAATTCTCAGCATCCTGCGGTAACATATCATTTTAAACGCTTCTATTCTCTTGCGGTTTAAAGTCCAAGATTCTGATTCATAGGTTGCGATAGAGAGTATCAGCGCTTTGGGAAGTCTCATCTTGGTCATTTTCCGGATATTGTGGTCTTTCCAGATTTTAACTAGTCTGCCTAAAGCTTATTTTGCCCTTCCGATCCTTCTCCTGATTTCTGGTTTGGAGCCTCCTTTGTTGGTTATTTTTGCGCCAAGATAAATGACAGTGTCATTGGTTATATCATGGTTATATCGTGGATGAGTCGAAGTGGCGTTGGGATTGTCTGAGATCTGTCCACAATCAACAGACAGCATTTGGTCCTATTTAGTCGTAGGCCTAATTCCAAACTAGTAGCTTCTACACGATGAAGTATTTTGAACTTTTTCTGTTTTGTGCCAGAACTATCGTGTCATTTGCATATCGTAAATTTGACACTTTTTTTCCGCCAATAGAGACTCTGCCCTCCCAGTTTTCTAGAGCCTTTCTGATAATCCATTCTCCGTATATGTGGAAAAGAATTGGGAAGGAAGTGCAGCCTTGTCTGACGCCATTTCAGACGCCGAAATATGTCGAGGGTTTCTCTTCTATTCGTACGCGTGCTCTATTCTTGTCGTACAGAGCTTTTATGATATATGTTTCGGAACCCCCATCTCACTCAGGATGCTCCATAGTCGTCCCCCTTTTATGGTGTCAAAGGCTTTGGTGTAGTAATAGAAAAAAAACATAGCTGGTACGTTGTACTCGTATTCTTTTTCTATAATTTGTCGTAGGTTCATAAGTTGATATCGCGTCCTACGATCCGGCATAAACCCTGCTTGTTCTGGGGGGATCTAAGGTAAAAGGTAGTTCTTTAATCGTTTGTGTATGATTTGCAAGAGAACTTTACTGGCATGACTAATCAATGCGATGTAATTGCCACATTTGTCTTTAGCTTTATTTTTATGTAGAGGGATTTAGACTGATTCTGTTCATCTTTCGGGCCATTTACTGTTTTTCCATACTTTTGTGCAGATCTGACGTTCTGTGTCTTTGTTGCCGCTGCTCTTCAGCATTTCAACGAAGATGTTGTCAGATCCAGGAGATACTCTTTACTACTAAATTAAATTATTTGTTGAAAAAGTAATTTGCAATACTAAGTACCTACAAGTGTTATATTGTATTCGTTATTCCTAAACGGGACGTTTATGGTTTCTGAGAATTCATCTTTTCTTTATTGCTATCGTTCAGGTATATATTCTGTACACGCCAACGGAAAATAAGTCAGTTAATGAATTAAAAAAAAAGCATTGATGAACAAAACTTAAATTATTTTATACAATTTTTAAGAAATTATTATTATCGTACGAGAGTATCAAGTGAAATCCTCACGGGAATTTTTTTAATCCTGCCGCGTTTCGATTTCGAACCTTCTCTGATCTCACGCAATAATTTTATGAACAGGTGCGTCTCCTGAAAGCCATGATTATATACATAAACGCTTTATTGGCCTCAGATTTAAACGCCTATAATTTCGGGTCTTATCTCGAGATTTTTGCCAAATATTTTCAGGTGTTTTTACTTCCGATTAAAAGATAAAGAAGCGCGAAAATTACATTTACATTGGCCGATTTTAATCTGGAAAGAATTTCTTATTTATCCGAAACATCTTTACCGATAACAGAAAAAATACACGAAATACACTTTTTACCGATCTATAATGTAAAAGATAATTTTAAATCGTTTAAAAAAACTATTTATGAAATCTTGATAAACGTCGAACAACCCCGTACGACATCTCACAAATATATAAACTCCATACCATGTCAAAATTATTAATTCTAGTAGTAGCTTTGTAGTTTAATTTTTTCGACGAATTTTTTTATCTTTTATGTAAAATTTTGTCTATTATGTACATTAGGGTGCTTCAAAAATAATTTTTAATTTTTTTCTGAGGGGTCTCTAAGGGTCGCTATTTTTATTTTAGTTTGAAACTGAAATAAAAATAGCGACCCTTTAAAGTTGAGCTATAGGGCCCATGTTTGGTGAGGATTTTTTTGTCAAATAGAAACTTTTTAAAGGGTAAGAGTAAAAAAAATATTAAAAATTAATTTTGAAGCACCCTATTGTACATTTTAACGTAAATAAATAAATATTTCAGTGTTTTTTAACATGTGGGTCGCGACCCCCTGTGGGGACGAAGCCTCTTTAGGAGGGTCGCGAAGCTTCTATAGAGGAGATGCAAAATGTTGGGAAAGCTAAACAAAAAATAAAAATAACTTATCAGATCTCTTATTGCGAAGGTTGCGCTTGTTTTTCATTAACCAATTTCTCCCATCGTGGATCTGTTTCTGCTACATTGACAATCAAATCGTTTTCCAAATTTAAGCGATTTCTTTCCTTACTTTTTATTTAGACCATTGATGAAAATGTCAACTCGCACAAGTACGAGGTGGCAAATGGAATCAAACGCTTCAAAGCCTCTATTGTTAATTCTGGGTATTCTTTTTAACCAAAGGGTATCCAAATTGACAGACTTAAATTCCAATTGAAGCATCCCATCGGCCGATAAATCCAGCAGGTTTTCTTTGAGCTTGGTTGCCAAATTTGTCTCATTTATAGGTGCATTTAAAAAATGGATTTAAGATCCACCTTTACCCAGTATTCTTCGATATCTCTTGCATTGACAGTTCTTTTTTCAACTTTTTTAAGACCATTTTTATATAGGTATAAATTCCTCGATGTTTATCTCACATCCGACTGTGTCGAAGAAAAGCCATGAATTGTGTCTAGGTGTAGCAGTGATGACATTTTCATCCCGCCCTTGAAAACTTTTATTCAAGATATTTAAATGCTTAAATAAGTCAGAAATAATTGCCAATTTCAAAAGGAAGAAGTGGTTTACAGAGTTCCGTTGTGATCGCGTACCAGCACTAGTGACGCCGAACGTCCAGGTCGCCCAAAAGAAGTGATCACGCCGGAAATCGTCGATAAAATCCATGAAATGATATTGGATGATCGGAGAATGAAAGTGCGTGAGTTGGCTCATGCTGTAGGTATCTCAACTGAACGGGTACATCATATTTTACACGAATATTTGGACATGAAAAAACTCTCTGCGAGATGGGTGCCGCGATTGCTCACACTCGACCATAAGCGCAATCGTGTGACCACTTCAAAAGAGTGTTTAGCGATGTTCAGCCGTAATCCGGACGAATTTTTGCGCCGTTTTGTTACTGTGGATGAAACATGGATCCATCACAACACGCCAGACACCAAGGAACGATCGAAACAGTGGGTTGCTCGGGGTGAACGTGGACCAAAGAAGGCAAAACAGAGTCTGTCAGCCAACAAGGTCATGGCCACAGTTTTTTGGGATGTACGCGGTGTCATTCACATCGATTACCTCAAGAAAGGTAAAACGATCACCGGCGAATATTATTCAAAGCTTTTGAACAGATTCGACGTTGATTTGAAGCAAAAACGGCCGCATTTGGCTAAGAAGAAGAAAGTGCTGTTCCATCAAGACAATGCACGTGTGCACACTTGTCTAGTCACGATGGCCAGAATCCACGAATTGAGATACGAACTGCTACCCCATCCAGCATATTCTCCACATTTACCCCTATGCGACTATTTTCTGTTTCCAAACCTAAAGAAATGGCTGGGCGGTAAGAGATTTGAGTCGAATGAAGAAGTCATTACCGAAACAAACGCGTATTTTGAGAGCTTTGAAAAAACCTATTATTTGGAGGGAATAAAAAATATAGAAAAATGCTGGACTAAATGTATCGAGCTAAAAGGTGATTATGTAGAAAAATAAAATGTTTATTTGCGGAAAAAAATTTGTTTTATTCAAAAAGTCACTGACTTATCAAACCGCCCTCGTATAATTGCTGTTTTGGTAAGATGGCTCTCCTCTACCAGGGCGTATGCTGATGTCTGCAGATGGAAACAATTGATTTAAAGGATCTTGGTATAAATTAATTGATCTTAACTAAAGAATTATTATGTACTTAGCTTCAAACTAGTAAACTAGCAACTTATGCATCCCTAATTGAGGAGTTTGAAATGTTCATTATAATTATTAATTCCCTGGAAGCTTGTGTGGAAGAGCAGTGACAATACGCAAAAATATTACGTTCTAAAAATTAAAACGTACTAAAATATTATTCACTGAAGCATCTTCAATTTTTCACGTGAGAACCAATGTCTCCGAACCCGTTGCCGGTCGTTTAATTTCAAGATATTTATTATGTATCACAATTTCGCTGTACTAGCAAATTGAAGAGTGAATCGTTGATTTTATATTCGAACCATAAATCCGGTAATATTTATTGGATTATCTTGCAAGACGGTTTTCTCATGGAAGTTTCATTTAGTTTATTACTTCATTTAGTGTTTCTTTTCTCGGCGTGGATCACTGGCTTACGCGTATTCGGTTGTAATATTCATTCGTTGATTTTAAAAAAGTAAATCGATGAAATTGCAAATCTTCCCTTCGCTCTAAAGTTTTAAGATATTGTGTGAATATGTATAAATTTAACTTGGATTTGCACTGGGACGTGTGTACAATTTTAAAAATTATTAACCAACTGCGTAAACCCTGTTTCTTTTATGACGAATTGTTTTTCCTTAGGAGAACGTCCTTACAAATGCCATCTTCCAGACTGCGGTAGAGCCTTCATCCAACTGTCCAACCTCCAACAACACCTTCGGAACCACGACGCACAGGTGGAGAGAGCAAAAAATAGACCCTTCCATTGCAACATCTGCGGAAAGGGATTCGCGACAGAATCCAGTCTGAGGACGCACACGTCTAAAGTAAGCCATGTACGTACACGAGGTTTTCTTTTTGTTTTTTTTATTGAGTTAATTTTAGTTTTTTTTGTCATTTGGTTTTTTAGAAAATATGCAATTGTTTAAATATAACATTTAACATTTATTATCTTTCTTGAGGGTTATTAGAGGTAATAATATGTTTATTATAGTTTTTTTTTATTATAAAACGAAGTCTAGCCAAAGAAAAAAAAAGAAAAAATTATTGAAAATTGTTCGTATTTTGTAAGTGAAACTTCTTTAGGCGCGTTGAGAGAGAAATTTCAAGATCGCGTCACGATTTTGGATTTTAAAAGACGGAGAGAGAGTTTAGTGACAACTGTACCGATGTGAGAGTGTAAATATTAAACTAAAAAATAATTATGTAATTTTTAATTTATGGTAATTTTTTTTTTAAAAATCTTTTCAATACTTTGCCTCAATCCTTTGAATACCTACAATATCTCACTTTTTATCCTTCATGCAGTCTTTAATTTTTATCTCTGACTATTGATTTGAAAATCTTACAGATTTTTATTATTCTTGCCAGAGAAGTTTCACTTCTGACACGTGTACTCTGTACACACGCTCTAATTTTTTTAAATATCTCGATAAATATGAGCTCAGGTTCGTTTTAAAGGGGATATTTCGGGCTGAGAAAAAACAAATGTTTTAAAATTTCTTATCGAAAAGTTATGAATTGAAAGTTTTTTTAAATTTGAAAAATAGTACCTACAAATCTAAGTTCAGTATTAAATTTTTGACTCATTTTGTTTTATAAAATTTTATCTACGACATAAGAATATATAAATAATAGCACAATTAAAATTGGTTACTTATTTATGGGGTATCATTTTTAGGAATTTACATTACATTACATTTTTGTGGTTAGGCCATTGGAGTAGGCACCAATGTCACCTACATCTTTGATCCTTTGTGACTACCGCTGTGTCTTCAGGGCATCAGAATTTCAGTCAGCTGGTTTTGGCAAATCGCAGGATTACTGTTGGCACTGTCTCATTTAGATCACTTGGATCCATTATCAGGTTTGGTACATATACACCGCTTGCATCGAGCAGCAACACAAAATGTGTATGCCGCTCTACTCCTCTTCGCCGCATAGTCGGCAGTTTTTTCAGCTGCTAGCTTAAGTTTGAAGTGGTGCGCTATTAGTGCGACGTAGCCAGTGAGCAGGCCAAGCGTGCTGCTTAGCCTACTCCGATTCATCGTCCAGCAATATGTTCTTGCTCAACGATTAGTTTCAACTCCTGTTCGCTTTGGCAATTGGCATTTCGACCAACTTCGGTCTACTGGAGATTTGCTGGCTTATGTCACTCAGCTCTGGACAAACACTATTGAAAAGTTTGGTGAATCCCGTGCAATAGCCTTGGATATATCTAAAGCCTTTGACCGCGTTTGGCACCAGGCATTGTTAAGTAAATTATCTGCCTACGGTCTCCCAACCAAACTGCGCCAATGGCTCTTGAGCTTCATGCAAGATCGCTCCTTACATGTGGCAGTTGACGATATTTCTTCTGATGCGTTTAAAACCAATGCCGGTGTCCCCCAGGGTTTATCCTGTCCCCCACCTTATTTCTTTTACACATCAACGACCTCTTGAAAACCACCACGAACCCCATTTACAGTTTCGCAGACGATAGCACACTTGTCTCAACTTTCACATCCTATCGATCACTTTCGGTGAATGATACAAATAGACTCAGGCAGGAACAGGTTGATTCCATCAATAGAGATCTTAAAGCAATCGTCGAGTGGGGAACCAACAATCTTGTTCAGTTCAACGCCCAAAAAACACAAAATGCCACGTTTTCCAAGAAAGTGAATTCCTTAAATCATCACATCACAATGTCCGGAAATACCCTTGAACCAAGTACCTCCATCTCGATTTTAGGAGTCACGGTGTCCAATAATATGTCTTGGCATGACCATGTTGCTAACATCGCAAAGTCGGCAAGCCAGAGGCTAGGTTTTCTGTGGCAAGTTTTTTACTCCTGATCAACTGTTGACGACGTACAAGGCTCAAATCCGACCTCTACTGAAGTATTGCTCGCATATTTGGGGTTCAGCACCAAGGCATTCCCTTCGTCTTTTAGATTCCATTCAGAAAAGAGCCATTCGCTTGATAAACAGCTCAACTCTCACAGATACCCTTCACCCTCTAGAACATAGAAGAAGAGTTGCAGACCAGTCATTGCTCTACAGATAGTTCCATGGCAGATGCTCCAGAGAAATAAAAACTCTTGTACCACCATTGGCCACATTCGGCCGAAGAACTCGGCACGCTGATCAGTTTCACACATTTACTCTCAAGCTTGACACTACAAGGACCAATCTTCATCAAGAATCCTTATTTTACAGGGCTGCTACGGAATGGAATAAGCTTCCAAAATCAGTTTTTCCAGAGAACTATGACCTGCAACTTTTTAAAAAGCGTGTCCACAATCATTTCCTTTCTATAATCCCTTCCCCTTCTAATAGTCGCAGTGCGGGCCGTCCGTTCGCTTTTTCCGAATTTGAAGTCAGACTGGGGGGTTTTCCAGTATTTTACAAGGTTACTTGAAGGTCAAATTGAGGGAATGCGGTGGAAAAATCTGGAAAAATTCATACGTAAGTTTTTCCACCGCATTCCCTTAATTTGACATGACCTATCCAATGTTATTTAACATTTACTTACGTATTTGTCGAATAGCGTGTCCAATGACACAATTTTTTTCTTTGACAAGAATTCTGACAAAAATCATCCAATTTAAAAGGGGTCCAGCTGGTCGATTTGAGATAAAATGACCCCATTTTATTTTTTCATTAATCAAAAATTTTAGAAATTATTTAAATTAAAAGGTACCAATTAGGTATCAATTATCAATTGTTATTGGAGTCTCCAGACTCTCATATTATTATTTATTTTATGTGTTATTCTTTTACGATAGACATCATAGATATCAATAAGCGAGTTTTTCTATTGTTATCAACCAAATAATTTTAAAAAGAAAAACGAAATGCTAAAAAAAGTTTTGAATAATAGTTGCATATTTTCTTACATCCTTAATTTTTGTATTATGATTACAGTTATATTATTTCAAACAATGATTGCACATGTATTTATTAATTTTTGTTTTTTTTATTTGTTTTTTATGTTTCAGATTTTTTTTACCTTTGACCAACTTTTTATTAATATGCATTTTATTTTTTGACACACACACATTTATGCCCCAATTATTGCCACGTTTTTTGTCCTATGAAACGTTCTATTACAGTCTTATCTTTGTCTTTTATTTGAAATGCGTACAGAATTTACAAATGACTACATTTTTATTCCAATTATAACGAGATATTTTACACATGCACTACACATTATTTTTCTGGTACAAACATTATTCGATTTAAGGGGTGCAATTTTTTTAAGAAGATTTCAAAGGTCTTAAACATTTAATGAACCCATTTGAAAATGTACGAAAAATCCGGTTTTGACAAAAATAAATTTTATTGTTTATTGTGCAACAGTGGCATAATTGTAGATAAATATTACAACTAATAAAACCAAACATCAACTCATAACAAAGTATTAGTAAATATAAAAAAATGGCAGTTGCTCTAAATCGAATCCTTGGGTAACTCCGTTAGTTGCGAAGTATATATTCTACTTAAACACGTGTTGTACGTGTAAGTGTTATCGATGGATATTTTATATCTCAAATAAGTATTGACTAAAAGTTGAAAACTATTTGAAAGATTTAATGCGTTGACAGTAAAAGCATACAAAGTACTGACATTTAAAAAAGAGATCAACTGTAGACATTAAAATTAGCGTTATCAATAATAATGTAGAAGCATAAATAAATCACCCATCTAATTCGTGATTTGATTTTAATATACCCCAGAGAGTGATTCTATTTACTCACCGATGTGTTTGACCGATGTAACAAATAGGCTTAAGTAAAAGTGCACTATAAACTGGGGAATTGGGTAATCTTGTCTTTGAGCATAACGTCTGATAATGTACCAAATACGCCAAATAACTTATCAACTTGTAAATGTGACAACAGCGTATGCATTTAAATGTTAGCTAAACTTTTTACTTATAGTTGACGTCTAATGTTTTATTATATTAGTTAAATACTTATGAGTTTAAAGTCATTGTAGTTAAGTATATTATTCAAATAAATTTTGTTTAAATCCACATAAACTTTCTTTAAAATCATTCATAAAATAATCAAACATTTTCATTTCAAAATCTTCACTTTTCTGTCAAATTATTCTCGAATTAACCCTCAAATTCATTGTTAACATTGAACAGATAATACAAGAACTAATAATTGTTTCAATTAGCGATGTTACAAAATGTACTTTTTATAGCGCTATAACCCTTGCAAAATCTATGGGATACATACATACATACAAACATATAGTGACACCTTTTCCCCGTAGGGGAAGGCAGAGACCACTTCCTTTCACTTGCTACGGTTCTTACACACATCTTTTGCTTTCTCTACTTTCATCAGTTCTCTCATACATGCTCGTCGGTTGTTGGTACTCTTGACCTAGCCTTTCTTTAAAACAAATGTTGATCTGATCGAGATATGTTCGCCGAGGTCGACCTCTACCGACTTGTCCATTCACACTCGCCCATGGCACAGTTAATAAAATAAATAAACTCCTAGACAAAATTATGATTAGGATCTCCAAATTTGTCTCTGCAACTGCAACCTCGCGAACACGCTTCTGGTGTGCCGTCAGCATTCGTGGAACCAAACGTGCAGAGAGTTTTTTGAGACCCAATTCCTGATTTAAAATTTGTTCAACGGTTTCAACAGAAAACCTACATGATTCTGATATAGCATTGACTATAATTCTTCATTTAATACCATGTCCTGGACTAAATTCACATTTTCTTTGGTCAACATGGTTATGGGGGCTCCTGCACCTGGTGAATGTTGACAGGACTCTTTTTCCAGTTTGTAAACTCGTGACCAGTTTTTACTTGGTACAAAGGGGCAGAGTCACCCAATACTTCTACCATATCCTCATTTCTTGCGGTGATAACCTCTTTTTACAGAAGCACTTTATCGCACCTCATATCTCAATTTTGTCCATTTTTATAAAATCACGCGCACCTCAATGGAAAAAAATTAATATTTAACATACACGAACTGATGCGCTGATGGTAATTAGCACACACTAATGTCATACAATAAGCTTTTGCCTGACACTTTATTTGCATTTGTTATTCAACGCTAACTATGTTATGGAAAACAATTCGTGAACTATTTTCGTAAGTAATAGGTATATCTCTTTGAAGCCAAAATTGCTGATAACTTTTCCTGAACTGTACCTTGATTTCTTCGTTAGTGCTTAGTCCGATCTGTTTTTGTAACAATACATCCATTTCTTCAATAATCTTAAACCCAGTTTTAAATTATGTATAAAGGACAATCTTGTGGACCCCAATTTCCATCGCATGCTTCCCCAATTTTGTTTTTGCTAACGTTGCCCCCTTGCAATTTCAAGTCGACCCCCAGTGGTCGATATAGACCACTTTGAGAATCACACGTCTGGACAATTCCACAATCATAATGTGTAATACATATTTTAACAGTCACATCTTGATTTCGGAATGTTATTCACCGCTTAAATAGGAACTTAAATCCAAATACCAAAGTTCCTTTCTACAATTCATAATCGTATCGAGTGCAATTAACAACTTCATTTGCTTACTATTAAGAGGTAGTTTATTATCATTATACACGAGCAAGGAATGAGCTTAGATTATATATTTTAACACACGCATTAATAAAATAATTTGAGGCACCGTAACAGAGCCCCATAAAATTGTCGACACATTTCTTATCCTATCTGTAAATCTTATCTAAATTCTTTAATAAATATTGTGGGTTTTCAGTAAAATAATCCCCCGTTGTGTACGGAAAAGAAGCATGGGCGGAGGTAAAAAAAATGTATTTAAAACTGAAAGGATTGATGAAAACGATAGATTTAATTTTTTTTTTTAATTAAATGATATTTCGTACAAAAATTTACTATCAATTTTACGTATAGGAAACGACACCAAAAGCGAGTTTACAGACGCGAAGAATCGTGTACGTCTCTGCGTAGATTTTTTTGTATTAAAAGAACAGCTCAGCCTCCTTTTGAATATTTAAGAAATAATTAAGGATTAAGACAGAGATTTTTCGATTAAAGTAGCACCTGATACCGCACTTTGCTCAAATACTTTTCACCCCTTTTCTTTTTTACCCTTTCGGTTACTTACCGACGAAAAGAAAAAAGGAATTTTCCCGCGATTAGCGATTATACTAAGTGGCAAAAAGTTTATTTTTCACGATAAAAATCAAAGGTTACGGATGAAACAGTAAGAAGATCTTCGAGATCAGTCGGAATTTTTCATGATTAAAATTTTGCATTCGAATTAATTTATTAAGCAGTCACCGTGAGAGTCCAGACATTTTTGTTTGTATCCGAAGATAGTTACGTATCCGAAACGTTGCGTGAAAATAAAAAAAAAATTATTTTTAGAATTTTAAAATAATGCTTAGATGGTTTGGACACGTAGATAGGATGGATGAAGGAAGATTGCCGAAATAAATTTATAAGGCGAGTGTGAAAGGATGGAATTCGGTAGAGGTCGACCTCGGCGAACATACCTCGATCAGATCAACATTGTTCTGAAGAAAGGCCAGCTGTCAAGAGTACCAACAACCGACGAGCATGTATGAGAGCACTGATGAAAGTAGAGGAAGCAAAAGATGTGTGTAAGAACCGTAGCGGAAGTGGAAGGCAGTGGCCTCTGCCTACCCCTACGGGAAAAAGGCGTGACTATATGTATGTATGTATGTTTTTAAATATGTCATTCGTACACCTCAAAAGTATAAATTCAAAGAAAAAAGTACATTATCATTGTCTTTAAACATAAAATAAAACTAGTGTCTGCCTTTATTATTGCAAAGCGGTGGTTGGTTCAAAATACGGGATGATATAGCAAGCCTAAAAGCCAGTCGAATAAATAAAGTTTGGTTGTTTTATTTGATATGTTTTTTCTTTTCTCGTATTATAATACAGAAATTAATTATTATCTGCTACCTGGTCTAGTTAAGAGAGTTATTTTGACATACTTGTTTGACATTTAATTTCTATCGACATTTATTCACAACGTATCAAAAGTATAACTTTAAACATATCAAGAAGATATCACCGAAAATTTCTGATTAAGCAAAGACTGTAAAAATTTAGTTCAAAAAAATAAAAAAAATATATAAAAAAATTATACAGTCAATTTCTGAGCTGGAAAAAAACAAAAGATATCGCATCTTTTCCGCGAAAAATGTTAATAATAAATAAGTAAACTCAAATCTTTTTCTTTTTAAACACATAGGTACATAAAAACGCCTTTTTTACGTAGAGGTTAGACAGAGACCACTTCTTTTAACTTGGTACGGTTTTACACACGTCTTTCGCTTCTTCTACTCGCATCGGCTCTTTCATACATGCTTGTCGGTAGCTGGTACTTTTGACCAAGCCTTTCGAGATACATTCGCCTAAGTCGACCTCTACCGAATTGTCCTTATAAATCTGTTTTGTCAATCTTCTTTTATCCTTCCTCTATACGTGCTTGAAATATCTAAGCATTCTTTTATCTATCTTTGTTATTTCATTTTCTTTTGAGCCAGAGCGTTCCCTTATCACACCATTCCTTACTTATCACTCCAGCTATACTTCTCAGACTACTCATCTTCACAGCATTGATCTTACTTTTATGCTTCTTTTGCCAAACTCAACATTCACTACTATACATAAGTGTAGAAACCAGTACTCCTCTATGCACAGCCAGTCGTGCCTTTTTTTATACTTTCTGGCTAATAAAGTTATGCAGGGCTCCATTCATATGTTTCCCTGCCAACACCCTTCGCTTAATGTCACAGTCATACTTTTCGTCTTTCGCAAACTTTGAACCCAAGTATACAAATTCATTCACTTGTTGCACTCTTCTACTTTTTCTTATTTATCTGACTACGTCGTTTGTTTGCCACTTGTCTCTTTTGTCTGTGTTTCTTTGCCTATCGTTTAATCGTTTATTTTCTCTTTGGGGTTCGGTGAACAATTTTTAACAATTTATATTCTTATATTTCCACACAATAAATTTTACTTTACAAATCACTTAGATATTCACAACTGTATAACACTTTATTATTACTTCAAATACTTGACTTTAAACTAAAACTAAAAATTTCGATCTCTGATTTTGTTTATATATCTATAAACCAATGTTCCCAACAAATCGATGCATTTCTGGACATTTTCCGAATTTATTGGACTTTTCGAGAATCATTCGATATCTTTTATTATGCCTGCGGCTATCATGCATTTTTTTTCTTGTTGTGGTTGGCGCGCTGTCACCTCAAGGCGACAGTCGACAGAGACGGACTCGTAACAGTTCTTAGGGTCATCATCTCAGTTGTTCTTAGGATCCTCTTTGCTTCTGATGTTTCTGTTCTTCTTTCCGCACCATATTTCATCACTGGTCGTACGCCTGTTTTATATATTCTTGACTTACAATCTGTACTTGGATGTTTGTTTTCCAAATTGGATATTTAAGGTATCCTGATATTGCAGCGACTTTGTTGACTTGTTTCCTCACCTCATCTTCATCTTCTTGCTTCCAAAATATTTAAATGACATGGCTTGGATGTCTTAGGGAAACTGTATGGGCTAATCCTTGTATGCGAAAGGAAAGAAAATCAAAATATATAAGACATGCGTCAGGCCAATAATGACATGTAGTATAGAAGCGAGAGAGGATACCAACAAGACCAAAAGAATGCTACGAGTCGCCGAAATGTCAGTACTGAGAACAATAGCAGGGAAAACAAGAAGAGATCACGTAAGAAAAACTGACATTAGAGCACAATGCGACGTACAGGATGTGGTGAGATGGGGAAGGCAGAGGAGAAGAGAATGGTATAACCGCGTGAAGAGAATGACCGACGATAGACTAACTACCACGCATTGTACTAGAGGGAAAACCAGCAGGGACCCGTCCACCCGGAAGACCACCAAAGAGATGGAGAGACAGCTGGCAGTCCACATCTCAGAAAATATTACAGAGGCAAGTCCGGAATCGACAGATCATCTAGATCTCTAACAAGTAGAAGAAGAAGAAGGCTTGGTCTTATAAATCTTTAAAGTCTAATTATGGTCGCATGGGCGGCTTTAATTCGTACTGTTTAGATTACTGTAAGCCACAGCTGATAATTCTTTATTAAAATACACCAGCAACCGATCCGAATATTTTGCGTTTGAAACTCATTACTTACGAAACATTTAAGATAAATCGAAAAAAGAATCATCCCGTATAATTTCTTCGGTGATATTATTAAAAACAAAGCACTGGAATAAAGGATATAAGGAACAAAACTAACTACAAAAGGGTTAGAGAAATGGAATGGATCTTGGCATGCAACCGACTCCGGTTTTTTAATGTCTGGTATACACGCATGTTTTTAAGTTTTCCTTAATTACAGTATCTCATATTTATGTTACGATTTCAATTATTGTTTTATAAAATTCGGCGGACTCTATAAGTAATTGGATTTTCACGTGTTGATCGAGAGAGAAGAAGACTTTCATGAGACTGAAACATTTCGTACGGAAAAACGAAGCCCATTCATCAGATACGTATTTTTGTCGATTTTAACATCTCGAAAAGGTGATTAATAAAAAATAACAATATTTATTTCAAATCGATACAATTTTTCATAATCAGCAATACAAAGTTGTACTCGCTTGTTTAAAACAAATACCCAAACTCCAATCTTTCTCCCTTAATCAGAACTTCACAGTTTGTTATGCTTTCTTCTCTTTCAAAAACCATTACATTACATTATTTTGCTTACATTCATTTTCATCCCTTTAATTTTCAAGGCATCATACATAACATTAACCATCGCCTGCAACTCCTCTTCAGATGACGCTAATATGACTTGATCATCGGCTTAATGAAGGCATTTGACGATCAAATCATTTATTTTCAATCCATACGCACTCTCTTTCAAATATTTTAAACAATCGTCTATGTATAAGTTAAACAGCCATGGCGAAGCCACACATCCCTGTCTCACGCCTTTTTCAATGTTAAACCAATCCGTGTAAGCTCCGTTTATCCTAACACAAGCAGTAAAGTGATTTCAGTGCTCGTATATCAATTTAAAGTTATTTTTAAATTTTAAGAAAATGTCTTGATGTCGCTGATTTATTATTTAAGTATG
This sequence comes from Agelastica alni, assembly GCA_950111635.1. Taxonomy (NCBI): domain Eukaryota; kingdom Metazoa; phylum Arthropoda; class Insecta; order Coleoptera; family Chrysomelidae; genus Agelastica; species Agelastica alni. The sequence goes on from OX467717.1 coordinate 29,343,866, forward strand.
GAGACTGTCGTTAGTACCATTGATTTACCTTTATTAATTTAATATGTAGAAAAAAGTGCTTTACTGACTTGTAATATAAATGTTGAATGTGTACACTGTACAGGGTGGCAAAAATACGTAACTAAATGCTTTGTTGGTACGTCATAGTTTCCTGGCTGAAAAAAAATTGATTATGCTAGTAATATAGGTGTTGGTTCCGGTGAAGCGAAACCCCCCACCCCCGTGCAACTATCGAGCCTTGCAACTAGTAATTAATTTCGGGAAACAGCGGCCGCGGTCGTCTGAAAACGGTCGTCATGTGACCGCATAGCGGTTAAAGAGGGTGTACCCGATTTTTTTCGGATTCTCCCCCTTGGAAGCCAACTTCTTTTTCCTCGCAGGAAGTAGGCGGCGATGGAAATCGCGTGCGTAAAAAAATTACGAATAAAAAATGCACCACGTTCGCTAGGCAATTGTTTGGGTGGGGCTGTTAATGCGAACAACAAATAGGCGCATAGATTTTGAGATTGTTTTTGTAATACGTAGGAAATTGCTGCGTGTATGTGTGTGTGTGTGTGTGTGTACGGTGAGAAAATTCGCATTGTCTGCAATTACAGATTGCATAGATGCTCCGTCGATAAAATGTAATTATACAGCAGATCTTTGTAGGATATTTTCTGAGGCCGTGAATAAAATGGCCGTTGGTCGGTTTAATAATAAATAATTTATATATACGGGCCGCCGGCATAGCGATAGAAAGATGTGTAAATTAACTTTTCTTCATTCATTAACTTTTAATTGTTTTTGATTCTTCTAATTTACGTTGTTTGAAATTTGAGAATGTCTGAACTTTTTGAAGCCGAGATAATTTGTAATAAAGTTAGCATTTTTGCGCTCCGCTCTCATTTGAAACTAGTCAGAAAATAACATCTACAGAATTTAAAAAAAAAACATAAAAATTTGCAGTCATCGGGACAGTAGTTTTTTGGATTTTCTAATTAATAGTACAAAAATTAAAATATCACGTATTAAAAGTAGGCTGTCTGCTCGAGGCCACTTTTTCACACAGAGAGATAGAAGGAGAAGCTATGATGTCACAGTTGCTTCTAAGCCCTTTGATTACATGGAAAGTTCAATGTGTGTATAATGCTCTTCGGTTTTTGGTACTTTTGACCTGCCCTTTTTTCAAAACAATGTTGATTTGATAGAAATATATTTGCAAAGTTGACCTCTACTGACCCATTCACACTCGCCTTATAAATCTGTTTCTGTAATCTTCCTTCATCCATCCTCTCCTCTCCTTCTTTCACACCACAGCGTTCCCTTATTCTTCTCGGTCAGCTACTATATCTCTGTCATAATTTAATGACGCAATGTCCGGAAATACCCTTCAATCAAGTCCCTCTATCTGAATTTTGAGAGTCACGGTGTCTAATAATATGTCTTGGCATGACCATGTTGCTAACATCGCAAAGTCAACAAGCCAGAGGCTAGGTTTTCTCTCGGGAAACCTAGAAAGTTTTTTACTTCTGATCAACTGTTGATGACGTACAAGGCTCAAATCCGACCTCTATTGGAGTATTGCTCGCACATTTGGGGTTCAGCACCAAGGCATTGTCTTCGTCTTCTACATTCGATTCAGAAAAGATCCATTCGGTTGATAAACAGCTCAACTCTCACAGACACCCTTCACCCACTAGAACATAAAAAAAGAGTTGTAGATCAGACATTACTCTACAGATATTTCCATGGCAGATGCTCCAGAGAAATAAAAATTCTTGTACCACCATTGGCAACATTCGGCCGAAGCACTCGGCACGGTGATCAGTCTCACCCATTTACTTTCAAGATTGACACTACAAGGACCAATTTCCATCAAGTGTCCTTCTTTTACAGGGCTGATAGGGAATGGAACAGGCTTTTTAAATCAGTTTTTCCAGAAAACCATGACCTGCAAATTTTCAAAAAGCGGGTCCACAATCATCTCTTTTTTATATGTCCTCCCCCTAGACACAGAACAAGCAATAATAATATTTCACAAAATCATATTATAATACAATAATGGATATTTAAATATTGTGATATAGCACTATAAGAGCAAAAAGAAAAAAATCTTTTCATTAGTAAGACTTTCTTTGATCCGTCTTCTCAATTAGATCAAAAGCATTGGTGACAATAACCAATGACGCATGAGGCATGAATGTGCGAAATTCTTTTGTTATTTCTCCTACAGGAAAATTTGTAGACACATAAGTTAGTATTGTGTAATGTCTTTTTTCTTTCGCTTTTCTAACTTAAAATTTAAAAGGTTGATAATGAGATTCTTTTCACTTGATACTTTACTAATCTGAGATATTCAATAACAATCCTATGCATTTTGATAATAAGACACAATTTTCTAACTTAAAATGTAAGATACGTTCATACATTTTTACGAATCAGAAATATTTAGGAATTAGTCATCAAAAATCCTGCAGTTTTATAACAAACTAACACTTAAGAAGAAGCACTTTTTTTTCTTAATTATCCGTCCAAACTTTTTGAAACGTGAATTGAAAGATCAAAAGCACTGGAGAATAAAACGAAGAAAAGTTCATTTTATATTGTTCAAAATCGAAAAAAATAAAAAACTGGTAAAAACGAAGGAAGGAGTAAACAGAAAGTAAGAGTAGAGCAGGAAATTGGTAAGCAGCAACCAAGGAAGAGGATGTCGAAATTCAGTACGAAAAACAATAAATGAATGACCTTTCGCTTTCCGTTTTTATTCGTGTCAATTTAGAAAAACCCTGTATATCAATTAAGATAATAAAATTAAAGACATATGGCCACAAGGCAAAAGAAACAACATACAAGAAAACGAGTGAGATAAAGGATAAATCGTTAAGCTTTTACGTATAGAGAAAAAAGTTTATTTTTTCATTCACCCTCTCTATTCTTTTTCGTATTATGACTCATCACGATCTAGGTCAATTTTTACCCCTTTAGTCTTCTGTCATCATACATAATAAATGGTTTAGACGGTGAATGGTAAAAGTACTGTGACCATAGAAAATGTATCGATCATTTTTTTAATCATACTTCTTTATTGAGTAAAATTGAGAACAAAAATGTACTGGGATAATTGTATCTTATTGATCATTTTTAATTGAATGCTTGTATAACGAACGGTTCATTGTTTCGTTAAAAAAATATTGATGTTTTATTTATTATCATTAGCACATTAATTTCTGACCACACACTAAAATTTCAATTTTTAACAATTTTTTAACCATTCAGAATTCAATATACTACATATTACGATACTACAAAGTAACTTAACATAATATGTTAAACAGTACACCCTGTATAGATTTTAATTTTTTTATAATCTATTAAATTACAAGACCATCCGCCAAGACCGCATATAATAGTTCCAAAGTTACAGTGGTTTGAAACTGAAATTATAAAAAAATTGTTTATGTCACGTAGTAGGTTTTTCTACCATCAATTGTTTTTAAATGTCATGAATTATTTCGCATTGTCATTGGTGAAAGGTTTTTTTGGTAATTAGTTACTTTTAAAATTTAAGTATGTTTACCGAACAGAAAAGAATAATGATTCTTATGATGAGAGGTTACGCCTTATGATGAGGTAGCTTACTTATTTAATGATACGTATCCAAATCGAAACCAAATTACCAAAACTGCAGTTTGGAGGATTGTGAAGCTTTTTAAAGAAGTGGGTTTAACTAAAAATTGCCCTAAAACTGGCCGACCAAAAACCATAAATAATGATGAAAAATCCTTGGACATTATGCAAAGTTTTGTAGTAAATCCTTTTACATCCATTCGGAAAACTGCATTAGAACAAGATGTTCTTCTTCTTCTAGATTCAATTCAGAAAAGAGCCATTCGCTTAATAAACAGCTCAACTCTCACAGATACCCTTCACCATCTAGAACATAGAAGAAGAGTTGCAGACCAGTCATTGCTCTACAGATATTTCCATGGCAGATGCTCCAGAGAAATAAAAACTCTTGTACCACCATTGGCCACATTCGGCCGAAGAACTCGGCACGCTGATCAGTCTCACCCATTTACTTTCAAGATTGACACTACAAGGACCAATTTCCATCAAGTGTCCTTCTTTTACAGGGCTGATAGGGAATGGAACAGGCTTTTAAAATCAGTTTTTCCAGAAAACTATGACCTGCAACTTTTCAAAAAGCGGGTCCACCTTCTAATAGTCGCAGTGCGGGCCGTCCGTAGCCCACACGATAGGTCTACCCTTTTTGCGACTATTTTCATAAAAAAAATGTTAGTGTGGAATCCGTCTGTAACATTATTAAGAAGAATAAGTTTCACTGCAAATATTATCGAAGATGATTATGACTGCAGAATGGAATTTTGTAAAACTATAATGCTAAAGGTAGATGCAGACCCTCATTTTATAAGTAATATAGTCTTTTCCGATGAAGCCACGTTTATGCTATATGGTATAGTTAATCGCCACATAATAATCGCTTGATAATCGGGATGAGTAATAGAATACTGATAACAGCCCGTCAAATAACAAATCAGCAATTGCGTTATACCATATCAGCTTTTTTTAAAAGACTTGGATATCAAATAGAAGTAGGAAGACAATTTGAACATTTAGAATTAGTTAAATGAGATAAATAAGTTATTTGTTCCTGTTAATTATTTTGGTAATAAAAACGTTCCCGTAAATTCTTTTTCTCAATAACTGTAAAATAAATAAGGTTAGAATTATGCGGTCTTGATGGTTGTATTTGTAATTTAATTGATTATAAAAAACTGAAAATATATACATGGTGTATTATTTAAAAAATTATGTCAATAATTTATTTTGAAGTAAGTATACTTCTAATTGACTTATGCAGATGGCCAGAATTATTTGAAAAAACTTTTTACAATATTTTCCTTTTTTTAAACCTGAAATCGAAATATTAGCAAGTTACGTTACTTTATGTACACACTGTATGTATTATTTTCTGCTATTTTATATGTATTATTTTACTATTTTAATTTAAATTTTAATATGTTTTATTCTATTAAATTATATTAATCAGTGAAACTATTGTAAAAATGGGGTAATCCGTATATAAATAAATAAAGTGACCCCCAGCTGCCCAACAACAAAACCTGGTACAAATGTGTTATTTAGTGTTTAAAAATTTTCGTTTTAAATTATCTTTTTTCAAAGTTATCGTCCGGCCGCGATCTTCATCTCGTTATTGGTTAAGTTCACAGTTGGTCTGGACTGCCGAGTTATTCTTGCAACATAAATTTTTCATAAAGTTTTCACTTCGAGATTTTCAATTTCCCGATTCAAAAAGAAAACGAATATTCTTTTGCTCGCCAAGTTGGCACAAAATGATTTCTTTCGTTATTTGGTAGCGTGTGAGAATTGCGCACCTGCGACTATCTATAAAAAGAATAAGATTAAAAATTCTTGGAGTAGAAACGTAATTCGGCGAAGAGAAAAAGTTTTCCCGAATCGTGGGGGAAAGTTGTGGTTTATTATTATTTTCTTTTGTTCCGGTCTGCGAAGCGAGGTATTATTATTATTGTTACGAATCTAGCATCAATTTGTATCAAGTGGACATAATGTCAACCACAATGGTTTGTAAAGAGTGGACTCAGCCTTAAGTTCCACAACTGTACTTTTGAAATATCTTGTTCCTTTAGTTATTATTATTGTTTTTAAATAATTTACTCATTCTTTTGCTTTATCTTAATGGAAGGTATATAATTCGATTAGGGTTTCACCTAATTGTTCGATTATAATGTTCACTCATGCTAAAACTTTTCAACTCATTGACACACTGATAAGGATAACTTTTTGAAGACAAAACAATGCACAATATCATGTCAGTAAAAAATATACTTTTTTTATATCCAACTAAGATAAACGGGTTTCATTACCATGAAAAATGAATGAACACATCCTTGTTACTGAATGAAATTGTTATACAGTGTGTCCACTTAAGCATATGGGAATAAAATTTATTGTTTTATTTGTGATATTAATGAAACTACAAAATTTCTCTATAAGATTGGACTTAAAATTGTTTTTAAGACTTAAAAACAAAATTGTAATATTAAAAAAAATAACTTATGATGTAAGTATGCTGTAATAACTGCATTTTCAAGTTTCCTCAGGTTTTAAAGTGCAAGTATTTGACATTTAAAATATGAATTTTACCCAACAGTAAAATACTTTTAATTTTACATCAAAAACTGTTCCAAGTAAAATTAATATGGAATTTTAGACTCATTTTTAACCGACTTCAAAAAAGAAGGAGGTTCTTAATTCGACTGTATTTTTTTTTGTCTTTGAAGCCGGTTTATTTTACGTATTAATACACAGAGGTTATCCAAAAAAATTTAAAATCCTTTTTAATCTCTGCGCTGTAACATTTTAATGATGCATTAAGGTCGAGCATTTTAGTAAATTAAAAAAAAAGGTATTGCTATTTCTATGTTACTAATGGTCTGAAGTTATAATGTATTCATGTCGATAATTGTAAAATATTTTGTCGTGTATCACTTATTTTAATGCATAATCAAAATTTTGCAACGCAGGTTAGGAAAAGTCAAGCTTGTACATTTCTCTTTAAAAAAGATGTAACTGTTAATTGGAAATTAGTTTACGATTCTAAAGAAATTTTCTTTGCAACGGTATTCGATATTGTCAAAAATAAACGTATTTTACTGAAAACTTTCGATATCTGATGGTTGTAATTTAGATTTTACACCGTGCATAACTTTTTTATGAGAAATAACTTTTCGGGGGTTAATACACAACTACATTGTAAAGACAATTTAGTTCGAGATAGAAAATTCAATTGAAAAGTAAGAATTTCAAATTAACAATAAACATTTCAAATTAATAGAAAACATTACAATTTTCACAAATTATTTAGAGTTTAACTAATCTTCACTAACATACACACATTATGAACATTGAAAGTGCAAAAGTTGTATGTTATATTATGACCAGATTTTTTTTGGATATTATTGTTACGATATTTACTCTTTGGGTTCGATTATTCTAAACACTCAGTACAATAACTTAATAATTTTATTCTAATATTTTTACAATTTAAATTTTATTTTACAAGTCACTTAGATATTCACAACTGTATAACACTTTATAATTACTTCAAATACTTGACTTCAAACTAACTTAGAGCTTCCGGGACCGCTGTGTTTTTATATTTCTCCGAAAATTACTAGAAGAAGCCCGAATTTTCGTTTTATTGTTTCGAGATTATTATTTCAATCGCCGGCGGCATAATTAAGCATTCTCCCAATTGTGGTCGAAACGCTGTCGCCTAAAGGCGACAGTGGTATACTTCAAAGTATAGTTGATCAAAAGCAAGGTGCATATTTTTCAGTTATTGGGTAAGCTAGGTAGCATTTTATCATTAAAAAGATTGTTGATTGGTCGATTTTAAGAAATTAAGGAAATCTCATTGGTTCTTAGAATAGGCGTGTATTAATCGGTACATTGCATTACAATCTTGCGGTTGGGCCTTTGGTACCGGCACCTATGTCACCTAGATCTTTTGATCCTCTGTGACTACCGCTGTGTCTTCAGGGCATCAGAATTCTAGTCCGCTGATTTTGGCGAACCTCAGGATTTGGCCTGTTGGCCCTGTCTCTTTTAGATCGCTTGGATCCATTATCATAAGGCCACAGGTTTGAAACCTGTACCCCGTTAGCATCGGGCAGTGACACAGAATGTGTATACTGCTCTCCGCATAGTCGTCCGTTTTTCTCGGCCGCCAGCTCAAGTTTGAAGTGCGCCTTTAGTGCGATGTGTCCTGTGAGAAGGTCAAGCGTGCTGCTTAGTCTACTCCGGTCCATCGTCCAGAGTGCGTCAGCCCTCTTCTGGAGAGGTTTTTTCATCAGCTGTTTTGATGTTCTGCAGCAAGTATTTGCAATATGTTCTTGTTCAAGGATTAATTTCAATAAATGTTTTGCTTCGACAATTGGAAATCCGACCAACTGGCTTCTTGGTTCCACCAGGGTCCCGTTTCTTGCCAGTTCATCGGCTACCTCGTTGCCGTTTATCCCTGTGTGCCCAGGAACCCATGTAAGAGTGACTTTGTTTACCGTCGCTAACACAGTCCCACACCACGCGCCAAAAGAAGTATAATTTCAAAAATTATAAATTAGATAGCAATTGACTGTAAAATTTTATCACAGTGATGAGAGAGAAAGAAAGGGAGATGGAAAAAAAATAATTGCCTAGGTAGCTGTGATTTTAAATCTAAACACGATTTTTCTAAATAAACTTTTGTGATAATGTCTAAAACGAGAGTACTTTACTATTAATCAAAATTCCTATTTTTTGTTTTCCCCTGTATACAGTTTAGATATATAAACATTTTATGTCACCAATGTAATTTTAACCCAATGCACCAACATTTATTATAAATAAAATTCTCTTACAAATGAATAATAACAATGTTTCCAATATAGTGCATACTTTTTGACACATATTTTATTTTAAAAAGAATTTTGTCTTGTGGTTTTATTTTATGCTTTACATCTGTTGTTTTTAAATGCTCGACATTGATTCGAATGTAGATAGGTATACAATCCGTTACATCTTCAGGTAATATCGAGAAATGAACGGAAGTTTTACCATCACTTCTTGCAAGATTCTTTTGTGTTTTTTACCATCAATTTTACGTGTATAAATAATCTTGGATAAACGGTAAGATGACGTGAAAGGTGAATAATATGTATGTACAGGGTGCGGCATTAATGTGTAACGAAACTTTGGTACAATGATGCAGCAAGCTGTATAAGCAATCTTATCGGTTATTTTTATTTATCGTGGGAGTGAACAGAGATGAATACAACTATTCACTTAGAAGACTGGAAATCGGTCTAGTATTCCTCCATAAAGTTAACGGGAGCACAATTGCTTGTCCTAAAATTGTTGAGTTTACCTCACTTTCTGTAAATATTCATCATCATCATCAGCCTCGTCGCGTCCACTGCTGAACTTAGTCCTCCCGTTATACATATGTGCCACTCTGCTTGATGCGCTTTATACGAGGGCAGTTTGATAAGTCAGTGACTTTTTAAATTTCCCGCGCAGTTACTCCAAATGCAACAGTGCTGCCGTCAACTATAATCTATCAGTGGGCAACTTTCTAATTTTAAGCAAGCTACGTCGTGCAGTTGGTTTTTGATAGCCGTTCAAAGCAGACAACCTCGTGAATTTTTACGAAAATGGAAAAAAGTGAATTTCGTGTGCTGATTAAGCATTACTTTTACGTAAAAATCCATCACTGAAACTAAGGACTAAGACTTGATAAATACTACGGGGACTCGGCACCATCAATTTCAATGGTTAAGAAGTGGTTTACAGAGTTCCGTTGTGGTCGTACCAGCACTAGTGACGCCGAACGTCCAGGTCGCCCAAAAGAAGTGATCACGCCGGATTTCGTCGATAAAATCCATAAAATGATATTGGATGATCGGAGAATGAAAGTGCGTAAGTTGGCTCATGCTGTGTATCTCAACTGAACGGGTACATCATATTTTACACGAATATTTGGACATGAAAAAACTCTCTGCGAGATGGGCGCCGCGATTGCTCACACTCGACCATAAGCGCAATCGTGTGACCACTTCAAAAGAGTGTTTAGCGATGTTCAGCCGTAATCCGGACGAATTTTTGCGCCGTTTTGTTTTGTTTTGTCCATCACAACACGCCAGAGACCAAGGAACAATCGAAACAGTGGGTTGCTCGGGGTGAACGTGGACCAAAGAAGGCGAAACAGAGTCTGTCAGCCAACAAGGTCATGGCCACAGTTTTTTGGGATGTACGCGGTGTCATTCACATCGATTACCTCAAGAAAGGTAAAACGATCACCGGCGAATATTATTCAAAGCTTTTGAACAGATTCGACGTTGATTTGAAGCAAAAACGGCCGCATTTGGCTAAGAAGAAGAAAGTGCTGTTCCATCAAGACAATACACGTGTGCATACTTGTCTAGTCACGATGGCCAAAATCCACGAATTGGGATACGAACTGCTACCCCATCCAGCATATTCTCCAGATTTAGCCCCCTGCGACTAATTTCTGTTTCCAAACCTAAAGAAATGGCTGGGCGGTAAGAGATTTGAGTCGAATGAAGAAGTCATTACCGAAACAAACGCGTATTTTGGGAGCTTTGAATAAACCTATTATTTGGAGGGAATAAAAAAATTAGAAAAACGCTGGACTAAATGTATCGAGCTAAAAGGTGATTATAAAGAAAAATAAAATGTTTATTTGCGGAAAAAAACTCGTTTTATTAAAAAAGTCACTGACTTATCAAACCGCCCTCGTATCATCAGTCCATCTCCTTGGTGGTCGTCCTTTATTTCGATAGGCCTCATGTCTCGGCCTCCATTCAAGAATTTTCTTGGTCCATCTGTCGTCAGTTATTCTTGCAATGCGTCCTGCCCAATTCCATTTTAATGTTATTCTCCTGAAGACATCCCTAAATATTGTTACGAAATTTACTTCTTTCTTGGGTTCGGTGATTTTAAACTCTCCATACAGTAACAAAACAATTTTTATTCCGATACTTTTACACAATAAATTTTACTTTTTTAAATCATTTGGATATTCAACTAATTACAACTTTTTCAACTATTTAAATTTCATAACTTATAAACACTTTTTAAAAACTGTCTTTTTTCACGACCGCTGTCCTTTTTATATTTCTCAAGAATAATTCCAGACTATTTCGCGAAAGCGATAGAACCATCTAGTAGTCTTTAGGCGCGGCGAGAGTTTATTAGACGGAGGCCGACAAAGCGCTTCATTAATATGCACCCCAGCCGTGGTCGACCCTCAAACGCCGACGAACAACAGGGCCGGCTTGTAACAATATTAAAAGACACAAAATAAATAAGAATAGTGACATCATCAAGATTACTTTTTGCGGAGCAAATTAAACCATTTAAAGAATGGTAAAATTAGCCAACACATACAACAAAATTGAAATGTTTGGTTCATCTTTACTAGGTATCCTACAGAAAAGCAGCAAAAAAACTTTATTAGTTTTATTTATTATCTTTATTTCTTTCATAATCTTAGTCATTTGGACATTCTTTCTTTTTTTTGTAATAAATAAATATTTTGATGTACATATACAGGGTGGTTTAAAAAAAGGTGACCTCATCTTTAGGATAGGTAGAAAACTGAAAAATAATTGGAGTTTGCTTGGTAAAAAATTTTCTTAACGCCATCCGTATTCAAGATAAAGGGCGTTGAAGAGAAAATATGTAAACACAATTTGTTTTTATATCTGACTCTCATAGAGGGCGCTAGTTACACGGTTCGTACCAAGTAGTATTGAACATAACTTTTTTAAGGTTGGATTTATTAATCAAAATTTTAAGTGAACTTAAACATCATTCAATTTTACACCAAAAAGATATTCTTGGTAAAACTCGATACCTTGTACCGTTTTACGAATATTTTGATTTAAAAATTATGAAGCATTGATCTTACTTTCATGCTTTTTCTGCCAAACTTTAGCACTTCGCAATTTGTCATGCTTTCTTCTTTTTCAAAACCATTACTTTCGTCTTGCTTACATTAACCTTTATTCCTTTAATTTTTAGAGCATCGTGCATAATATTAACCATCGCCTGCAACTCCTCTTCAGATGATGCTAATATGACCTGATCATCGGCGTAAAGGAGGCATTGGTAGATTAAATCATTTATTTTCAATCCTCCGCACTGTATTTTAAACAACCGTCTATGTATAAGTTAAACAGCCATGGCGAAGCCACACATCATCCCTAGCCAATGTCCATTCACTCCTGAATGTAGTCCTCTTCCAGAAGTTTCCGTGTCCGTCTATTCTGGGCAGTTTGGGACCAGTTTCTCCCTGCTATCATCTGAATGTCGTCCCGCCATCCTTTTGGGGTTCTTCCTGCGTTTCTCTTTGTACCTCTTAGGCGCCAATGCATTATTTTGTTAGTCCACCTGGATGGGTTTTGCCTTGCAACATGACCTGCCCATCTCAACTTTAGTTCGGCCACTCGTCTCATAACATCCGTTACCCCTGTTCTTCTTCGAATCTCATCATTTGCGATCTCTTGGGCTGATATCCAACATGGCGCGCTCCATGGCTCTCTGCGTTGTTTGAGCCTTTTTGCACTTCTCTTTGTTAGTGTTATAGTCTCCAGTCCGTATGTCGTGTCGGGTAAAATGCAAGTCTCATAGACTTTCCGCTTAAGGTTGATTGGAATGATTTGGAATTTTAGAATGAAGCCTAGCCTACCGAACGCTGCCCAGCTAAGTCTTGTTCTTCGTGATATTTCAGTGGTTTGGTTTGTTTTTCCAATCTGACAGCATGGCCCAGGTATATGTATTCCTCGACGCATTCGAGGGCGCGACCTTCTATGGTTATTGCTGTCTCTTCGCTGGTCATTATTTTTGTTTTGTTTAGGTTCATCTTAAGCCCGATTTGTTTTGAGATTTCCTGCAGTTCTTCCAACATATCTCTCAGCTCATTGATGTCGTTACTAATGACAACAATATTATCAGCAAAACGGAGGTGAATTAGTGGAGTTCCATCTATGTTGATACCTTTGTTTTCACAGGGCAGGTTTTTTAAGGCGCTTTCCAGTGCCAATGTAAATAGTTTAGGGGTAAATGTGTTTTATAGCCACGCATCCCTGTCTAACACCTTTTTCAATGTTAAACCAGTTTGAAGATTAATGCAATAAAAAAAATCTAGCAAGAATAAATTTGTAGGTATAATAATTATGTATATTATTCCAAGTTGGACAAGAAGCGATTTGCGAGTTATTAGTCATTCTGTAAAGAAGAAAATTTTTTCGACTGCTAAAAAATCGACGGCAAAATGCGAATTTCGTTTCTAAAAATTAACAACCTTTTAACAGTAATTTAAGTCGTTTTTAATTCAAGATTTATGCATCACGCTCAAAATTATGTTTTAGTAATTAACCTTTTGCTCTTAATGTCCGGGTAAAAAAAATACAGCTTATTTTTGTTCTATCTTATATCCTCCTTCAGACTACACTTTAAAAATGTTAAAGAAACTCAAAAACGTATGACCAATAATTGTATAACAATATATAGTTTAATGTGGGACAGACTCGAAGAAGTTTGGAAACAAGGTCAAGTAAACACATTAGTTAGTATACGTTATTTAATTGTTTTAAGTACGTGCACAAAGTTGATGAAGTTATGACAGCAAAAACACCAGATTGAGTTGGGGCCGGTGTTTTCAGCGAAAAACCAAAGGCGCAAAAATCTACTAGTTTTGGTAGGTATGCTACAATCTTTCAGGCTGAAGTCTTCGCTATCGAATTGTGTGCAAGAGAGTTGACCAAAAGACCTCTAGAAATCAAAAACATCAGTATAATATCAAACAGCCAGGGTTTTTAATAGTACTGAGCTCCAACAAAATAAATTTTAAACTTGTATGGAATTGCATCGAAATCCTGGAGTACCTTGGTTCTAGCGACAGGGTGACTTTGCTTATGGGTACCTAGGCACCAGGGGGTGGACGGCAACGAAAAAGCTGACGTCCTCGCAAAACAGGGAGCCGAATCTGCGTTCTGAAGATCCAGAAACATTATTTGCATTCACAACAAGTACTGCCAAAACCATTATTTCGGACTGGACGGAGAGAAAAAGACTCACTGGTCTGATATACCAGGGTCGACACATTCGAAGGAGTTTTTACCTAAACCCTCGAGAAACACAACCAAGCAGATCCTGTAAAGGAGTAGGAACGACCTGTGTTGGTCTGAACCAACAGACGGAATGTCGTTTTTGCTGCGTGGAAGACGAAACTGCCGAACACACACTATATTCATGCCCCTGCTTAGGAAGATTTTTAAGAAAATCTCACCCAATACAACTAGGAGCTTCGCGAGAAGAACTGGAGTGTACAGTTCTATTTAGTATTGTAAATTTTTTTTATAATATTTTTTTACATAAATAACTTTGATAAACTACTATTTATTGTCCAATAATCTATTTTTGTGTTAATCCGTTTGACCAGGAGATGATATTATAACCATGTAAGTTTGGTTGTTTGTATATCTATGTTGTATTAGGGATACATGAAATAGGTGGTGGGCTACATACGGTTCCTTGAAGTACACTACGATTAACGTGTTGTTTTTATTAGAAAGTTATTAATTAAATTAATTCTTGATACGTGTATATCAAATATAAACGTTGGACATTAATTTATGATTTTTTTGCTGATCTTTTAGAAGTGTAGGTACGTAATTACTGTATATTCTTTATCACATTTTGACTTCATTTGCTTGATTTTTTGCCGTGGATTTTTCCCTCCAAATTAACGCTGCTCGCTATTGCGCGAGGGTGGAAGCGGGAGGGATAATAATTAAATATTAAACAGAGAAAATATAAGATCATTTGCAGTTGTAACGTTGTTTTTAGTTACAAAATTATTCGTTCAATCTTTGCTTAGTTATCTCTTTCAGAATGAAGTCGGAATAGACGAGCAAGTTAATACAAGTTAGAACAGTTAATACTTATCTAGTTTATACAGGGTGTTTATTAAATACATTTTACTTAAAATTGGAGGATTAAAGTGACAATTTTTATCCTTAATAAACTTTTAAAGTTAAATTAACGAGGTAAAAAGTATAATTTCAATACCTTTTCGAGACGAGTTTCCAAATGTGATTTGAGGTTTCTCTTTGAACTTTTGTACCTTTCAATATTTAGTCGAAAGATGATTATCGATTATTATTTTCTCGTGAAAGCTTCAAATTTTTATTTTCTTGTGGGAAATTCTCAGTAAAATAATTTAATACAATACTCCCAAAAGTTGTATCATTCCAAATAAGTCAAATTCGATAATCATTTATATTTAACAGAGTCATCGCCATGGCACCTCGATGCAGCTATTATTTTAACTTGGATGACAATAACTTAGCTCTGAAATTTTGGCAATTGGGTAAAGAGAAAATTACATGACAAATATTCAGTATTTTTTAAGGATTTCAAAAATAAAAAAATATATAGCGTGATCCATTTGTGATAACAAAGTTCAATATTTTTACAGAAAAACGAAAGATTTGAAAACACACCATAGGATCAGCCATATCACAGAACCCACACAATCCAAAATTTGTAAAAATCGCGCCATTAGTTTCTGTAATAAATGAGGCGTTCCATACTTAAAACTCACTCTGTAACATATCTACTTTATTCCCCAAATTTGTATGTATGGTTAAAATTTGAACCAAAATTTTACAAAATTTAACTAATACCCCAAAAAAAATGTTGCAAATCTTTTATTTAGTTCTTCACGTTGCCTCCTGTCTATAGATCACCTCACTGGGGGCCCCTTCTCGCCGATTTCTAACTTCCTTACTCTTTTTTATCATACGCCCACTTCCAAATTTTGAAATTTACTTGTCTAGATGATTTTACTTAACAAATATAAAAATTAACTATAACTATTAAGTTTTTATACTTCTCAACACGTCTGCTGTCTTTCGCGGCAAAAGCAGCATGAACCTCAGCTTACCTGAACGATACAATCCTCCGAAATAAATATATCGGAATCGAGACCAAATCCCTAATCTACAAGGCGGTTATCCGACCTATATTAACATACACAGCGAAAACTAGTCCAGATACATCGAACACAGAGAGAATATTAGAAACCACCGAAATGAAAATTGTGCGCAGGATCGCTGGTAAAACACTTTTTGACAGGGAGAGAGAGAAGCGAGGACATTAGAAGAACATGTAAAATAGACAACGTAAAAGAACGGATACT
Organism: Agelastica alni; assembly: GCA_950111635.1. NCBI lineage: Eukaryota > Metazoa > Arthropoda > Insecta > Coleoptera > Chrysomelidae > Agelastica > Agelastica alni. The sequence goes on from OX467717.1 coordinate 29,359,674, forward strand.
GGTAAGAAAGAGAGAGTTGAACGAACACATAGATCGGATAAATGACTAAAGAATGGTCAAAATAACTAGAGACAAATCACCATTAGGGCGCCAAAGCGTTGGAAGACCTCATAACAGATGGAGCGACAACCTCTCTTATAATTAAACGACAGAGGATACGAAGAAAAACAAGCAATTTGCTTATATTAAAGAAGGAATAAAAGGACTATGATACGTAATTAAGTTTTTTTTTATAATTTTATTTTTTTAACCATATCTGTTTAAAAATTTTCAATCTGAATTTTGAACACACCCTTAAGTTATGACGTCTAACTTAATTTTAAAAATGTTATTTAATTTTTTTAAGGTCCAAATAAATGTTCTTATCTCTTACAAAATATTTATAAGTAATATTTTATGGGAGTGGTGAGGAGTGAATTGTGGTCTACATTGTCTATGTATGGGGTGAGTGGTAGTTTGATCGTCAAATGCCTTCTTTACGCCGATGTCATATTAGCGTTACTATCTAAAGAGGAGTTGCAGGCGATGGTTAATGTTATGCATGATTCCCTGAAAATCAAAGGGATAAAAATAAATGTGACCAAAACGAAAGTAATGGTTTTTAAAAGAAAAGAAAGCATGACAAACTGTGGAGTTTCGATTGAGGGAGAAAGAGTGGAACAAGTAAATGAATTTGTGTACTTGGGTTCAAAATTTACTAGAGATGGAAAGTATGACAGTGACATTGAGCAAAGGTTGTTGGCAGGAAAACAAATGAATGGGGCACTGCATAGCTTTATGAATAGCCAGAAAGTGTCAAAAAAGGCACGTCTGGCGGTGCATAGAGGTGTGTTGGTTCCTACACTTATGTCTGGTAGTGAATGTTGGGTTTGGCAGAAGAAGCATGAAAATAGGATTAATGCTGCGGAGATGAGTAGTCTAAGAAGTATAGCCGGAGTGACTCGGTTGGATAAAGTTAAGAATCGTGAGATAAGAGAACGCTGTAGTGTAAAAGATGATGTGGTTACAAAGATAGATCAAGGAATGCTTAGATGGTTTGGGCACGTAGAAAGGATGGATGAAGAAAGATTGACGAAACAAATTTATAAGGCGAGTGTGAATGGACGGAAGTCGGTAGAGGTCGACCTCGGAGAACATATCTCGATCAGATCAACATTGTTTTAAAGAAAGGCCAGGTAAAGAGTACCAACAACCGAAGAACATGTATGAGAGCACTGATGAAAGTAGAGGAAGCAAAAGATGTGTTTAAGAACCGTAGCGGAAGTGGAAGGAAGTGGTCTCTGCCTACCCCTATGGGAAAAAGGCGTGACTTTATGTATGTATGTATGTATATTTTATGTACAAATTTTAATTTTTATACTTAAATATTAACAAATATTACTGTTCAAAAAATATTTATCAACAGCAAAACCTCAATTTAGTTGAAAATGTCCAGCTCAGGATAGAAAATGTGTGTATTTTCTAGTATTTTCTAGACTTAGATAGCAGATCCAAATAATTAAGTTTCCAACTTTAGTTTTATAAATTAAAATGTTAAATTTAATGGTTTAAAAAACGTACGCCGCTGTTCTTTTGCCATTGTTTATTCTATCAACAGACTACATCTAGAAATCTTATCGTATTCAAACATTTTGCGTCCAGGAACGTAAATTGTAAAATCCGTAATATAAATAATTCATTTTTATTCATTTAACCTGGGCCCCAAGTACAACTATGAGCATGAAGAGAATTGAGATAGGTTAGGAAGGTTATAATAAATATCAAGTGAACGAACTGCAATTTTTTATGCCGCAGTTATTTGCTACACCATTGGTGTATCAACGTTTCGAAAAGGGGTTGCTGCCCATTTGAATAATCTGACAGTAATCCGAGCGGCGAAGCAACTTAAACAGTCAATAATCACTTCACGAGGATTCCACTACTTGTGTCAGGATAAATGGAGCTTACTGGTTTAACAGGTGGAAAAAGGTGTTAGACAGGGATGTTTGGCCTCGCTATGGCTGTTTAACTTATTCATAAACGATTGTTTAAAATATTTGAAAGAGAGTGTGTATACATTGAGAATGACTGATCAAATGCCTCCTTTACGCCGATGATCAGAGAAAGAGGTGCGGGCGATGATTATTATTATGCATGATGCCCTAAAAATCAAAGTAATAAAATTAATGCAAGCAAGACAAAAATAATGGTTTTTGAAAGAGAATAAAGCATGACAAACTGCAAAGCGCTGATTAAAGGAGAAAAAGTGGAACAAGTGAATGAGTTTATATACTTGGGTGAAACGGAAAGTATGACTGTGATGGCAGGAAACAAATAAATTGGGCATTAGAACGTGTCAATAAAGGCACGATTGGCTGTGTATAGAGGAGTACTGGCCCTTAGACTTTTAAATGGTATCATGGGTTTAGAAGAAGAAGCATAAAACTAAGATCAATGCTGCGGAGATGAGTGGTCTAAGAAGTATAGCCGGAGTAACTCTGATAGATAAAGTAAGGAATAGTGCTGCTGTGTAAAAGAAGAAGTGATAACAAAGATAGATAAAGGAATGCTTAGATGGTTCAGAAACGTAGAGAGGAAATAAGATTGACGAAACAAATTTATATTGCGAGTGTGAATGGGCAAGTCCGCAAACGTATCTCGATCAGATCAAAATTGTTTTAAAAAAATGCCAGGTCAAGAGTACAGGCAACCTATCAGCATGTATAAAAGCGCCGATGAAAGTATAAGAAGCGAAATACGCGTGTAAGAACGGTAGCAAGGGTAAAGAAGTGGTTTCTACCTACCCTTACGGAGAAAAGGCGTGACTATATGTTTTTATGTATGTAATCACAAAAGGTACTAAAAATTGGATCACTAGTTTTGGTTGTTAAAGACTTTCCAACATGATTAGAAGTTCATTTAATCTTGAGCCCTGGGAAAATAAACACCGCCAAATTATAAAAAAATTACAACGCTAATATAATATTCCTGAAAATTAGAAATCAAATATTACAAATAAAATATAAATAATAAAATAGCAATACCATTGGTTACAGTACGCATTTCAAATACCTACTTTAATATTCCGGTAATAAAGACATTGATTATTTAATTAAATGAACCAATTTTAATAACAATTTTAAATAAAAAGAGAATATGAAATTATATTACTTGTAATAAACGTTCTCATAAACATTTTTACACATTCAAAAGCTCTGTATCGTTCAAGCTACAAACATCAACACATACTCCAACCCCATGTCTCCCCCTGCCCTCGATTGAATCGCCATTATCAATTACTTTACTCTACTTTACTTCAAAAAAAAAATAATTCATAGATTTCCTAATTCAGATGTAGATCCATTATTGTGAAGTAAATCAAAGTAATTTTAGTATTCATGCATCTTAATGCCAGAAAAATTGTGGAGGAAAAAATCACGTAAAAGAAAACAATAAAATAAGATAAAACTCTTAAATTTCCTATGGAATAACAGCTTATTTTTATTAAAACAAGTTTCGTTTAAAGCACTGAATAACACAAAGTTATTTTATCGAAATTTTGAAAAATACCTTACAAAATAACAGCTGATTTTTAATTGAAAAAAGTGTTTTTTAAAGCAATGGATAACACGAAGTTATTTTGTCGAAATATTAAGTTATAGTCATAAATTAGTTTTAAATTATATAGAATTCAAATGCCTGATATTTTTCTCTAAAAGTTTCTGTCGATTGTTTAACGACGAAGTAAATATTTGATTTATTTTCTGCAACAATGCTGTTCTGCAAAATTCTGAGTCACATCCTAGACATCCAGTAAAAGTTCAAATCAAACCAATCATTTCAGCATTTGCCTCTTTTTCGATCACGTATCTGTCATCAAGGAAAAGAAACCGTCTCCATTGGTTTGATTAAACTTTAAATTAACGCGGAGTTTTGTCAACAGTGTATTGGTCGTTTGCAGCAACATGCAGCTCTCATTGGTGGACCAAATGCGACGTCATGTCCGCTGTGCCACAAGATGTTCCTTGGTGGCGAGGCGTTAATGGAACACATGAAACATACTCACAAAGATCCCAACGCCTCGGGAGTAGCAAGTAAGTATCTAATTTTGTTGGTGGTTAGGATGTTTCTGCATGTTATCTTTTGTTTTGGTACTTCGTTTTATCAAGACCAACTGCCGAGTTTTATTAATATTTCTTTTGATCCTCCAATTTTCTTTTTTACGTCTCCATTTATATTCAACTAATTATCATCATTATTTGACGATTTACTTTCAATTTCAGCACAAGTTTGCATTCTCAATAAAGTCAATCTTTTCTCTTGAACTCAAATTGAAATAAGGTTTCTTCAAACTTGTGTGTAACACTAAAACATTTAAAAAAAATAAATGCTTATTAATTTATTATAGTCCAGTCACTTTAGGCCATATTTTACGAAGTTCTATTCAAGAGGCGCACCCTCTGGCCAATTTTTTTATTGGTTGTTTGAATATAGTCCTAAATTTTTGGCCATTGACGGGGTATATTTTAGCAATAAAAAATTATTGAAAATTAAAAAATGGATATTTTTGAGATAATTTTTTTGGAACGCGTCCTACCGCAAAAAGTTTCCAATATAATGTGTTCATCATAACGTCCTTTGTAAAAAAGGTCCTAAAAAAAAAGTGCACTCATTGTTACTCAAGCGGTTAATGGCAAATGAAAATGAAAATTCTTCATTTCATTTTTGCAACCGCAATCGGGTGTTTATCAACGTATTGGTTTAAAACTCGTACAGTGCAACAGAAGTAGCTTGGCGGGTTACTAGCCTCTAAAATAACAAATATTCGGCTGAATATACTTCACATTCGTAAACTTCTTACTCCGATTGAACTTGAGACTCACGATTACTGAAAATTTCGTCGTCGCCGATTGGATCGTTATTCGAATGTTTTCGTTGTGCGCAGATTTTGTGTTTCTTCGCCCGCCAAGCTACTTCTTTTGCACTGTACATGTCTTGGCATGACCATGTTGCTAACATCGCAAAGTCGGCAAGCCAGAGGCTAGGTTTTCTGTGGAAAGCCAGAAAGTTTTTTACTCCTCATCAACTGTTGACGACGTACAAGGCTCAAATCCGGCCTTTACTGAAGTATTACTCGCATATTTGCGGTTCAGCACAAAGGCATTCTCTTCGTCTTCTAGATTCCATTCAGAAAAGAGCCATTCGCTTGATAAACAGCTCAACTCTCACAGATACCCTTTACCCTCTAGAACATAGAAGAAGAGTTGCAGACCAGTCATTGCTCTACAGATACTTCCATGGCAGATGCTCCAGAGAAATAAAAACTCTTGTACCACCACTGGCTACATTCGGCCGAAGAACTCGGCACGCTGATCAGTCTCACACATTTACTCTCAAGCTTGACACTACAAGGACCAATCTTCATCAAGAATCCTTCTTTTACAGTGCTGCTACGGAATAAGCTTCCAAAATCAGTTTTTCCAGAGAACTATGACCTGCAACTTTTTAAAAAGCGTGTCCACAATCATTTCCTTTCTATCATCCCTTCCCCTTCTAATAGTCGCAGTGCGGGGGCCGTCCGCGGCCCACACAATAGGTCTACCCTTTTTGCGACTATTTTCATAAAAAAAAAACAATTCCGACCAAATGTTGCAAAGATATCTGAAAAATTCTTGGACCATCTAACGCGTTTTTGGAAAACGAACAATTTAATAAAAAAAATTGCAATATTTGTTTACGTTAGTTCAATTTTCTATTGTTGCAATAAAGATTTTTGCAAAATTCGAGTTTCTCGGCAATCCCTATGATTCCGCAATGGGATTTAATAAAATTATTCCCTTTACGAGCAATTATGCCCTTTCTCTCTGGTCCATTTCCCTGAAAAGGGATTAGTGACTTTGATGCTCCCGTAGAGGCACTTATAGCATTGTGCCACTGCTCTCTATTCTGGGCCATATTTACAGTTTCATGTAGGCCTTGGCCGATTAGATCTTTAGTTTGGTCCACCCATCTCTTGGGTAACCTTCCGCGCGGGCGCTTACCCTCTACCTTTCCTTCGACTATTAGTAGTTGTAGTGAGTCTGTCCTTCTTGCAATGTGGCCGATGTATGTTAAAAAGCTTTGGTTTATCTTTTTTGACAGATTTAGTTTAATATTTAGTTCTTGAAGAACAAATTCATTTGTATCGTGAGCCGTCCAGGGTATTCGTAGAAGCCTTCTGTATGCCCACATTTCAAAGTCATCTATCTGCCTGGTATCGCTTTTCTTTTGAGTGTCCAGGTTTCTACTCCATAAGTGGCAAAAGCGAACACAAGTGAATTCAACAATCTTAGTTTGGTGTTTTTGGTGATGGCTGTATCTCTCCAGATCTTAACTTAGTTACGGCTGTTCGAGCCAGTGCAACTCTTCGTTTTATTTCACCTTCACATGCACCGCTGTTGTTAATTATAAATCCTAAATACAACTATTTATTAACCACCTCTAATCCAGCTATGTTTTTTATGTGGGGTAGGTTGTTATTTTGTTGGTCTAAAATTATGACAGTTGTTTTATTGGGATTTAATTTCACTCCAAATTCTGCACTAGTTTCCTGCAGACGATGCCATTTTTTCTACACTAGGTGTTATAATTAGTGTGTCGTCGGCATATCTCAGATTGTTAACTTATGCCATCACAGTTATCGATTTATTTCGATGTATTGGAAATAATATCGTGCGCGTGCGATAAAAGTAGGGATGGTTCGTTACTCGCGGAACGTTATTTTGGAACGGTATTTTTTAATAACGCTACAACGCGTTATACCGTACCAAAATAACGTTACACGCGTTCCAAAAAAATATCCATTTTTTAATTTTCAATAATTTTTATTGTTAAAATATACCCCGGCAATGGCCGGAAACTCAGGACTATATTCTTGTAGGTCTAAACAACCTATAAAAAAATTGTCCAGAAAGTGCGCCTTTTGAATAGGTCTTATGCTAAGGTGACTGGACTATTAAAGCTGTGGAAACTATTGAAAATCACGCAAGAAGTTTCTTCGCAGATCAAGCCAATCGTAATGAATGATATCAACGATTGTGAGGATTTATCTAGCGAATATGTTTCGTAGGAAACGTATATAATTTGAATTTAGTAAAAACCGCAGTTGGTCCGCTCTGGTGTTCATTTATTTGCTTTTTTAACTTTTAATTTGCTCTGGCTGCTGAAATAATGAAAACTGATAAATATCATTCGAATACTTTCAACATCAAAGAACAAGACGAAGTTTCGTTCGGAAAGATACTCTTGTGAAAACACTTTGTTAGTTGTCTTGTTTTTAAAACTTGAAAATCCGTAAACTCGGTACGATGAAAAGCGTATCAAAAATGAAAAGAAGGCAGACCTTAATCTGAATACAATTAAAAAATAAATAGAACAGAGGGGAGCAAAAATTCCTTTTAACTCTAATCGATTCCTACAAAAAAGCCTTTTACATTTTTAAGTGGATGTAGACATTGATTTATTATTCATACTATCGAATAAACTTTGAATTCATATTTTTTACTAACTCCGTTTCCTTTGAGCCCGCAAGAACGAAACAAAGTTCGCAACATCCAGATAAATAAGGTGTTAACAAGATCCTTAGCTAACGATATTTTAAATTGTAAAAAGACATTTATAAAATGCTTATAGCCTGGTCGTCTTCAAACTATAAAAATGTCGTCCAAAAAAAACTTAAAAGTATACGAACAATCATCAAAATATTACCTTGTTACTATAACACTGTTGCTGGATAGTTTAAGTATAAATGATGTTTCTCAGATATAAAAACAACTAAATATGGATACTAACAGTAAAAGCACTAAAAAAATCTTGTAAACATTAAAATATTTAATACAATTTTGGCCATTCAAATAATATTAATGACATTAAGCTATAGGGAAAAATCACGTAAGGCGAGATGACGCTGTCAATAACAAAATATCGGATCGAGGTGTGAACGACAAATATTCTGTCATTTGATCACTCGTAAAAACAAAGTTTTTATTGAAGGGAATTTTAGTTATCTCAAAGATTTGAGTTGATTTTTTTTGTTAAACTATTGGATTCAACCAGGATTTAATGTTTGTTTTCGACGTTTTAGTTTTATTGTCGCTGGATTCTTGGTTTTTAAGGCTTGCCACATCATTTTATGTGGAACTGACGGTCTCAATGAAAAAATAACAAAAAGTGTATGCATGAGATCCTCCATGAAATCACCATTAAACTAGATGAGACATGGGTTTGTGGATATTTCTGTAAAGTAGGTTTAGGAGGTTATCAAACTTACCACTGAAAAAATTACCTTTCAAAGAGTGCTTGCTGCAAACAAACAAACTTTGAGATTGGTTTTCCTATGTTTGAGATCTTCTTTCATTTCTTAGCTGCCTTAGGGTTTGAAGGAAATTTATGCAAAGATATAGATAATCGAATTGTCATATGTAGAGCATTGTGGAACACAGCATATTCTTCTTCTTATGACGCCCTCTTCTTTCGAAGGTTGGCGAACCACATAGCTTACATTGTTCTGGACACATCAGCTCAAAAGATTTCAATGGAAGTGCACCCAAACCATCTTCTGAGGTCTTTCAACCAGGAGTTCTGACGTCTACCAACAGATCCTAATCCTAATCATGCGAACCCTGAGCTCCAAACTCAGATCAGGACTAGTAAAAAATCTTCTCATGTTTATGAATGTTTTTCTGGCTTGTTCGATTCTGGAACGCGTTGACTATGGTACCCAGATATTTAAAACACGAGACTTGTTCAATCTGATTGTCGTTAATTAAAATTGTTTCAGCAGTGGGTCTCTTGGAGAAGTCTAGCAGTTTGGTCTTTGATATATTTTTATCCAATCCATGATGCTCACTATATTCAGTTATTCTATTCAGCATATTTTGTAGGTCTGATGTTATCGGCAAGGACTACGGTGTCGTCTGCGTATCTGATACTTCATTTATTTTGATACCTCCCATGTCTTCAGCTAAAGCTTCTTTGAAAATTGCCTTCGAATAGATGTTGAATAGGAGTGGTGGTCAGATGTTCCTCCGTCTATTATTCGCGATTTTATCTTCATATCACCTTCTTTAATCGTTTGCATTTTCGGAGTTTGTGGTTTATTAACACCAATTTTTTACAAAATATCGTTCAAATATAACACTTTCAATGCTTCAATTGCTCAAAATAATATATAAAGTTCACTTTTCACCTATACAAACAAATGGAGGTTAGTTTGTTGTTCACACCTCGAGAAGTTAATACGATCAATAATAGATGTCGCCCACTCCGTGATTTTTTCTTATATTAAAATGACATCAAATAATAGAGATTGAAAACATCATTTACACTACCTGCAACCTGCAACATCATCCCACCTTGAGTTACGAGGATAGTCTGAAAAGTTTCCGGCCTTAACGTGAAGATGGCAGCACTCGTCAATAAAAGCTAGGGATTGTGGTTGCGCATCTTTTGACAGCTATTCACCAAAATTTTTGCCATTTTGAACGTGCATTTGTTGTTTGACAATCGTTTGAATTGTTAGTGTTTTTGTGAAAATGAAAAAATCGAGTATCGAGCTGTCATTAATATTTGTTTTTAAAAGGCAATACGCCTACGCAAATCGAAGATGAGTTGGACGATGTGTACGGGGACTCTGCACCGTCATTTACCAACCTGAAATTTTGGGTAGCTGAATTTAAACGTGGCCGTACCAGCTTGGGAAACAATATACGTTCGGTACGTCCAAAAACTACTACTAGACGATAAAATCGCTAAAGTTCACCAAATGGTGCTAAAAGACAGTCGAATTAAAGTGAGCGAGGTAGCAAAGTCTACTAATATGTCCAAAGTACGTGTTTTTTACAAAAGTTGACCGTGCGTTGGGTGCCGCGTTTGCTCACGTAAGATCAAAACCGTGTTCGAATGAACATTGCCAACGCAGTTTTGCCCCAGTTTATACATACATACATATAGTCACGCCTTTTTCCCATAGGAATAGGCATAGATCACTTTCTTCCACTTGCTACGGTTCTTACACACATCTTCTGCTTCCTCTACTTTCATCAGTGCTCTCATACATGCTCGGCGGTTGTTGTTACTCTTGACAGCTGGCCTTTCTTCAAAACAATGTTGATCTGATCAAGATATGTTCTCCGAGGTCGACCTCTACCGACTTGTCGATTCACACTCGCCTTATAAATTTGTTTCGTCAATCTTCCTTCATCCATCCTTTCTACTTGTCCACACCATCTAAGCATTCCTTTATCTATCTTTGTAACCACATCTTCTTTTACACCACATCGTTCTTTTATCTTACAATTCTTTACTTTATCCAACCGAGTCACTCCGGCTATACTTCTCATACTACTCATCTCCGCAGCATTAATCCTATTTTCATGCTTCTTTTGTCAAAACCAACATTCACTACCATACATAAGTGTAGGAACCAACACACCTCTATGCACATTGACACTACAAGGACCAATCTCCATGAATCTCTTTTACAGGGCTGCTACAAAATGGAACAAGCTTCCAAAATCAGTTTTTCCAGAGAACTGTGACCTGCAACTTTTCCAAAAGCGGGTTTACAATCATCTTCTTTCTATAATCCCTCCCCCTTCTATTAGTCGCAGTGCGGGCCGTCCGTGGCACACACGATAGGTCTACCCTTTTTTAGACTATTTTCAGTAAAAAAAACCCTATGTGACGGTAAATCAATGTTCACATGAAGAAATCAGGAATCCCCCTCGCTATGTTTCTAAAAGAAATTCCCGAATGTGGAGTTCCAGATTTGCATGTCGTGACGAGTACAGATTTAAGGCATATTTTGTTCTTTTTAAGGATGTATTTACTCTCCAAGGAGGTGAATTTTCGAATATCTAACAATAACTAACATTTCCATGATGAAACTAACAGAATAAATTGTATATCAAACAAAATAATAACTAAATGACAAGAAATAAAAAAAAATATTATGTTGATAGTGAGGGTGACGTGTAATTTAAAAATATGGAGAAAACAGATATCATCTGTTTGGTTTTAACACCAATTTTTTTGGTAATCTAATTTGGAGCTTCGCGGGTCCCTGTCCCTTTGTATGCTGTTTATTTATTTGCTTATTAACATTAGTGTATCATCAACAAAGTTTAATGCTAAGCAACCATCACGTTCTCATGATGGATGGTTGGTAAGTAAAAGTTTTCGTGGTAAAACGAGAGCTATGTATCCACATAAACATCTTTTTTATCAAAATTATCTTAACAAAAAGTACAAGTGTGTTTAAAAATGGTTTTTATTTTAAATTTTTTTTAAAAATTATACCGCAGAAAATTTGTTATTTAAATCTGGGTCTATGCTTGCGATTTTTAATGGAGACCTAGCCTAGCGGTCGAGTAAGATTTTATGTCGATACTTTGTAAATAGTAAGTTAAGAAATATAATGCTTTTACCAATGATTCCTGGGGTGCTTCGCTTTATATCTTTTTTCTCTCTTTCTGTTGACGTCATCGATCCTTATTTAGCGAAAAGGAGAACTGCCAATCATCCATGTCCCGTTTGTGGGAAGCACTATGTCAACGAAGGCTCTTTGAGAAAGCATTTAGCTTGCCATCCCGAAACATCACAATTATCAAGTTCCTTGAGAATGTGGCCATGTTCTGTATGTCAAGCCGTTTTTACTCATGAATCAGGTATAAATTATATATAAAACAATCAAAATATCAATTTACTTAGAGGAATAGAACGTCCACTGAAAATTCCAACGTTACATTTTGTTGTTCAATTATTTTTACAGCTGAATTAATTGACTTATGACTAAGCGCGTTCTAATTAGTGTGAGCATATTTTAAAATGAAAACGAACATTTATCATTTTACCAATAAATACTTGGGTCAAAATTTTAAGATGCACTGATATTTTACAAACGCATATTTTGATTCTTTTTGCCGATTTAAAATTTCGGAGTAAAGAAGAACCAAAATTTTAACTTTTTTTCTTGTCGTACGACAAATAACAAAAAAATATTAAAGTGAAAAAAACCTGTGGCAACATTTTCGTTCTATTCTTCTAATTCAATAATATTCTCACCAGTAAGTCCACATATGTAACTCCTGATATTTGACTGATTCCGACATTTTTATTATTTTCTTTGACAGACATGGGTAACAGAACAAGAATAACCAAAGATGTTTTCATGGCAATTTCATTAGTTTTAGTCTTTTTATTTTTTTTTTTACATATGTGGACTGAAACTGATGAGAATATTAGCCCCATGCTTAACATTCGCTTTGAATCATTTAAAATGTCGTTTTTTTTTTGTTTATTCATGTGCTTAATTTCTTTTGTTATTATTTGTTGTATCGTTCTTCCTTCCTCTAACTGTTGTGGTTTCACAGGATTGCTCACGCACATGGAGCACATGAGAATGGACCCGAAACATCAGTTCGCAGCTCAGTACGTTTTGTCCAGAGCAGCTGCAGAAAGAAGGGAGAGAGAAAGTATTCTGGCGGCTGTAACATCTGCGTCTGGTAGCGGGCTACTCAGCTTAGGAATGGGTCCAGGTAAGCCAAAAATGAAAAAACTTCATACAAAAATGCGGTCGTCTCTTTACCGAGTCGACGTTGCGAATCAAATCTATAGACAGTCTATCGGATTTACTTCGCATTACAAACTAGGAAGTCTATTACTGAGTACGACTAAGATGTCTCAGACACTCAAAATAAAAAAAACGATTACTAAATTGCTCTTGAAACTAAAACAGAAATAATTTAATTTAATACACTTACATTGTAAATTAGTTCAATAAAAAAAAAAAAATACTTTCAAAAGCAATTTCACAAAGAATTCATCCATTACCTAGCTTCCTCAAAAAGACGTGCTAACTCTCAGAATTATGTTCCGCAAAAGAGAATGAGTACTTGTCTTGCAATCCCTTCTTCTTCTTGCGTTGCGTCCAGTCGTGGTCATTTTGAACCATTTTCTTAGGTTTTGAAGCCAGGAGATTCGTCTTCGACCTGGTTTCCTCTTTTTGTACACTTTTCCTTGTAGAATTAATTGGAGGAGGCCAATCGTTGTTCGTTCCTCATAATATGGCCTAGGTATTCCACTTGTGGTAATAACTTCCTTTCATATTCTGCGTATTCTTCTTCTTAAGTACCATGTCCTTCTAGAACGTTGGTCACCAACAAGGCTATCCTTACTCTGTCGACGGCAAGTCTGAACAGAGAGCTTGAGTTGAGTTTATACCAGTCACGTAGATTCTTGAGCCATGATGCCTTTCTGCGGCCCGGCTTTCTTTTAGCATAAATCATAAATCATGCAGATGTTCTGCAGTAATCGGTACTTTTCGCCTCTCATAACATGCCCGAAATATTGCAGTTTTCTTCTTTTGATGGCGGTGAGAATTTGGTGGATTTATTCAGACGTTGGAGTATTACCAAGTTGGATACTTTTTCCGTCTATGAAACTTTTAATATTTTCCTGTAAGCCCACATCTCAAAGGCTTTAAGTTGTCTTTCTTCGTACTTGTTTATAGTCCAGACTTCCATACCGTACAGCAAGGTGGAGAAGACATAACATCTGAGAAGTCGGATTCTTAGAGTTAACTTTAGATCTCTACATCACAAGACCCTACTCATGTTTCTAAATGCTGCTTGAGCCTGCTCAATCCTTGATTTCACTTCAGTTTGACTATCCGCGCTGTTAGTTATTATGCTGTCTAGATATTTTATTTGGTTTACTTGCTTCAATAGTTCACCCCCAACTGTTATGTTAGCTATGATATTAGGTTGCTAGCTAATTACTAATACTTTGGTCTTTTTTGCATTTAATCCGAGTCCAGCCATTGCGCATTTTTCGATGACTACATCCAGTATCCGTTGTAAATCTTCCTGACTGGAGGCCAACAGTACCGTATTGTCTGCGTAGCGAAGGTTGTTTATGATTTCGCCATTTATAATAATGCCGGCTTGTATATCAGTTAGTGCTTGCCTAAATATTCTTTCAGAGTATACATTAAAGAGCAAGGGCGACAAAATGCGTATGACTTCATTATTTGTTTCATAGCTGCTCCCGAGAGCGTCCAAGCCTCCGCTCCGTATAGCAGAACTGAAAAAGTATAGCACTGTAGTACGAACATCATGGTTTTTAACGGCAGTTCACGGCTTTTTAAGACAGTGCTCATTTTTATAAATGCTGCTCCGGCTTTTGCTATACGTAGTGCCTTCTTAATAAAACTTTATTAAACGACAAATCTCACAGATAGCATGTTAACGGTTGTTGCCAAATTCGTTTAATTATGTACCACTTTGTGATTGGCATTCTTATAAATTAATTTGATGATGTACATACGAATTATTCAGTGTAATTTACCTCTCAAATATCCTGTCGTATATCTGAAATACTTCATTTGTACAAGGAAGGCATGAAATGATTGCATTAGTTGAACAGAAAGAAACCAAAATTACGATAATCGAAATAGTTGTAAAGCGACACCAATGTGCCCTATCGAACATTATCCTGTCAATGATCAACTAATCCACCAAAAACGAACACTAATTGAATTCTTGAAGATACAATATTCAAGGGAAATGAAAAGGAACGAAATTCACAATCGTGACATATTTCGTTACAAGTTACCCCGGTGAAGACGCGTATATTAATTTATTTTTAGAATCGCTGTGTGAATGCTCATTTAAACAATTGAAATGTCACACATGACATATCATATTATTCTTTAATTTTTTTTTTTTTTGGCCGAGGGGAAATCCTTTACGAACATCCTCGCTAAGGCTCTTCCCTGCGAGGGTAGTGTGAGACTCTTCTCTTCTTTCGAAGGGTTATACTTACTTAAACCGCTCCTTTGCACGAATGCAGTTTGGGCATGATTCTTGGTTTCGGGTTGATACTCAGTATCTTCGCCTGAAAATATTATTCTTTAAAAAGTCAGGCCAGAAACTAAGGTGTTTTGGGTCGGACGGAAGACTGACCGGATGAGCGAATAGGGTCAACATAACGACATAACGACGAAGTATGAAAATCGATCCTTAATATTGCAACTATTATATCAAAAATTGTAACGAAATTTATGCTGTCGTTATCGATTGGTCGATTCCTTGTTAAGAAAATGAGAGTTTAAAAAAATTAACTAAATTTTTATTACTAATAGTCATAAATGGATTATTTATGGATTTTTTTAAAACTTACAGCGAGTGGCAGCCCAATGTGTGCATCTCCTAGTGCTCACAGCGATAGTTCCTCAGGAAACGGCCGGTTATCTTCAGCAGGCTCGGAAGGTGGACTGAATAATAACAACAATAACTGCAATAGTAAATTAGGTGATATCTTACGAAGTGAGTTATAATTTCATGAAATAGAAAACAAAGGAAATAACATCATTCAGTACCAATAATAATAATATCATGTATACAAGGCATTTGCTAAAAAAAATGCAGCTTTTTAGATTTGTAGGCAGCCAAATATTTTTACCATTACCAAAAATATTTAAATTAATCACATCAGTTTATTAAATGAGGACAATAGTTTTATTATTAATTGTTGCTGCTAAAAACTTTCAACGGTCAGAAATAAATATATTTATCCGATAATTTAACATTCTTAATATTTTAAACACTTTAACTGCTGCTGCATTTAGTTAATATTTGCAGTCGTTTATCTGGATGATTCAAGAGAAAGACTAAACAACTTTTCGCTTTTAGGTAATAATGGACTTCATCAACAATACAATGTAGAAGATCAATTACATACGGCGAACCGAATGGCAGTTTTAGCAAATATGGTGGGTCAAGGTGGAGTACCACCCGGACTCGGGTCAGATTCATCTGCAGCTGCCAACATTACCGCCGCCAATCTTGCCAATTTAGCTATGAGACTCGGCGTAACACAGGTAAGCACATAAATAAAAAAATGGTAGTAAGTAGTTAAAGAAAGTGTATTAGTAACCACTAACTGTACATGATTTTTGGTTTAATTTCATACATACATATAGTCCCCCGTAGGGGTAGACAGAGGCCACTTCTTTTCACTTGCTACGGTTCTTACACACGTCTTTCGCTTCTTCTACTTTCATCAGCGCTTTTATGCATGCTCGTAGGTTGCTGGCACTCTTGACCTGGCCTTTTTCCAAAACAATGTCGATCTGACCGAGATACATTCGCCGAGGTCGACCTCTATCGACTTGCCCATTCACACTCGCCTTATACCATCTAAGCATTCCTTTATCTATCTTTGTTATCACAGCGTTTCTTTATCTCACTATTACTCACTTTATTCATCAGAATCACTCCCGCTATATTTCTCAGTCTACTCAACTCCTTAACGTTGATCCTACTTTTATGTTTCTTCCGCCAAACCCAACATTCACTACCACACATAAGTATAGGGACCAGCACCCCTCTATGCTCTTAAAGTTGGTTTCCTGTCAATACCCTTATTTCAATATCAGTCATACTTCCGACACTCGTAAACTTTGAACTGAAATATACAAACTCATTTACTTTTTCCATTTTTTCTCCTTTAATCGGCACCTGCACTTTGTCATGCTTTTCGTCTTGCTTACATTTACTTTCATCCCTCTAATTTTTAGGGCATCATGCATAATATTAACCATCGCCTCACCACTCTGCCATACGTACTTCATTTTCATTTAGTCTACGAAAACGCAATAGACCTTTTGACTAGCCAAGAATTTTTCGACTATGCCTCGTAATGAAAAGACCTGACCCATACAACTCTTTTTTCTTCTAAATCCTGCTTGTACATCTATTTCTGATCTATTTTATTCATCACTCTTTTAATAAACACCTTTACATACAGTTTGCCGACAATGCTGAGGAATGATAAGTGCCTTGTGCCAGTCACACTGCTTTGTATCACCCGATCATTTTTTTAAAACTATTCACAGACTTTACTCAAAAGCCTTTAGACAACTAGAAGCTTGTTTTTTCCCTCGGATTTTAGGAACCTAAATATTGAAAGAAAGTCACACGAAATCATGATTCCAGCTAGACCTCTTATGATCCTGATCCTTCTTCTTCTTCTAGCAGTCCCTATCCATTCCGGATGTTGGCAACCATATTAGCTATCAACACTTTATAACCTGCGGCTCTGAACAACTGTGCGGTGGTCACTGCAAACCAGGTTCTGAGGTTCTTTAACCAAGAGATTCTTCTTCTTCCTACATCTCTTTTTCCATCCACTTTGCCCTATAAGATATTTTGAAGTAATCTATATCTCTCTGTGTTTCTCATCACATGACCGAGCTATTGGAGTTTTCGTATTTTGATGGTGTTGCTACTTGTTGCTACTTGCTACTTGTTGCTACTCATCGTCCTTCTATCTACCAAAAACTGCAAACTTTCCGGGGTATCTTGATCCTAAAGATTGCTCATTTATTTCAGGCGAATCAAGTAAACAACTCGAGCAATCCATCGACGCCTCCGATAACCAATGACACTTTATCGCTGTCGATGAACGCCATGAACGCGATGCGCGCATCTATGGACAGCATCCGAAATATGGACGTGATGAGATCATCCGTAATGGACATGTCTTCGTCGCAACAATCGCAACAGCAGCAAGAAGCGTTTAGGATGCAACATGCCGAAGCGCTCATCAGGTCGCAAGCTGAGACGGCGTTAAGATTGGCGATGAGCCAAGCGCTGCCTCAGCTCAGCCAACACCAACAGGAGAGCAGTCACAGCCCGCTTCGCCATAACGGTAAGACAACGTATTTTAGTCACATTACAAATATACCAAAATATCTCAAAGTAACAATGCATTTTGATGTTTTTCATGTCATTTTAAACAGTTTGTTTTTATTAAGCCTTTTGTTGTGTTAATAAAGAGCTGATGGCTTACCTGTAAAAAATACATAACACACAGTTATTTCATTTTTTAAATAATTTTTCGATATTTTAAGTTTATATATAAATATAATAGCTGGTTTTTTTTATCCCGTTGTACATTTATATCCTAATGAAAGTAATCAGAACAGCTTTGCAATATTAAAATTGGACAAAACAGAACGAAATTAACAAATTAAAGACTCCTATATTAAAACTGCAGATTATTTTAAGCACCAAATACTATTATTTATCATTAAATAGAGAATGCAGGTATAAGAAATAGGGAAAATGAAAACAATAACAATCTGTGGTTTACGCAATCAAGGCAGCTAAAACTGGAAAGCCCGCTGGACCAGACGACGTCTATTCGGAAGTACTCGAGCTTTTCAACGACCAATCTACAGATAAATTAGTCAGCCTCTTCAACGCCATTTATGTTTCTGGAAAAATACCAAGTGATTGGTTGGAGTCTGTCTTTGCCACACTACCCAAGAAGATATCGCCAAAATCATGCGGAGACTACCGCATGATTAGTATAATGAGCCATACGCTAAAAATATACATGGTCGAGTATACCGTAAATGAGAGAACCACCTCTCTGATACTCAATTTCGTAACGGGCTTGGAACGCGAGAAGCCCTATTCGGCATACAGAGATGCCGCGACATGTCCACCGATGTATACGCATGTTTTCTCGATTACCAGAAAGCATTTGACTGTGTCGACCACGGGAAACTTATCAACATTCTTTAGAACATGAACTTAGATAGCAGAGACGTCCGCATTATAAAAAATCCTTATTCCACTACTCTTTAACATATACTCTGAGCAAATTTTCGCCAACGCATTGGACGAAGCACGGGAAGGAATTGTTGTCAATGTAGAAGTAATAAATACCTTGCGTTATGCGGACGATACAATTATACTGGCAGGAAGTGCTGATAACTTGTAGGCGTTACTGGATAGGGTTGTTGCTACGTATTTCCAATTCTGTACTATGGAATGGAAGGGTGGACTTTAACAAAGGCAATGTGTAACCGAATAGAAGCGTTCGAGATATGGTGCTACCGTCGCCTGCTACGAATGTCATGGGTAGACAGAGTCCGAAATACCGAGGTGCTTGCCCGCCTCCAGAAGCAACTAGAAGTCATGTTTACCATCAAGAAACGCAAGTTGGAATATTTTGGACATGTTATGGGAAAAGTACCGTATATAACAGAATATCATGCAAGGCAAAATCCAAGGAAGAAGATGTACAGGAGGAATACGCACGTCCTGGCTGAAAAACCTGAGAGAGTAGTATGGTGTTAATTCTACAAGCCTGTTTCGTGCCGCTGCTACTTAAATAAAAATCATAATAATGATCGCCGACGTCCTAGGAGTACATGGCACGTGAAGAAGAAGAAGAATCTTTTAAAATTGCTTACGTAAAAACACGTTTACTTCCTATTAAATAACTGCGAGTTATTTCACCACAAAATGCGCTCAATAAAGTTAAAAAAAAAAGCTTATAAATAACGTAAACACAGCAAACTTCTATACGAACCAGTTTTTAAAAGTAGAGTTAATATAACCCTAAATGTCAAAAAGTGGTCACGTGCCTCATGTCACCCATTGGCTTTGCTCTGAAGAACTAGATTTGCTATTTGTGGTGTTGGCCAGAAAACCTTTGCTCTGCCACCTCTGCAGATCTTTTATTTCACTGTTTTAACACAATATTATTTATACATTTTGTTGTATCTTGTATATCAAGAATCTGACTATTGAGAGACACAGTATCTTTTATTCAACTTCTTTAATATAATCGAAGCATTTATCCTTGCGACAGAAATTCTTTTTCATGTAAATTACTGTCTTGATTCTCTTTTAATATGATTTAAATTGTTTGCAGGAAACTACCAGGGTCATCAAGGTCAATCTTCGCAACAACTAAGTCCCGATCTGACCGAAGCTTTAAGGCTGCAAGAACAAAGGTTAGAACAAGCCTTAAGGCTACACGGTAGCGATCCTAGGACGTTAGGGTTTCCATTATCAACCCAACAAAATCAACAACCATGAAATTTTAGCTATTACTGAGCGCGTAACACGTAATCGAAATAATTTTCGAAATGTACATTTTTATTATTTTTCGTTTCACCATGCCTACACAATCATCGGCTAACGATTTCATCGCCTCGCAGGTTATGTATTGCTTTAAAGCACATCTGATCGCAAGTTTTTTTTTCGAGCAATCATCTCAATGTCTCAGCCACTTACGTTATGGTTTGTTTGCTAATAAAATATTTTTAAATGATTTTTTAAGCATTTAAATTAATTTGTTAAAATTATGCGCAAAATATAGAGGGTCTATTATCGTTACTTTTCTTCGAAAATATTTTCAGAGCACAACCCTTTGTGAGATATCAGCACCGAAAGGAAATTTTTATATTAACTTGTCTCAAAATTGAAGATGTAAATATCCTAAGAGGTTTATTTGTATTTTTTATTTATTGTTTAGTTGTGTAGCATTTTTTAATTTAGGTAGTGATATCTTTTGAGAGGAGAGGGTTAAAAAACCTTCAGAGGTTTTCGAATATTTTTCGCGCGAATTTTAAAAAATCGATTATACTGCAATTAATTTTACGATGTAAACAAGAATACCTATTTGGTAAAAACTGAAAACGTATTTTGTTGATGAGTAGGTGGAATTTTTAGCCGTTGAAGTTGCAAAAAAACAACTAAAATAAAAAAGAGACGGTCGATCGTGCGTAAGTTTTAGTTAGTAGCTGTTTCTTTCTGTTAAGATATAATTTTATCGAATGCAAAAGGTGCGTAATTTATCCGCGGTATCGGCAGTCTTAAAATTATGAGAAATAGTACAAAGTTGTTGTGTTTTTCTAGTTTTATGTTAGCTAAACGGAGAAAACCAGTAACTGACCAATTTTCTTCGCTTGCCAAAAAAAAAATTTCATTTATTTTAAAGCCTTTAAAACTCGAAGAGAAAATGTTGAAAATATGAACATAATTTTTGTAAAAATTTACACATTTTTGGTAAAAAATATTTAATAATTATTATTTACCAGCCTTTTTATTTATCAATTCAAAAAAAGTTACTCAAAAAAAAAAGACTACATAATAGTAAAAAAATATTATGCGAGCTTTTTGGAATTTTAAAACGAGAGTTCTGACTTGAATATATTCTAGCAATAAAACACTTTTACTTTTAAAACTTGATTAAGATGAATTTTAAAAACATTCATTGTCTATACCACTGGTTCTCAAAATGTTTATTTATATTAGATTTTTATGTCAACTCGTTCAAAATTTCTAGTCTCCAAAAGTAAAGTGCATATTAATTATCCACACACAGTGTCCCAATAAAGGAAACAAATATTTTCAAATTTTCCCGCTAAATCAAAGCGTATTCTAAATTGAAAAGTATGCAGAAACTTTTATCAACGTGAATATATTCTGAGCGTACAAATTACATGCCTGTCCAACTTTTTAAAGGACATTAAAACGTACATATCAAGAAATTGTTAAAAAATAAATATTAAAACACGTCTGAGTTACGTTTCACCATCTCTAGTGGATGGCATCTTCTGGAGATATAATTGTCTGCTTTTTTAAGGATGACGGTTTATGACATTTGTATGTCACGATCGCAGGTTGTATACATTTTGGTGGGCGGGAAATATTTGAGGGCTGTTCAGAGATTGGTCACGTTCCGGATATTCATTCTTCTTGTTTGAAGCGATTGAAATACATAAACACCATCGGAACTTTAATAAATCTGAGGAAACACTTAAAATTAATAGAATATGTGTACCTGTACTTAAAAATACAACGCTGCTTCCTTACAAAAACAAGAAAAAAAAATCTCCGGAACGTGACCAATTTCTGAACAGCCCTCAAATATTCTCTGCCCTCCAAAACGTATATAACCTGCGATCGTGACATACAAATGTCATAAACCGTCAGCCTTAAAAAAGCAGACAATTATATCCCCAGAAGATGCCATCCACTAGAGATGGCCGCGAAAGCCTTTCACAATACGTAAAGCAACTGTTTTTAAAATTGTAACGGTTAATATTTTTAAAAGTAATTAGAAAAATTTATTTTTAGATTAGATTTTTAGATTAGTGCAAGGTATCGGTTACTGTTTGTCTCTAGTTAGAATATTTTCTTGTACTGAGTTAGATCTTGAAAATTCATTGATGTGCCAAATAGTGTATGTTTTTTTTTAATCGGTTGCGTTTATGACGCTCAGTATAATTTTTAATGGCTACGCCATAATAATAAGAATATTACTGCACTTTAAAAGTGCCCAACTACAAAAATCATTAAACAATAGTTATAAGTGTTATAAAGAAGTGCGGAAAGAGGAAAAGTCTGCACTTCAAAATTACTTAAATTTAGGTTGTACATAAATATATATATCTAATTGTTTTTAGAGTAAAAATTGTATGAATGATATATAGAGAATATGCAAACAATCTTTTCTAAAAAAAAAAGGAAATTTAAATATATAAATTTTTCAAAAAAATTTATACTTACTTTTTATTGTTTTTGCTGTGATTTATTATTTGGCCGGTTTAATGTAACATACCTAGCAATAACATAATAATTTTTTGCAATTTTTACTGTGATTTTATGATATAAATCTTATAATTTTTTTTTTTTTATTTTTAAGAAAAAAAATCGGCTTTAATTTTATATTCTATTTTTATTGAAAAGTACAAATACTTAATTTTATTTCGAGAGAAGAAACAAAAGAACACTATAATTTTTATTCAGAAATATCATAACTGTATAAATGTACTGAGTAAGTGTGAAAGACCAAAATTTATTTTGTATATTTTCGAAAATTATCCGATAAATAATTCGTACTTAATTGATATTTTGGAATACTTGGAATTATTCAAAAATTATTTTTTAATTTTTCAAAACGAAATGTGGTTTTATAATTTGTAAATATTTACGTTTAAGAACAGCCTCTGTACATATAAGCATTCCCAAAATTTATTGGAAACGATTTCAAAAGTTGTAGCTTTCAATACCTCGCATCTTTCTTAGACATTCTGAATATCAGACGATTTCTTTTTTAAAAAACCATATTCTCTCAAAAACATGTGATTACTGTGATTTAATTTACTTATTGTGTTAATAAAAATTTACAAATTGATATTTGTAATTCCTAAACTTAAGTCAGGCAGTTCAAAATTGACAAAATCTTTTTTAATAGACAGGAGATATTTTTTATATATGAAAATATATTTTAATATAGTCTTATACTTAAAAAAAATTATTAGGAGATACAACCAAGGTGATTGGAGTCTTCTGTTTGTAGTATAAATAATTTTGTAATAAAAATGGTTTCTAAATTATTTTTATTTATATTAAAATATTGATCATATTATTGGGGAAAATATCTGATAATCAAAATGTATAAGAACTCTGTGTAGTTCTTTAAATCATGTGTTTTGTATGTAAATAGTTCCGATACAATACAGATTTATTTTCCAAAACGCCAGTTTTCCACATCTATCCATAGCCACATATAGTCAATAGTTATTAAAGTATTACAATAGTTGACAGCATTTAATTGCTGCTTATATCTTCCCCAAAAAGTGACAAAGCCAAGACGTTTTACACACACTGTACACACACTGTACACACAAACTGTGTAAAATTTCATGCATAAAAGTTCATTTCACGACACCCCCATACCACACATTTGATTTTTCTAAATTGATCTAAATTTTGGCTCTCGCATTACATAACACTGTTTATGCTCAAAATTATGGATGATCGTTAGAAACGTTTTTTGCAAATTAAAATTAATATTCATGATAAAAATTCCAATGACGGTTATCCATCCCGACGTAGGGTGTAACTTTTGGGCAATTTTTTCAAATAGTTTCCGATACTCTATTTGAATGAAATTGTCATCTTTTATGCAAAACAGATACCGATGATGACGAAGTAGCGCAAAAGCTACCGAAGAATTATTTCTTCGACAGATAAATGTTAAAATACAATTAAAAAAATATTGAAATAGCCCGGTTGCACGAAGTGCTTCAACATATTTTGCCCGCACTATAATTACCTAGTCGGTAATTATCACACTAAAAATTTTACAATAGCCCAATCAAAAATTGATTTTGAAAACCTTCTCGCATTTTTCTCATCCCGGTGCGTTTTTATTTTTCAAAAACAATTATTGAATTCAACATTTTAGTCAATCCAGGCGGACGAGACTTCCATTTCGTCCGCCCCATTAGTGTATTTTACATAAATATTAACGTCTAAATGCCCGAATGGACAAATATTTATTGTAAAATTACAAAAAAATTTTTATTTGCAATAGCCCACAATACAAGTGCGACTTTCCGCACGCCAGTTTTCAATTTCTAACCATGTTCAGTTGAAATGTTTTGTTACAGTTTTTAAGACTTATTTTGTCGCCTAAGGTTACCAGAGAGGCTCAAAAAAATCGAATAGCGCCACCCAACCCCAAGCCATTACAAATCATTACAGCACGTTTTACTTGATGAAATACAAAATTTGCATGCCATAGTCTTCAAAACAATACACAAATAGTTAGTTATATGTATTAATTAAATTACCGTAGATGTAAACATACAGAACTTTCTTTAAAATGTCAGAGTATAGCTATAATATACTGAGTAGTAGCTAAAGAGTCCTGCTTGTAGAATAAAAAAATATAACAACAAAATCTCTGTGGTCCATAAGCGACAAAATGAGTCTGGTTAAAATTTTAGTTAAAAGCAATAGTCTAAACGCATAAAGAATTAACTTCTTGTGCTATACAAAAATTCAGATATACCACACTTCAGTTCCATTTATGTAGTAGCCAAGTCTTTGGGTATTATTTCCCTAGTTGCCCCCCTTCTCGGACGGCGAGATAAATAATATCTCAACGGCAAAGTTACCTTTTAATTTTTTTACAATAATATATTCAGAATTTACAAATATCCATCCCACACCTACACACGATTTTACTCGGAATTTATAAAAAAAAATAACACTTTTATTTTGAAAAATAATTTTTAATGCGGCCATTAGGTTTTTAATTTTTCTTTTGGTTTTCATTACGAAAAAATGTTCAAAACTTTTAGACGGGTGTTTTAACCGTATTATTTTCCAAATTACACACGACACACTTTTTAATATACAAAGTCTAAAGTCACTTTTGGGAGACACAAACGTTTCGGCCCTACAAAATAACAATACAAAATTATCAAATTACAAAAATTCATTGTTCAATAAAACCACATATAATAAATATTGTAGTTTACAATCAATGTTAGTTAAAATTGTTAAGTTATGTTACGTTTTGTATGCGTGTTAAATATTAAGTTCATCGAGTTTATTACAAAAGTATTTTTAAGATCTGAAATTTCAGATAAACTAAGCGCGATAAGGCCTCCGTGTATTTTTACCCACATCTGAAACCGTTTTTACATTATTATACAGTAAAAAATCATTTAAGTTGTCTTCTGTAGCACCATTGGTAATCCAAGGCACCTCCCATGGCTTATTATTATAATAACAAGTATTTATCAAGGATTAGTTCTATGAGAAAAGGTCTCTTTTTTGCTACCCGTTCTTTCACAAATTTCTATTCGCTTTTTCGAATGCAGATTTCCCTTTTAACTTATGGTATGGGGATAAATGTTTCTTTATCAGTTCTCTACAAACTTTTTCCACTCCTTTCTATTTTGTGCTAACTGTTTTTTTTTCTGTTACTGTTTGACCCATTCTCAATAACATTTTATCTATTTTGTTGTCCCAAATTTCTTTTGGTCTTCCTCGGTCTCTATTAGCAACTATTTTGGCCTCCCATACCCTTTTACTATTCTCTTATCCTTCATTCGATGTAGGTGGCAGCACCGACTCACTTGCCTTTCTTCAATGTAATCTAATATTGGTTTTTATTTTCGTTTCTGAACTTATGTCTGTGTTCTTTATTTTGTCTTACCTAGTAACTTCTTCGACTGTCATTAAATACTTCATTTCTGTAGCCTGTATTCGACTCTTTATTTTTCTTTCAAGTTCTCACGTTTTTCTTTCAAGTTTTCACGTTTCGCTTCCATATGTAAGTATTGGTTTGGAAAACTATCATTTTAGTTTTTCTCGAAATTTCCTTCTTGTTGACAAAATCCGGTTTTTAATAACTGATACGTCTTTATGGCCTTTTCTTTTATTTTTGTGGTATTTCGTTCTTGACCTTCTCTATTATTTATTATTGTTCCAAGATATTTGTCACTTGTTCGATGTTGTTACCTTGTATTTTTATATTCATTTTTATTTGTTCGTTGCTATCATCATTACTTTTCGTTATTTTGTATTTATTTTTATTCCATTAAGTGTTTCATCCCATTTAGTGTTTTTTCCAGGGTTCTGTGCCAGGTATCTATATTTTTCTTTACTTTCTTAATTATGTGATCATAAATATGTTAAAAATGGTAGGGCTTATGGCTCCTCCTTGTCTTAGCCCATCTTTAGTTTCAAATTCGTCTGACGTTTTATTATTTTTGACTCCTCTTTCTTTCTATTATTTGTTTGGTCATAAACGTGTGATCGTGTACACCAGCACGGAATGACTACATTCTTTTATGTCTCCTGATTTGTGTATGGGTAATATTATTCCTCTTTGACAATCTTCTGGTTAATTTTAATTTTATCTTAAATATTTTGAATTTTTTTTTAGAATTATCCAAATACAGAAGACAGTTTTGTTATTTTAAAAATAATAACTAACGTTTTGAAATAATTTTCATGTATTTTTTTTTTGCTTTGGATAATTTTATTTGGAAATCACGTAGTTTTTTTTTAAATACGTTTCGAAAAAAGGCCTAAACCAGATATTAAAACCCGTCAAAACTAATGATTGCCCAAAGTTGATAATTCGTCAGCATTTTTTGCCATAATAACTGATGCACTAGGAAGATATAGTTAAGTGTTTGATTGTTAAACAAAGTAGTTCAATAGTTAACAGATATACATGTTTTTATCTTAGTTTTTTAAGAGCTAGACGAAATGTCAACAGAAATAAAAAAAAAACCGAATGATCTTAAAGGTACTTTGAATTGAAAATATTCTCTCATCACTGAAGATTTTATTTAAGTTGCTTTATTTGCATCCACTCGTTAAACATCTCAATTATTTCTTTTTATTGTATATTTATAATTCTTTCTTTGTCGTTCACAAAATTCGGCGAATATACAGAGTATTTTCAAGTAAATGCAATTACAAATTACAAATATTGTAGGCGATTTCTTGTTGATGTTCTGTTACATGCATACGAATCATTTTTACGTTTCTTCATGACATTAAAAAAATCTCCGTTTCAACCACTTATTTTAAAAAATGATGAACGAAGTGGGTTAAGAAAATATTAAAGAAAAATTACACTTTATTTTCAACAGGAAATAATCTTTAAAAAATTTTCACACGAATGTTTACTCACCCTTTAAAATATCAACATTATGATTTTGATAATTTGAATACCTTCATCTCTAGGAGGAAAGATTTGAGGATCTGGCAATGCTATGCACAAGCTCATCTTAAATCTTTATTAGTGTTGCCACTATTATTTTTAAAATGTTACCACCTTTAGTGTAAAAGAATGCA
Organism: Agelastica alni; assembly: GCA_950111635.1. Classification (NCBI taxonomy): domain Eukaryota; kingdom Metazoa; phylum Arthropoda; class Insecta; order Coleoptera; family Chrysomelidae; genus Agelastica; species Agelastica alni. Next base: position 29,387,171 of record OX467717.1, read on the forward strand.
TTTACATGATTGGATTAACTAAATACTTTATTTCCAAAAAAAAAACATTTTTAATGATTAACTATTAAATTAATTGGTATCACGTTCAATAAAAAGTTCTAATTTAATTATTATTTGAAGGCAGTGGAGCAAAACTACTAATTTCTATCCTCAAAAATTTTTGTTGTGATCTTCCTGTATGTATTAATATCACATAAGTATATTCCTTACAAAAAAACACAATTTAATTGATACATTTCTGATGAAGACAGTGATAATCACAAACAATGTTCACTGATTGTTATTAGAATGTGATGATAGCAATATTTTCAATTTTTACTAAAATACTATCTCGTGTGTGTGAACTTCTATATTAACATTTAAGCAGTTTTTGAATGCATTATTTTTAAATGTTCAGTTACAATAGTTACGTTAATTGCTTGTGCTATTATTATACAATAACAGTACGTATTTTTGCCGAAAAATACTAGATTTTGATCTTAACTGACAGATTACGTGTTTACCAAAAATTAATTTTACCAGTTTATTACATAAATATTTGAACTGAAAAACCAATAATTTGCTACCCCCTTGGTATTTGATAAATTAACAGGACTTAATTGGTTGGTGGGGCCAAACTTTTAATTTCACGCGCCCCTTATTAAATAATAAATTTAGATAACAATAAAAGTATATTTTTAATCTTTTGGTTTAAAGTGTCCCACACAATTTTATTTTTACTACTTAAAAAAGCTTATTTTTCTTGCAAAACCAACTGCAAACAAAATTATTAGTAATTTTAAAAAGAACACATTATTGTTAGATAACAATAAAAGTATATTTTTAATCTTTTGGACTAAACTGTCACACAAAATTTTATATTTATTACTTACTTACTTTTTTCTTACGAAAAACTGCAACATTTATTTGTAATTTAAAAAAATTACATTGTTTATGTTTACTACTTCAAATCTGAGATCAAAAAAAGTGATTTACTTGAAGAGGAAATTTATTTACAATTATAAAAAATTTCTTTTTCGATGTTTATGTTGAAATACAGAATTGAAAATATGATTTTCCTTTTAATTGATGATTGTTTTGGTACATTCATAATCTGTCAATTTGGCATACAGTCTGCAGTTCGGCTCTACACGTTTCGACAGGCTGTTTGAAAATGCCATGTTCCGAATACTGAAGATTCCTTATTCGCACCTCGAAACGTGGAGAGTCCACCTTTACTAAAGTTATTGAAAACCTATTAAGTACTTGTGAATGTATCTACAGTGTTAATATTATTTAAAAGTAACTTATTGTTTATCACACATTATTGTATACGTTATAATAAAATTTATTTGATGTTTAAAAAAGTTTAAAAAATATTTTATAATACTTTTATATAACATATTTTTACTAACTTATGTAAAAAGGTTCAAAAACGCAGCGAATTATTGACTGCGGCTGTCGTTTTTTGAAGTTTTTGTTTTCATTTACCGTGTGGTCGCTTAAAAAATACCCTCTTACTTTATATAAATTATCGTAATACCTACATTGAAATTTTTTGAAAGGCTGAAATCGAAGAAGACCGATGAAAAACTAGAGAAATTTTCACGTTTTTTTAATAACCCAGTTGTAGGTGGCAACGAAAAAAGAGGAACGAAAATGAAATAAACCACGTATGTTTTTTATGCGACTAGGCGGTATACTTTTAGATTTAAGGGTTACACTTTACAACCTTTTATTATTTTTATTGCCATTTTTATTTAAAATTGACTGCCATTCGATTTAACTTATGTTTGCTTTTGTAGTTATTATTTAAGTTCCTATATAATTTTTTTGTGAGCTGTAGAACATCGCAGTGGAGTTTTTTTGTACGAAAGGCAATGCGTGTAAGTTAATGATTATTTTAATTTTGGAGAATATTTGATATTGTCTGGCAAAAAATTAAAGTATATTTATTTTTTGACGAAAATTTGTAAAGAGATAAATAATTGCAGAATTATTTTAATTACCAATTGTTTAAGTCGTATTTCAAGCATCACATGCAATATTTGCAAAAATTAATATACGGGGGGTACATTATTATTGTGGACGCACGAAAATTTAAAATGCCAACTAAGAACGCAATATCTTTACTACTTAAATTTAGTTTTTATTATGAATAAAATACGTCTAAAATATTTAGTGCTCAATTTTGGCGTCTTTTTGTGTGACTCAAAAATACGTTCGCTCTAAAAGTAACACCCCGTATGTGCAATTATTTATTTCTATCGATTAACTGTAAAATGACATTAGGTTTAGTGTAAAATTATCTGTGAAATTCAAGGCATTACGAAATTTAAAATAATTTGTAAGATATAGATATAAAGTTGTGAATTTAGAAGAAAAAAAATTGTTGCAATGTTTTTGTTTTCTCCAAATCAAATTGATGTATGAACTGTATGTGTGACATGTAATAATTCGATTTACTGGAATAGCAAATATTAAAAAAATTATCACGTTGTTTTATTTCCCACATAAAATAAATTCTTTTAATTATTTTTTATGGACATTGGTTACATTAAAAGTGAAGCAAAAAAACATTAAAAGAAAAAACCTATTCGGATACTATAAAAAAAGCCTTTCTTGACATTGAGGGGGCATTTAACAACTTATATTCCAGTGCAATAACACGGGCGTTTATAAACCAGTATCAGATGTTCAAGTCACTCTCCGACTGTAGAATAGATCATCGATATACCTTAGTATATATATATATATATATATATATAATCCAGGATATCTACAGCTGTCGCTGCCTTCCTGCTTTCAGCCCTTGTCTCCAGTTGTCCTTGTCCTGCCAGTCTCCGTCCTGCAGGTTTCTTAATTCCATCGCCTCATCCACTTCGTCTCTCCATGATCGCCTTGGTCGACCTCTCTTTCGTCTGCCTAATGGACTCCACTCAGTTACCCGGTGTATCCAGCGATCCTCCGGAGTTCTTCTAACATGTCCGTACCACGTTAGTTTCTTTTCCTCTATGTGTTCTAGTATGTCTTTTTTTACCTCCATTCTTCTCCTGATCTCCTCATTTCTTATTCGATCTAATCTGTTCACTCCACAACTCCTTCTCCAAAAGTCCATTTCTGTGGCTACAATCTTCCCTTTGTTTTTTTTGTTGATCACCCACATTTCAGCTCCGTAAGTCATTATGCTGCGAACTATTGAATTGAATATTCTTGTTTTATTAGTCTTGGTTATGTGGCGATCCCATAATATTGGGTTTAATTGATTAATACATGCCCTAGTTTGACCTAGTCTATTTTTTATTTCTTCCTCTGTTGTTCCACTTTTTGATATTATAAACCCTAGGTACTTAAATTTGTCTGTTCCTGAGATCTGTCGGTTATCATCTATTTCTAGGTGATATATCCTGTCTTGTGCCGTTGACATATATTGGGTCTTTTCGAGGTTGATTTCCACTCCATTTTTCCCATATTCCTCCTATAGTTTCCGCATCATAAAACCTAAATCCTCCTCATCTTGAGCTATGATTACTTGATCATCGGCAAAGCTTAGAGTATACAGATGATCATTTCTAATTGGATACCTTAGTAATGGAGTCTATATATAAAAATGCTACAGCTAACGTAAAACTGCAGGAGACAACAAATAAATTTAAAATAAATAGAGGAGTTCGGCAGGGAGACACTATTTCGCCGAAACTGTTTACGAACCTGCTTGAGTATATGTTTAAATCTGTAAACTTGGAAAATCTGGGGTTAAACATAAACGGTGAAAGCCTAACACATTTAAGATTTGCAGATGACATAGTCCTAATATCAGATGCTATGAACATGCTACAACAATTAAACTCTGCTTTCCATAAGGTCGGACTAAAAATAAATGTGACAAAAACCCAACTAATGACTAACCTTGTACTCGGTGAAAGAGTATACATAGATGGCATCCATACATACATATAGTCACGTCTTTTTCCCATAGGGGTAGGCAGAGACCACTTCCTTCCACTTGCTACGGTTCTTACACACATCTTTTGCTTCCTCTACTTTCAACAGTGCTCTCATACATGCTCGTCGGTTGTTGGTACTCTTGACCTGGCCTTTCTTCAAAACAATGTTGATCTGATCGAGATATGTTCGCCGAGGTCCCACTCTACCGACTTGTCCATTTACACTCGCCTTGTAAATTTGTTTCGTCAATCTTCCTTCATCCATCCTTTCTACGTGTCCAAACCATCTAAGCATTCCTTTACCTATTTTTGTAACCACATCTTCTTTTACACCACAGCGTTCCCTTATCTCACTATTCTTTACTTTATCCAACCGAGTCCCTCCGGCTATACTTCTCAGACTACTCATCTCCGCAGCATTAATCCTATTTTCATGCTTCTTCTGCAAAACCAAACATTCACTACCATACATAAGTGTAGGAACCAACACACCTTTATACACAGCCAGACGTGCCTTTTCTGACACATTCTGGCTGTTCATAAAGCTATCAGTGCCCCATTCATTTGTTTTCCTGCCAACACCCTTCGCTCAATGTCACTGTCATACTTTCCATCTCTCGTAAACTTTGAACCCAAGTACACAAATTCATTTACTTGTTCCACTCTTTCTCCCTCAATCGAAACTTCACAGTTTGTTATGCTTTCTTCTCTTTCAAAAACCATTACTTTCGTTTTACTTACATTTTTTTTCATCCCTTTGATTTTCAGGGCATCATACATAACATTAACCATTTTCTGCAACTCCTCTACAGATGATGCTAATATGACTTGATCATCGGCATAAAGAAGGCATTTGACGATCAAATCATTCATTTTCAATCCAAACGCACTCTCTTTTAAATCTATTAAACAATAATCTATGTATAAGTTAAACAGCCATGGCGAAGCTACACATCCCTGTCCAACACATTTTTCGATGTTAAACCAGTCCGTGAAAGCTCCGTTTATCCTGACACAAGCAGTGGAATCCTCGTAAAGTGATTTCAGTGTTCGTATTAAAGTACCGCTCACCCTATACATAGACAATGTCGACCACAATTCACTCCTCACCACTCTGTCATAGGCCTTTTCCACGTCTATAAAAGCGCAATAGACCTTCTGACTTCTAACCAAGAATTTTTCGACTATACCTCGTAATGAAAAGACCTGATCCATACATCTCCTTCCTCTTCTAAATCCTGCTTGCACATCCCATATCATCTCAGTTTCATTCGTTACTCGATGGCATCCAAGTAGAAGAAACTACCTCATACAAGTATCTTGGCAACGAAATCCGTATAAACAGAGATAATCAAACTTGCGAATTGCTCAGGCAAATAGGATTAACTTGGGTCGCATTTGGAAACTTAAGGCACATATTAAAGTCAGATTTACCAATCTGCCTGAAGAGAAAGGTTTTCAACCAATGTGTTCTGCCTGTCCTAACTTATGGTGCTGAGACTTTGACATTAACAAAAAAGGCTGTACAGAAAATCAAAGTGGCACAACGTGCAATGCTGGGACTTACCTTCATAGATCACATCACAAAGGCTACGCTACGTAGAAGAACCAGAGTGATTGATCATATAACGGTCATAAGACCGATTCTAATGTACGGATCGTTAGTATGGTGGCCAGCCCTAGATAAGGGGGTCAACCATAGAAGGGTAAAGAAGTTCTAGAGAATGGCACTCTGGCTTAATGCTGTGTACCTATGGACCGAAACGCACCTCGGCCACTCCATAATTCTAGGAGAATATGACCTGCGCACGAAAAATGTCGATTTTACTTAACCAACCGCTATGTTTGATGACGATCAATCTGGAAATCTCAATCAAAGAAGATTGGACCGAGAACCTAGTTAAACCTCGGGGCGCAGTATTTTATACTGACGGATCTAAACTAGAGGGTAGAGAACAATTTAATTTCAATATTTCCAAATACTGCAGTGGTAATACGAATTTTTTAACGCTAGCATCGAGAGAGAGGTCTTTTTTAAAATTAAAATTAATAAAAGCATGGCACAAGAGAGACCCAGTAATTTGGCAATTATGTCCATAGAAAGTGACCTTATGGATTATATTCCTTTAGACGAGTTGATTAAAGATTTTTCCGAAAAAAAGGCAAGAAAATGGTGCTTCCAATAAGTTATTTTGTTCTATTGTTCTGTTATGTAACATTTTTGTTTTGTTATTGTTTTGCTTTTTTTACATTCTTCGTTAATCCTTATGTCTAAGACTTGTCAAAATCTTCTAAATGTTATGAGGATGAGTAGTCAGGTATCATGCTGATTAAAATCAGTACCTACACTTTTTTTTATTTGATCATTCGGAAATACTCATTTCGTTTATTTGTATCATGTGTCAAACATGCGAAAAACATATATGTGCGGAACATCGTTCCAAAAAATGCTTCAATTGTGCATGACCATTGTATTTCTTGCGTTTTCTTATATTTTATATCATTAGTACTTCATAATAAATAAAAAATTACATACATTTGTTTATTTTTTTGCTTCAGAGTCATTGTGACCCTGGCGTAGGTACCGTTAACGTCATATTTTAAAGGTGTACCAGTCCAGGGCTAAGAATATACGTGCGAACTTCTTTGTTTATTGTCAAAAAGAGTTATTCGTCGTGAGAGAAATGACTCTTTGCTGGCACTATGCTTCCTCATCTTTTATATACAAAGGACTAACCCAAGTTTATACTTAACTGAGTGGAATTAGTAGAACAGAAATAATGATTTCTTACTTTGGTGTTCCTGTAGTTAACCTATAATATTTGTGATAAGTAGTAAATACTTCCAAGTTCAACATTACAGTTATATTCAAATAAAAGAGTTTAAAAATAATAGATCCCTTTCAACAATTTACGACCAATCAAAACATACAATAAATCTTGAACCAACAGCTGATACAGTAATGAAAATGTAGCTTAACGCAAATTCGAATTTTGAGCTGACGTATTTTTGACACTATTGGGAGTACTTTTTCTTTATTTAGTTTATAAGAACTATAGACTTGTTTCACTTTATTTTTTATTAGTATGTTTTAACATAATGAAATAAACATCGTTTGAAATTTCAAGTTTAATCTAGTTTGTTTTGAACAATTTTGTGGTTTTTCGTTTCGTTTTTGTTCAGTTTATTTCAGTTTGACGGTTTGATTTTTTAAGAAGGTACGTCACTTTTATTATTTATATTCCAGAAAAAATATTTGCTAGGAGTTATATAAGTTAAGTTCTTGATTTAAAAACATTATAACTGCTCAAAGGTCATTTCCCAAATCCCGAGTACTGCTAACCTCATTTAATGCATGTGCCATTTTTCAAGTAATACTGACGTTGAAACTGATTTTTTTACCAAGGAATACATTCTAAGAATAGGTATTCTAAATTTCTATGAATAGTGTCAACTGCTATTCCTTTAAAGGATTTTGCATTTGGGAAATAGTTTGGCTGGCTGTCGGCTACATTACCTATTTGTTTAATTAGATTTAGTTTCTGTTTTAATTTCAGGATGTTTAGCCCACAATTTGGAAATTTTCCAGTAAGTATTCCACATAGATAAGTTTTGTTTTAGGATTGTTACAGGCCAACAACTTTCATTTGTAAACTTATTAAGTAACAGTTTTCTAAACATACTTAACTTTGTTATGAAAGTATTAGGGTTTTGTAATTCTTAAGTGAATGTGGGAGGGCAACAATTTTTCCAACTTTATGACCATTTAAAACATCCAATAATAGATGGTTCATGAATTAAATACTAATTTTAAATATCCCTACAAGTCTAAAAGAAATCATATTATTTTAAAAGGAAAGATAATACATTCGTTATAAAAATTGGACTAAAATATACTTCCTGAGATTTCAAATATTATATATTATAGTCCTAAATAATTTTTATGAAAAATTACACATGTTAATGTTGGTCTAGCAATTATAAGTTAATTTTTCAACAGTTTGCAACAACAAAAGGCAAACAAGACAACTCAACCGAAATCAACTTGGCAAATAGAACTATGGAAACCAATAATGGAGCTGGTGATAGCAATCAGAGTCAAATCGATAAGACAAAATTGATTGTCAATTATATACCTCAATTTGCTACTGAAGATGATTTGGCTCAAATATTTGCACCTGTTGGAAGAGTTGAAAGTGTAAAGATAATGCGAGATTATAAAACTGGCTATAGTTTTGGATTTGGTTTTGTCAAATATTCTACACCTGAAGATGCCGCCAAAGCCATTGAAGTGTTAAATGGATATAATTTTAGGTAATATTCCTATTCATTCAAAATGTGTTTTGTTTGAAATATAATACTTATTCACTTTATTCATTTTTATAGGAATAAAAGGCTAAAAGTTTCCTATTCTCGACCTCCTGGAACAGACATGAAAGATTCTAACCTTTACATTACAAATCTGCCTAAAGACATCACTGAGCAACAAATAGACAATTTATTTCGTGAATTTGGAGAAATTGTCCAAAGGACTGTATTAAAAGATAAAGTCACTGGAATGCCAAGAGGTGTTGCATTTGTACGGTTGGTATTTTTAGTATTTATTTATATTATATTATTGTTTGATACAATTTTTCCTATTAAATCTTAAATGGTAATTGCTGTAATAATATATATGTTATTCTGGGTCTTCCTCTTTTCTTTTTGTGATGGGGAATCCATTCTATTGCTTGTTTTGGTAATCTATAGTCTGCCATACTCTGCACATGTCCATACCAAGAGAGTTGTCTTTGTTTGATATCCTTAATGTTCGTATCCTCCAGTTCCATTCTTTGTCAGATGTCTTCGTTTCTCACTATCTGCACGGGAAATTCTTACTGCTTGTCTAAGTGCATCCATTTCTGTAGCTTCTAGCATTCTTTTATTCCTCTTGGTCATTCTCCATGTTTCTGAACCATAGAGTAGGCTACTTTTAATTATTGTGTTGTATATGTTGTATTTTCTCAGTCTGGTTATTTATTTACTCCAGAGAATTCCATTTAGATATCCAATTGCCTTCCTTGCCTGTATTATTTTTGCTCTTATTTTTTTCCGGTCTTTTCCCGTTTTATCGAATGTTATTCCTAAGTATTTGTAATCTTCACACAATATCTAAGTTGTTTAGTTGTAAGTATTGGTTTTCCGTCCCAACGCTAAGGTATCTAGTTTTTTGGATGTTCATAGTGAGACCCCATTCCTCATAAGTTTCTTTCAGTTTGCGGGTCATGTATTCAAGGTGTAATAATTGTTGTAATAATTCATCTATTTAATTTAATGCATATCAATTGATTTTAAGTGCATCTTTGTATATTTATTTATATTTGTTGCTGTACAATTAACAGAGAAGACCTGAATGTTGCAGATTTTCAAAAGGTGAAGAGGCACAAGCAGCCATTGCAAATTTACATGGAAAAATGTTGGAAAACGCCATGCTACCTCTCAGTGTAAGAGTGGCTGAAGATCATGGAAGACAAAAAGCACAGTATGTGGATATGTGGGATCCTATGGGTTTCAACAGGGGTAAGAAATGGATGCTTTTAAACAAGTATTAATACATAGTGACAAGTTCCTAATGGATTGTTACCTATTTAGGGGTTGTTTTTAGACTTAAGAAATATTTATAAATTTTTAAAAGAATGTTTCGGATTTGATATACTTGCTACGGTAGACCTGCATTTTTATTGAACAGCTATTTGTCGCTTTTATTTGGAAAAAAGTAATTAAATTATAAATTTTACCAATATTTTTTAATTATAATCGGTTGGAATTTAAAACATTCGACAAATTATAATAATAAAAGAAATACATTCAAATTTTATGTGTAACTTGTACTTAATTGGATCATTTTAAATATTTTTTTTGAGTCATGTGGTTCTTTTAATCTTTTCAGGTGGTATTTATCATAATTTCTCAACGCCAATTCTTCATTGACCCGTCATAGAGCGGTGGCCCAGACCATTCTCTTTTTTACAGATACCTCCATGAACTACGCTCTGAGGAGTTGTTTTGCACGGTCCCTTCCTTAGCTGAGCCGATAAATATAATGGGCTCTGACCAAATGCACCCTAACAACGTGCAATCCAGAAACTTAGGACTTCCCAACTGGATTAGTCATTAGTGAACAACGCCTCCAGATTGCGCCACTCACGTTCATGTCAAGTTTCCTTCTCCTAACCTTCAAATTTTTCAGTCTCATGTAACAAACTAATACATCCATTTAAAAAAAACCTTTGTACTTATATGTACAGGGTTATTAACTATAAATTACTTACCCCTATCATCGTTATTATTGCCTATAAAAAAATGTTACATAAAAGTTGGTGTTTATGTCTGAATTTTATTGAAAAGCTGTCAAAAGTATTGTAACGTTAAGATTTGAGGGTAAACTTTTTTTTTTTTAATTTGTTTAAAATTTTGGAATGTTCCCTTTTTATCACCCTACTGTTCGCGTTACAACGTTTATTTTAGTTTAATTGTTAAAATTGTGGCGCTAGTATCGCCAGCCGATCGGACAGTTTAATTTATTTTGACCAACCTTCTATTGGAGTTCTAATCATCGACAATTCTAATTCTATTGGCATTCAAACGCTGTTAGCTGTCAAAAATTCTTCCGTTCGCTGTGTTTTTGTTGAAGATTAATTTTTGCCTTTCTAGTTATTTCAAGCCCTGCGCTTTCATAGTGTTATAATTATTTAATTTTCATAGACTCTCAGTGTTCCCGCCGCAAAATTGTCATTTTAAGGAAAGACACCTTAACCAAAGTTGTAGTAATATGTGCAAATGTAGAATTTCAAACTTGAACTTCAATCAATCTATTGAAAAAAATTAAAGTAAGAAATCCTACAAGATTTGACGTCGCAAATGACAACTATTGTGTTAAACAAGTGACATTACTTTAATAAAATTATGAAAATGGTGTACCAGTGCTAAGTTCTTTTGCGTTTGATGTGATTCAAAAAATTGTCGAACCGAACCACTTGCGCGTCTGCGCTAACGTATATTCTACCTTGCTTTTACTTAGAGTTAAGTTATATAGAAAATACGCTTGCACAGGCTCAAGCGGATCAGTTCAACAGTTTATGGATCACTTTAAACGCAAAAGAACATATTACAGGTTGACTTGAATACTATTATTGACAATAAGAAGTCTCCAAAAAAATTAATCCATATGAGTCAAATCCGGGTTCTTATGTGACCATTCCATAAGGGTGAAGTGCAACACGTTACCACTTTTTGACTTTGGTAGAGATGGGTAACGTACAAGTAGTACAACAAATAACATCTTTCATAAGGTTATGTGTGTTTGGTTACCGTTTTTAGTTTTTTTGGGTTTTTTCTTGAGTTTAGAGTGAGCTTTTTGACAATTATTTAGGTTTAAGGAACAATATAGCTGTGCTATTAGTGATTTTTAAAGACTAAACTTAAATATTTAAGTGTTAAAAAGTAGGGTTTAGGTTACCTGTAACCGAGGCTACATTTGACAGATAGAATCTCAAGCTGTGACGTGTATGTCACTTTTTCTACCATTGTCAAACTGAAACGTCACGTGCACGTTACCCATTGGGATTACAAATGATCTCGTACAGGTAGGAGTTGCTCCATTATGCATCCAAATCATGTCAAGTTAGGCTTTTGGAAGGTTCTGTATAAGAATATTTTTTGCTTCTGTAAACCATTTTGATAATTTCATTAAAGAAATGTCAATTGTCAAACACAGTAGTTCTTATTTTCATGGCTTACTTTAATAATGATAACTTTTGCATAGTAAAATGGTATGTGGTAGGGGTAACGTATATTTTTAAAATCAGGAAAAATAATTATTCTAAAAATTTAAAAATATACAGGGTATTTCGTTTCAATAAAATACTTTTTCTTTGTTTCTCTGTACTTTTGATAGCATTTTAACAACTTTTTTGTCTTAGGCGTTAATAATGATAATAAGGGAGGGGTAATTTATATTGATTAACACTGTGCATCGTCTTCGAAATTATGACATCCAATTTTTTTTTCAATGCTTAACAGCTCTATTTAACATTTTCATGTTTTTGATTGTACTTTTGATAGCATTTTAACAACTTTTTTGTCTTTAGGCGTTAATAATGGTAATAAGGGGTGGGTAATTTATATTGATTAACCCTGTACAGCGTCTTCGTAATTATGACACCGAATTTTTTTTTCAATGATTATCAGCTCTATTTAACATATTCATGTTTTTGATTGTACTTTTGATAGCATTTAAATAACTTTTTTGTCTTTAGGCGTTAATAACGGTAATAAGGGATGGGTAATTTATATTGATTAACCCTGTACAGCGTCTTCGTAATTATGACACCGAATTTTTTTTTCAATGCTTATCAGCTCTATTCAACATATTCATGTTTTTGATGCAAATATTTGTATTGGAAACAATAGAATAATCTATATTTTAAACTAGTCTCTATTAACTTGGCATTTTCACTAGTTTAGGTAGAAAATGGTCTTCAGAAAATTATTCTTGAGCGATGGTTACCAAATAAATTACTTCAAAGTTCAGCAATTTTCTATATTTTTTAATTAAAAAGAACTGCACTGTTGATTTTAAACGGTTTTAAACTTTTATCGCAACTGGACAGAATGGGAAAAATAGTGAATTTGTAGTCGACAGTTCCTCGTTAAAAAGTACCTCATTTGATACAGATGATATTTTTTTGTTCATTATTGATGAATATTAATTGTTGATCTTTGCTAGCAACATTTCTATGAAGGGCAATTTTGTTAGAGTACTTGGTTAAAATTTATTTTTCTTAAAATTGAATACCCCATGGAAACGCTTTCAACAAGAAACTTTTCAGACAATTTCTTTTCATGTTTTTACCATCACTTGAAAAACTGTCCATTCCTAAAGATACCTCTAAAAAAAAATATTTTTCACTTTTTTTTTGTCAATTTTTTTTTGTCAATTTTTTTTGTCATTTTTTTTTTGTCATTTTTTTTTTCACAGTCACTAGTAAGTATATATGATTTTAATTGTTGCTTTTTACGATTGTATGTAACACACAAATAATAATAATGCTAGGACCTTTCATAATATATTCCGAAGATTGTTAAATATTTTAAGAGAGTTTATAAAAAAAGTTCATGGCTATTAATTAAGAACTGTGTCTAAAAAGCAACTAACCGACTGCAAATATAGCTCAGATAAAAGAACGTTTGCTTTAATTTTAGACTCAGATGATAATATAGGAGAAGAACCCGATGGCCCAGACCCCGAAGAGATTTTAATCGCAGCTGTGTGTCACAGAAGGCCCCTTTGGGATTACACGGTTCCCCTTAAAGAACGTAACGCCGTAATAATTGAAAGTCTCTGGATGGAAATAGTGCAAAGATTCGATGAAAAGTTCACCATGGAATTTTTGACGAAAAAATGGCTGCGACTTAAGGAGGACTATTTTTTAGCACGCAATAAAATTACCTCTTTCACGCCACGTTGGATTGGAGATGAGCCGCCTCGAACGACTTTTCCATACTATAACCAAATGAAATTTTTAGATGAAAACGGAGAAATCGATCTGCTGAAAGCGAGTACCGGCCTTTCTGGTAGTTCGGAGTTTTTAAATTCCTTCGAAGAACCTGAAGCAAAAAAGCAAAAGAAGGAAATTAATTTCAGTCCGCCGCCTAACGATGGAGTCGATGGATTCGTATTGTTGGTGGGCGAAGGATTGCGTCAATTGCCACTCAAGAACAGGACTAAGGTACAAATTAAGATATTACAATTGCTGGAAGAAGAGCAAACGAAAATGCACGAAAACTAAATTATATTAAGTTTCAATTTCAGATTCCATTATGTCTTTTGGTAAGTTATTGTATCTCTCGTTAGAGCGCAATTATCCTATTAATAAATGAACACGTGTAAGGACAATTTTTCGATTATTCCACCATTTGGTTACAAAATATTTTATTTTTTCATGGTTTGGAATCGTTTATTTTGAAAACCGAGAGAAATGATAAACATTTTAGGGTCTTGACTCAGTATAAGACGTTGTGGCCAGATACAGACGCAGAAGTAACCTAATTTTGACAACAATCAGGATTTGGTGGCAGAGTCATCACAAACAGCTGTTTACTTCATTTTCTCTTCTCTTTTTGTTAAAAAAAATTTAGTAAGTGCAGTTTAGTAGTTTAGTTCGAAAAAAAGTAAAAATCGGTGTATTTTGATCACTGTGCTATTAAAAATGAGCAAATCCACGATTTTGCAAATATAAAAGTGATCCTGTTAACTCCCAATTAGTGGCAATGCGTAACGTGCACGTGAGGTTTCAGCTGGACAACGGTAAAAAGAGTGACATATATGTGACGTCACATCGTCAATCTATCTTTCAAATAGTGGCCTCAGCTACAGGTATTATATACCCTACTTTTTGACCCTTGAATATTAATGTTTAGTCTTTATAGCACACAATATTGTTCCTTAAATCTAAATAATTGTCAAAAAGCGGACTCTAAACTGAAAAAACAACCCAAAAAAGTTCAGAAAACCAAAATCGTTAACCAAATACACATAACATTATGAAAAATATGTCATTTGATGTGCCACGTACACGATACCCATCTCAAGCAGTGACGTCACCCTTTCTATCGATGTCAAAAAGTGACCACGTGCTGCACGTCACCCATAACATCAAGCTCGGCAAAACTTTGAGTGTCAAGGTTAGGTTAAAACGGCGGTTCGGAGGAAACCCACTTAGGCCTTTTGGACCGTTGTGATACCGTGATAGACGGCAGTGCCTTTACCCTCTACCTTGATGGACGGCAGTGCCTTCCCCCTCTACCGTGATGGACGGCAGTGCCTTCCCCCTCTACCGTGAGAACCAGTTGGAACTTTTAATAAAAGTGTAAGGTCTTTAATGCTAACTGAGTTGAGATCAGAGATCATCAAAGTTCGGTTGCCCTAGTATAGAAAGCCGTTTTCTGCTTAGAGCAGGACAGTGGCAGAGAAGATGTACCATTGTTTCCTTCTCTTCCTCATCGTGATAGCTTCTACAGAAGTCGTATCGTAGCTCTGCGATTCCCATGCGCCGTGCATGGGATCCACCTGCCCAGTGTCCTGTTCTGGCCGCGATCGCATTTCCAATGGACTCTCCGGATAGAGTTAAAACATCATTAGTTCGACGTAGATCTAGTTTAGGCAAAATCTGTTTCGATGATGTGCATGTGGGTTCATTTTTCCACCTCAAGTTGGCTTTTTGAACTACTTTGCTGTGTGCAGGAGGAGCCGGCAGTTTGCAATCGGTACTCCTTGCTGAGATAAGACAGATACAGCTGGGAGGGTGGTGCTCTCCCTTGCTAGCTCGTCCGCCTTACAGTTATCTGGTATGTCCAACAGACTTTTCTGCCGCGATGAGAGTTGTCTCACCAAATTTTTTGAAAATACATAAAATATGCTTCAAGGCAGTCTATAGGAAATTAATTTCCATAAAATGCAAATTACTTATGATTATTGAAAAAATAAAAAATATTTCTGCCAGGATAATTTCTGGCACACTGGGCATATGTTTTACCTTTGATTAAATACTATTAATTGCTATGCTAAATTTAAGAATCCAAATGAGTGCACTTTTAGTGTCACCGGCTCCCGGGCTATTAAGGAACAAGTGACAAGTGTTAAAAGTAGGGTTTATGGTACCCATAGCTGAGGCCAGTGTTAAAAGATAGAAGAATCTCAAACTATTACGTCACTTCTTTGTCCGTTTTTAAGCTGAAACGTCACGTGAACGTTACCTACCCTGTATGTTTTATTGCTATATACATATTTAGGTTGTTCTTTTATATATTTTTGTGAATTGGAATTTTGGAAGTTTTACGGAACGAAGCGTTCAAATAATTCTGAAAAAATTTCCGCAGTCCAATGGACGTTGGCAAAACTGAATATTTGTATCACTGCTTTGAAACAACTACATCATTACTGACGTGCATTGGATTTTATTTTGTACTAGCAGAACCCGGTGTTCGTAGCTACACCCCATTATTTTATTTTATTTTTTCTGGAATGCCCAATCCATATTGAAATTTTATTAATTTAACAAATGTTGTATTTTAATGCCAGCTGTTAAACAATATTTACATTTTTTTCGGTATGTGTGAACACGCAAAGATTTTTTGGTGTTCCAACTCTGGAGCAGGCAACATATAAGTAATTAACCGTGCGAAAAATAGGAACTTTGTGAGATCAAACCTGTAACACTTAGAGATTGGCCTTGAGCCTTGTTGATGGTTATAGCGAAAGCCAGACGCACTGGAAACTGTAATCGCTTAAAATTAAATGGCAAATCTATGGAAATCATTGGAATTCGTGGTGTTAGCACATATATTCTCATTAAATTTTCCGTTGATGATTGTAGCTTCGATTAAATTCGGGGATAATTTTTAACGGCAAGTCTTGTTCCGTTGCACAATTTCGGGAAATTTAAGTTGCGAATGAGCTTCAACGGTAAACCAACTTTTAAATTTAAGGTGTGTGGTGGCATTCCAGATGTGTTTTTGCTCAAATTGAAATAACTCAAATACATAAATGTTTGACAGCTTCAATATTTTCGAATAAAAAATTTGAAATGACAGGTGTTTGGCTACGAATATTTCATTTGCGTTGTATGGGAGGTACCATTACCACTTCCTACACAAAAGTTTTTTTCACTAAAACCACCCCTGGTATGTATAAAACAACTTCTGAAAATTTTATCTCAATCAGTCCAGCGGTTTGGGAGTTTTTGAAGGATATACATACAACCATTTTTTCATTTATATATATATATATATATATATATATGATTTATTTTGTGATTTGAGACTCGACATCTAGTTCTTTGTAGTTATTATGGTAACTAAGGAAAAACAAACGATTCAAATATTTTAGTTTTTATGTCATCAAAAGTGCCACTTTTATCTCGACCAAATTAGTTTTAGTGCGTGGTGATAATGCTAAACTTAATTCAAACCAAGACACTTTAATGGAGACTCCAATGAAAATTGGTGCTAATTCCAAAGCAGTAAAATACTGTACCATATTTAGAAAATCTTATATTTTGAATATATCCTTTTAATGCAACATTTCGATAAAAGTGACAAATAGCTCAAACAAATTAAAATCGATACAACTTTGATGGTGTTGTTACATTTTAGAATCTTTAAAACAACTGACCTAAAGTTAATTAATAGTTATAAAGAGATTTTTGATATTTTTTCAATTTCATGCCCATGTAGTTTATTTTAACTTTTTCAAAGTTTTATTTATTTAGTACTACTCCACAAAATATACTACATTAAAATAAAATGATAGTGATTGTGGTTATGAAAAAAACAAACGCTTATTTCTTTTTGGGTATTTTTTTTAAATTTGATTTAAATAAATTATTTATGCATACAGCCAAATGGAATAATTTTATTGTGCAATTTTATAAAAAAATTTAAAACACGTCAATTTTAGATTATGAAATGACATCCGTAAAGAAAAAATGTCATCCCTATATTGAATCTCCTCCGAGTGACAGTTATGACTCCTAAATTTTTAAATGGGAGGTAGGAACTTGTGATACGATTTGACAACAACATCCTAATCTTAAATAAAACTGTCTTTTAACCTATTTAATATCTGTAGTGTGACCGATCTATTTGCTAGCGTTATTCTTCTCAAGTCATTTATAGTGGTTTAGTTTTGTATGCCGTACTTGTCACATTTCCCCATAAGCAGACTTAATAGCTTCAGATCAGGTGATCATGCTGGCCATTTTATCAACCCTCACCACCCTATCCACCGATTTAAAAATATTAGGTCGAAATACTAAATTTAGCTGACTTAAGAAGAAAAATAACACTTGCAATTAGATCTATCTGTCTATCTATCTATTAAGCCTTCTTCGGTCCATCTTTGGACATAGGCCTCCCCCAGTCTTTTCCACTCTTCCCTGTTTGTCGTCATGTTCATCCATCTAGTTCCAGAGTGCTTCTTCAGATCATCCGCTTACCTCATTTGGGGTCTTCCTCTACTTCTTTTATTTTCCCTGGGCCTTTTCGAAGTCAATAGACGCAATATATAGTGGGATGTGATGGCTCGTTCTATTAGGATTTTCATTGTTAATAGGTGGTCGCTCGTGCTGAAACCCTTTCTGAAGCCAGCCTGTTCTTTCGATTGGTATCCGTCGAATTTTGTTGTTAGCCTAGTGGTTAGAATTTTTGTGAGGATCTTTAAACTGCATTGAGGAGTGTTATAGGTCGATAGTTTTTTAGGTCTGTTCTATCACCTTTCTTATGTAGGATGATGGATATGGATTCATTCCAGTTGTTTGGGATTCTTTTATCTTTTAGTATTTTATTTAGGAGACTATGGAGAGTAGTTTTTCCACCATATTTTAACATTTCTGACGTTATTTCGTCGATCACCTGATGTTAAATATGGTTAAGACAGTTTGATTTAATATAAGATGTTGCGAAGACGTTCTTCATCAAACACTAAACAATAGCTTTAATGTTTTGTACAATAAGAGCTAACCTAATGTTTTGTAGCATTTTTGAATAGAGAATAAAAAGATATTTTAAATGACGTATCTCCATAGACATAGGAGAGTAGACTGCGGGTCTCCGTGCTGAGAGTTGGCTCGCGATGGGAAAAAGACAGTCGATCGAGAGGTTGTTTCATGCTTTTTCTAATGGTCAGGGCTTACGCCCGGGAGGCACGCGGCTAGCTGAGTGGAGGGATCGGGTTCGAGAATCGGACGTAAGCCCCGCCCATTAGAGAAAGCACGAGGCAACCTCTCGATCGACTGTCTCTTTTCCATCGGGAGCCAACTCTTGCATATAGACCCGCAGTCTAGTCTCCTATGTCTATGTGTATCACAAACCCGTACTTTCCATTTAAAAATTTGGAGGTTATAACTGTCATTCGAAGGGGTTCATTGTAGGGATAAAACTTTCGTTGCAGGATGTCATTTTATAATCTAAAATTGCCAAAATTCGAGATTTTTTGTAAATGTGCACAATAATGAATTTATTTCATTTGGCTGTATAATAGGGTGGGCCAAAAAACTTAACTTTTTTTTCTTTAGTTACCATGAAAATATCGTCCAAGATGACGAAAAAAATCTTATTATTTGTTGTAGATCGTTTAATTCCTTATATGTATTCAATTCTATTGGCCAATAATTTGTTCGAGCGCAATAAAATTCCTGTTATTTAAATGGGAAATCAAAAATCACGATGAGCTTTTAATACCTTTTAATATTAATATTAAGAGCTCAAACTTTACCAGAATTTTTTTCGTCATCTTGGACGATATTTTTATGGTAACTAAAAAAAAAATTAAGTTTTTTTGGCCCACCTTACTGTATAACTGTACAGGATGGCCAACCGACAACGTAACGGAACCATTTGCAGGAACCTCGTCAACATTTTAGAAAAACGCTCAGACCCTTCGATTTTTGATTAAAGGGGGACAATCTTTTCCGGTATTTTTAACTCCACTACTTTCAACCCCAAGCGAGGCTAAGAATTACGCCAAAATTTTTAAATGGCATTGGGGGTCGAATAAGATCTCTTTTGAAAGCTCTGACAATTATTTTTACAATAGTCTTTAAATTTTACATTTCCTCCCAATACTTTGAAAAAAATTACACGTTAAAATTCCAAATATTTTAGTTGCTTACTTACTACTTAATTGATGATCGCGCGCTTCTATACAATAATAAAGATTTTGTTCAAAACGTTCACGCACATTCCGAAGAATTTTGACGGCACTCGTCAACGATTCTTTGACGCAAATATTCCAACGACGCTGGTTGTGTTTTATAGATTTTAATTTTCAGATGTCCCCACAAAAAGAAATCGAGAGGCGATAAATCTGGCGATCGTGGAGGCCATTCAATACTGCCTCTCCTCCCAATCCAATGCCGTGGAAAACGGTCTAAATATTGACGAATAATCGACGCATAATGCGCAGGAGTACCGTCCTGTTGAAAATAAAAATGCTCTTCGTCAGCATGTGGATTATTTTCAACACTTCGAAATACATTACCAGACAATCATTTGACATTTACTACTTTGACGTGTACTGTATTAAGGCCCGGATTAGCAATCTCCTGATCATATCCATTTATGTTTTTTAGAAGTGATTACAAATCGCCACAAAGCTATGCAAAGTAAAAAATAGGTACTAAATTTATACCATTGGCGTACTTAACTCGAATGAATGACATTTTTACCGTTCGTGATTGTTTGCAGATAAGTTTCACATTTAAAATCTAATTGGCGGAATTTTAAAATTTACAGACTATTGTAAAGAGAATTATCAGAGCTTTCAAAAGACATCTTATTTGATCCCCAATGCCATTTAAAATTTTTGGGGTAATTCTTTCCCTCCCTTGGGGTAGTGGAGTCAAAAATACCGGATAGAGTGTCGACTGGTCTGAGCGTTTTTCTAAAATGTTGACGAAGTTCCTGCAAATGGCTGTTTCGTTTTCGGTTAGCCACCCTGTATAAACGTTTTGGACATTAATTTTTCATTTATGTCAAACATCTTCATTACATAACTGGAAAAATTCGTAATTAATTTTAATATTTTCCAGATCGTGATCGGTTTACACAAAAAAATTATAGGCTGTGTAATAGGTTTAATTATGTTGCATTTAATTCTAATAAGTTGATCTTTAAAATGTCCACCATTGACTGGAGGATAAAACTCGTTCTTTCATTTGCTTTTATTCTATGGTAAAAGTACCATAAATTATTTTAGAATTATCTCTTAAAATTGTAGCACTGACTTATAAAAGAGAAACGATGTTAAGTTTTGGCGTTAGTAGATTCTTTGTCATTGGTTAATGTAGTGTTAAACCGGTCATGGTCTCAAAACCTTTGGTGTGTAGAGCACACATGTCTTTTTGGTGAAAAACTATTGTGTTTTTTCAAAGATTTTTATTTAAGGTGGTTGCCCCTTTTTCAAAGGAACATCATTGACCGAAGAAATCGAAAACAATAATGCAAATCCATATTACTACACGATTATAAATTAGGCATTTGGACTTGACTATCGTCCACTTAAAATGCGATCCGATAGATATAGTTAACAATATAAAATGGTAAAAATGTTTTCACCCGCAGTCTGGAAGCTGTACATTTCCATTCGGCTTTTAAATATTTCATCCCGATGTAAATTTCATCTGGTGCTTGCTTGCGTCCGTTAAAATAATATAAAAACCCCAACATTTAGGCAACAAGAAATACCTCTTTGTAACTTGCGTATTTAATGTTTTAGTCCAGTCATCTTAGTAAGTTCACCTCGGAATTTGAAATACCAAGCTATACATTCGTATAAACTTGTATTTTGACATCCTAAAAGTTGTCTTCAAACCTACATTTGGTAGGGTGTACGCGACTATTAGAATCTAAGGTCAAAGGTCACAAAAATCGATTTTTTGCACATTTTTTGCAAGTATCTCGTTTCCTATGGGTTTTTTACTATTTGCATTTATTATTAATATTGTAGAGAATTAAATTCCCTACAAATTTTGTTTTAAAACATTTTTTATACGTTGAATCATTTTCGAAATAGGGGGCGGAGAGCGCGCGGTTAGAGCATCATTTATGGTCAACCGGTAATCCCGGTCAAAAACACGCCATATAAAGTTTATTAATTATTGATAAATAGATAATTATAAATTCTTATTAACTATTACATTATATTTAAAAACACATACCTGCCCGTGTAGTTATAGAATTGTTAAGGAAAATACTTATATTTCAATTCTAATGTTATTTATATTAATAACTTCTTAAATAAATAAAAAAAAGAAGAAATTCTTAGTAAATGTTTTTCTTAAAAAATATCATTCCATAAAATTATGATTGTAGAAATTAAAAAAATTCAATAAAAATCACAAGAACTACAACTTATAATTTTAATTATCTTCTTCTTCATCGTCGTCTTCAACGACATTTGTCTCCAGGTCTTCCATGATTTCGGGGTCAAAGGTTCTGTCTTCATTGACATCGCTCTGACATGGTAAAGCATTGAGACAAGCTTTCCCATTACACTTACCACAAGCTAAAGAGCACTGCAACCCCGATTTCCCGCATCCACATCGCGAACCACAACCACTCTTGCAGTTGCAGAATATTGTGTTGAGCAATTCCTCTGGAGCAGGTTCTAAAGTTATCGTGATAGGTTCCAGGAATTCGTTACGCATTGTCCTACCCCATTCCTGGGGTCCAAATCATGCCCTAACCAAGCTTAAACTTGATAATAAACACGATTGAAATGTTGGTGAGCTGCTGCACTTGTTAGTGGAATAGGTGGAATATTTGATGGTGTATTAGTGGAAATGAGAATATAATTAAAATGTAATTAAAGTTTGTCTTTTAATTATTTTTTAATTTTAGGAATCGGTTAATGTTAATGAATAGATATTTAATTAATAAACAAAATTTTTAAATAAAATAATATATAATATATTAAATAAATAAAATAAGAAATGAAAATTATTAATAATTATGTATTTATCAATAATTAATAAACTTTATATGGCGTGTTTTTGACCGGGACTACCGGTTGACCTTAAATGATGCTCTAACCGCGCGCTCTTCGCCCTCTATCTCGAAAACGACTTAACGTAGAAAAAAAATTTTTAAACAAAAGTTGTAGGGAATTCAATCCTCAACAATATTGATAATAATTACAAATAGTCAAAAACCCATAGGAAACGAGAGATTTGCAAAAAATCGATTTTTGTGATCTTTGACCATAGACTTTAATAGTCGCGTACACCCTACCAAATTTAGGTTTTGAGACAACTTTTAGGATGTCAAAATACAAGTTTATACGAGTTTATAGCTAAGGATTTCAAATTCCGAGATACTTATCTAATTTTGACTAAGATGACTGGACTATTTCCCAAAAACGCCTAAGACCCGTTTTGATATCTTTCATTTTAATAATTTGACCTACTTTTCATTACTTGTTGTTTATATGAAATAAAAAGTAATTTTTTTTAATAAGAATGTTAAATGAGCAATTATTGTATAAAATACTTCAAACCTATTTTGATTGTTTTATCTATCGTAAAAGATAACTTTATAAAATTAAATTAATAGAGTTCAATTACAAAGGGACAGCAATCTTAAACAATAGAATTGTTCTCGAGCATAAAAAAATACAAAAATTTATTTAAAAATAAGCCCAATGTATTTTTTCCCAGGATTTCCCCAAGTTAGAGGAGTATTGCCCTTTAGAGAAATGAACAATCCCAGAGGAAATTTTCAAAATCGTTTTGGCCGATTTCATTTGAATAGTATGAGAAATTTAGGAGCGGGTGACACCTTTTTTCAAAATCCTTTTCTGTTTTAAGGAACCATGTTCTTTTACAGAAATTTTTTTTGTTTATTTTTAAATTGCATTTCGTCGATGATCGACTGCGATTTTTTTTTTCTCATTTTATAGTTTTATAGATAAAAAGGTCAAATTGAAAATTGTTTTGGTTTCATCAATTAAAAAAATGCGATGGATTGATTCTATTTTGTAATGCTTCTTATAAAAAAAACAATCCCAATTTATTTTTATTAAATAACGATTTAACTTATTGATTTTACATCATTACAATCGAGTTTTTGTTTTGGACGATGCAAAAATTTTGCGTTGCAGAATAGATCGCTTTACTACGTTATTTTATACAATCAATTTTTTATTTGCGATATGAGTTGCTGGCAACTTGACCTTACTATCTCTTGCACTATTATTTTGTTTTGTTGTTCAGTTAATTTGTTTAGTTGTTTGATGTTTTGTTTCAGTTGATTGTTGACGATTTCATCAGATTTTTAATCATGACTCAGAAGACTGGTTGTTAATTTTATTAAATTATTTATGATTTGTATACAAGTTTCTACTATACGTGTTAAGTCTATAATTCGAATAGGTATTGTTATGGAAAATGTTCGCAGAAGACGCGAACGAAGCCTCTAGCACATGATGCGAATTGCCGGATCAATCAAGTCACATCCACGTTTATATAATTTTACACTAATTATACACTAAAATTTTAAAAACTGATTTTGCAGTACGAAAACGAAGAACGACTGGTCAACATTTAACGTAATTAAATGTCAATATCTCATTGTAAGATCCATTTCTCAACTTTAGTAGTAAAAACGATAATTGCAAAAAGTTTAAAAAAATCAGTATTACAATTTCAATTTCAAGGAAACAAAGATAACCAAATTAGATGTCAATAGTTCATGGTATTGTTACTATATTTACTCTTTGGTTGGGTGATTCTAAACAATTTTTATTCTAATATTTCTACACGATTAATTTTTACTTTACAAATCACTTAGATATTCACAACTGTATAACACTTTATAATTACTTCAAAAACTTGACTTCAAACTAAACTAAAACTCTCGATCTGTGATTCCGTTTATATCCCTGCAAACAATGTTCTAAATTCCTAAAGTTGATTATGAAATATTGACATTATTAAAGAAATGAGTTGTCAATAGTTCATTGTAAGATCCATATAAATATTTTTTCCACGTTAGTAATAAAAACGTTATTTGAAAAACATATTAAGAATGCACTTTATTCCTAAAGTTGATAATTATGGAATATTGACATTATTTCAAAGAAATTTGTAACGAAATGAGTTGTCAATAGTTCATTTTAAGATCCATATAAATATTTTTTCAACGTTAGTAATAAAATTGTTATTTGCAAAACATATTAAGAACGTAGTAATACATTATTTATTCTTTAAGTTGACAATTATGAAATATTAACATTATTCCAAAGAAACATGTAACGAAATGAGTTGTCAATAGTTAAGATCAATTTAAATACCTCTTCACCTTTAGAAATAAAAACGTTATTTGCGAAACATTATGAATGTAGTTATGCATTATTTATTTTTAAAGTGATCATTATGAAATATTGATATTATTTCGAAGCAACATTACAAAACTAGATATCAACAGTTTATCATAAGATCAATTTAAATGTATGTAATAAATTGAATTGAACTCGTCGTTCTTCCGAAATTTGTACCATTATCTGCTGGTTAACTATTTTTATAAAAATGAATAATGGTTTAGTAATGACCGTCGCGTGCGAGAAGCTATAATAACCGCTCTATATTATTAATGTTATTAATGAATTATTTATTTTTTCGATTATGAAAAAACATTGAACCAATGTCAATAATTAATTTCATGGATCAATTGAACTGTAAAAAAAAGAGGAATGTATATATCAATGTTTTTCTATATTTCGATTATTGTTGCTATTTCTTGTATAGTTTTTATTTTTTATGTATGTGAACAATGTGAAGAAAATAAAAGTATTTTTGTTTGATACTTGTGCTTGATTTTAAACTAATAATATATAGATAATTTATTTATTTCAGCAGAGTTGTGGTCTAATACTGATACATGTTTTGGTAAGAAAATTGCTGTCTTAAGGCTCCTTCACGCGTTGCTGGATTTCGAACTTCCTCGCTTGCTAGATTCACACACATACCCTTAGAAAAGATGTCATTTGTTGTACAAAACGTACACTTCACCAATCTCGAACGTCAGACATGGTATGTTGGTAGGGAACGCTGCTAGTTTTACCTCATGCGTTGGTTGTTTACTTTTCTCGTTGTTTTGCTAGTTTGACAGTCATATTTGAAGTTTAAATATGGATGTGTAATTGTTATGCAAGAAATTCGTCTATGCCATACCCACTGGGCATTGATGATTTGATCTTGGCATTTTCTATGTTGCGTTGAGTGAAACTTTGCTGCACAAGCTCTGTCTTCTATCAGTACCATGTGGAAACGAATGACAGACTATATCACGTGATAAAATACGACGCTATTGGTCAAATTCTCAAACTAGCCGTCAGTGACATCAAAATCTAGCACCGTAGCATGCTAAGCTGCCTTCCAAAACTCCGAGCAAGATCAAAATCCAGTAACGTGTAAAGGGACTTTTATTTAGCCGGTACTAATTGATTTATACAGGGATATTCACTATAAATTACCCACTCCTTATTATCGTTATTATTCCCCAGGGAAAAAAAGTTTTACATAAAAATTGTGTGATTGTGAGTGAATGTTGTTAAAATGCTATCAAAAGTACATTACCGTGCATATTTCAGGTTTGGTTTTTGTGGTATTTTTTATATCTCGTATATTCCAAAAATATATTAATATTTTTGTAGCTGGACAGCAGAAACGCGAAGAGATATTTCTTAAAAATTCTTGATAAGATTCTCTTAAAATATTAATAATTTTGTAGCAGGATAGGAGAAACGCGAGAAGGTATTTTCTTAAAAAATCATGACCAAATTTTTTTATAATAATAATAATAGGAAGCTCGAAAATTTAATGATTTTTAAGAATTTAAAATTTTTTTATTCCAGATATCTCCTCGCGTTTCTGCTATCCTAAAAAAACAATCTGTGATTTCGACAAAATGTTAGCAATTTTAGATTGTTTTATTAGGCTAGCAGAATTGCCAGGAGATAACCGGAGTAAAACATTTTTATATTCTTAAACATCATCAAATTTTCGAGCTTCCTATTAGGATAACAGAAAAGCGAGGAGGTATCCGGAGTAAAAATTGATCAACGAACCGAAAACTGGTCTTAAAAATTCTTTACTAATTTCTTATGATTTTATTTAGATACAATGTACGTGTTAATCTACATTTACCACTGCAAAAATACTGGCTATAATGATGATGCATAAAGGGATAAAAATAAATTGAAAAAGGAAGAAAATGACATGAATTTCCTACCTAATGAATATTATTATAGATGACACACATTACATTCGGATGCAATGTGTGTTATCTACATTTACCTAACCTAACAGTGCAAAAATACCGACATTAGACTTGACGATACATAAAGGAATAAAAATAGATTGAAAAATAAGAGGAATACCGAGCTGATTAGGATGAGTATTTTTCCATGGTAGGAAAACTGAAATTTATACGTCGAAAACCATACAAATAGTAGTCTGTCATCTCGGCAGATAGCGCACCTGCTGCAACTTAAGAGTAGAGTAAACGAAGACAGTTAATAGTTAAAACAAGAAGAATAGTAAAAACTACTAACTTCATTCAATTCGATTCAAATATTTATAAATGTGTCGGTTAAATTTTTAGCAATTATTTTTTTTCTTTACATTTTGTTTAATTCTTTTCAATCTTTAGTTTACGTTTAGTACATACCTAGTTAATTCTAATATTTAAGGATAGATTAATATTTTTGCTAGCATTCTTATTTTGATTTTAGTTTTGTAGGTTACGTTTTGTTTAAGACACTGGTTTCCGAACCCCGATCGGGATTTAACAAGCTAAAAGAAATGGGCGAACTTTGTGGGAACGTGAACATTTTTAATAAAAGCCCCGAAATGGTTTATGTATCAGATCAAGTATGTCGTAAACATTTTATTAAAGAAGATTATGCATCTAATATGTACCTGACGAAAACATCTGTTCCTGCAATTTATTTACCTGCACCATTAGATTGTAAGTACCTACCTAGATGTTTAATCATCAGGTATAATATTTTAATAAGTGTAGTGTAGTCAACAGTTTAATAAAATAACGCACTACAAATTTCATACAATTATTTAGTAATTCAAATAGGTAATCATCTTTATGGTTTTAGCCTCAGAAGTTGGTCAAACAAACTTAAGTTCTTTATTCTATTTGGCAGTTTGTTGAACATTTTTATACAATTATAAAATGAACCTTTTAACCTATGTCTTGGATAATTATAATCAAGATTATGAGTGTTATAACTAATTTATTAATTTGAAAGAAAAACATACAGGATAAACCCAGTTACTTGGTTCTCATTTACAACTAAAATTCCAACAATTTATGAGTATATAATTGCCTTTATTAGTGCATAGATAAATTATAATTATAATTACTCTGTAATAAAGTTATTGAATTGATTTGTAATGCCATCCAAATTAAAGACCAAAAATTTTATTATTTTTGTCCATTTAATCCATGACACTAGAATTGATTCTTGTAATTTTTTAGATGTAGATTACAGGGTTTGTTTATTTAGTTAATAGTTTTAAATAAAAACAGCAGACTGAAAGTCACAAATATTACAGTTAATAACGCTGTACGAACAGCTACATTTAAAGTTATCTATATCTTAGCTAACTGATTGGTCATTACATATATTTAAAAGTTTTTGAACAATATAAGTATGTTTAATATCTGAAGATGAAATACATACATACATATAGTCACACCTTTTTCCCGTAGGGGTAGGCAGAGACCACTTCCTTCCACTTGCTACAGTTCTTACACACATCTTTTGCTTCCTCTACTTTCATCAGTGCTCTCATACATGCTCGTCGGTTGTTGGTACTCTTGACCTGGCCTTTCTTCAAAACAATGTTGATCTGATCGAGATATGTTCGCCGAGGTCGACCTCTACCGACTTCCGTTCATTCACACTCGCCTTTTGTTTCGTCAATTTTCCTTCATCCATCCTTTCTACATGTTCAAACCATCTAAGCATTCCTTTATCTATCTTTGTAACCACATTTTCTTTTACATCACAGCGTTCTCTTATCTCACTATTCTTTAGTTTATCCAACCGAGTCACTCCAGCTATACTTCTCATACTAGTCATCTGCACAAAAGATCTGATGGGTCGAAGTGCTTGAGAGGCAGCATGGCCTTCACGACCTACCCTACAATCTACTCATCTACACAGAATTAATCCTATTTTCATACTTCTTTTGCCAAACCCAACATTCACTACCATACATATGTGTAGGAACCAACACTCCTCTATGCACAGCCAGACGTGCCTTTGACACTTTCCTGCAAACACCCTTCGCTCAATGACACTAACATACTTTCCATCTCTCATAAACTTTGAACCCAAGTATACAAACTCATTTACAGTTTGTCATGCTTTCTTCTCTTTTAATAGATGAAATAACAGCTCTTTTTTCTTTATTTCTAATTTTATTCAAGTTCTGTATCCAGTTTTTGTTAATGTGCCATGTAGATATTAGTCTTTCTCTCTTAATCAGAACTTCACTTTCAATAGATGAAATAACAGCTCTTTTTTCTTCATTTCCAATTTTATTCAAGTTCTGTATCCAGTTTTTGTCAATGTGCCATGTAGATATTAGTCTTTTGGATACGTCACCCTCAACAGCAAACCTTACAATTGCCTAACTGAATAAATGAGTTAGCTTGAAACTCAGTCATTATTATTAATATAAAATCATCATGTTCAAATATAGTAATCCTTTGTGCCCTGTTCTTTATAGTATAAAACAGGATTATTTTCCAAGCTTCTCATGCTTGTTACCCACAGCTTCACATTCATGGCATCATTCTGGTGCCTTTTTGTTGAATATCCAATAGAGTAATCTCATATAATATTACTGATATCCATTTTTTTAATCAAATGAATTCTTTTAAGGGAACCAGTGGAAACATTCTCTTTAACGTCACTAAGTAATATATTAACTGTCACACCCTGTGCTAATTTACCTAAAAAACATCAACGTCTAATAAATATAATTATAGGTGACACACATCGCATTCGGATGCAATGTGTGTTATCTACGTTTACTACCTAACAATGTAAAAATATTGGCTATAATGACGATTCATAAAGGGATAAAAATAAATTGAAAAAAGAAGAAAATGACAGATGAATTTCTTACCTAATAAATATAATTATAGATGACACACATTACATTCGGATGCAATGTGTGTTATCTAAATAATTAAACCTAATCTAACAATGCAAACATACTGACATTAGATATGACTATGCATAAAGAAATAAAAATAAATTGAAGAAAAAGAATATCGAGCATATTAGGATGGTTAGAAATATTTTTCTAATTTGTTTACTTTTAAAAGGAGGCATTTAAATTTACATGGCAAGAGACAGTGTGAAGAACATAGAAAAGGTCACGAAAATACAAGCAAACGAGTTTTGTTGTTTAAAATTAAACTATTTCTGTCTGTCTTTCCAATATTTTTGCAATATTAATATATTGATGGAATATTTATAATAGCTGATCAATTATTAGCGAATGCTTCTCGATCGCGCATAGGTACAATTTTTTATTTTTTTACCAAATGAGGTGCTAAAATTTATTAATGACCTTGAAAAACGTATTTTTCATTTCTTTAATACATTATCAAGAACTATCTAATAATATAACGAAGAAGCGGACAAACTAGCTAGGCGGGGCTCTGAAACACCATTAATTGGGCCGGAACCAATAATAGGGATACCCAAGGCCAGCGTTAAAGCTGGCCACATTCTCGCGAACTTCTTTATTTGTCGTCAACCGTCGTGCTTCGTTGACATTTGACCCTACTCCGATTAATTTAGCTAGAAGTGGTCCCTTTTAATAGTAGTTCGTTTCTAATGAAGGTTACAAACCGAAATAAAAAATTATACGTTTTCTATAAAAGTTATAATTAAAATGACTATTTTACAAAATGATATTACTTTATACACTCCAGGTTGTTAGTAGTTTATAGTGTGACTAATTTAATGGATTTTAGCGCAATATTTTGCTGCCAGCAACTCCTTACTAGGGTTAAACCAGAGAATAACAAACAAATTAAAATGAAAGTCCCGCCGCAGAATACCGGCTCTTTTGATCTCCCATTTAAAACAATGAATGCAAAAATCATAATACCTAATATTTATTAAAAATTTGACCGTTTACTACCCAAGTATCGGTAGTTTAGCAATATATTAATATACGTTATATTCACACACAATTCTGACCGTCTTTTTGTCATGCATTTAAGGTGTACGAAGGTCACTGAAAAACAAGCCCACAAATATCAACCGTTCCGACAAAGCTGTCGCTTCTCGTTGTTTGTTATTCTCGAATCAAACGCAGTACTTAACATCGAGTCGAGTATTAGATACTCCAAACATATTACTCAAATGTCGCACAATTCTGCAATTATAATTACAACCAAGAAAAAATAATCATGAGTTAAAACTATTTGAAGTAGACTCTTGTCAGTTTCGTTAAAATGTACAAACTGGAATATCGGCAAGTCGGAAATTTTTATTTAAGTTAATACAAAGGGAACTAGGAAAGTTTTGCAATATAACTCAACCAAGTGGCGCAAGAATCTGAGTGTAGGTGCACGTTGAGACGTGTTCATACTTGCACACTATCTGCTGCGCCAAGCCGGTGGGCTCAGTTGTATGTCAGCGGTGATAGTTTAAAGTGCATGCTATGTCATCTTGGTCACGAAATGATTCTTGGGTGGTTTTGTGGTATAACTTCGCTCGTGGTTTAAACTTTAAACATAGACCAGTGCTTAGAAGAAATGACAATTGCACTAAGTGATGATTGTCCACATTGTACGACTATATTCAGGTGGTACAGAGATTCGGATTCAGAGATGGCCTAGGTACGAGAGGCATTATTTAGTTTAAACGTTTTGGTCCAACGAAGCCGCGACGTACATTTGCTTTATTGATTTTGAAACAGCTTTTGATCGCGTTTATCATCAAAAGTTATCTCCAATCTTTACTGGAAGCAAGAATCATTTGTTTAAGTGGAAGAAATAGAATATCAAAAATTTAAAATTCGTCAAGGTTGTGTATCGTCTCCTTTGCTCTTTAACATTTACTCAGAAAAACTATTTCAGGAAGCTCTTGAAGAGGTAACAGATGGTATTTCTATAAATGGTGTACTGATCAAATAAGGTATGCAGATGATACTGTTCGTCTTGCAGATACAGCTGAGGGTCTCCAGAAGTTAATAGAGAAAGTAGCCGAGATGTGCGAAAAATATAATCTGCTATTAAACACAAACAAAATAAAGGTAATGATAATAAAAAAACAAGCCGCTCAGAACGTACAGTTTCACGTCAGAAATTCCCCCATTGAGACAGTCTTAACCATTAACTATCTAGAAGTGCAACTAAATAACGATTGGAACCAAATAAAAGAGATAAAAATAAGAATCGAGAAAGCCAGATCTTACTTCAATCGCAAGTAAGCTCTCCTGTGTAATATGAAACTTAATTTAAATCTAAGGATTCGTTTATTAAAATGTTACATATTTTTAACATTAATGTATGGTTTTGAATCATGACTATTGACGGATGCAGCTGGCAAAAGACTTGAGGCGTTTGAGATGTGGTGCTTCTGACACATGTTGAGAATATCTTGGACTCATCATGTAACTAATAAAGCTGTCTTGCAACGTATGCAAAAAGAAAAAAGAATTAATAAAGAACATTAAAGAAAGAAAACTTGCATACCTTGGACACATAATGCGTAACCAAAAATATGAAATAATGCAGCTGGTTATGCTAGGTAAAGTGGATGGCAAAAGAGGTTCTGGAAGACGCAGAATATCATGGTTACATAATCTTAGGCAATGGACTGGAAAACATCAGCAGAGCTATTTCGAGCTGCCGTCAACAAAGTTGTGGGCCAGAATGATCGCCAACGTCCATTGAGGATATGCACCAGAAATTCGTTCGATTCTGAACGATCATTTGCACGTGACGAAAGTTTGTTCTCTCTGGGTGCAGCATAGTCTGACTGAAAACCAGATGACACGACGTGTGAAATGGTACTGGGAGACGCTGAAAATGTGTGATAAGGGACAATCTCGGTATGTGAACAACATCGTGACAGGTGACGAGACTCAAAACAAAGTTTGGGTCTTTTATGACGAGGATTCACCCGTAAACTGAATGGGAGATGGTTTTCCAGTGACAAGCCCTTGAGGGCTTGAGACAACGAGTGCGCCTTACTCACTAGCGAGACGTGGCAGATATGGTTTAGAAGGATGGAGATGTATTGCCTGTGGTGGAAATTGTTTTGAAAAAATTAAATGCAAAACTTTCCTAGTTCCACCTGTAGAAAACGTTCTAAGTCAAATGCAAAAGAGTAATGCAACATAATAGTAGTAAATAAAAAAAAAACTAAAATGGTTTTGTAAACAAAAACATAGTAAAACAAAAGAAACGAACAATATAAGAATTTGTTGCAATTAACACGGCACCAGTAAATGATACAAACATTTAAATACTGGGTGTTCTAATTCACCACTTTTGCATTTGCTCGTTTACATATTCATTATGACCATTTCCAAGACAGACCACATTTTAAGGAGTTACACTTGCAGTCTTTATCGCAAAGCTTGTCGTATGTATTCTATTACTCTTTGGATGGACCAATTTTCCAATGAAATACAATTTTTACGATTCCACGATGGTTGGGATTACCTCAATAATTCCAGAAGACCCATATATCACACAAATGACTGCAGCGACGAACCAATTTAAATCCACCTAAAAAATAATAACGATTGATAATGCGGTTGAGTTTATATAGCGATCGCTATAGAGAGTGGACTGAGTTTTTGCACGCTTACGTATTGTCCTGCCTGAGCGGCAACACGCAACCAGAGCGTCCTATAATTCAGTCAAATTAACGTCGTTCTCAAAAATTAAAAAAAAAATTCGACTTTTTTTCAGTTTTGGTCGATTTTGATCCGGAAGGACGGGTATTTCATCAAAGAATGTGATATTTATTTTTAAAGTAGGTTAAATTTCCAACAATTTGAGACCAGAGCGGTTTTTACAGGACCGATAGTTTCGTAGATACAGCTTTTCATTCAAAATTTGTCCAATTTTTTCAGTTACATGATTTTTAGCAAAACCATTTTCAGTACCATTTGTTTGGAAACACTCTCCCTCCCTCTCATTTGGCTCTCGGGGGACTCCGAAATGACTTCATTTAACAACTTGGACAAAAAATGAGATTATTTGTGTTTTTATGTACAGGCGTCGGTATGTGTAATTTTTGCGTTTCGGTTGACCCTAGGCCAGCGAGCGTGGTACCAAAAGTCACCAAAAAATTAAATTTTTTCAAATTATTTATTTTTACTTTACCGAACCGGAGGGTAAAAAAGGAAAAGTATTGGTTTACCCCCAAAAATCAAAATCGCCATAACCATGTGCGCTGCACGTTTCATGGTCCCGCGCTTCGAATGGCCCCATTTTCAGCATGACGGTTGTTTCAAATTTTGTGTGTGTGTTGGAAAATCTTCTGGGCACGATATCTTGAGACAGAGAGGCGGTAGGTCACTAAACTTTAAGGGTAGAAGTTTTGTCCGAAGTTTGAAGATGGGCCATAACGGTACATTCCTTCAGGTAGCTGCCGTACAAGTTGATCCTTAAATTTACCGCATTTTGTACTTTTCACACAATAAGTTCAGAAGGAGAGCTAGGGCGATGAAACTTTTAGGTATTACGCTTGGTCTGACCGACGGACAAGATCATTATTCAAAATTTGGTCAGTATCTCCATATAAATTCAATTTAATGCACCGATAAAAATATGAAACTAGAACTATATTAAATAGAAAAGAGCCCTCGGTTCGGAAAAGTTAGTTTTGCTACAGCAATACTGTTTATTTTCTCTTTATTTGCGGCAAAAACAAACTTCAACCTGGCGAGATTGCCTCCCACTCAGAATTCAATCAGATTTCACTCGCTTCGTATATATCATCAGGAAAGATACCTTTTGAATACCATTTAGCTACCACGATGCATATCGCTCTTTGATTTCTTGGTAAAAACTTTGAAAAATTGGTCAAATTTTGAAAAGCTGTATCTCCGAAACTATTGGGTGTATAAAAACCGTTCTGGCCTTAAATTGTTGGAAATTTAATCTAATTTAAAAATGAATATTACAATCTTTGATGAAAAACCAGTATTCCTTGCTTTTTTGATGTAAACGTATCGACCGTGCCGGTCGTGTGTTGCCGCTCACTCAGGACAATGCGATAGGATATCAAACACCTTCTAAATAGTTAATAACAAATAAATCATACTACTTACAGCATTGAAACATTGAAAAGAAATGGACATTAATTTTTCAACGATTAATTAAGACAATACATTGTTTAACAAAGGTAAGGTCAGAATTTAAATAAAGGTGAAATGGAACTTCACGCTTTTCTGCACATTACTCCAAACATGCCGACTTTTTTCATCCTAAAAAACAAATACAAATACGTACCTCTTTTTCGATTTGGGTGGTGGGGTGTTACTTCTGGACCTGGAATAGCTTTTCCGTCTGTAAGATTTCTTATGATTTCTGCTTATTGACCTACTTCTTGATCTGTGTTTCTTTGATCTCTTCCTATGTTTACTCTCGGGAGAACGATTTGGCGATCTAGATCTTGATCCTGCACGCTTATCGTTTGCTGGTATTATATTACTTCCAGACCGACTAAAACAACGGAAATTACGATATTTTGGAGAACGAATACTCGACAGCCAGAATAAAAAACCTTTTTTAAAATTTCTGGTTAAAAATATGAATACATACTTCTTTTTCGATTTTGGCGGTGGAGTGTTACTTCTGGATCTGGAATAGCTTTTTCTCTTGTAAGTCTTTTTGTGATTCCGGCTGACTGATCTACTTCTCGATCGGTTTTTCTTCGACCTTTTTCTACTTTTGCTCTCAGGAGAACGAGTCGCCGATCTAGATCTTGATCTTGAATGTTTATCATTTACTGTTGGTACTATATGACTTCCTGACCTACTACAAAATGAAAACAAAATAAGACAATTGTTAAGAAAAATCAGCAGATAAACATTCCTATTGCCCTTTAATGCTAAAAAATACGCCATCTGACGGAATAAACTCGCATCAATATAACGTGATGAGCAAGTGTGATTGCTTTGTGTTTGTATACCCTGAAGCTCGCATTTGTGCGAAGATTATAGTTGTTTAATAGTGACTAATAATTTGTTAATAGTGAAAATAACCAGCAAAACAAATTGTGTACCTGGATGTAACTTAGTGTATAAAAAAGACCCAATTTGACTTTTCATTATTTCCCAAGTCAGAGTTGAGCATATTAGAGAATCGGGAATGGTGACTATGGTTGATGGAAAGAAACTGTGGGAGATCAAACTGAAAATAGGAAAGAGACTTACCAAAAACATGAGAGTTTGTTCTAAACATTTTGTTGAGAAAGATTTTATAACTCCTAGTGATTTTATTTTGTTTCTATATTTTATGTGGTTAATAGAATTACCTATCAATCTGTCAGGGGGCTATCAAAAACTTTACCTGAAAAACACTGCTATACCAAGTAAAAACTGACCTGTGTCCAGCATTATAACAAAGTCCAAAAGTCTGAAGATAGAATAGGAAAATAAAAGATATGAAAAACTCATTGAAAGAAGACAGGCAAGTTCTCTTGTTGGTTATTTTTATTGAAGTCAAAAGTAAATAAATACTTATAATTATCATGAAAGTCATGTCATCCATTGATTTCATGACGATCACTTTTAATAGCACTGGTCTGCAAACAGTAAGATCTGATTATCCACTCATTCTTTTTTTCTTTGACACCACAAACAATAATGCGGTTTGCTGCAAGAACAGCTTCATCTTCCATGATGCATCGACTACTTGGAGCAGCCAGATAAACAAAAATTGAGGACAATGGTAGAAACATATCTAAATTTCTTCTAATATAAAATATTGAATTTAATAATGTTCAAATATCGAAATTTTTACTAAATTTTATACTCCTTTTAGTAAACACATAGGTTATAGCAAATGCAATCACACTTGGCGTCAAAAACATGTTTTTCGACTGAATGACAGCGCGGGAAAATGAAGGTTAAAAAGTCAATATTGTGAGCCGTTCTAATTTAAATTAAATGAACTTGCAATCTACTTTTTATTTATTTTAGATAAAATTCATTTCTATATATACCTTATAAATCCTCCCCAAGCATTATGAGCTCCAGTTTTATCCTGACTTGGACTTGTATTATTGGGTGTGTTATTCCCAGAACCTCTAGCTTTCGCTCTAGCAGTTTTATATTTTTCACAGAGTTCCTCTACTTTCTTTTCTAATGCATCTATATTGGGCTAAAAATAAAGAGCAATTTACTTAATACTGGAATTTAGTTTTGTCTTTAAATGAGGATAACTTTTGTTCTTGACATCCAATTTAACATCAAAGAATTTCTTTATAGACCACCATACGTGTTTTAATAATTGACCGTGACATCTAGTGAATTTTTAATAAACTAAATTTCAAAATGGTGCCGATTAGGTAGACTGTTGTAAAAATTTCTGTAGCGCGTTTTAAAAATAAACAGCGCCACCTATTATTTTTTTACGAACTAAACACTAACACTAAATAAAATCTAACCGGATTTATTTTATGTTGTATTTATTATGTTGTTCGTTTTTTTTTGTGACGTCTTTAGAACTTCAACGATAGCAATTATTATTTGCCTTGTAACTTCTCAGGCTAGAAAGATCTTTAAATGAACACAACTTTTTTTCATCCGATTTAAATGAAATAAAGCCTTATTAAGCTCCTAGCCAAGCTCTATCTATTCGTGGAAATCGCATTGAAATCTGTTCAGCTTAGAAAAATTAATTTATTTTGAAATCACAGGCAGACACTTTAATTTTATTTATATGTATAGATTCAACATACATGTGGCAGTTGACGGTATTTCTTTTGATGCGTTGAAAACCAATGCCGGGGTCCCCCAGGGTTCCATCCTGCACCCCACCTTATTTCTTTTACACATCAACGAACTCTTGAAAATCACTACAAACCCCATTTACAGTTTCGCAGACGACAGCACACTTGTCTCAACTTCCACATACTATCGATCACTTTCGGTGAATGATACAAATAGACTCAGACAGGAACAGGTTGACTCCATCAATAGAGATCTTGAAACAATCATCGAGTGGGAAACCAACAATCTTGTTCAGTTCAACGCCCAGAAAACACTAAGCGCCACGTTTTCCAAGAAAGTGAATTCCTCAAATCATTCCATTACAATGTCCAAAAATACCCTTTAATCAAATCCCTTCATCTCGATTTTGGGGGTCACGGTGTGTAATAATATATCTTTTTACTCCTGATCAACTGTTGACGACATACAA
The DNA here is from genome assembly GCA_950111635.1 of Agelastica alni. Classification (NCBI taxonomy): domain Eukaryota; kingdom Metazoa; phylum Arthropoda; class Insecta; order Coleoptera; family Chrysomelidae; genus Agelastica; species Agelastica alni. The sequence continues at coordinate 29,425,129 of OX467717.1, forward strand.
GGCTCAAATCCGACCTCTACTGGATTATTGCTAGCACATTTGGGGTTCAGCACCAAGGCATTTTCTTCGTCTTCTAGATTCCATTCAGAAAAGAGCCATTAGGTAGATAAACAGTTTAGCTCTCACAGATGCTCTTCACCTACTAGAACATAGAAGAGTTGCAGACCAGACATTACTCTATGGATATTTCCATGGCAGATGCTCCAAAAATATAAAAACTCTTATACCACCTCTGGCCACATTCGGCCGAAGAACTGGACACGCTGATCAGTATCAATCATTTACTCTGAAGATTGACACTGCAAGGACCAATCTCCACCAAGAATCCTTCTTTTACAGGGCTGCTATGGAATGGAACAAGCTTCCAAAATCCAGAGAACTATGACCTGCAACTTTTCAAAAATCGGGTCCACAATCACCTCCTTTCTATTTTCCCTCCCCATTCCAATAGTCGCAATGCGGGCCGTCCGCGGCCCAAACGATAGGTCTACCCTTTTTGCGACTATTTTCAGTAAACAAAAAAAGCGGCTAACGTTATCTCAATTTTTGGGAATGTTAACACTTTATTTCAGTATTTATATTTTATTTGTTTTGAAAAAACATTATTCTATTTAAGTGAAATATCTAAACTTACCTTTGGTCTTGTATACAATTTTAATATCCTAATACTAATATCACGAATTTCTTCTTCAGTCGCACCAAAAATCGAAAACCAGGATGGATTTTTTGGCAAAGGTAGTTTTAATTTTTTAGCAGTAAGGTATATACACGCGCATGCTACTGTCTCAGGTTGATGTCGCACGAAAATATCGGTTCTTAACGAATCGTTCATGTAGTTCCATGAATACTGCATCAATTTCTGGTGATTGTGATATCCGAGTACCTGAAGGTACATCACAATGATCTAAAACATTAATAAATGATCTGAAACATCAACATTTTAGTATACAAAATATTCAAATGGTTTTAAAATAATAAGATTTAATAACCCACTACATTTAGTAATTAGTTATTCAATACATTCGTCGTAATATAATCCTCAATAATATTCGTTCACTGTTAATAAGTACAATATACTAATTATAATACATAGTTATATACAACAATAAACAACTTTCTACAAATTTAAATCGAAATTTTGAATGGAAGTAAAAGATTTCTTCACGTTTTTCATTTGTGTAAACCTATATTCATTGGTGGTGAACACAAAAATTCACCGCGTCCTAATACAGTGTTTTTAAAAATTGGACAAAAAGAAATTGTACATAAATAAATATAGTCACACCTTTTTCCCGCAGGGGTAGGCAGAGACCACTTCTTTCCACGTGCTACGGTTCAATCAAAACATTCATTTATCTATCTTTGTAACTACATCTTCTTTTACACCTCACAATATTCCTCACTTCCATTAGAGTCACTCCAGCTATACTTTTTATCTTACTATTATGCTTTTTCTGCCAAACACAACATACCATACATAACTGTAGGGACCAGTACTTTTCTATTCACATCCAGTCGTGCCTTATTCGGGATGCTCATAAAGTTATGCAGGGCCACATTCATTTCTTCCCTGGTAATACCATTTGTTCACAGTAATACTTTTCGTCTCTCGTAAACTTTGAACCTGCAAGGCCGTTATCGTGCCGCTTTACAAGGGAAAAGGTTCGCAGCAGGACTGTAAGAATACCGAGGTATTAGTTTGTTTAGCATAGTCAGCAAACTGTATGCAAAGATATTGATTAAGAGTGATGAATGAACTGAGAAAATGATAGGGGATGTGCAAGCAGGATTTGGAAGAGGAAGGAGATGTATGGATCAGTTCTTTTCATTACGAGGTATACTCGAAAAATTCTTGGCTAGAAGTCAGAAGGTCTATGCGCTTTTATAGACTTGAAAAAGGCCTATGACAGAGTGGTGAGGAGTAAATTGTGGTCGACATTGTCTATGTATGGGGTGAGCGGTAGTTTAATACGAGCACTGAAATCATTTTACGAGGATTTCACTGCTCGTGTCAGGATAAGCGGAGCTTACATGGACTGGTTTAACATCGAAATAGGTGTGAGACAGGGATGTGTGGCTTCGCCATGGCTGTTTAACTTATACATAGATGATTGTATAAAAGATTTGAAAGAGAGTGCGTGCGGATTGAAAATGAATGATTTGATCGTCAAATGCCTTCTTAACGCCGATGATCAAGTCATAATAGCGTTATCTGAAGAGGAGTTGCAGGCGATGGTTAATGTTATGCATGATGCACTGAAAATCAAAGGGATGAAAATATATGTAAGCAAAACGGAAGTAATGGTTTTTGAAAGAGAAGAAAGCATGACAAACTGTGAAGTTCTGATTAAGGGAGAAATAGTGGAACAAGTAAATGAATTTGTGTACTTGGGAACAAAGTTTACGAGAGATGGAAAGTATGACAGTGACATTGAGCAAAGGATGTGGGCAAGAAAACAAATGAATGGGCACTGCATAACTTTATGAAAGTGTCAAAAAGGCACGCCTGGCTGTGCATAGAGGAGTATTGGTTCCTACACGCATGAAAATAGGATTAATGCTGCGGAGATGAGTAGTCTGAGAAGTATAGCCGGAGTGACTCGGTTGGATAAAGTAAAGAATAGTGAGATAAGAGCACGCCGTGGTGTAAAAGAAGATGTGGTTACAAAGATATATAAAGGAATGCTTAGATGATTTGGACACGTAGAAAGGATGGATGAAGCAAGATTGACGAAACCAATTTATAAGGCGAGTGTGAATCGACAAGTCGGTAGAGGTCGACCTCGACGAACATATCTCGATCAGATAAACATTGTTTTGAAAAGGGCCAGGTCAAGATTACCAACAACCGACGAGCATGTATGAGAGCACTGATAGAGGAAGCACAATTTGTGTGTAAGAACCGTAGCAAGAGGAAGGAACTATGTGACTATATGTATGTTTGTATGTAAAAATCAGAATGAGACCATTACAACGATAAATACTTAATTTTTTTGAGAAAATCTTAAAGATTATGAAAAATAAAAAATTATCGTACTTTAGTTCTGGATGCCACACGAAAAATCAACAATCTATGATCTACCTTTTTATTTATTTTTAATTAAAAATTTTTTTTTTTACCTTATGCGGATGTTTAATATGTACACAAAATCCTAATTCCTTGAGAACTCTTCGTTCTGCCTTGATAACTAAATTTTTAAGATGAATGTAGTTCTGGTCCAAAATAACCGGCTGAATGGGCCTGCGTTACAAACAAAAAAAACAATAAAGAAAATGTGTTTCCGAAATAATATTTAATCACTTGAACTCGGCTTGTTGATGAGACAATTTCGAAATCAGATATGGCAAAATGAATTAACCAGCACTATTCGTTCAACATTTTTTGGATAAATCGATCTTAATCACTAACAAAAACCAGTAAAGTAATTAACACCTCCTTAAATTAATGGAGGAGCAAAGAACAAAAGGATAATTTAAATGAAATTTAATCTGTAAATGTATTGATTTATCTCCTATTACCACTGGTGTTTATTTATTTACAAAAAGAGTAAATATTAAAAATAAGTCGCTGTTTTTTTTATTTCTTAATTGTTTAAGCAAAAATCAAACCTCTTAAATTTGTTGGCAAAAACTAAGAAAACCTTATTTTAAATTGGTATTTATAAAGGAGAAATTTGCCTACATATACGTTTACTATAAATTAAATTTCATCTAAGAAGTTATAGAAACTCTAGGATTAGTGCGGAAATATAAATTCCTGTCTATCTAAAAATAACCGAAAGTAATATATGACCCAGTAGAAGTGACAAATTACTTTTTTATGCTTTAATAACAAACATATCCGAAACTGTTATCCGAGAAAAAAACAACTAAAAATTAAAAAGTAGTTCACAATATTAGTTTTAAACCTACAAGTGTTGAATCTTTTTTTTTTTTAAATAGTTAAAACATAACAGATTGGTTTTTTAGATTGTCGTGAATTTATTATCTACTAAATGGTTTATAATACTCGCCCAGTAAAATCCAAGTATTTAAAAAACCAACCGACAAAAATATTACATCCAAAAATGGATTTTTTTTATTGTTATTAAACCAAAAACAATGTAGGTTAGTTAGGATACAAATTAAAACGTATTTTTGTTTCGTGTTGATAAAATCAATCGTGAAGTAACGAAATCGTTATGGTAATTAAAAATTAATTATGCACAGAAAAACTTTCGATGACAATGGACAATGGATACTTTAAATTGTACTTTTGAGCTGTAAAATAAAAAATCGATGAACAGAAGAAGTGATATTCCAATTGGTTAATTTAATGAGTTTTAAGAGCACGGCATCTACACCCTAGGCCGGCGAGCGTGGTACCAAAAGTCACCAACAAATTAAATTTTTTCAAATTATTTATAATTTTTACTTTTCCGAACTGGAGGGTAAAAAAAGGAAAAGTATTGGTTTACCCCCAAAAATCAAAATCGCCAAAACCATGTGCGCTGCACGTTTCATGGCCCCATGCGTCGAATGGCACCATTTTCAGCGTGACAGTTGTTTCAAGTTTTGTCTGTGTGTGTGTTGGAAAATCTTGTGGACAAGATATCTTGAGACAGAGAGGCGGTAGGTCACTTCACTAAAAAATTTACAGGGTAGAAGTTTTGCCCGAAGGACAAGACCGATTCGAAGATGGGCCATAACGGTACATTCATTCAGGTAGCTGCCGTACAAGGTGATCCTCAAATTTACCGCATTTCGTACATTTCGCACGATAAATTCAGAAGGAGTGCTAGGGCGATGAAACTTTCAGGGTTTTTTTTTAGTATAACTATATTAAATAGAAAAGAGCCCTCGGTTTGGAAAAGTTAGTTTTGCTACGGCAATACTGCTTATTTATGCAATATCTTACTTCTTAAATTCACCTATTTAAAAATGCATTATAGATCAAAATTAGTTAAAATGCAGCTTAAAGATAATTTTCCTATTCATGCTATCTATAATTTTAGTTTGTACCTTGTCAATTGTCATTGTGCTAGCGTTTTAATTGTTTTAAAATATAGGTACTAGGCAAAATAAATTCTTAATATCTATTATCAAGTTACATTTTAACATCAGTAAAACACAAATTATAAAATATCGTAACAACTTCAGAAATAATAGAAACTAAACCTTTTCATCTTGCCTTCTTTCCAGTTTTAAACCATTTTCCTAAAACTTTCATTAATTCATTGGGAAAATATGGAGAAATTACCGAATTTTTACATACAATTTATAAGGATTAAAGCAAATTGTGACAAAAATCTTTCTCATACATAATTATTGTTTAAGTCTAAAAACCTTACTTATTCGTTGGATAAATGAACTGAAATTACCATGTTTGCTGGCATATAGTACTTTAATCTTTTTTAAAAGAAAAAATCAATATCCAATAAATAGTGCAACTTATGTAAAATGATAAAATTACAGATTGCGTTCCCGTTACATTGCAGTAGAAATAAGAATTAACAATTAAATATACTTGACCTTTTTTATAATTTAAATTTCTTCAAATAAACAGTAGAGCTTGTTGATTTTCATACTGGCTATGACACATACAGGCGCAGAGTTAAAATTTACGGTTGGTCTGTCGTCTACTAACCGCTGCAAAAATGTACGCATTCGATTTTGTAGAAGAGTATGGAGCACATCGGCTTGTCGCGCGTCCAAACGGACTATTACAGTTTCACTAATCGAATAGTTGAGCCTATGTTTTCGGTTTTCACTTAAATTATTCTGATAGAAGCGACGCGCACGTATTTTCACGGTCATAGACGGTAAGAAAATCAAATACCTATACCAGACAATTTTTAACTTTTAAAAAATTGTAAGATTTATTCAAATTAATTACTGCAATATGTTAAGCATAGTTTAAATATATTTTATTAATTATTCTACTGTTTGAAAGGGTTCATTCAGATATTAATGTATATGAAATAAAAAAGACCTTGTAACAAAACTATTGGATGCTAAGAGAATTGCAAAAAATAGAAAAATATGCAGGGGTATCATTAATAATGACAAATAATTGGTAATCATTTGTTCAACAACATAAATGAAATCTTAATGGTTGGAGGTAAACATATTGAAAAAGTAAAAAGATACAATTACTTAGAAACGCTTATTACTGAAAACAATGACTATACCGCAGAAATAAAAGCCAGAATTGAAAAGGCTCATACCAACTTTATGAAAATAAAAAAAGTACTATGTAGCAGAGATTTGACGTTAGGCCTGAGACTGCGATTGGCAAAATGTTATGTACTCAGGTGTGCTCTACTATGGTGCAGAATCATGTACGCTAAATGTAGATGCAATGATACGGCTTAACTCTTTCGAAATGTGGATATATAAAAAAATATTAAGAATTTCGTAGGTAGATCGATTTCCTAACATCGAAGTGCTAAGAAGAATCGGTAAACAAATGAAGTTGAACGTACAATTAAGTAGAAAAAGCTACAGTATTTGGAACACATAATGCGCGGCGAATGTACAGCCTCTTATAATTAATAATGCAAGAGAAAATAGAAGGCAGAAGAAGCATAGGAATAATACGAAATTCATGGATAAAAAATGAGAGAATGGTTTGGTTGCAGCTCCAAACAACTTTTTAGAGCAACAGTCTCAAAATTTGCTATAGCGATGATGATTGCTAACCTCCGCCGCGGAGATGGCACTTGAAGAAGAATTATTTGTTGTACCCACAGTTATTTGGTTATTTTTTTATAGAACGTAGAATACATGCTTAGACCTATTCCACACTATCGAGCCACAGCCGGTACGTTCTTGGTCAGGCAAAATCTTCTCTTCACATCCATTCTGCTTTGTGCTATGTATGTATGTGCTGGCACATAGTATAAGCTTATCGTTAATAATTTATTATTATTTTACCGGACCGAAAACGTCACTATACAGTGCGGACCTGGCCTTATGCATCGATATATTGCGCTCGAGAAAAAGTTTAAGCGGTTTTGTGAACTTAATAAAAAAAATGGAAAATAGTTTTTCACTCAAAAAAAAAATATTTATTTCATTTCAAAATTAGTATTAGCATTATTTTTAACTCTTCAACAAAGCAAATTTTTTAGACATTTGAAGAGTCCAATATTAAGAATTTAAATATTTAAGAAACGATGCGATCAACCCGTTTTTACGGTGAATCTATTTTTGTATGAATGTGTTATTTTTAGAAGCAAATTGTCCCACATCGATTCTGGTGTGTAATTTTATAATGGTGCAACAAACCGCGTAATATTTGTATTTTTAAATCATAAACATCATCTAAAAAGTTTTAAAACATTTTACTACAAATACAAAAGTCTTGATGAAATTTTTATTAACTTTCAAAAAATTGCTTTTCAGGCGTTTCTTCCATGATACAAAAAATTCGTTAGGTTAGGAGATCTGTTCATTTCATCAAATAAAATTTTATACCAGGCATGTTCCCATGAAATATTTAGTATTTTAAGCATTTATTTTGTTTAATTCCTCTGATCTGATGTCATTATTTGAATCAGTATATTTAAATAAATAAAACGACGTGGAAGTTTTATCCTAATGGTTCTTCTGAATAATGCTTACCCCAATTTCAAGCAATTTTACTTTTTAAAACCATTCACAGATATGTTCTTAGTTGTGTTATATCAATATTTGACTTGGGACTGTAAACAATCCCTAAGACAACTGGCAGCAAACAATCAGCTGATGTGGGTTCCAGGTCACAAAGGAGTTAAAGGCAACGAGGAAGCAGACTGCCTTGCCAAGGAAGAAGCAAATACACAATTTTCCGATCCAGAACCCTTCTGTGGACTCTCCAAAGCCCACTTGAAAGAAGAGGTTCGACGCTGGGAAACAGATGAAATGAAATCTCACTAAAATAAAGTGCCAGGAGAAAGACAAGCGAAATGGCTAGTAAGCCTTTCGCCAAGAAAAGCCAAACAGCTTCTCGAGTTGAACAAGAAAGACTTAAAACTGTTGACAGCACTCTTCACTGGACATTGCCCTCTGAGGTATCACCTGAAATTGATGGGCAAAACAGTTAGTGGTAGTTGCCGCTACTACGAGAACTTCGCTGAAACTGCAGAACATTTGCTTTGCGAATGCCCAGTGCTTTTTTGCAAGAGGCTCAAGTTTCCGGAAGGGGCCTTTCTAAAACCCTCCGATGTTAGGAACTTAGCTCCCAGGAAACTGATAAACTTTTTACGAAGTCTCAAAATCCCGGGCCTCGAATAGATCAAGGGTTATGCACAAAAGATCTGATAGGTCGAGGTGCTTGAGAGGCTGCATAGCCTTCACGACCCCTCCTACAATCTACAATCTATATCAATATTTTGTTATTTTTGATCCAACCAACCTAGACCGACATTGATGCACTCTCTTATTAAATTCTTAACATTTAGTTATCTAAAATAAGAGGAACGGTGACGCAGAGCACCGAATCACCAGTAGCGCTTCTTGTAGATCCCCCTTGGACTAAATTAAATAAATTCAGTATTTTAAATTATTGCCAAATTATAAAAAAATAACCAAAATAACTGCTAGACTTTTTTTAACTGTTAAAAAACAACTATGTTATTACATTAGAGATTTAAGAAAGGATCCTGTCAAAAGTCCCCACTTTATTCTCAACGAAGCGATTTAATCCGAATTTTTTACCACCCAACCACACCTTTACTTCTTCAACATGAATACATATTTCCGCTTAAGAATATACAAGCTAACTTCTTTGTTAATTGTCAAGCAGTCGTGTTTTTTGACGTTTCATCCTGCTCCGACTGATTTAACCGGATGTGGTCCCTAACAATAATAATTCATCTTTATTATGGTCCAAATATTATACAAGACACAATTGCATTGCTTTATTTTGAACAAATTTCTTTTAAATTAGGGTGTTTCCAAAATAACATGAAATATTGTTGCAGGCGATTTCATTTAATTTTAAGACTATTCCTATAAACATATGTGATAAGTTTTTTTGTTATTTTAATAGAAATAATAACATTGTAATAATTATTACATAAAAGTAGTACATTTCACAGCAGATATTCAAAATATGCACCGCATAGCTAAAATGCAAGCTACCAATCGACGGCGACGTCTAACGAATTGCCGAATCCGTTCAAAATAGCCAGAAGTGTTTCGAATATAATTACAGCCTTTCACGATACGTAGAGTCAAGTTTGCTAAGATATTCCAACAATACAATCGGGATTGTGTAAACGAGTGATTTTAAATAAGAGGTTTGTGCTTAAGTGACCTTGGGGTAGAAGGAGTGCCTGACATACGCGTAAAGAAATTGTGGATGAAATGATTTATCTGGGAGCTCATATAAATAAAGATGGAAACGCATCCATAGAGATTAAAAAAAGAATAGCTCTTACCAAAACCGCCATGACCAAGTTGAATAAAATTTGGAGACAAGCATATAACCCCTACACAAAACGTAGACTTGTCGAAACTCTTGTATTGCCGATTGCGCTTTATGGAGAAAACGGCTCTTAGGAATTCCTTCGACTACTCAGAACGAATACGTCAATATTGGAAGAGAAAATTTAAAAATAGACTGTCAACCATAGTGAAGCGAAGAATTCTCAAATATTTTGAATATGTGAGCAGAAAAAGTGATGACAATCTTGAAAAACTTGTAATCCAAGAAAAAGTCGAAGGAGTGAGACCTCGGGGACGCTCGCCCAAACGCTGGTTGGACCAAGTGAAGCACTTCACAGGGAAACCACTACAAGAAAGCATAAGATGCGTTCCAGATAGAGACAAACGGAAAGGAATTACAAACATCATAACGTGAACGACAAACATAAAGTCACGATACTTCAGGATATGAAGTAAACGACTAGAGAAAGAGGAACCTTGGGGGACCAGTGTAGAAATACCCATCCTATCCAACGGTCTGGAAAAACTTTATTTAAAAACTACCTTACTATTATGTCAAAATGTAAAGAAGCACCATCAAGCATAAACTACAAACGTCGTTTAGTTAAAGAACTAGAAATTTACTTTTTAGAGAATGAAGATATGTAGAGATCGACTTAGCGAACATATTTCGATCAGATCGACATTGTTTTAGAGAAAGGCCAAGTCAATTCCTTGGACGGCCAGAGTCACCAACGCGGAAGTGCTGAGAAGGATGGGTCGAGAGAAAAAATTGTTAAGAACAATCAAAGTACGCAAGACAGCATACCTTGGACACATATTGCGGAACGAAAAATACAGGCTATTGCAGGTCATCATGCAGGGTAGAGTAGAAGGGAAAAAGGGAATCTGTAAAAAGAAGTCATGGCTACGAAATATTCGAGACTGGACAAACATGAATGTGGAGGAATTATTCCGCAGCTAAAGACAGAAAATTTTAAAAATGTGGTCGCCAACCACCGTTAATGGGAACAGCATAGGAAGAAGACAGGTCAAGAGTACCAGCCACCATATGTTGATAGAAAATGTTTGTTGGAATTGTGCTTCAACTGTGGACATTGGTTTTCTTTATTATAAAAAGTCATATAGCTATTTCTTGAGAAGTTGGCTTTATCAGTAAACAATACAGTGGCAGAAAAATCGGAATAGTTTGCAAGTTTTCACTAAAACCATTGGCAATACTGCATTCGGAGCGGATAGTCATTAGGTAGCAAAGCTTGAACACGTTGAATATGTTATGAATACGATACATTTTTTTTAGAATATTCCAAACGGTTTTGTGGCTAACATTTACTTGTTGAGCAATTTTTCTGGCACTCGTTTCTTGATGTTCGTCAATAATTTGAAGAACCTGATTTTCAAGCGGTGGATGTCTCGCAGTTTTAGTTAGTCAATAATACTTGATTTAGCAAAAGTTCCAGTTAAAGAAGATGAACTGTAGTAACTAATAAAGATTAATCCACACAAACAATGCATATTAGCCATTTTAGCATTAGCAAACGCAGGCATTGACAAAAAGTTAAAACTGAACACAAACGAAAGCAATAATAATACAATAATTGTCAAAGAAAATTCCAAGGGTCACTTAAAATAAACATGTTCTTTTTTATTAGTTTCGGGAACCAGTGGCGTCACCAATAATTTTCACTTACACTCAGATCTTCGATACGCTACGGTGTTTCAAGCCGAGACGGTCGCCATTAAACACCGTGCTAAGGAAATAAAAAGGTTAAACTTTGTAAATAAAAGAATAGCAATCTGCTCTGATAGCCAAGCCGTGCTAAAGACATTAGCCTCTCTGGTTATCACCTCACGAAATATGATGGATTGCGAGAATGCCTACAGACATAAATAATTTGACACTGGTATGGAACCCGGGACACTCGGGGTTATAAGGAAACACTGACCAAAACGGGCTCTGTGGGGTTTCACAGAAGAGAGAACAGAACAGTGAATGCCGTAAGAAGAAGAGACGGCGGAACACGTCCCGTCATTGCGAGGCATAGTAAAACCTAAACCAGAGAGCTACATCAGGACCCCCAACAGCCTCTGGAAGTTGATAAAACAACTGGGGCTGGAGGAGGAGCTCTAACCAAAGGGATGGCTCATCAGGTCAGAGTGCATACTTACAAAAATCCTCCCATTAGAATCTCATCTACTCTTAAGTCAGATCTCGTTTATTACAAAAAAATTCAACACCCTGTATCTCAATAACGACAAAACTTATCACACGTTTATAGGAACTTTTAGTTGTAAAATTGAATGAATAATCAAAGTAATATTTCGGACTACTTAGGAATAATAATGAGTAATAATGTTTATTAAATGAACAGTCTTAACAAATAAATTTTAAGGTATTCTCTTTAAATTAATTCCCTTCAACTAGACTATCACTGTTTTTAGAAATTCGCTATTTGTAATAATAAAATAAGTCACTATTGAGAACTTTGTATGACAAGGTCACTTTAAAATATAACCAATAAACTTTTCTGAATCGGACTATTTATCTCGAGTTTAAGTTAAACTGAGATTTACTTTTAATCATAACAGGTGACGTGCAGCACGTGACCACTTTTTGGCATCGGTAGAATGTGACGTCACTGCTCGAGATGGGTGGTACAACAAATAACATATCTTCTATAAGGTTATGTGTGTTTGGTTAATGATTTTAGTTTTCTAAGCTTTTTTTGGGTTTTCTTTAATTTAGAGTGAGCTTTTTGATAATCATTTAGGTTTGAGGAACAATATTGAGGTGTTATTAATGATTTTTAAATACTAAATATTAATATTCAAGTGTTAAAAAGTATGGTTAGGTTACCTGTAGTCGAGGCAACTTTTTGACAGATAGATAAAATCTCAAGTTGTAACGTCACGTTTACGTCACTCTTTCTACCGTTGTCGAGCTGAAATGTCACGTGTACGTTACCCATTGCCACTTGAATGCAGCTACACAAGCATAAATAAATATGTTTACCGATGGTATTAAAATTGTAGGGGCAGTTTTGTTTTCGTAAATTTTATATTATTTCCAAATTTACATTCAAGCTTCCAGCTTCTTCTTTTCCCTCTTTTAAAAAATTGGTTTTGGGTGCTTAATGTATTTGAAATCCTTGGCTGGAATGTGCTAAAATACTAAATGGAATCACAATGCAATTTTCACTTAATGTTTGTTGTCCATGTCAACAAAATTGCGTCTGACCTGGTTTTAATTTTTTTTTACATTTAGGATAATAAAAGGATAATAAGTGATTTTCATAAATTTATTTTTTAACTGAAATAGTTAGAGGGTGCAAAGGTAATAGACTAATAACTTTTAGATTTTAGAACTAATTGATAAATTAAATGTATCTTTTAAAAATATTTAAAATGGACTTTTGTTCAATATATTTTTTTATAGCATAATGGATGCATGATTTTATTCTCAAACAGAAAATTACTTTTTTTACATTAAAAGAACGCTGATAAACACTGACTTTGCGACACGACAATTTTTAGCTGTCTCTAATATAGATAGAATTTTTCTATATATCCCATCATGCACCATTATAGAAATGGTCAATGATTATATATATTTGGGGCAAACCATAAAAATAAACAAGGAAAACCAAACAGCGTAGGTAAAAAGAAGGGTCAGATTAGCCTGGGCAGGATTTGGAAAATTAAAATGGATCCTAAAAAATAAGAAAATACCTAAAAACCAGAGTATCTGACCAGTGCATCCTTCCAATTCTTACATACGCCTGCCAAACATGAACCATGACAAAAGCAAACATTGATAAAATAAAGAAAACCCAAAGAGCCATGGAGCGATCAATGTTGGGAATTAAAATTAGAAGATAAAAACCAAATAACTGGATAAGAAACAAAACAAAAGTCAAGATGCAGGTCAACATATAACCAGGCTAAAATGGGACTTTGCAGGTCATAACATCAGACAAAAGGATAATAGGTGGAATACCACGATACAACAATGGAGACCATGGACTGGAAAGAGAGTAAGAGGACGACCCCAGATGAGATGGGGAGACGACATAGAAAAAATTGGAAACAAAAAGCACAAAATAGAAACGATTGGAAAAAAACTAGGGGAAGCCTAGGTCTGAAGTTGGACGAATTGAAAGGCGAAAGAAGAAGATCCTATCATGCAAATTCCTAATTTACAATACATCACATCTTTTATATTATGCCATGCATAACCGAAAAACCCCCAGGCTTTGACCTGCCACGCAGGATTTGGTCGACCATCAACAGAGTATGAACGAATCATGGCAGATGTGCGGACTTCCTCCACAGATGGGGCAAGATTCCCTCACCGGAATGCGACTGTGGGGCCGCCCGCCAGACTATTTCGCATATCACACAGGAATGCCTGACTAGAGCATACCTTGGCAACCCTGGAAATTTCCTGATGGCAACGGACGCCGTAATTAACTATTTAACTTCGTTAAGTGTTTGTTTATGATTACATGTCACTATCGTCCAGATGTTACATATTCTGTGTTGTAATTGATCATATACACTATGTAACTATGTTTAGACTATTTGTGAAATCACTTTGTTTATATTGTGTTCTGAAATCCATATGATAAATAATACATTTGAAGAAACTTAGGTAAGGCTACTTATGGGCTGAATACTAGTTATTTTTAGAACATTTTTTTAAGTTCACACTGACAGTGACATGAATGACGACATTAAAGTTTCTTAGCGGTTTTTGTTGGAATTAAATTTAAAATGAGTGACAACGCTATTAGAAATTTTTTTTCTGTCGCCGAAAAAACATTATAAAATATCCCGTTTGAAAGTTATCTAGTCCTCTAAACTTGTACAGACCTGTTGATGTTTTCCATTTAAAACCGAAAACAAACAACTCTGCGATTACTTTGATAAAATGCCATCCGAAATTGTTGCTGTCTGCGCTACAAATCAGCTGACTCACGAGCCATAAAAAATATAGTCGGCCGATAATGTTACCACCGATTGTATCCAAGTCTGTACAAGGCTTTACAGAAAAAAAACGTACGGATAATAGTAAAAATCTAGTGCCATATTTGGATAATAAACACTTCGTTTTGTCAATGTCACAAAAAATAAATCAGTTTTAGTTTACGTAGGTAATTAATAATAATTAATCTCGTTAATGCAACTCCAATAATTTGAACATACATATACATTTTGTTGTTATCTGGTGTTATTTATATTTGCAGTGATGTTCATCAAGTTTAGACACCTAAAAAATACTTAGTGCGTTTCCAAAACGCTAACAAAACAATTACCAGTTTCGTTTGGAAATAAAAACGCCAAAACTGCCAAATGAAATTAACCTACCCTTACAATCCAATAAAATCCAGGGACAAGTTTAATCTAAAATGAATTAATATTAGAATATTATAACACTAACTCAATTGCGAATTCTGGTTATATTATTTATGTTTTTCATGCACAACACAAATGTATAAAATATCTTGGAAATTTAAAGAATCTATGTAAATTGCTTCCCCAAATTTAAATTTAACCTTTCTTCAGTGTCATCATTCTTTGATTTTTTTTCGCCTTCTTTTTAATTCTTATTTCATTTAATGAAAATGAGATCAATGTTTTTATTAACATGAATTCAAATATATCTATGCCAAAATAATGTTTATATCTTATCTTTTGTAGTCGTAAAAAATTAATTACTATTGAAAGGCACCCCACGTGGCTACATTAGATGGAGTGGGATTAGAACGTCGACGATTGCTAAAGAACTCGTCACGGGACGCCCAGCAGATGTGAAACAGTGAATATTCAAATTTTTAATAAATAAAAACCAATAAAAAATATGTAGTAAAGTATTAAAAGAGCAGAGCTTTGTCAATAAAATCAAAATATTATTCTTATTACACTAATTTCAGGAGTAGTAGCGGACCAGACGACTGGTACAAGGCCGTTATCGTGCCGCTATACAGGGGAAAAGGTTTGCAGCAGGACTGTAAGAACTACAGAAGTTATTAGTTTACTCAGCATAGTCGGCAAACTGTATGCGAAGGTATTGATTAAAAGAGTGACGAATAAAACTGAGAAGATGATATGAAGGAGATGTATGGATCAAGTCTTTTCATTACGAGGTATAGTCGAAAAATTCGTGGCTAGAAGTCAGAAGGTCTACTGCGCTTTTATAGACTTGGAAAACGCCTATGACAGAGTCGTGAGGAATGAATGGACAAGTTGGTAGAGGTCGACCTCGGCGAACATATCTCGATCAGATCGACATTGTTTTGAAGAAAGGCCAGGTCAAGGGTACCAACAACCAACGAGCATGTATGAGAGCACTGATGAAAGTAGTGGAAGCAAAAAATATGTGTAAGAACCGTAGCGGAAGTGTTCTCTGCCTACCCCTAAGGGAAAAAGGCGTGACTATATGTATGTATGTAAATAAAGTAAATATTTAATAGACTATTTTACATGCAGCTACAAAATATTGATCGATTTTTTTTAGAAAAAAACGCCTATAAGACTTCGACGATAGCAATTATTATTTGCCTTGTAACTACTCAGACTAGAAAGATCTTTGGACGAAAATAATTATTTTTTACCAGATTTAAATGAAATAACTCCTATATTCTGCTCCTACCTGTGAAAGCCGCATTAAAATCGGTTCAGTAATTTCAGAGATGTGTCCGGACAAACAGACAGACAAAAAATTAAAAAAATGCGCGTTTATGTTTATAATTTACTTTGAAATCACATGGAGAGACTGCAATTTTATTTATATATCTAGGCAGACCGAATGGTAAGAACTACTCTGTAAAAACGTAATTGCTAATGTAATTTAATTTATGTAAAACGAGAAGTACGTGATACACACAAGTAAGTTTTGAGGGTGCGCAGTCAACTTTTAAAAAAGTTATCTTTGAACTTGATTTTTGGTGACAAAAAACACCTGATAATAAAGATGTTAAAGCGTACAGAATTCTTGAATAGAATAACAGTACCGTGAGGAAGAAAGAGATATTATTTACACTGATGAAGTATATTTGCAATTCTTATTCTACGACATATAAACGCATAAACTCAACTCCACGTGGGGTGGGGACGTTGCAAGTTTGCCTTTCACTAGTAATCTATCTTTAAGAACAGTTAGTTAGTTTATTAATACAATGGAAGAAGTATTTAATAGAATAAATCACTATAAACAATATCAAACAATGTTTTTCAAAAGAAAATATATTTCTTCCTCTGTATTTATCTACGACAAATTTAGTTTCTTAGCATGAAATCACATTATTATTAAACATACCTAATAGTTATTGCTATTATTATTACTTAATTGATTTAAATTAACAGGAAATGTAAACAAACTCTTTTACATCCCGAAAGTTCGCGCGTAAATCGCATGCACTACGCCAGACTCTCGAGATACTAGAGACTTGTTGATTGCGCCCAGTTTACGCGCAAACATCAAAGCGAGTACACATATTAATTATAAAAATACAAGCTAATCATTTTTTGCTTTTAATACCATATATCTGTCACAAATCTGATAACTTGTAGCACAGTTTGAATCATTTATAAATAAGAATGATTTCTAGACTCAAATGTTTAATACTAATTATCCACCTAAATTTTATTTTTAATTAACTATTATTCCCAAGGATGTCAAATTTCTTTCACAATTTGCAATTTTTAAAAATCAAGATCGGTATGCAAAATAAGACAGTTAAAAAATTGAATAAACAATTCATGTGCATTATGTCTAAAACATGAAACAACATAGTTTGAAATGATAAAAGGATTAGAAAATTTATTTGAAACATTTTTTCCTATTCTTCTAAAAAATATGAAGCAAAAGTGATTTAATTTAACCATTTTGTTAATCAATGATAAGATTTTCTAAACTTTAAAACATTAAAAACTTTTACTTCACACAAGTGTAACAAATTTTAAAAAAAAATACTCCACTGGAGTGATACAATATTTTCTAAACCTTATTACCTTAATTTAGCCAATAAGAGGCACAAACAAGTAAAATAAATAACCTTACATTACCTTATATGTCAAACATAAAAATTAACATTCTCCTCTAAATTCCTCATTTGGTTGGAAAAGTCCATTGGATAGTAAATTAAAATTACTTAAGAATCCAAAAAATGTTGAAGTTTTATTTCATTTAAGTCTCACCCCAAAATCTAGGAGGACGACGGTATATTTGTAGATGTATTCATGTCTGGTGGTCTAAAAAGGTTCCACTCAGCTTCATGAAGATTCACACACAGAGGCCCATTGAGCCATTTTTGGAGCCTCTGTAAATTAACAATGCCGTTTGAGTATTGTCTTTCAAAAACCGTAATAAGAAAAACCAAAAATCGAGTGCACGAGTTTTTCAAACAATATTCTCAAGACAAAACAATCTTACCATATTTATAATTAAAAATATATTTTATATAATATTTATTAATAAATAAACAACAGTAAATGTAATAAATAAATGCCTAATAAAATTTTGTTATAAATAAAAAAAAAATAAATAAAAGGATACTTTCACATTAAATAAAAAAAACCAATACTACTCCACAGATTTACTATCAAAAATATTTTTTCCTCTCTACGAGGGTTGTCTGAAAAGTTTCCGACATAACAAATATGCAAGACATTTTTTCGTTACATTTATTTTTATTTTTTCTACACACTTCATCCAGCGACGCTCCCATCTATTTAACACATCCAAATAGTACTCGGCGTCTTTCTCTGTAAAATAATTGTTTACGAGGATTACGGCCTCCTCATTTGACGAAAATCAATTTTTAGATTAGGGAACAAAAAGAAGTCGCTTCAGGCTAGATCTGGTGACTTTCAGTCGTTTACGTCCCTTGTACAAGGAGCACCTTCGCCTCATGAATATTCCTACTCTGGCTCACAGACAAATGAGGAGTGTCCTCATCACAACATACAATGCCTTACGTAGCAGCTCCTCTTCCACTAGACATTTCTTTTAACTGGCTGACGACAATCGCTCTCGTGGACACCCGCTGAAACTAAGAAGGGACATTTTCAGGAGCACTCCCAGACAGTATTTTCTACCTAATCGCATTTATCATGAGTGGAATTCATTACCCAACGATATTGTGATATCGAACCACATCATCTCTTCAAAGCATGTCTGGACAGATTCTATGAACAATAAGTCGTATATATATATATATATATATATATATATATATATATATATATATATATATATATATATATCTGTAGTTTACTTCTCTCATTTTATCTCTACTACTTTATATTTTATTCATTTATTTTCTTTTATTACTAATATTACCTGTACTTGCTAGTGTTTTTCTTAAGAGCCATAAAGATTTTTCTTGGCTCTTGTCAATTTGTAAATAATATTCAAAGCTGCTACTATCTCTCTCAATTTAATTCGACGGTCATTTAGCACCATTTAGTGAACTTTAGCGATGTATCATCAATGATCCACCTCATCTTTGATTTACGTAGGGTATTGCCTTTCAAAAACAAATATTTAATGACAGCTCGTAACCTAGTTTTTTCCATTTTCACAAAAACACTTACAACGACTCACCCAAACGATTGTCAAACAACAACTGCGCATCCAAAATGGCTAAAATGTTGATGAGTACCTGTCAAAAGTAGCACAACCACATTCCCTACCTTTTATTGACGAGTGCTGCCATCTTTACGTTAAGTTCAGAAACTTTTTAGACCACCCTCATATGTGGTTTTGAGTATTTTTTACAAGTAATATTTTAAATGACCTATTTTTTGTATCATTTTTGAATTTTAAATAAAAATGTAATACTTTAAATTAACAAAATAAATTGAAGGTTTAAAGTACATAACTGATTAACATGAAAAATGTCAAAAAAGCAGCTGGAGAAAACTGATATACTTTTGTTGCATCTAAGTTCATAAAAATACATTTAGATTGAAATAAATAAACACAATGAATATACGAACAAGAAAAGAGTTATTAAACAGAATTACTATATAATGTAATATGAAAGCACCATTTTATCCTTTTTTTGTTAGCATAAATCATTTGTATGCAGACATTGTGTCAGTGAGACAAAATATTGAAACTCAAAACTCTTGACTGGTAGATATAACCTAAAATTCAAATTACAGTGGTGAATAGCCCTTAATGCTTGTAGGTAATCTTTACATTAGCTTCAACAGCTTGCCGATTTTAACTCTTCATTCAATATCCTTTTGAGAAAAAATATTTACCTTAACATTTTGCTGGTTTTACAAAATATAAAAAATACCAAAATGAAATATTCCTCTCATATCTAAAAAGATGTCATTCTCAAACAAAATCTTTTCCTAGATTTCATAGAAAACCATAGGTTAACTGTATTTTAGAAAACAGCCGAGTTCAAGTTGACTGAAATAAACTTAGAGCAACTTTCATACAGGCTATTTGGTAAATGTTATTTTCTATTATCACTGTTATTGTTTTAACAATAATAACTTAATATTTAAAATGAAACCATATGTAATCATTACACCCAGTAAAATGTTCTCACATTATTAAGTTTTTGTAATCCTAACATAATTTTTTTTTAATATAACAAAAATAAAAGTAAATTTAACAGTAAATCTGAGCATAAATATTTAATATAGTCTGACACATACGGGACCAGGACATGAAACTGTCGGATTACTGGATTTTCAATAAAAATAAAGTTTTCTTTATATTTAAACATTTAAATGACTTACAAAACAAAAATACTATGAACTGCTTAGATCATATGTTAAAAAAAACAATACTTAATGCATATTTATAGCAACAAATACATTAATTGAAAAAAGAAAACAATTTAATTTTTAATATGTATAGTTTTTACATTCATTTTTATCAGCTTCTGTGATATGAATTTGTGAATTGTTGTGTCGGACTACTGGGCGTGTCAGACTGGGGAAGTGTCAGATTATGGAGACTACTGTATATTTAATAAAAACTTATTCAATGGAGTATCCCTTATTTCCTAAGTTGTTTTTTTAAATGCACCCTAAATTTTCAGTTTATGCCTAAAAATAAATATTAGACCCAAAAAAGCCCTTAATATTCATATTAACCCGTGCCTTAATCATAATACATTTCCCACTTAAATAACATGTGATTTTTGCTTTTTTTTGCATTCAATTTTTTTTCTCTGAAACAAATATAGTTACAACCAAAATCAAGGCATATTTTTGTAAGAAATAAAGCACATATCTTATGTTTTATCGATAAATTCTGCCCTTCAAAAATTATTCAGGGATAAAGTAGTGTTCATCGCCAAATTCATGTTTTTTTTTAAATGTTATTTAAATGGGAAATATATTGATGTAGGCACCGATTAATATGAATATCAAGCAAGCACTTAGTTGGGTCTTACATTTATTTTTAGGGTGTAAACTGAAAATTTAGGGGGCGTTTGAAAAAAAACCAACTTGAGAAATAACACCCTACTATTTAAAACAGGTTCAATAAAACATTTTAATTTATAGTATAATTGCAGATCTATTAGTTCCTGGAACTTATGAAAAATTATGTACAAAAAATATTTTTGGTGTACTCTGAAGCAATGTTTATGCAATTTAAAATTGGAAATTTGAACAACTATTTTCTTTTATTTGCACAAGGAATAATCAGCTCTGATAATGATCGACTACCTAGTTTAAAAATCAGACACGAACTGCTATTTAAAGGAATGATGATATACATTTACCAAATAGAGAGTACACAGTCTTACAGCTCTGGACATTGTAAAATTAAATATTAATGGACAGTGAAATTTTGATTAACTAATTATAATTAAAACAAATGTCAGTAATGAATGATCTAATTAAAAAGAAAAAATAGACTTACTTGTTAGAGTTGACTTGTCGGATATGGCTAAAGACATTAATCACATCTCTAACCCTCCTTGGTGCTTCCTCAATTTTGGAAGCTAAACAAACACAAGCCATTGCAGTATGTTCAACTGGATGTCTCACAAGACTCTTTGAATAGTAAAATCTTTGTAGGAGAACTTGTCCAGTAGCCATTGCTACCTAAAAACATCGGCCAAAATAATTGGTAAAAGATTTTTCTCCGTTTTTGTTTTAAAATAATCTACTAACGCTAGGCCCTAACGGATTTAATTTAAATTAAAATGGTTCATAATGTTGAGTAAAAATACTAAACATTTTTTTAAATTTTAGTCATGATCAAACATAAAATGATAATGGATCAAAACAGATATGATGCGGGTAACATTAAAAATGACCTGGGGTGAAAAAAATACTACATACTTAAGTAAAATTTGTATTATTTAACTAAATATACCTGTGGTAATTTAAGAAGAATTCCTGCTGTCTGAATTAATTCACATCCGTAAATGCGTAAATCTGTTTCTGTTTCATTTCCAAGCCCGTCTAATTGAGATGGTGTAGGAGAAAGTTTTTCTTCGGGAAGTAATTGATTTTTCAATGTAATTACAACATTGCCATAGGGTTTGGGTGTACTTTTAACACTATTAGTTATAGTATCACTTTTAGTAGATCCCATTTTAGAAGTTTATTTGAAACGAACATCAAACGTTTAGTGTTTCTACTCACAACACTTAAAACACAAAATGACGACTATCAAAAATAATGGCGACGACATCTCATCGGATATGATGTTATTACAGTGTCGCCACCAACAGTAATGAAAAAACTAGAGAAGTGTGGTAAAAAAAGGAAGCGATAAATTAAAAACTAAATAAAAATTTGATTGTAAATAGGTTTTGTAGGTTCAAGATATTAAAAGTTTTTTCTTATAAAAGAATATTAACTAGCTACCAAAATATTATTTTAAACTACCACAGGGTTTAGTAACAGGCCAATTTTAAAAACGAAGATTGGCAATATAACCTGTCCAAAAGCAGATATGACAAATTCAGATCTTATTTTAATTGAATGTTGAGTACTATTTATAATTTCAATGTGGAAACTTCTATTAATAAACCCAACTTTTATTTGAAATGAATAGAGCGATCCATGCTTCCAGAAAATTTAGTCGCGAGTTTTATTTGGTTCAAGAAAGATTTCATAGACGTTTGTATAGAAATTTTTTTGAACGTATTGGAATATCTTAAAGACACAGTGGAGCATTTAATTTTAGCCAGTTTATTTTATATATTAACATGTATCTTTTTATATATATGTATAAAAGTTTGGGGTATCCTAAGTTTCGACAGAGAACCAAGAAATGCAAAAAGAATACTGTTTATAACTGCCCATCCTGACGATGAATGTATGTTTTTTGGCCCGACAATTCTCAATTTTACTAGAAAGAAAGACTGCCTGGTTTACATATTATGCTTATCTACAGGTTGGTATTTTATATCAATAAAAATTTTAAAACTTTGTTGAATAATGTAGCCAAAATTAACTTGTGAAATAGTAAGTCTCTTCATTATTTCACTAGGTAATTTTAAAAATTGTGTTTAAAACTGGAAGAAACTATAAACAATTAAATAAATTTAATTCCATTAACTTCCAAAGTATTATTTTAAAGGAAAAAATTATGGAATGAATTTAATAAGAAAAGACGAATTATATAAAGCTTGTAATGAGTTAAGAATTCCTTCTGGACATATATTTATTCATAATCATACTCTTCTTCCTGATGCTATGGATGTAAGGTGGCCAACAGATGTGATATCTGAAATTGTCTTAAATTATGTAGAAACTTTCAACATAACAACACTTGTAACATTTGATCGTTATGGAGTATCTCTACATAATAATCACTGCAGCATCTACTATGCTGTTGCAAATCTAATTTTAGATCACAAAATACCAAGAGGTGAGCAATATAAATTTTGAATTATTTAAAAATAATAAAAAATATGTTATTTTTAGGTTGTGGTGTTTATGTACTCGACTCCACAAATGTTATTAGAAAATATTGGCTTTTGATGGATATTCCTATATCTTACATATTTTCTAGGTTTAGGTAAGGGTTTTATAGCTTAATAAAAATGAAGTTTAATTAATATGTTGTGAATTTTAGGTTTATGAGTAATTTATCTGAAAGATTGATTATACATAAAGCAATGAGAAAGCATTCTTCCCAGTTAAAGTGGTTTAGATGTTTGTACATGCACTTTAGCAGATACATGTTCATTAATACCCTACAACAAATGAATTTGGTTGACATAGAGCTAGATTTAGAAATAGAAGATTAATAGACTTGCAATCAAATAGTTTAAAAATAAACAGCAATAATGTGAAGAATATTTTCCTAAAAAACACTTGTGTTGATAGCAAAAACTGAAATTTATTGACCAATTTATACATTTACATTCACGGAATAAACTAAAAAACTACAGATTATAGAGCTATAAGCTATTACTTTAAACATACTTGGTCGGTATTATCAAATTAATTATACTAGTTAATCTTTTAAACACTCAAACATGTCTGGAGACATTAAATCTGACAAAATTTAACTCCTGTAATCTTCGTGTTTGTTTTTTAACTACACTTTATTTTTAAATGTTAACGTGGTGATAGTGAACAATATAGTAAAGATAGCCATTTATATCTTTTGAGTTAGTTTTAAATAAAAAAAAAATGTGTTCAGGGCCGTTTTTATATTAATCATAACTTTTTTAGAGTGTGTGTAAAATGGACTAAAAACAAATTTCTGCTTATTATGGCGCATCCATATATATAAATATTTACGGCGTGCGTTGTATTTTGAATTACAGAAAAAATATTTGCAGTGCAAATTTCATTTTGCAGGTGGATTTTTTCACTCAAATGTTTTAGTCGTGCCTTGTATGTTGTAACTGGCTGACAGTGATAAGAATGGTTATCTATTTTTAAAATACAGGTGATAATGGAATGGAACAAGCGTTGGCACTAAAACAAGAATATGAAAAACCCAATTGTAATGGAATTCCAAAGACAAATTTCATTTTAATAAAATTAAGAAAAATGATGCGTGGGAGGAAATATTTTCTTTATTAATGTAATTGAGTCATCCAGTAATGCCTGCTTTCCTTCATTTTTGGTTGTTTTGTTGAAACTGACCATGACTTTCCTTGAAACAAAAATTAGCACATAAAACTGACGCAACAAAGTTAACATTTGTACTGATGTTCGCCACAAATCTCTTTAAAGTTTGACCAAAAACCGACCGGCGATGGATAGCGTGCATTATATGCCTGGAGCATAGGGCAGCACTGGAGTTTCATTAATACTGTAGAAGTGTCTCAGATGATAGTAGAGCACAAGTAATGCCGCATTGTGTATATGGATATAGGCCGAAACTGCATACACCGTGCATGCTGAAAGCAAGTGCATTAGCGTTTCTGGCGCCCTAAGGCAGGCACTGCATCTTACATCAGTGGCCTCTATACCAATGAATCGGCTTTGGTAATGTAAGGTATTAAAAACTCATTACTGGCATGCCATGATGAACCCGTCTGTTTCCGATTTAAGCCTGCCAGACCTTAGGAATGCAAAGGTCAGTTCTTTAAATAAGCCCCTGTCTTTGATGTTGTTGAAGAAGAATGTAGAGGCTTATCCATGTGGAGCTGCAGAGTTTTATCAACTTCTGCAGCTTTGATGCGGGCTTTCCTCCGAGTGGGGTCGAGCTCAGTGACTGAGTCAAGCGCTCTCTGCTTGGAATCGAAAATCAAAGAGAGTTCATCAGCTGCTCGGAGTGCTGACCTGAAGAAAAATGCTCCTACTCCTGCAACTTCATGGCTTTTGACCATTTGCAGGAGTGGGTCCAAACTTCTGATGACTTTGCAGGCGTTATCCAGAACCATTCTGTTATTGAGATATTACATTATATGCCACGAAAATATTTGGACACATTTGCATGCTTAAGTTTCAGCACACGCGTGCAAATTTGTGTTATACCACGCATAACGTGAATATTTATAGATATGGACGCGCCTTAATGAAAGTAAAGAACCTGTTGCTTTAGATTATGTTTATCTGTTAATATCAATGTAACTTTGGTTCTTCATCTTTTAACTAATGATATTGATCATCCAGTGTTCAGTGAGAGATTTCAGGATAATTAGTTAAGGAATAGCTGCAAAGGACTTAGGCTTAATTTTTTGTACTTTACTCTGTATAGAGTTTTTTATACTGTAAATTGTACAAATTGCCTTCTTCCCTCATTTTATTAAACTGTTAAATTTAAAAATGCCAGCATCTTAAAGAAGCATCAAACACATTAAGATATTATTTTATGTGTTGTTAAGTTTGTAAATATTTTTAAATTAAATTTATTGCATCAACATTATTGTATAGAAAAAAAGTATGTAATAAAATTTTAAAAATTAAATGAAGCCAGTACCTTTTCTAATACCATATCGAATAAAAATCATGTTTTGATAGTTATTTGTTTAATTTATATCTCCAAGGTAATGTTTACAGTGGTTCCAAAATTTAAATAAAATATGCGTCAAATTTATGCTTTATTGATATAATTTACATTTTGAATAGTCTTCTTTTTCTTTTTTCCATCTGCGAGACCTTCAAATAAAAAAAATATCTTAGTCTTACGAACAGAGGATTGTCAGAAGAGAAGAGAAATGTAGCATTTGAGAATATTTTGAACGCACACAGTTCAGAAACGATGCATCTTCAAATTTCATATCGACGTTAATATGATTCATAATAAGTTAGTTAGTTAGTTATCAAGTACTAAAACTGATATGTTTGGATTAAAAAAAAATTAAGGGTGGTATTTCTCTCGTTATATATTCATGTAATGACCTTAAAATCCACATAAAGACCGGCTGTAATCAATTTTGATTGCTGATTCTTGCATTACATTAAGTAAGTGTTCCTTATAGAATCAATTTATTGAAAAAATTTATAAGTTTCTGATTTATTCCTTTGTATTTACCCAACTAGCTATCTGGATGCCAAATTTGAACTTTTTAAGTCATCTGGAACTGGGTTAGAATTTTGATCTATAAGTCAGTCAGTGATAAAAATGACGATTTTTGGACGTTAATATCTAAATAACTGTTTCGAGGTGTGTTTGTGAAATTTGGAGCACATATGTATCTCGCAAGTTCAATATATGAGCCAAATTTGACATGTTTATGTGAAATAGTGTTTGAGTTATGAGGGGGTCAAAAATGGCTCCAAATGGCTCTTGTAATATTACACACGGTACCGCTCGCCATTCTGTTAGCTTGACACGCTACCGCCTGCATAGATTTGTGACTAACAATTTTAAACCATACACGTAATACTCCTATATAGCCAGTCGGGATAGGTAAAAACGTTTCAACATTACATGCCGACTGTATTTATTCTTTCCACCGAGGCAAATCTTCCGTGCTGCGCATGTTTTGTCAATTCACGCATGCGCAAAACAGAGTTAGTCGCTCGAAAGAAGGGAAGCATGAGACACTATCTGTCTCAGGTACAAGTAATTATTTAGATTAGAAAAATTGTAAGAATTTATTCGACCACTGTTGGTTCGATACTAAAATGATGACGCTTCGTTCCTCTGTCATGATGTGTTGGTGTCCGAGAAGGACATAGTCGTACCTTAATGAAGCACGGACAGGTTACTACAGCCAAAGTATTTTGGGTCGGACGGAATACTGATGGTCTCCACGCCAGCAGGCGGTTTAACCCTCACCCGCCGCATTAGATGTTTCACATCAATAATTAAAAAATCGGTTTATTTTACATCAAAGTTTAGGGTTTCAATTCAAATAGACAGATATTCTTAATGTTTTATTTTGTGTAAATAAACGTACAAAAAAATACAAAACAAAAAGAACTAAATCGCAGTCAAACTAATATAGAAGCGATTGGAAATGTAATTGCAAAAATATGTTTCCTCTAAGGAAAAATAAAAATTCAGATCATCGTTTGCAAACAAATAATACACACTAAAAACACTGAACGTATATAATATTCATATTGTGGTTAAGTCACTCCAATTTTACAATTTAAAATTAATAAAATGGAAAAATGACTGTGATTCACAAAATTGTAAAGGCACAAGGATAACATATTTTTACAAATTTAATTTAAAAAGAACTGTTTCATTCATCCATGAAGCAAGGAGTACACTTAATTAAAAAGCAAGTGTATTTTATTGCAGCACAGAAGTACGGACCATTTTAAAATCTTACATATTTAAATAAGCTTTCTTTGATGTCGAGTAACAAATTATTTATAGGATGACTCTAATTTTACAAATATTCTCTTAATTGGTCAATAATCAATTATATTTTTAAATGCCTAACTATTGCTTTTAATACAGCAAAATCAAACCTCGACTCGTTTATGTTTTATTACAGAAAACACAAATTAAATGGATTCAATTTATGAAATATTTCAAGTTAATTTTGATTTATAATTATTTTATTATATTTTAGTCGCTTTTCGGCACATAATTAATAATTTCCTTTAAAAATAAATAGCGTACTAATTATTAATTCCCGATACCCACTCGATTGCCGATTTTTATGATTGCATACCTACAACAGAAATCACATTTTCTGTCTTATTAATTTTAAAATTTAAATTAAATTAACTTTATATAGCTGCTAATCGAAATGGATTTTTAATGAAACAGTGCCTTCAATATCATAATTAACAAAAATTACCAATCAAATATGAAATTTTCTAATTTAATAATTTCGGTTGATTGAATTTATTAATTTATTTCATCATTTAACCTGAACACTTGAGTTAACACAAGAGGAATTTATGTGTATAAGAAAATTGAGGAATTGAATTCCGTAATGCATATTCAAGTTTTCGATTGACGAATAACCTTGCTTGACGATTACAAAAAAGTACGCGCAAATATTTTTAGCGGGCATAATGTATAGGTTATGGGAATAAATGATTTGTTTGTAATTATTATTAATTTATATTTAAAATAGCTCTTTTTCACCCATAATAAATGTTTCTAATGCTATTCTCCGAAATCGTTCCACAACCCTTTTTTACCAAGAGGGTGGTTCGAAAAGTTTTCGACCTTAACATGAATATGGCAGCACTCGTCAATAAAAGCTAGAGAATGTGGTTGCGCATCTTTTGACAGGTACTCACCAAAATGTTGGACGTGTAGCTCAAACAATCGTTTGAGTGAGTCAATATAAGTGTTTTTGTGAAAATGGAAAAAATCGAGTAACGAGCTGTCATTAAATATTTGTTTTTGATAGATAACACGCCTAGAGAGATAGTAGAGGCTATGAATATGTCCAAAGAACGTGTTTGTCACATATTAAATCGCGTTTGCTCACGTTAGACCAAAAAGGTGTTCGAATGAACATTTCCAACGCTCTGTTGGCGTAGTTTTGGCGCCGATTAATTACTGGAGATAAAACTTGAACACACCATTATAAGCCACAAACAAAAATACAATCAAAACAGTGGACTGCGAAGTGGAAATCGACTCCAAAAGAAGCAAAAACTGTTTTTTCGTCTGGGAAAGTGTTGGCTACGGTTTTTTGAGATGCTATGCATTATTACTTGAACAGCTGAAGACAGAAATTGCGGAAAAACGACCACAAGGTCACCAAGACGATGCGCCGTCTCGCACCTCAGCGGTTTCTATGGCGAAATTCACGAATTACGGTTTTAACCACCCTCCGTAGGTACTCACCAGATCTAACTCCACTTCGTTTTGTTCCCTAATTTAAAAATTGCGCTCCGAGGATAGAGATTACCGTCAAATGAAGAGGCCATCACCTTCGTAAAAAATTATTTTGCAGGGAAAGATGCCTAGTACAATTTGGACGGGTTAAAGAAATGAAAGCATCGCTCGTAGAAGTGTGTGTAGACTTACAAGGAGACTATGTAGAAAGAAAAAATAAATTTATTAAAAAAAATATCTTGTATCATTGTTAGGTAACTTTTCAGGCCACCCTCGTAAGTAACAATTATTTCACACAATTAATATATTTTTTTCAACTCCACCAGGTTTCACTCAATATCTCGTTTACATAAATCAATAGTTTTTGAATTGTTAAATTAACCTAGAATTTGTGAAATTTAGTACCAATAATTTTTTTTTATCTACTTTTAATTCCAATACATTTTCTGATCGAGAAATATTCGGTAACCATTACAAAATATTTAAATTCTATAAATACAGTCAACAATTAGAGCTAATCACTTACATGGAATAAAAACTCCATTACATTTTTCCAAAACTTCACGTAATATTGTATCATTACAATATTAAATTGCGAACCATATAAACTTCAAATTAATTTATGGAATGCATTTTGAGGAGTTTCAAATAGAAAGAACTGTCGCATTTAAAAAAAAAGCGCAATATTTTATTGAGTTTATGTAAAAATAAAACTTCTGAATGCATAATATACACTGTTTGGTACTGTATTATGCGCTTTTAATAATAATAATTTGATATTTGTTCCCCGTACATCATTTTACAAAAGAATTCCATTAAAGACAGTAAATTTCGTTTTACCTAAACAAACTATCCGTATTTCCGTATAGGTAATCAGAATTATTTTTAGTTATAGCAAGATAATTTATAAAATGGAAATAGTTCTCATTAATTTTTTTATCATGCAACTAATATTATGTTTTTGATTAACGCATTTTATTTTTGTTAAAACAGTTTATCACAAATGTATATAATTTCACTTCACAATCACTTATAAAAAAACTAAAAGCATAAATATAAAAAAGGATTAATTTTCATTATCAGTACATATTTTTATCCATAAATGCTCTATAATTGTCATAAACTTTCTAGAAATTCTTAATCAAGCGCACCACGTGAATATCTTTTTGAAGCAGTGTTTGTGCTCAAAATTGTGTAACTTTAATGCATTTTTTAGGTCACAGGAAAGTTCATAAAAAATCCCCGATTATAATGCATTAACACAATTGAAAACCAAATTTAATGAACCACATCAACTATTATCAAATGATTTGTGTTCAATGCAAAGTTTACCGGTATAAAATAAATGTGAACTTAATAATATTGCATTTGCAATTTAATTTACAAATGTTACAGAATCAACAAAAGAAACATAAATATAATAAACTAATTAAAATTTATTTAGTAATGGGTTTTTGATGCGTAACATCTTTGCTCTCGCCTTCTTGCAATTTGTGGGAGTGATTTCGTGAAATGGGACGAAAGTGTGTAACGGTCGCGCGCACTATTCAGATTCAGTCAGATAGACGTCAACCAATTTTCCGAGAGGTCGGTACTGTCAGTCATCAGTGGTGCACTTAAGTTACAGTTTTGTGTATAAAGTTTGCTGTTATATGTGTAAACAATATAAATAAATATTTACTGTTGATAATAAGTCTCAATAAAGAGCAGATCATTGATAAAAAATTCAAGTAAGTAATAGTAAATAATTATTCGAATAAAATATTTCAGTATTTACCTTTTTTTAATTTTTAGGTTGATTCTGTCACTCCTAGTGTCAAATAAATAAAATACAATCATACATACATATAGTCACGCCTTTTGCTTACATTTATTTTCATACAATTTTCATTTAAAAGAATTGTTTGTTATGAAAAATCATTTCAAATAATACCTGACCCATTTTTTTCAGTACCAAATTTTAAAATTGCTTATTACTAAGGTGAGATGTCAAATGTTACACATCATATGCGACTACTGTGAGGCTCGCACGTTTTTTTTATTTAAAGCTAAATTAATTTATTTGCTAATTTATTTACTGTGCATTTTCAAAACACAGTTCAGTCTTTTACCAACTAAAACTTTCACGTTTGTAATTGTTTTAATCATTTGTTACACATTAATATGATTACAGTCCTTGGTCACTTAAATTATTAACGATGTGATAATTTTAAAACTAAGGAATGTTTAAATAATGATTAAGTATTTGTTTGTCATTAATAAATGAACACATGCCTTTTCTCTTTTCTAATAAAAACATTTAAAAAAAATCAAATTATGCATTAATTGCTATTAAATAAATAATTTATTCACAATTTTTTCATTGTACTATTGCAATGAATTTTCCTGTTACCACTTACTTAATTGCTTATCTTACTTTAAGTGTAAATTTATCTCAAATGTCAAAATTTAGACAAAATTATTGTGTTTTTAAACCCTGTATATAAAATTTAATGTTATGTTGACATACCACCATTATAAGCATAGTCAGCCTTATTATGCATTATAAGACAATTTTCCACAAAGTAAAATGAATCTGATCTTGTCTCAAATGGGTTTTCTATCATTTCATGAACTAAAAGAAAAGCGAGTAATTAATTTTGATTTTAAGTACCAAACTTTTCATGGGATTAAAATAAATAAAAATTAGCAGAAAGTGCAACTGCAAAAATATTAATGAAATAAATATTTAACAAGGTAATTTATTTTCCAATATATCCAGGCATTTTAACTTAATTTTATTGAGAACTTAAAAAGTCAAGATGTTAACAAAGCCTCTAACTGCTATTAAATTATTTACTCATCCCTTAAAAATTCCCTCAAGCTGGAACTAAGTACATATACATATTTACCTAATTCAGGAGCTAGTAAGGGAAACTCATAAATATGTTCACATGTATTCCTGGAATAAGGGATACAAAATCCAAATTCAAAATCAAATGTTTTTAAAAGTTTGTCTCTAAAAAAATGACGCTCTATCATCCGAAAGTTGTTAACAGGCTTACTCCCAACAGTAAACTCAACCCTAAAATAAATTTATGGTAGATCAAACTAATATACTAAATAATAGCATAGGTACTTATCTTAAATAAAAAAATCAAATATTTTTAATTTCATTTCATGTGCTCAATAAAAACTGGTAAACAATTAATTTTAAATAAATATACTTACGTAGCTCCAACAGTTGCTAATTTTAAAAACTGTGGAGTAAATTGGTATCTTACAAATCGACCCGCATTTGGATCAACTATATCTTCATTTTCGCTATTTTTATCTACACTATCTTCAACACTTTCTGGCAATGGTTTAGCAATTTCAAAAAGTACAGCTCCACTTTCTAAATCTCTCAATTTAAATCTAGTAAAGTCAATATCGTATATGTTTGCATCGGGATCGCATAAATATGTATCTGTAATTTTTGTTAATTTCAATGCATCTTCTGGAGTTATAACTTTAGATTCCAACTGTGGCAATGGTTTGTTCTTTATGGTATCCACCTTTTCTCTCAAAACACTCATATTTAAAAAGTTCACGTCTATTTACCAATTAAAAAATATAAAACGACGATAAGTCACTAACAATAAAAAGTCAATACAAAAACTACACATTAAACTGCTTTCGCATTATGGTTTAACTTTAATTTGTTTCACTCTAATTGGTTGATTTGTGCAAAGAAATCGCAAATGCCCAATCGCAGCAAAGATTGGCATGCAAATGTGTATTTAAAAATGCAATGAAGACCACAAAAAAGAAGATTCGACCTCTTTGTTTAAGGTACTTGTCAAAGGTTGTCAAATTCGAGTGATCAAACCGCTTGTTAATTCTTCTGTTCTGCTTTGTTTTGTTTTTGTAAGGCGGGTGGAAAAGTTGGAAATATAATAAAAACAGTTATTTTAAGGAATACATTTAACACTAATTTTAGAAATGGCTTTACGAACTTACGGCGATAAACCTATAAGTTTTCAACTTGAAGAAAATGGGGAATATTATTGTGTTGGATCAGAGGTAAAAAGTTTATAAGTTGCTAATTTAACTAGATTGTGCTATCATCTACTGGCAAATGTATCTTCATAAATATTTAATTTATTTATGGAAAAATTAATTTCTCTTAGAACCATACGAGAAAATAGAATAGTTGGTTTCACTTAACGTTTTACAGTGTATTAAGAAATTGAGTGATGATGTTAAGAAATAAAATAAAGAGTCAAGTACAACTCAGATTTTTTACTGCAACAACGTTTCATTTGTTTTTAAAAGCATTTTAATAATTTGTTTTAAAAGATTTGATTTACAAAGAAACTCCAATAAGATTACCAAATTTATTTTTTAAAAAAATCACTTAATTCCCATTGAAGATCCACAATTTGTTTTATATCTAGAAAAATAGTTTTTATTAGAATAAGTTCTCTATATTTATATTTTTTGTTAATTATTTACTTTAATTGTTTTTGTTAAATATCTACATTTAATCAGAATAATAAATATTAATTAAGTGTTTGGAAGTATTGGCTAGATACAACATTAAGTGTTTTTTTCAACTTTCATTGGATTTCCTAACTTTTACAGGAAAATGAAAATTTATGAATAAAAATTGCATATAGATATTTATATGCAAAATTAACACAAAAAATAAAGAAAACATTGTGAAAATATTTTTGATTTTTTTATTGAATAATATACATTCTGTAGGTTGGAAATTATCTTCGTCTCTTTCGAGGGTCTTTATACAAAAAATATCCTGGAATGTTCCGAAGATCTATTACCAATGAAGAAAGGAAAAGATTAATTGAACTAGGTCTAAGTCAACACGTTCTGGCAAGTAGTGTTTCACTTCTCCGTGCATCAGAAGTAGATGATATCATTGAAGGAAATGATGACAAGTATATTAGGTCAATCACACTGGGTAATATTATTCTTAAGTAATGTTTCTTCAGGTATAAAGCTGTATCTGTTCACACTTCAGAGCCACCAATGCCAAGAGAAAGTAAATCAAAGAAAAATTTACAGTGGGTACCATCCTTACCAAATTCCAGTCATTTGGATGCAGTACCACAAGCTACATCTATTAATAGAAACAGAGTTGCATCAAAAAAGGTACATTGTGTGTAAATCTTGAATGGACTGTTATTTGGAATTGCTTAGATGCAATAACAAATAACTATTTTTAGCAAATTCAATATAGATGTAGATAAAATTAAGAATCGTTTTATATTTAAAGCTTTTGTTGTTAAATATATTTTTTTTTGTTTAATTCACAGGTGATTTTTTGTGAAATAAGCCTAAAAAATATTTTACTAATTATTTATTCTACTATTTTCTTTATGTAGGTAAGGACATTTCCTTTATGTTATGATGATACAGATCCACAAATAAATGTGGAAAATGCTTGTCAACAAGAAGTTCTTGTACCCATCAGACTTGATATGGAAATAGAAGGGCAAAAATTAAGAGATACCTTTACTTGGAACAAAAACGGTAAATATTTATTTTCATCTGACAATTGGATGATTAATTTATTTTTATTAGCCTGATACTTAATCGAAAGAAATAAATATATTTTTAATGCATAAAAAATTATTTTACGAATTTTAGGTTATTTAATACAATAAAAAAATAACTCCCCTACCCTACATACCTATTTACCATTAATTCAGCAAAATTTAAATTAAAGTAGTTATGATTTAGGTTAGGTTTTTACTTCCACCCATAGATATAGAAGAATAGACTGCGGGTCTAGATGCGAGAGTTGGCTCCCATTGAGAAAGAGACAGTCACTCGAGAGGTTGTTTCACGCTCTGTGTAATGAGCGTAAGCCGCGCTCATTACGCCCGAGTCTCGAATCCGAACCCTCCACTCATCACGCCGCGTACCACTTGGGCGTAAGCTCCGCCTCACTTGGGCGTAAACCCCGCCCTTTAGACAGAACACGAAACAACTTCTCGAGCGACTGTCTCTTTCTCATCGGGAGCTAACTCTCAGCATGGTACCCGCAGTCTAGTCTCCTATGTCTATGCTTCCACCCCTTCTCATAACTCTACTTAAATTTCAATATTACATCTTTATTCACTTGGGAATATTTGAATTAGGGACGAAAGGATTTACATAAGGTTTGTTTTTCAATAGTAAAAATGTATTAATTTCAAGTGTGCTTGGATTATGGCCAGTGAAATTTAGATTAGGTTTGTATTTTATTTCTACAAATTTATTCATTTGGGGGTAGTTGGGATGTGATCGGTACGATTTAGATACGTTTTTTTTTCATTGTTACAAACTTATTTGGATCGAACAAATATTCTGTTATTTGATCACTTGTAAAACCAAAGTTTTTATTGAAGGGAATTTTAGTTATCTCAGAGATTTGAGTTGATTTTTTGTTTTAAACTATTAGATTGAAGCTGTATTTAAGGTTTGTTTTCATGCCAGTAAAGACCAGGTGTGTCCAGATATCAATTTTGGTTTGTTTTCGAAGTTTTCCAGCTCTGTTGTCCCTGGAATTCTTGTTGCAATGCATATGAAAGTCGAAATATCAATATCGGATATATATTGTATTAAGTGGGTGATCATGTTCGACCAATTAAGGAAGATGAAGAGGTTTTTAATGCTGGCCACATCATTTTATGTGGAACTGACGGTCTCAATAAAAAAATCATAAAAACCATTTTTCAAAGCTTTCTCTGTGTTGTTAAAGTCAATATGAATAATCGCAAATAAAATGATAGATCATTGGTCAAAAATATCAAACTAACCACTGAAAAAATCATCTTTTACAAAGTGCTTGCTGCAAACAAACATAAACTTTGAGATTGGTTTTCCTATCTTTAAGATCATCTTTCATTTCTGAGCTGCCTTAGGATTTGAAGGAAATTTATGCAAAGTTATAATCGAATTGCCATATGCAGAGTATTGTGGAACAGAGCATATTTTTTGCGATTTTATCTCCATATCACCTTTTTTAATCCTTTGCATTTTCGGATTTTGTGGTTTATTAAAACCAATTCTGAAATACTGAAATAGTACACACTTCCAGCTATCCAACACTGCATTCTTTTCCCCCCCTACCCCTCTAGAACGCCTTTTGCGCGCGCAGTCTCGTTAAAAGCCAGACCTTGGATACTAAAAATATATTCATTTAAGGATATTTGCATTAGGGTCGTTACGATTGTTTGATGGGTAATTAATAATAATAATCATCATTTATTATAAGATTTCTCATTTCTTATGCGTAAAACTAAATTTAAAAATGCATATGGTGTTTTAATCGTGATTAAACTGCCAACATTGTTTGTTTTAGAGAGTTTAATTACTCCAGAACAATTTGCAGAGGTACTTTGCGACGATTTGGATTTAAATCCTTTGACATTTGTTCCTGCCATATCACAGGCTATAAGGCAACAATTGGAGGCTTTTCCAACAGAACCTCCTAGCATAATTGAAGAAAATTGTGACCAAAGAGTCATTATTAAATTAAATATACACGTAGGAAACACTTCGCTGGTAGATCAGGTTAGTTTTGTAAAAGGAAACACTGTGTAGTAGTTTTATAATTATTTTTTAGGTGGAATGGGACATGAGCGAAAAACAAAACAATCCAGAAGAGTTCGCGCTCAAATTGTGCGCCGAATTGGGATTAGGTGGGGAGTTTGTTACTGCAATAGCATATTCTATTCGCGGTCAACTCTCTTGGCATCAGAGAACGTACGCATTTAGTGAAGCACCTCTTCCCACCGTAGAACTGCCTTTTAGAACTCCCAGTGAGTCTGACCAGTGGGCTCCATTTTTGGAAACTTTGACAGACGCAGAAATGGAAAAGAAAATCCGAGATCAAGATAGAAATACTCGCAGAA
This sequence comes from Agelastica alni, assembly GCA_950111635.1. Classification (NCBI taxonomy): domain Eukaryota; kingdom Metazoa; phylum Arthropoda; class Insecta; order Coleoptera; family Chrysomelidae; genus Agelastica; species Agelastica alni. The sequence goes on from OX467717.1 coordinate 29,462,083, forward strand.
TTAGAAGATTGGCGAATACCACTCCGGGATGGTAGAAAAAGTAGATTTTTTTTTGTTGGTATTTTCATTAATTTAAATAATTTACCACCTTGTTTATCGGGGGAATATTTCATTTATTTTTCGTGGAAAGGTTAATTATAAGACACTTGAAAACAAAAATAACGTTAGATAGGTTTCTATTTTATGTTAGTTCTGAATCATCCATTTTAACTGTTTACTTTAAATTAGAGTAAATAATTAAATGTTAGTAAGTGAAATCAGTATTTAAATTTTTTAATGTTTTTAATAAATTTTACTGTTCATATTTAATGTGTAGGTAATTGGAATTACCGGATTAAGAATCCCATTTTTATATGTTAAAATAAATAAAATAAGCATGCACTAAATAAAGAATAATATAAAATCAGTGTCAGTTTAATACAATAAAAAATTAAATTTTATTCATAACATTTTGTTTCAAAACTTTACCTTTCTTCTTAATTCCGATATTTAGAAATATTAATTCTACATATGTTATTTCAACTAATAATAATAAGAAACTTTATTGAACTGAAATAAATTCAATCCAATAGGCTATTGACCGAAGTTCTTCTGCCTATTGTTAAAAATCATTCATATATGACATTATAGACAGTCATATAGATATACTTTGATAAAGAGGTGAAAAAAAAAATTCTTGTTGTATTTTCTCAAGAATGGTAGTGCGGAGGTATCGATGTAAGGGTTGTGCTTCAGGGTTTCTTCTCATTGCAAATTTATCCACAAGTTTGACATTTTTGCCTTCGAACAGAATCTATTGAAGAGATATTCCAGGCGATCTACAGTAGGCATTACATATGTTAGCTCATATAGGAGGTTATTTGGAGAATTGTGTAGTGGATTATTAGGGTGACGAATTCTTGTGATCGTCCTAAGTGCTGATGTTTCATCAACTTGCATCTTCTTGGCTGTTGCTTTACAGTTGAGGAAGATGATGTGTGCATTCTTTATCATCGGTCCAACTGGCCGTTTTCACATTGATACCCTTATTTTGGTATTGTGAGTCCTCTAAAGTGCTTCTTCTTTTCTTCTTCTTCTTGTGCCTTAAACTCAGTGGACGTTGGCGATTACTATGGCCCATCTTATTTTATTTGCTGCAGCCCGAAATAGATCCATAGATGTCATTCCTGTCCATTGTCTTAGATTTCGCAGCCACGATATTCGTCGTCTTCTAGGACGTCTTTTGCCGTTAAGTTTGCCCTGCATAATAAGCTAAAGTAGGCTATATTTCTGGTTTCGCATAACATGTCCGAAGTATGAAAGTTTGCGTTCTTTTATTACGTTTAAAACCTCTTTTTGTTTTCTCATACGCTGTAGGATGACTTCGTTGGTTACATGGTAAATCCATGATATTCTAAGCATGCGTCTGTAGCACCACATATCAAATGCTTCTAGACGTTTACATGCAGCGTCGGTCAAAGTCCAAGCTTCCACCCCATATGTTAGTATTGAGAAAACGTAGCATCTAAGAACTCTGACTCTGAGGTGCAAGCCTATATTTAAATTGCACAGCACGCTTCTCATGCGATTAAAAGCTGTTCTACTCTTCTCAATTCGGATCTTAATTTCCTTTATTTGTTCCTATCTGTTGTTAAGAAATGTGTCCAGGTAGTTTATCGATGGAACCGTTTCCAGTTGGGAGCCGTTTGCGTAAAACTGGCCATTAATATATTTTTTACTTATTATTATAACCTTTGTTTTATTTGTGTTTAGGCGCATATTACAACAAACCGAGAAGATATTCTAAAAGTGGTTGAGGACTTCTACCGCCTATTATATAAAAGTCAAGATGAAATAAATTTAGAAGTAGAACCGGAGATATTGACAAAGAGAAAAGGCATCGTTAATCAAGGATCAGAATTATTGCCTGATATCACTCTGAGCGAAATAAAGCTGGCACTGAAGAAAACAAAAAACAACAAAGCTCCTGGAGAGGACTGCGTAGTTGCCGACGCAGTTAAGAAGGGTGGTAATTGTTTACTTGAGAAAATAGCAAAACTCTTCAATCTTTGTCTTTTCAACAGCACCATACCAGATAGATGGTATAACGCCATTGTGATCTTAATTCACAAGAAGGGTGATACAGCTGAACTGGAAAATTATAGGCCAATAAACTTACTCAGTCATCTCTATAAACTATTCACGAGAATTATCACTACACGACAGGAGAACAAACTCGATTTTTACCAGCCAATAGAACAGGCTGGATTCCGCAAAGGTTTTGGAACAAATGACCACCTACAAAGCATCAAAACCCTGATCGAAAAATCAATAGAGTATAACAGACCGCTTGTCATTGCCTTTGTGGACTTCCACAAGGCCTTTGACACTGTTCAGATGAGTGCAGTTTTAAACTCCTTACAAAAATGTCGTGTCGACTATCGTAACACTAAGCTAATATACAACATATATAAGAATGCTACCATGATGGTAAGACTGCATGAAAACACCAACCTCGTAAAAATAGGTAGAGGAGTGAGGCAAGGTGACACTATGTCACCCAAACTGTTTACCACCATTTTGCAATACGCCTTTGGAATGCTTGAATGGAGCGGAAAGGGCTTGAATATAGATGGATTAAACAGACCTGCGCTTCGCAGATGATATAGCCTTGGTGTCCGACAGCCTACAGGATATTAAGATAATGATGGAAGATCTTCAGGAGGTATGTGCTCGGGTTGGATTAAAAATTAATATATCGAAAACGAAATACATGACGAATCTGGTTCCTAGTGGAAATATTGTTATTGATGACGGGAAGGTAGAGTTGGTGGATAAGTACACATACCTTGGTCATGAGATAAAAATCTCGAGAGACAATCAAACATGTGAATTAAGAAGAAGAATTACGCTCTCTTGGGCTGCATTTGGCAAAATGAGGGAAGTGTTTAAGAGCAATCTCCCAATGTGTCTGAAGCGAAAGGCCTATAATCAGTGCGTTCTACCGGTTATGACCTACGGAGCCGAAACTTTGACTCTGACAGCCACATCCGCTAAGAAGCTTAGAGTAGCCCAGCGTAGGATGGAAAGATCGATGCTTGGTGTGTCACTCCGTGACCATATAAGAAATGAAGACCTAAGGGCGAGAACAGGAGTCACGGATGTTATCTATCAGGTGGCAAAACTCAAATGGAACTGGGCTGGACATGTGGCCCGCATGACGGATGGACGATGGACAAAAAGGCTGCTCGAGTGGAGACCAAGGGCTGACAAGAGAAACAGGGGAAGACCTCCCGCGCGATGGACGGACGATATCAGAAGAATGACTACAAACTGGATGCAGAGCGCTCAAGACAGAAGACAGTGGGCAGAAATGAGGGAGGCCTATATCCTGCAGTGGATCCGACAGGCTGATTGATGATGATGCATGTTGTAGGTTTCGCAAACTTCTGTTACTCTGTCTATTAGCCTCTGAAAACTCTCAACTGTGTCTGCAATTGGGACTGTGTCGTCAGCATACCTTAGATTATTAATAAGTACGCCGTTTAGTCAAATGCCGTCATCTGTATTCTCCAAAGCCTCTCTAAACAGTCTATCCGAATAAACATTAAAGAGCAGAGAAGAGAGTACACATCCCTGTCGAACTCCTTGGCGAACTTCAAACTCTTCAGAGAGCGGATTCTCCATCCGAATACGAGACTTGTTTCCAGTAAAGGTTAGATATAATGCGGATATCCCTGTCATCCAGGCATGACTGTCTGAGTGTTTCCAATAGTTTTGTGTGATTTACTCTATCAAAAGCTTTTTCGAAGTCGATGAAACAGGCAAAGACATTACAGTTTACATCGCGTGCTCTTTGTATTAGAACATTAAGGCTAAACAATGCTTTCCGTGTCCCGAGTCCTTTCCTAAATCCGAATTGTGTCTCCGATATGTTCTTCGAGTTTGGGATGAATACGTTCATGTATGAATTTTAGAAATGTTTTTAGAACGTGACTCATTAGACTAATGGATCTGTAGTCGTCGCAATTTTTAGCTGTGATTGTCTTCGGTATGGGAATAAATGTTGAAACCAGCCATTCTTTTGGAATTGTGCCGCTCCTATAAATGTAATTAAATAGCTCTACTTGGCTCTGGATATCATGCTCTTCTTCTTTTCTTGGAGATGCGTGTTGAAATTGAGTTTTATGTCCATCATGATTCCCAAGTATTTGGTTGTTCTCGTTGGGCTGAGTAGCTGTTGCTGCATGGTAATCATAGGGGAAGTTTGAGCGAGATGATGATTGAATATTATCAAGTGAGATTTGGTAGGGTTTGGCGTTAATTTCCATTTATTTATTTCCATTTCCATACATGTGACAAACTTAACCTTAAAGGCAGACAGACGTATTTTGAGTATAAAGAGCGCACAACTTTGCCAGATCAATACATGCTAAAAAATGAATTGGTTGAAATTAGTAAATAAATAGTATATTATATCTTTAAAACTTAAGAAAACATTTTTTCATATTTTCCTAGTTTTTTCTTAAATTCTGTCGAATGGGTAATTGTCTTGAAATAACTGCTCATAATTTGGTGGACAAGGAATTTAACACGCAATATACACCGGAATTGACATCAATTATCTCGCCTTCCAAACGTTCAAAAATTTGACAAATCTTGCCAAACATAGTAGAAATAATGATTCAAATTCTTCTTTTTCGGCTGGCACTACAACCCGGGGGCTCATTATTTTCGAATCTGTATGACTGAAAACAATAAGTGGAATTTAAGAATGTACAATAAACTCGACAATGTATTCAAGGATAACAAGATTAAAGATATGACATGTAGGAAACTTCGTAAATTTGTCCGGGACTTTCTATTGGAAAATTGCTTTTATTCCATTGACGAATATTTTAATTTTTAAAATACAAATTGTTAATTAATTGTAATATTAGTTTGTCCTATTTTGTTTCTGGTTTTTCTTTAGTGGTTTGTATATTTTTTATTTTATCTATACTATTAATTCTATTATTTATATTCAATCTTAAGAAATTAAGACTTCAAATGTAATTTTTTTATGTAACAGAGGTCAATAAACGTATTATATATATATATATATATATATATATATATATATATATATATATATATATATGTATATATATATATATATATATATATATATATATATATATATATATATATATATATATATTGAACCCATTTGAACCCCAGTGATTCAGATTGCAACTGATAAAAGTTTAGCATAGTTTTAAGTAAAGCATGAGAAAAAATAGTTTAAGATAAAATTTATTCAGCCAGCAACTGGACAGAGGATTCGGTTTTGGAAAATATCCAAAACATAACTATATCCATTACTTGCTAACTTTAATAAAAACAGAAATATGAGAAAAAAAAGTAACAGAAAATAGTTATTTAGATTTTAACTAATTAAAGTTTAACATGATTTTGGGTAGAGCATGGGAAGGAAATTTTTTATAAAAAATTTATTTAGTCAGCAACTGGACACACATTCTTGGAGGATATCCAAAACATAACTTCGTCCATTTAGTTGCTAACTTGAATAAACACAGAAAAATGAGCAAAAAATAGTAAGAGATAATAGTTACTCAGATTGCAACTGATAAAAGTTTAACATGATTTTGGGTAAAGCATAGGAAAAAAATAGTTCAACAAAAAATTTATTCAGTCAGTGACTGGACAGGGGATTCGGTTTCGGAGACTATCCAAAATACGATATCGTACAATATTGGATCTCTTTGTTGGTTGGGCGGTTTCGCAACTATAACACTATCAATTTCGTCTGGCTGGATTTTTCTTTTTAGTCAAAACGGCAAATGACAGTGTGGTAAAACCTTGCTTCTGCCACTTCACACTTGGCATGTAACATTTCACTTTGCTAAATATTTCGTCTTTGGTGAATAATTTTATGAATTTTTTTATCTTTATATGAAATACGTTAAAATTATCTCATGCCGATCAAAAGACCTCTGAACAGATAATAGTTCCGCATTAATTTAAGGCCATTTATGGTTACACGTAAAAGTGAGAAATAAGTCTGGTCTCCCATAGTTTCGGACATAAGTGAGGAAGTAAGGAATTTTTTAGGTCAATTTATTATACCTCGGGCTATATTATTGGAGTTTTAGTAAAAATCCCTAATTTTTTTGAAAATATTTTATAGTCTATGTCACCCGGGGTTAGTTTAGCTTCTCAACGGTAAAAGAATTTTTTAAATCGATCCAGTAGTTTCGAAGCCTATTCAATGAAAACAAACAAACAATCAAATATTTCTTTTTTATAATAAAAATAATATTATAATTATAAGTATAAATATAGAAAAAATGTTATTGAAAAATTAAAAGAACTACTAAGATACTAAACTGTTTATATATATATATATATATATATATATATATATATATATATATATATATATATATATATATATATATATATATATGTATATTTATTATCAGGTAGTAATTGCTGAAAAAATATGATTACCTACTAAACAAATTCAAAATATTTTCAAGCGAGAATTATTCGATTTCACTCACGACCACTACGTAGAAAGCCAACCGCGCGAATGAATCGCGTGGCACTTTATTTCTTGATAAAGACTCCCCTCCCTTACCTAGTACAACTGACGCATGCTAACGCGACACTTTTTGTGATGTGTTCTGCGAAGTTGTAGAATATTATTATTATTATTATTATTATTATTATTATTATTATTATTATTATTATTATTATTATTATTATTAATGTTGGGGGTTGTTTTCCATTGGTGTCGAGAGTTGGGTTAGAACTGAACATTCCGGCCAGAAACCCGTCGATTCACCTTCCAATGCTAACTGAAAAGGTAACTTGAAAGGTAGAAGCGACAAAATACATTCTTGTCGCACACCCTTTAAGACACCAAATGGTTCATTCGCAAGATTATTGTTTATTCTGACTTCTGCCTTCTGATTCCAATAGAGATTTTTAATAAATCTTATGTCCTTTTCGTCCATGTCAATTTCATCTAACCTTGCAAATAACAGCTTATGCTTTACATTGTCAAAGGCACGTATGTAATCTATAAAGCATGCGTATACATTGTGTTGTTGGTCATAGCATTTTTGTATTAGCAGTTTCAGACAAAATAGTGTAGAATGTAGAATGTTTTAAATCGGTCGAGTAGTTTCGGAGCCTATTTAATGGAAACAACGACAAATTTTAATAGGAATGAAAATTAGGACTATTTGACATCTTTAAATAATACAAAAACAGTTACGCAATATTCTCAGGAAGCGTTTTTTAATGGTCATCAAAATAGATAAACGGTTAATTTTGCAAACATCATCATTCATCTTAACACATTTTTTTGACGTATTTTAATGTTTTTAATGTCAATTCTTATTTTTTAAATTGGGATATTATATTATAATTTGGCGATTTAATCTTTTTTTTTGTTTTACAAATATAAGTTTTACTTATATTTATAAGGTTTACTTGGTACCTAATAACATTTTTTCAAAATTGAAATTTGTATGCAGAAGGGAGGAAACAATAAACAAAATATTAAATATATTTAAAAGTTAATAAAACAAAACAATTTAAAATAACTTGAATATATCAAAAGTATGTAGTTTAAAATTGCACTTTTGAGATCATTAAGGGTTGCTCTTTTTGCCAGTGACAAAATAAAAAAAAATTAATGTTACCAAATATATTGTGTGAGTTGAGTAAACATATATTTATTATAAACATACATTGATTATTGTCGGGTGGCAGTTATGGCGAAAGCCAAGCTAGTAAAAAAATGTTACTTTTATTTGTATGATTATTACTTTCTTACTGTTACCATTATCAAGAAAATTAATATTTCAAAATTATAATTGCCATGTTAAAAAAATAAGGATTTAATACCTAAACTTTAAAATATTAAACAAAAAGTAAAAAAAAAATTAAACATAGTGTGCGTCTTTTTTTAAATATTATTTTCAGATTCTCCATGAATATTTTATCATGATCTTATTTTTTTTAATATTTAGAATTATTACGATATTGATAATCCGTTTCCATATTTATAACTCACATTTTGTAAAAGGTATATTACATAAAATTTAAACAACGACAAAAAAGCAGATTAAAAACTTATTAAACATAATATAGTGAACATTTTATGCTTAGGTACTTTTATACAAAGATTAAAATAAACAATTGCAATGCAATTCTAATTTTAAAAGGTTATAGTACGGTACTGTTTGAAGTATGAACTACACGCTACGCTCTCATCCAATCGGGGTTCATTTATATCAGCGTCTCTTCGTGACTATATCTGTAACTACACAAGCAGCTCGGGATATTTTTATCACAGTATCATTGCTTAATGTCCTTATACAATTACAGTATACACCAACTCAAATTTTAGGCTGGTGCATTCTATGTTTTTATAAAATCATTTAGCTGACGAACCCACATGGTAAAGCTCACAACAAATGTCAAATGTCGTTGACAATTGACGTGCAAAGTGAAATTGTGTTGACGATTTAAAATTATCAACACTACTTTTTGTATTGTCCGTTATTAGATTGAGATGTAGTTCTAAACTTGTTTATAAATTAAAAATAGAGTAATTTGATTTCGAATAATTATTACATAAAAAGATAATAAAGAAGAACATTTTGAACATCAGTGAAATAGTGAAAAAAATGGTTGGAGGTAAGAATAAAAAAGTTCTAAAATTAATAAGAAATTGTTTGCTCTTAAATCAAAGAATACCATAAAGATAATGTTTTATTATTTAAGTAAATTATTACATTTAAATTTTCTTTCCCTATACATTGCTGGTTATACTTAAGAATAAGTTAAAAGTCAATATAGTAACACTAGTAATTACAGTACCTGGATTCAAATAAAGATTTAAGACATTTAAGATATATCAAAAGACTTGAAAATAAGATAGAAACAATTAAGTAAAGTACAGTTTAAATGAAGAACATTTAATATATCCTGTGTTTTAATTTAGTGTTAATATGACTCCCAACTCAATTCTTGCAGCTCAATTTATTGTAGAAAGAAGTATTAATTTTGGCTGCAACCTATCGCATATAATTTAAAATTAAATTGTCATGTAAGGCTATCATTGCTAGTTGAAGATCGTTTACTTCCAATTTTGTTCAAAGTTGATTTCAGTTTTGGGCATTTAAAATTCTTAAAAAAGTTAATTATTAATTTTGTATCCTAAAAAGTTGAGTTAATACATTACCTTTGAGTCTCCATGTTCTCCACTAGCATGACTAAAAATAAAGTAATTATGAGAATTATGAGAAAAGTTTATTACCATAGTAAGTGCAATAATTGACTAATACACTTTAAATAATTTTAAAATATAAATATATAGGCACTTACTCATCTTTGGAACCATAAGGAACATTTTCATCAGTGCTTGTCTTTTTGTTAATCATGGATTCAAGTTTTTCATATCTGCTTTTTATTATTCCTAAGATTTTTTCTGAATCTTTGATTAAGTGACAATAATTGCATTCAATTTCTTTTATAGTTTCATCATAGAGATTTTTTGTCTTTATCCTTTGAGCCATACTTTTATTTATCTAAAAAATATTAACTAAATTAGTCTATAAAAATGTCCGTCTTCATTTGGAGAGGTTTTAAACAACACACTAAGAAATACTAAACATTAAAGCTGATGTACTACTACTTTTTAATATAGCACTTATTGATTAATTTTTTTTACCAAACAAAGTTTGTAGGTAATTCTCTCCATTTCAGTTTCTAATTTTTTTCGTTCTTTGTACTGTTTTTCTATAATATAAATCAGTTCATCCCTGTGTTGTCGCAAACATAAAATATATTCTACAATTCTTTCATTATTTTCCTTCAGCTCTTTTCCTATGTCCTCCTTGGTTAATTGAGTTCCAATATTTTCACTTCCAAACACTTGGCTCTCTTTAACCTCCATATCACGCAACATATCTTTTTTCTCAACATTTTCGGTAATAGAGTGACGTTTATTGTCTTCTACTGATGAGATCTATAAAAATAACGTGATTGAGGATAAATTTTAATGTACTTGTTGATAGGTAGGTGAAATAATAATAAATTAATGTTGCAATTTTTTAACCATCACATGGTTTCGTCTTTTTTAAATGGTTTCAAATTGTTGTTAAGTTTGCAGACGATAATTATAAATAGTAAAGAGTTTGTCCATGTGTCGTTTCCATGGAAGAATTTCTATGATTTATGATCGTTTTTAAATATTTAACGAAATTTAACTTATCAGGAACTGCAGATAATGAAATTGTTAATGCTGGGGATTTATATTTCATCCACAACTGTTTTGTGTAAGCACAAATAAAAGGGGTATTGGGTGAGTACAGGCCTGGTATAAACAAAAATTAAATACTGACTACATTAATGAAGAATTGAAAAAACGATCGCTGAGGAAAAGACCTATTTTCCTATTAAAAAAATGTCAAAACAGAAGGAACTGACTTGTAGAAATAAATTACCTGATTTGAGTTTTGGTTTTTTGTGTAAGGTATTGTAAAGTCTGAACTAATTTTTTCACTAAGCACAGAGTTTCTCCCCGTCTTTTTGAGGTCAGATAATCTAGTGATATTTCCATCCATTTTCCTTTGTCGTAATATAGTCTCTCTTGATGTCTAAGTCGATCATTTAATTAATTTTTTTTAAATCTTTAAATATTCTCTTAAGTATTTAGTTATTATACACTTTTGATTTTTGAAGTTGAATTTTTGAAAATTATGTTGACATGCATATTAGGAATGTGTCATTAAAAAAATAATATGTCATAGGGACTATAGAAACGAATTTCATACAGTGTCATCCTCAAAGTGTGTTCCACAACAAGAAAATAATTAATATTTGAATTTTTAATTTGTAGCAAGCAAGATCCTAGTGTGACTTCATTTTCTTATAATTTATTAGGCTATCTGTGAGTGCTGCCGTCCTGCAATGCGTGGTTTTTAAAAAGGTTTCCAAACAAAATTAAATTGCATTGAAAATCCCATGAGAGATTTTTTAATATTTTGGCCTGCTCACTGGCCACTAAGGGTGCACCTCTTTAAACTTAAGCTTAAGGGTCTTAAAAATTGAAAAAAAAAAACCCAATAAAGTAAATCGGTTGGTAATTTTTATGTCAGAGTTTCAAGTGATGATAACGTTTTTAATTAGTTTTAAGGCTTTAAGTTACAGTTACTTTGTTAAGAAATTACACGGATGTTTTTAAAAGTAGTATACAAAGGAGCCAGTTTAAATTTTAGTTAACTTTTGCAATAAAAACCTTTCCTTTTAATTTAGCTACACCTAACACACCTACCACTCCGATTGTCCAAAATAGACAAAGAACGTCGAGTCAAGAAATGTTATCATCGCCATCTACTCCCCACAGGATTGAACTAAGAGCTGAAAGTTCAGAGAACATTAAAAAAATCGTCAAATACTCCGAAACTCCTCCGCCAAAATCGAAAAGAAGGTTAAATAATTTTATTTTTTGTCCAATTCGCTTTTGTAATCTCGTTTTTTAGATTGAAAAATGGGCAGATATTTAAAGCTGGTCAAGATATAAAGAGTGTAGGTAATGGGAATCACAAACTCACGGATTATTTTCCTGTAAGAAGGTCTGTACGCAAGACGACCAAGACTGTATTGGAAGAAAAACAGAAAAGCTTGGAGTTAGCTTTAAAAAATTATGTGGAAGAAGGATTAGAGGTAATATTTCTAAAAAAATTCGTATCATAATACAAAGTGTTTTGTATATTAAAAATAAATAAAATTGCATTAATTTTTGGTAATTAACAAAAAACATTTATCTGCTCGTATGTACTTAAAAATCAAAATCAAATATTTGTCCTCTATGGACAAAATGGCTGGACCGATTTTGATGAAATTTTTAGGCAATCTTTAGATTAGCGCTGCGGGTGTTCCTGTTAAGTTTGGTAGCGATCAAATCAACGATTGCTGCGCAATATAAATCCACCAAAATTATGCAATGGCACCAGATTGCAAGTGAAAACATTGCATCGCAATGTAATCCAGGCACTATACTAACAGGTTGTGATCGAGGAGAGTCCGTATTTATTCCTAGGATTCCCCTAACACCATAAAATTACCCCTTTGAATTCAAGAGTGAGCAGTTTCCCATCAAAGTATGCTTTGCCATAACCATAAACAAAGCTCAAGGTCAAACTCTTAAGGTAGCGGGAGAAGACTTGAGAGAAAGCTGCTTCTCCCACGGCCAGTTGTATGTGGCATGTCCAGAGTAAGCGCACAGGGTAGCCTGGTGATTTTAGCACCCGAAGGAAAAACAAAAAATATTGTATACAAAGAAATACTACGGGTAGGTGTAGTATTTCGATTTCGTTGTAAAAAGATAATACCACCGTGCCACTTTCACCAGATCAAAGGCCGAGCTTCGTGGTTATAAAATATAACAACATTTTATTTTATTTTTATGTTTATTTAATCTTTAAATCCCTACACTATTATAAAGATTGTTATATTTTATAAGTATTCAAAAATTTTTAACACAATAATTTATGTTATAACAAAATTAATAACGTAAAAAACCAAATAAAAATCCTATTAGAAGCATTTTCGACTTCTACGCAGACGAAGTCGCGGGCAAAAGCTAGTTTTTAATAAAGAACTTAAGGCTGGATAATCATAGTCATAGTTATCTGCATGAATTCCGAGTTTATATGCTGAATATCTTCAAAAAATTTGCGTTGAACAGTTTCCAACATATTAATATAAGTCTGATAGTAGGGGCTCCACACCACCGACGCCGTACAGATTTAAAATACAAAATGATAGTTATTTCCTTTTAGGTAAGGACTTTCGAAAGTAAAGGAAGAGGCGTAGTAGCATCGAAAGATTTCGCTAAAGGAGACTTTGTAGTGGAATATGCTGGTGATCTAATCGATACAACTGAGGCGAAGATTAGAGAGGAAAAATATGCCATAAACGAAAATACCGGTTGTTACATGTATTATTTTAAGTATAACAATCAACAGTATTGGTGAGTATACATTGTGATTGATTTTGACTTAAATACTTTTTATTTTCAACAGTAATTTATAGATTTAAATTTTCGGACTGGTAAACTTGTAAACTGTTTGTCGAATAACATCTTTAGATGCATCATCTATCCGTCGGCTGACGATACGTTTTCGTTTTTTATCGTGTTTAATCACAACCCCTCGTTTAAAAAACCAGCTTACTTTTAACACCCCATCTTTGGAAGCAAGATATACAGATGCTTGATAAATAGGACAAAAGGCTATTGAATTTATTTGCTCGAACAATCAGTTACACATTTTTGCATCTATTCACGCTGTCGAAAATACCTTTATAGTTGACTATACTAACACTACAGTTTTCTATAAATTTATATATATATATATATATATATATATATATATATATATATATATATATATATATATATATATATATATATATTTCATTTCATTTCATCATTAATTTGGATATTATCATTACTTTGAATTATATTATTATCAGGAATTTCATTATTAATGTGAATGTCGTCAATATTAAGCAATTCGTTAGATTCATGATTTACCTCAAATGGTCTCCAAAAAGCCATTTCACAAATATCACAAAAAAAATAAAACGCAAACAATAAAAATCTCTTGAGAAATTATTGAGAACCAGCGCGCGCTAGTGTTTTAAAACGTTTAAAGATTTGACCAACTCCTGTTCAAGTGAACACCTGCGAACTAGACAGTCGACCGATAATTTGATGAATGCGTATCAGCGACGTTGATATTCAAAAATAAGCTGTTCTAGCCGTAGCATATAAAAAGAGACGGCCGATATGTTTTGCTAAATTTATTGGTATTACTTAGCATAGAATAAAGCGCTTATTACCGGAATATCGCATTGCCCTGGTAAAATCATCTTTTTTAAACTGAAATTGGAAATACTATACTTAATTTTGTTTTAAATTCAGTGTGGACGCAACTGCAGAATCAGGAAAGCTGGGTCGTCTCGTTAACCATTCAAGAAACGGAAATTTAACCACGAAGACCATATTAATAAATGGCAAGCCTCGATTGGTTCTTTTAGCAAAAGATGACATTAAAAAAGGCCAAGAAATCCTCTACGACTACGGAGACCGCTCCAAGGAGTCGCTCAAACACCATCCTTGGCTAGCCTACTAATATTGAAAGATGGCATACTTGGCGTTTCTTTATTTGTTGACAACGTTTTTCGTTTCATGTCGTTGACAATTGACGGTTTTCGTTCCATGTTGTTGACGTTACGTTTGGACGATCTTTATTTAATTTAAAAAGTATTAAGGGCGTTACATTGTGCGACTTTGTAGGCAAGTTTATTTTAAAATGGTTGGGAAGAGGGCAAGTGGGTGAGTCACTATGCTGCCTGCTCTATCACTTGACTTGCCTAATACTTGACTGTTTACATTGGTCGAGTTAATATGCTTTTCTTTACTTGCCTCTTTACTCTACCGTTTACTTGACTAATGTAAACTATCTTTATTGTACATATAGTAATTTATGTGGGGAAAATGTTTTGCAGCGTTGAGCATCTCTGACATTTGGAAACGTCCTTAAATAATCAAGTTTAGCTTTTTTTATCTATGTCACAGATTAACTACGCACAGATGCGAAACCCAGCGAAAGATCAAAGGATTTTCTGATTTATGTATGAACATTTAAATGGGTTTGATTGCATTGTTGCCACTATCGTTGCTCAAATTATTTAATAGCGTTTCTGTGTAATCGAGGCTTACGTCCGGATATCCCGAACTTACACGAAAGATTTTTAAATAAACACGAGGATATTTAAATTGGTTTGAATGTTTATCTCTCTCGCCGTATGACTTTCTCCCTCAACTTTCGCATCTGTCCGTAATTTGTGCCTATGTACAAAATATTTGTCAGTAGAGTGCTTGCAATAAAATTTTCGATACACTTCATAATTTAACTAACGTTACATGGTGCCAGATTGTTACAAAATTCTGTACTTACATGACGTTACTCTGCATTGACAAATTGTCTTTCAAATGTTTGATTTAAAGGTTATATAGTTTATATTTGATTTCAATATAATATATTGTACTAAAAATCATTTCAGGAGTCATTCTTTATTCAGAATGAGAATTACTGTCACTATCTTCGTTAATATTAATTATTATAGGTGCAATGTCTTCTCTGTTGAATACGACTTCGCGGTCCTAATACTTCTTAATTAAGTATGTCTGATAGAATTAAATCAGACCTGAGGGGTTATAGTTTGTAGTGCTTCTCTCCACTCCATTCAAACAACTCTCAATTGACCTACCGTCCCTACCAATATCTTGATTATAATAATTCTTTCCAATTGCCTAGATCATTTCATTCGAATTAAATAAACAGTGATAAGGAGGCAGTCGTAAAACTGCGTGCCCGTATTACTCTGTTAGTTGATCTACTTTGAAAATTTTAGGAGGTTTATTTCTAGAAATTATGTCCAGCAGATCATTTTCAAACATGTTCGGATCATATTAAATTTCTTGTTCAGTGAACCAGTTCTGAATTTCTGTTTTTTCCATCTATTGTTTGGAGTTTTGAATAGTTATGTACTTTGATAAGATGTATTATCCAAACCAATTATTGAAGGTTCTGTTAAATTCATAAGGAGTTAATGCTCAAACCACTTTAAAAAGTTTGCTTCATTCATTTCGGCGTGATAATCTTGGTTTTTAGTCTTTGATGAAAATACAAACTCTGCTCCATCAACGAAACCATTTTCATTACCAGCATGAAGAACTATGTACCTTTTTCTATCAACTTTAGTCGATTTAACACTCCGCTCGTCTTCATTTTGCCAAGAGCGACTTACTGTGCCATTTTGAAAAATCCAGGTTTTATCCAAGAAAACAAATCTATGTAATGATTGCACCTTAATATTTTTATACGACTGTAAGAATTTAAATCTCTTCAAAGAGACATCAGGTGGTTCCATTAATCTTCTACGAGGATCATCCTTTTTCCATCGAAATCCTATACTTTTCAGTACCGTATACATACAATGAACGTTTACATCCCGTAAACATTTCTCTTTCCTTTTCATCATCACAGTCATAAAATTTTGTCAGGTGTGTTGTGAACTCATTTTATTGTCAGTTGTTGCTGGTATTGGCCAAGGCATTACTGATATAGTTTGTCGATTGCTTTCCTTACGGTGTTTCGCCATCTCATCCGATTAGAAGTCAGTTCGGAAGCCCCGCTGACGTTTAGATCAAGACACATCTTTGTTAGATCCACCCAGCGTGTAGAAGATCGACCACGTCGTCGATCAGTGGGAGGATGGCGCTGTACAACTAGGTTCTCCATGTTGTCATTCCTGTGAATGTGTCCAAAAAATGTCAGGGCACGCTTCAGTACTATGGAGGACAGGCGCCTTGGATTACCAATCTCATTTAGAACTGAGACATTCGTTCTATGTTCCGTCCACAAAATCCGCAGCATTTCCCTCCAGCACCATCTATACGATGGCGATCAGCCTGTTTGGTAGTACATGTCTCTGACGCGTACAGAAAGATAAAAAAACCAAGGATCAGACCAGAGATGTTTTAGTTGTTTTGGTGATGTTAAAGTCATGCCATACTCTATTGAGTTTTGTCATGGCAGTCGTGCCTGTTGAATGCGCCGGCGGCTTTCTTTTTCGCTGGTGCCTGTGTTTTCAATTAACGATCCGAGGTAATTGACTTTAAGGCCGTAAGCTTCGCTAGTTTGTTCTAAGGTATTAAGGAGAGCTTATAGTTCAGCTTCTGTGGTAACTAGGAGAGCTGTGTCGTCGGTGAATCTCAAGTTGGACATCCTAGTTCCACCAATAGTTATACCTCCCTCCCAGTTGTCCAGCACCTGTCGCATGATAAATTTTAAAGGTCATGTAATTTTGCTACTTATTGTTTTCTTTCATACAAACCATAAATTATGTTTCGGATATTCACATTTCCAGTGACACGTTTGGGATGTGGTCGTCTTTTTCGGGGACCTTAATAATTGGTTTGTCTTTACTGTTTGCAAAATTGCACTGACTGTAGAAATACTCAGATTTAGTGCTGCAGCAACACGCTCTCTGACTGCATTCAGAGGTACCAAGGGCCCACCGCTATCTCGTTCAGCTTCAAAATACAGAATTAGAGACGGCACTAGTTCTTTAGAACGTCTATTTAAAGGCTTAGGCATATTGCGGTCTTTCAAAAAATTGCAAATACATACACGAAATTAAAAAAAACACACTACAGTTTTGACAGTCATGCTACGTACCAAACCTCATATTTATAATATTGATATGGAAACATCCCTGAAACAGTTCAGTCGTGCGAGTATCTCTTGTAAAACGAAAGAGATGTGATTAACAAGTATGACTTATCTTGAGGAATGGATAAAAAAAAATTGTCATCGATGACGTGCATCGGAAATTTTGTTGCAAGCACTCTGATCGTTTTTTTATTATTAAATGAATTTTTTGGTATTTAATTGGTACTGTTGTGTATGTAATTGTTCGACGTCCGATTTTTTATTTGTCGTTAATTAATTGCAGCTTAGAGGTATTTGTATAAGTTTATCTTTTTTCTCGAGTTGGTATTATGCAGTCATTAATAACCAACTGCAGATATAATAAAAAATAATGACTACGTTATGTCCTAAGTCCAACGATAATAAAGTGTGTAAACATTCCTAGTAAATTCCTTTATTTAATATTTACGCTACTTCTTATCGAATTATAATGCACATTATTGGAATTTAATAAACGACGACGAGTATTTCACAACGCAGTTCACCTTAATAAAAATTTATTTCCAAAAAATTAACTTTTACAATTCAAATAGCTCTACTAGCAAATCTAAAAATAATAAATTTTATAATTGTTGATATTTTAACATTTATTATATTGATAGATCTGTAATCGAAATGAAATATTTATATTAAATTATTGCCGGGGGGCAAATATGTTTGCGAAACGAAATTATATTAATTCTTAATTCAATTTAAAAACGTAAACGGGGTGTATCAAAAGTTAATGGGTGACGTGTAGCACGTGGCCATTTTTGAGATCGGTAGATAGGGTGACGTCACAGTTCGAGATTGGTGGTACAACGAATGACATCTTTCATGTGTTTGGTTAACGATTTTGGTTTTTTTTTGTTTACAGTGAGCTTTATGACGATTATTCAGGTTTAAGGAACAATATTGTGGTGTTATTAGTGATTTTTTAAATTATTTATTAATATTCAAGCGTTAAAAAGTAGGGTTTATGTTACCTGTAGCCACTTTTTGACAGATATATAGAATCTCAAGCTGTGACGTCACTCTTTTTGCCGTTGTCAGGCTGAAACGCAGTGGCGACGCGTGACTTTCCAAAGTGTTACCAAAACCAGATGTGAAAAATCTTATTTAAAAAAAAAGTTTATTTTGAACCTCCCAAATATAAGTTTTTGCTCATTTTAGGTATTTTATTCGAACTTCTTTTAAATTATTTAAAGTTAAAATTGCTGGACTGGGGCACTTGATATACCTCATCGTCTTATGTCGATGACCAAAAGTTTTTACTAAATTTACTAAATTTAAAATATGGAACTACTTTTTTTGATTCCTTTTTTAAATTATTTAAAAAGTTATGTTGTTAGTCTTCCATTTTTAATGATCTTCTTTTTTTTTTCAAAATTATACAAGGAGAATGACTTTTCAAGTAGTTCTGCTCTCTCATAGATGTTTTATTGCATGCACACTGCAGCCGGCAGCCTAACGACTTCTAACGAGTGAGTAACCAAAACAAAAGATGGTAACAAGCGTACATAATATCGCGGCGCGCCCACGCTCTCGCTTTGTTGAATTCAAGCATGCGACCCGGTTCCGACCAGTAGCCGACGGACCATTACGCGTATCCACAAACGAAAGTGGTAACATAACGCATCACCCGGACAGTATGGAGCGTATTTTTGTGCGGCTAATTGCCTATTTACTGGATTACTATTACATATTACTGTTGGTAAAAAAAAACGAGCAAGCCTTACAGTAGTCGCATATGATGTGTAACATTTGACATCTGACCTTAGTAATAAGCAATATTAAAATTATATTCTGTGTAAGAACCGTAGCAAGTGGAAGGAAGTGGTCGCTGCCTACCCCTACGGGAAAAAGGCGTGACTATATGTATGTATGTATGTATTCTGAAAAAAATGGGTCAGGTATTATTTGAAATGATTTTTCATAACAAACGAGAATTCTTTTTAATAAAAATTGTATTTTATTTTATTGACACTGACAATGACAGAAATCAACCTCAATATGGCCATCTCTAACTGCCCGCTCATTCGTCAAATCAACTCTCGGAAAAATGGTTGACGACTATTGTTGACGTCTATCTGACGGTCAACTCTAACCGCGCGCTCATTCGTCAAATCAAATGTTACTGTAGCCACAAAATATTTATTTTTAAGATTTTTAACTGTTACCGATAGTAACAGTGGTTACATGGACGCTTCGCCACTGCCGAAACGTCACGTGCACGTTTGAAGGAAGATTCTTTCACATTTTTGTTTGTACTAGTGATTTTTATTGCGGAATTGATTTGGATAAAAAATATTAAATATTTATATATGTTTTTACATCACTTCTGAACTGTAAATACAAAATCCCAAGTTCTTAATGGTATTTTCGTGAAATTTTCGAATTTAAATTTACAGTTCGGAACGTCTGACATCAGATCAGAGAAACTAGGAAAAACTTTTGATATACCTACGTTATGTACGGTTGAGTGCCTTGCTTGTTTTAAAGCATAGAAATATGACATTTGATTGGTGTATTCGAGTTGCATTTACTTTGTACCTTTTTATTTATTTGAATTAATAAAATACTTTAATGCAAACTTTCAGTTGTTTTTTTAATCTCTCGACCGTGTCGTTTGTTCAGTTTATTTTATTATTTAAATCGTAAATGTTTTTATTTTCAGGTTTGAGCAATTGTGTCTAAATGTTAGAATCCCGGTAATTGCTAGTGATAAATAGTAATGGTGGCGGAAAGGGAGAAAGTACGTGCTATTTTACTTTAAACTCTTTAAAAATACCACATTCTAAACAAAATGATACCTAAATCACTAAATTCTGGTTGTTAAATATTTTCAAAAATAAATAGTAAAATATTCAAGCCACACCCACTAAAATTTTGTGTGACGTCAGCTGGCATAAGTTTTTAAAGAAAGAGACCTATCAACGGGTCCCACCATGTTCTCAAAGTCGATAGATATTCAGTACCGATTCATACCGAATTCATTAAAATTGAAAGTAAATATAAAAAAATACATAAATTGATAGTTTCGAAATCATTAGGGGTTGCTTTGTGACAAAATAAAAATTACTCTCTTATTCTAAACGATTTAATCTTACATCATAACTTTCCATTATCGGGTGTTTTTTGCTACGAAAAAAAATTTTGATAAGTACTTTTCTTAAATTGACTGCCCACCTTTAAAACCTTGTTGTGCATCGCGAACTCTTTGTAAAACTGATTTTAAAGTCGGCCGTTGGTTCTGTATTATATGAAAATTATTAACGATTTCTTTACTTCTTTGTCACTGTCTTTCTGAAATGAAACTTCTGGAGCAACGCCTTCCGTTAGATGCTTTCGGAGATTAAATATAAGGTTATTAACCTTTTTACTTCTTGAACCTTATCGTATACACTGTAAAACACCTTTATCGATATTACTGTCGCAAACAATGCCCTGCGACGATAATAATTATCAATTGGAACTTTTAAGTCATGTTCTGCCTCGTTTTTCATAAATTTAATTACATTAACAATTACTGCATAGCTTTATGAACAGCCAGAAAGTGTCAAAAAAGGCACGTCTGGCTGTGCATGGAGGAGTGTTGGTTTCTACACTTATGATGGTAGTGAATGTTGGGTTTGGCAGAAAAAGCTTGAAAATAGAAATAATGCTGCGGAGTATAGCCGGAGTGACTCAGTTGGATAAAGTGAAGAATACTGAGATAGGGAACGCTGTGGTGTAAAAGATGTGGTTACAATGATAGATAAAGCAATGCTTGGATGGTTTGAACACGTAGAAAGTATGGACGAAGGAAGATTGACGAAACAAATTTATAAGGCGAGTGTGAATGGTCGGAAGTCGGTAAAGGTCGACCTCGGCGAACATATCTCGATCAGATCAACATTGTTTTGAAGAAGGGCCATGTCAAGAGCGCGAACAACCGACGAGCATGTATGAGAGCACTGATGAAAGTAGAGGAAGCAAAAGATGTGTGTAAGAACCGTAGCGGAAGTGGAAGAAAGTGGCCTCTGCCTACCCCTACGGGAAAAAGGCGTGACTATATGTATGTATGTAGCAATTACCTCTTTTGTTTCTGCAGAGTAGTTCTTATTTTTTGGTCTACCCATTTTAAATTTGTATTTGTAATAGAAAAATATAACACCCACGCTCTTATCCATTTACTAAAACCAAACCACACTTATAATCTCCTTTTACATGATTACATATTCCTGCTTAAACATTTCGCGCGTACTTTTTTGTTTTCCTTCAAGCAGGGTTATTCGGCAACCGTCTTGTGTTTTTGACGTTTCATCCTACTCTGACTGATTTAATCGGAAGTGGTCCCTAACAATAATAATTCAAGTCCATCTTTCAATTGGAATTCCGCTGTTCGTTGTATCGCTGTTATTATTTTGTAAAGAAATTGACAAAGAAAATAAGATAGTATAAAATAAATTATAGTCTAAAAAAATTAAAAAACACGCTAAGAGCTAATCAAACTAAAAAGTAAAAAATAATTTTTAACATAAGAATAAAATTACTGACGAGAAAATTAATGTCACTGTTCTAAAAGCGTGGGGTGCTTATGACATTTTTAAATTAACTCTGCGTTTCGGAATGAAAGCACCCCACGCTTTTAGAACAGTGACATTAATTTTCTCGAAAGTAATTTTATTCTTATGTTAAGAATTATTTTTTACTTTGATTAACTCTAAAAGCGTGTTTTTTAGTTTTTTTAAGCTATAATTTATTTTTCGCTTTTTAGTTCGATTTTTTACTCACCCTCTTGCCATTAATCCCTCGGCACGTTTCTCTCCATTGTACTGGATTGGGTGAATTATAATATGACATTGGAACTGCGCGCATGCGTAGTTCACGCACTAGTTCTATCTCTTACTCTCATGCAAAGGATCACTGAAGAACTTGATGGATCCTTGCGAAACTAATCAGGATAATCGGATATTTTGATCAAATTATTGCAATGTCGTCGGTCTTTTACAAGTGTGCGAAGTTTAAATTAAATCTGATCGCTTAAAGTAGGTCAAAATCGAGGCCAAAGAGTCAGTTACAGACATACAAACGAACATACAGGTGAAACTAATATAAGCGTGTTAAAAATACTGTATAGTACCTACATGTGTCCAGTTCTAAAAGAACAAATTATTTTTATAGGTAGGATTTTATACACATATTTATTTCGTTCAAATGGATAATATTTAAAAATCCACGTTTTATACCAAAAATGTAGTAAAATGATAAAATGTGCCTACTTTTCAGTTTTTTCAGCTCCAAGGAAGTCTATATTTCCTTTCATAAAGTCGCAATACATAAAAGGTTCTATTTTCGGCAGATTATTTGATTGTGCTTGCACAAAACCGTTATTAGTCATTGCTGTATAAATACCCAAGATGAAAATTTTCATCAAATCCAATACACGGCCTGTTAAAGGTCACATGTTTATTTATTCATACTTTAAAGTTATAAATTTAATTGTTATTATCTCATTCTTCAAAATTGATGTCTAGAAGGTTTTCAATTTAAATTATTTTTTGTAAAAAATGTATCTTTTTTCTTTTTCTTTTACTGAAAATAGTCGCAAAAAGGGTAGACATATCGTGTGGGCCGCGGACGGCCCGCACTGTGACTATTACAAGGGGGAGGGATCATAGTTCTCTGGAAAAACTGATTTTGGAAGCTTGTTCCATTCTGCAGCAGCCCTGTAAAAGAAAGATTCTTGATGGAGATTGGTCCTTGTAGTGTCAATCTTGAGAGTAAATGGGTGGGACTTATCAGCGTGCCGAGTTCTTCGGCCGAATGTGGCCAGTGGTGATACAAGAGTTTTTATTTCTCTGGAGCATCTGTCATGGAAATATCTGTAAATTAATGTCTGGTGTGCAACTCTTCTTCTATGGTCTAGTAGGTGAAGGGTATCTGTGAGAGTTGAGCTGTTTATCAACCGAATGGCCCTTTTCTGAATGGAATCTAGAATTCCCTACTGCACTACATCTTCATTATCCGAAACGTGCAATAATTTCACATTTTGCAAAGAAAGTAAATGAAATTGAATGACCAACGGTATTCAGAAATAAAAAACATGTCATATTGAATATCCATATCCGTCTTGATATTTTGGGAAATTTTTTAATAAGCTAACCCTTGTCCTTGACACACTTGTGTACCTACTGTTAATACCTACCGTTTTTCAATGGTTAATCTACATATTTCCTTATCTTTACAATCTTACTGTTAAAACTTTGTTTAATTTGGTGACAACGAAAAAAGATAATTCAAGGTGAAAATGTAACAAATTTAATTGAAAATCTCTGCTTTTGCACGACTTCTTGCTATAAAGAATTGAAGAACCGCGACATTTTAAGGTATGTGTGCTATTTTTTTCTCTTAACATGTTTTTTACACCATATAAGCTCTTATTTAATCTGATTGTGAAGATAAATATTGTCTGTTTATGTAACTACATTTGGATTACATAATCCATGCATGTAATATTCTAAGGAGGTTATTTTAGGATCACAAAATTGTACCAGAGGTACTTTTTTGGCGGATATGTCGTTTAATTAATAAAATATGTTTATTGTGCAAAGTGAAGATATAACCAGTGGCGGTTCTGGATAGTTTTACACATACAGTGTGGCCAACCGAAAACGAAAAAGAGTCATTTGCAGAAACCTCGTCGACATTTTAGAAAAACGCTCAGACCCGTCGATTTTTTATTAAAGGGGGACACTCTTTTCCGGTATTTTTGACTCCACTACT
The DNA here is from genome assembly GCA_950111635.1 of Agelastica alni. Lineage (NCBI taxonomy): Eukaryota > Metazoa > Arthropoda > Insecta > Coleoptera > Chrysomelidae > Agelastica > Agelastica alni. The sequence goes on from OX467717.1 coordinate 29,486,178, forward strand.
TTCAACCCCAAGCGAGGGTAAAAATTACCCCCATAGAATTGTGGGTCGATGTCTTTCAAAAGCTCTTACAATTCTCAATACAATAGTCTTTAAATTTTAAAATTCCGCGCATTACTTATTGAGAAATTGGATTTTAAATGTGAAACTTTATTTAATAATCCACAGTATGACGAAGATCATTTTTATTTTCAACAGGGCGGTGCTCCTCCGCATTAAGCGGCGATTGTTCGTCAGTATTTAGACCAACTTTTTACACGGCATTGGATTGGGAGAAGAGGCAGCATTGAATGGCCTTCACGATCGCCAGATTTATCGCCCCTTGATTTATTTTTGTGGGAACATCTGAAAAGTAAAATCTATAAAATACAATCAGCGGCGTTGGAAGATTTGTGTCAAAGAATCGTTGACGAGTGCCGTCGAATTACTCCGGAAATTCTTCGGAATGTGCGTGAACGTTTTGAACAAAATCTTTATTATTGTATGGAAGCGGGCGCTCAAGCTCTTGAAAGTTTTGCCTTCTCGTAGAAAGAATACTGCACTAAATACAAAAGTTTGAGATGTATATGTGACAACAAGCAACATTGTATTTAATTTTAACACACCCACTAATGACAATAGACTGTTATCACTACAAATTTTAAAATCGAAAATACGAGTAATTTTTCTTTGATTTTCTTGTCGAATAAAAGTAAATGACTTACATTAACATTTATTTTTTGTAAAATTGCAGTATATTATGTGGTTACAAGCACATCTCGACGCACCCAATTTATTTTTAGTCACAACGAAAAATGTTTAATTACTTTTGTCGAGTAGTTTTGCTCGACCGTGTCGGTTAATTAACAACCATATTTATTGTATGAAACTGTTTTTTTTATACCTACCACAAATAATTTTGTTGTTTCTGTGTCATTGCACAACTTTTAGGTGTTTTTTTTTTAAATTTAAATACGAAGTAAGTGTTTATCTTCATCATTTGTGCTAAATTATTCATAATTATTTTTCATATTTAAATATTGACGATAATGAGCAGTGAAAGTATTGTGCTGAACATTTTAGTGAGTTTTAGAATCTAGAGTAGTTATTTCTTGTAAATTTCGGTATTGCTGGTGCTCAGTGTTCCAAGTGTACTTAAAAGGATATGAAAATCGTATGTATAGGTTGTCCATAAAAAAATTGTGCACCAATGTGTCTAACAATGAATTTATTTCACGTTACATTTTAACATACAACACTACTGCTTTTAGGAATAAATTCAGGATTTTTCACTAAATTAGTCCATTGTGACCTTCTGATTTCATCTTTAGGGAAACCACAACAAAGATATACTATCTTGGAACTCTGCCTCATTAAGACGCCATGGCGACTTCGCCAGCGGCGCAGGCCTGGCTACTTCTGGCATCTGAAAGTCGCCAAGTCGAGTGGCCATGGCGTCTCGACAGTCAGTTCGTTTACGTCGTCAGGAACGGATGTAGAAGAAATCGCACTTCTTTGTTATCTACGTCGCAGAAAAATGGAAAAAGAAAAAAAAACTATGCTTAGATGGTTTGGACCCTTCATAAGGGTTTATCCGATTTATTAAAACCAAATAAAAGAAACCCAAACAAAACCCAAAAAAGTGTCCACTAAAATGTGGTATATAAAGGTGGCGCTGGTAGACGTGAGGTTATATCTGAACTTGGCTGTTTTGGATGAAGTGAAAAGTGTCAATGAAAAATAATTATTAATTAAAACAACTATGCAGTTACTCAAGTGAACGTAAAGTAAAAAATAAATACAAATCTATTTAAAACAGTATTCTGCTACAGTAACGTCAACAGTAACGTCATCACTTTCACACTTTCAGGTACATTTTTCAAAACAAAGGTTATTCTCCTTGTCTCTACCCTTCACAGTTGGTACTACTGAAAACTATCGATAGTAATCGATAGTTGATACTATCGATAGCAATCGATAGTTCTCCACAACCAATATTTACCCTCCATAGCACCAACTACGATAGGACAATAAAAAGGGTATAGGCGTGCGGTTTAAAAATTTTATTGAGACTAAATTATTTGTTGATAATAATAAATGTAAATACAATCTTTTTATAGAAGTGTAATCTTTACCAGGTTAGTAAACCAGCTGAAAAAGAAAAGATGGATAAAATTGGTAATTTAAAAAAATGACAAAAAGCAAAATTTAACCTAACCAAATAAAAAAGGGAATTTACCTGTCAGAAGTCAGTGTGAGATAATTACCTTTAGGGATTTCGAAATAGTTACTAGATTTTTTGAGGGTTTCGTCTTTGGCGTCCTAGCTCCCAGGAAACTGATAAACTTTGTACGAAGTCTCGGAATCCCGGACTTTAAAAACATTTAGGGTTATACACAAAAGATCTGATAGGTCGATGTGCTTGAGAGATTGCATAGCCTTCACGACCCCCCCCCCCGCAATCTACAATCTAGGGTTCTTTTGAGATTCCTCATAAACTAATAACATGACGAATTTTTTGGTTGTGCGTGAACATTTTTCAAAGTCAAATCACAACAAAACAATATTATTTGTCAACCATTAGTTTAATTATTGACAGATGCGACTTTGCTATTTTCCAAAGGCTACTTTTTTAAATCGTGACGATTGCGAATTTTTAATAATTTACAAATTTGCTTGTAATTTTATAACGGAAAAAGATAGCAAATTTTTTTTTACAAAATTTGTTTAGAAATATTAGCTCTTTTTAAATATGCCAAAATATACGTATGTTTCTAGTGAAAAAAACGATAACGTCATTTCTTCACTATCAAAGTATGGTAAAATATGCAAATTAGGCTTAACATGCGGACCTTATTCAATCCCACTTAAGAACATATTTTCAGATTTTTTGATTTCTTTTTGTCATAATAGAGATGGGCCATCGAGTTTCGCTCACCCTGTACAATATATGCCTTATTTATTGTTTATCTATGTATCCACCATTAAGCGACTGAATAATGAATCTGAGCATACGATAAGCAAAATTAATATAATGAGATACATTTTAGCAAATAAACCGACCTCGTAATTGTTGTATTAATGCAGACGGTTTTAATTGCAGAGTTTGGAAAATGGCGCAGTTGAACATAAAGATAGTTCCAACAATTCTTCTATTGATACTTCCGTTGGTTCATGGCCAATCGCTCGCTACTATTAATTACACATCGGTGGAAAATGTGACGACATCCACTGCGGCGGCAGAGGAGACGTACGACTACGTAATCAAGCTAGTTTTCGGTCTGGAAAGCGAAAAAATACCAGAATTTATAATAAAAAGTATCTATGACAAACCAGACTACGTCACTTTCGGCGACGTAATCGCTCTGTACAAGTTGGGCGCTGATCTTACCCTTTCGCGATGTACGAAAATATTAAACGAACTAAAATACGATTCGACGATATTGTACAGCGCAGACGCTTTAGACAAAATCTTGGCCGATTTGGACGTGGATTTTAAAAATTTCTACGATTCGGTGTTTTTGAGAACGTTGAACGTGTCCGGCGTTCAAATTAGATACTTTTTGGGCAATTTAAGTGTAGATTCCATCGCTTTTTCCGCCGCGATAACCTTCGGAGAAGGCGATCCCTTGGAAGTGTTCAAGCGAGGAAATATTTCGGAAGCAACAGTACGTAAGGCAGTTGAAGCTCTCAATAAGACGCTAGAGGATGTTTTTAACGCCAGTAGGGAGGTTATCTTCGACGCGGTCGCGCTCAAATCCACCGAAGATGTGCTGAAGATTTTGCAAAAATACGATTTCGAGCAAAGCAAAGCTTTGAAATTGTGGGCGTTTTTGAATATCACCGAAGACGACGTCGAGGAAGTTCGCGTTTTTTCGGAACTCCTGAAAGAGCTGAGATTCACGTTGGACGAAGCTACTTACCTGGGGATTTTAACCAACAAATCGGCAGCCATTAATAACGCGGTTTACGTAAATATCGAAGATAAAATGAAGTTGGCCAAATTGTACGCGCAGTCGCTAAACGATAACACGACTGTACCATTAAAAATAATCGACAATGACTACGACAACATGGTCACTTTTAATCTGGAGGGCGGTGACAATTTTACAACCTTCGCCGAAGTGGCTACCACCAAAGGAGACTTGCTGAATTGCGTGTTGGTAACTCTAAACGACGACAGAAATTTTTTCGAACGGATAGAAAAAGTTTCCTACAAGAATTCCCATTTACAAGCAGAGTTGAATATTTCTGAGGTCGTGCAAGGCAGCCCATTGATTTGTAACGACAAAGTTTATGGTTTAGCTAAAGAAATTGACGACGGTAATATTATTTTTGATACGTTCGAAGTACGTCACAACAGCGCGTTTAGTTCATTCACACGATTGTTTAATCCGTATATTTTACTCGTTAGTATTTCGCTTTATTTAAAAGTATAGAGACGTAGAAAATTAAGAAGAAAATAGTGTAAATTATGTAAATAAATCATAATTAAGTACGTTTGTTTTAATTTTGGTGAAAAGGTAATAATTTTACTCTAAAAACTAACAATATTACATAACCACAAATAAAACTAATAAGAGCGAAATCCACTGAAGGCAATGATGCCAGATGGGTAAATTCAAAATACCTAGACTTATATAGTGTATGTCCTTGGAGCTTCATAGACTTATAACAATAATACCTATATAAGTAATACGCACCGTAAGTTATGGAATGAACATTAAAGTACCTACTATAAAGAATTACACACCCATGACCTATACATCATCCAAGTAAATGGGTGAATCCTAGTAGTATTTTAAAGTCCCAAATAGAATGTTGTCGATTTGGTATTTGACAATAAAAATATTGATAACTGGAAAATTACTTATTATTAAAAGCAGTATTTTAAGTTTATTGCATGGATAAGAAAACTATCAAATATTTCTAAGATTTCCTAATATTTCTATCAAAATAATAAAAAAATCTCCCTAGACCTAGAGACAATTCTCTAGCGCTGGCAGCACTGACTGATATTGAATGCAACGATATATTTTGACATTTGTCAATTTTTACTCGAACTGAATTGAAAGAATATCTGCTTATTTCAAACTAATCAAATCGGTTGAAAAAGCGTTTGTTGCAATTGTTTTAAATGCGTCTGGGTAAAAAGTTGAATATCCATATTTTGTGGTTGCTAATGTTTAATCATGCGTGGTGTTAGTTGTTATTGTAATAAAGTTGTTTTAAATTGAAATGTGGTACAGTGTAACCGTGTTATCAAAGAATACACCAGCCTAAAATTGAGTGTATACTGTGGTGTTATCATTAACATTAGTCATCTGGTGGAGAAATTGGCAGAATTTTAAAAAGGTAATAATTAACATACATAGTTTAGGTTAGGGTGACGGTTACCGTTAATACGACACAAAATTCGTTGCACAACGTTGACAAATTATTATTTTGGGAGTACCTAGAAATTGTAGAAAATTTAAGGTTATGTTTTCGCTTGAAAATTTTAAATATGAACTTACTTTCGTTTCGAACAGAAAAGATTTTTAGTAATAAAATACACAAAATTAAAATTTGTCAAATTGTATTTTGGTTTGTAATTACTTTAGCTTAAATTATTTATTATACAGAAATGGAAACATATTTAAGGAATTTCAATGCAAAACAGAGAGATGAACGGTATTCAGTCGATCAGCAAAAAATATATAAATATTTGCGATAAATAATCAAGTAATTATCTAAACGACTCTAGTTTAAATTGTCTTCACTTCGCCGATATGTGTTTGCGACGTTACTAATCATTATGAAACTGTTAGTGACGGCGTGTACGTCTGACTTATCAGGAAAGAGACTTCGACGGCGACTTATGCAAGAGATCAAATAATTTCTCTTCTACAAATGTGTTCATTTTTACCATTAAGATTTTTATCTTTCTCAAATTAAAGCTTTCTGTTTTGCATTGAAATTTGTATGTGTTTCTAAAAACAAAAAAACCTACCTATACCGATTTTTATACTTTCGTATACAATTATCCAGAAAAGTTATTGACCGATTATTCGGCTTTTGACTCGGATAATATCTCGGACAATCAACGTAATTATTTTGGGGAAAGAATAGTCACCTTAATATGATTGACGGGGTAGTACTTACGTAGCATATGGCTCATTTCACCAATATACGACGGTATCGGATTAGTCTCCGAGGCATCGACTTAAAGGGCGCTCTGATAAAAGAGGTACATTAGTATATTCCCCTAAAATTTAAACCAGAAATTTTTTTGTTTATTATTATGCTTTTGTGGAGACGTTTTATTTTTATTTTTTGCTTTATTGTGAACAGAAATCGATGTGTTTTTTTGGTTAGAAATAGGCACATATTTAATTATGTTAAAAGGGAATGCAACAAAAATAAATTATCGGTACAAGTTTAATAAATATGTTAAATCATGTAGTACTTACGGTATTATCAAGCATCATATTTATAGTCATCATAATCGGAATCACTGTCGTCTCTATCCTCAATCGGATCGTAAATTATAACACGATTAAGTGCTTCGGTGCGGTTTTCACGAACCCACCATTTTTCTATTAAATTTTCACATTGTGTGACACATTTTTCCTTAATTTCAGGAGTGGCAATATTAAGTGCTTGTTGTCAGGTTGCCAAAACAGCCTTATCACTGTAACCATTTGATCCAATGTGATTGTCGTAATATAAGCTTTGCATATTTCGCAAATACACTCAATGGGATTAAATTGGCAATGATAAGGCGGAAGTCTCAGCACACGATGACCCTATCTAAGTATAATTTGATCCACTTTGTAAATTTTTTCTCTTTCGTGCCTTTTAGCTATTGATAATAATTCCGGCTTGAAGCAATACTATGGAAATGAAATATTTTCGTTCGTTAACCATTCTTTTATTTTCTGTACCGTCCAGGAGTTTGTTGTTTGCTTATTTAAAATATCCGAATGGTACTGAGCATTATCTAATAAAATGCCAGATGGTTCATGTAACGATGGTAATAGTATCTCTTTTAACCATTTCACAAACATCTTTGTACCCATATTGTCTTGATAAACGGCTGATTTTGATTTTGACGAAAATAAAAGATCCCATCAACAAAACCATGATTTCCACCTCTTCTTCTTATAGGTGCCATGACCGTTTAACGATCGTTAGCGATCATTCTGGCTATCATGTTTGCAATCATTATTTTGTTGGTAGCCGCTCGAAAAAATTGTATAGTGGTGAGACCAAACCACTGTCTGAGATTTTTGAGCCAAGAAGTTCTTTGTCTGCAGTGGCGTCTCTTACTATTAATCTTACCCTGTATTATAAGATGTAAAATGTCATACTTTTCTGAGTGTCTCATGATATGTCCGAAATACTCAAGTTTTCGTTGTTTTACAATATTGACCACTTCTGTATCTTAATGCATTCTTCTAAGCACTTCTTCGTTTGTGATCTTTTCCACCCAACTTACTCTTAGCATCTTCCTGTACAACCACATCTCGAAAGCTTGTAGACGTTTGAGCGTGGCTTCTGTTAGTGTCCAGCTCTTGACTCCATACAAAATAACTGGAAAGACATATGTTTTAATCATCCTCATTCACAGGGAAATCGATAGATCGTGACTGTTAAAAAGTTTTTTTATGCGAATAAATGTTGCCAATATTGTGTCTTTTCCCTTTACCGTCTGTGTGTTTTATAGACTTTATGTTATCGTCCTGCCAAATTCTTTTTGTTCCACCTTTAGCAAAAATCCAAGTTTCGTCCAAATAAACAAATGAAGAGCATTCACGTTTACAGTGATTATAATTTCTCAAAAATTCAATTCATTTGTGCACGACTTTAGCTTTTTCACACAAAGCCTTTCGGTTGTCCTTATTTTTAAACTTAAACCTTATTGACCCTTAATTTCCAAACAAGAAGTCCCTTATAAAATAAAATTAGTTACGAAATTTGTTTAAGAATATTAGGGGAATTTACTTTCGTACTTTTTAAATGTACAGTTGAATACTGGTTATCGAGTTTCTAACGATAATTTGAAACCACCGTATATTCGTGATATATGCTGTATACACAATGTGTCACGTGCCTATTTTTCCCATCTACCGTTTCATTATTAATTGTGTCTCTGATAGTCTGGTGTTCGTAAATAGTTTTGCATACCGTATTTTGGTTCGTCGTAAATAGTGTTGCATATCTAGTAGGGATAGGATTTAATTATTAATGGCTGTGACATTTTGTTAATTGGAGTGGGAGTCCTTGTATTAGATTTCGCCTTGATTTTTTTTGGCCTCGATTGTCGCGTGTTGTCAGCTATATTATTGTTTGGTTTGCTTCTCTGTGTGGATGGGCTGGCTATCAACACGCACGAACGCGATTATGAGTTAGGAACTTAGATTTGCAAAGGTTGGCTGACGTGGGTTCCGTGTCATTTTTCTGATATCCGGCCTGGGAGTGAGGAGTGGAGAAGAGTCGCTTGGTGTCAGTCGTGGAAGTCGGGTGAGAGTTTTTGGAACGATTTGATATTAACACGTGAGCAGAACTTCTACGGTTTTTTCTTTCATATCTGGCTGTATTGGGGCCATCTTAATTGGATTTTGAAGAAAAACCATTTAATTTTTAACTTGACCATTCTGTCGTGCCTTTGTGGTGGATGTTTTGGTTATTGGGGTCGAGTTAAAATAACCGCGTGCGGGATTTGATGGAGGGAAGCCATTGTTAAGTACCAGGTGCTGTTCCATAATTCAAACTGGCCAGAAGCAGGCCTCAGGATTCGTGAATTCGTGTATCCAAAGGTTACAAGTGATTTATTTTAGTATATTTAAACGACGTGACTTATTTTTGACACCACGATTAAGTCTTGTTTTAATTTATTAATATGGTACACTGTTGAAAACTATTTATTGCATTGGATATTATGCCGAGTCTGAACTTTGATTAAAGTAATATTCTCAATAGTTCTTTGTGTCCAAGTAAAAAACGTTTATTCATACTTATTTGTAAATATCCTACAATATTGCTATTTTGAAGGACAGCTATCGTAAAAAGAATTATTTTTGAAATAAGCTCGAGTGTTTTAACAGTGTAAATCTTTAAAAATACTACTTGGTGTTTCTGTTTTTGGATCATCGATGTAACAGTGGCGTCTTAATGAAGTTTTCAATTGGTTACATAGTATTGAGTTTAATTTTATCAACTTATCAGTTATTATGTGCTTGATCTAAGTGTTTTCAATAGTTTAAAAGTAACAAATTATTTTTCATTAAATTTGTACCTGCTCCAAGTTGTATCTGAATTTATACATTACTAAATATAATTTATGTGGTTATTGTGAGGGTTTCAAATTATTATTTTTGTTGCAAGTACATTTATTTTGTATTTTTTTTTGTGTTAATCTTTTGCTATCAGGAATTCTATATAAAACCAATTATTTTTGAAATTTTAAATATTGTGAACATTTTTTTTTCTTTGTTGTTTTTAATTCTCTTTTGTACATCATTAGGTTTTTATTATTGCCTGAAAGATTGTTATAATTAAATTAAATATTATCTTGAGAAAAGTGTATTAAATTCGTTTAATCCACTTTACAAAAATACAGAATTTGTTGTAAAAAAATCAGAACATCATTTTTACTTAATTAATATATTGCAGGAATTGTAAATATAGTTTTATTTATCTAGTTCACCATAATTGTTTGTTGTTTATCGTGTGGCTCTGCTAGTGCCTACTAGACCTAGGGGTTTCCGGCTTTTACCGTCTAAGTCGGTGGCGCGGCTCACTTTTATATTTTTTTCTTCTATCCTCTACGGCTGAGCTCGGGCATAATTTGCCAGTAGAGAGACCACTGGCAGAGTACTCTTTAAAGAACTAAAATTATGATTATATTTAACCAAGCATGAAAAAATAATACACAAACTTATTTAGTCTTCGTTAATGAGTATTCGTACAACAAATACAAAAATAAAAATAAAGTATTTAATAAAACTCCCACATATGACAGAAAATTTAGATTAGATTCGGCGTTCGATGGAATTCCTTAATACAATTCATTTCTCAACTCTTTTGGAAGGTCGAGAAAGGTCATGTTATCACCAATTTCGATAATCACTTTTCTCAAATTCTCCATATCGACTTTGTCATTGGGACCGGACCAGAGATGGTCAAAGTGGAGTTTTGCCGCGTTAGGAGGTTTTTCATCTGTTGCATGCTGTTGGCCACCAACAGCTGAAGTCAAGAAAAATAAATAGTTTTAAGGTTATGAAAAATTAAATATCGTATGATTTTAAATAAAAAACACGAGATATTTGGTTTTAACCCACCAATTTGCTAAAAAAGGCAATTCATACGTACATGGTTGGTGAGATTTTGCATTGCTTTAACATTTTCGTCTGTATAACTTTGATTCGAATCGATGACATTTGTGGTCCATCCTAGAGAATAGATCGAATCGACAAATTCTTCGGTATCATTTAGGAAAATCTTAGCATCGACGGGCGTCATAGTTGGATTTACAGGCCCAGGAAGAATATCTGCGTTTAACCAGAGTGGATACTTTCCCTGCAATGTCCACTTTTAAGTACCACCGAAATTATAACTATTATAAGTATCAGCTTTATAATGGGTCACTCAGAAAAAAATTTGTAGGAGAAAGCTATAAATTGGAGGATCTTGGTATAAGTAAAAGGAGTAAGGAGTTACAGGTAGCTAATATTATGAGATTTTCAAGAGATGATTTTAACAGCTGTTAAGTGGATCACGTAGAAAAAAGTTTGTAGGAAAAAAACTATAAATTGAACGATCTAAGTACAGAAGATAAGGAGTAGAAAATAGTTCGTAGAAGAAAGCTTTACTGATGAAAGGATCTTGGAATAAAATAATTCGTACGCAAAAAAGTAAAAAAAAACTGACTTCAAAGACTTATATGGTTTTCTCGTGGATGCCATTGTCAGAAGGGTGTAGTGAAATTAACATTCTTTGTAAATTTTTCTGAACGTTGTTAAATAAATCATTATACCTTGTCATAAGAACTTTTGATAATATTTATCGCCGATTCATATGCTTCGATTTGTTTGAAATCTAATTTGATCCCTTTTCCTTCTCCTCTTGAAATATTCGCTCCTTCATTGTGGACTTTAATAGCGTCAACGAATTCAGCTAAAGATAAATCAGAAATATTGGCTGGCGGATGCGCCATTATCGGTAGACATTGTCCAGTTCCATCTATTTTACCGAAAACAACATCTGCTTCTATCATCATTACACTAGCTAAAATTATTTACAATTTGTACCACACCAGAACACGATAAACGAGGTACCTACCGTCATTAAGTACTTTGTGAAGGTATGACTTGTTGTTGACTGCGTGAGCCCAAGTGACGCTGCTGAGGTTTCCTTTTATTTGGGGAAAAAACGTTTTGACGTCTGCATTTGATGACATTATTCCCGAAATGAACAAACCTAAAAAATCTATCAAACATTGGAATAATCGATATCTAAACTTAATATAAATATTGTAACGATTTTGCGATACGCCTCTGGAATATGCTACGGTGATGTCACAGATAATTACGTGAATATTCCAGAAGTTCACGACTAATCGCGAGTGTCCCATAGAAAGACCTAGAATACGTGATCGAATTCTCTAGACTTTACCTTAACTTTTTCCATCACAAAAATATTTATTTGTATTTCAACGTATTATCTAGTACGACCAGAAAGTATTTGGAATTAGAAAAGAATCAACAAATAATAATACTTTTATTTAAACAATTTACAATATTTTCTACAAAACAAATTACTATCTTACTTGCTAATACACGCACCATTTAGACGTAAACATTTGTGATGTCGACGAGGATAGCCCATAATTAGGCTGCTACTAAATCAACTTTGGTTCGAGGGGCCCGTTCCACTTGGATTTTTATTAGTCGCCAAATGTTTTCGATGAGACTTAGGTCGGGAAAGCTGCTAGCTATAATATGGTTGCTATCCCATTACTTTCCATCTAAGTTCTTAAATATAAGGAAGTGTGGCAGCGTACGTTGTCTTGTTGCAATCGCCAACCTTCTGGAAACAAAATATTCGCTGTTTGTACAAGGTTTTCATTCCAAATTGTACAGTAGCGTACATTATCTACTGTACCATCAATAATGCTCAAGTCAGTGACACCAAGTGATGAAATCCTTCCCCAGACCATGATCTTTATTGGACATTTTGATTTTGAAAACAGTTTTTTTGGACTCGCAGTCTCGTCCTAGAATTTTGTCTACGTCACTATAGCAAGCAAGTTCACGATTCACCACTGAGTGCTAACAATCACAGTTGACAATTTTTTGGTAGATAAATATTCGGTTACTATAACAAAATATTTAGGATACGCCACTGATAACCGATTCGTTTGTGATGTTTGTTGCCTAACTTAAAAATGTGCTACTAATGTTAAATTATTTCAAGATAAGAACAATTAGAAATTCTATGTCTGCATTCTATGAAAATAGATCTTTGTGTGAAAAAGTATTAAATATAACTGGTCTTTTTGAGAATATTTAAAAAAAAACAAATTACAATCTTTTACATAACCTAAGATATTTCCAATTGATTAGACACTTACCAGGTAATTTTACACCGTTATTACTGCAAACTTTCGATTTTTTAATACGAAAAACACTTAATTTTTTCTTTCATTTACGTTATCACTGATAATTTTATTTCCCTGCAAGGCATGGCAAGTGACAGTGAATAGGGACAGAGCCGGCTTCAAAAAAAGTTCGTCTGCATTTAATTGTTTATTTAATTATAATCTCATTTATTGTTTATAATTACAATCATTGTCGTTAAATTCATTGGTTTAAAATTCGTTCGAATAGGAAATTAGCAATTTATGTGTCGTTTTATATCGGGAACTTTTCTGTTTTTCACCACTTGACTGAAGAAGCCCACGGACATTTTGGCAGTTCTAGGTCTTTTCGGATCGTCGAAATCTACCGAGTAGAAACCGTATCTTCGACTAAAAGTAAACATACAGGATGTCCCAGCTTACAAAATTTGATTACTTAGATACATTACCTGTATCCTTGCCTCCATTCGAAGTTATCCATAAGACTCCACATCGTGTATCCTATAACATTAACTTCATCCTCATATATGGCTTCTAAAACAGCGTTCAAGTAATCCTAAAAAAATTATTAACTTATTCAGTGGGTAGTCTTTTTCGAAAAATAATAAAGTAAATGAGATGGTGACGTCAACAGTTGCAGAAGTCAAATTTTTGGTTTATCTAGCAACAACTAGTTAACACTTATTGGTAATTCATAGACTTAGCTACCTTGTTGAAAATTTTTTGCTCAAGTTGATATCCAATAAAATCAGTCCATTTTTGGTCATTTTGACAATTCAAATATTTCAATATGTCACGATCAGCAAAAAATTTTCTATCCGAATAACCCTCGAACATTGATGAATGCTCAAAAATTTTATAACATCTATCTCAAGCTTGTTGCTTAAAGGCAACAGACCTCCAAGCAACAAGCTTTCGAAATCTGTTATAAAATTGTTTCGACAATTATCAATGTCCTTGGGTTATTACTATATTAATTGAACTTTATGTTATCTTGCAAATTTGGACGCCACCGATTTAAAGTTCTTTGACAGTGCCATCCCCAAAGTATGCATCACATGAGAAACTTACGTATTTAGAGTTTTTCGATAAAAAGTTATTTTTGGTAAAAGTTTGTGCAACCCCTAAAACTAAACATGCACCAACAAAATACAGTAAAACACACGTAATATACGAGGAGACTTTAAAAATTTGATTTTGTGACAAAAGTACCCTTATTTTAAAGAAAGGACTTAATGTCAATCCGAGCAAAACAGTTATGGTTCCATTCAGCAGGAGACGAGCATCAAACCCATGGTGGTTACCTATGCTTCATTGATATGATGGCTAAAAATGCAACGAATTTCGGCACAAGTCAAGCTGCAGAAAGTGCAGCGGCTATCTTGTCTGGGAATCACAGTGGCAATATTCACGTGCTCCACTGCAGCCTAACCTAACCTAACCCTTAATGAGTAAGTTTCCCATATGGTGCATACTTTGGAGATGACACTGCATAAAACGTCCAAAGCATGTTTTACTAGTAGATGCACGTGAATTAATATTTTGTGTCAAGATTTATTTGATGGTTTCAAATTTTTTATAATTTTTAAAAGTATATTATGCTTGTACCAAATGTACAATGTTTGATACTTATCGTTAGTGGAACACATGGGTAATACTCACAGATAAATAATTTATTCGATCGTGATCATCCAAAGACGTCTCTTCTTTATCAGCGATGCCATTTTCCGTGATAAAAATAATAGGATCGCTAAAGTTATCTTTAATCCAGTTGAGGTATGATCTCAATCCTTCGGGATAAACCTTAAAACAAAAAAAACCCAGTTGTATTCATTATTATTGTGTCAAAAAATAGCAGTTGGACAGATATTTAACACAAGCAGGAACCAGGCTCGAACAGGTCTTCTCACTAATCACTGCGGCATTAAGAGCAATGAAAAAGCTGATAAACTAGCCAGAAAGGGCTCATTAGCTCTATTTTTTGACCTAAAATTTGTGACAAATCAGAGCTTGTATAAGGGACCGGATCAAACAACAACAGAGAGCGTTGAATTGAAATATTTATCAAAGAACAGCAATTAAAGGACTGCTGCTTTACGTAAGTAGGAACCGGATCTGAGATCTTCTCAATGGTTGCAGTTCAATGAGGAGACACCTGTACAAAATTGGGAGTATTACAACAATTTAGCAATAATAAAGAATTTTTATACATAATATAGGGTTAAAAGTTATTGTACTAATGACACAGTGGGTGTAACACCTCCCGACACAAAAATCCCTAGAGGCTGAGGTGTGACTGTTGAAGAATCGTGTGATAACTTAGTGATTTGAAGAGTTGGGAAATATAATAAAACGACTGTTCTTCATGAAGTTCAAAATCAATCTCTCATCATATTTTAATAAAACGATACCATTGACACAAATAATTGTTTAGCTTAGTAGGTACACAAACGCACGTGCGTTTGTGCGTTAGTGCTTATGTGCGTTTGTGTGTTTGTGCGTTTGTGCGTTTTTATGTTTGTGCGTTCGTGCAATTGTGGTTTGTAAAATTGTGCGTTTGTGCAATTGTGCGTTTGTGAGTATGTTACAATAATTATACACAATAGTACAACGAACTGCATAAACCTTGGTAATGCAGCTGACCCATATAATAAATTGATATACAGTATCTTACAACTGTTATGGTATAACTAGTGTTTTGAACGAAAGCTCCTGAGTGGTTCGAAAACTATTTTTTGTGTTAAAATGAAAATGAAATCAATTGCTTTCTACGACTTACCGTGCTAATGGTGAGCAACTCGGGGATCACTTCGGGATACTGAGTGAAACAAAAAACCACCAAATTCTCGGGATGGTTCCTGACTTGCTAGCCACAAAAATACACGTAGAAAAGTCGTTCAAAGTCCTCTTTCCGAAGGGAGACGAATGGGTGAGGGGACAAATCCCAGAGACTGAATACGCAATGTACACAGATGGCTCAAAAACCCCTGATGGAGTTGGGGCCGGTGTTTTCAGCAGGAAACAAAAGATTGAAATATCTACCAGTCTTGGCAGGTATGCTACAATCTTTCAGGCTAAAATCTTCGCTATCAAATTGTGTGCAAGAGAGTTGATCAACAGACATCTAGCAAACAAAAACCTAAGTATAATATCAGACAGCCAGGCTGCTTTAAAAGCACTGAGCTCCAACAAGATAAATTCTAAACTTGTATGGAATTGCATCGAATCCCTAGAGTACCTTGGTGCGAACAACTGTGTGACCCTACTGTGGTTACCTGTGCACTAGGGGGTGGAGGGAAACAAAAAAGCTGACTCCCTGCGTTCACTGGACCCGAACCGGTTTTTGGAGTCCTCACAAGGGCCGCCAAAACAATCATTTCGGACTGGGTGGAGAGGAAAATACTCACGTACTGGTCCGATATACCAGGGTTAACTCACTTGAAGGCGTTTCTACCTAAACCCTCGAGTAACACAACTAAGCAGATCCTAGAATGGAGCAGAAATGACCTGCGTATTCTAACGGGACTGCTTACAGGATGGACTGCCGTCTAAGATACCACCTTAGAAAGATAGGTCTACACCAACAAACGGACTGTCGGTTTTGCTGCGTGGAAGACGAAACTGCTGAACATATACTATGTTCATGCCCTGGCCTGGGAAGAATAAGGCTCAACATATTTGGTTACACCAACCTAGAACCTACCGATTTCAAAAAAATCTCACCCTACAACCATGAACTTCGTAAGAAGGGCTGGATTGTGCGGTGAACTGTAACCTCTAGGGGTGAGCCATAATAGACCTACTAAGGGTCGCGGTGGAGAGGCGACCACACCCCACTCACATGATACCTAACCTAACCTAACCTACCATGCTAAATTCACGTAGTTTCCTTGGTGTTATGGTGACCCCGCTGTCTATGACCTGGTAACGACACTCCACATAATAGTTGGTAAGAATGTACACGATATACAAATATTCGATTAGAGGATAAGATGCCGGCTAATAACCAAAATAATAATTAATAGACAATTGTAGTCACACTGGAGAGTAGTTGAATTGGAACTGTATTCCTCGACGTTTCTGTGAGGGTTAGTTAAATCGCTGCGCCGTCGTAGAAGACGATACTAATTAACTGGTTCGTCGAAAGGGGAAATTGTTTATGGAATTAACTCTAGGCAATAACTTACGTGAGCTTTCCCATACAGCTAGATATAACAAAATCTATTCAAGTTCTCAATATATTCTGCTACAATCGACAAAAATCGAAAAAAAAAATATTTACCGTATTTCCATCTGGAGCGATCGTCCAATGAGGATCAACATCAGTAATGATTCGCAAATCGTTGTTGTATGATATGGAATCGTAGGAAGCCTCGTCTGCGTTTTTAACACGTTTGGTATCGTAGAAATTGAACGCGATAAAGTCGGCAGTATTTTTGATGGTCATTTTTTCTTCGTCCGTGAATGCAGGAAGTCGTGATTCCGTGAAATTTTCCATTTTGCTGCGGTAGCCAACGCGTTCTTTCACCACGTCTGGCCAGTCCCCATAGAAAATCGGGTAAGCGTACAATCCGAACTTAAACGAAAAATAAATCGTGTCAGAGATTGTGGGCCACCCAAATATTTACATAATTACCCAGCCTTTTAAACATTTCTTAATTTTTTAATTAGGGGCTCATCTACCGTTATGAAAGCCGAGTAAATTTGAAAAATTATTATCAAGGTTATATGGTTTAAAGAATTATATTATTGATTTCGCATTTTTTATTAACTTTTCAATTAATATTTTTTTTTTTTTGGAAAAATTCCAGAATAAGGCTGCCAAAGGAATTTTCATAAAACTTTCATAGGTCATTTAAACACACTATAAAATTAATATCCTGATAGAAATTTTTGCGCGGAAACGTTTTAAAAGTACTTTTTTAAAAAAAATGTGTGCAAAATTTACCATGGTGTCCATTGCAAGTGGGATTTTTATAACAAGTTATTACCTCGATCAAACACTTAAAATTCCTCGTACTTTTTTGCAACACAATTTACACGTTATAATTAATCTATTCCGCACTTTTTTTGCAATTATTTAACGAAACAGTAGTCGCATATGATGTGTAACATTTGACATCTCACCTCAGTAATAAGCAATTTTTAAATTATAGTCTGAAAAAAATGGGTCAGGTTTTATTTGAAATGCTTTTTTATAACAAACAATAATTCACTTTAATGAAAATTGTATTTTATTTAATTGACACTGACAGTGACAGAAATCAACCTCAAAATTTAAAAAAGCTAAATACCGAAATATTTTATTCGAATAATTATTTGTTATTACTCACTTGAATTTTTTATCAATGATCTGCACTTTATTGAGACTTATTATCAACAGTAAATATTTATTTATATTGACGCATATAACAGCAAACTTAATACACAACACTCTCGGGAAATTGGTTGACGTCTATCTAATGGCGAACTTTAACCGCGCGTTCATTTGTCAAAACAACTCTCGGAAAATTGGTTGACGTCTATCTGACGTCCAACTCTAACCGCGCGCTCATTCGTCAAATCAAAAAGCGCGTGCTTCCGCGACTTCCTGTAACTGTTAGGTACTGTTACACATTTCCGAAATCACTCCCACAAATTTCGAGTAAGCGAGAGGAAAACTCTTACAGTTGAAATGTAAAACTAACAATTTAATTTTTTTTCGCTTTACTACTAAATTTAAGAAAATTGTATATTGCACAAACCAATACATACCAATCGAAATAGTACATCTTTTTGAAAGTTATAAATTATTAAAATACATGGTGTTCCTTTTAAAATAAGCCCCACATTATCTTTAAATGAAACTGTATATTCTGAACACTCTGTAAAGAGATGTATTAACTAATACCCAACTATTTAGAAGTAAAAGTAAATTTGTTACATCTAATTTGTAGATTAGTAAATAATGACTTTTTGAAGTAAAACTTCTAATGGGAGGGCTTTGAAATTGGTGGGGGTAAACACTGTATTGGGTAGAGTGTCTCACTTGCCTTAGGATATCGGAGAAAAGTGAGACATACGCTCATCTCGCTTTCTTTCTCTTTCGTTGTCCGTGGTTGCGTGTACTGCGATCAGGCGGCGTGTTGTATTTGTATATTTTTGGGAATTTTATCTGTCAAAGAGACGGTGTAAATATTGTTCGCGAAAAAGTATATAAATTTTTGAAGGACGTCAAGCTAACCTATTTTTCATCGAGGAAGTTTTTATTTACATGGAACAGATCAATACATAAAATTCAACCATTTTCACAATAAATGCTCTCGTCTTTGCTCTGTTTTTTGAAGTTTTACTTCTACTGCGTGTAAACATCACATTTTAAGAAAAGTCGATATACCTCAAAAAATTCTCTATTTAGGTATAGGAAATTAAAAAATTAAATAATGTTTATAAAAATAATTAGTAAATTTTTGAGTGGCCCGTTCTCTCTGACGCGCAGTGTATTATTAAAACATTTCAATTAATATTTCTTACTTCGAAAAATAACTTTCGATCGGCAGCATCTCGGTCTTCTTGATTTTCCCCATACGGAATGCTCCATGCACCGTCTAGGCCGATTGTCACCTTTCCTGTTGATAATTTACAAAATTTATACCAGCGGTTATCAAACTTTTGTTATTCACGCCCCCCTGTTTTAATTTAAAAAATGTTGCGCCCCCCAATCCGTAGACCTAGGAATTTGGACTAAAATAGGCAACATTGTCTCGTCGAGAGCGCCAAAGATGCTGTCGGAAAGTTCGCGGCGTTCGTGCCACGTATTCAAGCTTCCTGATCTTTCTCGAACTGTCTGAACGCGACTATAAATACAGAAGCGCACATACGGTATTCTCAGTCTCTCAGTGAAGGTGTTTTAACACTAAGCAAGCATTATTGTGAAGTGTGAGTGTATAAGTAGATGTAGTATGGATAAATTTTTAAAACGAAAACTTGAGGATGACGGGGCTTGTACATCGACAGGTTCAGGTGGAAATCGTCCGAAATCTAAAACAAGAAAATATGACCCATCATACCTAAATTTGGGCTTTACTAGCCTTAAAGTAGGTGGCGAAGAAAAACCACAATGCGTTATCTATTTAAAAGTATTGGCTGCAGATAGCATGAAACCAAATAAATTACAGAGGCATCTAGAAACGCTGCACAGAGAATATGTCAATAAACCGCGAGATTTTTTTGTGGAGAAACTCAGATTGTTTAAAAAACAAAAATCCAGCTTCCATAGAGTACTGGCAGTAAATGAGAAGGCTCTCTTGGCATCATATAAAGTGGCATACAAAGTAGCTAAATGCAAAAAACCGCACACTATTGCAGAGCAACTTATTTTACCCGCTTGCAAAGACATTGTAGAAATAATGTTTGGTGAAAATTTTACTTCACTACTTAACAATATTCCTCTGTCAAATGATACAATCTGTCGACGAATTAACGATATATCAGTTGATATGCAGCAGCAGCTTGAATCTGAGCTTACTGGAAACTTGTTTGCTATACAACTTGACGAAGCAACTGACTCTAGTAATGATTCCCATTTGATTTGCTACATTAGATTCTGCCAATGTTTTAAAATATGTGAAGATTTATTGTTTTGTAAACAGATTGAAGGAAGAACTACAGCCACCGAGTTGTTCAAGATTACAAATGATTCTATTACTAAAATGAATTTGCAATGGAAAAATTGTGTTGCGATTTGCACCGATGGAGCTCAAGCCATGTCTGGTAAATACAACAGTTTACAAGCGCTAGTAAAAAAGGAATCCTCAGAAATTATCTGGACGCACTGCATGATACATCGGGAAGCGTTAGCATCAAAATCTAAGCTAAGCCCTGGACTAAACATGATTTTGACAGTAGTTATTGAAGTTGTTAACTTTATAAAAACCAGACCACTAAAAACAAGGATGTTCTCTGTTCTGTGTGAAAATATGGGAGCTGAGCATCAATCTTTGTTGTTTTATTCCTCATCCAGATGGTTGTCACGCGGTAAGACGGTTAAGCGTGTCTTTGAATTAAGAAGGGAAATAGCGATATTTTTAAGCGAGGAAGGTCACAAGCATTCAACAGATTTTTTCGACAAATTATTTTTACTGAAGCTTTCTTATTTAGTAGATATTTTTGAAAAACTTAATATACTTAATCTTCAGCTGCAAAGAAAAGACGTAAATATATTTGATTTAAGTCAAAAGATTGATGCTTTTTGTAAGAAATTGCAGTTATGGCATAACAAATTGAAAGAAAACAGTTTGGAAATGTTTCCCACATTTTGCGATTTTGTGCAAGATTCCCCATTGGAAGATATTCATAAAGCTGTGATGCTAAAAACCATAGGAAGCCATTTAGAAAACTTAACTGAGAATTTCAAGCGATACTTCTTTGCAGAGAAAGATATCAAGTTGTCAGACTGGAGCTGGGTTTTAAATCCATTCGAAAATAGACCTGTCGGACTATCACTGCAAGAAGAAGAACAACTGATAGATATTTCAACAAATCCCTTACAAAAATCAAACTTTGTTAACAAATCTTTAACAAACTTCTGGACTGAACTTCCGAACGACTACTCCGTTATAAAAGCCAAAGCGCTTAGAATTCTGTTGCCTTTTCCAACGTCCTACCTTTGTGAAACTGGATTTTCTGCACTTGCTGTCGTGAAATCTAAATACAGAAATAAACTTCAAGTAGAAAATGAACTCAGAGTGGCCATCTCTAACATAGAACCAAATATAGAGAAGTTGTTCACCTTAAAACAAGCTCATGTTAGCCATTAGTCCTTAGAATGTTTCTTTGTCATCATTAAGTAAGTAAAATTTCAATAAAGATTTTTAAAAAATCTATCTGTAGCATTTTATCATTACCATTTTATTTTTAATCTGTACTGCGCCCCACAGTTTGAGAAACGCTGATTTATACGATAAATAATAAGGAATAATACTGTAAATTTCGTAACATTGGTGTCAGAAGTTAGGATTTTTGCGACAAAAGATTTTTGGTGAATACAAGAAATACGTCATACGACGCCATGAAAGACGTTCTAAAATTCATGAAAAATCAATTGGTACGAGTAAGAAAAACGACAAGAAGAAAAATTAAAAGAAAAAAAACGCTATTCGGAAGAAAAAAACGACAACAAGAAGAAAAATTGGAAGAAGAAAAACGCCGTTCGGAAGAAGAAAAACGACGACTAGACGAACTAGAGAAAATTTTAAAAGAACAAAAGAAAGAAAGAGAAGAACAAATGAGACTTCTAGAACAACAGAAAGAGTCCGAATAATCTTTTATTATTAGACGCAGCATTCTAGAATTTGCCGGTCTTTTCTTTTTCTTTCAATCGCCGGCGGCATGCACTCTCCTAAATGTAATGGACGCTTTTTAAGGCGATAGACAACAGGGACGATTCGTAACAATACCCTATTTTACGACGTCAGTCGTAATTATTCACCCACAGGAATATCAGCCGTGAGCTGCTCGAAATGGAGAAAGACAGAACTTGCGATAACATTGCCATACCACTTTGATATATTTTGAAGGACCGATATAGTTTTGGTTGAATAACAAATTTTATTAGTAAATGAATACAAAACTGTAAACTGTAAATAATAATTTATATTATTTAATAAACGTGAACCCTATAATTATATAACTACAAATAAAAGTATTTGGGAACGTCTAAAATCACTCTTCTACGGATTCAATGCTTTAAGATCCAAGTAATCACTTCGACGTATTTGAGCGAACTGAGCTTTCTTCCCTCCCTAACAATTTGCCAATGCGCGGTTTTAGACATTCCTATTCGAGTATAATATTAAAGCGTTTTTCTTACCTCCTGATAAGTTGAATTTTTCCTTGTACAAATTGTACGCGGCAGCGTGGGCTTTAATAACGTGATAAGTACATAAATAATCTGATAATCCGCTATCTGTTAGTCCAGGAGCCATGCTACCTTTGCCGTAGCCTCCTTGACACACCTAAAACATGAATTATCACCTGCATTAGATTAGGAAGTGAGAGAGAAATTATATTGTATGTTTTAATCGCGAAACAGCAGAGAATTTGTGCAGGAGTGAATCAAATATACCTAAACCGAATTTGCTTTGGACATTTTTATTATTTATATAATAATACAAATCACAGGCGGTTTGGGTTAAAAGACAGTTTATTTTTTAAAAGTAAATTTTCGCAAGTGGTACTTTGGGTTAAGTAAGCACCTAAAAAACAAATACGTAAGTCAGAAAACAAAATTCACAATCTATAAGACTCTTATCCTACCAATACTGACATACGGATCAGAAACGTGGACTATCTTCAAAGCAGATGGAAATCTCTTACTTATCTTCGAACGAAAGATCCTGAGAAGAATTCTCGGCGCAGTCTGCGAGAATGGTATATGGAGGAGAAGATACAACTATAAAATTAATAACAACTTTAAGCAAATAGCCAATGGTAGAGATGTTGTATCCGCCATTAAGATAGGGATATTGAGATGGCAGGACATCTGGCGAGGACACGCGAAAACAACTCTCCAAGACGAGTCCTCAGGACACAGCCTGCGGTAAGTAGATGCAGAGGTAGGCCAAAATTAAGGTGGAAGGATGGCGTATATGAGGATGCCAGAAGGAGATGCGAAAAAGGCTAAGGAAGGTCGAGACTAAGCTAGGGCTGTAGTACCATTGATGATGATGAAATTTTTGCAAATAATTTAAAAAAAATAACATTTTTAAATAGACAATAATGAGATCTTTTATCACGAGTCTCTACTTCCCATTTAAAAATTTGGGTGTCACTCGAAGGAGGTTCAAAGTATGGATGAATCTTTTTCGTTGCAAGATGTTATTTCATAATCTAAAAATGACCAATTGATTAATGAGGGCATTATTTATAATGCCCAAGCTATATTGACAAGCTATATCGGGCCAAGTGATGGGTAGCGGGAAGGAAGACAAACGCGTGATACGCCTTGACCAACACCCTCTAACCTTTAAAAGATTTTATTGCTAAGAACTATGAGTCTGGTTATTCAAATTGTTTAAAGTTTAGTTCAAGTTTTATAATCATAGGTAAGAGTTTATATAAAACGACATAAAAGACATGTGATGTTATTTTTTTTTAATGTCGGAAATAATAGTAATGAAATAGTCTTTGTATTACTCTGCCCAATAGGTACTAGAAATTATGTATAATTCCCGGGCAATTTAATTATTTCAATAGTTATTATCACATTGCCCTCTTAAATTGGACATTTTTTAAAATGACCAGGCATTATGTATAATGTCCAATCAATCACTTGGTCTATAACATTTATACAGGGTGTTTTTTGTAATAAACGAGCTCTGATTGTAAGTGAAATTTAAAGGCCGGTCCTGTCCAGTTCATCGTTCGAGAGTGTTCTGGTGTTTTCACCAAAATAGATCATTCCAGATTCGTGTGTTGTCTGGAAGTTTGGGGAATATTCCATGACCATATATAAGAACGCGTATCGGCTGCGGATAGTTAGTTGACGACAGTCTGAGCCTGAAAGCTAAAAGCTCAAGATTTACTGTAAGACTACACTGACTGTATCAGGTCTACTCCACCCCCATGTAGGAAAATACTTTAAGGAGGAGTTATGAGCCTGAAAGCTCAAGGTCTACTGTGAGACTACACTGACTGTATCAGGTCTACTCACTAAAAACTCCACCCCTATGTAGGTCCGTCTGGCTATTGCCTACGGTGACACTTAGGCCCCTTGGCCCATTGTATCTTGCCTATGTGGTTTTATATCATCGTACCCAATCCAGTACTTTTATTTCTTGTATAAGATTGTACAAGTTCTGTACTGGGTGGGAAGAATATAGTTCTGGGTCGCTGGATGGCTGCACATTATGTGTTTTACTGTTTTCGGATCCTTGCCGCACAGTCTGCAGGTCAGGTCTCCATTATACAGTCCCAGGTGCTCTTTCACTGATGCGTGACCGGTCAGGAGCCCCGTAGTGATTTTTAGCTGATTGCTGTTCATCGCTAACAATTCTGCCGTCCTTTGACCGTGCCACAAACAGTTAGTTGATTGATAAAGAGCTAGTTGATAAAAAGCAGTTGATGAATAGTGAGTTGTAAAAAATAAAGATAAATAGTTATTAGCGGAAAATAGATAATTACTTGGAATTAATTAGTGAAGTGAATTGTAATTTGTGACTCATAAATAAAGACTGCTTTTTTTTTAAATGTGTACCACTTATTGCACAAACCCGTAGGCGTAATAATATGTACGTACTAAGAAGAAAAAACGATATAAAGAATGTTTAAAAGTTGTACCTGCTTTGGTTCGTTAATAGTTATCCAATATTTGACGGTATCGAGGTTTTGAAAAACTACTTCTGCGTAATTTTTGAAATAATTAACAATTTTCGGATTTGTCCAACCGCCCAATTGTTGCAGAGGTTGTGGTAAGTCCCAATGGTAAATGGTCACCATAGGAGTCATGTTGTATTTATGAATTTCACTGACTACCTTTTGATAATACAGTAAACCTTTTAGATTGATTCCATCGATAAAGCCGCTAGGTAAAATTCTAGAACCGCAGTTTGATTACCAAAAATGTTTGAAAATTATCCTCTACTTACCTCGACCAAGAAATCGAAAACCTGTAATGGGTTAAACCCATCTTGGCAGCTAGAGAAATGTCCTCTGCGTATTTGTGATAAGAGTCGCACGCTATATCGGCATTACTACCATCAACTATTCGGGAAGAATTCTGGTGGACGAAGCGATCCCAAATATTTTCCCCCTTTTGGTCTTCCTTCCATGCTCCCTCTATTTGGTAGGCCGACGTTGCAGCGCCAAAAGAAAAATTACGCGGAAACGTCCTGTTGCTTGATTTGCTCGTTACGAAACTAAAAAAATATTCCCATTTATGCGTAGGGTTTACAAAAATAATAAGAGTAACGAAATACGTGTCGCGACGAATTTAAATGTGTACATGTTACAGTTAAACAAACCCGTTTTTAGTAAAGACGCGTTTTCTCTAGTTATAACTAGTTTTTACTAATTACCTGTTACAACTAGAATTTACTGCTTCTCAAAAATTAATATCAGTTAAAACTAGTTCTATCTACTACGAATGGAAAAATCCGGCTGCAAGATCGTGGCCTACGCTGATGACCTAGTTTTACTAGTTTCAGGAAAATTTCCGGAGATTTTGTCTCGGATTATGCAAAATGCACTTAATTGACTAGTTCATTGGAGCCCAGGGTGCGGTCTGGGCGGCGTAAACCCGGAAAAAACAGAACTAGTACTTTTTACGAGAAGAAACCAAAATTCGGAACGAGCTAGGTACCTGGGCCTGATCCCAGACCTGTGGAGGGAGAATATGGAGGAAAGGGTAAGGAAAGCCAGTGTGGCGACCTATACCTGCTGAAGGGCCATCGGCAAACAATGGAAGTTACAACCCCATGTTGTTCATTGGCTCTATATTACGGTCATAAGACCGATCCTAATGTATGGATCGTTAGTATGGTGGCCAGCCCTAGAGGAGGAAGTCAACCATACAAAGGTAGAAAAAGTCCAGAGATTGGCATGTCTGCTGATCACAAGCTGTCTACGGACCACCCCAACAAAAGCTCTTGAAACGATTCTACATCTACTACCAGTAGATCTGTTTGGGAAAGAATGTGCAGCTAATGCGGCTCTCAGACTCAATGCTGTGTCCCCATGGACCGAAACGCACTGTGGTCATTTTAGAATCCTAAGAGAATACGACCTGTGCACAAAAAACACTGACTGCAATAAACCTACCCACGTTCGAAGACGACCTATTCCTTGAAATCCCATCCAGAGAAGATTGGGCCGAGAATCTACCCTCCATACATACTTTTATCATCGATATAAGTTTTTTCGGGAATCAAAGTTCTTGCATTGCTTGTCACAACTTTGATCTACATAAAAAGATGACTCTTGTGTAAAAAAAAACTGATATTTTTTAAGTGCAAATAATTTAAAAAATCGATTTGGTTGAGCTTGAACAAATAATGTTATCTAAGAAAAACACTCGACATAATCGCAGTTCAGAGAATACTATCGCTTGGTAATATTTGTTACATAATTGCTACCTGATTATTTATTAACTTAATTAAAAAAATAACGAATTATGTCGAGGAAATTTGTTAATAATTTGGGGTGTCCCGTAAGTTTCGATCTCTTTTCGACCCGCTTCAGACACTGATTCGTATTATTCACACGACAAAAATGATATAATGTAAATTTTTGATAAAATTTATTTTAATTCTTACTTACAAACCGACTTTATGAAAATTCTGTCTATGGTATAATTTTTTTGATAAGAAAAGTATTAATAAAAATGGCTTACCGAGTTGATAGTAATATGGCGAAAGCCACTGGTAGCACCTTGACCATCATCTCGTACTGATCTACATAAGTCGTTAAGTAATCTTAATAGAGATATGATTGTGATGTACTCACAAAGGATCAGATTAATTCGTATTTAATAGCTTCAGATAAGAATAAAAATATAATTTAATGATTGGCTCAATTAAACGTGCATTGATTTCTATTAGTTGACTCTGCACTAATTTTCCGTTTTTAATAGTCCACATAAACTAATGATATCCATTACTGTAATTAATTATCAGGGCAACCCGAGGAACACTAATGAGTATTTAAGTTTCAACCTTAGTTCCCCAATGGGGGATTTGGGGATTTACTCGAGCATGGCAGATTAACATAAAAGAGTTTACCTTACACCCTGTTGAGTACCTCCACCATATATAAACCCTTAATATAGGATCACGAGTCAAAGGCAGAATAGTCAAAAAATAAAAATTCTGCGTTTGGGAGACCCCCGTAAGGAACGAGAAGTTACTTAGGTTTTTTTCAACTCCGAATGTAAAGATTAGCTTTAATAAACAGCCCTCCCAACTTCGCTGGTTTGGTCATATGATGCAAGTGCCAAACGAAAGATTCTTGAAACAAGCCTACCAATCCAGAATCGATAGTACATGACCCATAGAACGACCTATATGATCATGGGAAGACAACGTGAAGAAAGCAGTGAGTGGGAGGAGTGCCTTGAGTAGTGTCGCTTAGTGTGAAATCCCTTACATTTACTTGGACATTATTTATAGTTAAAATTTTAAAGTCATACCTCACTGTATTTAATTGATAATAATGTTACAAGGTAATTAAATGGTAAAATATTGCTAATACAGTTATTAAAAGCTATAATTACATACATACATATAGTCACGCCTTTTTCCCTTAGAAGTAGGCCCCTTCCTTCCACTTGCTACGGTTCTTACACACATCTTTTGCTTCCTCTACCTTCATCAGTGCTCTCATACATGCTCGTCGGTTGTTGGTACTCTTGACTTTTCAAAACAATTTTGATCTGATCGAGTTATGTTCGCCGTGATCGACCTCTACCGACTTGTTTATTCATACTCGCCTTATAAATTTGTTTCGTCAATCTTCCTTTATCCATCCTTTCTACGTGTCCAAACGATCTAAGCATTTCTTTATCTATCTTTGAAATCACATCTTCTTTTACACCACAGCGTTTTCTTATACCTAGGCACGATTATTAATGAGAACAATGACAGCTCCCAAGAAATACGAGTCAGAATAGAACAGGCGAGGAACACCTTTATAAGAATAAAGAGGCTTTTCTGCTGCCAAGAGTTTAACTTTGATTTAAAAATACGATGGAAGCCTGGACAGTGAAGGTAACCGACATGAGGAGACTGGATGCATTTGAGATGTGGATATACCGGAGAATATTGAGGATCTCATGGGTAGAGAGAATAACCAACGTGGAAGTGATGAGACGTATTCATAAGGAGAGAGAAGTGATTCCGACAATTAAGAGAAGAAAACTGCTGTACATGGGACATGTCATGAGGGGAGAAAAATATCAAATGCTACAAATAATTATGCAGGAAAAAATCCAAGGCAAGAGATCTATGGGAAGAAGACGAAATTTATGGCTGAAAAATCTTAGGGATGGGTTTGGATGCAGTAATAATGAACTATTTAGAGCTGCGGTCTTAAAAATAAGAATTGCTATAATGATTGCCAACCTTTGAAACGGAGACGGCACCTAGAGAAGAAGAAGTTCTTTTATCTCACTATTCTTAACTTTATTCAACCGAGTCACTCCGGCTATACAATTCTCAGACTACTCATCTCCGCAGCATTAATCCTATTTTCATGCTTACTTGAAAAAACCTACAATCGTGATATATCTTGGACATCATTGAAAATTAATTATATTCAATTATTTTATTATTATTATATTCATTTATATTCAAAATTATTAATTCGAGACCAAAATTACTACGACTAAACAAGATTACCACCTTTTCGGTCAAGAGTTAATCCAGAAAATATTTTCCTTCTACAAGTTAATGTTGATCTTTAAATTTCACACAAACCGCAGGGCCGGTTTCAGTAGAGTTTTGTTTTAAAAAATAGCAATTTTTGAAAATGATTAATCAAAAGTTTTTACAATATAACAAAAATAAAAAAAGAATGGTTGATTTTTTTAATAAAATAACAAGAATTTGTAATTACCACTTTATTTTCATGTGTACCTATATTACATTATATTCTTTATTTTCCCCTTTTATTTTTCTTTTGATAAGTTACAAGTCATTTAAATGCTTACAAAAAGGGAATTGTAAGCGTAGTGCTTCTTTGTTGAGTTGGCAGGTGTATTTAGTAATAATTTAAAAATATGGCTGTTAAAATTAATAAAATGTTACTGCATATGAAGTTGGTGGTAGCACCATTTGGCAAACCGTTGTTTTCGATTATCTTTCGATAATAGCTGGCCGATTTCTTGGGTGTTCTGGTTCTGTTCGCGTCATTGAAATTAACTTGATACAGCCCGAAACGGTGGCTAAAAAAATTAAAAAAATTAAAAAAATGTATTTACATTTAAAAAAAAAAAAAGATGAGAAAAAAATTTAATATCAATTTATATATATATATATATATATATATATATATATATATATATATATATATATATATATATATATATATATATATATATATATATATATATGAAAAATGTTGATTTTTTTAAAAACCAGCTAATTTCGCCGTCTGTCACCTATATATATATATATATATATATATATATATATATATACATATATATACGAAAATTTTAGATATGGAAAGCATTTTAACAAAAAGGCTATTTGTAGAAATGGTACATATCAATAAAAAATAAGTATAACACCATTAACAAAAGAACAGATATTGGTGACCTGAATGTTATTTATACAAATTATCTTGATAAAAAATAAAACAATTAAATTTCAGATAACCATAATATACTAATATTTACATTTCTCATCTGTATAAATAATTTTGACATTCAGTACCTAAGACAAAAAGTGACACTGACTTATTATATCACATTTTTTTTAAAAAAAAACATTTTATGTTCCTCTTTTCGATAATTTTTTAATAATTTCATGTTGGTAAGTATATATTTTGTAAATTGATTTTTCATATATTAATTAAAAATATTATAGAAAAGTCTTGAAAAAGAAAATAAACATTTTCGAAAGCTTGACTGAAAAAACGAAGAATTTTTATTGAATTGGTCACTCCTAACTGCTACCCAAATAAATTAAAAAAAAACCTCTAACGTAGATTTACAGTTAATATATTTTCATACCTATATATATATATATATATATATATATATATGTGAAAAATGTTTAACTGATTTTTTAAAAACCAGCTAATTTCACTGTCTGTCACCTATATTTCTTTCACTTCGTCCGGTCGGTTCAGCTCTGCATGGGTGTCGCACCTAAAGTTCCTTTTCATTTGATCAACTTACTCTATCTTAGGTCTTCATCTGCCTCTGTAATGCCTAGATTACTTTTGGATACACCGACTTGTGTATCTACGTGGTTAATCTTAGGTACAATTAATACATCATAGGCTAATAACTAGTACGTTGGTAGCCTATGGTCTACATCACTGGTACTCTCTTTTGGTACTATCGAGGGCATGTACTATGACACGTTCGGTAGTAATGCCAGCTATTCGTTGATATAACAAAGTTAAGCTATTCGTTGATATAACAAAGTTAAGCATGACGAAATGAAAAATAATGCGTTAACAATACATATATTGTTTATACCAACGGCGAGTTGGGAGTGAGTGGTTAAGGTTAAAGGTAAGTGTACCAATGGCACTACTCCTCTTTCTCCTTCATATGGTTCCAGCAAAATGGAGCACGCCAAATTACCTAATCGATGTCTGGCAGTACCTCGATCTAATATTTCCAAATCGGTGGATAGGGAAGCGAGCATCTATAGAGTGGCCAGCACGTTCACCAGATCTGACGCTATTATATTTCTCATAGAAGCATGTGAAAAGTATAGTATACACAACTAAACCACTATGATTCAGTTGACTGTTGCCAAGATGTTCGAGGCGAGAATTTTGAACATCTTCTACGTCAAGCTTTTATTTCAACGATTTTATTTTTTTAATGTTAATTTTCGCAATAAATTTGAAATTTGTTTATCTTACTCGTATCCGTTGTTCCATTCGAAGTTGTCTAGCAAACTCCAGAAAGTGTAAGCGGTGACGTTGACGCCGTCTTCGTATATGGCCTCCAATAGAGATTTCAAATAATCCTTAAAAAATAAAATGGTTGTAAAAAAACGATTTTTTTTATGAAAAAAATTAATTTAAAAGAAAATCTAACCTGCAAGAATGTTATTCTTTTGGTATCTTCAAGAGTTCCTTCGTCGGCATAACCATTTTCGGTTATAATAATTTCTGGATTATTGTAAGTATCCTTTGCCCACTTTAAAAACTTTCTGAATCCATTTGGAACGTACTGAAATAACATAAACAGTGTAATTGTTAGGAAGGTTATGTTTTTTTATATTATGATTTTAAAGTTACGATAGCTTTTATAGTCCGTTTTCCTGGCATGTATAGCACGCTATATAAACGATAGCAATAAAGATAAGATGAATCATCCTTAGAAACCACAACCGTCCCGTTTAAGAATAAAAAATAATAATATTAAATTGGATTAAGACGAAACACCAAGTCTCGCAACTCGGTTATTCTATCGTAAAAAGTTGTGAGATACATGTAATACCAAGTGGGTTAATTTATTCAGTCCCTAATTAAGGGTCCTTTTGTCTTAAGTTATTACGTAATTAGCTAATCTAACATCTCATAGTGACCATATCAATATTCAAAATCTTATATGTTTTAAATAAATAGATTGACTTGGCCATCGCGTGAAAATACAATGTATCCCACAAGTAATACATATTATATTAAATTAGATCGTTTAGTGCGATTGCCAAGTCAATCTATTTATTTGAAACATAAAAAATTTCTAATAATGATATGGTCACTATAAGATGTTATTAGGTTAGCTAATTACGTGATTACTTAAGACAGAAAGACCCTTAAGTAGGGACTGAATAAATTAACCGACTTGGTATTACATGGATCTCACAACTTTTTACGGTAGAAGAACTGAGTTGCGAGACTCGGTGTTTTTTACAAGTTTTTACAAGTTTACAGTCTCACCCATTTACTCTCAAGATTGACACTACAAGGACCAATCTTCATCGAGAATCCTTCTTTTACAGGGCTGCTACGGAATGGAATAAGCTTCCAAAAATTATGGTTGTACAACGGCACTTCTCCATATTGTTGATGATATTGTTCGAGCCTCAGACAAAGGTGAGTGTACTGTTTTGGTCTTGCTAGATTTTAGCAGAGCTTTTGACACTATCAACCATAACCTAATGCTTGAAATTCTACATTACATAGGACTGTCGAATAATGCTATGAATCTCATGGCATCATACCTTCGAGGTCGTAAGCAAATGGTTTTGGTTGATGGGCAATCCTCTAATTATATATCACCTGTCTGGTGAAAACTCTTCAGATTTGTAATGTACACCTGTATGCGGATGATACTCAAATTTATTATAGTTTTTATCCCAGTATGGTAGTGGAGTCATGTGACCTTATAAATGAGGAACTTGATAGGTTCATTGAAGTTGCAGAGGATCACTGTCTTAGTATTAATTGCAGTAAATCTAATGTTATTCTTTTTGGCAACAAAAACAAACGAGATGAGATTTCTGATAGTGTAAGTATTGTAATAAAAAATGAAGTACTTCAAAACGTAAGTGAAGCCAAAAGTTTAGGGATAATATTGGACTCCCATTTAAAATTTGAAAAACACATAAATCAGATTATTCAACGTGCATACTTCACTCTTAAAACTATTTATGGCAATAGATATTTCCTACCTATTCAAATAAAATCAAATCTGTGTGAGTCATTAATACTGTCAATATTTAATTATGCAGATGTACTCTATGGTCCATTCTTGTCCAGCCAATATCAAGTAAAAATACAAAAAGTACAAAACTCATGCTTACGATTAATATTTGGTATCCGCAGAAGGGAACATATCTCACACAAATTGAAAGATAATGGTTGGCTAAATATGAGCAATAGAAGGAGATTACATGCTGCTGTTCTTTTTCAAAAAATTATTTTCGATAAAACACCCTCATATTTGCACAGAAAAATCACCTATCGATCCGATATACATAATCTGAATATCCGATATAAAGGAACCCTTTCACCGCCAATCTTCAGACTAGAAATATTCAGGCGTAGTTACACTTATCAAATATGTTCAATATACAATCAGGTCCCTACCATGTTAAAATCCTACAGTTTGCAAAGATTCAAGAAGGCATATAAGAAACATTTGTTTTCAATGCAATCCTGATATACGTACGATGGAAATTAGATTAAGAATAGCTATAATTGTTTTACTTTCATTCCTTTATTTTTTTATATATTGTTAAGTTCAACACACCTAGCGATATACTTAAGGTTAAGTGGAAGAACAGTTTATGAGCTGTTTTTATATCATCTTATAAACTGAACTTCGCCTTTTGCTTTGGGCCTGATTCACATTATATATGTATTCTTGTTATCTATATATGTAAGCAATAAAGTCGTTTATTATTATTATTATTATTATTATTATTATTAAAATCAGTTTTTCCAGAGAACTATGACCTGCAACTTTTCAAAAAGCGGGTTCACAATTATCTCCTTTCTATAATCCCTTCCCCTTCTAATAGTCGCAGTGCGGGCCGTCCGCGGCCCACACGATAGGTCTACCCTTTTTGCGACTATTTTCATTAAAAAAAAAAATTATAATTCTAAAACTACTGGTTCAAATTAAATGAAATTTAAAATATACCGTGTTTATACAACGCCTGCTTGGTTACTGAAAATTCAGGATTCTATTTTTATCCACAACGAAGTTATAGGGGGGTCGAAAATGGCCTGAACTGCTTCGAGGAAAGGATGGTACGGCCGTGCCGCTTTTTTGCTCGACTTGGCGCGGGAGCACTGCGGTGCCCCCAGATTATACTTACAGCATTCAAATGTGCATCGTGGCTCCAAGAAGTATCGGTAGTAATTGACAATTTAGTATCGATATTGTAAGAATAACTATCTGCCGGATATTCCTCGACATCTGCAACTTTGTGGATGTTGTAGTAATTCAGAGCCATAAAGTCCACGGTATTGACAATGGACTTCTTTTCTTCATCAGAAAATTGGGGCAAACGCGTTTCCGTGAAGTTTTCCATTTTACTTCGGTATGCCACTCTTTCTTTTACTTCTTTGGGCCAATCACCGTGAAAAATTGGGTGGGCGTACAATCCAAACTAAAAAAATATAAAGATGTTGGGTTCGAGAAACAAAAAATCAATAATTAATAATTGGGAAACGCCGCTTAATATCGTCTCGCTCCTTACTAATTTCGGAAAGATAACGTTATACCATCCGATATTTTAAATTTTCACTAGTAATACCACTAGGGGTCAAAAAATTTCCGGATATTAATTTGACCTCGCGTGGTATTCGGTAAGAAAATTCCATGCCGAATTGTGGGGGAAAATCAAATATTTTTAAAATTTATTTTTCGATTATCAACAATGCAAATTATTTTCTTCATCAAGCGAAACATAAAATCTGTGGTCGACTTGATTGAGTTACTTGAGCTGACTACAAGTGGTAGAAAATTATAATTTTAGAGGTTTTTCGGGAAGTTGCACGAACAGCGCGTCATAGCTTTGTCAGCAATTATTTAGGCCTTCAAATTGGTAATTTCTACTCATTGTAGTTGCATGGGAATACCATTTCAAGATAGAAAATGGTATATTCTTCAATTTTACATAAGTTTTGAGTAACTACAAGTGGTAGAAAAATGTTTTTTTTTTGCGTTTTTATTAACGTGCGTTATGCGCGCTTTAATGGTATGGAATTCATAACCAGCGTCAGCAAGCATCAATCATAGGAGGCTGTGATCATTGTATTTTGACACTTAAAAACATCAAAGAAAACTCGCGATTTGTTGCAATAAAGAATATTGCACAGCCAGTAAACCAATAAAATTCTTTGCTTAAAAAATGAATCGATTTGAAAATAATACTATATGCAAGATATGCGTGAAATTGTCTGATGTAATGATCAATCATCGTACCATGACTTATTTATTCGCATTAATAGAGGATGTTGGCTCCAAGTTGAAGAAAGAAAATTTGTTCCTAATTGTCCACGAATATTTGCATCTAAACTACGCAAAATCGTGGACCATGAAAGCACAAGACAGAAGAAAAATAGATGCATTCGAGATGCACTGCTGGAGAAGAATACTTCGAATCCCATGGACGGCAAGAAGAACGAACGAGTCTGTTCTTAGGGAAATTAAGGAACCGCGGCGACTATCCCAAATAGTGAACACCAAGCTACTAAAATACTTCGGCCACGTTACAAGACGCAATAATAATGATTTAGAGTGGTTGGTTGTCTATGGCAATGTGGAAGGGACTGGACCGAGAGGTCGTTCCCCGAGAAGATGGTCCGACCAAATAAAAGAATGCACAAGTTTTAGAGAAGCTGCCCGCAATGCAATGAATAGTGATAAGTGGAGAGAAATAGTAAGGAAAGCTGCAACACTACATTAGAATCGTCTGTGATCACTACCCTTCTGTCAAGAAGGAAAGAAGAAGAAGATTTATTATTTTAATATATAGTAAAAAAGATTTCAGACTTTAATTAATTATAAGGATTCCGGGCATTCTTCATAGGCCTAGGCTTATGAACGAGTAAGAACCCCCAAACGACCCGTAACTATTGGGTGGTACAGTGTTTGTAACTTGCTAGCCAGGGCACACTAGCTCATAAAGGCACAAAGGTTGAGATGGGCATCCGCTTAATATGAGACAGAGCACCAGAAGAAAGACGACCACTTAGAAGACCAAGATTAAGGTGGCGTGATAATATAACATCGGACCTCCAGAAAATGGGCATCGTGAATAGTTTAGAAGTTATGGAAGACCGAGATAGATGGAGGCAAATCGTTGCCTCAGCCAAGGCACATCAGGGGATGTAGCGCTACGGAGTAAGTAAGTAAGTAAGGGCACACTTCCTCTATATTTCCATTGAGAGCGGTTTTGAACAATATCAAGCGCTCACCACCATTTATCCCGATTGGGATCAACCGTTGCAATACTTTTGAGCCACCAACATTCTACTCGAGAAATATTTTAACCAAAAACGATTTACAACTTTCACTAAAAGTTTTCTCTAAAGGATATGAAACATGTTAAAAATAATAAAATTTCTTACATCGAATAGTCGTTTTCTTTCTGCAGCTTTTACATCATTATCACTATCACTTACTGGTTCATTCCAACTTCCATCCATGGCCATGGACAGTTTACCTTAAAAGCGATAATATCGTTAGCTGTTTGTGTGTTCAATTACTTTGTTTTTTGATCACGATGAAATGATATCCGTTTTTACGTACCTCCCAAAAAACTGAACTCGTCTTGATACAAATGGTAAACGGCTGCGTGAGCTTTTGCCACGTGATAAGCGCATCTGTAATCGGATATTCCGGATTCGTTTAATCCTGGGGCCATGGTACCGTACCCGTAACCAAGCAAACATACCTACGAATAAAAAAACATATATAAGGCACGTTTACTGACACAAGGTTCTCGAAGAATTAAAGGTGTGGAGTTGGGCGATTTTAAGTCATCATAATTGATTGGTGTTGAAGATACTGTTCTTCGTGAGGTTTATGTCGTTGACCTATGTATTGGCACAACTATGGTCAATCAAGAAAGGTGTTTTGTCAGTCTTGGTGATGATAATGGTAGAAGCTTTTTTCGATTCCAGTTGGTTAAGAGATGGTGCAGGTGCAGCAAAGTGGATGTGAATTTGACTGACTCTAGTATTGAAATAAAGACGTAATGTGTAAGAGTATACCTGCTTGGGTTCGTTGATGGTGATCCAATATTTAACAGTTGGAAAGTAACTGAATACGACTTGCGCGTAATCTTTGAAATAGCCGACGATATTGGGATTAGTCCAGCCTCCGAGATCTTGCAGTGACTGTGGCAAATCCCAATGGTAGATGGTCACCATAGGCGTGATGTTGTAACGTTCCAGTTCGAAGATTAATTTTTGATAGTACGCTATACCTATATAGTTGAGTTTGTTATTGAATCCCGTCGGTAGTACCCTGAAATCGTATAATTTTTCATCGTCATCGACAACTTTTTTATTCGTTTTTACCTCGACCAAGAAATGGAAAACCGATAATGATTGAGTTTCAAGGCGACTGCTAACTGGACATCCTCTTTGTATTTGTGATAGGAATCGCAAGCGACTTCAGCGGTATAATTGTGGCTGATTCTACTGCGATTATTTTGTATGTATCGATCCCAAATGCATTCTCCTCTGCCGTTTTCATTCCAAGCACCTTCTATCTGGTACGCCGCAGTGGAAGCTCCAAACGAAAATCCGTCCGGAAAGATCGTCTTCGTGGCAAACGCGGATCTAGAAGAAAATAGGCTAAATGCGATATTTCTATTTTTGATTTCGTTTTAAGGAATTCCTTGTCGAATATCAGTGGTCTGGGTGCGACCTGAGAGATCCACACGACTAACTTTCCAGTGAAAGAATGAAAAAATACCAACCACCTCCCTTGCCAATAAGCAGGAGTTATAAGAACTTTGGTAGAAAGAGCAATAAGAATCTGTGAACCAGAACATTTAAATGAAGAACTGAATCACCTTAAGAACGCCCTTATATCAAATGGACATAATGTTAAAGATATATATATATATATATATATATATATATATATATATATATATATATATATATATATATATATATATATATATATATATATATATACATTGTCTATGTATGGGGTGAGTGGTAGTTTAATACGAGCACTGAAATCACTTTACGAGGATGCCACTGCTTGTGTCAGGATAAACGGAGTTTGCACGGACTGGTTTAACATCGAAAAAGGTGTGAGACAAAAATGTGTGGCTTCGCCATGGCTGTTTAACTTATACATGAACAATTGTTTAAAAAAACTGAAAGAAAGCGCGTATGGATTAAAAATGAATGATTTGATCGTCAAATGCCTTCTTTACGCCGATGATCAAGTCATATTAGCGTTATCTGAAGAGGAGCTGCAGGCGATGGTTAATGTTATGCATGATTCCCTGAAAATCAAAGGGATGAAAATAAATGTGAGCAAAACGAAAGTAATGGTTTTTGAAAGAGAAAAAAGCATGACAAACTGTGGGGTTTCGATTGAGGGAGAAAGAGTGGAACAAGTTAATGAATTTGTGTACTTGGGTTCAAAATTTACTAGAGATGGAAAGTATGACAGTGACATTGAGTGAAGGGTGTTGGCAGGAAAACAAATAAATGGGGCACTGCATAGCTTTATGAATAGCCAGAAAGTGTCAAAAAAAGGACGTCTGGCGGTGCATAGAGGTGTGTTGGTTCCTACACTTATGTATGGTAGTGAATGTTGGGTTTGGCAGAATAAGCATGAAAATGGGATTAATGCTGCGGAGATAAGTAGTCTGAGAAGTATAGCCGGAGTGACTCAGTTGGATAAAGTTAAGAATAGTGAGATAAGAAAACGCTGTGGTGTAAAAGAAGATGTGGTCACAAAGATAGATGAAGGAATGCTTAGATGGTTTGGACACGTAGAAAGGATGGATGAAGAAAAATTGACGAAACAAATTTATAAGGCGAGTGTGAATGGGCAAATCGGTAGAGGTCGACCTCGGAGAACATATCTCGATCAGATCAACATTGTTTTGAAGAAAGGCCAGGTCAAGAGTACCAACAACCGAAGAGCATGTATGAGAGCACTGATGTAAGTAGAGGAAGCAAAAGATGTGTGTACGAACCGTAGCAAGTGGAAGGAAGTGGTCTCTGCCTACCCCTATGGGAAAAAGGCGTGACTTTATGTATATATATATATATATATATATATATATATATATATATATATATATATATATACACTTTTTAAATTTTTAGTGTACAGAACTGAATTGAAAAGTTTTAGTGGTTTACACGATAAAATTTTAAAAATCGATTGTTTTTAGCAAAACAATATAATATTATAGCTTAATCAAGGAAGCACCTGACAGCAGTGATTGATGGGTATTATTAAGGTCGGGCAAACAGATGTATAATGGGTATTGTTGAAAATTCCGAATTTTTCAACTGTAGAATGTCCTTCAATCCATTCCTCGATTTAAAAACCTCATTATAGACGCGTGCTATAGGCAACCAATCATACATTAAGTCACAAGCAAAATCAATTGGAAAAGCTGACATCAGCGCTGCTATTACTAAACTATTTTGACCACTTCCGTTTGGTGAATTCGTCCATCGTCTTCGTAGAGAGAATGAGCAAGTTAGTTTTAAAACACCACGTGGTAAAAATTTACAATCAATATAATTAAATAAAATCAATTAATTTGAAAAGCCACAACCAGTGAAAAAATTCTAAAGAGACAGGATGTTTTTACAGTAAGCTCATTTTACAAATTTTTCTACAATACATTATCAAACAAGAAAAGTGGCGGTAAGGCCGGAAAAACTGACAGCAAAAGGAATTACGAACCAGCCAACCCAAGCTATCGAAGATTTAACATCGAATCGAGGCACGGCGAGATTCAACTGGGGCAGAGACATACAACATCCTACAACTTCTACAACCCTCTTTTAGAAATCGCCCTGTTCCTTGCCGGCGCGTAGAGAGGTATATTATACAACAGTCGTGGATAAAGGTTTAAATAAATCATCTTGTTATGCCAAACGATAGCCAAATCTGTAAGTGGAATATATGAAGTTCATTCGCAAGGTAGATTTATAGTTTATCTTGATTAAACTCGGTACGTCACTCATGATATTGTGTTCTACTATATCGGCAAAGAATATTTTGAGTTGTTCGTTACATCCGATTAAAGTCCGGTCCTGGACCTGCTGTCGGCTAAATTATTTGAGGTGCCGAATTCGTGAAAAAGGAAAAATTATTTCTGATTTCAACTATATTTAGGTAAACAATTTTATCTAAAATTATTGGTAAATTAACTCGAAATTCTCTAAATCAATAATTATTTTAGATTTATTGTGCAAACAGTTTAATAATTATACATTATCATGATCTTCATCTTGACATACATTAATCTTGTTTGTATAAACTTTTTGATAGAAAGTAATTATGATTATTATTTAAGATATATTAAATAATCAGTGTCATATAATGCATTATAATCTTTATCTTGGCATGAATACAATTTTTCTTAAAAAAAATAAGATTTTTAATGTGTTTTAATTACTTTGATTGCTAATAAAGTTTTTCAGGAATTTTATCGATGATATGAAATCTTATATCTAATGCAATTTAAATAGATAAAAGTGAATTAGCTTCCATATTTCTCTATAATATTGAAATTAAAATTATTCTTTTATACCAAAATTGTAATGTTGGAAGAAATAATTTATGTTGTAAATAAGACACTAGTAGCGAAATTAATGGTGTAAGAGCCTCCTCTACTTCGGATCATGGGATTAAAGCGTCTAAGCATGCTTCTAATTTAATTTTGGATGAAATCTTAACATTTTTCTTTTGCTGATCCCATAAATGCTCGATCGGATTCAGATCCGGGCATCTTGGTGGCCCGTAGTGCCCTTAGCCAGAAAAACATGTAAAAAAGGTTTTATAAAGGCCCAATGAACTCAGTTGACCGTTCACGGGAATTACTTTGAACTCACTTAGAACGTGCCGCTAGGCGCACGTATTTATGTTTATGTTTAATAATCATTGGATAGCAAGATTGTATATTGTAGATTGTAGGGTGGGTCGTGAAGGCCATGCTGCCTCTCAAGCACTTCGACCTATCACATCTTTTGTGTATAACCCTTAATCTATTCAAGGCCCGGGATTCTGAGACTTTGAGTAAAGTTTATCAGTTTCCTGAGGGCTAAGTTTCTGATATCGAAGGGCTTTAGGAAGGCCCCTTCCAGAAAAGCGCTGGGCATTCGCAAAGCAGATGTTCTCCAGTTTCAGCGAAGTTCTCGCAGTAGCGGCAACTATCACTCTCTGTTTTGCCCATCTTTTTCAGGTGGTACCTTAGAGGGCAGTGTCCAGTGAGGAGTCCCGTCACCAGTTTCAAGTCTTTCTTGTCCAACTCGAAAAACTGTTTAGCTTTCCTTGGCGAAAGACTTACTAGCCTTTTCGCTTGCCTTTGTCCTGGCACTTTATGCCAGTGAGATTTCATTTTATCTGTTTCCCCAGCGTCGAACCTCTTCTTTCAAGTAGGCTTTGAAAAGTCCACAGAAGGGTTCTGGGCCGGAAAATTTTGTATTTGCCCCTTCTTTGGCAAAGCAATCTGCTTCTTTGTTGCCTTTAACTCCCTTGTGACCTGGAACCCACATCAGAGTAACCTGATTGTTTGCTGCCAGTTATCTCAGGGACTGTTTAAAGTCCCAAGTCAGCTTAGACTCACAAGTGTATGACTTCAGAGCTTTTAGTGGTGCTTGGCTATCTGATAAAATATAGATTTCTGCCCTTAGGGTGTGTTTCTTTCGATGCACTTCTGGGCACATGTCTCTATGACATGTAATTCTGCTTGAAAGATAGTTGGAGTGTTACCAATGGGTTTTGAGAGCCTAAAATTCGGCCCTATAACGCCCACTCCAACCCTTTCATCCATCTTGGATCCATCAGTGTACCACACTAAAGCATCCCTTCCTAGTTGAGGTCCGTTCTCTGTGCAAACTTGGTGGTTGTTTATAAACACTTTAAACTGCATTTGGAAGTCGTACCTAACCATTGGTTAGCAAATAGGAAGAAGGAATGGAACGAACACATAGGCACAATGGATAACCGCAGACTTTTGAGAATTGCTCGCGACAAGTCCCCACTTGTGACGAAGAGACGTTGGGCGCCCCAGGAAACGATGGAGCGACAGCCTCACGCAAGTGGACGATAATTGAACAGGTGATTTGCCCAAAATCAAGAACGAAGAAGAAGATTTTTTTGTAAAGTATTGGGAGGAAATGGAAAATTTAAAGACTATTGTAAGAGCTTAATCGATTCCCAATGCCATTTAAAAATGTTGGGGTAATTCTTACCCTCGCTTGGGGTTGAAAGTAGTGGAGTCAAAGATACCGGAAAAGAGTGTCACCAATAAATCAAAAATCGACGTGACTGAGCGTTTTCTAATTTGTTGACGAGGTTCCTGCAAATGACTCCGTTATGTTTTCGGTTGGCCACCCTACATAGAAAGATTAGAATAATTTCTTTAGCTTTTGTATTGAATATTGTAAACTAACCGAATCCAAGACTAAAATTTCGTAACAATATTTCGAGTAGTTCGTTACCAAGTACATGTGTGTCACCAGGAAGGTCAAAGAGGAAGGAGAAGAGACAGAACTGGTCAAAATGTCACAATAGGCGAATTAAACATTAAAAGAGTAAAGAGCTTTAAATACCTAAGCGCCACGCTAAATGCCGATCATTACATACTGGAAGAAATCAAGACTAGAATCCTTAGTGAAAATAGATGCACTGTGTTTCGAACGGAAGATTTTGAGATGAATCTTTGGACCACTACAACCCGGAGACGCAGAGATATCGCATAAGAACTAATCGCGAACTAAATCAACTCTACCAAGACCTGGATATTGTACTTGAGATAAAATCCCGAAGGTTACGTTGGGCTGTACATGTACAAAGACAGCCAGATGAACGTTTAGTAAAACTAGTGTGGAAAAGCAACCCGTAAACAAGAAGGACCCTCGAAAGACCACGGCTAAGATGGCGCGACAACATCAAAAGCGACCTTGAAGCCATGTGGTACGAAATGGATACCCAACTAATGACGAACCTAGAGAAAAGGCAAATTGTCTGGTCAGCCTAAACCCACCAAGGGTTGTAGTGCTACGGAGTAGTAGTAGTAGTAGTAGTTAATCGTAGCAATACAATTTTTTTTTAAAAATAAAAGTTTTATTTACCTGGCTGCCAACACCAAAAAAATTTCAACTGTAAGTAGCTTCATCATCTTTTCCTAAACCAAACTTAAAAAGAAATGTGATATTCGATTTTCGCCTACAAAAATAGGTGTTTTACACAATATCTGATTAGATTATAAAAATTTGAAGTGTTTTTCAAATTAAGCAGTAAATTTTTTTTTTTTTTCGGCACTCAAAAACTTATAAGGGATACGTCAGATTTCTACTTATTTGTGATAAAAAAAATCAATAAATAAA
Source organism: Agelastica alni (assembly GCA_950111635.1). Lineage (NCBI taxonomy): Eukaryota > Metazoa > Arthropoda > Insecta > Coleoptera > Chrysomelidae > Agelastica > Agelastica alni. The sequence goes on from OX467717.1 coordinate 29,529,505, forward strand.
TATCGATACACAAACTTTATTTTAAGTATTATTTGATACAAAATATAACACCTTCTAGCCCATATTACTTCCTTTAATGTACTTAAGGTAGTTCCAGCGTGCTATAGTATAATCCGAGCATTTTCTTTCGTCAGAAATTAGAATCATCGACACACACATACTTACATAAACTATCAAATATATTCATTTTCGGTGATCTGGCAACGTTGCTCTGAATGCATTATGATTTATTTATGTATTATCCTAGTTTATGTATTGTTTACATCGCGTTTTATATTTTACGAATAATTCATAGTAAATAAAAAAATGCCCAAACAATTAAGACACAAAATATTAATGGTTATTTTATTCACACATAGCCCCACCAATAAAAAGGTCATGAATTTAGTTACATAATAATTATGCAATATGATCGACTATTCAGGTAAATAAAGAAACATGAGCAGCTATTTACTTTGATTGTATAAGAGTGCTATGGATGAGTGTCAAAATTTGGCGTAACATTTACTCAACTGAAAATGTCTCGTTTTGGTTCATGTCCCACAAGAAAAAGTAGTACCATAACATACATACATACATACATAAAGTCACGCCTTTTTTCCATACGGGTAGGCAGAGACCACTTCCTTCCACTTATTTGATCTTTAAAATTTTCATTAATAGAATAAATGATTTAATTGTTATTTACATTTAAAAAAGTAGTGTAAGTTGTTGCATGGACCGATGCTTGTTTATCAAATATCTTTTGTTATTTCGACGATGTTTTTTAACATCTCGGACGTCTTATGCAAGTACGAGATTTTTACCTTTGATAATAGTCTGAGGTTGAAATCCTGTCTTAATATTTATATCCATGTTTGCTTTAAATCTGAAAGTTTAACAAAAATATACACTTATTTATTTCATTACTATGTCATATGGTAGTTTTTCTGCTTGCCAATATTATTTAAAGTCTGATCTACTTTGGTTATAAACTATTTTGTTTACCATAGTAAGCTACAGCTTTTAAATTATTAATTATACTTACATTTTATCGGTAATTTTTTCATAACTAATTTATAGGATTAAAGATTAATTGTCACTTGGTTAGACAGGCAAAACAATTTTTTTTAATAAAAAAAATTAATTTTTATTGCCAACCCCCATTCATTTATATATTAAAAAACTCTGTGACAGCGTCCTTTAGTTCACAGATACCATGGCGCTGCAATCACGCACGGAGCGAATAGTTGGTACATGGCATACGCGTTAGCTGTTTCGTGTTTCTTGACGAAAAAATCTTACACTTTCTTTCGCCAAGGCCGAACCGTGCGATAAAGAATTTCGTTCCAAAATTTTGCTTCTTTTAAGAGGACATTAGGTCTCTATAATACATTAAAAATGTTGAATTTAATTTTATTAAAACAACTGAGATTATAAAATAATACAACTGATACACCTGGTAGATTTATAGTTAATTGCGCCAAACACCAAAAACCTTGAGATCCCTTCACTATAACATTGTTAGTTATCAAAGTTTGATATTAATTAAGTACTAACAAATACGGACCCTCCTACAGATTTTTTGATAGGGCATTACCAATTTTGAAAATAATAATAATTTATTTCACAAAATTAATAATAGTTTATCCTTTTCGATAATATTTGTTTTAGTTTTGTTTGTTTAGTGGTTTGGGGAGTATTTTATCCCGCGGTTTGTTCCCTTTAGGGAAATAAAATGTATAAGGCCCCACCACCACAGGTAAATCCAGCACTAATGCACATTATCTGAAGTGGTATTATATAATATTTAAATTGCTTAAAAGCGTGATATTTTTGGTAGTATTTTTTTTCGGTTGCAACCAAAGCTTTTTTGGTTTATTCAGGTAACCAAGTAGACGCTGGAACTTTGGATAAGACGCGGTCCATTTCTTGTCTGGCATAGACTTGAGCGTATCTGATGAATATGGGATTCACAGCATCAAGAACTCTTCTAGGATTCTCATTGAAGAAATTAGTTATCAAATCAGCTGAAAAAATAAAGAAATTATTTTTAAATGTTTTTGTTATCAACCACTATACTTCGTTTGCTTTGCCTGAACGATAGCAATAAAAGTTACTGTTACCAAAAAATTCATTTAAGAACCATCGAATCAAAAAACTGAAAAAAATGGTACTTTTGGAAAAAAATTTCGTCTCGATTATCTTGTGAACAAAAAATGATATCGACGTGGGACCAATTGCATTCGACGCATAATTACGCAACTTAAAACTGATTAAATTTTCAGCAAAATCGGTTAAGCTGTTTTTTATGGAGAATAAAAAACTGAAAAAAATGGTAAAATTTTGGAATTATTTTTCGTTTCGATTATCTTGTGAACGAAAAATGATATCGACATGGGACCAATTGCATTTGACGCATAATTACACAACTTAAATCTGATTAGTTTTTTAGCAAAATCGGTTAAGCTGTTTTTTATGAAGAAAAAAAAACTGAAAAAAATGGGTAAACTACCTGAATTTTGCAATTTCTAAATTATATTACTTTTAATACAGAATTTTAAGATCTTTTGAATAATATGATTATTACATGTTAGGAATATTGAAGACGCTATAACAGTGAAAAATTTTTGTTCGTAATAATCAAGCAATGTTTATAACATGTTACTAATAAATGATCATTGATCATAATAATTAAAAAAAAATTTAATTGTTATAAAATTGTTATGAAATGATAAGAAAAAGTTTGAAAGAATATACGGTTGACATAAAAAGAATATTGTTAATGACAATTATAATTTATTATAAACAATTTGAAATCATTTTTTATATTAATTTTAATAATAATAATTATAACAACAAAACATATGGTATTTTTTCATTCTTTTCACTGGGAAGTTAGTTGTTAGTCGGGTCGCAACCAGACCACTGATATTTAGTATATTATTATGATATAAAAAGGGGTGGAGAAAAAGTATAGTTTTTGTTACTTTCGTCACTCGTAAAACAATATACTATTCTCGGTGCTGCACACATCAAACAAACAGAGTATAGAAGTTTTTATTAATTTCGTTTTATGCATATGAACACTATAATCAAGTGAAATTCGATAACTTACCAGCATATTGAAAGTCGTCCTCTTTGGCCGTCAATTTGACGTATCCACCGCCGATTCTTGCTTTCACACTTAATTTGTTTACTTTGAAATATTCCACGTCGTCTTTTAAGTAAGTTTTAAGGCTGCCCTTGATGTTGATTTGCGTATTGGCTGAAAAAGGTGATACATTTTATACTCTCGAATTTTTTCAATTATAATTTACATTGCAAGAGCACTTACAGCTCTATTTAATAAAGTACTAAGCACAGCAGAAATACCAAATGCTAGCACACGAACACAATGGTACCCATATTCAAGAAAGGACAAAAACATCTGAAAACTACAGAGAAATAACCCTATTATACACAACAATGAAGCTGTTTACAGGACTGTTAAAAAAATGACTAGAGAAACACGTAACAAAGAGGGAAGAACAACAAGGATTCAGAAAGAGTAGATCGACAACTGACGCCAAACAAATAAAAGAAAAGGACATAGAATATAACACACCGGCATTCATTAGCTTCGTCGATCTAACTAAATCATTTGACAGAGTTCAACTAGGCGACGTGATCAAAATCAACACTCCTCTATGCACAGCTAGACAAGCCTTTTTTGACACTTTCTGGCTGTTCATAAAGTTATGTAGTGCCTCATTCATTTGTTTTCCTGCCAACACCCTTCGCTCAATGTTACTGTCATACTTTCCATCTCTCGTAAACTTTGAACCCAAGTATAAAAACTCATTTACTTGTTCCACTTTTTCTCCCTTAATCAGAACCTCACAGTTTATCTTACTTTCTTCTATTTTAAAAATAATTACTTTCCATTTTCATCCCTTTAATTTTTAGGGCATCATGCATAACATTAACGATCGCCTGTAAGTCCTCAGATGACGCTAACATGACTTGATCATCGGCGTAAAGAAGGCATTTGACGATTAAATCATTCATTTTTAATCCATACGCACTCTCTTTTAAATCTTTTAAACAATCGTCTATGTATAAGTTAAAAAGCCATGGCGAAGCCACACATCCCTGTTTCATACCTTTTTCGTTGTTAAACCAGTCCGTGTAAGCTCCGTTTATCCTGACGCAATCAGTGGAATCCTCGTAAAGTGATTACAGTGCTCGTATTAAACTACCGCTCACCCCATACATAGACAATTTCGACCACAATTCACTTCTCACCACTCTGTCATAGGCCTTTCCTAAGTCTTTAAGAGCGCAGTAGACCTTCTGACTTCTAGCCAAGAATTTTTCGACTAAACCTCGTAATAAAAAAAGACCTGATCCATAAATCTCCTTCCTCTTCTAAATCCTTCTTGCACATCCCATATCTTCTCAGTTTCATGGGAAGTCACAGTTAGAAATATAAGTGCATAGAGGTGTGTTGGTTCCTACACTTATGTATGGTAGTGAATGTTGGGTTTGGCAGAAGAAGCATGAAAATAGGATTAATGCTGCCGAGATGAGTAGTCTGAGAAGTATAGCCGGAGAGACTGGGTTGGATAAAGTTAAGAATAGTGAGATAAGGAAATGCTGTGGTGTCAAAGAAGATGTGGTTACAAAGATAGATAAAGGAATGTTTAGATGGTTTGGACACGTAGAAATGATGGATGAAAGTTTATAAGGCGAGTATGAATGGACGGAAGTCGGTAGAGGTCGACCTCGGCGAACATATCTCGATCAGAACAACATTGTTGTAAAAAAAGGCCAGCACAAGAGTACCAACAACCGACGAGCAAGTATGAGAGCACTGATGAAAGTAGGGGAAGCAAAATATGTGTGTAAGAACCGTAGCGGAAGTGGTCTCTGCCTACCCCTGCGGGAAATAGGCGTGACCAATGTCCTGCATACAATAATTTCTGTTATTAAAGTAATTAGTGTTTATTGGTAATAAACCGATTTCATGTCGTATAATTATTATCAAACTCTTATCTACGCTCGAAGGTTGTTCCATGTTAATTTGAAAGTGAATATTCGATTGTGACAAAGGAAGTACCTACATTTTGCAACGAGTCAATTAACGACAGTAAATTTCACTTAATTTATTACATTCTAATATTTATTAAATACTGTACGAACATCGACATAATTTAGAATATTGGCACTTACTAAAGTTTCCTTGAAAGTGTCCTCTGCTCTCTAGGGGAATGACCAAGAGTTGTCCTTTCACATCGTAGTCCATTTCTAAGTACATCCATGGTACAGACAGGCTGACTTCTCCGTAGTGTTTCACAGGATCAGCTCTGGAAAATAAAAAAAACACTTCTTCAAGGATCCAATAGACACCATGCGTTATTTTTGATTTCGTTTTAAAGAATTCCATGTAGAATAGATCACAAGTATATTAAAAAAATTAAAATCCCATAATTTATAGCAAAACATGCAGTTTGAAACTAAAAGTTTGCATGCGAAAACAGACCTACAGTTCAGATGACGTCACTAGTGTTTATCTCGCGTTATAAGGGGAAGTATTACATAAAATATATCTTTATAGTACCGAACGGTTTTAAAGCATTTGACACCAATCACAAATATAAGCTTCTAAACATTCTGGAATGTCAGCACAGGTTTCATGCGCCCACCCATGGCGACTGGAGCACTGAATCCAATGTGCAGGTAGTTTTACCTGTTTAAGATGAGCTTCAACCAATGGCTGTTTTTTTTTTGGTTTTCCTCCTTCTTTACCTTTGCTCTTTACGCTTTCACTTAATTCCCACTTAGCTTCACATTTTCCTTTAGTTTTTATATCTTTGGCTCGTTCACACTTCTCTTCCATAGCTGTTTTAAATTTTATTTTAATTTTTTATTCTTCCCTAATGCTCCTTTTATTCTTTTGTTCTTCAACAGCAATTTTGTATGGAGATAATGTCAAAAAAAATTTTTCGAGCATCTGGCAATGGTGACAATTCGTGGACAATGTGAATGATATCTGGGTCATAGCTAGTTAATGGCTTGTACATATATTTTTATATATTTATATATTTTAAATATCTTGGGTGTCAACTAAATGAAAAGTGGGACAGCATGCAGGAGATTCGTGCCAGAATAGAACAAGCTCGTGCTTCGTTCCTGAAGATGCGTAACGTACTTTGCAGCAGAAATGTAAGCTTGCCTCTGCGCGTCCGAGTGCTTCGCTGTTACGTGTACAGCATACTGTTTTATGGAATGGAAGCTTGGACTTTGACAGATGCGATGTGCAAAAAATTGGAGGCCTTTGAAATGTGGACGTACAGAAGGCTATTAAGAATCTCCTGGGTAGAAAGAGTGCGTAACACCGAGGTACTTCAACGCCTCGACAAGCAGCTAGAAGTTCTGTTTACACTAAAAAAGCGAAAACTGGAGTATTTTGGTCACATCTTAAGAAATGACAAGTATCGACTTTTAAAGCTTATTATAGAAGGGAAGATCGAAGGACGAAGAGGCCCGGGTAGAAGAAAGATATCCTGGCTAAAAAACTTAAGACAATGGTATGGGGTGAGCACTACCACATTGTTCCGCCGAGCTGTAGACAAGGTTCAGATAGCGCCGATGATTTTCTTAAAATTTTCTTTTCTTTTCTTAAAAAAGGTATGGTACCTTATATTTTTGAATGCCAAAATAGGATAATGCCAATGAAGCCTAGATCAAAAGAAATGACAAGGGAAAGATGTAAAATTCTCGACAGCATCGATCACCAGATCCAATTTTAGAGTCTTCACTAATCACAGAAACGTATGGTTTTCAAAATATTAAAAATGTCTAATAATAAGAGTGTACCAGATGGCTATACAGGGTTTTTAAAATTAAGTCGGCACTATTGCTAACTTCGTTATTATTGGAGATACAAAGTCAGTCAAATAGGCAAACTAGTAGTATTTTGTTCGCCAATTACGATGGTTTCAGTATACTACTGAAAAAAAAATGGTAAACTTTCGGAAGTATTTTTCGTCTCGATTATCTCAAGAATAAAAAATGATGACGTGGGACCAACTGCATTCGACGCATAATTACGCAACTTAAAACTGATTAGATTTTTAGCAAAATCGGTCAAGCTCTTTTTTATGGAGAATAAAAAAACTGCAAAAAATGGTAAACTACCTAAATTTTGCAATTTATAAATTATACTATTTTTAATACAGAATTTTAAGATCTTTTGAATAATATGATTATTGCATGTTAGGAATTTTTGTATGAAAAATATGATGACAATATTTCATAAAAAGAGATAGTTTTAGAAAACAAAAATAGGAATTGGAGAATTTTAAACTTGTGTCAGTATTGAGAGAATAGCATTGAAGACGCTATAACAGTGAAAAATTATTGTTGGTAATAATCAAGCATTGTTTATAACAATTGAATATTGTTACTAACAAATGATTATTAATCATAATTATGAAATGATAAGAAAAAGTTTAAAGGAATACGGTTGACATAAACAGAATATTGTTAAAGACAATTATAATTTGTTATAAATAATTTGAAATTGTTTTTTATAATAATTTTAATAATAATTATAAAAACAAAAAATATGGTATTTTTTCATTCTTTTCACTGGGAAGTTAGTCGTATGGACATCTTGGGTCGCACCCAGACCACTGATATTTGTATGTTCGTATATTTGTTTATTAGAAAAGCAACACTTTTTATTTGTTTGGAATTTTACAAACGGAACTCACTTTAAATCCTGAATGATGGTATTTCTAAATCCTGTTACTACGGCGTTTTGACAAACAGCGTCTATTTTAATCAGATTGTTAACGCTGCTGTTGACGGTAAATAATTCGACTTTGAATGGATCCAAAGGCGGTACCGCTAATTCAGGTATACCTTCCAGGAAAAATGGTTTCGCATCCAAGAAACCTTGTAGGACGCATTTTCGATAGTCGGGATGGGATTGGCTGCAGCTATATTTTTGAAGGTAGTCAGCTGAAAATAAATAATAAAATAAAAAAAAATTGTAAAATCATGTAACCCGTCGTACGAAAGTAACAATTTATCATGCAATTACAAGACTTATAATGACATATGCATGTGAAACATGGACGATGACAAAACAACACCAACAAAGCCTGTGGATCTGACGGAATCCCGCCGATTGTTCTCAAGAAATGTGCCCCCGAACTAACACCTGTTCTTTGCAAGTTGTTCAACCACTCTTACAATTTGGGAGTATTTCCGTCCAATTGGAAAATTGCAAGAGTACAGCCAGTCCCTAAAAAAGGCAAAAAGACCCTACCTAGCAACTAAAGACCTATCGCACTGCTATCTATTATTTCAAAGGTCATGGAAAAAGCCATCAACATCGAGCTCATGAAATATCTGGAAGACTCAGGAATTATCAATGATAGGCAATATGGCTTCCGCCATCAGAGATCAACTGGTGACCTGCTCGCATACGTCTCACATATATGGCAGCTATCTATTGAAAAGTATGGAGAAACTATTTTATAGATATTTTCATGGGCGATGCTCTTCTGAAATATCAACAATCGTTCCTCCTTTGGCAGTCTCTTCGAGATTAACCCGTCAAGTTCAGTCTTCGCACCCATTCGTGGTCACTTTGGAGACCTGTAGAACATCACTTTCCAAAGACTCATTCATCCAACGAATTGCGAGGCTTTGGAACTCATTGCCTAGGGAGGTGTTCCCCGAGGCATACAACCTCCAGAAATTTAAGAAGAACACCAAATCCTACCTTCTTTCCCTTGGTTCCCACGATGTTCTCTGAACATTACAGGATATCCCTTTTCGTGGGAACCAGAACATATAAAAAAAAAATAAATGAGAACCGACTAAAAATCGCAGTACGAAGAATTCTTAGAAGGATATATGGACCAATCAAGGACAACGCCACACAACAATACAGAATTAGAACTAACAGGGAAGTTCAAGAACTATATCACCAACCAGATATAGTAAAAATAATAAAGGCAGAGAGATTGAGATGGGCCGGACAAGTGAAGAGACAAGACCAACGTGTCGTAAAACTGGTGTGGGAAGCGGACTTACGGACCCTAAATGTCCAACGACCAGAAGAACTTATGATGGACCGCAGCAAGTGGAGTTAAATTGTAATGTCAGCGAAGACGCACCCCGGGTTCTAAGCTACAGAGAGAGAGGGAGAAGGGGGGGTCAAACGTTTGGAAAATGTGTAAATCTTGTTAAAAAATATTTTGGAAAACAATAATACAATCCATCTCGAAAAAAAATTTTTAACTTTTTAAATTTATAGTAACAATATCGTATGTTTATATAAATATTTAATATTCGTACAGGCGATGTTCATATTTTTCCTTGTACTTTCATTAACATAAATAACCACTTTTAAAATTATGTAACCTAAGAAATCGGGGTCGATTGATTAGTGTCTACGAAGTTACATAAACTCTAATAATTATCGATAGGATTGACGAACCCGCGCATATTGGGCTCGTTAATTTCTTATTAAATAAGTTTTTAAACAAACTTGCTTCTTAAAGTTAAGACAAGCAAGTGGATATTATTTTTAAAATAATGGTATTGATATCAGAACCGTGTTTGTATAATTTTGCATAATGAGAAGGAAATTTTTGGTGAATTTTAAAGATTTTCGCAATCACAATTTGTATTACAAGGTCTGGCTGTAAAGTGTTAGGACTGACAATGATTTATTCACATTCCGGTTCTTAGGCATCGTCTTCACATTTTCGATTTGCTTATCTTGGTTTTTTTCATACTGGAATATTCAATTTTCAAGTGATCACATTTTTGAGTAAATCTGGAAGAGTTTTTAACTTTTCAAGGATGTCCAAGCATCCTGAGAAAAGTTTTTTGAAATCATCTCCTCGCAAACCTCTATCATGTTCAAATCATCGAGAAATTTTTTTCTTTAAGCTTGTGGTAAATAGGCCGATGCGTAAGGGTGTGATTGAAATAATAAAAAAAACTTTTACTTGAATTATTTAATCTATAATACAAAGTATTGGCTGGAGGCAGATACGGTGTGCACCCGATGGCGTCTGTTAATTTCCTGATGTTTTTAGTTGCTAAGTCACGGATGCTCTGCTCTGCCAGATCTGCAACTACTTTACCTGCGTAGGGTTTTCCATTATCTTCGGTTTGGTTGGCCCGTTACAAAGGCTGCATGCCAAATATATTTTTACAGGGCCTACTGACCGAAGGATTACTGATGAAAGTAGAGGAAGCAAAATATGTGTGTAAGAATCGTAGCAAGTGGAAGGAAGTAGTCTCTTCCTTTTCCTACGGGAAAAAGGTGTGACTATATGTATGTATGTATTATTTCCTTAGCATTTGTAAAAAATTCTTCTACTATACGTGTTGTTTTGTCCATTTTCCTGTTACGATCACTGTTATCTTTATAAGAGACCTTCCATAAAGCAGCCACTTGTTCAGTTGTCCAGATCTTTCAATTTTAAAGTAATTATAACTCACTGATCCATAAACTAACCTTAAACCTTGGAGATGCTTTAGTGTGGCATACTGATAGATCACAGAAGGATGAAAAGGTTGGATTTGGCGTTACAGTGCCGTATATAGGTTTAAAAACCGCTTGGTTACACCCCAACCAAGCGGAATTACATTCCATTCCAAACATTTCGCCAATGAAAGCTAAACAGCTTCTCGAGTTGGACAAGAAAGACTTGAAACTGTTAACGGGACTCCTCACTGGACACTGCCCTCTGAGGTATCACCTGAAAAAGATGGGCAAAACAGAGAGTGATAGTTGCTGCTACTTGCTTGCTTTGGAAATGCCCAGCGCTTTTTTGCAAGAGGCAAGAGTTTAAGGAAGTGGCCTTCTTAAAGCCCATCTATGTCAGGAACTTAGCTCCCAGGAAATTGATAAACTTTGTACGAAGTCTCGGAAATCCCGGGTCCTGAATAGATTAAGTGTTATGCACAAAAGATCTGATAGGTCGAGCTGCATTGCCTTCACGACCCCCCCTACAATCTACAACCACAAACCTTGAGGCAAACGTTTTTAGGGTTATCAACGGGTTTAAAGACTTCAATTGGCAAATGTCGTCGTTTAACCTATATTGGGAGTAATGAAGGTTTTGTACATGGTGGTTTGCTTGAATTTTTATCAAATTCTACCAAATATAACCACGAAAAAATGAATCTGCATTTTAAAATTATGTCACCATATCACTACTAATTAAATTCGATTGTGCTTTTTTTTGGATTCCTCAACTATAAAACAGTAAATAGAATACATGAACAACTGAAATAGAAATAAATTTTTCGAAAAAATATTCACGCAAAACTCAAAAATGTATGGGATTTATCAAAAAAATGTCGTCTGCTTTCACGATTTTATAAATAATTAAAGAGAATATTCGAAATTAGTTTTAAGATATCGGTACACGTTTAACGTTAGATTTTTTTCGCCCTGTACATATAAAAATTCACTTTTAATGAATTGTTAAGATACTCACGTAATTGTTGTAGACTCTTTCCTTGTGCTTCATAAAAGACGCAAAAAACAACTACTATAAACGATTTCATGGTGAACAACGTTTCGCGTATCAAACTCACTAACCTTATTACGACGTTTGTTGATATTTATATACTGTATATTTCGAATTTACCATTTTTATCGACCACCACTTCTTTCCCAGTACGTTTTGGGTAATGGATGCAAATTTGGGGAATGGTTATTTAAAAATTAAAAAATTTGCAAGGTGAATCACTACGGTGAGGAGGATTATAGCAAAACTGTAAACGTTTTAAAATGTTTGGCACTTTAGTTGTTTGTGTATTGATAAAGGCCGAATTCTAAAATTAGGGTCTTTTATAATACCTGCCCGCATTTTCAAAATCTTTCCTATTGCCAACGGCTGGACCGCTTTTGATGAAATTTTCAGCCAATCTTCAGATTAGCCCGTTGGGTGATCGTGTAAAGTTTGGTAGCTACCCCGCATTTTCATTTTCTCTTCTATATCCAACGGCTGGACCGATTTTGATGACATTTTCAGCCGATCCTAAGATTAGGTTAGCAGGTGATCGTGTGAAATTTGGTAGCAACCCCGCATTTTCATTTTCTTTTCTATAGCTAACAGCTGTACCGCTTTTGATGAAATTTTCAGCCCATCTTCAGATTAGCCCGGTGGGTGATCGTGTAAAGTTTGGTAGCAACCCCGCATTTTCCTTTTTTTTTTCTATATCCAACGGCTGGACCGATTTTGATGACATTTTCAGCCGATCCTAAGATTAGGTTAGCAGGTGATCGTGTGAAGTTTGGCAGCAACCCCGCATTTTCATTTTCTTTTCTATAGCTAACAGCTGGACCGCTTTTGATGAAATTTTTAGCCGATCTTCAGATTAGCCCGGTGGGTGATCGTGTAAAGTTTGGTAGCAACCCCGCATTTTCATTTTCTTTTCTATATCCAACGGCTGGACCGATTTTGATGACATTTTCAGCCGATCCTAAGATTAGGTTAGCAGGTGATCGTGTGAAGTTTGGCAGCAACCCCGCATTTTCATTTTCTTTTCTATAGCTAACAGCTGGACCGCTTTTGATGAAATTTTCAGCCAAACTTCAGATTAGCCCGGCGGGTGATCGTGTGAAGGGAAAGGTTATTACTTACTTACAATAATAAAGCAAAGAAATACCGCTTATCTAGGTCACATTTACCTTAATAACAGGTATAATATTCTGATATTGATAATCGAAGGTAAAATATATAAAAATATACGCGATTGGACTGGTATGAACACATCAGCTTTGATTCATGCAGCCAAGGATCGCAATGAGTATGCCGAAATTGTTGCCGACCTTCATTGAATGAAGATGGCACCTGAAGAAGAAGAAAAGTATACCCGTAGACCCTCTAAGACTTTTCGGATCATACAACAGCGTCTTTTAAATGATTCTGTTGTTTAGGTATCAATTGAAACAGTACGTCACCCTGTATAGATAGATTAGAATGTGTACTACAAATGTGTACTATTAAACTTAAATTTTACTTGTACAGGGTGCGCACAATAAAAATACTATAATTTGTTTATGGTGCCAACAACTTTTAAATGTACCTAATATTTTTTTATAATCGTAACAATGCAAGAAACTTCGGTGCTTCCTTCTAAACTTTTTGTTTAGATTTTTCAAGGTCACTTCGTATGATTGCCTACTAATTAATATTTAAATAATTATTACATCGCCATTAAAATTATTTTATAGATAGTTTTAACCCTGAAACAATTCAACCTTTTTTTTTCAATAATTAAATTTGGAGTTTCGCAATATATTCTAAAGCCTATTGCGTACCAATTAAAGATTATCTTTTATATGGGAAGGAAGCAAAATAATTTATTTAATAAAAAATCCGATTATTGACACCACATACGTAATCTTGAAACTAACATTTAGTTTATAAAAAATAATTAAATGTTGGAATGATCCACACGTTTATTTTGCAATACCCCGTATAGAACTTGTTTAATGTTATTTTATTAATGTGTCGCAATCCTTGACTGTTTCAGCGCGCACAAACTTCATTAGATTTGATGATAAAATCATCTTGATCAATACCAAATGTAGGTACATACGCGAGAATTGTCTTGTACGTTTTAACATTTCTTATTTTTTACTGAAAATAGTCGCTAAAAGGGTAGACCTACCGTGTGGGCCGCGGACGGCCCCCACTGCGACTAATTGGACGAGGAGGAGGGATTATAGAAAGAAGATGATTGTGTACCCGCTTTTTAAAAAGTTGCAGGTCATAGTTCTCTAGAAAAACTGATTTTAGAAGCTTATTCCATTCCGTAGCAGCCCCGTAACTGGGCGAGACTTTTTTTTTACTAAAAATAGTCGCAAAAAGGGTAAACCTATCTTGTGCGCCGCGCACTGCGACTATGAGAAGAGGAAGGGATTATAGAAAGGAAATGATTGTGGACCAGCTTTTTGAAAAGTTGCAGGTTATAGTTCTCTGAAAAAACTGGTTCTGGAAGCTTGTTCCATTCCGTAGCAGCCCTGTAAGAGAAGGGTTCTTGATGGAGATTGGTCCTGGTAGTGTCAATCTTGAGAGTAAATGGGTGAGACCGATCAGCGTGCCGAGTTCTTTGGCCGAACGTGGCCAGTGGTGGTATAAAAGTTTTCTTTATCTGGAGCATTTGCCATGGAAATATGTGTAGAGTAATGTCTGGTCTGCAACTCTTCTATGTTCTAGAGGGCGAAGGGTATCTGTGAGAGTTGAGCTGTTTATCAAACGAATGGCCCTCTTCTGAATGGAATCTAAAAGACGAAAAGAATGCTTTGATGCTGAACCACAAATGTGCGAGCAATACTCCAGTAAAGGTCGGATTTGAGCCTTGTACGTCGTCAACAGTTGAACGGGAGTAAAAAACTTTCTAGCTTTCCACAGAAAACCCAGCCTCTGGTTTGCTGACTTTGCGATGTTAGCAATATACGAGAAACTAATGATGCTGCTGACATTTGACATTACCAGTCTAGTAACAATTTATATTTTCGATAAGAAAACTGATCAATACGGGTGTCCAGAATCGCTGTTCAAAGAAAATACTGTCATAGCTCATTTTATGTCTACTTAACAGATTTAACAAAGGATTCGTTAAAATCTGTTACTCAGTATTGTGCCCAGAATTGTTGAGTCTCATTTTCACAAAAACAAAAATTAAATTGTTGTTAGTTAATGTAAGAGTTGAAAAATAATAAACTCCTGGAGAAAATGAACGCAACACCACATAAACTATATATCAGATAACATGTACGATAAACTAAACTGTTTTTCTAAAGTTACCAAAGTTGGGTGGTAATTTGTTACGTTACACTTAACTTATTAATGCCCTAAATGTTAGGTGCCAATTTTGTGTAACCTTATTAATACAGTTTTTATAATACCCGTTTAAGCTAAATTATTTTATCAAATTTAATGTTACTAAAAATGTGTAAAGAAAAAAAAATTGATGATTTTATAAAGGTCTAAATACTGAAAAAAAATTTTAAATAATTTTAACTAACTGTCTAAAATGGAAAGAAATCAACTACCTATTAATATTAATTAAACAAATAAAATATAATGTTTTTAAATTTTAATGTTCAAACTATTTATTAGTAGCTAAGTAACTTAAAGGACATACATTCATATAGTCACGCCTTTTTCCCGTAGGTGTAGGCAGAGACCACTTCCTTCCACTTCCGCTACGGTTCTTACACACATCTTTTGCTTCCTCTACTTTCATAAGTGCTCTCATACATGGTCGTCTTGACCTGGCCTTTTTTCAAAACAATGTTGATCTGATCGAGATATGTTCGCCGAGGTCGACCTCTACCGACTTGTCGATTTACACTCGCCTTATAAATTTGTTTTGTCAATTTTCCTTTATCCATCCTATCTACGTGTCCAAACCATCCAAGCATTCCTTTATCTATCTTTGTAACCACATCTTCTTTCACACCACAGCGTTCTCTTATCTCACTATTCTTTACTTTATCCAACCGACTCACTCCAGCTATACTTCTAAGACTACTCATCTCCGCAGCATTAATCCTATTTTCAAGCTTCTCTTTCCAAACCCAACATTCACTACCATACATAAGTGTAGGAACCAACACACCTTTATGCACAGCCAGACGTGCCTTTTTTGACACTTTCTGGCTGTTCATAAAGTTATACAGTGCCCCATTCATTTCTTTTCCTGCCAACACCCTTCGCTCAATGTCACTGTCATATTTTCCATCTCTCGTAAACTTTGAACCCAAGTACACAAATTCATTTACTTGTTCCATTCTTTCTCCCTCAATCGAAACTTTACAGTTTGGCATGCTTTCGTTTTGCTTACATTTATTTTCATCCCTTTGATTTTCAGTGCATCATGCATAACATTAACCATCGCCGCAACTACTCTTCAGATGACACTAATATGACTTGATATACCTAAGCCGGTTCTAAAACATCTTACGACGTTGTCCAACGCCTAATCTCCATCTCCTTTGGTATTCTCAGTCGTCCACAGTTAAATTCTTTTCACTTATGGCTTTGTGTATTGTCTTCTGTTATTCTATTTTGGGTCTTCTTTTTTTTCATCGACCCATCGGTTGCCATTCTAGAATTTGTTTAGGTAGTCTTGATGCTGGCATTCGTTGTACATGCCCATACCACGGTAGTTGTTTGGCATTTACGTCTTGAATTATAGATCCTTCCACACCCATTTGTTGTTTTACTATCTTATTCCTAACTCGGTCCCTTCTGGATATACATAAAGATCTTCTCATCGCTTCCATATCCACCACCTCCAGTAATATTACTTGATCATCGGCGTAAAGAAGGCATTTGACGATCAAATCATTTATTTTTAATCCGTACGCACTCTCTTTCAAATCTTTTAAACAATCGTCTATGCGAAGCTACACATCCCTGTCTCACACCTTTTTCGATGTTAAACCAGTCCGTGCAAGCTCCGGTTATCCTGACACAAGCAGTGGAATCCTCCTTTAGTGATTTCAGTGCTCGTATTAAACTACCGACTTAAACTTAAGGAAAAAAGATCAAAATATTATACTCAGGGCTTCGTGACTCCTCGATTTATCGATTGGATTAAATTTGGGGGGATGTATAGTTCAATTCACGCCGCAAGCACCCCTTTATATCCTTTCCCTCATTAAGCAAGGCCTACTTACTCGTTAATTTCCAAAATTTCTTTTAATAAACGGTTATTTTATTATATCCTTTGCCTTTTTTCGTATAGTAAAGGTTTGAATTGCAGTTGGGGGGCGCCGTAGAAATCTCGACCATGGCGCTAGCAGTGCTAAAGCCGGCACTGCTTACGACTAATAATGCAAGGGAAAATAGAAGGCAAAAGAAGCATAGAAAGAAGACGAAAATCATGACTAAAAAATCTGAGAAAATGGTTTGGTTGCATCTCCAAACAACTTTTTAGAGCAACTGCCTCAAAAGTTGCAATAATTGCCAACCTCCACCGCGAAGATGGCATTTGAAGAAGAAGAATGAAAACTCGGCGTAAAAATGATTAATTATTCATTTAACGATAAACCAACACAAATAAAAATATGAGTTGTACAAAATAAAATTATTTATTACAAAATAAATTGTCAAGATTTACATAAATACCGTAAAAAATAAAAGGAAAAAAAAGTATTTTTTGTCGGCATATCAAAACAGCCAATTTATTGCGGTGCAAATTCCGATGCGGGAAATCTAGTGAAATGGTGATTGCCGATTTCTTTTACCAACTCAATGCCCTGCTCGATGATAAAAGGCAGTATCATCTCGAATGTACCGCGCGGATCTCTGTTGAAGAAGCTCTCTATCGTTTTAACTGAAACCGAATAAATACGCGATAATAACAATTGATAAATATCAATATCTTCGGTTATCGTTTTACCTGTAGAAGCAAATTCTTCCTTTGTAGTTTCCAAATTGATCCTACCGCCACCTATTGATAATTTCGGAGTTATTTTGTCCAATTTGTAATACTCGATATCGTCTATTTTGTAAGTATCGAACGTCACTGTGGATTTTACTAGAATGTCAGCTGAAATCATGAGAGAATATTTATTTCAAAAACCTACTGGATATCGGAAGGCCGTATCAAGACAATACAATCGATCGGAAAGTGGGGATGTATGATCGTGTTTAAAAATTAATAGTTCCGTCTCCTCTGATTATAGATCTATGAAATATGCGCTTATTTTGCGTCAGTGGTATCGATGCCTTAGTTTTACCAAAGTTACTTTAGTATACTTACTAATGTTTGCCCTAAAGAGGCCATCAACATCGACCGGTATGATGACATCCCCATGTATGCGGTAATTAAGATCGATGTTTAACCAAGGAATGCTGAAGTATACGTTACTCTTTTTGCTTTTGAAATCAACCCTGAAACTCACAATTTACAGTAAACAACTTAACATTAGTAACTTGTCACGTGCCTATTTTTTCCCATCTACCGTTTCATTATTAATTGTGTCTCTGATAGTCTGGTGCTCGTAAATAGTTTTGCATACCGTATTTTGTTCGTTGTAAATAGTGTTGCATACCTAGTAGTGATAGGATTTAATTATTAATGGCTGTGACATTTTTGTTAATTGGAGTGGGAGTCTTTGTTATTAGATTTCGCCTTGATTTTTGGCCTCGATTGTCGTGTGTTGTCAGCTAGATTATTGTTTGGTTTGCTTTTCTGTGTGGATGGGCTGGCTATCAACACGGACGAGCGCGATTATGAGTTGGGAACATAGATTTGCAAAGGTTGGCTGACGCGTGTCCCGTGTCATTTTTCTGATATCCGGCCTGGGAGTGAGGAGTGGAGAAGAGTCGCTTGGTGTCAGTCGTGGAAGTCGGGTGAGAGTTTTTGGAACGATTTGATATTAACACGTGAGCAGAACTTCTACGGTTTTTTCTTTCATATCTGGCTGTATTGGGGCCATCTTAATTGGATTTTAAAGAAAAACCATTTAATTTTTAACTTGACCATTCTGTCGTGCCTTTGTGGTGGATATTTTGGATATTGGGGTCGAGTTAAAATGACCGCGTGCGGGATCTGATGGAGTGAAGCCATTGTTAAGTAGCAGGTGCTGTTCCATAATTCAAACCGGCCCAGGAGTAGGCCACATGATTAGTGAATTCGTGTATCCAAAGGTTACAAGTGTTTTATTTTAGAATATTTAAACGACGTGATTTGTTTTTGACACCGCGATTAAGTTTTGTTTTAATTTATTAATATGGTACACTGTTGAAAACTATTTATTGCATTGGATAATATGCCAAGGCTGAACTTTGATTAAAGTAATATTCTCAATAGTTCTTTGTGTCCAAGTAAGAACGTTTATTCATACTTATTTGTAAATATCCTACAATATTGCTGTTTTGAAGGACAGCTATCGTAAAAAGAAATATTTTTAAATATGCTCGATTGTTTTAACAGTGTAAATCTTTATGTAAATGAAAAAGAAAAAAAAAACGTGATTGAATTGGCAGCCGTACGTGAACGTTGAAAAAAAAAACGTATACAAGTCAACTTTTTAAATTGTTGTAGTTAAAAATAATGGTGACATAACAATTATTGTAATAGTGTGTTTTTATAACGATCGCACTAACTTGAGGCTATTAAAAATCATGTTCCTAAAACCAGTTACTTCGATATCGGTGAATTGCGCTTGAAATTGTCCTACTCCAAGTATATTAGCGTCGGAGGAGTATTCTTTTATGTAGTAAGGATCCAATGGAGGCACGCCCATTTCGGGAATTCCTTTGACGAAATAGGGAAGAACATTCTTTAGGAATGTTAACAAGCATCTATTGTAGTCCGGATCTGATACTTTGCATACGTATTGTTTCAAATAATCGGCTGAAATAATTATTTTTTTTATTTCGCATGAG
The DNA here is from genome assembly GCA_950111635.1 of Agelastica alni. Lineage (NCBI taxonomy): Eukaryota > Metazoa > Arthropoda > Insecta > Coleoptera > Chrysomelidae > Agelastica > Agelastica alni. Next base: position 29,548,926 of record OX467717.1, read on the forward strand.
AACTCAGCGCAAAACTTTGTTAAAAAAAATGTAAACTTAAAAAAAGTTAAACTTAAATTTAAAGGGTTTCCTTAAAAAAACGACAATAAAAACTCCTCCTCCACCCTCATTCAAGCGTCTTACCATATAACTTATTGTGGAACGATTTTACTAAAACCGAGAAGATAAGCTCACGCGCATGTTTGTCTTCTTTGTCTCTCTCACACCGCATACGTCAACCTGTGACAAATTTCGGCTAGTACATAATGAGGTTATAGCTCATTTCACCAATATACGACGGTACGGATTAGTCACCAAGGCATCGACTTAACGGGCGCACTGTGTTGAGAGGTACATTAGTAAATTCTCCTAAGATTTAAACCCGAAAATTTTTTGTTTATTTATTTTTTTTTGCTTTATTGTGAACAGAAATAGTTGATGAAGCTCCCGATGAGTTTTTTGGTTAGGAATAGGCACATATTGAATTATCCTAAAGACCTGTGCTCAAGAGCTCACCCCAGTTCTCTGTAGACTCTTCAAGTTATCATACAGCAAAGGAGTATTTCCGTCCATGTAGAAAAACGCTAAAGTCCAACCAATTCCGAAAAAAGAAAAGAAGACTATTCCTGCAAATTATCGCCCTATTGCATTGCTCTAAGTCATATCCAAAGTTATGGATAAAGCGATTAACACAGAACTTATCAAATATCTGGAGAAATTTGAGATAATCCATGACAGACAATATGGATTTCGACAACTTCGGTCTACTGGAGATTTGCTGGCTTATGTCACTCAGCCCTGGACAAACACTATTGAAAAGTTTGGTGAATCCCGTGCAATAGCCTTGGATATATCTAAAGCCTTTGACCGCGTTTGGCACCAGGCATTGTTAAGTAAATGATCTGCCTACGGTCTCCCAACCGCGCCAATGGCTCTTGAGCTTCATGCAAGATCGCTCCTTACATGTGGCAGTTGACGGTATTTCTTCTGATGCGTTTTAAACTAATGCCGGGGTCCCCCAGGGTTCCATCCTGTCCCCCACCTTATTTCTTTTACACATCAACGACCTCTTGAAAACCACCACGAACCCCATTTACAGTTTCGCAGACGATAGCACACTTGTCTCAACTTTCACATCCTATCGATCACTTTCGGTGAATGATACAAATAGACTCAGGCAGAAACAGGTTGATTCCATCAATAGAGATCTTAAAGCAATCGTCGAGTAGGGAACCAACAATCTTGTTCAGTTCAACGCCCAAAAAACACAAAGTGCCACGTTTTCCAAGAAAGTGAATTCCTCAAATCATCCCATCAAAATGTCCGGAAATACCCTTGAACCAAGTCCCTCCATCTCGATTTTGGGAGTCACGGTGTCCAATAATATGTCTTGGCATGACCATGTTGCTAACATTGCAAAGTCGGCAAGCCAGAGGCTAGGTTTTCTGTGGAAAGCCAGAAAGTTTTTTACTCCTGATCAACTGTTGGCGACGTACAAGGCTCAAATCCGACCTCTACTGGAGTATTGCTCGCACATTTGGGGTTCAGCACCAAGGCATTCTCTTCGTCTTCTAGATTCCATTCAGAAAAGAGCCATTCGCTTGATAAACAGTTCAACTCTCACAGATACACTTCACCCTCTAGAACATAGAAGAATAGTTGCAGACCAGTCATTGCTCTACAGATATTTCCATGGCAGATGCTTCAAAGAAATAAAAACTCTTGTACCACCATTGGCCACCATTGGCCCAGGTGGTACCAAACTTATTTTGGCCTACGCAGATGACATAGGCGCAGTAGGATAAAGTACGGTTAGTGTGAAGGAAAACTTTATAAAGATTGAAAAAGAAGCTCAGAGAATAGATCTACGAATAAATAAAGGAAAGACCCAATACATGCATGTCTCCCGCAACCCCGCGCAAAACAGAGTCAGCAGAACATCACAATGGGCGACTATAATTTTGAGCATGTGCGAACCTTCAAGTACCTGGGCGCAGTGGTAATGGCAGACAATAATATGCAGGACGAGATTAAACAGCGAATCACACAAGCAAACAAATGTATATTTGCAGTACAAACGGCTTAACTCTCTCGAAATGTGGATGTATAGAAAAATCTTAAGAATTTCGTGGGTAGATCGAATTACTAACATCGAAGTGCTAAGAAGAATCGGTAAACAAAAAAAAAGATGAACATTTGAACACATAATGCAGGTGCAGAGGCGTTGTTTGCCTGTAATTGATATTAGAGGAAAGCATATTCATTATTAACGTAGGTACTTTAATTTTTAATAAAATTTAAATTTTTAAATTGTACACGTCCTAAAATTTTTAAACTGCAAACGTATTGTGCAAAAGTGCAAACAAACGCTAACATAAAAAAAACTTCAATTTATAACATGTAAACACTTGGTCCCTCTTCACCTTGAGCTCGTCGACTATCAAAAGGCATTTGACTCGGTAGAAGAATGGGCAGTACTAAATGAATTGGATAAGGCTAGGGTAAACTCACGATACTCCACTCTTATCTAGAACTGAAGAAATATTTCGAGAATGCCACTTTTCACGTGAAGGTAACAGAAGACCTCAACACAGAAACAGAGAAAATAATCAGGGAGACTCAATATCCCCAAAAATTTTCACCTTGGCTTTGGAAGGAGTCTTCAAGACCATGGATTGGGAGTTAAAAGGCATTAACATTGACGGGAGACACTTGACCCATCTACGTTTTGCAGACAACATTGTCCTGTTTAGCAGTGATCATATGGAGCTCACCAACATGTTAAAGAAGCTAAAATAAGCATCACAAGCAGTGGGGCTTCAGATGAACTTAGGTATGACCAAGATCATGGGTCCTTATAACACCCAGGTCATCCTAGACAACATTAATATTGAAATAGTGGATGAATACGTATACCTAGGCCATAAAATAAAGTTAGGGAGTGAAAACCAAACGATGGAGATTGCAAGAAGGGTACGCCTCACCTGGGAAAAGTATGGTAACCTCTCTCACATCCTAAGAAATCCTAGAACTCTAATTAATCTAAAGCGGAAGATGTTTGAGAGCTGCATTGTACCGATCATGACGTATGGCCTTGAGACTATGACCTTCACACAAAAAAGTGCCAATCGCCTAAGACAATTGGAAGAGGCCTACGTTCAGGAGTGGACGAAGATGGGCTAATAAGAAGAAACACTTGGTGACCAAAAATCGTAATTTGTTAAAAAACAATCTCCGAATTTATGAACTTCCTTAACTTTTATGGAGCAGATTATACAGGGTGATTCTTTGGGAGTTCCAATCATACGTTTTAGATTTATTGCAATAAGTCATCAATTGGATTCATCGAATTCAAACCTGCACACGAAGCATTCTGACATTTGAATGATATGTTATTCAAAACATAATTGTTATAAGTACTTTAAAATCAAAAAAAGTTATGCTTTTATCTAAAATATTTTATATTTTATTTAATTTTAAAAATTTATCGTTGTTTTTGGGAAACCCTTTAGCTAATAGTTACATTTTCAAAATAAATCATATTTTTAAATTAATTCACCGTCAATTTCTTGTATCCCTGTATTATGACAAAACTGATGAATCGTTAATAATATTATCAACAATATTACGTAGTTATAATTTAATTAAAAAAAAAACCTAGCAGTATTTAATTAAATAAAAAAAAGGTCAACTTACGATAAACATTTTTGCTGTAACTCGTTTGGAAAATTACTGCGAAAATTAACACGATTTTCATTGTGGTTAATCGCGTCTAGCACGTTCACAAGTTGTTGAATCGATAATTGTTTTAAACTTTGAAGCTCGCGTCGTTATTTATACAATTTTTTTTTTAAATGAATTCTGGTTTTTTTTGTACATTTGTATATTAAACTTTGTGTGTAAAAACAAATTAACATCGACAAGTTTCATCCTTGATACGCGATGACTTCGATTTAATATATTTATGCTACGGTAGGATATGCAAATGACATTGGTTTGCTAAGTGAGAATCCGAAAAACCTACGTGTAGCTTTCAGAAGCCTGAGGTGGTGCCTAGATTCGGATGGGTCGCTAAGTCGTGCCTGCACAACAAAATACTCCTCTGGCTATATGCCTACGACAAGCATTGGATCACATCTGATATATAACGGTGTATACTACCTCATCACAGGAAGCAAGATATACAGGTGCTTGTTAAGTAAGAGAAAGGGCTATTAAATTTATCTGCTTGAAGAGACCACCTATGGACCGGTTTCGTCAGCATAGGGTAGGTTTACTCGAACAGACACATTCACAGCTCCGACTCCTAGCAAGTATACATGAAAAACCACGAAAAAAGCGCTAGTCACGACATCGGTCATTTTTAACAAGCACCACCCTATAAATAACTTCCAAAAATCAGTTTTTCCAGAGAACTATGACATGCAACTTTTCAAAAAGCGGGTCCACAATCATCTCCTTTCTATAATCCCTTCCCCTTCTAAAAGTCACAGTGCGGGCCGCCGTCCGCGGCCTACACGATAGGTCTACCCTTTTTGCGACTATGTTCAGTAAAAAAAAACACAAACTTTATTTTTAAAGATCCCAATTTTTTAACATGTATCCGTTTTATCGATGAAGTCTCATTTACGCGACAAAAAATTTTTAATTCACATAATGCATACTAAATAATAATAATTAATAACTTTATCATTACTTTATACCAGCATCGGTTATTACTTCATAATATTTCGAAAACGGTACACAGTATCGAGTTTTACCAAGAGTACCTTTTTGGTGTAAAATTGAATGCTGTTTAAGTTTACTTAAAATTTGGATTAATAAATCTAACCTTACAAAAGTTATGTTCAATACTACTTTGTACGAACCGTGTAACTAGCGCACTCTATTAGAGTCAGATATAAAAATAAATTCATGGGATGTACCAGCTTCTAAAACATATTCGATTAAAATTTCATTACAATGTTTCCAGTAGTTTGAGCAAAATCGTAATAAATGTTTATACATTTTTTTTCTTCAACGCCCTTTATCTTGAATGGCGTTACGAAAATTTTTAAGTAAGTAAACCCCAATTATTTTTCAGTTTTCTACCTATCCTAGAGACGGGATCACCTTTTTTGAAATACATTACTTACATTACTCAACGGTCAGAACTTTCCCGAAATATACGGTCCCCGTGTGGTTACTTAAGAGTCATAAAAACCCTTACGGTAACATCCTCTCAAGTTTTTTCCCTTTCAACCCAAGCAAAATCCAAGTAAATTAGCTAAATATTTGGTGTAGTGCGATCTACTAGAATTTGTAAGGGTGTCTAATTTAAGTTTATCAATGCGGACAATCCAAAGCTAACGGTTCTGATTACTGACGCCTAGTAGTATTTTACTTGGGATAAATGTAACATATCCAATATCGATACATATCCATTTAATTTGGTATTCGTAGTTTTATCTTTTTACACCTTTATTATTTATTTGTTATAAGTAACTATCTAATGTAAAAAAACCCTTTTCTTTTTATACTCCATTTCGCAACTGGCTATGTTGCCACATTTATTGCAACGATTGTAAATAAACGAATTGATATTTTGTGTAATTAAATTAAACTCTTCTTAACCTTGTTGTCAATCTATCCATGACGTTAAATTTGGCTAGTGGTCCTTCGTTCTTACCTATAGTGTAGAATAAGCAGACATATTATAACTATAGTTTATTTTCCGTTCTCTGAACTGGCTCTTATCGAAAGAAAGTCTGCGAGTATCTACACAGTTTTCTAAAGTTAATAATTGTGTTCACTATTTCATATAAATATGTATTGGAAAGTTTTAAATAAGTGCATATTCAAGTACTGCGCTTCGTCATTCGTTAGAGGAGACTTTGAGCATCAATAATTTTAAAAATAACAAAGCTTACGTGACACACTTTTTATTTTACATGCTATAAAATAAATAACATTTTGAACAACTAGTTTAGGGAATACATTATGCAATACGTTTTGCTGAAAGTTTTTACAAATTTGTCGCCTCTGCCATAACCCATTTTCCCAGTTGCATATTTTTTCTTCGAATGATTTTTTTCATTTGAAAAAATCCTCCAAATAGTCGGTATACCTATTTAAATTGACGATGGGTTATAGAAGATGCAATTTAGATGTATCGAATAAATTATCGTTACTTAGTAGCTCCTGATCTTTGTCCTTGTCCTTTAACATTGTAAAGACCATTTCTTAGAAACATGGCTGCCAAATAGGGATCTCCGAAAGAAGTAGCATGAGATGTAGCCACTCCACCTGCAATTATTCCCAAACATTTAATGATTTTTAGAGATAAATTACTAATGAAAGGCAAACTTTCAATGGCGTATCCCAAATATTTTGTAACGGTTAACGAATATTTTTCTTTAAGAAAATGTATTCGAGTTAAAAATAATTTAAAAAAATACCAATTGATACCACTGAGACCATCTCTTTTCGCCAATGACCAATTAAACAAAAATATTGATACTATAATATCAGGTTATTGTGTGACTTAGTTATTTGGTAAAAAGGGGTATGCAGCAATTTCAAAGAATAGCAGTAGAAACATTTATCATGTCTCAACCCTTACTCTCTTAGCTAAGCCAGGTTTTCTTTCTGGAATCTCAAAAGAGTATGCGGCAAATCTTGGGAAATGAACCCTAAACAAATTTACTGGATTTATTAAACAATGATTATATCTATGGTCACGTATGGTTCAGTAGTCTGGTGGACCAAAGGGTTACAACAGACAGCTGGAGCAAAGCTTGCTGGCCTTCAGCGGCTGGCATGCCTGGCCATGGAGCTATGTCTAGCACACCTGGAACACCTAAATCTTCCTCACCTAGATATTCTCTTAGAATGGAAGGCCAGGATGGTATTCTACAGATTTCTGTCTTTGGAAAGGCAAATTAATGGAGAGCAACTCGGATACCACTCCGGGATGAGTGAAAAAAAAACCACCAAATTCTCGGGATGGTTCCTGACATGCTAGCCACAAAAATACAGGTAGAAAAGTACTCTTTCCGAAGAGAGATCAATGGGTGAGGGGAAAAATCCTCTTCCCAGAGACTGAATACGTAATGTACACAGATGGCTCAAAAACACCAGATGGAGTTGGGGCCGGTGTTTTCAGCAGGAAACCAAAGATTGAAATATCTACCAGTCTTGGCAAATATGCTACAATCTTTGAGGCTGAAGTCTTCGCTATCGAATCGTGTGCAAGAGAGCTGACTAACAGACTTTTAGCAAACAAAAACAACAAGTATATTATTAAACAGCCAGGCTGCTTTAAAAGCACTGAGCTCCAACAATATTACAGAAATACGTTTTCACGTTTTGTCACAATGAAAGAAATAAACATACTTTAAAACTCAACCAAAAAATTTGAGCAGACCAATAAAGAAAATATGTGTTTAAAAAATCTGTTTAATTGTTGATGATACTTACCCTTGCCGGTGGAGAAGGAATTGGCGATGGCAGTAGCGGAACCAGAAGAGGAATAGGGGATGTCGTTTTCATCTTGGGGTTCCGCCGAATTTCCCGAACGACGTCTTTGCCCAGCTCCACCTCCTCCGCCGATGTTTATCGGGAAAAACGAGGTAAACGATGGACTGCCGCCTAAAATCAATAACGAATTAACACACCAAGAAAAAGTAACTAAAGTTTCGTCTATATTTCCCATACTCTATTAATTACGTGAGGAGTTTTTTTTTTAATTTAGACCCTCCCTTCCCCTTGGTAAAAATTGTTAAATAAATTTGTATAATATGTTCATCTATTTTGCTTGATAATACTAAATGCATAAGCGTTAATGTGTTTTATGTCTTTTATACCAAAGAAGATACCACACGTCTTGCACCATCTGCAGTAGTAATCAAACTGCATCTATGAATAACCCGCTTGTTTGGAATACAACATTGGGTATTATCGAAGAAGATCTTTCCAGGTTCAGGAACATGAAATATATCATTTCGATTTTAAAAGGCCTGCCCAACTATCTCTCGACTTAAGGCAAGTAACTAGTCGCTATTCTAAAGGAAACCCCTTATCAATTCCTTGCTCCATAATAGCAAGAAAATAAGAGACCCTGTACTCTAAGGGACCATCGTTAGGTTAGACGGTGTTAACTAATCGTCCAACGAAAACGAGTTTGCTTGCAGTTTTGGTCTACTAGATACCTGGAATCAGAGGTCCCATCTAAAACAAATGCTGGATACGATCAGAGAAAGAACTCTTAACGGCTCCAGCATAAAAAATATTGTCTAATTACGCCCGAGATTTATTTTGTAAAACAAAATGTAAATTGTTGCGAAAATTATTGTATATTCGTTGAATTAAAAAGTTGACGTGAGTAAGATTTTGCTGCCCCTCATTTTAAACTCATGTTAATAATGAACGCCCCCTTACTTCTGTTGAGCCACCAAGGTGCGTCTTCTCCTTCGTCCTGTGGCTTTCTATTCCATTTGTTATTGTTGTTGTTATTGTTTGTGTTGATGGGGGTAGCGCCTTCGCTGGAAGAGTCTTCTTCTATGTTAACATCCGGCGCTACAAAAAAAAAACCTTAAAATATCCTTAATTTTAAAGCATTTATCTGTACCAGCAATGTTTTCAAACGAGACTACTAGAAAGAAATTGTCTTACTTTTGTCAGGAATATTTTGTACAACGGGAGATTGTTCGGTGTATTCTTCCTTGGTGTCGGTGTTCCATGAGGGGTCTTGGGGAAGGCCGGCGAAGGTATTTGTAGCGACGAGGTCCTTGGTAACGAAGGAAGACATCGATGGAAAATAGTCTCGATTCAATTGAGGGTGTTTGTAGTAGCCGCCTATCATGTAAGCGCCAGGAGAATCATCGGAATAAAAACCTGCAAAAGATGTTTGATATTCAAAACGGAGTAATTTGATTGTTGGATAAATTGAATCAGTCGTAGGCATAATTATAACGTGGTGTATGTTTTTCGAGTGTTGTTTGGTGTGAATGGGCAAGTCGGAAGAGGTCAATCTAGGCGAACATATCTCGATTAGATCGACATTGTTTTGAAAAAGGCCAGGTCAAGAGTACCAACAACCGACGAACATGGATGAGATCCCTGATGAAAGTAAAAAAAACAAAACATGTGTGTAAGAATCGTATAAGAGTAGTAGCAAGTGTGGTCTCTGCTTACTCCTACGGGAAAAAGGCGTGATTATATGTATGTATGTTTGCTTTGCTGAAGAAATGTTTTTGATAAATTATTTTGATAAAATTCCTTACTTCTTCGACTAGGAAGTCCGACGATGGCGGTCGCACCGATTACACACAAAAATATCACTCTGTACATTGTCGCGAACACAAAAAAATAAGCTGATTACGAATCTCGATCTGCCTTTTTGACAATGTGACAAAGATGTTTTATATTATTATTAAAATCCCCACTAAAAAATATTTGCCATTTTTGCCAAAGTTGGGCACGGTTATTTTGTTGCTGTTACAAAATTTCAGCGAGAGCTTATCTATGAACGAGATTCGAAATAAAAATATTCGAGATGGATCGATCCGGTCGCCAGGATTTGATTTTACCGATTGTTACGAAAGGCTCCCTAAACTATCTTTCCCCAAAACATAACCAAAATAGGTTATGAAGAGGTAAAAGAGGTTACAAAAGGAGTTTATATACTTGGGTTCAAAGTTTACGAGAGACAGAAAGTATGACTCTGAGGGGTGTTGGCAGAGAAACAAATGAATGGGATGGCGCAGTCAGAACGTGTCAAAAAAGGTACAACTAGCTGTGCATACAGGAGTACTAATCCCTACACGTATGTATGGTGGTAAATGTTTGGTTTGGCAGACGAAGCATAAAAGTAAAATCATTGCTGCAGGTATGAGTAGTCTTAAAAGTATAGCTGGAGTGTCTCTGATCGATAAAACGAGGAATAGTGTGTGGGTACCCGCACACAAAGACATACCAGGCAACTGTAGGGCGGACGAGCTAGCAAGAGAGGGGAATACCCTCCCAGCTGTATCTGTCTCATTTCAGCAAGAAGTACCGATTGTAAACTGCCGGCTCCTCCTGCAAGCCAACTTGAGGTGGCAAAATGAACCCACATGCAAATCATCGAAACAAATTTGGCCTAAACTAGATCTACGTCGCACTAATGATGTTTTAACTCTATCCAGGGAGTCCATTAAAAATGCCCTAGGCAGAAATCGGCTTTCTATGCTAGGGCAACCGAACTTTGATGACTTATCTGATCTCGGCTCAGTTAGCATTGAAGACCTCACACTTTTTCTTAAAAGTTCCAACTGGTTCTCACGGTATCAAAACAGGCCAAAAGGTCTAAGTGGGTTCCCTCCGAATCGCCGTTTTAACCTTATGTCTTTACATTACAATCTTGCGGTTGGGCCTTTGGTGTCGGCACCTATGTCACCTAGATCTTTTGATCCTCTGTGACTACCGCTATGTCTTCAGGGCATCAGAATTGTAGTCCGCTGATTTTGGCAAACCTTAGGATTTCTGTTGGCCCTGTCTCTTTTAGATCGCTTGGATCCATAATCATACGGCCCCAGGTTTGATACCTGTACTCTCTTCCAGTGCCCCTATATCAGCCCGCGAAACCAGAAATGAACGAGGAAGAAATGTTAACAATATAAATATGGACTTAGCAACAATTCTCGAATGGGGATCCAATAACTTGGTAGAATTCAATGCAAACAAAACACAAGCATGTCTTTTCTCTAGAAAAGCCGATCTCACTGTGCCTAACATAACTTTGTCAGGAGTAACCATACCACTGAAGTCATCCATATCGATGCTTGGTATTACTATCAGCAATAACCTTTCCTGAGAAAATCACGTGAGGTCCATTGCCAAAAGTGCATCCCAAAAACTTGGTTTTTTGTTTCGTGCCAAGAGCTATTCCACCTCCAGTCAGCTGCTTATGATCTATAAGGCACAGATCCGACCTGTACTGGAATACTGTTCCCATATTTGGAGTGCGGCACCTAAACATATCCTGAAGCTATTGGATTCTGTCCAAAAAAGGGCAATTCATCTCGTCGGTGATGCCTCAATTACAAATTCACACCCCTTCGTGGTCACTTTGGAGACCTGCAGAACATCACTTTCCAAAGACTCATTCATCCAACGAATTGCGAGGCTTTGGAACTCATTGCCTAGGGAGGTGTTCCCCGAGGCATACAACCTCCAGAAATTTAAGAAGAACACCAACTCCTACCTTCTTTCTCTTGGTTCCCACGATGTTCTCTGAACATTACAGGATATCCCTTTTCGTGGGAACCAGAACATAAAAAAAAAACCGCTAGCATCGGGCAGTGACACAGCATGTGTATACTACTCTCTTCCTCTTCGCATAGTCGGCAGTTTTTCTCGGCCGCCAGCTTAACTTTGAAGAGGTGCGCCCTTAGTGCGATGTGTCCTGTGAGCAGGCCAAGCGAACTTAATACATTATAAAGACGGTGCGCAAAATTTTTTTTTGCAAATATGCAAAACTGCGTCTTTTTTCGACAATAAAATACAAAAAAAAATATGAAAAATTTCGTATGTCGAATAAGAAATTTCGTTATTGGTTATAGGTAAAATACAGTCATCATCCCGCGCATGAATTGTTTTATTTCCAATAAGTGTACAATCGCAACTGTAATTATTTTGGTAGCGGATACTCCCATCTTTAAAGCACCACGTTCTTCGGTTTGAGTAGATATTCATGAACATGATAATTTTTGCATATGAATTGTTTCATTGCTAAAAATTCCGGACGAGTACCGATTCGTGTAAATTTTATATATTTTACTCTTGGCGATTTTTTTAACACTATCTTGGGCATGGTCCCAGATGGACGCAGATAAGATTACATTGGCGTAGCAAGAGGGTCATCGAGAAACTAAGATTCATCCCCCAAGATATGAATTAAAAAATGAAAATAAATTAACAGTTTTGTGCTAATGCATAGGTAGAGTTTCTTAAGATTTTTAAAGCGATTTTTTTGAAGAAAAATGACTTGACGGGATAGGAGCAGTTTAAGAACTTGTTTCATCTTTGGCAACACACTCTTCAACCTTAAGTTTGGCACGTATGTTTGGTAGACGATATTTTTTACAAGGGATCTAAATATTAAGATTTTGGCAGCTGTTTAAAAGTTAGGGTTCTTGTTTAGTGGAAGAAAATATAAAACTTTTCGTCTGCTAAATATTTATCCTTCATTGCAAAGATCTTCTTCTTTGTGTGCCATGCTTGTTTTCAAACGTTGGCTATCATCAATCGTTCAGGCGTTGGCTATCATAGAGTCGAGAATTTGTTGGAAAGCTTCTCGATCGGTAGCTACATGAAACAATTCTTCGACTGTTCGACCCGTCCAATGTCTAATATTACGAAGCCAAGAAAGCTGTTTTCTGCCAATCCATCGCTTTCCTTCTATTTTACCCTGGATAATTAATCGGAGCATGTGATATTTATGCCCCCTCATCATATGTCCAAAGTATTCGACTTTTCTTATTTTAATGGTGTTTGTCAATGCTCGCTCTTTATTTAGGGATTTTAACACATGTTCGTTAGTTACGTGTGCTGTCCTCGGAATCTTTAGCATAAAGCATAGCACCATAACTCAAACACTTCCAATTTATTTAGATGCTTTACTTTTAGTGTCCAAGTTTCTCATCCATAAAGCAAAACAAACCAAACGTAGCACTTTAATACTCTTAGACGGATGTTCATCGAAAGACTTCTATTACATAGTACAGAACGCCAACTAGTGAATCTTTTACGTGCCAGTTCTATTCTGGTTGAGATTTCTTCATCGCTTTCAACTCTACAGTCCATCCAGCTACCCAAATACCTAAAGTGTTGTACTCTGTCCAGAATTTTACCATCTAATTTTAATTTTGGATACTCGATATTAATTTTGCCGACAACCATCCACTTCGTTTTCTTTGTGTTGACACTTAAACCCTTTTCCTTGCATGCATTGTTTACTGCATTTAGTAGTGTTTGGAGGTCTTCGAGGCTTTCTGCCATTATAGCAGTATCATCAGCGTACCTAATGTTGTTAATTACTCCTCCACCAATTTTAACACCTTCATGGCGATATTTCATCGCTTCTTCAAAGACTGCTTCCGAGTAGACATTGGTAACATGACACATCCCTGCCTAACGCCACGTTTAATATGAACTTTCTCTGAAACCTCTTGTTCCACTTTTACTCTAGCAGTCTAGTTATAGTAAAGGTTTTTGAGCAGTCTTACATCATATCATATCATTGCAAATATAAGTACAGCTAATTCCATGGACTATGCTCAGGAGAATTTTCTTGCACCTAGTGCAGTTCCAGAAATTTTAGGATTTACTATGAGAATGATTATTGGTCTAATAGGTTTCTACGTAGTAAAATTCACTGCTTGATTAGAAATTGAAAGCATCAAATTGGTTTTTTGTCAGGCTGTGTTCTCAGCAACAGTACATCATCATTTCGTATTTTTGGACCTGCATTTAGTGCAGTTCCAGATTTTTAGGACTTTTTAGGACCATGAGTAAAATAAGTTTTTAAGTGGGGGTTCAGTTGGGGTTCAGCACCCAGGCATTCTCTTCGTCTTCTAGATTCCATTCAGAAAAGAGCCAGTCGCTTGATAAACAGCTCAACTCTCACAGATACCCTTCACCCTCTAGAACATAGAAGAAGAGTTGCAGACCAGTCATTGCTCTACAGATATTTCCATGGCAGATGCTCCAGAGAAATAAAAACTCTTGTACCACCATTGGCCACATTCGGCCGAAGAACTCGGCACGCTGATCAGTCTCACCCATTTACTCTCAAGATTGACACTACAAGGACCAATCTTCATCAAGAATCCTTCTTTTACAGGGCTGCTACGGAATGGAATAAGCTTCCAAAATCAGTTTTTCCAGAGAACTATGACCTGCAACTTTTTAAAAAGCGTGTCCACAATCATTTCTTTTCTATAATCCCTTCCCCTTCTAATAGTCGCAGTGCGGGACGTCCGCGGCCCACACGATAGGTCTACCCTTTTTGCGACTATTTTCATTAAAAAAAAAAAAAAAAAAGTAGTAAAACTCACTACCAGTAGACTTTATTACAAATTAATTGAAAGCATCCCAAAGATATTTTGTTAGGCTGTGTTTACAGGAAGATTTTTTTTTAATCTGAATTAAATCTAAATCGAGCTTCATCAGAGTTCATTTTGCTTGATGATAACTTTCATTATTTTTCGGTTAAAAAAATTAGCTAGTCACGCCGCTGTAAAGTATGAGGAAGCCAATTTGTATGGAGTATTCATACACTTTTGTACGTTTTATATTATGTTTATGTATAAATGAACACCTGCTTTTATATTTGTGCGCGTCCGTTCTTTTACCAAGAACAGTTTTATTGTCTAGCCGCGATACAATGTTACTCACTGCCCCGCGGTGGTCGTTACACTTTACCCAAAACGACATTTTTCTCGCAATCTTTTTATCTTATTTCATCATCTCTTTAAAAACGTTTTGCTGGTTCAAGATTAATTTTTCGCCGGGAATAACTTTTTGCATTATAAATTATGTTTCTTCGTCTAGCGTTGTGTCTCCCGAAGAATATATACAACGGGGGCAGAGCGTAACACCGCAAGGCACGAAAGTTTCAATGTGCAGATTTCTAGGGAGAAAATATATACATTTATGATAAATGTACGACAGATATATTCAAAATTGATCTGCGAGCTGCACGCGAGCCATGAACGTGCACTACTAGAAAAATACTCTTGCTTAGATCCTTAACGATACGATCAACAATGAATTCTATAAATTACAACCAAAGAATCTTATACCTACCTTTTGCTGAAATTGGTACCCAACAGTAGATTGCTGCTTCGTGATCTGTACACCTTTTTTAGTTCCCCAGAAGATATTTTTTACCATTTTATGCATTAATGTTCTTGCAATTTGATAAGGATGACAGGCTGCGATATATAGGTACTCACGAAGACTGCACTTTCAACAAAACTGAGGAACTTAATTGCAGACACATAACGAGCAAAACAACTCCTTCCAAACACACAGGATCAAGATCTGATAGGCTCATAGACTGCTATGACAACGTGAAAGCTGCTGCACTAGCCAGAAAGACAAAACCTTTGAAAATTGCCACTCCAGCTTGAGCATCGGTGGGATAAAATAACCAGCTGCAGACTTGCAAATAAAGTATACGCCACCTGAAGAAAAGGAAGACCACGTTTCAGATGGTTGGACCAAGTGGTTGACGACCTGAAAGTGATGCGAGTCACTGAATGGGGATCTGCTGTCAAGGACCGTTTCACCTGAAGGCGAGTGATCGAAGAGGCCAAGGCCTACTCCGGGCTGTAGCGCCTATTGGTAGGGTAAGTAAGACTTACAAAGAAACTACCAAGATACCCAAGCTAACAGAAAACTCTTCCTAGGAATGTTTAGTCGACATTGCCTAATTGAACTTGTAAACAGACACTACAAGCTTTAGAATCTTTATAGGGTGATGCTAATGGCTAGTGGAAGATGACCAACTCTAGCTGACATAGGAAATTTCTCCAAGGAAAAAATACTGTCTAGTTTAGAACAAAAGACTGGTCGAATGGCTTTAAGCGGATCTGCCTTCGTGGTGAAAGTACGAAAGTTATAGCAGATCCCGGGCGCTGTTGCACCACTATTTCACTTTTTGATATTTTTTGGAGAATCAACCGGTTTTGTTCTTCCTCTTCGATATTCTGAAATTAATTGTGAGCAGTCTTTTATGACATTACCTCAAGTTTTATATTAAACTCAAGGCCATTTATTTATTTATTCGTTTCAGAAGCATCATCAAATTACAAAACATTTAAACGTAGAGTCTTTGGCAAGACATGGAGTCTGAAACAAAAAATGATCTACTGGTCATACCAAATGATCAACAAACCCATGGTCACTTATGCCTCATTGATATGGTGGCCAAAAATGCAACAATTTTCGGCACAAGTCAAGCTGCAGAAAGTGCAGCGGCTAGCTCGTCTGGGAATCACAAAGGCAACATTCACGTGCCCTACTGCAGCCATAGAGATAATGCTGAACCTTTCACCATTGCACTTATGTGTAATAAAAGAGGCAGCAATCAGTGCCTTCAGACTGAGTCAGACAATAAATCTTAAAGCAGGAAATCGAATTGGACGTTTGAAGATTTTGGAAAATATTGTCCAAGCCGACAGATATTATGCCGGTTAGGTACGACTCGAAATGCAGTTTGAAGTGGTCATAAACAACCACCAAGTTTGCACAGAGAACGGACCTTAACTAGGAAGGGATGCTTTAGTGTAGTACACTTATGGATCCAAGATGGATGAAAGGGTTGGAGTGGGCGTTATAGGGCCGAATTTTAGGCTCTCAAAACCCCTTGGTAACACCCCAACCATCTTTCAAGCAGAATTACATGTCATAGAGACATGTGCCCAGGAGTGCATCGAAAGAAACACCCAAAGGGCAGAAATCTATATTTTATCAGATAGCCAAGCATCACTAAAAGCTCTGAAGTCATACACTTGTGAGTCTAAGCTGACTTGGGACTGTAAACAATCCCTGAGACAACTGATAGAAAACAACCAGGTTACTCTGATGTTCCAGGTCACAAGGAAGTTAAAGGCAACGAGGAAGCAGACTGCTTTGCCAAGTAAGACGTTCCATTCCTTCTTCCTATTTGCTAACCAATGGTTAGGTACGACTTCCAAATGCAGTTTAAAGTGTTTATAAACAACCACCAAGTTTGCACAGAGAACGGACCTCAACTAGGAAGGGATGCTTTAGTGTGGTACACTGATGGATCCAAGATGGATGAAAGGGTTGGAGTGGGCGTTATAGGGCCGAATTTTAGGCTCTCAAAACCCCTTGGTAACACTCCAACCATCTTTCAAGCAGAATTACATGTCATAGAGACATGTGCCCAGAAGTGCATCGAAAGAAACACACCCTAAGGGCAGAAATCTATATTTTATCAGATAGCCAAGCAGCACTAAAAGCTCTGAAGTCATACACTTGTGAGTCTAAGCTGACTTGGGACTTTAAACAGTCCCTGAGATAACTGGCAGCAAACAATCAGGTTACTCTGATGTGGGTTCCAGGTCACAAGGGAGTTAAAGGCAACAAAGAAGCAGATTGCTTTGCCAAAGAAGGGGCAAATACACAATTTTCCGGCCCAGAATCCTTCTGTGGACTCTCCAAGGCCCACTTGAAAGAAGAGGTTCGACGCCGGGAAAGAAATGAAATCTTACTGGCATAAATTGCCAGGACAAAGACAAGCGAAAAGGCTAGTAAGCCTTTTGCCAAGGAAAGCTAAACAGCCTCTCAACTTAAAACTTGTGACGGGAATCCTCACTGAAAAAGATAGGCAACACAAAAAGTGATAGTTGCCGCTACTGCGGGAACTTCGCTGAAACTACAGAACATTTGCTCTGCGAATGCCCAGCGCTTTTCTGCAAGAGGCTTAAGTTTCTGGAAAGTGCCTTTTTAAAGCCCTCCGATGTCAGGAATTTAGCTTCCATGAAACTGATAAATATTGTACGAAGTCTCGGAATCCCGGACCTCGAATAGATTAAGGATTATGCACAAAAGATCTGATAGGTTGAGGAGCTTGAGAGGCTGCATAGCCTTCACGGCCCACTCCACAATCTACAATCTAAATTACTTAAAATTGTTAAATATAAATATAAAAAGCTGTGTAAAGGTTATAGTACAAGAAATATAAAAATAAATAGGTAACTTAACGTGTTTAGGTCAGAGCTATACACTAGCCATTTTTTGTCCAAAAACGGGCGCCCTAAATTGTATGTGGCTTTGCTACCATAAGGTACTCTATAGTGCATTTGGCGGGGCTCAAGGTTAGATCAACCTGCGGTGCTAACTGTCCTAAATTACGAAGAATTTATAGATCTTCGGAGTTTATCCCCATTATAACAAACATTTAAGTCTGTCTCTTAACAAGTTTTGGGTTGGTGTTAGGAGTGAATACCCTGAAATAGCCAAAAAGGCTATCTCTTTTTTGCTTCCTTTTGTCACAACGTATCATTGTGGATACTAGGTACTTACCCCAGGTATACCTATGGTGTAGTGGACTAAAAGGGGTAATCATTACTAAACAAATTATTAAACTTTTTAACCAATAGGCTTAATAAAAAACATTTTGCC
This sequence comes from Agelastica alni, assembly GCA_950111635.1. Classification (NCBI taxonomy): domain Eukaryota; kingdom Metazoa; phylum Arthropoda; class Insecta; order Coleoptera; family Chrysomelidae; genus Agelastica; species Agelastica alni. The sequence goes on from OX467717.1 coordinate 29,567,082, forward strand.
ATTTTATTTAATAGCTTTTTTTGGCTGTATTTACCAAATATGGACCTGCTCTTAGAAGTTTAAGACTTCTAATTGGGGTGATCATTACTAAAAAATAATAAAACTCACTACCATTAGGCTTAATAAGGTATTGAAAACATATTGATATTTTATTTGGCTTTCTTTTATAACTTTTTTCTTGCTTATATCTACTAAATAAATTGTAAAAGTCTTCCAATAAAAAATATCGGTATTTCCTAGTTTTTTTTTACGGCAACTTCCAAATGGCTCCATTTAACGGTCGTATTATTATCGTTTTATAAGTATGAATGATCATTGGATAAATTGTGATAATAATCTATATATGCTGCTAGAATTATCCTTAAAAAATTGCTGGGCCGCTGCTGAACATTTTTGACATGCAACGGGAAACTACCGTATCGATCAAATTTAAATGTTAATTCCACTCTAAGAAAATTCCTCATAATTCCAAATCCCGTCTTCGACTGAATTTCTCAGAGCCCTTGACACTGTTTATTTTTCGATGAAACATTTTTAAGTATATCGTTAATCAAGAATGCACGTAGTGATGGCAAAACATGAGTGAGTTTAAATTTTTCCAATAATATTTAAAATCGAAATTATGTGAGCGCGTGTTGGCAGTGATGTTTTCCTAAAACTGTTATTATTAACAACCACGAACAGTGTTTAGTGAATGTTTGGTTAGAAGCGGTCTGGTTAGAGGAGCCCCCGCAAATATTGAGCTTAAAAATAAAATAATCAAGTAATTAACAACACGACTCTAATTTGAACCCCACTTCGTCGACATGTGTGCGTGACGTTAGCAATCAGTATGAAGCTGTTAGCGACGGTGTGCACGTCTGACATATCAGAAAAGAGACTACGACGTATGCAAGAAATAGATAATTTCTCTAGTTTGATACAAGCACTAAAATCTCTTTACGAGGATTTCACTGCTTGTGTCAGGATAAATGGAGCTTACACAGACTGTTTTAACATTGAAAAAGTTGTTAGGCAGAGATATGTGGCTTCGCCTTGGTTGTTTAACTTATACATAGACGATTGTTTAAAAGAGAGTGCTTATGGATTGAAAAAGAATAATTTAATCGTCAAATGTCTTCTTTACGCCGATGATCATGTTATATTAGCATCATCTAATGAGGAGTTGTAGACATGATGCATAATGTCCTAAAAATTAAAGGGATGATAGTGAAGACGAAAGTAATGGTATTTGAAAGAGATTGTAGGGTGGATCGTGAAGGCCATGCTGCCTCTCAAGCACTTCGACCTATCAGATCTTTTGTGCATTATTTGAAAGAGAAGAAAGCATATGATGACAAACTGCGAGGAGATGATTGAAGCCGAAAGAGTGAAACAAGTGAATGAGTTTGTATACTTGGGTTCAAAGTTTACGAGAGACCGAAAGTATGACTGTGATACTGAGCGAAGGGTGTTGGCAGGGAAACAAATGAATGGGGCCCTGCATAACTTTATGAGCAGCCAGAACTTGTAAAAAAAGGCACGGCTGGCTGTGCGTATGGAGTGCTGATCCCTACACTTATGTATGGTAGTGAAAGTTGGGTTTGACAGAAGCATGAAAATAGGATTAATGCTGTGGAGATGAGTAGTCTGAGAAGTATAACCGGATCGACTCTGATGGATAAAGTGAGGTAAGATAAGGAAACGCTGCGGTGTGAAAGAGGATGTGTTATCAAAAATTGAAAAAGGGATGCTTTGATGGTTTGGACTCGTAAAAAGGAAATAGATTTATAAGGCAAGTGTAAATGGACAAATCGGTAGAGGTTGACCTCGGCGAACGTATTTTAACATTGTTTTGAAGAATGGCCAGATTAAGAGCATGTATGAAAGCTCTAATGAAAGTAGAAGAAGCAAACGTGTGTAAGAACCGTAGCAAGTAATAAGAACTTCCCCTACGGGAAAAATGCGAACTATATGTATGTATGTAATTGATGTGTGGCATTTTAAACGTTCTTTTAACTGCAACACTTCGTAAAAACAAATATTTATGTTTAACCAAAAAAAAAGAAGTAAACAATTTACCTATAATTTTTTTGTGTACGTATTTATCACTCGTTTGTTTTGTTCCAAGGAATGCTGGCTTCATAAGCGTACTAGAAACAATATTTTTAGTAAGTAATGGTCGCCTTTAGTGCTTTTGACGATATTAAAAAAACCTAATTTTTAGTTTTTAAAAAATAACGATCTAAACGAATCTGCTGACACTTTACGAAAAGAATGTGAAACAATTGACATTCGTATAAACAACGCTTCTGGAAAAGTGATGTACAAAAGTTCTCAGAAAGGTTTTTTCAAAGATAATCTTGATGCACCCGACAGACGAATAATGTTGTACACAATCTTACAACAAGTGAGTAAATATACGTATTTAATTTATGAAGAAATACCGAGTATCTGCTATATACTACTACTACCCGTCAGAGTTTGTTTTTTCGCGAATAATAAGGAATCGTTTTAAGGTGGAAGACGATGATGATACTTCTGCCAACGATGATATAAGTGATAAATTTAAACTGCTTCAAGAAGATTATAAGAGTTTATTGGGTACGTTGGTCAATTGATTAGCTATATTTAACCAAATAATTTTTGTTTATTAATATTATTGTGAAAAAGTCTAACGAGAAAACATTTTTATTATTGTTAACAAAATTAAATTTACTGAAAGGGTAGCAATTTTGATTACTAGAAACGACCATTAAAAAGCACTAAATGTCGAAACATTGCTGTTTTTATAAAAAAAATTTGTTATTAAAACGGTGACAGCTCATGAATGAAAAAAATAGTTTGCTTGAACATGCGATAGAACTTCGTACCGTAACATCATTACACTGAACGAAAGACCTGGTATACAGATGATCTAAGAGAATGAAGCTGGATTATACAGAGGCAAACATGACCGAATAGGAAAATGCACTTCTGTATTCCAAATGAAAAATATATCCACTCCTGCAACGTACTAAAGAAAATAACATGAACCACAGATCAGAATATGCACGTCAGCCTCAATGAAGACACTTGAGAATCCTAAAGGGACATCACTTGAGAATCCTAAAGGGACATCAAGTCAAAAAAAGAGCCTTGTAAGAACAAAATAACGCTGGCCCGCAAAGGGCTCATCAACTTAATTTATTGGCCCAAAACATGTACCATGTGTCACAAAATTCGCCTAACGAGGGTGTGTAAGAGACAGGTCTAAACAACAACTCTAAAGGAAAGACCTGGTATACAGAGGTGTCCAAGATCACCGAAAAAACTGTTAAGCCAAAATATACAGAGAGGACAAACATACCCGAATTGAAAAATGCACTGTATTCCAAGCGAAAATGTACCCAATCCTGCAATGTACTAGAGAAAAAACATGAAAGAGTCACATATCAGAATAGGCTCGTCAGGCATTACTAAAATCACTTGAGAATCCTTAAAGGATATCAAGTCAAGAATGGTATAAAAGAACTCAGGCCCTTGGAAGAGCAATATGGTTCCAGATCTCTGTGGCATTAAGAGCAAGGAAAACGCAAAGCTCATCAGCTCAATTCCTTGACCCAAAACCTACACAAAGTGTGACAAAATTCGCCTTACGAGGCTGTATAAGGTACTGACTTAAACAGCAACAAGAAGAAGGTTGGATTTTAGCTCATGTACTAAGGAAAAATCTTTATCAAAGAACAGAGCTGAAGTACTACTTAACATGAGTAGAAACCATGCTCAAACAATTAAATATCGTCATATCACTGGTCATAGTGCAAAGAAGGGACAGTAACAGCCAAACACTTACTGTCAAAATGCGTGGCATGTAAAATGGTGCAACATTAGTGTGTATCATTTAAGCGCGACGGTGTTACGATACGAAGTTCGCATAATCATTCGATTTTACATGAAACTTTGGATGTAAAAAATTGATTACTTTATAAAAGAAGGCATTTGCAACGTTTTATGTTGGGAAAAGAAGATTTAAACAATTAATTATGTGCTATTACATACATGATAATTTATTGAAAAAAAATTTAGATGTTACTTTCGAATTGACAAATTTACTGCGAATGAATCTCGAGGAACAAGCAAGGAACGTCCAAATGGTGCTAACTCAATGCGAATTCCTGCATCCGTCGTTGTTTCGACCGGTGAAAAAGGAAAATGTCAATGTAGTTACCAGACCTGATAAATCTCCAACCGTTCCGGTTAACTCTATCGAAACAACCTCACGTACGTATTTATTATTAACTCTCCGTTAGTGCGGTATGTAATTGTAATATAGTTAGAGCGTTGGGGGGGGGGGGATGTACCACACTCCAGCCTTTTTTTTTCGTTAAATGTAGTCAATGACAAAAATACCACTAAATTATTAAAAACTATGTTGTTTACGAATCATATTTATTAAATCTGAAATAAAAATTAAACAAAAAATATTCTTTTTACAACTAACTGGTCTTTGGCTAAGGCCATGAATAAGAATTTCACAACTTCTTCTTTACCACCACTCAAGAGGTCCGACGGCACGACAGCCGTATCTTCCAAGGAAAAAACAGATCTGCTGGCCGGAATATTCAGTTCTAACTGTAGTGTAAAAGATGTGGTAATAAAGATAGATAAAGGAATGCTTAGATGGTTTGGACACGTAGAAAGGATGGATGAAGGAAGATTGACTAAACAAATTTATAAGGCGAGTGTGACTGAAGTGAAATCGGTAGAGGTCGACCTCGGCGAACATGTCAGAATAACATTGTTTTGAAGAAAGGCAATGTCAAGAGTACCAACTACCGACGAGCATGTATGAGAGCACTGATGAAAGTAGAGGAAGCAAAAGATGTGTGTAAGAACCGTAGCGGAAGTGGTCTCTGCCTACTCCTACAGGAAAAGGCGTGACTGACTATATGTATGTATGTATGTATGTCTAGGTATCAACTGATTTGAATCATCGTCACTGGAGCTGGTGGCGTTTTCGTCTAATTCGTCTACTGCATCTTCATCGTTTCCATCTTCTTCCAAAGTTCCCGCTGCATCTTGATTAAAATTATCTGCACTTTGCTCACTGTTCGTTTCATTATCACTCTCTTCTACATTGGTAACTGAAATGGGTAAAATAGATGAACAAAATAAAGTCAAAATAACAAACAACTCTTACCTAAATTGAAACGCGATTAGTGCGCCGGGGTGTGTTTCACCCCAACAGAAAATGATTTGAGGTTACTTTTGTGACACTCAATATGCAAATGAGCTATGCAGTGGAATAGTGTATAGTTAAGAAAGAAATAGGAAGGTAAACAAAAAACCGCAACACACATACAGTGGTGTTAAAATTATAATCAGAACAAGACGGCTGGGGTGTACCACACCCCGCCGCACTAACGCAAGGTTAATTGGTTTATAACCATGATAGCCCAGTATACAGAGTGAACCAAAAGTCTGGAAACGGACAATTATCTCGTAAATTGCTAGTCCGAATTGTACAAAATTTGATATAAGCCTATTTTGAGATACGGAGATTCCAGATTTGACATTTGCAATGTTGTCAGATTTGCCGTTTCTCTGATATTATTAATCACTTTGGTTTTTAAATATATCACTCTGTATATTCAGTCATTATTGTCTCCTCTTCAATACGAGTTTAGTCACATGTGTCACTCATGATTTTATGTAGTCTAAAAGGTCTTAAATAAATAAAACAGAAGTGAGGCAATGTCTAATTGTATTAATAATTTTTTAAAACAAACAATTTTTTAACTACATTAAAACGTAACAATTAAAGGATTACAACATTTTTAATATAATTATTCCTCAAATCATCCCATCACAATGTCCGGAAATACCCTTGAACCAAGTCCCTCCATCTCGATTTTGGGAGTCACGGTGTCCAATAATATGTCTTGGCATGACCATGTTGCTAACATCGCAAAGTCGGCAAGCCAGAGGCTAGGATCAACTGTTGACGACGTACAAGGCTCAAATCCGACCTCTACTGGAGTTTTGCTCGCATATTTGGGGTTCAGCACCAAGGCATTCTCTTCGTCTTCTAGATTCCATTCAGAAAAGAGCCATTCGCTTGATAAACAGCTCAACTCTCACAGATACCCTTCACCCTCTAGAACATAGAAGAAGAGTTGCAGACCAGTCATTGCTCTACAGATATTTCCATGGCAGATGCTCCAGAGAAATAAAAACTCTTGTACCACCATTGGCCACATTCGGCCGAAGAACTCGGCACGCTGATCAGTCTCACCCATTTACTCTCAAGATTGACACTACAAGGACCAATCTTCATCAAGAATCCTTCTTTTACAGGGCTGCTACGGAATGGAATAAGCTTCCAAAATCAGTTTTTCCAGAGAACTATGACCTGCAACTTTTTAAAAAGCGTGTCCACGATCATTTTCTTTCTATAATCCCTTCCCCTTCTAATAGTCGCAGTACGGGCCGTCCGCGGCCCACACGATAGGTCTACCCTTTTTGCGACTATTTTCATAAAAAAAAAACCTAATCTAGTGTTTAAAATGTGCTCCATTTGTGAGTTGACAGTACCCTAATCAATGGTAGAATGCTTCTACCACATTTCTTCATGATTGTTTACACCTTAACTAGACCTTTTAGAGTACATAAAATCAGGAGTTACACATGTGGCTAAACTCGTATTGAAAAGGAGATTCCAATAATGACTGAATATACAGAGTGATGTATTTAAAAAACCAAAGTGACTAATAATATCAGAGAAACGGCAAATCTGACAACATTGCAAATGTCAAATCTGGAATTTCCGTATCTTAAAATAGACTTGTCCCAAATTTTGTACAATTCGGACTAGCAATTTACGAGATAATTGTCCGTTTCCAGATTTTTGGTCCACTCTGTATAAGGGGAGCTTACATTAATTGCGGAAAAGAAATTTTTTTTTTCTAGGATCGTTTGGTATGGTGTGGGCATGCCAAATCTAAGTTTGCGACTTCGAAAGTGGCGGGGAAATGTTCAGCCTTTTTCCAGTTTTTCGCTTATAAGTCGGTACATATTATGTAAAAAACCTTAACATAATAAATTAAAGAGGACTGGATACACCGCGGTTGAAGCTCATCGGTTAACTTAGATCTGTAAACATTCTTTGTGTACTTCATTTTGGAGAATGTTTTCTCACATAAATAAGTAATATCAAAAACAGAAAACAGCTCACGAGCAAATTTATGAAAATTATCGAATTGTATCAGTGGAAGACTCTCATAAAACTACAAAAAAGATGAGTTTTGGTATTTTTTCTTAATTATATCACTGCACTATAAATTAATAATTTCCATTTGAAGTTCCGGGGCTAGAGTTTCAATGTCAGTATAAAAAGAATATCAAAAAATCTTAATTCCATTTGCAATGACATCAAAGTCTAACACATACGTTGACTCATCCAAGGCCAGAGAAAACCACTCAAGATGTTCAATTTTTGTCAGACAACTGAGATGATATATTTTCTGCGATGTCTTTAAATAAATTTACCTTTATGGAGCACATTTCTTCGAATACTGCAATTACGCATTCTTTGATTATTTCTCCATCGGTGAATGGTTTTCCACGTTTTGCAATTGCAAGAGCCACACGAAAGCTGGCACGAGGTGCAGCCTCTTGTTCAGTATTAATTGATTGAAAGGTGGAAGGACATACCATAGGACAAATGAAAATAGAAAAGCGAGTCAGGCATGGGTGTATTCTGTCACCGGCACTATTCAACCTTTATTCGGAGGAAATCATGAAAACTGCATTAAGGAATAAAACAAGGGGAGTTAACATAAACGGAAAACCCATTAATGCTGATAATACAGTACTGATAGAAAGCACACTCCAAGATTTACAAATACTAGTGAACAAAGTAAATGAAGAAAGCAAAGAATATGGACTGACAATGATCGTGAAAAAAACTAAATTTATGTTAGCAAAAGAACAAACAATGTTGGACAAATCTACATACACAACCAACCAGTACAACACGTAAAAAAATACAAATACCTCGGTACCATTATCAACAAAGACAACGTCTGCTCCCAGGAAATAAGAATTAGAATAGAAAAGGCAAGATTAGCGTTTATAAAAATGAAAAAAATATTCTGCGCAAGAGATATCAGTTTCGACTTGAAAATCAGATTGCTGAGATGCTACGTGCTGTCTGTGCTGCTTTATGGCATGTAGGCATGGACCCTGAAGAAGGAAGATATAAGAAGAATAGAGGCTTTCGAACACTGGACACACCGGAGAATACTAAAAATTCGCTGGATAGAAAGAATAACAAATATTGAAGTGCTAAGACAGACGAATAAAGAATTCTGACCATTAAAAAACGAAAATTACAGTACAGAAAAATACAGCTTGTTGCAACTGATAATACAGAGAAAGATTCAAGGAAGAAGAAGTGTCGGAAGAAGACGCCACTCGTGGTTGAAGAATCTGCGTGACTGGTACGGATGCATAACAAATCAGTTGTTTAGATCTGCTGTTTCAAGAATACGCATAGCATTGATAATTGCCAACCTTCGCAACGAAGACGGCACCTAAAGAAGAAGAGTTCAGTATTGACTTTCAAAAACAAAGATTGCTGCAAATGAAATCCTCGCTTCAAAGCTTCATATTTTTCTATCCGCGAACTTCCTGTATATTTTGAGTAATTTTGAAAATGTTTCGTTTCATAAGGACGTTTAATGTTATATTCTTTGAGAACGTCGGTGGTTTCATTGCAAATCAAATATAGCACCTTATTACTGGACTCAATCACGAAATATTTTAAGTTCCATTGATCTTTGAATGTTCTGCATTCACTGTCTAATGTTCGCTTCTTTTTCACTTGCAAGGTCGCAAATTTCGACTTGGCATACCCACACCATACCAAACGATCCTAGAGAAAAGAAACTTTGCCCGCAATAAATGTAAGCTGAACCACTTTTTGGATTTTCCATGTTTACCGTACTATGATGCAAAAATTGTTTGAAAACGTCTAGCACCTGAGGCGACGATATCCGCTGCCCAAAATGAAATTTTTGACAGTATAAGCGAAGTTTTGAAAATTGAAAGTGATACTGATCGTCCAACTGCTGACGAAAACATTCGAGCGATCAGAATGTTGCTTGAAGATATTCTTGTGGAGGTAAGCGATTCATTTTTTATGTTATGTCACGCATTTGGAAAGATTTCACATGCCCAAATATGGATTTGTAGGTAGCATGGGTATCTGAATATTTGGGGGATCATGAGATAAAGTAAATGGTAGGGTGTTTTACAACCTTGATAACAAATTACTATCGGTCCGGTTTTGTGGGGCTACAAATTGTATTTGTGCAAACGGGCAGAGCCTGTGAAGGGAAGAAGGCAGCTCATGCCCATGAAAGTATCTATAAAAATCTGCCACTACTACAAAATAAGCCTATGAAAAAAGGTTCTTAGTCAGAACTGTCATTGATTCCTATTGACACAGTAAGAATGGGGTCTATAGAAGATAGATTATGTCTAAGGGAGTATCTTTATAAAGAAAAAGGTCTGCCATTACAAGATGGGACTACGAAGATTTCCAGTCAGGTCTGTGTCGTTAATTGTTATTAGCAAAGTTAGGAAAAAGACTGTAGAAGACAAATCCTCTTCATAGAAATGTCTTTGTGATCTGTTTGGAGAAAGGTCTATCATTACTACAAGATTAAAAAAAAGGGTGTGCGTCTCGGGACGCCTTACAGAAGTGATAACTTCAAATGATTTGCGTAACAAATACTTAGATTTATTAGAATTAAAATGATCATTTGGGTGAGGATTATGAATGATTACAAAATTTTTGGTAAATTAATGACATAATTAAAAATTTATAAGGAAGTGAACAGCTTATTTATTTAATACTAGCGGACCCGGCAGACGTTGTCCTGCCCAAACGATAGCTTGCCTGCTTCAAACTATTAAACTCAGCGACCCCGAAAACTATAAATTCGACACTTACATTGTCGTTTTTAAAAGATTTTATATTCCATCCTCTTTCCACCCCTTACGTAAGGGTGCTAAAAAAATACATAACTAGGAATGTCACTATCAAACTTAGAGTTCCCGAAGACTGTGAATTCGACACTAATATCAGCCGTTTTTGATAGTTTTTACATTCCATCCTCTTCTCATCGCCCATCGTAGGGGTGCTAACAACACTAAAACTACCCCTGGTATGTATAAAACAACTTCTGAAAATTTTATCCCAATCGATCCAGCCGTTTGGAAGTTTTTGAAGGACATACATACATTGTATAAACATTTTTTATTTATATATATATATATATATATATATATATATATATATACATATATATATATATATATATATATATATATATATATATATATTACATTACTATTCTCCGATTCTTGGAAGTTACTTACCGGGTGGTGCTTGTTAAAAAGTAAAGATGTCGCGACTGGCGCTTTTCGCGTGGTTCTTCATGTGTACTTGATAGGAACGAAAGTCATGAATTTATCTAATTTCAGATTATACCTGCCTTATGCTGATGATGGACAAATATCCTGAAACCGGTACATAGGTGGTAGCTGCGATTAAATAAATATAATGGCCCTCTCTCTTACTTAACAAGCATCTGTATACCTTGCTTCCTGTGATGGGGTAGTATACACGATTATACATCGGATGTAATTCAATGGCTGTCGCGACACATAGTCAGGGGAGTAGTTGTTATCTGATGTATAATCGACCCACATATATATACCTATATTAAAATAGGTATTATACAGCGAAAGTAAGCTGGTTTTTAAACAATCAGTTACACATTTTTACATATATATAGGAGGTTGAGGTTGGTTTGTTATTCACACCTCGAGAAGTTCATACGATCAATAGTAGATGTCGCCCACTCCGTGATTTTTTTCTATTGTTCCATGTCCCCACTTTGTTATTTTGACGCACAAGGCAATCGGCGTAGCTAACAAAGCGCAAACGATTTTTAGGTAATGCTGTCTCCAAGAGAAAATCCCGGGAAATACAAATCTGTGTGTGAAACAAACAGTGTCGAAACCGTTTCTGAAGTCGAAAAATCTTTTCTCGTTTTAACAAACGACGTTGAATTAGACGAGGGTACGAACGGAGAGTACGCCGATGGACAATTCGGCGAAGACGAAGAAGTTTTGATGGAAAATGACCACGCCGTCAAACCGAACGTTTTAAAAAACGTACTCTGTTTAGAAACGACCACAACACCGATGGTGGACGATTCCGAATTAAAAAATAAAGAATCCTCGAGGGTAAAATTATCGAAAACTTCGATCTTTCCCAAAACTCCCTTTTGTTACTTGGAAGTGTGTCGAAAATTAAAAGATGAAAGCTGCAATACTTGCAAGTGAGAAATTGTAATTTTTTTTCTATTTAATAACAATTAACCTTGTACGGCATTTTGTTAACATTACAATTTGATCATAAGATCAATCAGCAACTTACACCTAACTTAAATTACTACTCTGTAACTAACTAAGGTCTTACTCAACATCATCCTTAGATTTCTAATACATTTTGTACACTAAATGACGTACACTTCAACAACATATACCTATAAATATAAATTAGAAAGGAATTCCATTCACAAATACAGCAAAATACTTAGGTATCACCCTCGATGCTAAGCTTCGCTGGAAAGCTCGTATTAAAAAGAAAAGGGAACAACTTCAAATTAAATATAAAAAAATGTATTGGCTGATCGGACACAACTTCACTCTGTCTGTACACAACAAGCTTATGCGGTATAAACAAATACTCAAACCCATTTGGTCGTATGGTATTCAACTAGGGGGATGTGCTAGTCAAAGTAGTCTACAAATCATTCAAAGATTTCAAAACAAGGTACCAAGGAACATCGTGGATGCACACTGGTACATTCGAAACAGTAGCCTCCATAGGGATCTGGATATGGATACTGTTGACCAAACTATAGTCGAATTTGCCACGAGTCACGAACTACGACTCTATCATCATACCAATGTTGAGGTAGTCCAGCTCCTTGACACTGCAGGAATAGCGAGAAGACTCAAGAGGATTAAACCTTTCGAGTTGGTGAAGTGAGATTGTCAAAAGCAGATTAATGTGCGTGTTGAAGTGTACGTTTAAAAAAATAAAAACAATAAAAGTTTTTTTTTTGCAGATGCATGAAATGCGTTCCTGAACAAAATAGATATTATTGTTCGTGCTTCGATATAATTTGTAAAGATTTGGAGGAAATTCCGATGAATGAACAAACCAATTTTAATGCTACCAAGGTTACTATTAATCTTTTTTTTAATACGAGGGTTTTCGTTATAGTCTTTCATTTATTAAAAAAAAAGTCAGATTTGTTTAAAAGGGTTTTTTGTATTTGGGCGAGAAGCACATGTAGTGGTCGATGGAGTTTCATCTGACACTCTACTCATAAATGCTGGTGTTCCGCAAGGATCCATTCTAGCACCAACACTATTTTTACTTCACATCAACGACCTATTGAAGGCAACTTCATGTCCCGTACACAGCTTTGCCGATGATAGTACCCTCCATACCGCTTTCTCTTCCAGGGCCCCTATATCAGCCCGTGAAACCAGAAATGAACGAGGAAGAAATGTTAACAATATAAATATGGACTTAGCAACAATTCTCGAATGGGGATCCAATAACTTGGTAGAATTCAATGCAAACAAAACACAAGCATGTCTTTTCTCTAGAAAAGCCGATCTCACTGTGCCTAACATAACTTTGTCAGGAGTAACCATACCACTGAAGTCATCCATATCGATGCTTGGTATTACTATCAGCAATAACCTTTCCTGAGAAAATCAAGTGAGGTCCATTGCCAAAAGTGCATCCCAAAAACTTGGTTTTTTGTTTCGTGCCAAGAGCTATTTCACCTCCAGTCAGCTGCTTATGATCTATAAGGCACAGATCCGACCTGTACTGGAGTACTGTTCCCATATTTGGAGTGCAGCACCTAAACATATCCTGAAGCTACTGGATTCTGTCCAAAAAAGGGCAATTCGTCTCGTCGGTGATGCCTCGCTTACAAACTCGCTCACTTGTCTGGAACACCGTAGAAAAGTTGGCGATTTGTCTCTATTTTATAGATATTTTCATGGGCGATGCTCTTCTGAAATATCAACAATCGTTCCTCCTTTGGCAGTCTCTTCAAGATTAACCCGTCAAGTTCAGTCTTCACACCCCTTCGTGGTCACTTTGGAGACCTGCAGAACATCACTTTCTAAAGACTCATTCATCCAACGAATTGCGAGGCTTTGGAACTCATTGCCTAGGGAGGTGTTCCCCGAGGCATACAACCTCCAGAAATTTAAGAAGAACACCAACTCCTACCTTCTTTCCCTTGGTTCCCACGATGTTCTCTGAACATTACAGGATATCCCTTTTCGTGGGAACAAGAACATAAAAAAAAAAAAACATAATATTGACTGTACTAATGAGAGATGCAAAAACATTAACTGATTAAACGTCATCGGCAAAACTGAATGGTACACATAAAAAAAATATGAGACCCACCTCGGTTTAGCCGAAGTTCCTTTTTATTCTTTCTTCTTACACTAATGAACTAACTGTCTCTTCGAATACAGAGATATATCATTCGAAATTTAAACACATACTGGGTGAAGAAAAATAAACGGGAACTGAACAATATTAGTTCTTTATTTATTCAAAAAATAAACTGCTTTGCATACGAGGGTTATCGCATTCATTTTTCATTTATGATGGAAAAAAAACAAATTTGTTTGCAAGGGTTGTCGCATTAGTTTTCCTGTTATACAGTGCGTTCATGAAGTGTGGAAACGTTCCATTATTGACTATTTTTAAAAGATAAAGCTTGAACAGGTCGATTTTTATTTCTTAATTTTTTTTTTAAATAATTTTAACCCCCACTACCTTATCACATGTGACGTCACCGAGAATTTTTTTAATAAAAACGGTATGTTTTTATATCAAAAATTAAAAGCCCATATTTTTCTGAGTTCAATCATACCAAATTCGTCAACTAAAATACTACAAGCTACATAATATGAGTGTAATTCAAATCAGCTTTTTCTTAATATTTAATTCACTATTTATATTACAATGAAAATTAGTAAAACTAGTCCTTTCTTAATAAAGATATTTATCGAAAAAGCAGGTAAGCTTTTTGTCCATTAAGGGATGAAACCAGTTTATTTATTTATTTATTTATTTAACGGCAAAGCCAGTTTAAATTTAACAAAGTGTGATAAAATATTATTGAACTCTTATGTCTGCACTAGAATTTTACAAAACATTTGGCGAAGTGTGAAATACAAAGTATTAATGATTCCTTATGTCTAGTTACTATATTACTAAAAGATGAACCAATTCTGGTATTAACAAAGAAAATTATGAAACCAATCCGGTACTTACAAAAGAAAATGATAAGGTAAAGAAAAGTTTCGGAAACGCTATAGCCTTTTCAATTGATTTTTAAAGACCTGAAGTGACACATTAAACAAATCTAAGTTATTATGACATTCATTTCCCAGCTTCAGAATACGAGGAATCGGACTGTTCATAGCATAATTATGGAAAAAATTTATATGAAAAATATCAGGATTTCTCGTATCTTTTTGTTTGATATGAAAAGTTATTAGTTGAAGTAGTTCTGGGCAGTTGATCTCATTATTTATTATTTTGAAGAGGAAACTCAAGTTCATAGAAATTCTCCTATCTTCCAATGATTTTATATTTAACTTGGTTAAGAGTTGACTGTACTCATATTCATTTCGTTGAATACCAAAGTGAAAAGCACAATTCCTCAAAAATTTCTTTTGAACATTCTCAATCAAATCGATATTTACATTATAATATGGGTCCCATATAACCGAACAATACTCAAGAATGGATCTTACGAAAGCACAATATAAAATCTTTTTTGTTTTAATTGAAAAATCAGTAGAAATTCTCAACACAAAACCTAGCATTTTGAGGCTTTTTGCCACAATTTCTGATAATAGAAGATTAAAATTAATTTCGCTATCAAATTTAACTTCCAGATCGCGAATAAATTTTTCTCCTTTAAGAACTAAATTATTCAATTTATATTCAAAGAATATTGGATTTCTAATACTAGCGAACGTAATGATTTGACACTTATCGATGTTTACCTCTAACAAATTATTTCTACACCACATGGAAAAAGCTTCGAGATCTTTTTGTACTAACTAAAGTTTGAGATCGTCCGCAAACATAAGAAATTCAGAATAATTGAAAACAAACTCTATGTCCAATGGGGCTCTTTTTCGGTTACTTGCCTCAGTACCACTGTACTACGGATTTTTTATATGTTCTGGTTCCCACGAAAAGGGACATCCTATAATGCTCAGAGAACATACTGAGAACCCATCAGGAAGTCTATTACAAATAAAATAAACGTTGCTTATAAAATCGTCAACTCTATTAAACAACCTCCCTCCATCTCGATTTTGGGAGTCACGGTGTCCAATAATATGTCTTGGCATGACCATGTTGCTAACATCGCAAAGTCGGCAAGCCAGAGGCTAGGTTTTGTGTGGAAAGCCAGAAAGTTTTTTACTCCTGATCAACTGTTGACGACGTACAAGGCTCAAATCCGACCTCTACTGGAGTATTGCTCGCACATTTGGGGTTCAGCACCAAGGCATTCTCTTCGTCTTCTAGATTCCATTCAGAAAAGAGCCATTCGCTTGATAAACAGCTCAACTCTCACAAATACCCTTCACCCTCTAGAACATAGAAAAAGAGTTGCAGACCAGTCATTGCTCTACAGATATTTCCATGGCAGATGCTCCAGAGAAATAAAAACTCTTGTACCACCATTGGCCACATTCGGCCGAAGAACTCGGCACGCTGATCAGTCTCACCCATTTACTCTCAAGATTGACACTACAAGGACCAATCTTCATCAATAATCCTTCTTTTACAGGGCTGCTACGGAATGGAATAAGCTTCCAAAATCAGTTTTTCCAGAGAACTATGACCTGCAACTTTTTAAAAAGCGTGTCCACGATCTTCCTTTCTATAATCCCTTCCCCTTCTAATAGTCGCAGTGCGGGCCGTCCGCGGTCCACATAATAGGTCTACCCTTTTTGCACTATTTTCATTAAAAAAAAAAAAAAAAAAAAAAAAAAGAAAAAAAAAAAAAAAAAAAAAAAAAAAAAAAAAACCACTCGAGCTCTTTACTGAAATGGAGACAAAAAATGTACCGTATATGAATGATCAATCCTCAACAATTGATACAACGGAAAATTTACTAAAAAAAATATACTAATAACTATAATTTAAGTGAAATACGAAAAATGAATAAATCATGGCAAGAAGTCAAAATGCTTGCCAGAAATAGAGTCCGATGGAGAAACTTTGTTGAGGCCCTATGTTCCGCCATGGAGTGATGGGAATATATTGATATTGATTGATAATTTTAAATAAACTATTTAACTGTTAAGAGGTAGGATACTTAATAATGATAATGACTAAATAATGGGGTATATTATTTGTATTCTTTAAATTTGTGCAGTTGTAGGAAAAGTATAGTGTGCAAGGTGTGGGAAAAGTACTTTTTTCACTCGTGTGTTTGCGGCACTCGCACTTCAGTCTCGTGCCACAAACTTCCACGCTCGTAAGAAAAGTTGAATTTTCCGCTTTTTTCACACACTTTGTGCATTGCGTACGTCGTCTGTTGTAGAAGAAGCGGGAACGACGAATCTACCAATCGAATTTGACGAAAAACAAAAACGGTATTTGCAGCATATGCCGAGAGGAAAAATGTAAATGTGCCTTCAAATCCAGACCAAAAATAACTAGATCTCCACCTTCGTAACGAAATCTTCTACGTTCATATTTATTTCAGCTGTACGTACCAATTTTTTTAAATAAAAAAAAGAAATGAACTAAAATTTGTGTTTCGTTTCCTTAAAATTTAACTGTACAATTGAAGAATATAAGTGATAGAAAAGTGTCATGTCACATTTTTCCTAAAATTGATTTTTTTAACTTTTTGAACTTCCTGGTATACATCTATTATTCTTCTTCTTCCGGTACCCTGTCCGATAATCGAACGTTGGCAATCATATTGGCTATAATAACTTTGTTTATCGCAGCTCGGAATAGTTCAGCGGATGTTTTGCGATACCACTCTCGAATATTTCGGAGCCAAGATGTTCTTCTTCGTCCTGGACCTCTACTTCCGGCAATCTTACCCTGTATCACTAAATGAAGGAGGTAATATTTCTCTGGGTGCCTCATCACGTGGCCGAAGTATTCGAGTTTTCGGCTTTTTATTATTTTAATTATTTTTGTATTTTTCTTCATTCGTTGTAGAACCACCTCATTTTATTATTCGGTCCATCCAGCATCCTTCTATAGACCCACATTTCAAAGGCCTCTAGCCTCTTCAATGATGAGTCGGTCAGCGTCCAACTCTCTACTCTATAGAGCAATGTGGAGAGTATATAGCAGCGTGTTAATCTGATTTTTAATTTTAAAGTGATTCCTTTGTTGCAAAGAGTTCTTTTTAATTTAAAGAAGGCGGTTCTGGATTTTTCGATACGGATCTTTATTTCTTTGCTCATGTCTCAGTTGTCATTGATATTAGCGCCCAGGTATGAGATGTTGTTAACCTTTTCTAGCTGTATCCCGTATGCCCTGATTTGTATTGGTGGTATTGGTGTTTTGCTGATAACCATAACTTTGGTTTTTGAAGTATTGAGTTTTATTTTTGGTTCTAAGTAGTTCTATGAGCGCGTGGGGGTACGAGTGTTTTTTGTTACTGTTATATTTTTCTTTTTAAAATGGGTAAACCGCAAAATAAGAATCACTCTGCGGAAACAAAAGGAGTAATTTCTAATGGAAGTAAATTTATAAAAATGAGGCAAAATAAGTTTTTATTGAAAATTATCTTCAAAGGGTATTGGTTGCGACAGGAATATCGCGAAATGTGTTTTATATCCACAATGAGGCTGAAAGAGTAAAGACAGGTAAGCAATCTTGTGTTTCATCTCCCAAAACATCTAACGGAAAGCGTTGCTCCAAAAGTTTCATTTCAGAAAAATTTGATAAAAGTACCATAGTACCAACGTGTATATAAAGGTGCTCAAAAATATGAAATTGAGTTGATTGAAAGAGAGCATATACTAGATAAGGGTCGGCGTGTTATTTTTATAGTAAATACAGGAGACTGACAAAAACCCAAAGGAAGAAATATCGGATGATGAATTGTCCTGTAATGAAGACATATTGTTCGATAACAACAAAAGTATATTTGATATATAATCGATCTCCTGCAGTTCTGCCAAAGACTTCTACAATAGTTTTAAGGAAGAGTTATCGGAATAAATGATTCTCTTGTTTACGTGTATTTTTTATTTATATTTAAAGTACAATTTAATATTTAAAAATAGAAAAAACCTACACGACGACGAAGCAACAATACAAAAATAGTTGAAATAAATGTCATAGGATACATTGCTGCAGATGCACAAGTAAGTGTAAGAAAACTAGCTTGCGAGTTAGAAATTACTAGGTATTAGGTTCACTCCATATTAAAAAGAAATCGTTTACCTCTTCATCAAGAATTAAAAGTTACAAATTACGATAAAAGACTGGTTTATTGTAATTGGCTTACGCATATGCTAAATGAATGGATCTGTAAATAGACATAACTTGCACTATTGGTCTGACCATAATCCACACTGGATGCAACATCATTTTTGCCAAGGTCACTGGTCAGTTAATGTATGGTTAGGGATTTTAGATGGTACATTTATAGTTGAATCCCACAATCGTGAAGAGTGATTCATTGTGATTTTATGTGATTTTATAGGCCAATCAAATTTGACGTTTACCCTGTACCAAAAAGTTGTTGTTGCTAGTTGTTAAGTTTTTGAATACCGACAAAAAAAAAGATTCAGTATTAGTTAACAAAAACTGTTTAATCTTTTACAAATATAAAAAAAACCTTCTTCTTTTACTCGATTTTCAAAGACTATACGTTCAGGTAGTTTTATAGAAATTGAGAAAATCGCTATAGATATTTATATATATTTTGAATAACAAATTTATTTGTTTATTATTTACTTCCCGAACAGGTCTCATGTTGTTAAAATATTTTCGTTAATTTGACTGGTTTATTTTTAAACTGATCAAATTTCTTCTAAGCAATTAAGGGTTCGATACAAAATGAAACGTTGTTAGCACAATTTCTTCTAGAACAGTTTAAGAAAGCAGGATTAAACAGAAGAAGATAAACAGCTCAACTCTCACAGATACCCTTCACCCTCTAGAACATAGAAGAAGAGTTGCAGACTAGTCATTGCTCTACAGATATTTCCATGGCAGATGCTCCAGAGAAATAAAAACTCTTGTATCACCACTGGCCACATTCGGCCGAAGAACTCGGCACGCTGATCAGTCTCATCCATTTACTCTCAAGATTGACACTACAAGGACCAATTTCCATCAAGAATCCTTCTTTTACAGCGCTGCTACGGAATGGAATAAGCTTCCAAAATATCAGTTTTTTCATAGAACTATGACCTGCAACTTTTTAAAAAGCGGGTCCACAATCATCTCCTTTCTATAATCCCTTCCCCTTTTAATAGTCGCAGTGCAGGCCCACACGATAGGTCTACCCTTTTTGCGACTATTTTCAGCAAAAAAAACCTCACGGTCGTGGATAAAATGTATTGAACATGTAGTAAAAGAAAAGCAGAATAATTGGAATCTTGATAATTGCATTGAAATCACCATCAAACCCGTAGTTGTGGATCTAGGCGAAGATACTACTGATGAATCTGAAGATGACATAGACGACTCAGATTAGAATAAAGTTAACTTTTATCTGCTCTTATTTTTTATCGTTATTTAATAGAAATAAGTATTCAATCATGTTTAACTATTTATTACTATTACTATCATCTCAAAAGACTATTGCGGTTTAGAACAGGGATATACAAACAATTTAATATACTTTTGATTTGACCTAACTTAAAACTGACATTAATAATGGGAAGACATAATATGTAACATTTTTTTCGTATTAAAGTTATTCGATAATTATTATTACCGGTTTTTCTCATCTTGGACATCTTTAAAATAAGAAAAGAATTTTTTTGACATCTAATTCGTTCTAAAATGCTGAAAATAATTTCTAACAATATTGTTACGAATTTTAGTTCTATCTTGGGTTCGGCGATTAAAACTCTCGATTCAGTAACAAAACAATGTTTATTTCAATACAATAAATTCTACTTTTATTAACCACTTGGATATTCACTTAGCTATACAACTTTTACAACTCTATATAACTATTTACATTTATTAATTCATAAACTCTTATAAGACCGATACTGACTCTCTGTCCCTGTGCAAAGTGCACCTGAGACCCCAAGCTTGGATCACTTGGCAAGCGAGCACTTTGTTCGTCTGCCAAGCTGCCAAAGCCCCAGGAGCAACTTGAAGGATTGACTCTCTGCTCGCTGTCCCCTTTTTTTATACCTAAAAATCATACTTCGACCTTATTCTCTAAGGTGATAGCCCCCTTTTCGAACGGTCGAGAACTTGCGGGAACTTTCCTTTGATCTCCGCGCCGACAGTCCCAGTTGTGGCCGACGCATTGTCGCGACAGAAAAGGGTCAACAAGGACGGGCTCGTAACAATATAATAATAACCACACGCCTATGACTCGTCGATTTCCTTTCCCCTTCGTCCCGCAAAGGTCTACGTTGAAAATTTGAGTCACTCTATACATTTGTGGTATCCTACTATCGGTCTAATATGAACAAATTTCAGCTGTCCACTTCACATTAAATGCCCTCCATGCCAAATTGGAGGTACCGTAAGACGGTCACTGCTAAAGCATTCCAGCAGCCACAAAGACGAGTGGGAGTTGTCCAATTAAATCAAAAACAACGTTTTGTTCTTAATGATGTGTTTTGTAAAATTATTAATTTATATAAATTGTAACAATTTAATAACAGTTCAGACATTACTTCACAGAGTGTGGTGGCATTGGTCTAGTATCGATTACTTATTGTAGAAAACGAGTTTTTACATTACTTCATTTAAAACAAATTTTTTTTCACTGTGTGTAAGTAAACATTGCTTACGACTTCAGTATAATTAATTATTGATAAAAAAATGTGTGTTCTTTCGATAACACTTTCAACACTGTTTGTATTTTCGATAACAGATGCATATGTACAACTTCGTGAGTATTTTTTTTTTTTTTTTTTGATTTCTGTTTAATCTTCAACCTCGAAGAATTTTTTTTTTTTGAAAAGTTGTTTCTTATAAAAAAATCATAATCCTGTGACCCAATTAAACAAAAAAACATCATTTTATATTTTTATTGATGGAAGTTTCGAGTGAATTAATTTTGATTTTGGAAGTTTGTTAATATGTTTTGTGCGTAATTTTAGATTAAAACTAGTAATATTTTCACTTATAATTGCACAAGAGGTTTGTATTTTATCGGGTAAATTTGAGTTGTTTAATGTGAAACTGTTGTCTAACATTAGACGAAAAAAACTGTCAACTGTCTTGGACAAGAGTAGACAATTAGTAGATTGTCGACACAGATTACTATGGCTCCCCTTTTCTCCAGTAGGTATACACATGAATCAGCTTCTGATGCTTTCAAACCAATGTTATTCAGTTTTGTGTCGAGTTTCTTATACCTATGTATGTATCCATTAGAGTCACTCCGACTATACTTCTCAGAGTAGTCATCTCCGCACTTTCTTAACAATTTTTATCTGCTTGGTAAGAACTTATTTTACGCAATATTTGCCTCATCCTGTACACTGATACCAAATTTTTTTTTATTATTTTTAAATATGGTAGTGAATGTTGGGTTTGGCAGAAGAAGCATGAAAATAGGATTAGTGCTGCGGAGATGAGTAGTCTGAGAATTGTATAGCCGGAGTGACTCGGTTGAATAAAGTTAAGAATAGTGAGATAAGAAAACGCTGTGGTGTAAAAGAAGATGTGGTCACAAAGATAGATGAAGGAATGCTTAGATGGTTTGGACACGTAGAAAGGATGGATGAAGGAAGATTGACGAAACAAATTTATAAGGCGAGTGTGAATGGGCAAATCGGTAGAGGTCGACCTCTGAGAACATATCTCGATCAGATCAACATTATTGATGGAAGTTTCGAGTGAATTAATTTTGATTTTGGAAGTTTGTTAATATGTTTTGTGCGTAATTTTAGATTAAAACTAGTAATATTTTCACTTATAATTGCACAAGAGGTTTGTATTTTATCGGGTAAATTTGAGTTGTTTAATGTGAAACTGTTGTCTAACATTAGACGAAAAAAACTGTCAACTGTCTTGGACAAGAGTAGACAATTAGTAGATTGTCGACACAGATTACTATGGCTCCCCTTTTCTCCAGTAGGTATACACATGAATCAGCTTCTGATGCTTTCAAACCAATGTTATTCAGTTTTGTGTCGAGTTTCTTATACCTATGTATGTATCCATTAGAGTCACTCCGACTATACTTCTCAGAGTAGTCATCTCCGCACTTTCTTAACAATTTTTATCTGCTTGGTAAGAACTTATTTTACGCAATATTTGCCTCATCCTGTACACTGATACCAAATTTTTTTTTATTATTTTTAAATATGGTAGTGAATGTTGGGTTTGGCAGAAGAAGCATGAAAATAGGATTAGTGCTGCGGAGATGAGTAGTCTGAGAATTGTATAGCCGGAGTGACTCGGTTGGATAAAGTTAAGAATAGTGAGATAAGAAAACGCTGTGGTGTAAAAGAAGATGTGGTCACAAAGATAGATGAAGGAATGCTTAGATGGTTTGGACACGTAGAAAGGATGGATGAAGGAAGATTGACGAAACAAATTTATAAGGCGAGTGTGAATGGGCAAATCGGTAGAGGTCGACCTCTGAGAACATATCTCGATCAGATCAACATTATTGATGGAAGTTTCGAGTGAATTAATTTTGATTTTGGAAGTTTGTTAATATGTTTTGTGCGTAATTTTAGATTAAAACTAGTAATATTTTCACTTATAATTGCACAAGAGGTTTGTATTTTATCGGGTAAATTTGAGTTGTTTAATGTGAAACTGTTGTCTAACATTAGACGAAAAAAACTGTCAACTGTCTTGGACAAGAGTAGACAATTAGTAGATTGTCGACACAGATTACTATGGCTCCCCTTTTCTCCAGTAGGTATACACATGAATCAGCTTCTGATGCTTTCAAACCAATGTTATTCAGTTTTGTGTCGAGTTTCTTATACCTATGTATGTATCCATTAGAGTCACTCCGACTATACTTCTCAGAGTAGTCATCTCCGCACTTTCTTAACAATTTTTATCTGCTTGGTAAGAACTTATTTTACGCAATATTTGCCTCATCCTGTACACTGATACCAAATTTTTTTTTATTATTTTTAAATATGGTAGTGAATGTTGGGTTTGGCAGAAGAAGCATGAAAATAGGATTAGTGCTGCGGAGATGAGTAGTCTGAGAATTGTATAGCCGGAGTGACTCGGTTGGATAAAGTTAAGAATAGTGAGATAAGAAAACGCTGTGGTGTAAAAGAAGATGTGGTCACAAAGATAGATGAAGGAATGCTTAGATGGTTTGGACACGTAGAAAGGATGGATGAAGGAAGATTGACGAAACAAATTTATAAGGCGAGTGTGAATGGGCAAATCGGTAGAGGTCGACCTCGGAGAACATATCTCGATCAGATCAACATTGTTTTGAAGAAAGGCAGGTCAAGAGTACCAACAACCGACGAGCATCTATGAGAGCACTGATGAAAGTACAGGAAGCAAAAGATGTGTGTAAGAACCGTAGCGGAAGTGAAAGGAAGTGGTCTCTGCCTACCCCGACGGGAAAAATGACTATATGTATGTTTTTTTTAATGCAGGCTTTTTGTTATTTAAATACACCGTCAATACAATTCAATAAAGAAATCGACTTCTTTTTGTTTTTTTTTTAATTACGTAAATAAAGAATACTATGCTCCAATTATATTGGAATCACTCATGGACAGCTTAAAAATGTAATGAATTAAACAACATTATAAAGATTCTTCCTCTTCAAAAATCTACATACAATATGGCCCAAAAAAATTGATAATCTTTTAATCTGCAGTTCCTCAGGTAAATGTATGTTTTTGTGCCAATTAAAAAAGATTAATCAGAGGTATTTGTTTTTTTTACAAAATAATCTGCGGCGATCATTTAACCTTTAAATTTTTCTACAGGTCTCTCAATCTTAAGAAAATAATCATACCAAAAATTAACATATGAGGTCAGTATGTTGTCTTTTTCACCTTCACGAATTTTTGTAAGAAATATCAAAAGAGCTTAACCTTGATTTTAATTATTATTATTATAGTTACTTATTGTGAATATCTCATACTGTGTGAATTTTCTTTTAATAAATTCGAAAGGTTTTACGCCCAAATTCAGTACGAATCTTTCACAGCAATAATATGGTCGTGTTTAATACTAGCTGTTTGTTATTATTCTTACTTTTGAGTGTTTTTTGCTGGGCCTACAAAGATCTCCGTAAGTAATTTATCCAAATGAATGGAAATTTACTGTAAGCCTCGTTTAGTTTACATGGGAATATTATACTCGTACTAAATAACTATGGAGGGTAGAGGTAAATTAAGATAGCGTTACTGTGACTTGAATTTTTAAAGAAAGAGATCTCTCGACAGTCCCCACCATGTTCCCAAACTCGACAGGTGTGTAGTGTCGATTCACACCGAATTGCGTACCAGTGGCGTATGGTAAATATTTTTTTATAACGGTTACCAAATATTTATGTTGCAGAAAATGTAATAAAATTTAAAGTACTTAAATAAAATAAATTATAGTTTAAAAAAACTAAAAAGTAAAAAATAATTCTTAACAGAGATATAAAATTACTGACGAGAAAATTAATATCACTGTTCTAAGAGCGTGGGGTGCTTTGTATGACATTTTCAAACTAACTCAGCGTTTCGGAATGAAAGCACCCCACGCTTTTAGAACAGTGACATTAATTTTTTCGTCAGTAATTTTATTATATGTTTATATTTATTTTTTAATTTGATTAACTCTAAGAGCGTGTTTTTTAGTTTTTTAAACTACAATTTAATTTTTGCTTTTTAGTTTGATTTTTTTATTCACTAAAAAAATTATGTATTAAATGGTAAAAGCACAAAAAGAATGCATCGGCCGGGAGTCGAACCTGGGCCGTCCGCGTGGCAGGCGAGCATTCTACCACTGAACCGCCTAGTTCTATCTCACTTACTCTCATGCAAAGGATTCCTGAATAAATTTATGAATCCTGGCAAAAGTATTCAGGATAATCGGATATTTTGTTTAAATTATTGCATTGTCGTCGGTCTTTGACAAGTGTACAAAGTTTAAATTAAATCTGATCGCTTAAAGTTGGGCAAAATCGAGGCCAAAGAGTCAGTTACAAACATACAAGCAAACAAACAAGATACAGGTGAAACTAATGTAAGCGTGTTAAAAATATATATAAATTGATTGTTTCGAGATCATTAGGGATTGCTCTTTACGCCAGTGACAGAATAAATAATTATTCTAATTGTGGTAACTAGCATTATCCACAACCAAAACTCTTTTTAGTCTTATATTTGGAACCAACCCACCTCATGAAATTACCTAAATTCATATCATTACGATAATCACCACTACAAGGACCAATCTTTATCAAGAATCCTTTTTTTACAGGGCTGCTACGGAATGGAATAAGCTTCCAAAATCAGCTTTTCGAGAGAACTATGACCTGCAACTTTTTAAAAAGCGTGTCCACAATCATTTCCGTGCTATAATAACTTCCCCTTATAATAGTCGCAGTGCGGGCCGTCCGCCGCCCACACGATAGGTCTACCCTTTTTGCGACTATTTTCATAAAAAAAAAAAAAAAAAAAAGAAAAAAAAAAAAAAATTTAGTGTAACTAAAAATATTAAAAAAAAAGCGGCATATCAGTGGATGTACTCGAAACATGTCATTATAAATTATTATAAATATTACTTAATGCTTACACGCTTTTGTGAAATATTGGCAGATTGAAATAAAATTGGGATGTTAACAAAAAAAAAAGTGTTAAACTGATCAGCTTGCGCATACGCAAACGTTTTTTACTCGTAAGGGGGCGTCCATAAATTAGGTGAGATGTTTAAGGGGAGGAGGAGGTCGAGTCAAATCTCATCTAATCATACGTTGGAGAGACAAATATCGGCAAATATCACGCAATTTTTTTTCTGATTGAACCAAAAAAAAATTAGAGTAGATATTCTTTTTTTAATCACAGTAGTCACGATTTAAGTATTCTATTGTTAAATTTTTATTACACTTATAACTCTCAGCAATATTGATTACTAGTCTTAACCAGTCGTAAATAAAAGCACGAAGCAAATTTTTTTTTCTTTTTACAATAACAATCCAACGCGTTTACGTAAGAAACCCACATTTTGAAAAATCTCACGTGAGATTGGGGGTTGGGGGAGGGGGTTGAATAAAATCTCACGACATCTCACCAGGGGCGGAGGGAGGGACAGAAAATTTAAAAAAACACCTCACGTAATTTATGGATGCCCCCTAAGTAAAAGCAAGCAACAAAATACGTTTGCGCAAGCGAATCTGTTCAACACTTTTTGTATCTCTACCCTCTACCCTCTATAAAAAACGACTAACTAATTCTTTCTTATTCCAGCTTCTTATTTCCCGAATTGCCACAGATACGACAAGAATTTGAATAACTGCCTGATCCGAGCTACAGAAACAGTGAAGCCCTATTTGGCAAAAGGCGTTCCAGAACTGAATCTGCCATCTTTCGAACCGTTCATCATACCGGAAATTAATCTGGAACAAGGAACGTCAGCTTTAAATTTCAAAGCCAACTTGAAAGATACCGAAATTTACGGGCTCACTAACTATACGTTTACCAGATTTGAGTAAGTTTGAACATTTTTTCGGTCACACTATACACTGTGTACCTATAAGGAAATGAAGAATCGTCAAGGTTGAAAAAATCCCGACGCCGTGTACGATGTATTTAATATTAATTTTCTTTAAATTATATAAAATAGTAAAAACAAAACATGTTACAAGGTAAACAGTAATTCGTCTCGACTGCGCAAAAACAATACATTTATTTTCAATTAATTAAAAACGATTAAAATTGCAAATGTTTTTATTTTTTTTTTGCTGCTTTCAAACGGTTTGGAAAAACAGTATCAAAGCTAAAGAAAATTAATTGGTCAATAACAAAAATACTAAATAACAAAAAAAATTTGCAATGTAGTTCAGTCAAATTAAACATTGAACGCTGCATCAAATAAGGTAGTTTTGTTTTTTTGATACGTTGTTTGTAATGTAAATAGTATATTACGTAACAAGAGTTGTAAGTAACCCATTACGCACGAAATGAAAAAGTTTATAAATTTCACGAGTGCGTAATGGGCTTACAACTCGTGTAACGTACTATACTTTTTCTACGCCCATTCATTTTCTTCCATTAAATAAAATACATCGCAATCATTTAAACTTTATTAAAATAGTTGTTAATAACAATTGAACAATTATTGTAAATCGATTGTGCTTTATTATTTAATGGTGATGACCGGTTATTTATAATTGTAGTACTGCTCGGTACATCAGAAGAAGGAGATTGATAATTGGTAATTGCCTCCGATATTCGTAATGCGTTGTCATTTTTATTTTTAAGAGATTGATTCACATAGCCTTCCGCTACTGTAGAAGATTGCCAGCCACCAATTCGTTTTAATGATAGCATATCACCTCCTGCATCAACTTATATAGTGGCTGATGATCTCCTGAAACAATGGCCAGTATATTGCTTTGGTTCCGGCAGCTCAAGATATTCAGCAATTTTACGTGGTGTACTTCCGATTGTGTTTATCCCCACAACCTGTTTTATGCATTTTCCATTTCTGTAATTAAGAAATAAAGGAAGTTCCATTTCAGCAGGACGCAAATTCATGTATTTTTGACATGTGATATAAAACGTTTCTGGTACTACAAATGAACGTCTCGTTTTAGTTTTAGAATCTGGAATATCAATTATCAAGGATTTTCGTGTGTCCTGAATGTGTTCCATTTTTATATTTCTAAGTTCTTGTTTACGGCAAGCCCCGCTTAATCCTATAATGAGGATAACCTAAAAACAAAAACTCATTTTTATGTGATGATAATTATACATTTTAATTGTTTACCTTTAACAACAAATGTTTATCGTCTGGGGCATCTTTCAGAAACTTATTAATTTGTTCAGTAGAAAGGATTTTTGATTTTTTACTTCTAGAACCATCCGATTTCCGCTTCAGTAGGGCGATTAGTTTTGGATAATTTGCAATGTTAATGTTATTATTAATGTTTAGTGTAGTTCTTAGCATCGAATAAATGGCCCATAGAGAAGATGGCTTCATAGTTTTTGATATTTCTTCAAAATACGCAAGTAAAACATTCTCCGAAAAGGATTTAACGTTATGCTTGTGTCGCCAATCCATAAATTTTTGATAGGTAATTTCGTACCTTTCTTTGGATTTTAGCGGTAACAAATTATGTGTGGCAGCTTGAGCTTTTTCTAAAATCTTCGGTGGAGTGCTCATAATTTCATCACTTTCACTACTATCGACATATTCGTAGATAAAGTTAAGAAAATGTTCGGATACAATTATATTTTGTTCAAGAAATTAACAATATAAATGACATGACATTTATTTTCATAGCATGCTACTTAAGAAAACGTGTCCTATTTTTAAAGAATTTGCATAACGTGCTGTCTACATTTAGGGGCATCACTCTTTCAATCCTAAATATATCTCGCTAATGCTATAAGTTTTTTTTTTAATTGACTAAATTTGTGTAAATAGACCAAATAAAGTCTTACACCTAAATAAAAATTTGATTGTAATTTAATTAAACCAAGAAGTTTAAGTTTTCTTCTCAAAACGCACGTGTATGTTATGAGATCTCATTACGTGCATGTTATTGTTATATGTCATTTACAAGGAATGTTGACAGTGCGATTTTTGACGTTTACTGACATGGGCGTAGAAAAAAGGCATTAAATCCAAGTTTTCAACCTCGGTAGACGACCGGGTCTCAAAAATGAAAAAAGAATTCAATAATTTTGACCTTTTTTCAGTTTTAGTAGATTTTGACCCGGAGGAAGAGGTATTTCATCAAATATCGTAATATTCATTTTTAAAGTGGGTTAAATTTCCAACAATTTGAGGCCAGAACGGTTTTTATAGGGTAGTCGTATTTTTTTTCAAAAATTAGTGTTCTCGCTTATTCTTCGTTTACTATTCCTCTTCGTCTGACATGTCATCTGTGGATGAGTAATCTAGGCTCAGGGACGTTGGATGCAAACTACGGAGCACTTCAGTCCAGCGCCTTCCTGCAGCTGCAGGAGATAAGCTTCAGGAGATGTTGTGACGCCACAGGGAAGTGCGCAGCCACTCCCAGTCAAGAGGCTACTTGTCAACTCCTAACCACTTCTGGACCTGTAGAAAAATAAAAAGCGCACAAATCAAGTTGAATCATCAATTTCTTACCTAAACAATCAAAGAGCGATATGCAGGTAGCTGAATGGTATTCAAAAGTTATCTTTCCTGGTGATAGGAGCGCAGCGAGTGAATTTTCAGTGGGAGGCAATCTCACTAGGGTAAGGTTTGGCTATTTTTCCGCAGCCTTTTCGAACAAATTGTATCTCAGATCGCCCAGGTTCTGTGTTTCTGCAGTCCTCCATAAAGAGCAATTGCGATACGCTCGCCTGCAGCTGCAATATCATCTTTATAGGCGTTGCTGCACAAGAAAATCGCAGCAGTGTGATCAAGGTCTCGATGTTTTTTAAAGGTGGTGACAATTTTTTGAGCAATTCAGATACGCTCGTCTGCAGCTGCAATATCATCTTTATAGGCGTTGCTGCACAAGAAAATCGCAGCAGTGTGATCAAGGTCTCGATGTTTTTTAAAGGTGGTGACAATTTTTTGACCAATTCAGATACGCTCGTCTGCAGCTGCAATATCATCTTTATAGGCGTTGCTGTACAAGAAAATCGCAGCAGTGTGATCAAGGTCTCGATGTTTTTTAAAGGTGGTGACAATTTTTTGAGCAATTCAGATACGCTCGTCTGCAGCTGCAATATCATCTTTATAGGCGTTGCTGCACAAGAAAATCGCAGCAGTGTGATCAAGGTCTCGATGTTTTTTAAAGGTGGTGACAATTTTTTGAGCAATTCAGATACGCTCGTCTGCAGCTGCAATATCATCTTTATAGGCGTTGCTGCACAAGAAAATCGCAGCAGTGTGATCAAGGTCTCGATATTTTTTAAAGGTGGTGACAATTTTTTGAGCAATTCAGATACGTTCGTCTGCAGCTGCAATATCATCTGTATGGGCGTTGCTGTACAAGAAAATCGCAGCAGTGTGATCAAGGTCTCGGTGTATACATCCTCAAAACTGATATCAGATTTTTAGATATTTTTCATCGATGTATTTACACATGTTTCTTATTTATTATGATTTTTTTTTTGCAATATCCACGCCTGTAAATAAAAATAAATAATCTCAATTTTTGGGGAAGGGTGACTTCGGAGTCCACTGAGACCCCACAAGAGGACCAGTGGGAGGGAGGAAGAGGGTTTTTCAAGCAAATGCTAGGCCTTCAGAAACTTGAATGGTACTGAAAATGATAACATTTTGCTCTTTGAAAAATTGGTCAAATTTCGACAAGCTGTATATCCGATACTATCACTCCTTTAAAAACCGTGCTGGCCTCAAATTGTTGAAAATTCAACCTTCTTTAAAAATGAACATAAAAATATATGATGAAATATCATTCTCTCCGGGTCAAAATTGACCAAAACTGACCTATTCGTCTTCCGAGGTTGATAACTTGGATTTAAATGTTTAATCTGATTTGATTAATGGTATTGTTTTTAGTTTTGATGTTCCGAATCTTCAATTCTTCTGCGATTGTAAAATAAATAATTTAAAATTGAACGGCAATTATACAGTCACGGGTAAAATTTTAGTGGCTCCAATTGTAGGAAGTGGAACTTTCACCGCCTCTGTTGGTAAGAAAAACACCAATCGAATTTGTATTTTTTATTTGCAAAATAAAATAGACAATTTTTAAAGATGTTTTAATGAGTTAGGAAATTAAAAACGGATCGTAATATTTTAGAGAACGGTACAGCTAGTGTATACCAAAAAGTAAGAATAGAAAAACGAAAAAACGGTCTAGATTTTGTTGTCCCAATTCTCACAAATAGCAGCATACAAGTGAGTGGTCCGAAAGCTCATTTGGAAGGTCTATTCGACAACAACAGCGCATTAAGTAAGAGTATTTCATATTCTCTTTAATTGTATCTAAAAATAGTTATTTAATCTGTTTTAGGTAACATTACAAATAAGGTGATTAATGACAATGTAAATGAATTGTTTGAAGATTTAAAGCCAGTTTTGGAAAAAGTGTTGAGTAACATATTGGAGGATCTCCTTTTTAAAGCACTAGAAGGACAAGTGCCTTTTGATAAATTGTATCCTCCCATACCATAATTTTAGTTGCCAATTGTAGTCTTTTTTATATCATATTAAATTGTTCAAACAAATCATAAGTTTACACATATTTTAATGCTTTTTTTATCACACTCTTAGAAATGTTTTTCCTATTTTTGCATGGAATTAAATGATTTTGAATGAAAAATTTTAAACCTTTATTTCTGTTACTTAAATTTACTCTCAAACAGATCCTAAAGCATTCACTTCAACGTCAGTGTGATAATGTAACATATCCTAAAAGAATAAATAAATATAAGTCTTACTACTACATAGAATATATAAAATTTTATGTTACAAAATTCACATTTATGTTTGAACAGTTCATGTTTAGAAAAACTTCGCCCCTTGAATATCTTCTTCCAAAATAAGTTCACATTTTCTTTCATTTTCTAAAACTCTCAAAACTTTGATTAGCACATCCTGATTCATTCCAAAAAATATGGTATCTGTTACATCGTCTCCTTGGGTAAGTTCATACAACGTAACTACTGTGTTCTGCATGCCCCTATCACAAATAGAAGCGTAAATTAAGTTTGCCCATTCTTCTAACGTGTGCCAATAAATTTCCCAACGATTTTTTGATTTATCTAAAGGAGCTGCATTACCATTTTTTTGTAATTCGCTTAAAATTGATACAATGACATTTTGTTCTAATTTTCTGTTGATAGTAGAGTTGTTGAATAGTGGAATTTGGCTTGTATCTCTTACATCAATGGTGTAAGTTTTAGTTTTTTCACAAAAGTTTAGTATTAATGATTTCCAAGCTGCTACTTGCTTGGCCCTCGTCTCTGGATGTAGTTGTAGAGTAAAAAAAGGCGGAAAATTGTATTGCCATGGCCATTCCATATCAACTTCTGGCATTTTTATGGATTTTTATAAAAAATATCCTGTGATGACAGTTCTAAAAAGCAAAATAACTCATAAATGTCAATGCACCAAGGACGTTAATCTTCTTATACAACGGCCTGCCTGTATGCGCTCATCGATGAGAGGCCAAAAAAGAAGTTTCAAAATGTATGCAACACTGATTACAAAACATCTAATTATTTTAATGAGTACATTTTTTATTCAATAATAATTGGTGAATAATAAATATCAGAAAGTTACTAATGTAGGTCGATCAATGCTCATTATAAACAGCAATTTAATACGTTAATGTAGGAACTTGTGAAAAAATTTTAAAGAATATAAATTATAAACAAAGAAACAGGTAGTTAAAATATGGCACCTAAAGCCTATTTAATTCGAAGGGCACATTTTTCAGCATGTCATAGACTTCATAGGTAAATATAATTTGTAATGAATTACAAGATTACTATTATCAAGTTCATTTTGGATGTAGCAACAAAGATTATTTTTAAAATATGATTGTTTATACACCAGTAGTGTAAATTATTTTAAATATTTTAGTACTCATTTAAGAGATGAAGTCAATAAGCAAGTATATGGAAAATGTAACCATATTAATGGACATGGTCATAATTACATTGGTATGTTTAGTGCTTGGTATCTAACAAAACAATATTACTTACAGCTCTATTTTATTTTTTCTATTTTTTTTTGTCAGTTCAATGAAGTACATGTTTTTTTTTGGTGTTTAGTAAGAAGCGGTAGGGTTAGAGGAGCCCACACTGCAGCTTTAAGCTTATTGTGTTCACAATACATTATTTATTGAAAAACTTGACTAAAAAAAATTGTTCATTTCATTTGGAAAATCATTTTGAGCTAGGGGCTTTCACTTTTATATTGTTCCGTGGCCTCCAGACCTCTAAATCCAGCTCTAAGGCCTCTTATCATGTTTTTAGCCCATGCCGCATCAGTCTGAGTCATATCATCCCATTACGAGAAAGACTTGAAACTGGCGAAGGGACTCACTGGACAATGCCTTTGAGGTATCACCTGAAAAAGACGGGCTAAATGGAGAGTGATAGTTGCCGCTACTGCGAGAACTTCGCTGAAACTGCAGAACATTTGCTTTGTGAATACCCAGCGCTTTTCTGCTAGAGGCTCAAGTTTCTGGAAGGGGCCTTCCTAAAGCCCTCCAATGTCAGGAACTTGGCTCCCAGGAAACCGATAAACTTTATATGAAGTCTCACACAAAAGATCTGATAGGTCAAAGAGCTTGACAGGCTGCATAGCCTTCACAACTGCCCCTACAATCTACATATCATCCCATTACTAGCTGCGGCACCTAGTGAGGGCTTCACAGTCAAATATAACATGGGATGCTGTTTCCTCCCCATCCTCATATAGTCGGCATATTGGGTTTTCTAAAAAGATTCCCATGTTATGCAAATGTTTTCTCAGACAACAGTGCCCCATAACAAGCCCTGGTAACAGCCTAAGCTTTTTCCTGTCCAGCTCAAAGGCCTGAGTAGCAAGTGCAAGGTTTAATTGCCCATCATTCTCTTGATGTGCCTAAGGCTATGGGTTTCTAGCTAGCTTCCTTTTTGGTGCCATGTTCAGGCCCCAACAGCAGGTAAAATAAATGTTACTTCATGCTTTATTTTTATTTTGCAGTAAAAGTAACAATTTATGGGGAAATAGATGAAAAAACTGGAATGGTGATGAACTTAACAGACTTAAAAGAATATATGGAAGAAGCTATAATGAAACCAATGGACCACAAAAACTTGGACCATGATATTGAATACTTTACTGATAAACCTAGCACAACAGAAAATGTTAGTGTATTCATATGGAAAAAAATGAAAGAAGTAATGAAAAAACCAGAGTTGTTGCATGCAGTTGAAATCCATGAAACTGAAAATAACATTGTAATTTATCAAGGAGAGTAACAAAAGTAATTGTTTTTACCTTAAAAAAACACTATGAATATACAATTTTATTTAAATTTCCAATTAACAATATAAAATAATCAAAACTAGTTTTTTTTATAACAAAATCATTTAAAAACACATTTTTCAAGATAAAGAAGGTGACAAATTTGTATTTAATACGTTTGTTTTGTGTTTGAGTTTTTCTACTTTATCAGGCTCTTTGAGTTTTGATTCATCCAGCAATCTATCCAGTCTTTGTTCTTTTATAGATTCTAAAAATGCAATTTTAGTTAAAAATAAAGTTGTGTGTAGTATTCTTAATTTTAATTTATATATTATTGAATAAAATATTTTTGAAGGTAAAATACCTTAATTAGAAATTTAATTAAGATCATCAAAAAAGGTAAAATTAAACAAATCGAAATTTTTTATTTGTTAGGTTATCATTATTTGTTAATACTACTTTTTAAATATTTTTTCAAATGAATATTTACATTTTTAAATCATTAATAAATAATTTACTTACTATTATAAGGGGTATATTTGTCGGACATCCAACCTTCTACATTATAACCTATAATTCCAACCAAAGCAGCGAAAGGTAATGTAATATAAGGTGCATAACTTCTAAGGGCAGCATAAAGTACTGGCCACATTATGAAAGATAATTAAATTTAAAACTAAGGTTAAATTATGTAAAATTAATGTCTTAACCTTAATCTTCTTTTATTCAACTACACTATTGTGTTACGGGGGTAACCCTTCATATACGGGGGTTAATCATAGGGTTAGTGTCTATACCTTTATATGGCTAGAGTCTTGCTGACCTACACAAATGGATCCTAAGTAAATAAAAAGAAGAATGGAGGCATTTGAATTAAATTATAACTAAAAATTTGTATTAAAAGAGGGAAGTGAAAGCCGAAAGTTTACAACGTCTTTGATTTCGGAAAATTGGTTTGTGTGACACTGACAACTATTTTAAAACATGAAAATATCACACTAAAATTTTTTAATACAAAATGAATTCTCGTTATTTGTTAAACAAAAAATCAGCCCTACGCTATCTAAATTTCTATAGGAGTTATTATTCGGTAAAGAAGAAGCTAATTAAAGATGAAAATTATTTAGGTAGGCAAATATATCAAAAAATTAAAGCGAAGGGTCCTATCACTGTGGCCGACTATATGAAGGAAGTACTAACAAACCCAACGGTGGGCTATTACATGCACAAAGATATGTTTGGAGATACAGGAGATTTTATCACATCTCCTGAAATTACCCAAATGTTTGGGGAGATGATCGCCGTATGGTTGCTTAACGAATGGCAGAAGATGGGATCACCAAAACCACTTCAGTTAATTGAACTTGGACCTGGTGAGTAAGATTTATGATTTATTTTCCAGTGTGACACTATTACTTAAATTAAGAATGCCTTATAGCTTAACAATGTAAACAAGGTTGTTAGTTTATGTCTAAAAGTGTATTATTAATTTTATCATTAATATAGTGTATAAAACGAATAGTATATATAAAACATTTTTAAATAGGTAGAGGAACTTTGGCTAACGATATCTTAAAGGTGTTTAATCACTTTAAAGTACTTCAACAAACAAGTTTGCAGTTTGTGGAAATCAGTCCTGTATTGAGTGAAATACAAGCTAAAAAAATCTGCAGCCAAAGTACATTAACTGGTGAACAACATGCAGTTTACAGACATGGTAATTGCAGAATAAAAAAAACTTCAAAAAAAATTAATTTTAAACCTGTGCAGGTATCACTCACGAGGGTATACCGGTAAAATGGTACAAGCAATTGAGTGAGGTTCCTAAATGTTTCACATTGTTAATTGCTCACGAGTTTTTTGACGCTCTACCAGTTCACAAGTTTCACAAAACCTACAGCGGGTATAAAGAAGTCCTTATCGACATTGATACTAGTTGTGAGGAAAGTGAATCTGCTGAACCCAAATTTAGGTAAGTTATAGAATACATCGTCCGTGTAAAATATTATAACACCAAATTAACTGATTATACAATACCTACTACAAGTTTTCTTGATATACTTTTTAATATTCATACTGCAAGGTTCTCACCATGATATTGACTTAAGTTCACTATTTTGTTTAAAATTATTTTCAAGTTAATTTAGAGCAAGAGTTTTTAATAAATAGAATTACTCTAAAGGTGATTTATTTATTTCTTTGTGATGAAAATTTAATTACTTTAAATCGAGTTATAATTATACCAGTAGTTGAAATGTTTTAAAGGGTTTGCCATTGATTTTTGGAAGAAAGTAGGTATATCTATTTTACTTTTTTTATGAATGCATTAAATGATGATTTTCCAATTGGGGGAAACATTTTTTAGGTATGTTCTTGCCCGTAATGAAACGCCAATGCAAAAGAAACTGATTGGTCCAAATGAAAAGAGAGAACACATAGAAATTTCTCCAGATAGCATGGTTATCTATAACGATATTTGTGAACGGTTGAAACAATCTGGTAAATATTATTAGTGGTTTATTTTGACCGTTTGTATCATTTTCAGAGATTAAATATTCGGCATTTACGTTTATTTTATTCACTTGTTAATGCTGTATTCTCGACACATTTATCAGACTAAAAAAAACGTAGTGGAGAAAGTTAGGTTATAGACGAAGTGAAGTATGTCAAAGGGAATAATTTTTAAACAAAAATAACTTAATTGGGAAAAATTCAGGAATGTAGTAGCCAAAGAAATGTTTATAAAATTTTAACAGGTCATTAAAAAACACGATAAAATTACTATACTGATGAAAACTTTAGCGCGGAAACGTTTGGAAAAAAATGTGTGGTAAAACTAAAGTATTTGGTAAGTATTAATTATGGTGGCCACTTAAAGAGTATTTTGTATGACAAGTTTTTACCTCCATCAAACACTTAAAATTCCTCGTACTTTTTTGCAGCACAATTTACACATTGACGCATTTCTTTACAATTATTTAACGGAATAAACGTTAGTAATTCGAAAAAAATTAATTATTATTTGATATTAGACATAAACTATCAACTTGTTTGACAAATGACAGCCTTTCAAACTCGAAGTTGGAATTGCGACCATGCCAGAGTGCGCGTATATCTTTCTTTACCACTTCAGAAATGATGGATTTGACTGTTAATCGATGATGAACACAAAAAAATCTAACTCAACGGCCTAACCTAACACCAACACTACCTGGTGACCAAATAACCTAACCTAACTTTTGTACGCGCACTTGTTCTCTACTTACTTGCTCATTAACCTAAAAAACAGTCCTATGTAAATTTATAAATTAATTTATAAGTAATCTATAACATATAACCTCTTTTTAATATCTGAGCCATAAAAATATTTTATCTTACATACCATTATTTCTGGTTTGAATTGGCAAAGTCGCAATTTCTACTTCAAGTTTGGAAGGCTGTCATTTGTCAAAAAAGTTGGATAGTTTATGTCTATCAAATAATGATTAATTTCTTCCGAATTAGTAACGTTTATTCCGTTAAAGAATTGCAAATTTGTGTGGAATAGATTAATTACAATGTGTAAATTGTGCTGCAAAAAAGTACGAGGAATTTTAAATAATTGATCGAGGTAAAAACTATACAAAATATTCTTAAAGTGGCCACCATATTAAATAATTACCAAATAGGTTTAGTTATACCACACATTTTTTTAAAAAAAAGTATTTTCCAAACGTTTCCACACTTAAATCAGTATAGTAGTTTTATCGTGTTTTTTAATGACCTGATAATATTTTATGAACATTCCTTTGGCTATTACATTACCGAAGTTTACCTTTAATTGCTACAACAAAGACGGTATCTCTGTTCAATTCTGTTCACACTCTTTGAGCGTCATTCATTTTAAATAGAAAAATATAACAATAATAAAAAACACCCACGCACTCGTATAACTAATAAAACTAAACCACACCTATAAACTACCACATTATTTCTTCCTACTCCGACTGCTTTCACCGGAAGCTGTCCCTAACAATAATAATTCAAGTTTTCTAATCCTGCTTGCCTCACCCCTTGATGTTTAAAACGAAAATTTTTTAGGTGGTTTGGCTTTGATTTGTGATTACGGTCATTTTGGATCTGCCACAGATACTTTTAGAGCTTTCAAAAAACACAAACAAGTGGATCCATTGATAATGCCTGGTTCTGCTGATTTGACAGCTGACGTCGATTTCAGTCAGATTAAAAGCGTACGTATATATCTTTTTTTAAAAACCTCATTTTACAAACGTAAAAAAGGAATTGAAAGAGCAACAAAATTATTTAAAAAATAAAATTTAATCAATGTTAGACGATAATTATTAGAAACAAAACTATGGGGGTTTTAATTTGTTAAAGTCTCACAAACAAATCAATCTAGATACCACAATTCGATAGGTAACGTGCATAGGCCTTTTGTGACAAGCGCAAGGGCAGCCGCCATGTTAAAAGAGCGGTAGTTTAAAAGTTTCGTGCTGTAACATGACATTTTCAATAAAAGGATCATGTAAAATACTGATGTAAATAGTACATAGTATTACATACATACATAGGTACATATAGTCACGCCTTTTTCCCGTAGGGGTAGGCAGAGACCACTTCATTCCACTTGCTACGGTTCTTACAGACATCTTTTGCTTCCTCTACATTCATCAGGGCTCTTATGCATGCTCGTCGGTTGTTGGTACTCTTGATCTGGCCTTTCTTAAAAACAATGTTGATCTGATCGAGATATGTTCGCCGAGGTCTACCTTCGTCAATCTTCCTTCATCCATCCTTTCTACGTGTCCAAACCATCTAAGCATTTCTTTACCTATATTTGTAATCACATCTTTTTTTACACCACAGCGTTCTCTTATCTCACTATTCTTTACTTTATCCAACCGAGTCACTCCGGCTATACTTCTCAGACTACTCATCTCCGCAGCATTAATCCTATTTACATGCTTCTTCTGCCAAACCTAACATTCACTACCATACTTAAGTGTAGGAACCAACACACGTCTATGCACAGCCAGACGTGCCTTTTTTTAACACTTTCTGGCTATGCAGTGCCACATTCAGTTGTTTTCCTGCCAACACCCTTTGCTCAATGTCACTGTCATACTTTCCATCTTTCGTAAACTTTGAACCCAAGTACACAAATTCATTTACTTGTTCCACTCTTTCTCCCTCATTCGAAACTTCACAGTTTGTCTTGCTTTCTTCTTTTTCAAAACCCATTACTTTCGTTTTGCTTACATTTACTTTCATCCCTTTGATTTTCAGGGCATTATGCATTACATTAATCATCGCCTGCAACTCCTCTTCAGATGACGCTAATATGACTTGATCATTGGCGTAAAGAAGGCATTTGACGATCAAATCATTTATTTTTAATCCATACGCACTCCCTTTAAGATCTTTTGTACAATCGTCTATGCATAAGTTAAACAGCTAATATGACTTGATCATTGGCGTAAAGAAGGCATTTGACGATCAAATCATTTATTTTTAATCCATACGCACTCCCTTTAAGATCTTTTATACAATCGTCTATGCATAAGTTAAACAGCCATGATGAAGCCACACATCCCTGTCTCACACCTTTTTCGACGTTAAACTAGTCGGTGCAAGCTCGGTTTATCCTGTAACAAGCAGTGGAATCATCGTAAAGTGATTTCAGTGCTCGTATTAAACCATCACTCACCCCATACATAGACAATGTCGACCACAAATCACTCCTCACCACTCTGACATAGGCTTTTTCCAAGTATATAAAAGCGCAATAGACCTTTTGGCTTCTAGCCAAGAATTTTTCGACCATACCTCGTAATGAAAAGACCTGATCCATTCATCTCTTTCCTCTTCTAAATCCTGCTTGCACATCCCATATCATCTTCTCAGTTTCATTCGTTACTCTTTTAATTAATATCTTTGCATACAGTTTGCCGACTATGCTGAGTAAACTAATACCTCGGTAGTTCTTACAGTCCTACTGCGAACCTTTTCCCTTGTAAAGCGGCACGATAACGGCCTTGCACCAGTCGTCTGGTACCACTCCTCCAACAAAGTTTAAACAGGCGGTACAGCAGACTAGTTACCACGTTTTGTCCAGCCTTCAGCATTTCAACTGTTATCCTGTCGTACCCAGCAGCTTTACCCAATTTCATACTGTTCAACGCTTCCACAATTTCTGTCGTACTAATTTCACTTTCATTGCAACTTTCACTCATGTCTCCGAATATGGCCTGTACTTGTGTATCCTTTTTCTCAAATAAACTTTCGAAGTATTCCTTCCATCTCTTTAATACGCATTTCTTTTCTTTTACCATACTACCATCTTCGTTTCTGATTGTGGAAGTAGTCTCTGCCTACCTCTACGCGAAAAAGGCGTGACTATATGTATGTATTTATGTTCCTTTACATCGATTTGTTTGTGAGGAAAATTAAGAATTAACTAACTGTATTTATCTCTAGTTGGATGTGTCGAAGGGAAATATTTACTTTCCAAGTTCGACAAATCGGCACTAGATGGGCGAAATTTTTTAAATAAATATAATTGTGACAGGTTGCAGACGAAGTAAAGGGAATAATAACGTTTGGCCCCATTACTCAAAGAGACTTCCTTCTAAAGACGGGCCTGGAGTTCCGTTTTAAAGCTCTAAAAGAAAACATAACTGACCGAAGGGACATCCACAATCTGAACGAGTGCTACAATACGTTGATCGACAAAGAAAAAATGGGCGAGAGGTTCAAATTTTTGGCGCTAATTCCCGAAACTATGAAGAAGATACTCGAGAGGTGTCCTGTCGTTGGATTTTCCGAAAAGTTTTGAGCGGTCTCTCTCCCTTTTACTTTTGTTGCTTTCTTCCAAATGTTAGTGGTTATCGCAACCTATTTTTAAACTGTGATATGCATATTTATAATTAAAATATTCAATTGCTCTGTATTTTTACTGTTCGTATGGCGTTAAAAGAAAAAAAGAAAGGGTGTTTTTGGGTACCAAGTGGTAAGTAGGAAAGATCGGTGTCGAAAAGTACGAGCCAAATACTAACGACATCTTTTGAAAATTGTTTAAAACGCTTTGGCAAACTAAATCCAAGGTCTTCAACATTTTACACAAGAATAGACCTAAAATAAAATTGATAATTTAATTTTAATTATGATAAGGCGGTGTCAAACTGTAATTAATACTGCTGGAGGAAATACAGATTATCAGAAACATTATTTGTTTGGATTTTCATGTTTTACATTAAGAATTTCATTAAAATTAGAGTACTTTTTAACTTTGGTTTGATTATATCGTAAAAGGGAAATAAAAATTGTATAGGTAACCATCAGTGAATGCTTTCTCCTGGGAACACGGTGAAAATAGAATCCCAATAGGATCCCAGGTATGGTCTGCCTGACTAAAAGACTCCCAATCCAAAGTGTCATGCGACCCGTGCTGATGGATGCATGGCGGTGGGAAAGCACCTTAGTTAACGGAGCATACAGGAAACCGGTCGAAATCCTGTAGTAGACGGCCTTAGTCCTGTGCAGGGGGCACCTCAGCGCCGGACCACCCCTTCTCCATTACTCGTGGACTGCAAAGTAGAACTGAGAACGCTGGTAAACCATAATCACGTCAAACTGTTATGGGTTCCAGGACGTCAGGAAGTTGCAGGAAATGAGGAAGCAGACGAACTTGTCAGAAGAGGTTCGGAAAAACACAAAAACTACTGGAAAAGCATACCAGGAAACAAACACGGAAATAACACATCAAAGGACCGTGCCACAAAAGGACGTCAGAACTGTTACCGATAAACTGGAATCCGCTAAGAATCACTAAGTGAGGGCGGCGGGGATCTGGGGGGCGGTGGAGCGCCTGTTGTGCGGGCGGTTTTTTGGGCGGCTGTATTGTTCCTAACCAGTACAGAACTTGTACAAGGTACGAAGATACTGGATTGGATGCAGCGTGGTTCCAATCGCCGAATGGCTGCCCGGGGATTGCCTGTCTTGCGGTCCGGTACCTGGCGGCGGCGCAGTGTATGCAGGTTGTGTTTTGCTGTTGCGCGATATGTGGGTACAATGATACAAAACCACATGGGCAACATACAATGTCGCCGGAGGCAATAACCAGACGGACCCAAATAGGGGTGGAGTTTTTAGTGAGTAGACCTGATACAGTCAGTGGAGTCTCACAGTAGACCTTTCAGACTCCGTAAAGGATTTTCTCCACCTCTGCAAAAAAAAGAACACTGAATGTATCTGATTTAAATTCAGATTTTTGATTTTTGTACTTACATTTTATTCACTGACAAATATTACAGATTTCTATGCTTTCATGTATAGATTTCCATGCTTTCATAATATACTTGAGAGTATTGAGGAGTATTGACATCCTATGCTGATAAGTGGTCGGGAGTTTTAAAATATAAATTATTAAGACACACATTGTGCGGTTTATTGATAAATTCCAGCAAACAACAAAACGACGTACAGGATGAGTCGACCATTGCACGGAGTAAGTTTCTGCCTAGTAGATTTACCACGTCATATGGCAACTAAATGTTGTTGACTATTTTTTATCTACTATGAAGAAAATTACTCCATGCAATCGTTGACTCACCCTATTCGTTTTATATTCAATACCAACGAAGAGTCAGTTATTCCGGTTTCGTGTGTGTGGTCGTGTTTGTAGTCACTATCATTTTGCTAACGGTGAATAATTCTATGGGGACGTCTCTTATGTATTCTTCAATGTTCGGCGTTGTCTTTTTGGGAATTTCCACTTCCCGAAACGAGGCATCCCTACTTAGTACTTCGCTGCTGTCGCTCCTCGAATGCGCCGACGCTGAAACACAACAACCCCCTCGCTGTTTTCCCTTTTTTTATAACCACTTACATACATTTCAATTAAATATAACTTATCGGACCTGTAGCGCTGTTGCTGTGGTAAATGCTTCTATCGGCTGGCAGTTCCAAGGCTTGCACATTCTTCGCCAACGACCAACTCAGCACGTTATTCATTCTCTTGTCCGCTGCGTCGTCGATATCGCTCAATCTTCTTCTGTCCACTTGCTGGTACATGGTCTCGAACATTTCTTCCGTTCGACGAGTTAGCGGTATTATGACGGTCTGTTCTCGCACCGAGGCGGTCGGTTCGTATGTGTGGTGGCCGAATTGTTCCATGGTGCTGGTGCCGGCGCGACCCACCAGCTCCATGATGCCGATCTGCGTCGTACGAACGTGGTATGGAAAATTCTTGTTCGCCGCAGACGGCATCGTCAGTAACTAAAAGAACATAATTGTGAACGAATTTAGTGGACTGTCTAGTTATCCATTTACCAACGTTTTTACTTTAATAGTACACTTAAACGTGAATCAGTTAGTAGAGTAGCTAACGTCTCACTGATCCTTCGATTGTTGTGCTATACTTGGCATAAAAATTATAAATGTTTGAAATCGTGAAATAAATCTTATCACAAAAAAAAATCATTTACTTATGTCGTAACGAGAGCAATATAATACAAGCGGTGTAAGTATTCGATCATTGTAGTTCTTTATTTCAATTTTGATTACAAATTATGTTCATACACTTTTTAAGTACATACACGTAGCTCAACAAGCCGCCACCAACCTTAGGTCAGAAGTCCTTGCTGTCAATGCCAACCTTGACACTTGACCAAGGCTATGTTCAGTATACTCGCACACAACAACGTGCACGGTCTGCTTAACTTGTCAAAAAAACTAAATTCTGTTTAAAACTCAGTTGTTCTTGATGTACCAACTCCACTAATAAAGATCGGCAACAATTATTGCAAATTAGTTTTTATCCCGTGCTTTTCTTAGCAGTTCCTGGGACTCCAACAATAATTGTCCAATCTTTCTTAACCATGAGTATTTTATCCGCCCGGGTCCCCGTTTG
The DNA here is from genome assembly GCA_950111635.1 of Agelastica alni. Taxonomy (NCBI): domain Eukaryota; kingdom Metazoa; phylum Arthropoda; class Insecta; order Coleoptera; family Chrysomelidae; genus Agelastica; species Agelastica alni. The sequence continues at coordinate 29,611,406 of OX467717.1, forward strand.
CATCGACTATACCTTAATTATAAGTTTTGGAAAGGTATATCTGTTTACATACATATAGTCTCGCCTTTTTCCCATAGGTGTAGGCAGAGACCACTTCCTTCCACTCGCTACGGTTCTTACACACATCTTTCGTTTCCTCTACTTTCATCAGTGCTCTTATTCACGCTCGTCGGTAGTTGGTACTCTTGAACTGGCCTTTTTTCAAAACAATGTTTTCTCTTATTAAATGTCCGAGGGAGGCAATTTTCCTTTTTCTTGTTGTCCTTTTTGAAATCGCGTTCTTTGTTCATTCGTTAAAAGTCGGTTGATGGTGTCATTAAAAAGATGTATTTGGATGCCAAAGAAGTAGCCAAAATTGTGACCGTAAGTGAAAATGAAAGATAGCAGCAGTGCAAAGTCGAATTTATTGGTATTAACCAATCGAAGGAAACTGGAACATTAAAAAGGTACGGAGAAACTGTAGTTACAATCGGACAGTTATAGGACATTCATGGTGTATCATATCTGCAGAGGACCGTTATTTACGTGTGCCGGCACTGCAGTTATGTCATATTTCAGCACAGCAACTGCAAAAATATCTCTTTAGAGTCTTTAATGTCCCAGTAAGCATTAACTCTGTTGGGAATAGGTTTAGGGAGGTTGGAGTTAAAACCAAAATTCCCGTACATGCACCATTGGTAACCAGGTCACACCATGGCACGTTTTAGTCTCGCAAGAGAACATTGAAATATGAACGATCTTTTACAGATAAGTCCAGGCTTGCACTTTTTGGAAACAATAGACGTCTATAGATGCGAAGGGAAGGTGACCCTTGGTTGGTGGATACTTCCGTGCTGATATTCGTCTTCTTGATAGACATATCTAGGACTATGTTAAAAAGTAGGGGTGACAGTCCATCTCCTTGTTTTAAACCACTCGACCGAAAATTTATCTGTTGAATGGTTTCCTACTTTTACACAACACCTGGTATTATTTATGCATATTTTCTGTGGTATACCTATACCTGCCATGACTATCCAGATATTGTCTCGTATAATGGTGTCGTAGGCTTGTCTAAAGTTCATAAACAGCTGGTGTAAATCTTTGTTGAATTCCTCTACTTTCATCAGTGCTCTCATACATTCTCTTCGGTTGTTGGTACTCTTGACAGCTGGCCTTTCTTCAAAACAATGTTGATCTGATCGAGATATGTTCTCCGAGGTCGACCTCTACCGATTTGCCCATTCACACTCGCCTTATAAATTTGTTTCGTCAATCTTCCTTCATCCATCCTTTCTACGTGTCCAAACCATCTAAGCATTCCCTTATCTATCTTTGTGACCACATCTTCTTTTACACCACAGCGTTTTCTTATCTCACTATTCTTAACTTTATCCAACCGAGTCACTCCTGCTATACTGCTCAGACTACTCATCTCCGTAGCATTAATCCTATTTTCATGCTTCTTCTGCCAAACCCAACATTCACTACCATACATAAGTGTAGGAATCAACACACCTCTATGCACCGCCAGACGTGCCTTTTTTGACACTTTCTGGCTATTCATAAAGCTATGCAGTGCCCCATTCATTTGTTTTCCTGCCAACACCCTTCGCTCAATGTCACTGTCATACTTTCCATCTCTAGTAAATTTTGAACCCAAGTACACAAATTCATTAACTTGTTCCACTCTTTCTCCCTCAATCGAAACCCCACAGTTTGTCATGCTTTCTTCTCTTTCAAAAACCATTACTTTCGTTTTGCTCACATTTATTTTCATCCCTTTGATTTTCAGGGAATCATGCATAACATTAACCATCGCCTGCAACTCCTCTTCAGATAACGCTAATATGAAAAGATATAGTAACAAAGATAGATAAAGGACTGATCGAGATTACTATAATACTATACTTAATGCTTACACAATGGTGTTTTCTATATTGAGTATGTATTTTATTTCTTAAGTTTCGAGACATCTTAGCATTAACCTTTGAGAGTAAACCATTAACAACTGATTTTTATAAAAAAAAAGCCTTCCAGAACGGATTTTTCATATTCAATGGTCAAACCTTTCTTAAATTTTATGAAGGTTTAATTAATATCATTAAAAAAATAAGACACGAGTGTGGCTAAATTACTTACTAGAAACATTAAATGGCCTCCGAACGAAATGAAAAGAAGAACTGCGAATACGACAGATTCTCTTACCCATTTGTCTATGTACGTATTCGCAGATAAAATGAATACCGGTCCTGCAATAAACCAAACGGTACCAAAAACATTAAAGGGGTAGTAAAAGTTTCCCTGAAAACAAAAAAGAACTTAAATTATGATTTCATCTGTAATACGAGGTCTGGCTATTAAATAACGAGATTGCGCGCAAAAGGCGTCCGAGAGGGTTAGGGGGGGAAACGAATGCAGCGTTGGATAGCTGGAAGTGTATACTTTTCTATAGAGGTTAGAAACGAACGTGTTTTTTCCTCGTGCCGAAACCACGAGCAATGAATCAATGTGACATTTCTCGTTAGATTAAAAAAAAATCCGACTAAGTTTTATAAGTTGTTGAAAGAGGCCTGTGGTGAAAATTCTCTATCTCGTGCACTATCTGGTGCTCTCTCGTGCTCGAGGGAGCACCAAAGATGACCAACGTCCTGGTCGACATCAACGGCATCGTAATGACTGAATGGGTTCCAGAGGTTAAACTGTAAACCAAACTTACTATTTGAAAGTTTTGGCAACACCGCGAGAGCGAGTTGGTAAGAAACGGCCGGATTTGTGGAAAAACAAGTCGTGGATCTTGCACCAGGACAACGCGCTGTCCGTGAAGCGTTATTTAGCCGCTAGAGACACTCCAGTGCTCGAACATGCGCCTTACTCGCCTGATTTAGCAGTCTGTGACTTTTTCCCGTTTCCGAAGATCAAGTCTGCCTGGTTCGAGTCGATGGAAGAGTTGAAGAAGACATTGAAGGGGAGCATTTGATTGTAGAACATTTCTTAATATAAAACTCTTTTTCATAATCGTTATTTAATAGCCAAACCTCCTATACTAACTAAAAACAAATTTATAAAAATGTATTTTAATGAACGAGTTGCTTTAGAGCAAAATTACTTACTTTTTCAGGAAAATGTTTGAGAGTGAACACCGTCGAATAAATAAACATACACCACGAGATCATCCTTAGCGATATCAGAGCGTACCCCGCAGGAGATTCGTAAAGATACAGGACTTCCCCAGGATCGAATCCCTAAGGAAGATATCAATCAGAGTTTTTGTTACTAAATTATAAGCATCAGAATTACCTGCGCTTCGTAAATAAATATCGACAAGTATGTAACTGTGTAAAGGCACATGAATACCGTCAGTTTAATGCTGGCAGGCAATGGCAAACGCCCTCTAGTGACGGTAAAACCTTTCGCTAGAAGTAGCAAAAGCAACACGAAACTAGTTTCGGACGTTCCCATCAACATCAGACCTAAAAAGCGTTAGATGACGAAATTAGATACTGGAAGCGTTTATTCGAGACTAGATTAAATGTAAAGAGTAAGTGAAGTTTGAGACAAATGTTTTGAAAACTTCTTTAAGCGCGTTTACCAAAATTTGCTAGGGGGCAAACATGGTTTCGCGTCATCCGACGTAACTGTCAGCGACAGATGGGTGACGTAATGGCCTCTTCTTCTACATGTCTGTCAAAAAGTGGCCTCGAGCTGACAGCGTACATTTATTAGGTTATTTATTATTCAATAATTTTAATTTACAAATTATAAAATGTTAATTTTTAATGCTGCAATGAATTTTAATTAGAAAATACCACTGTTATTTGATAGTTTTAACTTTTTACTTATGTCGGCAGTTCCAATGACTGCCAATTTTTTTCGCATGTACAGGGTGTGGCTCGAAAAGTTTTGATTAAAAGTAATGGCGAATACAGTTATGTGTAGGTTTTGAATGACGCTGAGTTCAAAAATATAATCTTGTCCTGAATGTGGCACTTCCGGTTAGACCGGAAGTAGACGCCAACTTTGTTATTTTAAATAAAACCTTATGTTTTTTATTTTTTATTATTTTTTATTTTCGAATTCTACATAAAAGGGCCTAAGTGGGTTTCGTCTGAACCGCCGTTTTAACCTAAGCTAACTAAATACTAAATAAAATAATAAACTAAAAGGAGTTTAATAATACGGATTTAGTACAGATTAATAGATTAGTTACTACTCTCATCGGCAGTTACTAGGGATCGGTTATTTAGTGCAGATTGTAACGTGCCTTTTTTTTCCCTTCTACAGTTCCATTATAATTGGGTCTCTGATAGTTTTGTATTTCTCAGGTACTCGTAAATAGTTTCGCTTACCGTATTTTGTTGTAATTTAAATATATCATTCGTTGTAAATAGTGTTGCATACCTTGTTATGATAGGATTCGATTGTTAATGGCTGTGGCATTTTTGTTAATCGATGGAGATTAAGTGGGGGGTTTTTCGTCATTAGATTTTGCTTTGGTTTTTGGCCTCGATTGTTGTGTGTTGTTGGTTATATTATTGTTTGGTTTGCATTTCTGTGTGGATGGGGCTGGCTATCAACACGGACGAGCGCGATTCTGAGTGTGGAACATAGATTTGCGAATATTGTTGGTTGACGTCGGTTCCGTGTCATTTTTCTTGATATCCGGCCTGGGAAGTTGGCAGTCGTTTGGTGGCAGTCTTGGGAGTGGTGTGGTGAGAGTTTTTGGGACGTTGTGATATTGGCAAGTGTGCAGAACCTCTACGGTTTTACTTTCATATCTGGCTGTATTTGGGCCATCTTAATTGGATTTTGAAGTAAAACCACTTAATTTTTAACTTGACCATTCTATCTTACCTTCGTTGTTGATATTTTGGATTTTGGTGTCGAGTTAAAATAACCGCTTGCGGGATTTATTTGAGGGAAGCCATTGTTAAGTAGCAGGTGCCGTTCCATAATCAAACCGGCTCCAGGAGTAGTGAATTCGTATACCCAAAGGTTATAAGTGATTTATTTTTAAATATATAACGCCGTGACTTATTTTGACACCACGATTAAGTTTTGTTTTAGTTTATTAATATAGTACATTGTTGGAAACTATTTATGGCATTAGATATATGCCAAAACTGAGTACTCTGATTTATTGTTAGCTGTTGATTTTGATTATATTTGTTATAAATTTATTATTGAACTGAGTACTTCGATTTATTGTTGGCTGTTGATTTTGGCTATATTTGTTATAATGTTATTATTGAACTGAGTACCTTGATTTATTGTTAGCTGTTGATTTTGATTATATTTGTTATAAGTTTATTATTGAACCGGGTACTTTGATTTATTGTTGACTGTTGATTTTGACTATATTTGTTATAATGTTGCTATTGAGCTGTGTACTTTGATTTATTGTGTGAGTAAAGTATCCAACATATTTTTGCTATAATTTTATTTATTTGGTTCACCATAATCTTAGTTGTTTATCGTGTGGCTCTGCTAGTGCCTATAAGACCTAGGGGTTTCCGGCTTGAACCGTCTAAGTCGGTAGCGCGGCTCACTTTTATTTTCTTTTTTTCTTCTACCCTCTACGGCTCAGCTCGGGCATAATTTGCCAGTAGAGATACCACTGGCAGAGTACTCTATAGAGAACGAAAAAAAGACGTGGCAAGATTACCATTTTAATGAATTGGAGGATTTTTACCGACAGAAGAATTCCCCGGAAGAAAGTACTACCAGAAGCTCGAGTTATAATTTCTTTGCTTTTTCCTTTCTGTAATTTTTTTTTAATTTTGTTAACAACTTTTTATTTTTTTTTGTAATAAACTTGTTAATTTATTCTTGCAGCTTTTTTAATTATTTCTAAATAAAAAAAGTTGTTAGGTACCTAGCAGCGTTGAAGCCGGTTAAACACGTTGCTCGTTCACGGGTATTAAAATAAATAGATACAATTGGATTTGTTCGAGGTTTCATTTATTCTTTCTTTTAGTGATTTTCAGTAAAATCACTTGGCACCCCAGCGCGGTTTTAGTTCGTTTCATTTGTTTAGGAAAAAAAAGAATAATCTTTGAATTTTTTTTAATAAAATTTTCATTTGATCTCTTGCCATACGTCGTAGTCTCTTTTCTGATAAGTAAGACGTACACACCGTCGCTAACATTTTCATATTAGTAACATTGCAAACATTTTCGACGAAGTGGGGACAATTCAAATTGGAGTGTTACAGTTAATTACTTGATTATTCAGAATCTAAAATATTTTCTACCATTTAGTGATGAAAAATATGGGAAACTTACCGAACCTTCTCATTTTTGTAGCCATAAATCCTGACAAGGCTAACTTTAGGTAACAACTGCTGACAAAAATGATGCCGAATAATTGTACTATTATGGAAAATACGAAAATTTTGTAACTCGTGTGCAGCAGTTGTCTCGATTTGAGTTCGATGGTGCAAACGATGATTCCCAATAGCAGAAATGAGTATGCTATCGTAAATGCCATTAAAATTGGCAAAATATCTACAACAAATGACGCGTCGTTTAATTATTATCAATGGAAAAAAAAATTTAAAGCCTCCGCACACGAATCGGATGCGTCTTGAAGTCGAAAGCATACACATTTAAACACATATGTGTCAGGCCAATTAAAACATTGTAGGCATGTTCCACATGGCGTCAACTTCAAAAATTTGTATGCTGAAGAGCATAATAAACAAACAAAATATTAAAAATATTTATTTAAAAGTAAATAAAACGCAGAATTTTGAAGATTCCATGGACAGACCATAGGACCAACCAATCAGTGCAAACAAAAATGAACAACAAGTTAGAAATTAAACTAACGAATGAAAAGAAAACTGAACGACTCGCCACTATCGACGGTCGAAGGAATATAACTTATTGCAAAGTTGTCACGTGCCTATTTTTTCCCATCTACCGTTTCATTATTAATTGTGTCTCTGATAGTCTGGTGTTCGTAAATAGTTTTGCATACCGTATTTTGTTCGTCGTAAATAGTGTTGCATATCTAGTAGGGATAGGATTTAATTATTAATTGCTGTGACATTTTGTTAATTGGAGTGGGAGTCTTTGTATTAGATTTCGCCTTGATTTTTGGCCTCGATTGTCGTGTGTTGTCAGCTATATTATTGTTTGGTTTGCTTCTCTGTGTAGATGGGCTGGTTATCAACACGCACGAACGCGATTATGAGTTAGGAACATAGATTTGCAAAGGTTGGCTGACGTGGGTTCCGTGTCATTTTTCTGATATCCGGCCTGGGAGTGAGGAGTGGACAAGAGTCGCTTGGTGTCAGTTGTGGAGGTCGGGTGAGAGTTTTTGGAACGATTTGATATTAACACGTGAGCAGAACTTCTACGGTTTTTTCTTTCATATCTGGCTGTATTTGGGCCATCTTAATTGGATTTTGAAGAAAAACCATTTAATTTTTAACTTGACCATTCTGTCGTGCCTTTTTTTGCCTATTTGTCGTGCCTATTTTGGTTATTGGGGTCGAGTTAAAATAATCGCGTGCGGGATTTGATGGAGTGAAGCCATTGTTAAGTACCAGGTGCAGTTCCATAATCAATCCGGCCAGGAGTAGGCCACAGGATTCGTGAATTCGTGTATCCAAAGGTTACAAGTGATTTATTTTAGTATATTTAAACGACTTGACTTATTTTTGACACCACGAGTTTTGTTTTAATTTATTAATATGGTACACTGTTGAAAACTATTTATTGCATTGGATAATATGCCGAGTCTGAACTTTGATTAAAATAATATTCTCAATAGTTCTTTGTGTCCAAGTAAAAACGTTTATTCATACTTATTTGTAAATATCCTACAATATTGCTATTTTGAAGGACAGCCATCGTAAAAAGAATTATTTTTAAAATAAGATCGATTGTTTTAACAGTGTAAATCTTTATGTAAATGAAAAAGAAAAAAAATGTGATTAAATTATCAGCCGTTCGTGAACGTTGATGAAGTATTGGTAAAAAGTTGTTTTGTATATGTTTTTTTTTGTAACCTGATAAGGTTTGTCATTCTTACCTTTGTTTTAATTATTTTAATGGAATCGTAAACTTTGGATTTTTGATTTATTGTTGTTTCATAAAGTTGTAAATTTTGAAGTTTCGATTTATTGTTGGCTGTTAATTTTGATTATATGTGTTATAATTTTGTTATTGAGCTGTGTATTTTAATTTATTGTGTGAGTAAAGTTTTCAATATATTTTTGCTATAATTTTATTTATCTAGTTCACCATAATTGTTTGTTGTTTATCGTGTGGCTCTGCTGGTGCCTACAAGACCTAGGGGTTTCCGACTTGTACCGTCTAAGTCGGTGGCGCGGCTCACTTTTATATTTTTTTCTTCTACCCTCTACGGCTGAGCTCGGGCATAATTTGCCAGTAGAGAGACCACTGGCAGAGTACTCTTTAGAGAACTAAAAGACGTGGCAAAGTAACAAGCGAGGTTTAATCACCGTGGAAAAGGAGCTGTATGACAGTCGCTCGCTACGACTGTAGGAACAATACCACTATTGTGTCTGGGGTAAAACGGCTTTAAGACATTGGCGTCGTAAAGGATTAAAATTAGAATAAATAAATTTTAAAACAAAGTAATGCGATTTGTGATCACAACAATCTTTAATTGTAATATAGCATCAAGAAATGATACTAAATGTTGTGCTCGATCAGCAGCAAAATTAACATTGAAATATCTGCTTAGAATGAAACAAGAGAGAGAGGGGGGTGAGCATCGAGTCGGGATAGTAGAAAGGGGATGGCTGGCGCGACCACGTTCCCGAAAAGTTCATAAGAAGTTATCACTTCAAAAATGTGAACTGAATTGTTTGAAAAGACAACGCGCCCTAAACTGAGATAAAAATCGTCCCATGCACGGTGCCTGTCCGATTACATCGCGTAGTTCGTATGTGACGTACATTCTGCTTCGACTTCGAGACGCGTCCGCTTCGAGTGCCAAACGACCTTTGTGCGGAGGCTCTTGGCACAAAAAGTATGACATAATTTTAAAAATTCTAAAAAGTTTGCTAGCTTTACTTATCAAACACCCTAAATTTTTACGTATTTAAAATTCTTACGTTTAAAAGATAGTGTGTATGGATTGAAAATGAATGATTTAATCGTCGAATACCTCTTCCATCACACCTTTTCAACATGGATTCATGGAAAAAAAAGGAAGACCTAGAAAAACCTGGAACGACATAATAGGAAAGATTTTACAAGGAAGAAATAAAAAATGGAGCGAAACAAAGACATTGACAAGAGACAAAAAAGAATGGAAGAAGTTTATAAAACAAGAATAAAATGATAACCCGACACCCTAAGGGTAAAAGGGTTCAAGATTATTTATATATATATATATATATATATATATAATTTTTTTATTTACCCAACAAGATTTATCACAAACGAAGCACTTCATCTTGGAATAATGATAAAAAATGCAACAACGATTTGAATCGTTTTAAAATAATAAATGAACAAGAATATTGTAACGTTCAACAGGGCTCCAAAGCAACTGACTGAAGGAAAAAAGATGAGCTAAACATTTTAAAGGCTTTTAGGGTAACTCAGGCATAATATATTATACATAGTAAGGGTAGCTCAATTTATGAAAATACTTTTTAAAATTATTTTTCAATAGTGGACAATAAAACAGCTTTTCGTCCTTAGTACATAAATTTCTATTTTACAATTTATTTCTGAATTTTTCATTTTCAATAAACAACCCTCTCTTAAACTTTATGAAGATTTACTAGATTCATTAAAAAAAATAAAAAGGTGAAAAAAATAATAACATTTCCATTATTCGTTACTTTTTGTGGCAAGTGTAATAAAGAGCGAAAATAATGTTTAGAAGAAAAGAGGTAGTTAAAAAAAATACTTAACTTACAAAATTCATCTGCAGAAAAATGTTCGTGCCAATAATCTCCAGGGGGTCCATTTGTCATTAAAATTCGATATCGGATGTCAATTCCCTAAAAACACGTTTTTAATAACTCAACATGGCAACAATGTAGTTGATTAACACTTTGCTGGTAGTCGTTGACGTATTGGTACGTCATTTTTTTTTAAATAATAATTTAAAAAATATCCGATTATCCTGACTAGTTTAGCCAGTATTCATAATTTTTTTAAGGGATCCTTTGCATGAGAGTAAGAGAGATGGAACTAGTGCGTGAACTACGCATGCATGCAGTTCCAATGTCATATTATAATTCACCCAATACAATATACTGGTGAGAAACGTGCCGAGGGATGAATGGCAAGATGGTAAGTAAAAAAATCGAACTAAAAAGCGAAAAATAAAATTATAGTTTAAAAAAACTAAAAAACACGCTTTTATATTTAATCAAACTAAAAAGTAAAAAATAATTCTTAACAAGAATAAAATTACTGACGAGAAAATTAATGTCACTGTTCTAAAAGCTTGGGGCTTTGTATGACATTTTTAAACTAACTCGGAATGAAACTAGGGAAAAATTTGAGCTCATTAGGAAAATGAGGAAAGAAAGAATAGAGGAAAAGGGCGTGATTTTTAGTTTTTTTTTATTTTATTTCATTTACTTTATGTTTAGTAAATTAAATTTTTTAACTCAGCACACTTCACTCCGTTTACAACTGCTAAATTCATATAATGCACCTTTGCTATGTTAGCGCCATTCTGGTCGGTTTTTGAACTGTTATTTACAGTTCACAAGTGAAAACTTTTTTAACTTGTATAAGATGGTTCTCCTGGTCTCTATCACCCACAAGATGGGGAGAACATGTATGGAATTTTGATTGGAGAAGTGTCAACTCAAAATGTGGTTTATAAAGATGGCGCTGGTAGACGTAAGGTTAGGTCTGAACTTAGCCGTTTTAGATGAAGTGAAGTATGTCAAAGGGAAATAGAGTAGTTCATTAATCTCACGAACGTTGCCACGTGAATACTTTGGAATAAAATATGTGTAAAATTATTGCGGTGAAAAATTTATAGTTGCAAAAGCTTACCTTTGTGCCATTACAATTGCTAACAGCTATAAACCACCATCTTTCCCTGGAGCTTCTAAATCTTCTGGCATTATGACACGATACCGTTCGACCCTTACGTAAAAATATATCGTTATAAGGGATGCTTGGAGCGTATCTCTTTTTTTTTACGAAAGACCTTTTCTTGCTCGTGATCGGAATCGTAACGGTTGTAGGCGTCTAAGAATAATGCATATTATTTACTCCTTCGCTGACGTGGCTTAATAGTTAAACAAACTTTATTAACAATTCATCAGTATTTGTCTTTATTAGGTAAATAAGAGGTGGTCTAAAAAGTTTCAGATCTTAACGTGAAGATGGCAGCACTCGTCAATAAAAGATAGGGAATATGGTTGCGCATCTTTTGACAGGTACTCACATAAATTTCAGCCATTTTGGACGCGCAGTTGTTGTTTGACAATCGTTTGAGCGAGTCGATGTGAGTGTTATTGTGAAAATGGAAAAAATCGAGTAACGAGCTGTTTTTGAAAGGCAATACGCCTACGAATATTAAAGATAAATTGGATAAAGAGGGTATTTTCGTTGAACTTCAAATCAGGGAGCTAATAAAAGATCCAGTGTTTATAGAAAAATTAATTGATCTAGAAAAACGAGCAAATTTAAAAAAAATGTTAGGTAACGATAAGATTGATAGCTACAGAGAGCTTATTGAATGCACCATGTCACTTAAGATTGATTTTTAGACTCACATCTGGATATTTTTTCCAAGAATTTGGGAGCTGTGAGCGTCGAGCACGGATAAAGGTTATATCAGGACATTTTACAGATGGAAAAGTGCCATAAGGGCAAATGGAACCCAAAGATGTAGGCTGACCAACCAGGAGTTAAATATGCTAGAAAATCTTAAATCGTTAATTCATAATGGAGCTTTTTTACTTTTTTTTGTATCAGACGGTCATTATTTTTTTAAATTACTTATTATTACCAACACTCACTCAAAAAAAATCTGTTTCACCAAGACCTCAGACCTCAGCGGTTGCCATGTCGAAAATCCACGAATTACGGTTTAAACTGCTTGACCACCATCCTTACTTACCAGATCTAGCTACAAGCGACTTCTCTTTGTCCCCTAATCTATTGCGCTCGCAAGACAGAGATTTTCGTCAAATGAGGAGGTTTTCACCTTCGTAAACAATTATTTTGCAGATAAAGACGCCGAGTATTATTTGAACGGATTAAAGAGATGAAATCATCGCTGGAAGAAGTGTGTAGACTTACAAGAAGACTATTTAGAAAAACAAAAAGGTCGGAAACTTACTTACTTACTTTTCTGACCACCATCGTACTACTTACTTGTGTCACGTAAATGTCATCAACGGTAGACGAAAAATATTCTTCAGTTGTAAATTCACCTTGCTCTTGGCTTCGTGGCGTGATAATAACGTCAGTGTAAAGTGTAGATTCCATGGGATAGTCCAGCGTTGAAGATGGTACGATATTCCAGTCTATACTGGACGTCGTATCACTTTCGGTAATCGAAATGGTAGGACTCATCGTAACTGCAACAAATCGTGGTAGAGGTTCGTGTCGGTAGAAATTATCTTTTCGATGTTGTAATTTGATAGACTAACCTATTCCTTTGATACTTTTATACGCCGGTTTCAATGTAGGAACGATCAGAGTGTAAGTGGCTGCAGTGGAGAGGCTATGCAAGAACCTACAGCCTGAGTGATCTTTGTAAAATTGCAAACGAGTCGTTAAATTGACTATTTGGTTTTGTTTTACGTTCAGAACGGATTCTTTCTCCTCACAACTCTAAAATATATGAAACAGTACAATAGGTGCAAAGTGTTCTTCGTATGTGCTAAATCATATTGTTACTACAGCTATAACATCTACTACATGTTCAAGTTGTTATGGTGGTTTCCTATTTTTTATTTTACCATTTTTAAAATACTTTTTTTTTTGTCAAATAGTTTCACACTACTTCCTTGATACCCTTATTGTATTTCACGAATTTATTATTACTTTCGACGACTGAGAAACGAATATCTTGGGCGCCAAAAAAACCCATTACTAAGCTATTCATTATTTCATCAGTAAGGGCAAGTATGTGAGACTTCTTGTAAAGATCATCATAAATTAACAAATGCACGTAGTAGTACTTGTCCCTATTAGCGAAAATTATGCAGGTATTTAATGGTCAATACAACTTTTAACCAATCCTGCATAATTTTATTTTTTATAATGTAGGAAAATAGCGACAATGTATACGTGTTCTGTAAATTGTTTCTTACTTTATTTGTTTTGTAAACAGCAGGCCACTGCGAATCAGTGTCGTAATAAAGTAGCAAGTTTGGGTCTCCTTGATCTTCGTTGAACTCAATTTGGTATTCGAACTGTCCCTCCTCGGATAAGAAACAGAACCGCGTCAAAAAAGCCCAGTTCTAAAAATTAAATTTTTGTTGGTATACCGCACTAAACAACTCTATAAGGCGACTCGAGAAATAGAAATATTTATAAATAAAGGTCGGATTATATGCACCAAAAAAACGAAATATATATGCATCAATATTTGAGGAAATATGCACTCAATTCGAACATGTATGCAGTACAATATGCAAAACTTTGACAGAAATTGATGAAGAAAAGGTAAAAATAAATAAGGCCATCTTATATTTTTATTCACGCAAAATTTTCTTAATACTTATTAACTATTATCAACTAAAAGAAAATATAAGTACACTATTTAATTCAATCTATATCTAAACTTTTGACCACTAGTCAGTTCACAAACTACTATACTGTTTTTTTACAACATATGTTGTTCAAAATGTTCCAACAGAAATGTTTGTCTCCCATCTGAAAACATACAAATTGGCCACCCGAAAACGAAACAGAGCCATTTACAGGAACCTCGTCAACATTTTAGAAAAACGCTCAAACCGGTCGATTTTTGATTAAATGGGGACACTCTTTTCCGGTGTTTTTGTCTCCGCTACTTTCAGTACCAAGCGAGGGCAAGAATTATTTTGCTGTATGTCACCTATATTATAGGTTCATATGGGTCGATTATGTATAAAAAAACAACTACTCTTCTGGTTATATGCCGCGACAGGCATTGAATTACATCTGATACATAATCGTGTATAAAACCCAATTTCGGGTAACAATATGCAGATGCTTATTAAGTAAGAGAAGGAACTATTAGATTTATCCATCTGAAGTGACCACCTATGAACCAGTTTCAGGGTGTGTTGCCGCTCATCAGCATAGGGCAGGTCTACCTCGACTGGACACATCAACAGCTTCGACTCCTACCAAGTATACATGTAGTGCTACGCGAAAAGTGCCAGTCACGACATCTATACTTTTTAATATATATATATATATATATATATATATATATATATATATATATATATATATGCAAAAAATAAAATAAATGAGCTTTATATAATCCGCCCTCTATTTATAAACATTATTTGCATGCTAGTTAAAATTATTAATCGTTGTCGAAACTCTTTGGAAATGTTTGAACTTTGTTTATTTACCTGATATCTATAAGTATGAAGTGTTATTTTTTTTTACTCACCTCGCTAGTTTTCAAAACACCCTCTATATATTTACATTGGATTTCACAACTAAAAAACAATAAAAATGCTACAAAATATAAACCGTACATTTTAAAAATGTTATTTAGAACTACATATAGTGTTATCGAAAAAAGAAAATAGTCGGCTTCGTACTAAAATAGAGTGTTGTAAATAAGCAAAGAATATCGATGTATAGAGCGTTGCCTAGACAACGAAATAATCACAATCACATCACATTTGTAAACCCCCCTTGCTACACGCAATAAGTCTGATTACAGTGTCTTTTTTGTCTAAATTATTTAAATAAGGTAACATATCTGCAACATTTTATTTCTACATTTAGAAAGGTAGTATATAAATGTCTAGTAAAATATTATTTTAAAAATTGTAAATTACAGCATATCCTCTTAAAAATTTGTGATTGAGAATACCAATTATTTAGATAAAGAAACTTTTTGATTTACCTATATAAATTAGATAAAGATTCCAACAAATTTTTAAAAATTCAGTTCTGTTGGGCTAATTTTGAATTGGAGTCATCTAGTAATAAATGAATAAGCTAATAGTGCACACATTAATGAACTCTATTTCAAACTGTCAAATGTTTTTAATTAATTCGTGTTAGATGTCTGTACAAACTAGATAGAGAAACCAAAAACCAACGTTATTTTAGATTGTTAATTCGTTTTAGATGTCATTATATTTTTTTAATCCAGAAACTATTTTTTTTATTTGTACAAGCCTTAAACAAAGAAAGATAGAGTTCTTTCCTAATCTAAGATACAAAGTACATACAGAATTCAAACATTTAAAATAAATATGTTTTGTACTCAAAATATTCTAAACAATTTGTTTATCTAGTAACAAACGCGTAAACTAATTTCAGTTCCATATATGATTTCTGCTTGAAACTGTCAGCTGTTTCAGTTAATCCGTGCTAGATGTCGCAAGAATGCATGTGTCAGAATAAATAAAAATCTGTTTTATCTACAAGGCTAATAATGAATGAAAAGTGAAATTTATTTTTCAGGGTGGGGTTTTGTATTTTCTAGTTTTTCAGTACAATTTGTGATATTTTTTTTCTGTTTTATATTAATACTAGTTCACCATAGGCGTATATCGGCTAAAATTATATTTACGCGAAAGTATACAAAGTTATCGACTGAGACATTGTATGTAACGTAATGTGAGGTTAAAGATATATTTCTGTTTGTGACAGATCGTTCGTTTTCCGTTTTTTATATTAAATTTTACAAATAGTCGTAGATAAATCGATAACCTTTAATTAAAATCTATAAAAATTTAACTTAGACACCGGGATGTAATTAAGAAGTTAATGTAGAAAAAGTGTGGAGTGGTTTTAGTCTATCGAATTTTTGGCAGCCATTTTAGTTTCACTGCAAGATACTTGTAAGTTTTTTAGTTTACTTTATTTATTTACTACTTCTAGTTCTTATATGTAACTCTGTACTATACAACCTTTGATTTATTCAATATTTAAGAGTCTATTATCTATTTTTGTACGATATTTAGGTGCTATTTGTCGAATACATTTTCATAACAAATTTATATCTTCTATGTGTTGTTTTGCAATAAAAACCTTGATATTCTATGTATCGCCATACAATAGATAAAATTAGTGTACAAAGTCATAAGTGTGTTATTTGCTATTAATGAGTAACGCCCAAAAATGTGCGATTTAAATATTGTCATAATTCCATATACAAAAAATCCTTTGTAGGAGACATTTTACCCTATTTAAGCGATGTATTTTTACCGTATTATAATTCTTAACATTCTTATTAATCTTAAATTAAATTAAGAGTATTTATTAGGAAATCTAGTTTTTAATGAAATTTTCTTGTAAAGAATATTTTTAGTCATTAATTTGAATAAATAATAGGTATACTTATTTATATTTTGAATTTTTTCTTGTTTATATTGACTTTTAATTAAAGAAATAATAAACTACTGGTATTCCTTTTTCAAAATTAATATTTTCATTGGAACTTGGCATTGCATTTTTAAATTATTTGTAGTCATTTATTACAAATTTTGTAGTTTTGTTTTTGACAAATAATCTTTGTAGAAAATGCCAGTATAGCGGTGGCAGTTCAAACGATGGCACCCGTGCCTCGCCCGGGTAGCCTACGCGATCCCGAGATCGCCGATCTCTTTTTCAAACATGATCCAGAGAAGATCTTTGAAGATTTGAGAGAAATCGGCCATGGCAGTTTCGGGGCTGTCTATTATGCCCGGTGTCTCATTACCAGAGAAATCGTGGCGGTTAAAAAGATGTCCTATCTTGGAAAACAGAGCTTGGAGAAGTGGCAGGATATCTTAAAAGAAATCAGGCAAGTGTTTTATGTTTACCATATCAGAAGGTAAATGCCAAACTTGGTCCATATTTGTAAATTTTGTAATATTAAAGAGATAAATTTGATAAATTGTATTGTTAAAATAATGTCTAATTATTAATTTCAATTGTTTTTAAATTTATACGTACAATGGGAGAACCAAAACTTACCTCACAGATTTGATTTATTTTTGGTCCATGTGTAGTTCATGGCTAGTACTTTAGTAAGTGCATTAAGATGATCTTTTAGCAAACTCCTAGGAAATTGAGTTTGAAAATTAAAGCTTTGTATTTTTAATGATTTTAAAATAGCTGGTGGTCAAACAGGTAAGCAGTCAGTTAAATAACCATGGGTTTCCTATGTTTATTTTCATTTTTTTATCCTATACTTAATTGTAAAAAGAAATGTATCATGAGTCTTAATCTTTACGAAAATATGCAATACTTTATTTTTATTAAATGTCATTAATTTTAATTCTTTTATGTATATAATAATTATTTAAATGATTATTCTATAGGAGAGAATAAAATGGAATTTGGCATATTATTGTTTTTGTAAGGAAATTTAAAATTAAAAAGAAAGTAGTACCTGCACAATTATTTTATTTACATTGCAGCTTATTATTGATCTTGTAATTATTCCAGTTATGTACAGGTTAAAAATAAAATGTAGCAGCAAGAATCAAACCTACAATCTCATGGTTATTAAAAAAATCATTAAACATACAAAGCTTGAATTTTTCAAATGAAATTTCTGCAAAGCGAATTTTAATATTTACACCTGTTAAAGCCCTAGTCATGAACCAAAAATGAATTAAATTGATGTGGGTAACTTCTGGTTCTCCCATTGTTAGAGGACATTAACAGTTGGTATTCCTTGAAAAATTGTATAATTCTCTTTTGTAATTATGTTTTATAAATTTTGGAAATATTTCTGATGTTCTGTAGATTTTTAAAGCAATTAAATCATCCAAATACCATTGAATACAAAGGATGTTACCTAAGAGACAACACTGCATGGTTGGTAATGGAATACTGTCTTGGATCTGCATCTGACATTATTGAAGTGCATAAAAGGCCCCTTAAGGAAGATGAGATATCGGCGATTTGTGATGGAGTTTTAAACGGGCTTAGTTATTTACATGAATTCGGAAGAATCCACAGGTTTGTATAATAAATTTTAAGTGGTTTTTTCCATTTTAGTGGTTTTAATTTTTCTTTGTAGAGATGTGAAAGCTGGAAATATACTATTAACAGAAAATGGTACAGTAAAATTAGCAGATTTTGGTAGTGCTTCTATTAAATGTCCAGCGAACTCTTTTGTCGGTACTCCATATTGGATGGCACCTGAGGTAAATTATTAAAACAAATAGAAATTATTTTATGTATTAAAAATATTAATTTTTATTTTAAGGTAATATTAGCAATGGATGAAGGTCAGTATGATGGAAAAGTGGATGTATGGTCTTTAGGTATAACTTGTATAGAATTAGCTGAAAGGAAACCACCTTATTTTAACATGAATGCAATGTCGGCGCTCTATCACATTGCTCAAAATGAATCACCCACGTTGTCCTCGCCAGAATGGTCAGATGTTTTCAAGCACTTTGTAGAAGCGTGTTTGCAAGTAAGTTATAAAATATTTTCCTACATGTTTTTACTCTAAGCTCATAATTATTCGCACGTTAATAAAACATAAACATGCATTTTTTGATTTTTTTTTGTCTGTCTGTCTGTTTGTCCGGACACATTTCTGAAATTACTGAACGGATTTTAATGAGGTTTCACTGGCAGATAGAGCTTAGCTAGAAGCATATGTAGGCTTTATTTCCTTTAAATCGGATGTTGGAAAAAAATTATTCTCATTTAAATATATTAAGATAATACTAAATTCCATATGCAACAGCTAGTTTTTAATATATATGTACTTTTTTTTTTTTAAATAGAAATCTCCAATTCAGCGTCCAACTTCCTCTAGATTGTTAAGTCATCAATTTGTTACAAAAAATAGATCATCGAATGTTTTAATAGACTTAATTCAGCGGACAAAAGCTGCAGTTAGAGATCTTGACAATTTGAATTATAGAAAAATGAAGAAAATACTTATGGTAGAAAATTGTGAAACAGAGAGTACCATAGGTGAGCTAAAAGTTTTAATATTAATAAGTTAATCCTTAAACATTGATTTTTGTTATTTTACAGATGTAGATGACACTCCAGATGAACATGCAGGCGGTGATAGCTCTAAAAGTAATTCAGTTACCTCTGAACAAAGCGTTCATTCTGTGGGAGTGTCTGCCAGTAGTCAATCAAGTAGTACTAATAGTTTACCAGCAGGTAAGACATTTTTTTTAAATTTTTATAAAAAATGTTAAAATGTATTATTTATTGTCTTTTTCAAGGTGTAGATGACGCTACATCCAGAAGACATCGACCACTCAATCATCCTGCCGTTTGCGCTGTTTCCGATCATGGCACCAATAATTTTGCTACCATAAGAACTACGAGTATAGTCACCAAACAACAGAAAGAACATATGCAGGTAAAATGTGTTCATATCAGTAAAAATTACGAACTAATTTGTGGACTGCATAAACTATCTTTAATGTACATGTAAGATGTTACCTTAAATCACACTAAAATTCGTTTTATACATGTAAGTAACTTAAGAGAATACCTTCTTTTTAAATAAAGACATAAAAGACACAAAGGTTCATTACTGATACGTTTAATAGTGAAAAGTTTAATGATAATTGATTCCGCCTCCATTCGTCACCTATTTATTTATCATTCTGCAAGGTAGGTGACCTTTTTTGTCAACATTGATTGCAGGCATCCAAGTATTGGATATTGGAAGGTCCCTTTTTCTCGCCATTAGTTGTGAATGATCAGCTTAAGATTATATGTTGATGATTAGTACTTTCAACGTCCATGCCTTAACACCGAACAGTAGAATCTATTATTCATTTTGTACAGGTTTCAATTATTTTAATTTTATGAAATTTTAATTGTTTTATAATATAAAAATCCAAAAAACCTGCTGTTATTATATCATAGTTTACACTTTTCACTTCTGTCGGCAGTCGCAATGACCGCCAATTTATTTTTTTTTTAATAATATTTCGACCACTGCTGACAGCCGCTGTCACTTTCTACATCGAAAACACCCGACGTTGACGTCACTGCGGTGGCGCGAAACCATAAGTTTTCCCTCTACCAAAAATTGTTCAACGCGGAAGTTTTCACTAACATAAAACTTTTTAGGAGGAAATGCACGAACAGATGTCCGGTTACAAGAGAATGCGAAGAGAACATCAAAGTGCCTTGTTAAAATTGGAAGACAAGTGTAAAATGGAGATGGAGGCACACAAAAATCAATTGGACAAAGAATACGAAAGTTTGTTGCAGAATTTCAGCAAAGAATTGGAAAGGCTGCAGGTAATTCTTTTTAAAAAAAAACTTTTTTTTAAAATGGTTTAGTTGTAAATTAGGAGTAACTCTGTTAAAATTAATTGAATGTTGTGCCTTTTCCAGATAAAACACCAACAAGAACTCGAGAGAAAGCACAAGCAGAATCTAGCCGGCGAGAAAAAATTAGTGAAGGACATAAGCGGCAGGCAAGACATGGATAGGAAGGCATTCGACGCCCATCGAAAGAAAGAGTATAAAGCAAACAAGGAGAGATGGAAACGGGAATTGTCGCAGGATGATTCGACACCGAAACGACAAAGAGATGCCACTTTACAGTAAGTTTTTAACTTGAAAATAAAATTATCTCTCCACGGCGGAATTTCTTCCTAAATTTAATTTTCCCTCAGGACGACCCTGCACTGTTTTAAATTTCGCGTGATGTCAAAAATTGTTGTTATCAAGTCAGTCCTTGAAATTCAATGTTAAAGGACTTTTTAGGGGATAATTTTATCTGGGGGAATTTTTGGCGTGGATACCCTTAGTCTTCCGTCCGACTCAAGATACGTTGGTATACCATGGATGTAGCAATTAGAAAATGAGATCTTAACGATAAAAATGAAGAAAATTACTGATGACAAATGACAGTTGTCAAAAACAATGCGTGTTTTTAATTTTTACAGGTTATTGCTTTCGTTGAAATTGCTAGTTATTTCCTTTCAAGCACATTTTCTATACAAATTAGTTTTGTTGTTTCACATCTGCTAGGCGTCCCGCGACGGCTCATTTTCTTTTACTTACATTAGTGTAATGTAATAAAAAATGTTAATTTTGGGGAATTGTAGACTTTGATATGTCCAAATTACTTACAAAAAAACATTAAATAAACCACAAAGGTGTGATGTGGTAAACAATAAGACTTAAAAAAATCTGGGGAATTTTTTTGGAAAGAATTCGAATTTGGGGGGTTTTTTTCATGTCAATTGGGGAAGTTTTAGTCAGCCGACCTAGCAACAGAGTAATCTAGTGGTTCTTTAAATCTTCCCTTTCGGATTTCCTTCTTTATAGACAGTTGTTTGTGTTTAAACTGAGTTTTTTGCAAGCTTTGAACCAGCAATTATTATTTTAAATCAGACAATTCACTGGCTCTCGGTTTCTAGTCATTTACAAACGAATATTCAAAGACCTTTCGTAATTAAATGTACTTTATACAATTTTTAGAAATCATAAGGACAACTTGAAGCTGGTGGATGCACAAGAAGAACAGCGCATGTTGCGATGTCAAAAGGAGTACCTAGAACTCGAGCTGCGCAAGTTCCGCAGAAAAAAGTTGATGTCCTATCATCAGTTAGAGCAGGAATTGTTGAGACAGGAGTTGAATAAACGTCAACATCAATTAGAACAGGCACATTCCATGCTGTTAAGACACCACGAGAAGACGCAAGAGTTGGAATATCGACAACAAAAGGCGGTGCACGCGTTGAGAGAGGAGCAGGTAAGAATCACGTTTCTTATATTGTTACGCCTATGAGTTCTTTAAAACATTAAAATATAAATAACAGTTTATTTAATAATCACAAATTACAATTCACAGGACTAATAATATATTAGTTACTGACAGTAAGTCTAATTAAATCACACTACTTGAAGTACTATTCACTTCACAATTCTAAAATAGACTTTTTAACTTCTGAACCAAACTAACTCGCGAGTACATTCATGCGTTCTTATATGTTGCAATTGAGCATTCCCCAAGTTTCGAGAAAATACGTACGCGAAGCAGTTTAAACCGTAATTCGTGGATTTTCGCCATGGCAACCCTAAGTGATAAGACGGCGCATTGTCTTGATGAAACAGAATTTTTTCCTGCAAATGTGTCCATTTTTCCGCAATTTCTGCTTCAGCTTGTCAAGTAATAATGCATAGTATTCTCCTGTAATGGTTTTTCCTTTTTGAAGATAATCGACTAAGATAACTCCACGAATATCCCAAAAAACAGTCGCCATCACTTTTCCAGCCTAAAAAACAGTTTTTGCTTTTCTGGAGTCGATTCCCTCTTCGCAGTCCACTGTCATTGTATTTTTTGTTTCGGGCGTATAATGGTATATCCAAGTTTCTCAGTTGGCGCCAATACTGCGCCTCCTGAACGTTCATCGTCTCCCAAGTTGGTACGGCCACGTTTAAATTCAGCTGCCCAAAATTTCCCGGTGGTAAATGATGTTGCAGAGTCCCCGTACACAGCGTCCAACTCATCTTTGATTTGAGTAGGCGTATTGCCTGTCAAAAACAAATATCTAATGACAGCTCGATACTCGATTTTATCCATTTTTACAATAAACACTCACATGGACTCTCTTAAACGATTCACAAACAACAACGCACAACAAAAATGTCTGAAATTTTGGTGAGTACCTGTCAAAAGATGCGCAACAACATTCCCCAGCTTTTATTGGCGAGTGCTGCCATCTTCACATTAAGGTCGGAAACTTTTCAGACCATCCACATGCAATAATTCTCGCGCCTTCTCCATAACATCGGATAAATCGTTAAAAGGATGATTCACTGAACAGGTGCCTTTAAGATGTTGGTCATGATTCGTAACAATATTTAGTTAAATGCAACAAATTGATATTTATCGATTAAAACTTGTTCGTTCCTAGTTTTAAACATATTTTGTGATATTTTTCAGGTTAAAAATCAACATGACACAGAACAGAGGAATCAAGAAGAGTATATGAAACGAACTGAAAGGGAAATGCGTAAAAAGCACGCTCTCGAACTTAAACAGCAACCGAAATCTCTAAAGGTATCGAAATGTCATTCTCTCTATTGTATGTTATGCTATTTCACCAATAAGGCGACTAACTAAATTCAACCTGTCCAATATTTTTTTGTAGCAAAAAGAGATGATGGTACGCAAGCAATTCAGGGAAACTTGCAAGGTGCAAACCAAGCAATATAAAGCACTTAAGGCCCAAATTCTTCTGAATACTCCGAAAGAAAACCAAAAAGCTGTAATAAAAAAGTTGAAAGAGGAGCAACGGCGAAAATTGGCTCTTCTCGGCGACCAATACGAGCAGAGCATCGCAGAAATGTTACAGAAACAGTGCATTAAATTGGACGAGAGCCAAGAAGTAAGTTCCTCCCTTGTTCTGATTTTTTTTCACTTCAAAATAAGTAATCATTTTTTAGTTGTGCCGGGTAACAAAGAGATTGTTTAAGTACTAACTATGTTATTGTTTTTTTAGCTTCAATGTCAGCAAATGAAAGAGCGTCTCAGGTACGAAATGGAAATCTTGATTGCATACCAGAGCAAAAACAAGATGCAAGCGCAAGCCCAAAGGGATAGAGAAAAGAATGAACTGCAAGAAAGAGTTGCGGTCAGAAAGTCTCTTCTTGAACAAAAAGTGGGTACCAATTTGTTTTCTACATCTTTATTTTATAATTATGAATTCTTAACATTCTTGTTGTATTTATTTTGTGACTGTTATATGATTGTTGATTTTAGATGACTGCCGAAAATCAGAGGTTCATTGAGGAGAGAGGGGAGCGGATAAGAATCCTTCACGAAAGGCAAGAAAGGGAATTGGAGGATTTCGATGAAGAGTCTGTAAAGTTAGGATTCAGGTAAATATAATAACCTTTTATACTTTTCCTTGTTATTTGTTTCTCATAAACGCCTAAATGTTTGCAACACATTTTACAAATCTTTATAATAAAAGATAAATTACTAATGAAAGGCACATTTGCTACGTCCCCACTTTAAATAGAAACGCACATAAAATCAGAAAAGTTAATAAAAATATTGATATTTTTGAGATCATGAAAGGTTGCTCTAAAACAAGTTAAGAATATATGGTCGGCAGTGACTTTTGTAATTTGTTTTGACAAATAACAACCCTCTTACAAACTTCAAAATAGATATAAAATAGAAACTTGAAATTTTGTAATATCCGTGCACTCGCAAAGGACTAACCACCGGTATTTTTTCAACATTATAATCCCTTACCTTATTTAATATCAAATATTTTTTTCGAGATTTAGTTTTGTTAATCATTCATCCATCGCATTGAATTTGTTTGTTCTGAAAGTAAGTACCGACATACATTTTTTCATAAAAAAAAATGAAAAAGAGGTCTTACCATTGCAAAAATTATATTGCTATATTGATTTTATCATGTTTTAGAGCATCTGTAAAAATTTATCAAAATCCCTACCGGTTGGTCTTTTCGCTTCGTTTTTCATAAATTAAATTATATTAGCAATTACATCTTTCGTTACTGTTAAATTTATATTTTGAATACAAAAGCAGTAAAAATTAGCAACACAACCACATTAAATGTTAACCTATGCATTATAGCCCGCTAAAAATTTCGTCGTGTTTAGCCACGTGAAATGCCTATCGATAGTAATATATGTCTAGTGTTCAATCGAAAGGTGTAAAATTTATAATAATTTGTTGTTTCAGTGCGTTAGCGATAGCTGAAATGTCACTCGCACTAAACGACATGTCGCGCGACAGTTACGACGTCGACGAATCCAGTCTTTCGGGATCGATGCTCAGTTTGGCTCTATCCAACAGTTCCACCAGTTTTCCGCCGGGTTCCGTTTAGTAAGTTGAGATCGATATTACTGTTCCTCATCATTTCATTTATTATTCTAACAGAGAAACGTCAAATCGTTGATTTTTGTATAAATTTTTTTGTATACGTTCAAGACTTATTTTTTTGGTAATTCTGTGATAAACATCCACTACATGTTTCTTCTCTATTAATATACGATATTTTACAGTTAAATGACGAGCATCAAATAGACTGCATAAAAAAATGTACAAAACAGTTTTTTGTTGTTTTTAAATATAACTATCTTAAAAACACCAAACTTCATTTTAAAAAAGATTACAAATAAATATAGTGTGATAAATTAAATTGTAGTTCATTTGCATTCGAGAAATCGATCAGTTTTGGTGAAATTCATTAACACGAAGTGACAAAATAAAAATTACTCTCTTATTCCAAAGTTGACTGCCCACCTTCAAAACCTACTTGTGCACCGCATACTTTTTGTAAAACTGTTTTTAAAGTTGGCCGTTGCTTCTGTATTATATGAAAATTATTAACCATTTCTTTAATTCTTTGTCCCTGTCCCTCTGAAATGAAACATCTGGAGCAACGATGTTTTCAGAGATGAAATACAAGCTTGCTTACCTGTCTCTTACTCTTTCAGCCATTTGTGGACACTATAAAACACCTTTTTCGATATTCCTGTCGGAACCAATACCCTGCGACGATAATTATCATTTAAAACTTGCATGCCATGTTTTGCCACGTTTTTCATAAACTTAATTACGTTAGCAATAACCTCTTTTGTTTCCGCAGAGTAGTTCTGATTTTTCGGTCTACCCATTTTAAATTTGTATTTTAAATAGAAAAATATAACAGCAACAAAAAACACCCACACACCCACGCACTCATAACTACTAAAACACACCTATAACCTCCTACATGATTACATATTCCCGCTTAAAAATGTCGCGCATACTTATCAATCAGGGTTATTCGGCAACCATCGTGTCCTCCTTCGATTGATTTAACAGGAAGTGGTCCCTAACCTAACCTAACAATAATAATTCGAGTCTTACGCCAACTATTCGCTGATATGTCAAAGTTAAGCATGACAAAATAACACTTAAGCATTAAACATAGGGTCGTTTATACCAACGGTGAGTTGAGTTATTTAAAATACCATCAGATTAAAGGTAAGTGTCCTAATGGCACTACAGTCGTTCGGTGTTTCATTTGTACATTGTTATTGTGATATTTTTTTGTAATAAGAATGACTTTAATTTTAAAATAAAATTTATTACGCGAAATATTAATGGAGTGGAACATTTTTGAATTACAATATTGACTTTCATTAACAATTATTTAAAATAGCGTTTGTTCATTCGTTATTATATTTTTATTAATTAAGATAAACAATCGATTATTTCGATCTAAATAAGTCACAAAGTAATAAATAATATTTATTTTATTGGTATTTGTATGCCGAACAGTGATATTGATCAAATTAAAAAAGAAATGTATATATTTATTTAGTACATACTACCTGTAATATAATTTTACCAATTTTTAGCTAAAATTTAAATATTCCTTTTTTTTATATGCGTAGATCTTCCAAACATAATCAACGATCATGTTAATTTCGATTTAAACAAATCGTTCTCTATAAAGCTGGCTACAGACTATGCTTAATTTCCAGTTCGCGGTTGAATAAATGCGAGTCATTTGCCAATTTACCACCTCCAAGAGCGAATACAAAAGTCTGAATAGATTTTTAACGAACACACCACGTTGATCGGGATAAGCGATACGCCCCCTATCGGACATTCAGATAACCGAGCTATGGGCCGTCAACAACTGCCATTTGTGGTGTTTTCTATTGTTTTGAAGTGCTTTTTAACGACTGTTACATCGTATTCCGCCTTATTTGCTAAAGTTTCTTCAACTGGTTTGAGATCATTTGATCTATTAATTCCAGGCGTCGTTGCATTTCCTGCAACGTGGACTGACTCTGGCGGTCTTTCTGGTGGACGATTTCCTGCAGGTTTTCCTTCTAGTGTTATGCGGGGTAGTCTCTCTTCGGTCATCCTTTTGACATGTGCTGTATGACGCTATATTTATGTTTCTTACGTGGTCGCTTCCTGGTTTTGCCAGCCATTGTTCTCAGCACCTTCCTTTAGACCACAAGTGGTTTTGTTATTGTCTTCTCGTGTTTCTATTGTGTAATGTAATGCCTGGATAGTAATGCAGCCTGTTGTCTCTTGGTCCTTCGTGTTGTGAGATACTCTTACTGCTTCATTGAAATGCTTATTTACTGTCTAGACTATGAAGAGAGAGATACACCGTCTTGTGTATCTCGGTGGTCAATGAATAGTTAATAAATCTTAAGTCATTAACTAGTACTTTGGTAGCCTATGGTCTACATCACTGGTATACACACACTCTCCTTTTGGTACTGTCGAGGGCCTATATATATTTAGGTTGATGTAGATCGCTAACTAAGTTCAGCGATCTACATAAACACGACATGTTCGGTAGTAACGCCAACTATTCGCTGATATGACAAGGTGTCCTAATAGCACTACAGTAAGTCGTGATAGACCTTACACACGCTTTGTAGATTTTAATTTTACTGTTCATTAGCATGGTGGGCCCTTACTATGTCTGTTAGACTGTTTGCTAGATGTAAAAAAAACAAGCAGCTCACAGAACCATAGACGATGCTGAAGTTTCATTATTTGAAAATGAATCATTAATGTTGTGTTCATTTTGGGTGAAGAGAAACCCTGAATTAGGTTTCCGTACGTTACCAAAAGCGTTAGAAGAAAAGATTATTGTAAAAACAAAGTTGAGAAATAAGAGAGCTTGTGAATAAAATACAAATGTGGATAAGATTGTTAAAAATTGGAAAAAAAACGTTCGTTTTGGAATTTGGAGCCATCTAAATATTTCATGTACTTACTTTATGATGCTTAGTTTCATGTCTAACTTTCCTCTGACAATTTTATGTTGACTTTTTATTCCTAATGAATAACGGTCTGTTGATTGTTTATTCAAAACGAATAATTTCCCATTCAATACATCAAAATAACATTCTTAATTGCTAGTTTAAGATTAAATTCCTTCTGAATCCTATTATTAATATTTACATTATGTCTCAATTCGGAGTGTTGGAAAGCCAAATCTTCTAAAAGCTAGTGGAATAACGTACCTGAACAATAACAATACAAATAACATTTGTCCACAAAAGATATTTTTCAATACAAATATAAAAATATACCTCAGTAACAATCATAAACATTGAAGTAGACAAATATAACGGCCCATAGCTATGTTTCAACTGTCACCGTCCGCGGCGCTGAGATCTTAACCGTTGAAGGTTATTTACAAATTTGCTCGCCAATTCGTGCATAGTCTTTAGCAAGCTTTACTTATTATCGGTGCAGACCGCGTCTCGAGAAAATTCTTTTAGATTCGTACTCGGTAAATAACTTTTTTTTTGTATGAATCTTTTAAAATTACTTTACACAATCTCTGATGATTGGGATTGTGGGACAGTGTCGAATTTCCGTTATAACAAAAATTTTAAAACGTATTTTTTTATACGTTACTTTATTTCCTGTTCCGTCTGTTCTAAAAGAAAACGGTTTTCTCGCAACGGGTCTACTTGAAAAAAAAAAGTATGTATGAACCTTTAATTTTATAACGTCTAAAAATAATGGAAAATAATTAGATTAACAAAATTAAAAGACTAATTTGTACCAAAAATGTTTGGTAATACGCTTACTTATATAAAAATATTGCTAAAAACGTATATCGTGAAAAAAATTCAAAAAGGCAGAAACCCGCATTTTCACAATTTTTTACTTTGAATGTGTGCGCATGTGGAGATCTTAGAATTGGTAAGACTTGCTCAAAAAAGTATTTATAAAAAATGTGGGCTCCGCCGAAATTCGCCACCGCCGCTAAACGTATACAGGGTGTGCGTTTTATAATATGAATGCAAAAAAATCATAATTAAGTTTATTAATAATAAATAATCTAGTTATCTCTTTGCACCATTTTGTCATACAGTGTGCTTCTTAAGGTAGTTGTCATGGTGTAGGTATAGCGTCAGAACATTCTAAATTTTTGTGTACTTATTAAGGACATGATAATACAATTACCCTTAAAATTTGAAATCCATTGACCTCCTCTAACCCTCAATTAAAAATTGGATAATTAACAAGGAGAGTATACGCTCGCTGTAGTTCTGTACCAGTTGATTAGTTCTAAAAAAAAACTAACTGTCAGAAACTTTAAAAAAACTAACAGCTTTTTAATGTTTTTGTTCTAATTTTAAAAAAAATTATTGGCCAGCTAGTTATATAATAATAAATAATTGTGTAAAGTTTAACAATTTATAAAAAAGTATATATACTACCGAGTTGGTCAACAACTTGGCAACGCTGTACGCGAGTATAGATATTACTTGCGCGGTAAATTCAAACGGACTGATGGAGATATCAATATTTAAAATTATATTTAGTAGAACATATATATTTATTACGAGTAAAAAATTTCAAATATTAAGTAATACAAAAAATAATATTAGTACAATCTTGTTTATTAAATATAAAGTGAACACAGCATAAAGTTTTACAGAATTATCTGAAGTTTAAGCTCATAATTTATAAATATTAATAGTAAACAAAATAATTTTACAAAATATTTCCTTCAATCACATTAATTTTCGTATTTTAAGAAGTGTAGGTATGCGCAACGATACGCTTAATTCTAGTGACTTCTTATAAACAAAAAAGAATAAATATGTAGTAGAATTTTACGTAAAACTAAATATGCAGCCATTACAGATAAAATATATTGCATTTTTGGTAACACAAAAAATAATATTAATATAATCTATGTATAAAATACAACATGTAATAAAACTGAAATTTCCACCGTGAATTCACGTATCGATCTATACTGTACATCGCATAAGCGACGTTGCCGGGTTAGAACTTTTAAAAGTATGTGGAAGTATTAGTGTATGCATACATATGAAAACTAATGGGTAACGTCTCGACAGTTACAGTCTTGCATAAAAATTATGCCTCACTTCGCTACAAGCTTGTATACTTTTACCGCGCGTATAATCTAAAATTTTCTGACAATATTGTACCACGACAACCTCGTTAAAAACAGTAAGTGTTTTTTACGAACATGTTTTACTTATTTTCGCAGTTTCTTCTGCCTTTCCACTGGCAAGTTTATGCATAAAAAATTCGATAAAAACTTAAATTAGAGCTTCGTCATTATTTTTTGAGACGAGAGTGTGACGAACTCAATTATTCCGTCGGCGGCGCTGGCACGTTTTAGTCGAGCTTAATAAAAAGTAATGCAGAAACACTTAACGATGTGTCCGATTAGAATGTGAGAGATCTCTGCATTTTTAATGGAGAGGACAATGAAAATTGTTACACAAATTTTTTTGATCGCGTAGAAATTATTAGTGATACATTATATTGTAGTTAATCTAAATTTAATTTTTTTTTATATAAAGAGAATACTTAGTGTCAAAACGGCTTTATACGGTGTCCATTTTGGAAAACCACGAAACATAGACGTGGTTTTTTTTGTTTGGTATTATTTTAATAAAAAATACTATTTTTTTCCCATTTTACTCTCGACTTACGAAAACAATCAAAATTTTAACAAAAACATGTTTTGTGGTATTCCAGTTTTAAGAGAGACTATATTATTTAAATATGATGTAAACGTTAATAGTATTTAAAGTTTGATAAGCTGAAATTCTATCGTTCTTCATCCTTTTTTTATTAGGTTATATTTATAAAATATATTTTTCCATTTCAACCAAGAGTTAACACGGTTTGTCAGTTTCTGTCACCAATCACTTCCTCCACAGCAATAATTTAAAAAGCTGGGATATATATTTAAAATAATTACTTTTAGAACAATTTTTTGCAATGAGGTATAGGTAATAAAAATAAAAAGGGCCACGGAATATTCTGAATTTCTAAATTCAACTTGGTACTGCTTAAAACGTTTTGTTATTGGAACGCTGGGTATATTATTTTCTAAAATTTATGCACACATTGAACTTTCCACGTAATCAAAGGGTTCAGAATAAACGCTGACGTCATAACTTCTTTTTTATATCTGTCAAAAAGTGGACTCGAGGATTTTTATTAGGGTTATTTATTGTTCAATGATTTTAATTTTAAGTTTTCACTTCTGTCGGCAGTCCCGATGTCTTGCATTTTTTGTTATTAATTTATTTAGATCGTTGTAACAAAAAAAAAATCATCCTGAGAGTAATTTTGGTCTTGTAGTCCCAGGATAAAACGACTTTTTGTTTCGCTATGGAACTCTTGGTTGGAGAAATGACACAAATATATTATGAAACCACTTGTCGCCAAAATGTTTTTTTTTTGTACATATTTCTGTATGTCTTTGCCTAGATATATATTTTAAAAATTTGTATAAATTTGTAATTTTCTTAGATTATGATTTAGTATTGTATAGTAAGTTAACAAAACAATTTTTTTCATTGATTAGCAGTATTTATTATAATAAATTTAGTTATTGTATTGTAAATAATATGTTGTTGAAAACTTCTTTAGTGTCAAAGGTCTATTAATAATGTTTTTTTAACTTGAATTATAGTTTTCAGCTCGGAATTTGTGTTTATTTCAATTTGCTCGAGTGTTACATTATTTTTTTCATTGCTGTTTTATCCCATTTCCTGATTTTGCTAAAACTGACCTCACGCCGACCCTGTGAAAAATTCATTCTCGTTTTTATGCTGCAATATCATTTTTTACAAATAGTATGAAATTACTGAAACTTTATAATTAGTACCATGAAATTCCGTGCATCCATAACGTTGTATTCGGATGATCATTCGATTTTCAAAAGTATTCTAATACAAAGTATTCGATTCTGAAAATAACTCCGACTATCCCAACTATAGGGGTGGCGATCTGAGATCTCGATTAATCGGGGAATTGATGTTAAGTAGACACTGCAACCCATGGCATGGACGTTTGCTAAACCAGTATTTGTATTTTGAGCGTGCTGCCAACCTTAAAACCTGTTCACTTTAACTTGTTGAGAAATCGTTTTTTTACACCTCGATTTTTGTATGAATCGATTTATCGGATTTCGATTCGAATTGATCTTTTTCGGAAAGAATCGCCATCCCCAATCCCAACACAAGGTTTAATAATTTGCGATTTTTGTAAAAACGTCATTGAATTCATTTTAACTTTGTAATTTATGAACGTTGGTTAACAAATTTGGATTTGCGCTGTTCTTAATTAAAGTACGCACCAAATCGCTGTAATTATTTTTTGAACAGGCCAAATGCAACGCTGCTTCGTCTACAGCAGAAAATGAGCCATCGCGGGACGACTGCCAAATGTGAAACATCAAAACTATTTTGCATAAAAAATATGCATGATTTACTAAAAAAAAAATGCTACTGCTGAATATCACTTAATATAAATATGCTACATTTTCTTCATACCTTTTTTAAAATTTAAGATGTGAGTGTTAACCATAGACATAGGAGACTAGAGTGCGGGTCTATATGCGAGAGTTGGCTCCCGATAAGAAAGGACAGTCGCTGGAAAGGTTGTTTCGTGCTCTCTCTAATGGGCAGGGCTTACGCCCGAGAGGCACGCGGCTAGCTGAGTGGAGGGGTCGGCCGGCGCGACTCCTCTATTCGGGAGGCGCGGGTTCCAGACTCGCTGGAACATTTTGTTTTAACTTTTCTCTCTTTTCCCCCAAACAGCTATGGACGTAAGTATGATTGATTATTTATGTTGGAAGGTTTTGAATTTTTTAAGTGACAATTAGGTTGAATTTTATTATTCTTATTAAATTGAGAAAAAAGGAGAAAATTAGAGTTGTAAACAATAAGTACAAAGTAAAATAAAAGGTACACTTGAGAGATTCGAATTCACGACATCAAAACGATGGTCTTGCGCTTACGTCACTTCACCACCGGCGCTTTTGACTACAGCATAGTCTATTGATGATGACTCGGTAAAGTAGGTACTCGCTATAAATTCAATTCGTGTTATATTCCACTTTATCGATGATAAAATTCAAGTAATTCCTAAACATTGAATATTTAAACAATGCAATAAAATAATACGCATGTATTTATCATCTATAATTATATTTATTAGGTAGAAAATTCATCTGTTATTTTCTTCTTTTTTTAATTTATTTATATCCCTTAATGCATCGTCATTACAGCCAGTATTATTGCATTGTTAGGTAGTAAATGTAGATAACACACATTGCAGCCGAATGCAATGTGTGTCATCTATAATTATATTCATTAGGTAGGAAATTCGTCTGTCATTTTCTTTTTTTTTCAATTTATTTTTATTCCTTTATGCATCATCATTATAGCCAGTATTTTTGCAGTAGTTAATGTAGATAACACGTACATTGCATCTAATTGAAATCATAAGAAATTAAAAAAGAATATTTAAGTTTTCGGTTCTTTGAACAATTTTTATTCCGGATACCTACTTGCGTTTCTGTTATCCTAATAGGAAGCTCGAAAATTTGATGATTTTTAAGAATATGAAAAAAAATTTATTACAGGTTCCTCCTGACGTTTATGCCAGTCTAATAAAACAATCAAAAATTGCAAATGTTTTGTCGAAATTGCAGATCGTTTTATTAGGATAGCAGAAACGCGAGGAGGTATCCGGAGTAATTTTTCGAATTCTTAAGATCGCCAAATTTTTAATGTTCTTATTAGGATAGCAAAAACGCGAGGAGGTATGCGGAGTAATTTTTCGAATTTTTGTAATCACAAATTTTTATTTTTCTTATTGGGATAGCAGAAACGCGCGGAGGTATCCGGAGTAATATTTCGAATTCTTAAAATCACTAAATTTTAATGCTTCTTATTAGGATAGCAAAATCGCATTTCACATAAAAAACAAAGTTATTTGAATAATGATTTTATTAATAAATATTAATCATTTACAATTATTAATATAAATATAATCAAATAAACAATATCTAAATTAAATTATAAATCATGGATTCTCTTTGATTATACAAAATAGAATGCCAAGAAACGGCGACGAATAAGCAAACATTTACCAAAATTTAACAAGGACTAATTTTTACGATTATGTTATGTATTTCTAAAAATATTTAATATGGAATGCAAAAAAAGTCGAGATTTATTAAGAAACAAATTTCTAAAACAATACCAAGTAATTAATATTTTTAAGCGGAGAAAATACAAAATGGAAAAAAGTTTAAAAATAGGGTCCATAAAAAATACGGACGGAAAATTTTTTGATTGTACAGATTTACTACGGACATTTCGTTTTCTTTGCTTACTTTAACGAGCACAAATAACATTAGGTATTGTTTTCATTAAAAATAATTTAAAATTTTGGATACGAATATTAAAATAAAAAAAATCAATCGACACGTCCGACAACATTCAGACAAAAATTGTTAAGTGTTCATAATATTTTATAAAATTTTAATACATTTATAAAATAACAGTTCATAATTAAATCCTGAGTACTTGGTACTAAGCATTTCGGTACATTCGTTGTTTTAAATAAAAATATATCAAATTTTGTGAAAAAAATTTAAAGTTTATACAAGCCAACAACTATTTCAAGTTTAAAAATGGTTTCTAAAATAGAAAATTTATTCTGCACCTCACAAGCGTGATGGGGTGGTACTGAACAATTAATAAAATCTGTACTTCTCTTAACAGAAACAAGTGCACTTTAAAATGAAATTTAAATTAACTAGCTCCAGTTTTGAGAACGTCGAAACAAACCTTGCACACTCTCACCGGTTTGTTCTCGCCGAATTTGATAATGGGCACTTCTTGATCAGAACATTTGCTGCACAACGCCCTGCCGCAATGGCGACAATGGTGCGTGCGAACGGTTATCGAGAAATTTTTACCGCACTCTTGACAAGAATCGGTGTTCGTCCACGGGGCAGGTTGCGACAGCGTGTCCAACAGGCGGTTCAGAAGTTGTTTCGTCGGCACCTGCAACACACAAATACTAGTTTATTTTTCAAATAAAATACAAAAATGTACCAAATTTATCTACAGCAAACCCAAAACCAAATCCACTGCACGTCATCAATGACGTATATGTTTCAAAGCAGTGGATACCACCTATCGGAATATTCACTTTGGTCAACGTATATCAGCCATAGACATAGGAGACTATACTGCGGGTCTATATGCGAGAGTTGGCTCCCTATGAGAAAGAGATAGTCGCTCGAGAGGTTGTTTCGTGCTCTCTCTAATGGGCGGGGCTTACGTCCGTGAGGCACGCGGCTAGCTGAGTGGAGGGGTCAGCCGGCGCGGGTTCGTGTCTCGCCTGGACTTTTTTTTTAAACAGTTATGGACGAAAATACGATTAATTATTTATTTTTAAAGCTTTTGTGTTGAATTTTTTAAATAACAATTAGGTTGCAATAGTTTAAGTTTATGCATATGATAAATACATGGATATTATTTTATTGCATTGTTTCAATGTTCAATGTTTGGGGATTACTTGAATTTTATCATTTTTTCAATTTTATCACTCCAAACGTTTATAATAATTCTAAGAAGTTAAAGCGTAGCTTCTATCAGTCAGTCCCGCGACTACCATGTTTTTTTTTTGTATAGACGCGTGTGGTGATTTCATGCTTTTATAAGCTCAAGACATTCTGTCTTCCGCTTTTACGTTGTTTCAAGCAGCTAAGCATCGAATCAATTACTCAAATACAGTCCATTTTACATTTTATGCATTATTTCGACCGCTAAGTCAACAACTTCTAAGTGCAAACTTTATTAATTAATTTGCACATTACATGTAAAGGAAAATACTAAACAAGATGTTCAAAATATTTTGATGCTTACTGAAGAAAATATTCCTAAAAATACTGTGGCTATTTTTCAACATTTTACCTGGTAATTAAAGATGGTGATCCTCTCGGAGTTTTCTGAAGATAGGCAGGCATTTGCTTTGACCAAAACTCTGCAGAGATTTGCATTTCCTTTCATGTAAGCCAATAGCAGCGGAGAATTACCCTACAAAATAAGTAAGAGTTAACGGTAACGATTCCGGTAAAGAAGATACCATAATTACCAATATATCTGGAGTATTTATGGGATAATTTGGCATACATTCTAAAAATAATTCACATATAGCTGCCGCGTTGTCTTTTCCATATCTGCACAATTCGTGGAGAGGATTGCGGCCCTGAAAATTACTTCAACTTTAAGAAAAAGTTTGCAGACGTACAATTAATAAACTAATTAGGCAAAAAATAGTAACAGTTGTTTTAACAACAAAAAACAAATAATTATTGACTGATAAAAAATGCGGTGTGTTCCAAGACGTTGATTACATTTTAATATAAACGTTGACTTTTGATTTGGTTAGAATTAGCTTTTTATTTTTTTAAAATGTTTTTCTTTACTTTGCAATTATGCAAGATATAATTATATTCTGTGATATAGGATATAGGTTAGTATAGTTTAAATAAATTGTGACATGTTTAACTATCTGGAAACAACTTCATGTCCAGTACACAGCTTCGGACAAAGTAACAAAGTACTAAATATACTAAATAAAGACAAGGAAATTTTAAACACTATAAAAATAAGAAAAATGGAATACCTCGGACATATTATGCGACATGACAGATACCGTATTCTGCAGCTTGTTATACAAGGAAATATACAAGGCAAGAGATCAGTACGTAGAAGAAAAACTTCATGGCTCAGAAACTTAAGAGAGTGGTACGGAAAAAGCACCGCGTCTCTATCTGCTGTTTCCAAAGTTCAAGTAGCCCTTATGATAGCCAACCTCCGCTATGAGAAGCAACGAAAGAATAAAAAGATTGTTCTCGCAAATCAGCAAAGATATTTCAGCCAATATTTGTACAATTTGGACAAGCTTGGAATTTTAAGTTTAACGTCGACTCAATCGCGATTGAAGTTGGCTGTCATATTTTTGAATCGTTTTTCTGTTAATTGCAAGTCTCGACTCAATTCTCGGATACAGTCCGCTTTTCAAAGGATTAATTGATGTTGAACGAATTTACAACTCGTTCAAAATAATTAATGTATTATTTCGTTCACTGAGACAACAATAACCTCTTTCTTTCGACAAAAAACCAAACAACAATCAATGAGTATGATTGCATTCCAGTAAATATTAGCTACGGCAGACGCGAACCTCTCTGAGATCTGTATAAAATTTGTTTTATATATTAAGATAAAAAGCTTCAAGTAAAAATGGAAAGAGTACCTTGAATATTCATACCTTCAGGTTTGATGCTTCGGCGTCGATGGAAGATTCTGTAAGCAGCGACCTTACGACATTTAAATGTCCTTCTCTGACGGCAATGTGTAGCGCGTTATTGTTTTCGATATCGACAGCGTCGAAATCGGCGTTATTTTGCAAAAGTGCCAATACCCCGGGAGCGTTACCAGCCTCGGCGGCTATGTGCAATGCAGTTCGTCTATAAATAGGAAAATATTACAACAGTAAGCAAAAAGTTGACCTATCTGCGTTTTAATGTGATAATTTTATTAAAATAACTAACTTTTGCGCGTCCCTGTCATCGACTCTAGCGCCGGCTAGTATCAAACTCCTAACCAACGTTTCGTTGCCGTGTTTTGCCGCTAGGTGTATAGGTGGCGTTAGCATAGGATCTTGCACTCTGGAATTAACGTCCACTTGCACGGTCAACAAGAACAGGGCGCTCTCGATATCTCCCTTCTTAATTGCTATGTGAAGGAAATTCTGTCCCTTCGAATCAAACTAAAAAATATACAAACGTTATCATTCCATTTTATCTGTCCTATGTAGAGATAAATTACTATTGAAAGGCACACTTCTGGCGTCACCACTCGTAAAAAATAATTCTTAACATAGGAATAAAATTACTGACGAGAAAATAAATGTCACTGTTCTAAAAGCGTGGGGTGCTTTCATTCCGAAACGCAGAGTTAGTTTAAAAATGTCATACACAGCACCCCACGCTTTTAGAACAGTGACATTAATTTTTTCGTCAGTAATTTTATTCGTATACATAGCGGAAACAGATTCGTAGCTGCCCTGAGCAATTTGCTTCGATCACGCAATCTACCAAGAAAAGTGAAACTGAAGATATACAATACAATAGTGATCCCAGTGGTCCTGTATGGGTGCGAGGCGTGGACCATGACTCTTAGAGAACAAGAAAGGTTACTCTCCTTCGAGAATAAAGTTTTAAGGAAAATATGTCGATCCGTACAAGATCCAGTAACAACCCGGTGGAGGAAACGAACCAGACACCAAGACAACCTAGACAAAGGTGGAAAGAAAATTTAGAGAGAGACGCCAATACGATGGAAATAGGAAATTTGAAAGAAGTAGCAAGAGATAGGACTAGATGAGGGCGGGTGGTCGAGGAGGCTAAAACGCATAAAGTGTTTGGAGACGTTAAGTATGTAAGTAATTTTATGCCTATGTTAAGGATTATTTATTAAATTATGTATTAAACGGTAAAAGCACAACAAGAATGCATCGGCCGGGAATCGAACCCGGGACGCCCGCGTGGTAGGCAAGCATTCTACTTTTGAACCACCGATGCGATGAATTGTGTTAATATTTGTTCTGCGCGCATGCGTAGTTCACGCATTAGTTCTATCTCTCTTACTCTCATGCAAAGAATCCCTGAAGAAATTTATGAATCCTGGCGAAAGTAATCAGGATAATCGGATATTTTGATCGAATTATTGCATTGTCGTCAGTCTTTGACAAGTGTGCAAAGTTTAAATTAAATCAGGTCGCTTAAAAAGTAGGGAAAAATTGAGGACAAAGAATCAGTTACAAGCAAACAAACAAGATACAGGTGAAACTAATATAAGCGTGTGTTAATTAAAAAGATGATTTTACCAGGGCATTGCGATGAATGATATCCCCTATAAATTTAGTTTAAATACGCTTCACGCTTGAACTACTCTTCAACAGATGTCGCTAACGCATTTCACCATTTTAAAACTAAACTAATTTTAATATCTCCTCACGTTTTTTTATACGCTTTATATTAGCTTGACTTGTAATTTTTTCAAAGATCCTGGCCAGGATCATCAGGATATTAAAAAAAAAACCCGAACTAAAAAATGAAAAATAAATAATAGTTTAAAAAACTAAGACAACACGCTTTATAAGAAAACCGAAATAAAAAATAAAAAATAATTTTACAATCACAAGCGTGGGGGGTGCGCTATATCAATTATAATATATTTGATAATAAACAGATATTGGTAAAAGCAAAGTCTCTAAGTAGAAAACAACGTACACATCATAAAAAAACACCTCACCATGCTTTTGATTGTAAAATTATTTTTTATTAATTATTATTATTTTTTAGTTCGGTGGTTTTCTTATAAAGTGTGTTGTCTTAGTCTTTTTAAACTATTGTTTATTTAATCTTACTCACTCGAAGTGTGCCTTTTAATAATAAATCTATTCTAGTTTCTTTACTTTGGCGATTGTAGCGAGTATTAAATAATATTACCTGTTCGGCGGCGCTCGGTAATTTATCCAATATAGCTTGAGCTGCTTTGTTATTTCTGAACGTTAAAGCGGTGGCGAACGGACTCAAACCAGTTTTATCTCTCAGACTCAAATCTATTTCTGGAACGCTCAGCAACAGCGAAATTATTTCGTCCTGTTGACTTTCGATTGCTACATGAACGGGAGTTTTATTTTCCGCGTCTCTGATATTCACGTTCGCTTGATGCTCGACCAATGTCTGCAACAACAAATTAATGTGGATGTTGGTATATCACTGCATAGCTTTATGAACAGTCAGAAAGTGTCAAAAAGGCACGTCTGGCTGTGCATAGAGGTGTGTTGATTCCTACACTTATGTATGGTAGTGAATGTTGGGTTTGGCAGAAGAAGCATGAAAATAGGATTAAGGCTGCGGAGATGAGTAGTTTAAGAAGTATAGCCGGAGTGACTCGGTTGGATAAAGTAAAAAATAGTGAGATAAGAGAACGCTGTAGTGTAAAAGAAGATGTGGTTACAAATATAAATAAAGGAATGCTTAAATGGTTTGGACACGTAGAAAGGATGGAAGCAGGAAGATTGACGAAACAAATTTATAAGGCAAGTGTGAATGGACAAGTCGGTAGAGGTCGACCTCGGCAAACATATCTCGATCAGATCGACATTGTTTTGAAGAAAGGCCAGCTGTCAAGAGTACCAACAGCCGACGAGCATGTATGAGAACACTGATGAATGTAGAGGAAGCAAAAGATGTGTGGAAGTGGAAGGAAGTGGTCTCTGTCTACCCCTACGGGCAAAAGGCGTGACTATATGTATATGTATGTATATTAAAAAAACGTGATTATGTTGACGT
This sequence comes from Agelastica alni, assembly GCA_950111635.1. Lineage (NCBI taxonomy): Eukaryota > Metazoa > Arthropoda > Insecta > Coleoptera > Chrysomelidae > Agelastica > Agelastica alni. Next base: position 29,651,721 of record OX467717.1, read on the forward strand.
CGGCTTTTTATATTTTCTAAAATAACAAATATTCTTGTGCACCAGAAAAAAATTCTTAAATATACAATGATATATTTTTCCTACCCGAACTACCGGTTCCAATCCCCATTGGCAGCAAAGGTGAAGAGGAGATCTTTTGTCTTTAGCTTCGTCTCCTCCTTCTCCATTCGGGCCTGCAATCCTCGGAGAGTTCAGATCGCATCCAGCTTGTATCAAAAAAATTGCAGCGGTTTCTTTATTCTCGTCAATGGCCCTACAAACACATATTATAAAATAAAGAAAACGATGGAAAGCGATGGGCTTGTCAAGTGTATTTATTAGTCCAGACGGGAGTAATCTCTCTCATATAAACGGGCTGGGCTGACTAGTGGTTGCACAGCCACCCGCCATGTGAATTTGGGGATGAACGACACAAAACCAGGGAACCTTCTCTTTCTTTTTCTGTTTCTTTTGCTTCTGCCGCTCAACGAAGATCGAACCCCGACTTTTTTCGACTGAACGTCCAAGACGACAACACATCGACAGCTCTCGTGCGCAAAATAAAAATCAATGCTCCTCGCTGCTAGACATCAAACAAAGGTGAGTCTTACCATCGTTTTTTATTAGATAAAAGTTCTATTCTCATAGTGGACCCTTATTTATTACTTTCGACATCTGACAAACATTTCAGGCGTATAAGAAAAAGTTTGTTTAAATTCAAAACATATTGAAGCTACCTATGGCGTGTTTTAAGGGCAAGCATTTACGACGTCCAGTCAAAATCATCATAAATTAACACATGCACGTGATAGCACTTGTCCTTTTTTTTAACGACGAAACTTTCCAAGAGTATCCTACCTCAGTGAGTTAATACATCCACCTACATTTCTTCTCTCTCCTTCCAAAAATGTTTCTTTGAAACTTTGGATAGCAGATCAGAACCACAAGTGTAAGCATAACATCCATGCAAGTGTCGAATATCGACTAATTCGAGAATTATACATACACAATTACAATTTATAGAAAGGGTTGTTTAACATTATACGACGGTTAAATGGTAAATTATTTACCAATAAATTACCTAAGTAGTAACGAAGTGAGAAAAATCATTAAGGGTGATGTGTTTTACCTGTGAAGAAGAGTTTGTCTGCATTCCTCGGGTCCAGGTCCCCAACAATCCGTGTCGGCTCCGTGTTTGACGAGAATGCTAGCAATGTCTTCTTGACCAGAGTCGAGAGCCGCCCAAAGGGCGCAATTTCCTAGCCTATCAGGCGCAGACATGTCTACTCCTCGGCTACACAATGCATCTACTACATCTCCCAAACGACAATGAATAGCCAGTTGTAGTGGAGTTTCGTAATCTGTCGTGCTACGATTTAACCATCAAATAGTTGGTACAAAAGGTAATGTTAAGGATAAAAGTTAACTTACACTGCGTTAATATCTACTCCGTTATTCAATAAAAACAAAGCGGTTTTAGAGTCTTCTTTTATTATGGCTTGATGTAACAACGTAAGGTCTTTACCGTTTCTTACATTTACATCTGCTTTACCCTAAAAATATATAAACATTTTTAACACAAAATATCCAACTTCATACCTTAAAATATCGCTATTGGTGTTACTTATTTTGTACTGTTTAGCAAATATTAAACTTACGTTAATTAGAATCGGTACTAAATAATTAAAACCTTCGCTGAGTGCCAAGCTAATTGGTGTTTCTCCATCTATGTCTCTCAAATTGAAGTTGCAAGCCAATTTTGAATACGGGGAGTCCTCTAAAACTTTACAAAATAATTGTATCTTAATCGATATTAAGATTCGCCTAGTTTCAATTAGAGAATGTTTTTGGTCCAATTACATATATTTTACAAGAGTCAGCGGATACCTGAGAGATATCATATGGCGAAATGAAATGAGTACAAAAAGACCCATTTTAACGTACGCCACATAAAACAGAGCTGAAACATCAACAATGAAAAGATAGTGAGAACGACCGAAATGAAAATACTGTTACCCTCAGGGATAGAATAAGTTGTCAGGATATCAGAGAAGAACTAGAAATACAGGATGTGGTAAGATGGGCTAGAACAGGCAAGAGAGACCATGTGGAAAGGATGCCAGATGAAAGATGGGCAAAGTGGGCCATGTCGCAAAAACCAAACTCGCGAAGACCGGTAGGCAGACCACTCAAGAAATGGTACGAAAGCTGGAGCTCAGCGTCACAGGAAGAGCTCCGAAGGAGGCTAAACGCAACGGACTAAACAGGACCAGGTCCTATTATAAGAAGCATATATTTTATAAGAATAGAAGAAAATATTATTCCGATTTGTTATCCAAAAAGGTAAAAGTTCAATGGACTATATATCTTGTTTTCCTTAAGTACAAATTAAAAATAAGTATTGGTTTACTAGGTTAGGTTATTGGGGCGTAGTAAAGCCGCCCCCCACTTAGACCCTTAATGGGTCTATTGTGGCTCACCCCTAGTGGTAGCTACCCTAGGTAGCCACATTTTGGTTTACTAACCACCTGCCAAGTAGGCCGCGGACCTATTCTATTTGTTTTAAAATTGCAATTGTAAAGTGAGTTCTTATCGAAAATTGTTTATAAGACAAGTTATCTTAAAAACGATGTGTTGCTGTCAATTGCATCAGTTAACAGTGTTTTAAACTTAAAAAATGAATCCGAGTGCAACGAAATTTTGTAAAATTGATTAATCCGGCTAGAAGGTCCATCAGGAGAAACGACAATGGAATGTACATCTGAGAGTCAAACGCAGTATAATTGTCTACAATGACAAGGTAAAACTCCTTAACTTATCTGTAGATCAACATCGACAACGTTTTTTATGACAGCCATCCCTTAAATCTTCTTCCCTAATGGTGCCAGCATACACTCAAACGAAAATTTTAATATTGTTCTTCCAAATTTCATTCGGGAAAAATAAATTTGGTACAATATAACTGCATCTCGTGCATTTTTAGTAATAAAGACTCTCAATGTTTTTGGAGGGGTAACAAAGAAATCTTATCAATGATATAGGAAGTGAAATAATACATTCTTTAAATTCGCGTGAGGAGTGAACAATTCATTAAGCATTTTAAATTTCATATACTTATTAATGCAATAAAAATTTGTGAGAAAAATTAAAACAAAATTTACCTGCATTTTCAATTTCTGTATTGTATTCTATCAAAGCCAAAATGCAATCCTCCGCATTACTTTTGACGGCATAATGTAGTGGAGATTGTCGTGCTTCGTTGGTTAACAAGTTTGGATTTGCGCCGTTCTTAATAAAAGTACGTACCAGATCGCTGTAATTTTTCGAACAGGCTAAATGCAACGCTGACTCGCCTACAACAGAAAACAAAATCACCATTAAAAAAAGAAATGAGCCGTCGCGGGACGCCTGGCAGATGTGAAACACCGAAACTATTTTGTTAGAAAATATGCAAACATTTTTTATTCATCTACTTTTATCAGTGCTCTCATACATGCTCGACGGTTGTTGGTACTCTTGACCTGGCCTTTCTTCAAAACAATTTCGATCTGATCGAGATACGTTCGTCGAGGTCGACCTCTACGGACTTGTCCATTCACACTCGCCCTATAAATTTGTTTCGTCAATCTTCCTTCATGCATCTTCTCTACGTGAACGGTGAGTTCAACTTATTTAAAATAACATCAGGTTAAAGGTAAGTGTCCTAATGGCACTACACTGTGTCCTCCCCATCCCCACATAGTCTGCATACTGGGTTTTTTTAAAAGTATGTTATGTAGATGCTTCCTCAGACAACAGTGCCCCTGAACGAACCTCGTTATCAGCACGAGCTTTTTCCTGTCGTCCAGCCTGAGTAGCAAGAGCAAAGTTTGGTCGCCCCATACTTTTCTTGCTATGCCACAGATATTGGTTTTTAGCCAGCTTCGTTTTTACTGCCAGGTTAGTCTTTTTTTTTTTTGAAAATAGTCGCAAAAAGGGTAGACCTATCGTGTGGGCCGCGGACGGCCCGCACTGCGACTATTAGAAGGGGAAGGGATTATAGAAAGGAGATGATTGTGGACCCGCTTTTTGAAAAGTTGCAGGTCATAGTTCTCTGGAAAAACTTATTTTGGAAGCCTGTTCCATTCCGTAGCAGCCCTGTAAAAGAAAGACTCCTGATGAAGATTGGTCCTTGTAGTGTCAATCTTGAAAATAAATGGGTGAGACTGATCAGCGTGCCGAGTTCTGCGGCCGAACATGGCCAGTGGTGATATAAGAGTTTTTATTTCTCTGGAGCATCTGCCATGGAAATATCTGTAGAGTAATATCTGGTCTGCAACTGTTCTTCTATGTTCTAGTGGGTAAAGGGTATCTCTGAGCGTTGAGCTGTTTATCAACCGAATGGCCCTTTTTTGAATGGAATCTAGAAGACGAAGAGAATGCCTTGGTGCTGAACACTTCGAACCACTCGACGATTGCTTCAAGATCTCTATTGATGGAGTCAACCTGTTCCTGTCTGAGTCTATTTGTATCATTCACCGAAAGTGATCGATAGGATGTGAAAGTTGAGACAAGTGTGCTATCGTCTGCGAAACTGTAATTGGGGTTCGTGGTGGTTTTCAAGAGGTCGTTGATGTGTAAAAGAAATAAGGTGGGGGACCCCGGCATTAGTTTTAAACGCATCTGAAGAAATACCGTCAACTGCCACATGTAAGGAGCGATCTTGCATGAAGCTCATAAACCATTGGCGCAATTTGGTTGGGAGACCGTAGGCAGATAATTTGCTTAATAATGCCTGGTGCCAAACGCGGTCGAAGGCTTTAGTTATATCCAAGGCTATTGCACGGGATTCGCCAAACTTCTCAATAGTGTTTGTCTTCTTCCTGACATCAGATTTCGTTATGCCCACACCGAGTTCAGGCCACACAGCAGCGGGTCTGCAGAACCTCTGCAGTCTGCCGTCTGTCCTTTCGTTGTCTTCATACATCTTTAAGAATTGGTGCAGCTTGCTTGCAACTATCGAAGTGGAATTGACGTCCTATTTAAAAACCTGTGTTAGGAAATGTCATTTTAATTGATTTTTTTAGTAGAATTTTGTTGTCGGTTTTCATTTCTGTGGCGGGTAGATGATAAATTTACAATTATTTTTACTAGACGACACGTGATTACCTTCTGCGTTGACGTGGTTCAAATTTCCAGCGAGCTTTTCGCACAGGAAAGCGGCAGCTTTTCGTGTGCCCGTCAACAAAAGCACTTGCAATAAACTGTTGCAACTTTCCGAGTACAAAGGATTCGCTTGTAATTCGTGTTTGAACAATTGCGTCACGTACGAATCCTCGACGTTATCGCCCGATTCGTATTTCAACAACGCGTAGTACAACGGCGTGTGTTCTTCGTTCGTTTTTAGATTAACGTTGATGTAGTCTTGCTTCAATAGGAGTCGGAAGATGGGTCTGTTGTCCGCTTGGATGGCGATGTGCAGAGATGTGCTACGGGAAAAAAAGGGAGTGTAAATGATAACAATGTCGAAAGGTATGTTTCTGATTGCTGTGGAAACAGACCTAAAATTCGTAAAACTTACAATCCCTGACGATTTTGGGCGTTAACGTTCACATTTTTGTTGATCAACTTTTCGGCTATCTTCTCGCATTCTTCTATGTTGTTAGCCCCGGCGATGAGATGGAGTGGCGAATCATTTTCATTCCTGTAGTCAGAGAAAAAAAAAAGATTTAAAACAGAAATTTCATCGGTTAAGGGGAAGATCACTTCGTGAGTGACTAGCTAGGTGAGCCAAGAGAATCAACACCAGGACGAGTCGCCATGCTAGCGTTTGCAGATGATCTAGCAGTGATCGTTATTGCAAAGACTATAGAGCAAATCAACAAATGGATGGAAATGAAATGAATTGAAGCTGGCCCCAAAGAAAACTAACGCAGTCATTCTTAAAGGGGCAAAAGCAAAATATAAGATCAGCTTTACGTGCGGAGGAGTCGAAATACTTCCCAAACAGAGCCTCGTCTACCTGGGCATCACTGTCGGCAAAAACTGCAGCTTTGGAGAACACATAAACACAACACAAAAAGCTGCGGCTGAGTACAAGAGGAAAGAGAAATAAGAAAAATAGAGCTAAAGCAGAAGAGAGTGACCTAACCTAACCTAACCAACTATCGGGAAGTGGCAGAGCATATGAGATGACACAAACAACATCGCACAGTGGACAAAACGACTGATACCACGCCTAAAGAAATGGTTGGAGTGCAAGCACAGGAAAACTGATTACTATCTTACGCCTGTACTCGAGGGACATGGCTCCTTCAGAGAATACCTGCACCGAATCTTAAAAGCCGAGAATGACGTATGTCTCTACTGTGACATGGTAGATGCATAGCCCCACACAATTCTAAAATGCTCGAGGTAGCAAGAAGAGAACGAAAATTTGATGCGAAGCATAGGGATGGTACTAATGATAGAAAACATCATGGGAATCATGCTAGGAGACTCCGAAAAATGGAAACAGATCCACGAGTATATCCGAAACATTCTTAGAATGAAAGAAATAGAAGAGAGACAAAGGGGAGTATAAAAGGGTAACGTACAGACAACCTGTCCACTGAAGAGATGCGCAAGCGGTTCCGGTGATCTTGGTGACGAAAACGAGGGAGGTTTAGTGGGTAGGCTAGGGCTTCACTCTGGAGTCCCACACTGCCTGGAAAAGGAATAACAAAGTACCAGTGCGCGCATGAGCGTTCCTTCCTGACAAAAAAGAAAAAAGGTAAGCCAAGAAAACATTCGAACGAAGTCATCACTGACTAGTCCCCTAAGACGTGATATTATACAGAGTGTTCCGTGGGGAGACGAAAAAACGTCATCGATGGAAAGAGGGCACTAAGATGATTCTGAATATACTATATTTGTTGGGTCTCACAAGTTTTATAATACAGATATAGGGTATTTTATTAATTTTACTCATAACTTACGAACCACCCGGTATATTATTTGATATTTGGTACACACGTTTTCCTACTTCTATACAAGCCACTTGCCTATGAGTCAGGTGAAAAATCCAGGTCCGGATTAACAATAATTGAACATATTTTTGGGTTCTTTGTTTACATATAACTGGAACTTAAGAACTATTATCTAGAACGAAGGCACAACAGGTCTAGTGGGTCGTAACGTTTTAGTCTTATTCGCGGTTGTTGAATAAGCAGATCCGTAGCCAACATGTTTGGGTGAACACCAAGTCTTTATTGATATTGCAGGGCTGATTTAGAACATTCTTCAATAACTGTTGGGATATGCAGATCGTGGTTGAGCACGTTATTTGGTATGAACCAGGGGGCGTTTGTTGCAGCTCTGAGTAGTTTAGATTGGAAACGTTGAATTCTCATATTGTTTGAATTGCTGGCTGATCACCAGAGTTGTACCAGAACTTTGTTGGATACTGATAGTTGAGACAAGCGACCTATTAGCCAGTACATTTTTCTGTACAACAACCCAAGTTGTAATCTTTTGTACCAAATATGTTTGGCCCAAGTGAGACGTCTGTGTAGATGAATTCTCAAGTATTTTACCTCATTCTTTTGTGGCAGGATGTAACCGTTCAAAAATACTGCTGGACACGTTTCTCTTCTAAGTGTAAATGTGATGTGCACGGATTTTGCCGCATTTTCTTTAATATGCCAGTTCTTCATCCGCAGCTCGATCTCACTGAGGTGTATTTGTAGGTTCCTGAAGGCGGTAATTGAGTTGCTATGTGAAGCTAGTATGCCGGTATCGTCTGCAAAGGTAGCTAGAACAGTGTGTCTATTTATCGGTATATCAGCGGTATATAGTAAATATAGCATAGGTCGTAGCACGCTACCATGCGGTACGCAAATAAATGAGCAAAATTAATAAAACACCCTATATCTAGATTATAAAACTTGTGAGACACAACAAATATGTTATATTCAGACCTCTATACACAGTTGACGTTTTTCCGTTTACCAATGGAACGGCCGGTATAAGAAAACATTGAAAAATATCTTTTGCGATGTGAAAATTTCAAAAAATATGTTCGTCGTAAAGAAAATTCAAAAACAAAAAAATTCGAAAAAATAATTGAGTAACATAGTATTGTATAAACGGTTTAAACGCGTCAACGTACCTGGTAGACAACGTTGCATCACAGTTATGCTCCAATAGAAAGAGCGCCGAAAAAGAATCTTCTTTTTTAATGGCTCTGTGCAAGAGAGCATCTCCGTTATTATCTCTGATATTAATATCGGCGTTGTGTTGTACCAAAGTGGCTGCTATGCTGTCGTTGTGAGCCCTCAGAGCCAGATCCAAAGGCAGCTCGCCATTCGGGCTCCAAAGGTTTACGATGTCCGTCAACTGGAAAATACAACAATGCAAAGCTCCAGTGGCGGGTAATCATAATTTTATCCACCCCAAACCGATCAAATTTGTTTTTAAATTTATTACATTCGCATAGAATGTTTGTCTTGTAGGCGCGGAGTAAATATCAGGGCTTTAGAGGTTATCTTTTATTTTCATGTTCGTTCTTATAATAATCAACGGCATTTCCGATATATCGAATGAAAGATAACAAACAAAAAGGAAACTACTATTAAAAAATTCTCATTAATTGCTTACATATTAAAAAAAATATATAATGAACGCTGATAAAATTCCTTTATTATTATTTCTCTTTTAAAATTCATGGAATGTCTGTTGGTTTCCTGAAATATGAAATATACGAATTTAGCTTGAATCGCACCCGTTGTGCTGATTCATTAAATATGGTAAAAATGTGCTACACATGCTTGGCATTCAATATTCAATCATAACGAAGTAAAATACCGAGAAATTCCTCATTGTTATAAAATTTTAAGTGTGTAAACGGTAATGTATCAGAGAGAAGTAACAAAATAATACGTTATTTTTACAAATGCAAAATAAATAAATATAATAATTGTTGCGATAAAGAAACAAGATGTTCTTTTGTGCAGACATATAGAGGTAATATTCAAGGCAGACATTATGAACTCGAGAATATCTCATCATCATAACTTAGGCCAGGTATTGCATATCATTACTGCAAAAAAGGCACGTCTGGCTATGGTGCATAGAGGTGTGTTGGTTCCTACACTTATCAGTATGGTAGTGAATGTTGGGTTTGGCAGAAGAAGCATGAAAATAGGATTAATGCTGCGGAGGTGAGTAGTCTGAAAAGTATATCCGGAGTAAAGAATAGTGAGATAAGAGAACGCTGTGGTGTAAAAGAAGATGTGGTTACAAAAATAGATAAAGGATGGATGAAGGAAGATTGACGAAACAAATTTATAAGGCGAGTGTGAATGGACGGAAGTCGGTAGAGGTCGACTGCTCGGCGAACATCGATCTCGATCATATCAACATTGTTTTGAAGAAAGGCCAGCTGTCAAGAGTACCAACAACCGACGAGCATGCATGAGAGCACTGATGAAAGTAAAGGAAGCGAAAGATGTGTGTAAGAACCGTAGCGGAAGTGGTCTTTGCCTACCCCTACGGGAAAAAGGCGTGACTATATGTATGTAAATTCACGAACTGTCAACGACATATGAGTTAATAAAAATTCTACTCATAACATATTTTATTAAAATAAAATCTAATAATCGAGTCTGATATTCAGAAGGGAGCTTTTAACAAGATTGTAAACCTTCGTCATTCATTGCCCAACAAATTGACAGGAGGGAGGAGTGCGCGGCCGACGCAGAGCGATACCGAGAATTTCGGCCTGGCCTACGAAAACATCTCCACATTGTAATCGAGGCAGCACAGTGGAAACAAAATAAACGAGTAGGGCGTTTTGAACGTCGTCGTCGCGATTTTCGACTCTCCACAGTCGATAACTTGAGTTAGATGGAGTAGCAACGCGCCGTTATTTTTGTTCCGTCTACCGTTTCGAAACGATCTTTCAAATAATGAACGGTTCGATGAATTTTTTGTTGTGATAAATTTCGTAGTTTGTTTACTTCATTTACTTTAAACGGGCCAAGTGTGGAAATGTAAATGAAGTAAATCCAACGATACCGAGTTTATTTTTTTCGTTTCGGAATTAATCGTCACTTTCGAGTGTTGTAGCCATGGCAGATTTCTAGGATCCCAAGTTTTGTGGATAATTTTGTTTAGAATTGAAGAACCTTTTAGAGTATAGTGTTATTCATGATATTTCAGAAAGATGACCGGCTCTGTTAGGATTAATTTTTTATTGACTGTGATATGTGTCATGTTTCTTGAAAGTAAGCATTAATAACTTACGTGTTTTTTTTTTATTAACAAGACAAAAAGTTAATTTACAATACATTTATCACCGGTAGCAACCAAATTATTATTTAATTGTTTTAAAAAAACGTCGTTTTAAGCACCAAACATATGATTTAAATGAAAAGACACCGTGAAAGTAATAGAACAAAATTAAATTTATTGCTAGATGAATTGTGGGACTATTTTACCGAATCCCATAATGTTACTAACTTCTTAAAGCAAAATCAAATCAAATTTATTCAGCAACAATACTTAAACACAGTATAGATCTATACATACTTATAAATAACATTTGATGATATTCATCTATTCGGGGTAGTGTATTGTATCCGCCCAAACCTACAAGGCTTGTGTTGCGGTTCGATCTACTTGCTAGCCCTTGGATTTTAGTCTAAATATCTAGTGTTCTCAAAGTATTCGAAAGTTAGTTCATAATGAATAGTTGCCTATACGTAAATATATGACTATATGTGAAAAAATTGTGAAAAGTTGGATGGAGATCGAGTACATATTATGCATACAAATATACACATATAAATATTTCTTTTATTTAAAATTATAATTATCAAAAAAATCTACTTTGCAGCTGATTTTGTATGATATGTATTTTCATAATCCTTTTGAAAACTCTAAAATTATTGCATTCTCTCAGTTCTGTCGGTAAGCTATTGAATATTTTTGGACTGAAGTAAAAGATGTTCACTTCTTAAGCAGGAACGTATTTATTTAACACAATATTTATTATCATCGAACCTTCCTAGAACCGTAAAAGTGCATTTTTCAAGGCCGTTTTATAAGCCCCGAACTGTAGGTTTACTTGCTAAGTTACCAACAACACGTCTAAATAAGCAGGAAAGTACTTCTAACAACATTTATCTTAAACCCCCTGTAGTATCGCTGTCGTTTAATAAGCCCTAAACTGCAGTCCTACTGCCTTAATATTTAACAAAGCAGACTCATTTTGAAACAAAAATGCATTTTTCAGTTTCCCCCACTAATAATTTTTTTACGTTGCTTGGTGTTTGTCTGCCTATATTGGTCTTTTCCCGACAATTTTTAAAAAAATCATACTTTGTGACGGGTTAAAGGGTACTGTACAGGGTGAGTCAACGAATGCATGAAGTAAGTTAGATTAAAATAGTCGAAAAATTTTCATTTGCCATTTTTATGATACGGGGGTTACAAACCGTACCAACTTAATTTAAAAATACTTTTTGCTGGGTGTCACAAAAAGCAGAGCCAGCATTAAGTTGTATTTTTTTTTAATGGAACATCCTGTACTTGAGTTGTTTTTTGTTTTACTTGTAAATATAAAACGTTCTTATATTTTACTACGTCCATTAGCGTCTATTATTGCTGTTTGGAGATTTGTAAAGATGAAGTCTATTTCCTGTAAGTTTTCAATCTACTCTATCAAAACCTTTTTCTAGACCTATAAATGTCACAACAGTTCTTTTATTTACGTTTATTCTTATTATTATTATTCTCTACTGTATTTAGCATCATTCTGAATGCACGAGAGGGCAGTATAATCAATATAATATATTCTGCGCTATGTATAATAGTAAGCGGCTGTTTGATTGCTACAAAAGGCAACAGGAAGCGGTAATCACGGTGGTTATGGGAAGACGTGGGCCCGCCGCCAGATTCACGACAATTAACATTACGGAACTCGGATAAATAAAAGGATGATGATATTTGTCGTATAAAAGTTTCTTCAAATATTCACCACAGCGCCATCGCGTGCGTTAGTTACTTTCAATAATAATGATTGGGTCAACAACCCTTTATTATTTAATGAGCCCCTTCTATGCACAGCGGGAAACGACATGCAATTGAAGATAATAACGCTTTGTTGGCTATATAGAATTCGATACAGGTTCGGGAAGAGAGCAGTTACTTAAGAAGCACACAATATTTAATTTGTGACAAAAAAATTATTTAAAGTGAAGTAATAAAGTGAAAAATGTACAACTATTACGACAACCCTCGTATGACGACGATCGAAAATTTGCGAGGATACTTCTGGCAATTATTGATAATAATCGTTGGGCTGACTTTAAAATAGGAAAATATTTCTACAAATTACAAACCGTCGACTTCTAAAGAGATAATGATATTCATCTGCTGCGAAAGATGAATCACTCTCTTAATGCGTTAGAAATGATGATTCATTCGTCCAAATCGAAGACACTAACAAAATCAAATTTCAATAATAATATATTTGTTTCTATAGCAGTTTCAGTTGTGTACTGTTTGCAAATTTATTGCTGTAAGAAATTATAACTTCGATTCTGTTAAACACACACTTAACGCAAATAAAACATAACCTGTTAGCAGAGACAATTGTCAATAAAACGTTTGAACACCGCGCATGCGTCTAACTAATATTTTGGCAACAAAACACAAATTGTTCTGTCATCAAATTAGCGATGAGTGATATTTCACGAACTGTGATTCAATCACTGATACCAACAAAAAATATCGTGACGTGATGACAGTTTATTTTAATTTAACATTAAAGAAGATACATTTATTATTTATTTAAAAGTTGTTTTTTTTGTACTTATAAGATCATTATTTATATTATATATTATTATAATATCTAAGTAATCACATTAAAAATAATTCAATTATTTAAGAGTTTTATTACTGAATTAAAATTTATTCAGTTCCACTAGAATATGAGGGACACAACCGAAAGATGTGATCACGTCACGCTTTTCAATCGCTGATATCAACAAGTGACGGAATCGGTTCAAAGCGTGATTGAAAAATTACGGTATCGCTCATCACTAGCTTTAGTCACAAATAAAACAACCTGTTGGTAGAGACAACTGTCATTAAAATGTTGAACACCTCAAACCGTGCACATGCGTCAAACTAATGTTTTAGAAACAAAACTATGCAGAATAAAGACAAGGAGTACGAAAAAGTGTCCGTCGAAAAGCGTCAAATAAGGGTGGCGCTACAGTAGCAAGAGGGTAAATTTTAAAGAAAGCGCCGAAAGTTATTAGAGTGAGGTAGAAAAGTAAGCAAGGAAATAAAAACTAAACATTTTTCCCATTATTGTTCGATTATTTTAAAAGTTTTATAACAAAAAACATTATAAAATCACAACAAAGTATTAAGTTCACAAAAATCAATCACTCTCCACGTTTATATCACTACGGTTTTTTAGGTTGTATTTAGTAAATTATTTTGGACATAAATAAATATATAAATAGTAAATACGTACTTAGTAAATAGTTTCAATAACTACTTAAGTCACCCAAAATATAAAAAATTTCAACTCGGCACACCTCACTCCGTTTACAACTGCTAAATTCTTATCATACATCTTTGCTACGTTAGCGCCATTCTGGCCGGTTTTTGAACTGATGCAAAAGCGCAAGACAATGCCATAAAAGAATTTCTGGAGCTTTTACAATTTATTCAGTAATGCAATTATGGTATTTGCTTATCTAATATCGTAATTATGCTATGAATTTTTTTAACTATAGCTATCAGTGTTACTTCATGTGAGCGTAGCTTCTCAAAGCTGAAATTAATAAAAAATTACTTAAGGTCTACCATGAGCTCAATAGGATTGAGTGATTTGGCTATTTTGTCAATAGAACAAAGTGTGACGGGCGAAATTACCTTTGACGAAGTTATAAATGATTTTATTGCGCGTCAGGCCCGAAAAGGTGAATTTTAGATTTATACTACAGTTAGCAGAAGCAAACAAAAGCCCTGGTGGGCGTGTTCATGTCGCTGTTGTTGTATTTTTGGTATCGATATATTTCATTTCATATCGAAAACCGACTATCGATAACATTAAGTGTCAACTGTCTACCCAATTAGTAAGGTTAGTTTTGTTTTTAAAATTCCAATAATTTTGTAAACAAGCAAAATTAGATCTAGGTAAATTGTATTGATGTACTATTAGGAAAGTTAAATACATTAAAACATTGGCAAACTAACAACAAATGTTTTAAATAACAGCTGTCAGCACTCATTAATGTATTATTCGTAAAATCATTCGATTGTAATATTTCGATTATACGCGCCAACCTTTAAACTTTCAAACCTTGCATCGCGATTGGTCGTTTGCGATAACATCGAAAATAGACCAGACATTACTCTACAGATATTTCCATGGCAGATGCTTCAGAGAAATAAAAACTCTTATACCACCATTGGCCACATTCGGCCGGAGAACTCGGCACGCTGATCAGTCTCACCCATTTACTCTCAAGATTGACACTACAGGGCTGCTACAGAATGAAACAAGCTTCCAAAATCAGTTTTCCCAGAGAACTATGACCTGCAACTTTTCAAAAAGCGGGTCCACAATTATTTCCTTTCTATAATCCCTTCCCATTCTAATAGTCGCAGTGCGGGCCGTCCGCGGCCCACGCGATAGGTCTTCCCTTTTTGCGACTATTTTCAATAAAAAAAAACACCAACATCATTATTTTTATGAAGTTAAAGGGGCGACAAATTATAATTCCGCCCCGGGCGACAATGGCCCACGCTGCGCCACTGGCGGGGACGTATTAGAAAAGACCCTTTTATTCTTGTTGGGATGATTTAAGATTCGAAAAGCTTTGGTGTATTCTAAATCTAATTAAATACGTTTGCATAGAAATAAACTTAATATAATAATTTCGATCCTTCGCCGATAGATGAATCATTTTTCTGATGATTCATTCGTCCAAATCGAAAATACGAACAAAACCAAATGTGAATAACAATTATAATCCTGTAGATTTAGTTTTTAAATTATAATTTTAACGACATACGTATTGTTATCGAAAATGAATAAAATTTAAATGTAGATAATGCTCTGCATCCTGGGCGTTCGACGAAAAACGTTCAAGGTTTTTTTTTTCGATAAATTCATATTTTCGGATCGTTGCTCAACTATTTAGTGTTGGTAAAAAAAAATGATCTGTACATTATGATATTTAGTTTCTCGAGTACTTTCGAAAAATTCAATGAACTGTAAAAATAATTGGAGATTTCGTAAAAACCGTTTAATTGCTCGATTAGTCTTCGAATTAAAATTGTTAGACTGCTGTTGCTCCCAGCGGCGCGCAAAAACGACAAAAAACAATTTATTAACGCTTCTCTAGTCTTGATGCTTACTTGTTACGTTTCGATGATTTACCATCGATGTCATAACATTTGACACATCAATCAACAATCGATGTTAATGAAACATCGAGATCGATTAATCGAAAAATCGATTTTTCGGGCCAAGAAAATGGATGACGTGCAGCACGTGACCACTTTCGACATTGGTGGTATAACAACCCTACTTTTTAACACTCGTTCTCATGGGAGTTTGTTGTGATTACGTTATTTTTTTGACTCATGAAAGATACGTAATTTGTTGTACCACTTCTGACGCAATCAGTTACATTGCTATAGGGAAAAATCACGGAGTGGGTGACATCTATTATTGATCGTATGAACTTCTCGAGGTGTGAACAACAAACCAACCTCCATTTGTTTATATGGGTGAAATGTGAGCTTTATAAATTATTTTTAGCAATTTAAGCATTTTTTTTTATTAAAATTAACGTGCTCAATAAGGATCGGTTAAATTTTTTCTATAAAGCTGCACATCTTTAAGAAATTTCAGTAAGCTGTTAATTAGCTCTGGATTATTTAGCATATATCGTAGGCTTGATAAAAGGTAATTTAAGCATTGAAAGTGTTATATTTGAACGATATTTTGTGAAGAATTGGTGTTAATAAACCACAAAATCCAAAAATTCAAAGGATTTTAAAAAAATAAAATCGCGAAAAATATGCTCTGTTCAACAATGCTCTACATATGACAATTCGATTATATCTTTGCATAAATTTTCTTCAAATCCTAAGGCAGCTTAGAAATAAAAGATGATTTTAAAGATAGGAAACCAATCTCAAAGTTTAGGTTTATTTGCAGCAAGCACTTTGTGAAAGATAATTTTTTCAGTGGTAAGTTTGATATTGTTGTCCAATGATCTATCATTTTATTTATGATTATTCATAGTGACTTCAACAACACAGGGAAAGCGTTTGAAAGATCTATCTGTTCCCATCTAGAACCTTCCAATTTTGAAGTATCAACATTCCATAATTAAGAAAGCTAGGAAGTTAATTGGATTATAATATAAAATCTTTAATTGGTCAAACAGGTTCACCCACCTAATACAATATTTCCGAAATTGATATTTCGACTTCCATAGGCATTGCAATGAGAATTCCAGGGACGACAGAACTGAAAAACAAACCAAAATTGATACCTGTACACACCTGGTCTTTACTGGTATTTAACAAGAATCCAGCGATAATAAAACTGAAACTTTGAAAACAAACCTTAAATCCAGCTTCAATCCAATAGTCTAACAGAAAAAATCAACTCAAATCTATGAGATTCACTCTCCCAATTTCAAAAACATTTTTGCGCGAGAATAAAGATGTGCACGCCACTGAGTTCTTTACAAAAAAACAACTTGGTAACAGTGACGTAAGGCTGGAAATATGGACCGATAAAAAAAATTGTAGCGCAGGCTCGTATGGTTAATGTTAAATGAAGTAAGTGTAGTTCGTGCAGATTGTTTATGGGATTAAATATTAATAAAGAAAAAACCAATCAATGAAAATAAAAGTTTGTTTCTAGGTCGACGGTGGTACACTCCTGAATGTGCAAAAAAAATGTATTATCAAGCGAGGTCACAGTTTAAATCCGTTATTTTGTGAGTAATAAATATCACGTCGAGTTATTACGAAAGTTTTTTGTTTTGTTCTCACAAGGCTGCATAATAGTAAAGAAAGTAATTTGAAAGATAACTCTTTCGTGTTTCTCATGCCATTAATTAACAAAATGAATAAAAAGTAATTTGAAAAAAAAACTTTTGAATTTTGAACACTTATTATAAAATTTTATTTGTTTATAAGTTATCTGATTAAATTAATACAAAATATGATATCCAAAATTAATAATCTTTTCATGCTATTGGTTACTTTTCAGAATTAATAACTTATGAAAAAATAATAAAATATTACCTTATATAATGGAAATCATGGCCTACCCTTTACTAATCATGAAATAATTAAGTGTTGTTTTATCTCAAAAGTGGTAGGATTTGGGTATAGGGAATACCGATACCAATCGAATTGGGATATTAAAAAAATACAGCGGAAAATGTAATTAAATACACGGTGTAAGTAAGCAACTTATAAATTATTTTAATTGTGCATGTTGGCGGCTAAGTTTAAATCCCCCTGTATAAAATATATATATATATATATATATATATATATATATATATATATATATAAGTTGGGCATATGGAGTTAACGGGCAAGCGCTTGTTTATTGGTTACAAATTCACGTCACTAGCTTCGTTAATAATGAAGATATCGTTATTCAATGTGGACTGTGATTTTTTCAAAATTTTGAAAAAAATCGAAATATCTCGATTATACTTTATTTTTGGTATGGGACATTGTGCACTAATTTTATCTAAAATTTCGAAAATAAAATAAAAAATATTAGGTTCTATTTACAATAATAAAGTCGACGTCTACTTCCGGTATAACCGGAAGTGCCAAATTCAGGACAACATTATATTTGAACTCAGCGTCATCCAAAACCTACAGCTTCGTAATTTCAGATTTTTAACATAACTGTATCCGCCATTAGTTTTAATCAAAACTTTTCGCGCCACACCCTGTACAATATACGACACAATTTGATGGAGATTTGCCAATCATATCTCATGTACGGTGGGTTCTCACAGCCAGAATACAGTTGGCAGAGTACAAATATGATACCCGGCTGACG
The DNA here is from genome assembly GCA_950111635.1 of Agelastica alni. Classification (NCBI taxonomy): domain Eukaryota; kingdom Metazoa; phylum Arthropoda; class Insecta; order Coleoptera; family Chrysomelidae; genus Agelastica; species Agelastica alni. The sequence goes on from OX467717.1 coordinate 29,669,794, forward strand.
CCTCGTCTGATAACACGTCGTGTACCATAATGATTGTTTCTGATTCGTATTTGCAGGTATTGCAAAATATTCACAATATTATTCTGATTAGAATTAAACCCGCGTAGCCAGTGACATTTGACATTTCGGAGACCTCATGTTACACTAGCGCCTCTAGCGGCGAATTCATACGCGATAGCCCTCATCGGAGCGCTGCAGTAGCTCTTATATATACATTGTAGATTTTAATAAAATAATAGGAAAAATCCCCCATTAAACTGATTTTTGTTTTGTTTCAGATATCCCAAAGATCGAAGGTTCGATAAGATGTTACAAGTGTTTGGCGACGGTGCCTCAATATTATACCAATGAGACTATCCATTTGTGCAAGGATTTTGATTATTCTGAAAAATTCATAGTAAACTGTCCCTATTCTACATTCTGCGTGAAGAAATTCACCAGTGCCAAGATACCCAGTAAGATATCAACGTAATATTTTAATAGAGAACAAGTGCTATCGCCAACAAATTGAAAGCTTTCTTTTTTATCATTACAGGAAAATAAAAAGTATTTTAACTGTTTTAGCTGCCATAAATGGCACTGACAGGGACTGCGCAAGTCAAAAACATGTGATTCAAAACTACCACCACGGCCAATGGCATCAAGAAGTGTCAGTAGAAGAGCCTTACACACCCGGATGTCACAAAGTGGACGACAAAGGAGCCCGAAGGGCCACCATTGAGTACTGTTATTGCAACACAGAAGTATGCAACTCTGCAACAAGTTACATGGGATTTGGTACTGCAGGATTTGTTATGGCTGTGATAGTTTTCATTTTATAAATCTAATTACCTCAATATTATATAACGCAGATTTTTTCAAGGATTTTGTTTTAAAATGGGATTCTTCTTTGTAAATATATCGCTTAGGTTCTTGAAAACACTCTGTGAAAGATGTTTTTATTCATAGAAATGTAGTTTTTTCAAAATCTTATTATACACATCGACCCTTTAAAAAATGATAATCAATTAGAGAAATATTAAGAGTGCCAAAAATATGACTGTATTTTTCTAAATGAAATTTCGTTTCACATTCTAATGATACAAATATAAAATATATTTTTATCAGCCAAGATACTAGTCAACATTTTATTTTTTTTTAATGTTAAAATATCAATCACTACTGTAAGTTCAGTCTTTTTCATAAATGCACTAGCCCCGTCTTGATAAGGGTCGTCGCTTACAAAACGTCTAAATTTAAATCTATATCACAAACCAGATGAGAATTCCGAATATTTTTTTAACAAATTTTTCTTTTTTTTCATTACTAAAAGGGCTTCAATATCTATGTGCCCTGCATTGTCTAAGACGGCCCTAACTACTGCATAAATAGTATAAATGTAAAACAATTCATTAGAGAATTTACCCAATTTTTATTAAATAATTCATCATACAGACAGGCAAGTTTTGCTATGAAGTTAATGTTTGTAATAAAGGATCATACAATTTTCAGAAATTTTTTATCAGGCTATGTCTATATCTTTTGTAATTATAAAAAATTTACACAAAACATTAAATAAATACAGAAGCAACCATTGTTTTTTTATTTGCCAGCAAATCTTATAACTATGAAAGATCCTACAATAAACTGGACAAAACTAATGCAACAACATATTAAATCATACAAATTGCTACAATGAATTAATTTTAATAATTTTTTATAGCCATTACTTACATTAAAAAGTTAATTAGAATCAATATTTTTCTATAAGATTTGAATTAAAATTATTCATAGGACTTAATAATGCACAAAAGATCTGATAGGTGGAGGTGCTTGAGAGGTTGCATAGCCTTTACGACCCTCTCTACAATCTACAATTTAGGACTTAATAACTGTAATGTAACAAATTTCGGCACAAATCCAGCTGCAGAAAGTGCAGCGGCTAGCTTGTCTGGGAATCACCATCGCCAGACTAGTTTTTACAACCAACTGGATGTTTTAGGCTAACCCTAGTTTCATCTGTGAATGAATTTTTTTTCAATTATCCACAGAGCAAAACGTATCCCGGCAACTCCGTTATCTCCAGTAAGCAAGGGTGCAGTGGCTGGACTTCTAATGTTTAATAATCCAGCTTCATTTAACTGTCTTCCTAACTGTTTAAGAAGAAATTGTAACATTGCGACAGCTTCAAGTTCGTTTCTGATAACAGAACTAGTGACAGTCCTGTTTCTTAAAGAGTATTGTCTAATAAAACGTTCATCTTGGTCATTAGTGCCTGGCCTTCTAGAATAATTTCCTTCCTTAATCATGCGTCTTACCAAACGTCTTATTGTGGAACGATTTTTGCCTAACTTTGACAATATCACTTATCCAATAAAACTAAGGCCCGCACTACTTCATGTTCACTTAAATTTCTTGTTTAGTTAAATTTTCTTATTTTTCGAGGTCAAAATTAAACAGTCTACCACAAAAAAGTATTACTTTCAAAAAAGAACATTTTATAAGCTTACTATAAACTAAAATTTATCGCAAGTACTACACAAATTGTTTATCTTCTAACAAATTTTTTAAAACTGTAAATCTAAAGGAATTGTTTTGATAGCTGTCATTAGCAAGGAGACAAAATATGCATAGCCTACTATTCAAATACTTGATAAACTTCAAAAACTGACACAATAAAAAGATAAATAAATTTTTTGGATAATTTTATATTGTTGCCTTAATTTTGTCTAGAAGTTAAGTTATTAAAATAAATTTTTTTTTATTTTGACTGTTAGTGTTTTTTTTTAATTTTTTGAAGCTGGTGTTAGTTAGGAATTTTTTTCGCAAAATAGGTCGGTTGGTTACACTCAGTTACTAACCAACTGACAGGTGGATTTTATTTACTAGTAGTAAATTACTATTTTTTTAAGTTTTGTGTTATTAATGTACTCTTCTTTGAATTTGTTTCTAATATTTTTGAACAAGTTGATTGACCTATATGTCAATGTCAAAAGAATATAATAATTAATCTTAGGTAACCAAACTGGCGATGGAGAGGGCTATTCTGGGTATCTCCCTCAGAGACCGAATACCAAATGAGATTATTCGCCAAAGAACAGGTGTTATAGATGTAATCGAAAAAAAAAAACAACTTTAAAGTGGAACTGGGCTGGCCACGTAGCTAGAAGAACTGACGGAAGATGGTCTAAAAAACTATTGGAGTGGCGTCCGAGGCACGAAGCTTATCGTAGTAGAGGGCGTCCCCCCACACGATGGACCGATGACATCAAAAGAATCTGTGGTAATTGGATACAAATGGCTCAAGATAGAGCAGAGTGGCAAAATAAACAAGAGGCTTATGTTCAGCAGTGGACTACTATAGCTGAGTGATGATGATGAACCAAACTGTATGACATTTTTGAGGGTACCAATACTAAAAAACTAAATGTCACCAAAAATCGTTTAAGAATGTTTTCAATACCTTTGCCTTGACATTCTTGTATCAAAATAGAGATACCACTTTTTATTGTAAGTTGTAACTATTTGTAGAAAATTATAAAATAAATTACTTACCTTGGATGAATTTTCCACTAAACACAGAAATACCACGTCCTCCCTCTGCAATCTCACAGCAGAATGTAGAGGTAGCTGAGTTTTATTTTTTAGCATCTTATATAGCAGTGGACCTGACATATGTTCAAAATCTGATGCATTCAAGTCCTCCCAATGAGTTGAAATCAACCCTGAACAGTATTCCCTTAAATACAAGTAACCAATAGTTTAGTAACTTCATACATTTATAACACACCTTATATTACACTTATATCTGTAAATTACCTTAAATTGTCAGCATCTATTTCTTCTGCAACTGAATAAAACTTGACACATGATCTAATATTGACGACAGATATCAAAAACTGTTCACATAACTCTACTAGGCTATCCAATTTAAATTCGTGAGCTTTCTTAATCAAATTTAACGTTAAAACCGATGAAGATAGATTTAAATTATTAGTATACAACCAAAGAATTATAGAGTTAGCTACTTCTGAATCCATTTCAGACCAATCTAGCTCATTTGCACTACTTAGAATATTTTCGTTCCAAATATTACTTCTAGCACTTAAAACTAGTTTGTGTGCATTAATTTCCCTATCTTTCATTTTTATTTTAATATCGCTGTACGTTTTTGAATCATACAAATTGTTTATCATCTTTAGAAGCCTGGAAGCAAATGTGTCCTCCGTGTTTTTGATATCAGATGCCACCAAATTGTTATATTTGAATTCCATATCTCTATACTTGGTTTGAAGTTTTGAGTACTCTTGCTTTAGCAACGATAAATGTTGCTGGAGCTTCGTTACTTCTGCAGCTTGAGCTATAACAAATATCATAGAAACGTTTACATTCATAATTTCAAACGGTATTGGCAAGCAGATAGTAAATAATTGTAAATGTATTATTCTGAAACACTTACCCATGTTTGGTGTAATGTCTCAGAAAAATTACTAATTACTTAATTACTATCTTATTATTGTTTTTTCTTTGAACCGCCCCAAAATATACATAACCTATAGCCACTTGACAGTAAGTTCACATTTTGACTTTGACAACAAATTCTTCGTTTACATAAGCAACTTAATATGTCTGCACGCAATGGAAGTCTGGCAGTACCTTTCTTTTTTGTATTAAAGTTTTCTTTATAAGCATTTAAGTGTATGCAAGTTGATTTAAATATTCATATCGTTTTTGCAATGAATCAAAATTAGGCAGATAATTTGCTTTTAAAACACTTTGTATGAAACATCACCAAATTGAACCTCCATATTTTAGTAGGATGTGTAAACGTAGTCATTGGTCTGTACCCCCACATGATTACAAAAAAAATAAGATAACCTTTTAATGACACCGAAAGTATAAAAATAAGCACTTTAACAGAAAAAATGGCCAACACCTTTAAATATCTCAACAAATTTTCTCACAGTTTTAGGTAAAATACAATTACCGTAGTAGATAGGTTTAAAGTGAAATGAAATTTTAACTTTGCAGATCACTTTCAACGACTGGTAACAAAAATGATGCCTGGTTATCTAAGATTTTCGTACGTAAAATCGAACCCACTAAGGAATCCCATAGTAGAATGCTTAGTGATAAAGAAATTATTTACTCCTTACAAACCCACAATTACAGACCTGATTCCAAAATTGCATACTTGCAGAATGTGTAAGTATATTTTATGTATAAGGGGAATAGTTGCTTTAAAATTCTTCTTTTCTAGAAAAAATACCGTGGACTTTATAAAATCTCAAGATTCTTTATCCAAAGAGGTCGAGTTAGTTGGATCATGGACTGTAAATGTGGGAGATCAAGATCAAGCTTTGCATCTTTGGAAATTTACAGGAGGTTATGAAATGATTGATCGTTATAACGATGTTGTTGGAAAAAGCCAGGTTTGTAGTCACAACAAATATCAGTCATGTTGCTCATTAAAATTTTCATAGGATTTTCAAAGACTGAATGAAGAACAAGGCAAAATAGTCCGCTCACGCCATTTGCAGTATCTCCTAGCATTCAGTTACTGGCCTCAAATAGTTCTAAGAAAACCCCAAAACATTTACGAAATTCGTAGCTACGCTCTGAAACCTGGAACAATGATAGAATGGGGTAACAATTGGGCGAGAGCCATTAATTACAGACAGAACAATGACGAGGCATTTGCTGGATTCTTTTCCCAGATTGGTAGATTATACAATGTGCATCATATTTGGTGTAAGTATTTTGAAATAAATGCTTTGTTTTGGTGACAAACTGTTAGTTCAACTCATTTTAGTAAATACCTAAATGGCAATTCTGTATTCTTTTAAATTTTTAGGTTATAACGGTTTAAATGGTAGGAAAGAAACGAGAGAAAGTGCTTGGAGGTCTCCAGGGTGGGATGAATGCGTAGCTTATACGGTGCCGTTGATACGAGAAATGCACTGCAGAATCATGGTACCCACTGAATTTTCACCTACGCGCTAAAAAATAAAATATAATCATGGGACTTATTTTGCATGTTGTTGCATCAAGAATATGACCCTCGAGTTTTTATAGTAAATCTTTAAGTCAAAATAATTGCAAACAAGCTACAAACATATCTAATGTATTGGTTTAAACTTCTTCTTTTTATTTCTTAACTGTTTCAATATCTAAACACCTCTAATTGTTCTACACATACTTTCTGGTTCTATTGTATTAAATATTCCATTCAATAGTTAAAGTCGGTGTATTAGTGGTAGTTTTGTTGTATAACAAATCAGAATGTGTTGGAATTTTGTTTTCAACTTATGTAAAAGATTGAAATAGTTGTTCGATAAGATTAATTTAATTTACAGACTATTTTTTGATATTTTATGTCAAAGTTTCTATCCAAAAATTGTGGAGGCGATAAATATTATCAGTTTCTTCTTAACATTTACATATCGCTTTTGTTCTCAAAGCTCCACATTGTTAGTCATATTGTTTCTTCTCTATATCAAAGTCTTGTTTTTTTAATAATAATCCACGTTGCTACTTATATTGTTCCTTTTCCACATTAAAGTATGGCTTTTGTGTTCAAAGCTTTACATTGTTACTCATATTGATCCTTATCCACTTAAACATATTGTTTCTTATCCACATTAACATATTGTTTCTTATCTACAATAACATATTGTTCCTTATTCACATTAACATATTGATCCTTATCCACATTAACATATTGTTCCTTATCCACTTTAACATATTGTTCCTTATCCACATTAATATATTGTTCCTTATCTACATTAACATATTGTTCCTTTTCCACATTAACATATTGTTCCTTATCCACTTTAACATATTGTTTCTTATCCACCTTAATATATTGTTCCTTATCATCATTAACATATTGTTCTTTATCCAAATTAACATATTGCTTTTGTTCTTAAAGTTTATCGCTACTTATATTGTTCCATTTCCATTTCCTCAGGTTGTTTTATGAAACTTGCTAACAAAATGTCGTAAGGGACATTCATTTTGGTATTACTTTTGAAAATTAATTGTCCCCCGAATATTTTATCATTTTAGAACATGGCCCAGAAATAAATTACGATTTCGTGATAAAAGATATCAAGAAATAGTCGATACTATTTAACTTTGGTTCAAAGGGTATGTTAGAAATTAAAGGTGATTTATAGCATAAAAAAATAAAATGTTTATGAAACTTTTTAACGTAAGATAGCTTTAAAAACCATTAGATAGTATTGCAGGATAATTTTCATATTTTTAGCATCCCTATATTCCATTTAAAAAAAATATTGTAACTATAATTTTAAGCGCTCATTTTATAAGGGTATAAAAATATTAATTAGTAAATTTTTTCATTTGGAATTATTCATTTTATCCACTAATTTATCAGCAATTATCTTATCAAAAATTTTTATTTAAAAAAATTATGCAGGGTCATAAAAAAATTTTCGCTTTTTTTTAATAATAGTAGTAAATATTGCCGTGATATTTTTGAATTCGAAGAATAGAATTGTTAATATATCATCTTAATGCGTTTGCGTAAAACCAAATAATTTTTAATAAACGACAAAATTAATTTTGTTCGTTTTTTTAAGGATTTCTTTTCAATCGTTTATTCAAATCTTAAATAACTGCATCTACATGTTTTCTAAGGATACCCTGTATGTAAATGTCAGCTACGTTTCCGGTAATAATTGTTGGATGTTTTCATAGAAATATTGATTTACAGTTTAACTGCCCCTACGTATGTCTAGAATACCCTGTATATAAAAGCAGTCATTTATTTTTGCATTTTATTTGGATTAATTATTGTGTAATGTCAATCGATTATTTTTAGCAATATTATGATTTATTTTGTTGAACATGTGTATTTAAATAAATATATATAGAAAGTATGTTTAACGTATTTGTTTTTTTTTTTTGGAAAATTCAAAAATTACAGTTGATGTTAAGTAATTACGTTAATATTATATGCTTTTTTCGTAGCAATGTCAATTGCATAAACTCCCTAACACGTCGGCTGACGCCTTCTGCTGATACAATTTTTTATTTTCGCCATCTCGAAAGTGCAGTTTGAACAAAGCATTAGTCCTTCTTTTTGATAAAATAAAAGGACAAACTACACACATGAAAATAGTCTGAGGATATTCTACTCTGAACTGGAAATTTTCAACCAAATGGGTGACGTGCAGCACTTGGCTTATTCAACTTGGTCATGGCGGTTATTTTTTTTTTTTTTTTTTTTTATGTTCTGGTTTCCACGAAAAGGGATATCCTGTAATGTTCAGAGAACATCGTGGGAACCAAGGGAAAGAAGGTAGGAGTTGGTGTTCTTAAATTTCTGGAGGTTGTATGCCTCGGGGAACACCTCCCTAGGCAATGAGTTCCAAAGCCTCGCAATTCGTTGGATGAATGAGTCTTTGGAAAGTGATGTTCTGCAGGTCTCCAAAGTGACCACGAAGGGGTGTGAAGACTGAACTTGACGGGTTAATCTCGAAGAGACTGCCAAAGGAGGAACGATTGTTGATATTTCAGAAGAGCATCGCCCATGAAAATATCTATAAAATAAAGACAAATCGCCAACTTTTCTACGGTGTTCCAGACAAGTGAGCGAGTTTGTAATTGAGGCATCAACGACGAGACAAATTGCCCTTTTTTGGACAGAATCCAATAGCTTCAGGATATGTTTAGATGCCGCACTCCAAATATGGGAACAGTATTCCAGTACAGGTCGGATATGTGCCTTATAGATCATAAGCAGCTGACTGGAGGTGAAATAGCTCTTGGCACGAAACAAAAAACCAAGTTTTTGGGATGCACTTTTGGCAATGGACCTCACGTGATTTTCTCAGGAAAGGTTATTGCTGATAGTAATACCAAGCATCGATATGGATGACTTCAGTGGTATGGTTACTCCTGACAAAGTTATGTTAGGCACAGTGAGATCGGCTTTTCTAGAGAAAATACATGCTTGCGTTTTGTTTGCATTGAATTCTACCAAGTTATTGGATCCCCATTCGAGAATTGTTGCTAAGTCCATATTTATATTGTTAACATTTCTTCCTCGTTCATTTCTGCTTTCACGGGCTGATATAGGGGCCCTGGAAGAGAAAGCGGTATAGAGGGTACTATCATCGGCAAAGCTGTGTACGAGACATGAAGTTGCTTTCAACAGGTCGTTGATGTGAAGTAAAAATAGTGTTGGTGCTAGAATGGATCCTTGCGGAACACCAGCATTTATGAGTAGAGTGTCAGATGAAACTCCATCGACCACTACATGGAGAGACCTGTTTGAGAGAAAACTAGCAAGCAGAGAACACAGCTGAGGGGGCAAGCCATAAGACGGAAGCTTGGCGAGGAGTCCCTGGTGCCAAACTCGATCGAACGCCTTGGAGATATCTAATGCCACAGCTAAAGTTTCTCCATACTTTTCAATAGATAGCTGCCATATATGTGAGACGTATGCGAGCAGGTCACCAGTTGATCTCTGATGGCGGAAGCCATATTGCCTATCATTGATAATTCCTGAGTCTTCCAGATATTTCATGAGCTCGATGTTGATGGCTTTTTCCATGACCTTTGAAATAATAGATAGCAGTGCGATAGGTCTGTAGTTGCTAGGTAGGGTCTTTTTGCCTTTTTTAGGGACTGGCTGTACTCTTGCAATTTTCCAATTGGACGGAAATACTCCCAAATTGTAAGAGTGGTTGAACAACTTGCAAAGAACAGGTGTTAGTTCGGGGGCACATTTCTTGAGAACAATCGGCGGGATTCCGTCAGATCCACAGGCTTTGTTGGTGTTGAGACCCAGCAAAATCTTTCTGATAGTACGTTGGCGAAAGGTGATCTCGGGCATGTGACTGTCAATAGGTGTAATGTTCGAGGGTTGTTTTCCCGAAGAATCCAGAGTGGAATTTCCAGCAAATAGGTGCGCAAAGATATTGGCTTTTTCCTGGGCAGTCGTTTTGGCAAGAGCTATTCTTTTAATCTCTATGGATGCGTTTCCATCATTTTTTATATGGGCTCCCAGATAAATCATTTCATCCACAATTTCTACATCACGTATGTCAGGCACTTCTACCTTGATGGTACGGTCTATTAGCATCAAATTTGTTTTTTTGGCGATTTAGTTTTAAGCCAAAGTTCGCACTTTCTCTTTTTACTCTTTCGATGAGTTCAGTCATTTCCTGTTCGTCCAATGCTATGAGTGTGGTGTCATCGGCGTAGCGTAGGTCATTTATTCTTCTACCGCCTATACTTACACCCCCTTTCCACCCCTCCAAGGCTTTCCTAATAATGTAATCACCATGAATGTTGAATAATAAGGGTGACAGAGTACAACCTTGTCTCACGCCTCGCTGTATGTTGAAGGGATGAGAGATTTCGTCATCCAGTCTGACCACTGCAGTACTATTTTTATGTAGGTGTTTGAGTAAAAGGACCAAACGTTGAGGGGTTCCCATGTCCAACAAAGTTTACCAGAGTTTTTGCTAATTAACGCAGCCAAAAGCCTCGCTGTAATCGAGAAAACATACATATATTGGCTTCCCAAATTCTCTTGCTCTGGAATACCTAATTCGAAGATCTTCCTTCTTTAATGTAAGCAAATTGCTTGTTTTTCTTCGTATTCTCCGTGGATCATCTTCGTTTTCTGCAATCAGAACAGCATCATCGGCATAGCATAGGATTTTGACGTCTTTGTTCCCCATTTTAAATTCTTTCAGGTTACGAGTGCTTTTTATTATTTCGTTCATAACGATGTTGAACAATAAGGGGCTAAGGGAATCTCCTTGTTGAATAACACTATTTACAGGAATTTCTTCGGTAGTTGTGCCATTAATTTTGGCTTGTATTTTGTTTCTCTGGTAAATATTTTCGATGGTTTTTATGATGTTATATGGGATTTACCTGTTGTATAGAAGGTGTACCACGTCCTCCTTTTATTCGGTCGAACGCCTTTTCCAGGTCTATAAAACACATGATCGATGGATTTTTCAGTTATTTGTCGCAGGACAAATACCGCATCTGTACAAGATCATTTATTTTATTTGTTATAATCTTTGTAACCAGCTTTAAGGTTGTATTTAGAAACCCAAACCTTATAATTGGAAAATAATAAAACAAAACAAAGGGAAGGTTAGCATACATTAAAATTCAAACGTGCCCAGCTAATGAGAGGGCGTTATTTATGTACCGCCAAATTCAAAATACCAATTTATGTAGTTATGCGGAATTACAATATTTTTTTTGATAACTATAACTGATGGAGTTATAGAAAGAGTATAAAATAAAAGCATGCATTGCCGAACAACCCTTTACTTAATTACAAAAAATTAAGCGCGAAATTTGCTGGCCTTTCATTAGTAAATTATCTCTAATACATTTTCCTTAGCTTTTAAAACCGATAAAAAAAAAGAACAATAACAAAAACGTGTTCTTTTAAATTTTTTTTTGTACTAAATTAAAAACATCGCAAAATGTAGTAGGTAACTTACATTGTGGGTTAAAAATATATTTAACGAACCAATTAAATAATATTTTAATATAAATTAATATCCTTTATTTCCATGTAACTAGTAATGATTACTGGCTATTAAAAAAATTCGCTTTTACGCATATTTTAACATAAATTTAAATGAATAATACAATGAAAACGTCTGTCGTGACGTTACTATTGTTTGATTACATAATTGTCGGTAAGCAAATCAAACTCAAATGCTATACCACAAAATTCCAAATTCATCAAGCGAAAAATAACCAAAACCTGTTTTATTATGTTACCATTAATACAGGGTCGTCAACTATTGAAAACCAATAAATAAAATTATTCTTAGCTTAAAAAAAATTAGCAGTAATTGGAACTGTCGACAGAAGCGAAAACTTAAAACTGTGAAATAACAGTGGTTTCTTTGGATTTTCAAATTAATTATAGTATTAAAAATTAAAATTTCATAATTTGTAAATTAAAATCGTTGAATAATAAATAACCTAATAAAAGAGAGCTGTCAGCTCGAGGCCACTTTTTGACGAAGAGGAAAAGAAGAAGAAGCTATGACGTAACCGTTTTTTAATATAGGGAGAAATCACGTAATGCGAGATGGCGCTGTCAATGACACACCCTTTGCTCAATGTCACTGTCATACTTTCCATCTCTCGTAAACTTTGAACCCAAGTATACAAACTCATTTACTTGTTCCACTCTTTCTCCTTTAATCAGAACTTCACAGTTTGTCATGCTTTCTTTTCTTTCAAAAACCATTACTTTTGTTTTGCTTACATTTATTTTCGTCCCTTTGATTTTCAGGGCATCATGTATAACATAGCCTGCAACTCCTTTTCAGATGACCCTAATATGACTTGATCGGCGTAAAGAAGGCATTTGACGATCAAATCATTCACTTTCAATCCATACGCACTCTCTTTCAAATCATTTAAACAATCGTCTATGTATAAGTTAAACAGCCATGGCGAAGCCACACATTCCTGTCTCACACCTTTTTTCAATGTTAAATCAGTCCGTGTAAGCTTCGTTTACCCTGACACAAGCAGTGGAATCCTCGTAAAGTGATTTCAGTGCTCGTATTAAACTACTGCTCACCCTATACATAGATAATGTCGACCACAAGTCTATAAAAGCGCAATCGACCTGACTACTATAGCAAAGAATTTTTCTACTATACCTCGTAATTAAAAGACCTGATCCATACATCTCCTTCCTCTTCTAAATCCTGCTTGCACATTCCATATCATCTTCTCAGTTTTATTCGTCACTCTTTTAATCAATATCTTTGCATACAGTTTGCCGACTATGCTGAGTAAATTAATACCTCGGTAGTTCTTACAGTCCTGCAGCGAACCTTTTCCCTTGTAAAGCGGCACGATAACAGCCTTGCACCAGTCGTCTGGTACGCTACCATTCCTCTAACAAAGGTTAAAAAGGCGGTACAGCAGACTAGTTACCACGCTTTGTGGATAAACTTTGCTCGAAGTCTCGAAATCCCGGGCCTCGAATAGATTAAGGGTTATGCACAAAAGATCTGATAGGTCGAAGTGCTTGAGAGGCAGCATAGCCTTCACGACCCACCCTACAATCTACCACGCTTTGTCCAGCCTTCAGCATTTCAACTGTTATCCTGTCGTACCCAGCAGCTTTACCCAATTTCATACTGTTCAACGCTTCCACAATTTCTGTCGTACTAATTTCACTTTCATTACAACTTTCACTCATGTCTCCAAGTTATAATATTTATTTAACCCATACCTCGCTTTACGGCCTAGGCACGTTCCACGAAACTTGGCCGCAAAGCGAAAAGCCGTATAAGGAATCAATTATTCTAATACAAATTCATACAAATTCAATGGGATCGGTTCCAAATTTATTAAATATGTAACATGGTTTATCATTTAAAGTGCATTTTATCTTTTTATTTCATTTAAATATAAAATACATACGTAACAAGTACATACATTTGTACATAAAATAATAACAGACTCCGAAAACCAACAATAATCTATAAACAAAAATGAAACAACTTCATGTTTCATAATGTTTCATGTTTCATGTGTATGTATACATACATAATTTTTTTTAAAATGGCTTTAATCTGAAGACGATGAAGAAATGGTAACCTGCAGATCTCACTGTCGTCATCATTTTTCGCTGGTAAGAATGGGCCTGGCTTGAAAAAATTGTCCAACGTCGTATGTCTTGTTTTCTTGTTCTTCAATGATTTATAACAGCTAATGGCCGAGTTAATTCCTCGACGTCAGGATCGTTTTCAAGGAGGATGATAGAAAAGAGTGTGCATCGAGATTGCGCTAGCGCAAGATTGGCAACATGTAGATATATCGACATCGAAAAAAAGTTTATTTTGCCGTTATAGCGAAACATTTTAGGCCGTAAATCGAAAACGTGCCTTAATTGAAGAGGGCCGTTATAGCGAAATGCCGTATAAAGAACGGCCGTATAGCGACGTATGGTTGTAATAATCATGATACAAACATATACAGTGCAACAGAAGTTGCTTGGCGGGCGACTAGACTCTAAAATAACAAATATTCGGCTGAATATACTTCACATTCGTAAACTTCTCTCTCCGATTGTACTTCTTCTTCTTCTAGGTGCCATGACCGTTTAACGATCGTTGGCGATCATTCTGGCTATCATGTTTGCAATCATTATTTTGTTGGTAGCCACTCGGAAAAGTTGTATAGTGGTGAGACCAAACCACTGTCTGAGATTTTTGAGCCAGGAAGTTCTTCGTCTACCGGGGCGTCTCTTACTATTAATCTTACCCTGTATTATAAGATGTAGAATGTCATACTTTTCTGGGTGTCTCATAATATGTCCGAAATATTTAAGTTTTCGTTGTTTTACAATATTGACCACTTCTGTATCTTTATGCATTCTTCCAAGCACCTCCTCGTTTGTGATTTTTTCCACCCAACTTATTCTTAGCATTCTCCTGTACAACCACATCTCGAAAGCTTATAGACGTTTGAGCGTGGCTTTTGTTAGTGTCCAGCTCTCGACTCCGTACAAAAGAACTGAAAAGACATGCTCTAATCATCCTCATTCGCAGGGTAATCGATAGATCGTGACTGGTAAAAAGTTTTTTCATGCGAATAAATGTTGCCCGGGCACACTCAATACGTATTTTGATTTCAACTGATGGATCCCAGTCCTCGTTTATCCTTCAACCAAGGTAGCTCGCACTTGAGACTCTGTCTAATTGTGTTCCGTTGACGTAGACACTAGCAACTTGATTATGAATTCCTTTGCTTATTAGCATATATTTAGTTTTTGCCGTGTTTATTTTTAAACCAAATACTTCGCAAGCTTCAGTTACCCTATTAATAAGTCTCTGTAGGTCATCGATGGACTGCGCGAGTATTACAGCGTCATCCGCGTATCTTATGATGTTGAGAATTTGTCCATTTATCACAACTTCCAAATCCGTGTCTCCTAGGGCCTGCCCAAATAACTCTTCAGAGTACAAATTAAAAAAGAGTGGAGACAATATACATCCCTGTCTCACACCTTTTTTCACTTCAACATCTTCCGTCAGGTGACCATTAATTCTGACTTTAGCAGACTGGTGCCAATATAAATTACTTATCAAGCGGATATCTTTGTCATCAATACCAATTGTTTTGAGTATCTCCATAAGTTTGTCATGTCGCACTTTGTCAAAGGCTTTTTAAAAATCCACCAGGCACACGAACATGTCAGAGTCGCACGTCTCGGCAGCGCTGTATCAGTACTTGAACTCCAAAGAGCGCTTCACGCGTTCCCAATCCTGATCGAAAGCCAAACTGAGTTCTGCCGATGCTCGCTTCTAATTTTTGATATATTCTCGAATGAATAATACGCAAGAATATTTTAAGGTGTACTTGAGACTCACGATTACTGAAAATTTCGTCGTCGCCGATCGGATCGTTATTCGAATGTTTTCGTTGTGCGCAGATTTTGTGATCTCTCGCCCGCCAAGCTACTTCTGTGTGAACTGTACATGTGTATCATGTGTAATAATGAACTGTAGCAGGCCATTGGATTATCGTTCAAAACGACCGCTCGGTATATTTATCGAACAAACCGCATTTAGATAAGAGGAGTAATTTTTTTTTAATAACAATTAACTTCCTCGCGAAACCACAATGACATTATTAAGATCCGTTGAACCATTTGCATGGGAGCTTTCGAAATATTCAATACGGAGGTTTTTAAGGTTTATTTGTTTTATTAAGAACCACACTCCGCGTGTCCTCGTCAAATTTACGCGGTATTTTGGAGCGCGCGATCAATAATCAGTTGTGATGCGCAAAAGTGTGTGTGTGTGTTTCTGCATAATACGATAGACTCGACATGTGTTCCTTGTTGAAGATAAACTGGTGATTCAGTGTTTTTTTTTGGTGTCGGATTTTTTGAACATTTCCATTTTTTCTTACTTACTGCAATGAAGCTGATTCCGGCGACCTATCAGGGCTTTACCGCCATGGATAGGCGGTTTTCCAGCCCCATGTTGCCTTGGATCGTGTCCGAAATCAGGAAGAGGAACTGCTCCGAAAAGGTAACACACTTAATCATTATAGTGTTGATCGATTGTTTTATCACATTTCAAAATCGATAATAAACAAGTGATTGTTTACTAAAAATATGTTAGACGACACCGGGCGGAAGTACGTTTAAAAAAAATATAAACGCAATGGAAATAACGTAAGAATAGTAATACATTGCTTTCATTTTAAAACCAGCCAGTCCAAATAACTTTTTATTTCGCGTAAATGTATGAAAAACAAAAAACACGTCGAATTCTAAATCAATGGGAGGTTTAAAAATGTTATTCTGCTGTTTCCAACTGGCATTCCTTTAACATCTCCCACCCATTCTTTAAAATCAACCCTTATTCTTTAATAGCAACCCCTATTTTGTGACACATCGAATGAAAACCCAAGAAAAAAATGCAAATCAGCCATATAAACAACAATTTATTCTATCGATTTACTTTGCAGATAACATTAAATTACAACAGAAACTAAAATGAAGTTAATTACAAGCAGCACCTTAAATGTATTTACAGTAACTCCTTAAAATGTGCTCCGTGTTATTTTGTAGTTAATAATATAACCCATTTTCAAATTCTTTTTAAACTCTTTGCAAAGTTTCGCTAGTAATTCGTCTACACTCTTCAGTTATTCTAAGCTCAAGTTCTTTAATGTCTTCGGAAGCAGTTTAGTAAAGTAATGTTTTTAAATAACCTCACAGAATAAAGTCAAGTGGTGTTAAATCTGGAGATCCTGCCGGCCATTCTATTAAACCCCTTCTGCCCATCCAATAGCTTGGAAATCGTTTATATAACCATTGTCTTACAGCTAGCGCTGTGGTATATATTCTGTTTATCCAGCACCATATTTCGATGTTTATCAACTTGTCTCTCTAGTGACTAAGTAATAAGTGGATCAATGTCATTTTCTAATAATTGTAGGTACAATTCTCCCGTTAGGTTTTGGTCAATAAAAAGCGGTCCAATTATCTCATTTTCTAGAATACCAGCCCACACATTGATCTTCGCTGATCACAGAACTAGTGCCTGTTATTGTCTAATAAAAAGTTTATCTCGGTCGTAAGTGCATAGTCTTCGCCCTTGCATTCTAGAATTATTTCCTACCTCATTTAAGCGTCTTACCATACGAATTATTGTGGAGCGATTTTTGCCTAACAAATTGGCAACATAAATTTGACAATATCACTCATCCAGGCCCGCACTACCTTGCTTGTTCAGTTAAATTCCTTGCTCGATTCATATTTTAAATTTTTCGGGGTCAAAAACTACCACAAAAAACGTATTACTTCAAAAAAAGGGACATTATGAGCTTACTTTTACCGAAAATCTATCGCAACTACCTACTGCACAAACATGTTTATCTTGTAACAAATTCTTTAAAACTGTAAATCTAAAGGAATCGTTTTAATAGCTAACAACAAGACAAAATATGCATACATTCAAATACTCGATAAACTTTTAATTTTGTACTTTAAATATTATTATGTTGGTTTATCATTTGTAAATGATACGTTTTTTGAGTTGAGAATAAGAAAATCATAGTACGAGGTGCGGCTGGAAGTCTTATTTTGTAAGAGCATTTAGGAGCTCCGCCGATTTTTGATTCACCTCTTCCATTTTTACTCGAACCTGGTTTCTTTTTAGGCAGATTTAAGCTTTGGAAACAGAAAAAAGTCACAGGGTACTAAATCAGGCGAGTATGGCGCGTGTTCGAGTACTGCAGTGCCTCTAGCGGCTAAATAACGTTATATGGGCAGGTGCGTTGTCCTGGTTCAAGATCCACGACTTATTTTTCTACAAGTCCGGCCGTTTCTTACGAAATCACTCTCGCAGTGTTACAGTGGTTTACAGTTTTACCCTCTGAAACCCAATCAGTCATTACGATGCCTGGACGTTGGTAATCTTCGGTGCTCTTTCGGCATTCAAAAACCCGTTTATACCATTCGAAAACACGCGCACAAGATAGAGCATTCTCACCATACAGGCCTCTTTTAACAACTAATAGCACTCGGTCGGAGTTTTTTTTAATTGATCCGTTGCTTATGGTCTTCGTCACTCATTGTTATCGGCACGAGAAAAAAACACGTTCGTTTCTAACCTCTATAGAAAAAATACTACTTGAGCGACAAAAACGTGTTTTCGTACTAAAATAGTTGACACTTCCAGCTATCCAACGCTGCATTCGTTTCCCTCGTATCCCTCCAGGACGCATTCTGCTCACTGACAGTAAACAATCTGTACAATAACTAGACAATTTATTCTATAAATTCTTGCAATCACTTAATCACAATCTCTTTATAACACTTTATAAATCACCGACTTCAAAAACTTAATTTCGAACTAAACTAAAAACTCGATCGACGACATTCCTTTTTGATATTGGCAAAAAAAGTATTCGAGAATGGGGACGTCCATTCTGGAAGAACGAGGAACCAACGAGAAGATTCTTTCCTAAAATATCGGGCGTTTGTTGTTACAAAAGAAAACATTTTTTCCATTGTCATCGACGCGCTGTCGCCTCAAGGCAACAGGGACGGACTTCGCAAATCGCAACACTATCATAGTATACGGTGGCTCACTGATAGTAAACACTGCGATTAGAGTGTAAATTCGCTATCTACTGAATTGAATTTTTAAAAAATGGATTGATTGATTCAAGTGAATTTGAATTTCCAAATATTACATAGCATTTATTGATAAATTTATTTAAATTGAACAATACTTTTGTACTTAATTATATCGCATACTTAAATTATTTATTTGAGCCGTAAATAAATTTTCAAAAAAAAGGTTTAATAAGTGGGCAGAAGGAAAAATCATAAGTATTACACGGGAGCAAAGTGCCTTTTCCTTCGTAGTAATATAAATAGCTATTACCGCAACAAAGGTTCTGTTTTAAAGGTTATAAACACAGTAAATTATGTTTACAAAAAGTTCTATATTCCACAAAGTAAATAAGGTACAATTTCGAGAGGATCTCAACCTTTAAGTATTTAGAAGCCACAATTGCTCGAGGTAACAATCTGACAGAAGAAATAAAAGTCCGAATTAAAAGTAGAAACAAACAAATGCCTCTATGCTCTAAAGTCAGTGCTAGCATCGAAAAACAACTAGCAAAGAACAAAAATCACAATCTATAAAACCGTTATACGACCGAAACCTGGACCTTGATCAAAGACAACGAACGGAAATTAAGAATTTTTGAAAGAAAAGTTTTACGCAAGATTTTTGGCCCACTGCATAGCCCAGTCACCCAACAGTACCGAGTAAGAACCAACCAAGAAATATCATGTCCGGAAATACCCTTGAACCAAGTCCCTCCATCTCGATTTTGGGAGTCACGGTGTCCAATAATATGTCTTGGCATGACCATGTTGCTAACATCGCAAAGTCGGCAAGCCAGAGGCTAGGTTTTCTGTGGAAAGCCAGAAAGTTTTTTAATCCTGATCAACTGTTGACGACGTACAAGGCTCAAATCCGACCTCTACTGGAGTATTGCTCGCACATTTGGGGTTCAGCACCAAGGCATTCTCTTCGTCTTCTAGATTCCATTCAGAAAAGAGCCATTCGCTTGATAAACAGCTCAACTCTCACAGATACCCTTCACCCCCTAGAACATAGAAGAAGAGTTGCAGACCAGTCATTGCTCCACAGATATTTCCATGGCAGATGCTCCAGAGAAATAAAAACTCTTGTACCACCATCGGCCACATTCGGCCGAAGAACTCGGCACGCTGATCAGTCTCACCCATTTACTCTCAAGATTGACACTACAAGGACCAATCTTCATCAAGAATCCTTCTTTTACAGGGCTGCTACGGAATGGAATAAGCTTCCAAAATCAGTTTTTCCAGAGAACTATGACCTGCAACTTTTCAAAAAGCGGGTCCACAATCATCTCCTTTCTATAATCCCTTCCCCTTCTAATAGTCGCAGTGCGGGCCGTCCGCGGCCCACACGATAGGTCTGCCCTTTTTGCGACTATTTACATAAAAAAAAAAAACAAGAAATATCAGAATTATACAAAGACAGTCTGACACTCGAATGGTGAAATTGGCTTGGGAAGGAGCACCAATAGGACCTAAGGACCTAAGGACAATTGGGATAGAATACGACCCTGCATTGATGGAAGATCGGAAACAATTGAGGCGAACGGTACAGTCGACCAAGACGCACCCCGGGTTGTAGAGCCATGGAGTAGTAGTAGTAGTAGTAATTAAGGTTTCCTTATCTGCATAAAAATTAACCTCCCGATTACGCCCCTGAAGCACTTAATTTTTTAACCAGAACCAAACCAGAATCCAATAAACAAGAAAAACCCGCCACATTAATTAAAAATAAAATTTTAATTCGTCTTTATAAAGATAGCAAACTAAACAAAAATGCCATCAAGTTTAAAAAATAATCATATCAATTAAAATGCTAATCAACTTGATTATGTAAATATCCGAGGAAGTCAACATTTAATCCAAGCAGTCTCAGGTTTTAAGTGTAAACAAAGTTAGTCTAAAGTTTTCAAAATAAATTATTATCTGTAAATATTTCCACGTAAATTTTAAGTGTTGGTTACATGTTTATTTATTTGCGAAAAATGCTGCTTACAACGTTAAAAACAAATAAAAAACAGGTTCTAAACATCCGATGAGAGTATAATACCGTCACGTTTTTATAATTCGTTTAATAATGTAATTACAATTTGAAAAATTTAAAGTTATATTGTTTCTAGACGTAATTATACGTTAGTTTCTATTCCAAACGTTCAGAGTTAAATAGCTACATTCGTTTAGCTTATTACACAAAACTCGTTTTTTTCTAACATCAGCTTTGATCGCATTAAAAATATGCAAAATATAGAAGTAATAACAGTAAAAAATACTCCCATCCGGACCATAAATATGGGCGAGATGCAAATATAGTGAACTGTATTCACTAATGAGAGATGCAAAAAAATTAACTGATTAAAGTCAATGGTACATAAAAAAAAATCTTAGACTCACCTCAGTTTAGCCGGAGTTCCTTTTTAATCCTTCTTCTTACACTGATGAACTAACTGTCTCTTCGGGATGCAGAGATAAGAGATATATTAGCCTTCCATCGGTAACTTCCTTGTGAATACACATTGTAAAAAATAGATCTCTTTATGATGTTTAATTTCACTTTATTAAGATTTTATTGTAGTTAAAATAATAATATACTTGCTTAATGGGGTAAAAATGGGGTAAAATAATTTTAAGTGACGTTCGCTTGAAACATTTTACCGACGCGTTTTTCTTGGCGTTGACGTCTTGTCATTTCATCTGTCACTTATGTATAGTCACGTTCCGTAATTTGATCTGCAAATGCAAAGTGCAAAATTGCAAAGTAATAGATTCGCAAACAAAAAAATGCGAATTGAATACCGAAAGTACGCGAAGCGATCAGAGAAAAGAGAAGAGGAAAATTGAGCGACTACCATCTATTCTCAAAATTAAAGGAACATCTTCGTGGAATCCGCTTTGCTGATGATAACGGAGTGATGTGGACGGTAGATGAAATGGCTGAGGACTCAAGGTTTTGAATTTTTTTCAAAATGACTTGAAACACTTTAACACCGATATACCAAGTGTATAAACGTTGCAGGTGACTATGTTGAAAAATAAATGTCGAAGTTCTTTCTACTAATTAAATGTGTGAAATAAGCGAATAACAATGTGTAAATTGTGCTGTAAAAAAGTACCAGGAATTTTAAGTGTTTGATCGTGGTAAAAAATTATTATTCAAAATACTCTTGAACTGATCACTGTAACACATTTTTCAAACGTTTTCGAGCTAACATTTCTATCAGTAGTTACAATGATTTTATCGTGTTTTTAATGAACTGTTAAAATTTTTATGAAAATTCCTTCGGTTGTAGATTGTAGATTGTAGGGGGAAGGGTCGTGAAGGCTATGCAGCTTCTCAAGCGCCTCGACCTATCAGATCTTTTGTGCATAACCCTTAATCTATTCGAGGCCCGGGATTCCGAGACTTCGTACAAAGTTTATCAATTTCCTGGAAGCTAAGATCCTGACATCGAAGGGCTTTAGAAAGGCCCTTTCCAGAAACTTGAGCCTCTTGCAGAAAAGCGCTGGGCATTCGCAAAGCAAATGTTCTGCAGTTTCAGCGGCAACTATCACTCTCTGTTTTGACCATCTTTTTAGGTCACCAGTTTCAAGTCTTTCTTGTCCAACTCGAGAAGCTGTTTAGCTTTCGTTGTAGAAAGGCTTGCTAGCCTTTTCGCTTGTCTTTGTCCTGGCACTTTATGCCAGTGAGATTTCATTTTATCTGTTTCGCAGCGTCGAACCTCTCCTTTGAAGTGGGCTTTGGAGAGTCCACACAAGGGTTCTGGGCCGGAAAATTGTGTATTTGCTGCTTCCTTGACATGACAGTCTGCTTCTAAGTTGCCTCTACTCTCCAAAAGAGGGCTGACGCACTCTGGACGATGGACCGGAGTAGACTAAGCAGCACGCTTGGCCTGCTCACAGGACACATCGCACTAAGGGCGCACCTCTTCAAACTTAAGCTAGTGGCTGAGAAAAACTGCCAACTATGCGAAGAGGAGGAGGAGAGCAGTATACACATTCTGTGTCACTGCCCGATGCTAGCGGGGTACAGGTATCAAACCTGGGGCCGCATGATCATGGATCCAATTGATCTAAAAGAAACAGGGCCAACAGAAATCCTAAGGTTTGCCAAAATCAGCGGACTAGAATTCTGATGCCCTGAAGACACAGCGGTAGTCACAAAGGATCAAAAGATCTAGGTGACATAGGTGCCGACCAAAGGCCCAACCGCAAGATTCTAATGTAATGTAGTTGCCTCTAACTTCCTTGTGACCTGGAACCCACATCAGATTGACCTGGTTGTTTGCTGCCAGTTGTCTCAGGGATTGTTTACAGTCCCAAGTCAGCTTAGACTCACAAGTGTATGATTTCAGAGCTTTTAGTGCTGCTTGGCTATCTGATAAAATATAGATGCATTCCTGGGCACTCCTAGGCACACATTCCTTCGGTTATTTGCCTACTTTTTACTTTAGTTTTTCCGTACTTTTTAGCTTGAATAATGTTAGGTTAGGTCACTTTTAGGTTGAATAAGTAGCGTCAAGACAATTTGACGTTGCCGTTTCGGCATTATTAGTCATGCAATCACAGACACACCACAGGTAATGATTTTATTGGAGTTTATCGAATTTTTATGTTTTTTATTGTCTGTAAATCTTACGTAAACAAGGGGCTGTTAGAATAATTTTTAAGAATGTCCTTAATGATTACAGGATGCGCGTACATCGGTAGCAGGTCGAGGTGATGTTTCAAGAAATTTAAAACCTTCTGTTCGATTAGTTTAGGATAACTTAGTGATTTGAATTTGTATTCCAATTTATTTTTCGATTCTTGAGGCAACTGAAATTTATAAAAATAGCACGTTAATTTATTTTCCGACAGGGCCGGATTTAGTGGTCTGGAGGTCTCGGAGCAGCGAAGGAGTGAAGGCTCCCTGGCCCCAAATTATCATCCAAATAAAATGAATAATTTTTTTCAGTCGAGTTTTTCAATAAATAATTTATTGTGAAAGTGAGGCCCCCTGGCCCATAATTATTTTCAGTCGAGTTTTTCAATAAATAATTTATTGTGAAAGTGAGGCCCCCTGGCCCCGAATTATCATCCAAATAAAATAAATAATTTTTTTCAGTCGAGTTTTTCAATAAATAATTTATTGTGAAAGTGAGGCCCCCTGGCCCCGAATTATCATCCAAATAAAATGAATAATTTTTTTCAGTCGAGTTTTTCAATAAATAATTTATTGTGAAAGTGAGGCCCCCTGGCCCCCAATTATCATCCAAATAAAATGGATAATTTTTTTTAGTCGAGTTTTTCAATAAATAATTTATTGTGAAAGTGAGGCCCCCTGGCCCCGAATTATCATCCAAATAAAATGAATAATTTTTTTCAGTCGAGTTTTTCAATAAATAATTTATTGTGAAAGTGAGGCCCCGAATTATCATCCAAATAAAATGAATAATTTTTTTTTAGTCGAGTTTTTCAATAAATAATTTTTTGTGAAAGTTGTTTACTACTCGAAATTTGAAGGATTTTTTTTCCCAAGTCTCTATTGTGGGGAGGGGGTCCCTATTTCGTGGAGGCCCCGGGACTGGGCTATCCCCGGATGTCCTCCCCCAAATGCGGCACTGTTTTTCGATTTTCTAATACAGTGTTATGTGATAATAATAATAAAAAACTTACGCTGAGCCATCTGCTTTGTTTGTACATATTAATCAAGTCGTTTATGAGCGACGACTGTTTGCCCGAAACCTGTAACAATAACATTACTCAGAGAATGTGTAATGGAAATAGTACGTTTTAATAAAATAGTTGCAACAATTATTATTTGTGCCGTTCTTTGTCCGTTCGTCATGAGTTGATAGACGATTTTGAAAGGAATCTGTAATGTCTTACCGAGAAGAATAACTCAATAAACTATGAAGGGTAGTGACCGGGAGAACCATCTCATATGGGGGACAAGTTGAAAAAGTGTTCACTTGTGAACTGTAAATGAAAGTTTAAAAACCGACCAGAATGCCGCTAACGTAGCATACATACATATAGTCATGCCTTTTTCCTGTAGGGGTAGACAGCGATCATTTCCTTTCACTTCCCCTACAGTTCTTACGCACATCTTTTGCTTTTATTAGTGTTCTCATACATGCTCGTCGGTTGTTGGTACTTTTGACCTGGCCTTTCTTCAAAACAATGTTGATCTGATCGAGATATCTTCGCCGAGGTCGACCTCTACCGACTTCCGTCCATTCACACTCACCTTATAAATTTGTTTCGTCAATCTTATTTTTTCTATCTTTATAACCACATCTTCTTTTACACCACAGTGTTCTCTTATCTCACTTTTCTATACTTCTCAGACTACTCATCTCCGCAGCATTCATCTTATTTTCATTCCGCTCAATGTCACTGTCATACTTTCCATCTCTCGTAAACTTTGAACCCAAGTATACAAACTCATTCACTTGTTCCACTCCTTCTCCTTCAATCAGCACCTCGCAGTTTGTCATGTTTTCTTCTCTTTCAAAAAACCATCACTTTCGTCTTGCTTACATTTACTTTCATCCCTTTGATTTTCAGGGCATCATGCATAATATTACCCTGCAACTCCTCTTCAGATGACGCTATGACTTGATCATCAGCATAAAGGAGTCATCTGACGATCAAATCCATACGGACTTGATCCATACGCACCCTCTTTAAAATATTTTAAACAATCATCTATGTATAAGTTAAACAGCCATGGCGAAGCCACACATCCTAGTCCAACATCTTTTTTTATGTTAAACCAGTCCGTAAAAGCTCCGTTTATCCTGACACAAGCAGTGAAATCCTCGTAAAGTGATTTCAGTGCTCGTATTAAACTACCGCTCACCCTATACATAGACAATGTCGATCACAATTCATTCTTCACCATTCTCTCATAGGCCTTTTCCAAATCTACTAAAGCGATATTGTAAAACACAGTAACAAAAAATAAAAATAAGACAATAACCCACAAATAATAATCTAATTTGCACTTAAAAATAACCATTATCTCCACTTACCATAGTAGATGTCATTAGCAAATTTAATTCGTCCAACAGGGCATTAAAATTTTCGTGGTAGAGGGCGTAAGCCCAAGGTTCCTTGAAATATTCGAAAAGATCGTTGATGAGAACCATTTCGAATCTCAACGTTAGGTGGTTCAACAGTTTTTCGTGCTTTCCCCAAAGGCAATGCAGATTATAGATATCTAAGGGCTAAAACAGTTACCCGAAAATGGTAAATGCGCGCTGACATAGCAATAGAACATTTATTTGTCATAGAACACTTATTTGATTACTTACAACTGTGTGCAAACACGTAATGGTCTCCACTCTTTTTGATTCATTGAGGTGCAACTGAAAATAACCCTGTTTCGACAAATTATTGCAATTTCCAGTTATCAGCACTTGACCCTACAATCGAATTTTTCAATTATAACCAAAAAATACATTGGAAAATTTGTATAGAATATGTCTCCGAAGGGACCCTGTACAGCAGGGGTGCTCAAACTTGAACTGCTGGCGATCTACCTCAATATTGATAGACTACGATCGATCGACTCTGAGAGGCCGCAAATATGTGTGATGCAGGATTGTCGTCTAGGTAGGGTGCCTACGTGGTATAAATATTAGTTTTACCGCACATATACATTTTTTAGTCATGGTAAGTGTAGGTCTGCTCTAAAATATCAACGAAAAACCTCTTAATTATTAGAAATTGCGAGTTTATTCAGTGTTACAAAACAAAAGAGTTCTAGTATTAAACTTTAAAGAGTGACTTTGGATGTTAAAGCGTGGCACTGTTGTTCGCACGACAAATGCACTTTATCCTTTATCATACAAAAGAAAAAATCTTCCTCCCAATCATTATTTAAATGACAAGTTTTACTTTTCTTCGCCGCACTTATTTTGTAATATTTATTAATAAACTTTGTATCGACGTATTGCCTTCAAGTTACAACTCAGACTGACTCCAATTCCTGCAGGCGCAACTTTTTATCAGCGCAAACGAAGTCTCGAATGCTCCCGTCAAATACGCCCCCTGGAGTTTCTAGCTTTATCAAAGGAACGTATGATAAAAGAAAGTTATGAGGGGGCTATTCTGGCGCGAATGGGGATCGAATAAATTTTAGTAGTTCATTTATTAAATTTGTTTTAGTTACCCATCCACTAAAACAAATTATGTGTAAAAAGTTCTATACCGGAATTTTTTCTCGAGATCGACTCAAAAAGCACTCGCGATCGACCGTTTGAGCACCTCTGCTGTACAGGTTAAGCAAAACTCGATGTCTCAGCTCTGTTATAAGAAAAAAAAACTGAAAATATGTTCTGAAATGGAATTAAGTGAGGTTCATTTTAAACCTAATTTGCATATTTTACCATAATTGCAAACTGAAGTAATGACGTCATCTATTTTTCCCCTTATATTTCTTGTCTTGTTTTTTTCAAAGCTGTAGCCAAAGTTGTGACTATTTTCAGTAAAAAAAAAAGTTTGCGGTACAATTCGTTCAAATGGCGTAGGTCTCAGAGAAAACATTCCATGCAACTTTTTTTATCACAAAAAAAAAATTGAAAATACAATTTTACGCAACCTCGTATTGTACTATACACAAATAAAAAAAAATTTAACCATTAGAATATTATGAGTTTGTAGTATAATTTTTTCGAATGACATAGAGCTCCGTGGGAATTCTGTACACAATTTATGTGCCATTTTAACAAGCAAGCATTTTGACAAGCAAGATTGCAAACAGTGTGCATCAATCGATTTTAAAATAGCAATAATTACTGTTCAAAATTTTGTTTTGGAGGATTATATTTTAATTTCGTGACTCTTGATATTTAATGGTTGTTATGTAGGAGTTTTAACAAGTATACTTGCGTAATTTTCCATACAAACTGCCGTTTCCAATGGAATTCTCCTTCCCGGTTTGGTAATGGACAGATAATAGAGACCGCCCGGTAGTCTACAGTATCTCATGATCGGTTGAACGTACCTTGGCACCAAGGATTCTCCCCTTTCGATGTGAAAATTCCAGCTAGCCGTCTTCTGGCTGCGTTTGATTTTCTAGAAAAAAAATCCTTACAGTGTGTCGAAGGTCTAAATATCGCGGAGTATGTGAGTGTAGGTATGTCGATTAAGGTTTTAAAAGGGGGGAAATTGAGGATAGTACGAAAAATGTGATCCTGTTTAAATATGTCTAAAGCTACACTGTGCAAGGGTCATTTTCGATTGATGAGAGAGATTCTTCGCAACCCCGAGGTCGTTGTTAGGGATGAGAGCCTCTCTCGAAGGCCTAAATACATCTTGGGTCCGATTCTCTCCTCAGATCTCTAAAGTCATATGTGTACCACACATGGGTTCTTCGTAGGAGGAGGCTTATCTTTGTGTCTCAATCGTCTCTCCAATAACTTCAAATAATGTCCCGAATTGATACTGTGGTTGCATGTTGTCTTGTAAAATGATAGTTTTAGATACCTTTCCAACTACCTCTTGCCACAGCTGATTCTTCCAGCGTCCTACTCTCCTCGAAAGTTAAGACTTAACGTTGCACACGAACTCCTGGCAGAAAGTCCTCTCTTAAATCAATATAAACTTAAGACCCCAAAATTGATACTGTGGTTGCATGTTGTCTTGGGGCAGGACCCAGACCTCAGACCTCACCCAAAGAAACAACAGGAGCAGACCCAGAATGTGCTCTTGTAGGAGCTATTCTCACTGCTCCAGCCAGGCATAGACATGCCAGTCTTTGTATTCAGTTCAGAGTGATCCTGGTAAAAGCCAGTTCCTTTCTGCTCCACCAATATGGCTTCCGCCATCAGAGATCAACTGGTGACCTGCTCGCATACGTCTCACATATATGGCAGCTATCTATTGAAAAGTATGGAGAAACTTTAGCTGTGGCATTAGATATCTCCAAGGCGTTCGATCGAGTTTGGCACCAGGGACTCCTCGCCAAGCTTCCGTCTTATGGCTTGCCCCCTCAGCTGTGTTCTCTGCTTGCTAGTTTTCTCTCAAACAGGTCTCTCCATGTAGTGGTCGATGGAGTTTCATCTGACACTCTACTCATAAATGCTGGTGTTCCGCAAGGATCCATTCTAGCACCAACACTATTTTTACTTCACATCAACGACCTGTTGAAAGCAACTTCATGTCTCGTACACAGCTTTGCCGATGATAGTACCCTCTATACCGCTTTCTCTTCCAGGGCCCCTATATCAGCCCGTGAAAGCAGAAATGAACGAGGAAGAAATGTTAACAATATAAATATGGACTTAGCAACAATTCTCGAATGGGGATCCAATAACTTGGTAGAATTCAATGCAAACAAAACGCAAGCATGTATTTTCTCTAGAAAAGCCGATCTCACTGTGCCTAACATAACTTTGTCAGGAGTAACCATACCACTGAAGTCATCCATATCGATGCTTGGTATTACTATCAGCAATAACCTTTCCTGAGAAAATCACGTGAGGTCCATTGCCAAAAGTGCATCCCAAAAACTTGGTTTTTTGTTTCGTGCCAAGAGCTATTTCACCTCCAGTCAGCTGCTTATGATCTATAAGGCACATATCCGACCTGTACTGGAATACTGTTCCCATATTTGGAGTGCGGCATCTAAACATATCCTGAAGCTATTGGATTCTGTCCAAAAAAGGGCAATTTGTCTCGTCGTTGATGCCTCAATTACAAACTCGCTCACTTGTCTGGAACACCGTAGAAAAGTTGGCGATTTGTCTTTATTTTATAGATATTTTCATGGGCGATGCTCTTCTGAAATATCAACAATCGTTCCTCCTTTGGCAGTCTCTTCGAGATTAACCCGTCAAGTTCAGTCTTCACACCCCTTCGTGGTCACTTTGGAGACCTGCAGAACATCACTTTCCAAAGACTCATTCATCCAACGAATTGCGAGGCTTTGGAACTCATTGCCTAGGAGGTGTTCCCCGAGGCATACAACCTCCAGAAATTTAAGAAGAGCACCAACTCCTACCTTCTTTCCCTTGGTTCCCACGATGTTCTTTGAACATTACAGGATATCCCTTTTACGTGGGTCTTAGAGCCTCCTTTGAATGGAGTTATCCGGCCTGCAGTGTGTAAGGGTACATACTAATAGACCTAGTTGTGGTCTTTACTGGGACACCAAAAGAAATAATTATGTAGTAAGGCATTTGTACATTTTTAGTAAGTCCGAGGCTGTTGCAAGGGATAAGAGAATTTAGTTAAACAAACTCAAGAGAAAAACTGGAACATCGAATAGAGTTAGTGTAAAGAAATTTAGAGTGTCAGTAGAAAATGTTCGCTGTTTTATAGAGAGCATCGGAGACGTACTTTGGGAGGCATCAGCAGATTGCAAATTTGTAGGCCCAAACATTTACCGATTTCCACTCTGTTGTAGTATTTGTGTGCCATATTCGGGGCGAAATATTTTCTGGAATATTTAGTTAACGTGCCCGCGCCGAATATACAAGGATCGTTAGTCTGGCAATTGCTGTCGATTACCAATCGACCTAAAATCGAAACGTTTACGGTGGCATCGTCGTTTAACCAGTAGACTTACCGTCGTAAACCAAGCCCGCGTTGTTGATGACGCTGTACACTCTGGGACTGATTTCTTTTTCGTTGAAGAAAAACATGGCCATGCAGTCGACCTCCAGCATCTTGTGACGAGATTCGAATCTGGCTCGAGTAATACAGTTCGTATTGCTGTTGTACGTCCAATCAATGAAGTAATACGAATAGTATATCTAAAAATTAATGGTCGCGTTAGAAAAAATGCAGTTTAGAAACGCGATTGATGCTTGACGTTGATTGTTAGAAAGTTTTAATGAAGCAAATGGTAGGTCCTCAAGCTAAAAGAATGGTGAGCGGTACCGTGTGTAATATTACACGAACCGTTTAGAGCCACTTTTGACCCCCTCAAAACCGAAAAACTTTTTCACCTAAACATGTCAAATTTGGCTCATATATTGAGACGTGCGAGATACATATGTGCTCCAAATTTCATAAACACACCTCAAACAGTTATTTAGATATTAACGTCTAAAAATCGTCATTTTTATCACTGACTGACCTATAGATCAAAACTCTTAGCCAGTTCCAGATGACCTAGAATGTTCAAATTTGGCATCCAGATGGGTAGTTGGGTATATAGAAAAGAATAAATCAGAAACTAGTAAATTTTTATCATTTAACTATAATTTTTCAATTAATTGATTCTATTAGCAAAATTGATGACAGTCGGTCTTTGTGTGGATTTTAAGGTTTAAATATATAATCATTTCTTCTAATAACTTAGGATAATATATTGAAGCCTAAGGTCTGACTTGGCTAGTTTGAAGATACGAATTACTGTTAAATACCTACTAAAACAGTCATGAAAGAGCAGAAAGCCAAATTTTCTAAAGAATAAAATAAGAACTTACAGCTTCAGAACTTGCGAAGGCTATAATATAATTCGTATATTCGAACTAGCCAAGTCAGACCTTAGGCTTTAATATATTATCCTAAGTTATTAGAAGAAATGATATTTTAAGTTGTTATAAAATATTTTATGTTGTTATAAATAATTTTCGGGGCTGATCATTGAATTTGGCACCCGTTTAGATCTCACATCTTTTGTCGTTGAAGTCAACAACCAATATGTATCATAATTTTGAACTTGACTCTCATTTCACATTTAGGTTTTTGATGGGATAAAAGCTACATTACGAATGAGTTTTGATCAAATCCGTCGCGAAATGGACCAATTTAAAAAAAATGTCAAATTTTTGACGTTTTATGGCCCAAAAATATGATGGAACAAATAATTACCAAAAGTATTTTTTTCCAAATTTTCCTATCCCCAAAACTTTTATCTCAAATTTTTTTTTCATATCTTTTCGCAAACATTTTCTTTTCAGATTTTTTTATCATGAAACATTTTTTTTCAAAATTTCATTATCACAAAAATGTTCCTACCTGTAAAAATATTTAAGTAGGTTTCTTCGCCTTTTAAAATATAATAACGTTACCGAATTAATAAGTAAATAATTACTTTGACGCCTTCTCCTTGAAAACTGTCGTACACCACTGCGTCTATTTCGGGGTTATTGTAGATGGAAACGCTATGCCTTTGTCTCTTCTCCAAAGCCATACTATAAGGAAAGGGTTCTATAAGTACCAAATGGTTTCCGGGAACCCCAAAGTTTAAGAGACCGTTAATAGCGGCGTGAGCCTGAAGAAAATGCCCGTACACTATTATTATATCTGCAACAACAGCAAAAAATTACAAATATTTCTATACTTCAAGACGGAAAAAATAGTCAGTGACTCATTTAAACCTTTGTGAATCAACAGTACAAGAGCGGCTATAATATTACAAACAATTATTGAATAATAAAATAATATGCAACATGCAAATATCCTTAAAGAAAACAAAATCCCTTGCAGTATCTAAAGAACCGAGAAGATGTAAACTAGCGATTTACGATCAGAGTGTAGAATAAGTGATGTCCTTCAAATATCTAGGGGCAAATATAACAAGTAATTAGGAACCTAAAGGACGAAGTAAAGGCCCAAATAACAAAGGCATCATAAATATCAGAATACCTAAGAGATTTAATTTGGCGGAATAAACATAGGAGCACTAGGAGTAAAGTCAGAATATATAAAACTTGCGGTCATGACATACGCGATAGAAACCAGAGCGGAGAACGCAACAGCAAAACGACTTTTAAGAACAACAGAAATGCGAACGCTAAGATCAATAACAGGACATACGTTATTCGACCGGAAGATAAATGAAGATATAAGGGAAATATGTGAGATTGACGATGTAGTGAGATGGGCAAGAAACCGAAGAAGAGAATGGAGAGACCACGTAGACAGAATGCCAAATGAGTAGTTGGCAAAAATAGCGAAAGAAAAAAAACCAAATACACCTCGACCACGTGGACGACCACCTATAAGATGAAACTCTGCAACTCTGAACGGTCCATTACGTTGTCGAGGCAAGATTTGTTAGTCGGTCGTGCTTGTGGGTGGTTTTATATTAAATAATTATTTCAAATTTGAATTTGTATAATGGAACAGGTAAAAGCTTCGACAAGTACTGCCAAAATTGTGAAAAGACATTTAACTGTGGGTGAACATACATTGGTAAAAATTTTGTATGAAAGTAATCACGCTCGAAAATCCCTAAATAACAATTTCATTTAAAAAGAAATTGTACCAGCCACTGGAATTAGCTTCTCTCTTCACTTCCTCACTTCGCCCGCCACGAAGTTTTAAATGAGTCACTGACTATTATTTCTGTCTTAAAGTATAGTAAAACAATTTATTATTTATTTAAAAAAAAAGAAATAGAAAACCAATATTTTATAGTACCATTTTGACGTAGCCTCGTAATGAACTATGCATCATTTTGACAAGCTGTAGGTAATAAGAACAAGAATGCTCGCAATGTGAATCAAATATCGATTTTAGAATAGCAATAATTAGTATTAGTAGACTTGAATTATTATTGTTGTGGACCACTTCCGGTGAAATCATTCGGAGTAGGATGAAACGTCAAAAGCACACGACAGTTGCTTGAAGGTAAACAAAGAAGTACATGCGAAATTTTTAAGCGGAAATTTGTAATCGTTTAGAAGGAGGTTATAGGTGTAGTTATAGTTCAATGGTTCAATATTCCATAAAATGGGTTGTATTATTCAGGTTGTTATAATTCATGAAATTTTAATAAGAGATAACATTGTGGTCACAATATTGTTGCAAATATAATCAACAAATATTATGGACGATTTAATAACAGTCACAAACCTCTTGCCATAACTGAAGAGCAGGCAACATCACAGTAAAACACATTCCGGTCGGCCGTATCAAGATCATACAATCGCCCAGAAAGTGGGGATGTATGATCGTATTACGTACATTTTTTATTTGTAGGATAATGTCTCGTTTTGAGTGAAAATAAAAATGGTCACGTTAGTTATGACGCAAAGGATAAGTCTCCTAATGATGTGTGTGTTATACCATTGTATTTATAACGACAAATACAATGGTTATACTTACAATTGTTGTCATTGCTCTTGTGATAAAAATGTCTTAATTTGTTAACGGCTTGATTGGTGTCGAGAACGGTGTTGACGATGAATACATTTTCGGGTTTTTCTTGAAAGGGCACTTTGTTCGGTTTTGTCGGTATCTGAAACTGCTCTCCAGTCATCAAAAACAGCATGTCGTAGTCCAAGAAGGTATCATTATTAATCACTATGAATTGTTCTTTCCTAACAGGAAACAAAAACTATACGAAAAACAATCAGTAGTTGGATTGTAAACTTCGAAAAGGGCCAATATTAAAAACAAAAAAGTCAAAAAGCCGTGAGGTGTCATTTAACGCGCGATAAAAACGAAGTTCCTTACACTATTTCACAAATATTTTTTTCATTTATAAATTTTAATCAAGGTATTTTGCAAACAAAACAATAACACGTTGAGCCCCGGCGCGGTCCATAGGCCCGCAACTGAACTTTCCTCTCAACCCAGAGCGGGCCTACGGACCGCATGACGTAATTCTCCAAAGCCCAAGGGACCGCCCTGGGTCCTTGAAACATTACCTTACACTTGGGCCGTTTGATTTTTTTTCCTGATTTTCTACTTCATCGTAAACCCAAAAGCTTACTTTCATATTTTGGTTAGGTTTTTTTGACATTATTCAAATAAATTTGGATTATAACATTAAATATGTGCCATGTTTACATTACCTGTACATATTTTCATAATTTTTTTTTATATTTGAGTATAAAAAAAATGACAACATTTTAAAAACAGAACTTTTATTATATATTTGACTCATACAATAATAAATTTGTAATTTTTTATACGAAATATAATTTTTCAATACACATCGTATCCTTTTTTTTATGCTTTTATATAAAAGTATAGGTTCAAAAGATAAAAAAGCGAGAAAAAAATTATTTTGCAAGTTTCATAATTGGCGCGCCAACTCTCAATTTTAATACGTGAGTTGGGAGACCGGGAGGCTTCAGTGTATTCAGGAACTCGACTGGATAATGAATGGCACCATCGATGTTTATTACTGAGTCGACGGATTTATATTGATATTCGACCCCTTCGAATGATCTCGAGAGTATTTCATTTATGATTGAGGCTTGTTCGTGTTTTGGTGTTAGGATGGCACGCTCGTATAACAATTCTGCAGGTTTATCGTGAATATTATTATTGTTTGGGTAAATTTTAGCTATATGCTCTTCTACAGTGGAAACAATTGTACCTAACTCTGTAGGGAAAATTATATTATTATTCCGGGAAATTTTAAGTAACAGGTCTGAGAACTATGCGGCAGTAACATCTCCTCCAAGACAAACTCTCATATTTTTGGTAAGGCTCAGTTTTGTCACTGAAGGCCACAAATGACACCGCTTTACGCACGCTTTAACTTCGTCAGCTCGCGTTCCTCTGGGCACTACTGGTAAAGTCTGCCGAAAATCGCCTGCTAACAATACAGTTACTCCTCCCATTTGACAATTATTATTCCCAATATCTTGTAACGATCTATTTAGGGCTTTGAAACCCCCTTTATGAGCCATCCCAAAAAATTAATTTTGTTTTGCGGAGTACTTCTGCCATATTATTTTGTTTGGTTATATTGCAGAGTGGGGTTTCGGTTTGTATCAAATCGAGAGGAAGTTTAAACTCGGAGTGTGCAGTCAAGGTATAAGGAATAAGTTTTTCATTTAACAAATTTAACAAATAAAATTAAAATTTCAGATTCTAATCCGATTTAAATATTCTATTATATTTGACATTCCAATTTTAAAGAGTATTGCGTTGCACCAAACTTTTATGTTAGTTCAACGTTTTTCGAATAAAATCATTTTAAGTTTTCAAACATGTGTCAAAATAAAATGTAATTTTAATCAAAAGCAGTAAGTAGTATTGATATTAACACCCCCAAAATAACTTTCTACCCCTTTTTAACCCCGTTAGGTGATGAGTTTCAATAAAATACGAAACACGTCTTCCATCAATTCTGTTAAAAAATGTTTATGCAAAATTTAGATTGGATTTAGATTGGACCAAGAAATCACGATGTCCCATACAAACTTTGCCCCCGTTTTTCACCATCTTAGAAGCAGAATTTCGGAAAATCCTTTCTTATCAGATGCCTACGTCATACAAAGAACACGCCCTCTAAGTTTCAGATCTCTACGATCAGCAGTTTACGCTGTGCGTTTATTATTTTTATTCGTTCTTGCAGATAATACACCATTTTAAAATAATTCAAGACGCTACAGCTACAAATAATGGCTAATTTAACGTCACGAATAACCAACTAAATAATATACTATAATTATTTTTGAAACAAATAGACAAAATGACAAAAAATGTTAAAAAAAGGTGACATGTATTCAGATGTAAGTTAATTGATCCCCAATTAGACATCTACCTCTCCAACAGTGGCGTGGGTAGTTTTTTTATGGTCTCATGTTATTTCACAAAATTTGTTGTTAACAGCGAAATAAATCGATAGAATAAATTGTTGTTTATATGACTGATTTGCATTTTTCTTGGGATTTCATTTGATGTACCACAAGGTAGGTCTTTGACATTTTAAAGAAGGGGTTGGGATGTTTTTTGTTTTTCTTACATTTACGCAAAATCAAAAGGGTACGGAAGGGTCGAAAGAGAACGGACTAATAAATCTGTTATTGAGAGCTGTTACATGTGCGTACATAATTGGTTTGGTTAAAAAGTGGAAAATGTATTTTTCTAATTTTGGAACATTTTTTGTAACAGCTACGGGTGACAAAAGACGTCTTTTCCTTACTAGTGAGAAAATGGATACCTTTATTAACGTAGTTGGGAACTAAAAAATGTGTAATGGTTCAGACATTTTTATATCTCCTGAAAAATTTTCTGTTGGGATTATGGATAAAAGTGACGGTGTATTATTTTAGAATGAATGAAGATTTTATTTATTGAAATATAGTTTTCGGAAGTGTGTCTTAACACCATCAAGGATCAGAGAGAACTAACTGCTTACTATATTACTACAGTTGTCCGTTTTACATTGTGTAACACTGAGTGTTTATGCAGTCTATACAGTGCTCGAATTGTACCTGGTTTTTATGACTCGTAGTGCGAATACTTTAAACTATACTTCTCCGAAATAATAAAATAAAACCTGTTTCAAGGGTGATATTGTGTTCACCAAACGTTACTTAAAAAAAGGAAAACTTTTACTCTTACTCTTAAAAGAAAATGATTTTTTTAGACGAACTCAATATTTCAACATTTTCATTGAGCATGAGCGCACCTCTCGAAATTCACAATTTTATTGTGATCATTCCATTGCGTACCTGTCGATCTTCGTGACCTTTCCTTGCACCAAACTGACGTACGTCTTGAAACTGATCATGTCCATGTACCTTGCGTCCATGAAATTCTTCTTCACCATGAACACTTCGCTGATCTTGGAGGATATTTTTTTGTGAGTCAATCCGTTCGGACAGACCATCGTTATGTTGTTGTAAGTAACCTGAAACGTGAAAATAAAATCGATTTTTCGAAAAATGGAAAACGACGTCGTGAGAATACCATCAGAGACGGCGTCTGGTTGAACAGCAACGTCTGCAGGAAAGATATGGCCGTGTTGCTGCAACCCACGACCACGATTTTCGTATTGACGACGTGCCTGCTGAGACTCGAGATCGGCACCGTCGATACGTATAGCGCGAACGGTTCCTTTTTCTCCAACACCACTTCCGACGGCATACATTCTGAAACCATCGAACCGCGCGTATAACTAGTGATGTGTCATTCGTTCATTTTAGCCGGCTTCGATCCATCGACGAATCATATCGAAAATGATTGAATCTTCTCAATCGATCATTAAAAACCGTATGTAAAACCGTTCTTACATTAAAGCCTTTTCATTGCAATTTTCCTGGACTTTAATGACGTTTGACATTGAAATTTGACTGTCAAATTTCGATTTTCGACTTCTCAAAAGTAAAGTTAGAATTAAAAAGAGTCAAACAAAACAAATACCGAAAATGAATACAAACAAACAAAAAGTTTTACTGGTGTCACTAGTTACTACTACTACTACAGTTCACAGAAGCAAACAAAAGCCGCGGAAAATATGCCAACTATTTTCAATGTTATCGCAAACGACCAATCGCGATGCAAGGTTTGAAAGTTTAAAGCTTGGTGCGTATAATCGAAATATTACAATCGAATGATTTAATGAATAATACAATAATGAGTGCTGACAGCTGTTATTTAAAACCTTTGTTTTTAGCTTGCCAATGTTTTAATTTATTTCAATTTATTTAACTTTCCTAATAGTACATCAATACAATTGACCTAGATCTAATTTTCCTTTTTTACAAAATTATTAGAACAAAACTAACCTTACTTATTGCTTTGACAGTTGACACTTTATGTTATCGATAGTCGATTTTCGATGTGAAATGAAATATAGCGATACCAAAAATACAACAACAGCGACATGAACACGCCCACCAGGGCTTTTGTTTGCTTCTGCTAACTGTACTAAAAATAGTTATCATTCAAAAAAGGCCAGCAATTTTTTTGAAAAAGGCTGTAATGTAAAACTAGTATAAGCAATCGCACGCGAATTGACTGAGGCGGTCGTCGATCTCTAGCATTTCTGTTTGAGCGTTCCGATCGTTTCAGCGAATGAGCGAATGAATGGTCAGACTCCAGACGAATTACGAATACTGTGCAGTAGCCCCAGTATAGATTTGAATTTAAATGAATTGCGTTACATATCTATTTCGCTCTTTTTCGTTCGCCCAACTATACACTTAACCACCGATCCCACTGAACGAACAAATTGAGCAGGAAAACAATATAATTGGTAGGTCGATATGATATGATTCATTTAATGATTGATAGATGTCTGCTAAGACAGATTCGATCATTAGTCCAGTCAAAATAGACAAAAATAAGTCATAACTTTCCTAAAATTCACATAGAGCTGAAAATTTGCAGATACGTTAAATACATTATTATAAATAAAATGTAAAAAAACCCTTATGATCCTAATTCTGCAAAAAAATTTATTCAAGTTAAAACGTACAAAATTATGGTTTTTTTCTTTTTTCTCGAAAACGGTAAGTTTTATCGTGAAAATAGAATTTACAATGGTTGTAGATCATACAATTTTCTACAAAAATAGTCCAGTCACTTTTTCTCTTACGACTCACCATTCGTGAGATATCGCGGTTTTAATAATTAGAAAATTTATATTTTATATAATATGAACACATTTCCGCACCACGTCTCTACCAATTTTCAGCTTTATGCGAATTTTGGCTAAGTCAAATGTCTGGACAACATTCGATTTTTAAAAGAGATCGAATAAAAACGATCGAATCGTTCACGCGTCTCACTGCCGTGAAACCGCGCGTAACCGAATACTCACCTTCTTCTTTCAGTACATTCAAATCGTATTCGGGCTGCATGATGGGCTTGATCTGCAGCATGTTCTGCAGGATATTAATCAGCGGTCGTTCGCGGTACGATTCGGAGCTGTCGTACGGTGAATGTCTGTAGTAGAGTATCGCGAAGTCAGATAGACGGTGGATGTCTCTCAAGAAAAATTTATCGTGTCTTTGGAAGATCGGCGATACCACGAAGCTTTCCAAAATGCCGTGGTTTCCCGAGGAATAATGACGAGCGTGCACCGCTTGCAAGTCGTAGTGAGACGTTAGATAGTCCAGATCGACCTCTTCGGATACAACTGAAATACAACCGTATAAAACACACGGCCCAAGTCACTTGTGACTTGGAGTTCTTAGATTTTACTTTGCCTAGCGCAGTGCCAAAAAGTTGTTGCCAAAAAATTATTGACTGCATCAGTGCATTCGAGATGTGACTGTACAGAAGGATGCTCAAAATTCAGTGGACAAGCCGAACTACCAACGAGAATGTACTTATCAGAAAGGGGCACGGTAGAGAGCTCTTAACTATCATCAAGCGCTGCAAACTGGAGTACTTGGGACATGTGATGCGTGGACCACGTTATAGTCTGCTTCGGCTTATTCTGAATGGCAAGACAGATGGGAAAAAATGGATAGGCCGCAAAGAGCTATCCTGGCTTCGAAATCTTCGACAATGGACAGGTTTAACTGCTGAGGAACTTCTCCACGCAGCTCAAGAT
The DNA here is from genome assembly GCA_950111635.1 of Agelastica alni. Classification (NCBI taxonomy): domain Eukaryota; kingdom Metazoa; phylum Arthropoda; class Insecta; order Coleoptera; family Chrysomelidae; genus Agelastica; species Agelastica alni. Next base: position 29,709,642 of record OX467717.1, read on the forward strand.
AGAGATACATACAAAGAAGTAGTCAATATGGGAGTCGTCAACGCTTGAGAAAGCAAGATACTGTAAGAAGAAGAGCGTAGTGATAGTCAATTGTGATCTCGACCAGTGTGTCTTTTGCACATGTTGACCTTAAAGGATTTTCTTAGCCAAGTAGGCGAGGAACTTAAGGTGTGCCTTAAATTTAGGACGGTTCTTCTTTGATAAAATCAGCCTTACTAAAGAGAAAAATTCTGAAAATAAGTCTTAGGGATCATATAAGAAACGAAGTCATTAGTAACAAGACCAAAATAGAGAACGTTATCTCGAGCATAAGTAAGCTAAAATGGAGCTGGACGGAACAAGATAATGAAAGGTGGACAAAACAACAGTTACAATTGAGACCAAGAGAAAACAAAAGAAGTGTGGGGCGACCGCAACAAAGATGGATTGATGACATCAAGAAAAAGGCAGGAAAGAGATGGTATCAAGTGGCACAGAACATAGATGAATGGCAAAAAATAGGGGAGACCTACGTCCAGGAGTGGATGGAAAAAGGCTGACGAAGAGAGAGAGAGACTATATCAACTCTTAAATTATAAATAAAAAGAAATGTCAACGTCAAACAAAACAATTTAATTGTTTTATTATCCACGGCTACTTTGATATAAAGAAATCGCAGCATTGTCGCCTGGCGTTCTACAGCTGCCTTAGATTTATACGAAAAAATCTTTATTTTTCGAAAATTGACAAAGATAATCTCAATAATGTATATATATATATATATATATATATATATATATATATCAGAAGAAAGAGCTCTACCGATCAGAAAAATAAAATACAGGGTGTTCCATTTAAAAAATACCAGTGTATGTGAAATTTTTAGGTTTACGATGCTTTTTTGCATTTTGTAGTACTGAATTCTGAATGCCCATAAAAAATACTTCATATTTGTCCATTTAAACGTTTTTGTGAGACCAATATTGACTGAGATAGCTATTGAGTAAAATATAAACAATCACCCGGTACATATTTAAACGTTTTATTTTTATTATTATTTAAATCTTTTATATTTTTCTGACTTGACGAATAGTTTCTGGGTGATTTAATTAGCCATAGCATAATAATTTGAATTAAATGAAATGATTGGAGGAAGGAGTATTATTAAATGGCCTCCACTAAGCACATATATTACGGTCTGGGATTTACAATGAGTTTTATTTCGTCAAAATTCGCGATACTGGGTATTAAAAGACACGAATCCAATCAGAATTTGTAAACCTACAGCCCAAAAGTTGCAATGTTTGCTTAGAACAGAGCGTGAAAGACATGTTGAGCATCTTTTGTTGTCGTAATTTTTGACAACTGACTTATGGCCCACCGTGCCCCGATTCTTACTTCCGACACCGACGACTTCTTTGTCGCACGTGCAAACGAAGGAAGTGTACAAACTCTTCGAGTACAAAATGGAACTTTCGAATTGTTGTATGGTCATCAGGCCGTTGGGGATGGTCGAAAGCAAATGCTTCACATGCTTTTCGTGTGCTTTCGTAGCTGGCTAAAACGAAAGAATCGAATGAACAACTCACTTCAAGAGCTCAGATTCCCCCACGGGAGCTCGACGATGTCTCACCTCCACCCCGATTTCCCCTAATACCGTACTCTTGTGCATAACGTACAGCTCCGAGGGAAATGAACCAGTGCACCTGGGTACCACCCTCCCGAAATATTTGATGAGTTTACTGACTGTGATGGTGGTCGGTATGGCCATCACGCAGTAATCTCTGTCGGTGAAGCATTCGAAAGCGGCTTCGAAGAGCATTATTAACCCGTATTCGTGATTCGGAAGGCACGCCCCCACTTCCAAGCAGAAAGCGTTGTCCTCGCCTTTGTATTCGGGAATCTTCTGGATCGTTCCTTTGGAAGCGGAATCTGAAAAACGGGTAATTATACTTTATTGCTGCTAAATGAAATAAAATACGTACAGCCGGAAATCCAGTCGATGTTGTTGTCGTCGTAATCTTTGTCTTGCAAATCTAAATATTGACTTAACAAGCCTAAGGAGCTGTCCGATTTGTGATCCAATTTGCTGGAGGCGATCGATTCTCTTTCTTCTTCGTCTTGGAACACGAAAAGCGAGGCAGACGTAAAGACCAGCGAAAATTCGTCGGAATCGCTGATGGAGACTGTCATGAAAACTTCTTCGGCTTCGACTGATTGCTCGGTTATGTCCGACCGTTTTTCTATTATATCGAGTATCCTGCGAATAAATTTCAATTCTGACGAGTGGTTTTTACGAAAAAACTAAAATTGAAAACTTGCCACTGCAATAGACACACATACGAGCCCTTTCCCGTAGTGGTAGGTAGGCAGAGACCACTTCCTTCCACTTCCGCTACGGTTCTTACACGTGTTTCTGCTATTTTCATCAGCGCTTTCATGCATGCTCTTCGGTTGCTGGTTCTCTTGACAGCTGGCCTTTTTTCGAAACAATTTCGATCTTAACGAGATCGATGTTCTCCGAGGTCGACCTCCCACCGACTTGCCCATTTACACTCTCAATAAACGAATGACGTCACGCGAGACGTTGCTTCCAAACAAAGAAAAATTGCATTGAAAATCCCATAAAAGATTTTTAAAAGTGTGATTCAAGTTTATAAACAACGAATAAGGACTTTCTTGGTATTATTAATATTTACGATGTTACTATTAAGCATTTACATTTTGTTGTCGTTAGATGTAACCTTGAGTACAGTGCACCAAAAGTAGCTTGGCGGGCGAGAGATCGCAAAATCTGCGCGCAACGAAAACATTCGAATAACGATCCGATCGGCGACGACGAAATTTCCATTAATCGTGAGTCTCAAGTACAATCGGAGGAAGAAGTTTACGAATGTGAAGTATATTCAGCCGAATATTTGTTATTTTAGAGGCTAACCACCCGCCAAGCTACTTCTGTTGCACTGTAAAGGTTTTAAAGCCTTTGTCACGTGCCTATTTTCTCCCATCTACGGTTCATAATAATTGTGCCTTACTCGTAAGTAGTGTTGCATAACTTTCGATAGTTGCTTTGCAATTTCTGTGTGGATGGGACTGAATATTCACACGGACGAGGCACAGATTTGAGAAGATTGTCGGTTGACGTTTATTCCGCGCCATTTTTCTTGATTTCCGGGATAGGAGCGTTAGTCGTTTGGAGAGCTTCATCGAAGTCGGAGGTGTTAGTGAAGGTTGTTGGGGACGGTGCGTTATTAGCACGTGTGCGGAACCTCTATGGGATTTCTTTCATATCTGGCTGTATTTGGGCCATCTTAATTGGATTTTGAAGAAAAACCATTTGATTTTCAACTTGACCATTCTGTCTTGCCATTGTTGTGGATATTGTTGGAGTTGGTGTCAAGTTGAATAGCCGTTATCGGGATTTGTTTGAGGGAAGCCATTGTTCGTTAACCAGTGCCACCCCCATAATCTAACCAGCCCCCGGGAGTAGCACCGGAGTAGGCCACAGGAGTGGGCCACAGGAGTACATGTGAATTCGTTTACCCAAAGGTTATCAGTGATTTGTTTTTAAATATATAATGCCTTGTCTCGTTCGACACCACCAGTAAGTCTTGTTTCAGTTTATAAGTATAGTACTTTGTGAATTCGTATATCCAAAGGTTATAAGTGATTTATTTTTAAATATATAACGCAGTGACTCATGCTGACACCACTATTATGTTCTGTTTTGTTTATTAGTATAGTACATTGTTGGAAACTATTTATTGCATTAGATAATATGCCAAAACTATTGGATTAAAGTAACCTTCTCAATAATTCTTTATGTCCAAGTAAAAACATATTTTCTTCCTACTTATTTGTAAATATCCTACAATCTTGATATTTTAAAGGACAACCATTGTAAAGTTATTTTTTAAATGAACTTGATTGTTTTGGCAGTGAAAATCTTATGTAAACTAGTGAATTTTCTTTGCCTTTATGTAAATGTTTGAATCAGTGTTATTAATGAGTTAATTTATATATGTCTTACTTTTTGTTGTAACTTGGTAAAGACTGTTACTCTTACTTCTGTTCTGGTTATTTTATAAAGCTGTAAATTTTACATTTTTGGTTTGTTCTAGCAAGAAAATTTTACCATAGCTGTTAACTTTGACTATATTTGTTATGATGTTGCTATTGAACTGTGTACCTTAATTATCTATTGTGTGAGTAAAGTATCCAACATATTTTTGCTATAATTTTATTTATTTGGTTCACCATAATCATAGTTGTTTATCTTGTGGCCCTGCTAGTGCCTATAAGATCTAGGGGTTTCCGGCTTATACCGTCAAGCCGGTGGCGCAGCTCACTTTTATATTTTTTTCTTCTACCCTCTACGGCTGATCTCGGGCATAATTTGCCAGTAGAGAAACCGCTAGCAGAGTACTCGTCAGAGAACGAAAAAGACGTGGCACCTTGTTTATAAACGCAGCCATGCTTTTAAAAATCTCTTATGGCATTTCCAATGAAATTTATCTTTGTTTGGAAAGCTTTTATAATCTGTTTAAGGAATCGGAGTTCTGCCATAAACATTTGTACACACCCTTGTCTTTGTCTAATTTTCCAAATGTATTTTTTTAAAACGTATTAAAGTGGAAAAAATAACTATACGTACTCGTCTTCAGACACCCTTGAACGGCGAATTCTATCTAGACTATGTTTTGCCATGTGTTCCATTGATAATTGAGCAAAATCGTCAGGATGTTGTTTCTTTAGACCGTTATATGGAATCAACTCGAAATCTTCATTGAGAACCTGTTAAAAACTTGGGAATAAAAAAATTGGCAGTGCTCTTACATTTTCGCAAAATGAAATTTTATTTGGACTGGCTGGTTTTGAAATGAAAGCACTATATAATTTTTATCACTGAAAAATTGTTCATAGCACAATGTAAGAAAGATTGATAAATAATATAACTATCCACAATTAAGTATTAATATGAATGAAATGATGGCAGTCGGAAAAATAAATGTACATCAGAGGCAGATGTGGATCGGTGGGGAGGAGACAGAACGCGTACACCATTTAAAATATCTGGGCAGCTGGCTTAATGCGAATGCGGACTCTGATGAAGAGATAACAACACGGATTGAAATATCACGCAATGCCTTTCAGACATGGAAACCAGTTCTATGTAATAGAAACCTGTCGATGCATCTTCGTAAAAGGGTCTTAAGATGTTATGTGTGGTCTGTCCTACTTCATGGTTGCGAGACGTGGACACTAAAGGTCACAACGGTGAATAGAATAGAAGCATTTGAAATGGAAACTGCAATATTTCGGGCATGTTATGAGAGGCGAAAAATACCGATTACCGCAGAACATCATGCAGGGAAAAATTTATGGTAAAAGAAAGCCGGGCCGCAGAAAAGCATCATGGCTCAAGAATCTACGTGACTGGTATAAACTCAACTCAAGCTCTCTGTTCAGACTTGCCGTCGACAGAGTAAGGGTAGCCTTGTTGGGGACCAATATTCTAGAAGGACATGGTTCTTAAGAAGAAGAATAATAAGCTGCAAAGCGAATAATTTGGACTCTAAGGAGTATGAGGAAAAAAAATGATAGCGAAAAATACTACAAAAACTGTCGATCGAGCAAAGAGAACTGCTGTGCGGGCCGTCCGCGGCCCACGCGATAGGTCTACCCTTTTTGCGACTATTTTCAGTTAAAAAAAAAAAGAAGTAGGGAAAAAATTTCTGATGAAAAGTAAGCTTTTAGTCCATGTGCATGACTAAGGAAAGGCGTGAAATATTGAAGGATTACAGTAGAGGTTCGTTCAAAAAATACTTCGGTTGGAGAGGGGAAACCACAACTTACAAGGAGATATTTTATTATCTCTACCTTATAATTAACGACGGAATTGAGACAGAGCACAGCAACAGCTGTACCTTGATATTCGGCGACTATAATGTGTCTACCCAGTTCTTTACCGCTCTTAAGGATTTCTGCAATGTAGTATTGGCCATACAGTTCCGTCAATTTCTTCGAATGGGTGTCGATAAGAGGCACCAAATCGTCGTTATCCTCTTCGACTGCTCGTCTGATCTTGTAATGGATTTGGAAGTTTTTCCGGCAAAACATGTACAAATACTGGCCCTTAACTTTAACTATAACTACAATAAAAATGATGTTTTTAAGGATAACATTGTAAAATACTGAAAAACCCTTAGTGGCGGCTTTACACATTTTTCAAGTATAGGCTGTTAAATTTTTGTCGCCTTAACCTCTACTTTTTTGTGCAAGTTGTGGGTTTATAAGTGTTTATTAGAAGCTATGGTAAGTAAAAACATTTATTAATACTTTATTTTAATAATAAGTAGTTGTATTGTTTTACGTTAAACAGAAACATAACTAATATTCCAAAAAATTTGAGGTTATGATGATCCAATTAATCTATTTTAGTTGATCAACTTAAACAAATTATATAAATAAATTAAGGAAAAACAGAAACTTGTCAGTTAGTACAAGAATATAATGTTTTTCAGTAAATAGTGAGTTACGAGGTTTCTTTGAAAAATAATAGTATTATTTTTTAATTTATTTTTAGGCAAGCTGGGCAAGAATTGTCAAATCAGCACTAGAAAGTCTTAAAGTGAATCGTGATATTGACAATCTCAAAACTAATGCCAGAGTTTTACCAGTTCGCAAAAATACTAACACGGCAGGAAAGGCAAAAAAATGTATAATGACCATTTGCCCATTTACATCATGGTTTTTATGACTCGTTAAATCACTATTTTTTTTGTTTCTAAAATATGGAAAATACTTATTTATTTTAATTTATGTAAGAATACTTATGTTTGTTTCATTTGTTAGAAGAATAAACGTTTTATTTTTCTTGTCATGTTGTTTGTTGTGTGCAAAAAAAAACAAAAAAAGCGTAAGAGATTTTATAATATGCTACCAAAAACTCGTATCTCACGTTTTTTCAAAAAAAAATCAAACCTTATTTAATAATTTAATCATTGTCACAAATAATTCAGTAAAAAAAACTAACTTTAAAAGTTGCATTTTTTACTATCGGAAGTTTTAAGTGATTTCCCAAAATATGCCAATATTGAGATACAAGGTTTTCACATCTAAACGACGAAATAACAATATAATTGTTGAAAAAACTATTGTAAAGCTCACCTCTGGGAAAAACTTTGACCCCCAAGTCGCACAAAAAATCGAGCTTTGGTTTCCCCGGAGGAATCACCATGATAGCATACTTCAAAAAGTTCCTGATTTGAAACAGATGCTCGATGAGCGGTCTCATAAAGAATAAGTAATTATCCGGGGAGTAGAGGCATAAATGGATGAAAAGAGTGTTTCTGCTACTCGCGTCTTGTATGCCGTATTTATTTGAGATCCAATAGTCCCATTCGCACGGAGGTAGCGCCGGTACGTTGGGATAAGTGTCTATTATTATCGCTCCTACTACGTTTCCATCGTCGTCTAACACACCCAGGGAGAGGTACGCGTTTAGGCTATCGACGAAAGGAAAGATCATTTATTCGAATTAAATTTGAAATATTCACAAGATACTTACATCATTTTTTTTACGTTCACCTTTCCGAAGAGATTAAAAGTATTATCGGGATCTATGAGGAGGTCCAGATTTGGCACATGATCCATGTTCAGTCGCGCTACGGAGAGGTTCAAGATGGATTGTCTGATTCTTTCTCTGGATCTCAAGGATAGCCTTCCTACATTTTCTCTCATTATGGAACGTCTCATTTCTGACGGCTCCTCCATTATTATTCGTAAATTTTTATCGCATCAAATATTAAAGTTAATATTAAAGTTTTCGATGTCGTTCAATGTCAGTTTGACGTTTTTACGATCGATGAAACATTGATAGTGAATGTTTTAAAAAAGAATCGATTTGCATTCAAATACTCTTTTGACAGTTGGTCAACTTTAGGATGTAATCATAGACTTATTACCCCGAGGAGACGCGACATCCTATACATAAATCTCTTTTTGTTTTGTAGCAATGATTCATAAAAATGACCATTAGTCCGACAAAGAATACCTCTTTGTCAATGATGTGTTTGTTATACAAAACGAACATACCGAATTCGGAATTACGATTTCAACACGGTACAAAATTATTAGAAAACGTGCTAATTTTCTTTCTAAAATTTCAACAATAATATAATCATATTTGTACAGTTGTATACATAGAAAATTATACACTAAAATTGTAGTGTAAATCGGTTTTGATTGAATTTGACTTAAAAATAATGTATGGTTGACAAGCCTGTCAGTGTCAGAGGAGTAAAAACACTATTTCAAGAATTAAGCAACGTTGGATTCAAGAGTGGTCTTTGAGAAGAACAGTTGGTACCGGTCCGACATGCATTTCCGTCTCTAAACAAAATGATGGGCAAATACTTTTGAAACTGCAAGAAATGCTGTCATTGACACATGATTTTCTGGGTCTTAACCTACCGCTAGCAGAAGAACGGAAACAGTCTCGTTTACTTTTCGCCCTAAATTATAACTACCGCGACCATCAGTTTTGGAACACGCAAGTATTCACTGATGAAAAGGTTTTCCACTCAATATAAAATGGACAAATTCATGTGTACTGATCGGACAATACATATATACATAAAGTCACGTCTTTTTCCCATAGGTGTAGGCAAAAACCACTTCCTTCCACTTGCTACGGTTCTTAAACACATCTTTTGCCTCCTCTACTTTCATCAGTGCTCTCATACATGCTCGTCGGTTGTTGGTACTCTTGTCCTGGCCTTTTTTCAAAACAATGTTGATCTGAACGAGATATGTTCGCCGAGGTCGATCACTACCGACTTGTCCATTCATACTCGCCTTATAAATTTGTTTCGTCAATCTTCCTTCATCCATCCTTTCTACGTGTCCAAACCATCTAAGCATTCCTTTATCTATCTTTGTAACCACATCTTCTTTTACACCACAGCGTTCTCTTATCTCACTATTCTTAACTTTATCCAACCGAGTCACTCCGGCTATACAATTCCCAGACTACTCATTTCCGCAGCATTAATCCTATTTTCATGCTTCTTCTGCCAGACTCAACATTCACTACCATACATAAGTTTAGGAACCAACACACCTCTATGCACCGCCAGACGTGTCTTTTTTTGACACTTTCTGGCTATTCATAAAGTTATCAAACAATACAGGATTCGAAAAACGCTACACTAGCGATCTTGCTGTCAGACCTGGGCGATTTTCGATAAATGTATGGGGCTGGATAAGTACTTATGGACTTGGTTTCTGCTGGTCATTGGAGGGGAGGTTTAACGCCGAATATTATATGTCTGTTCTGGAAGATATAATGCTTCCATCTGTTGGACAGATATATCCAAATAACTCATTCGTCTTTCAGCAAGATAACTGCCCGATCCATACCGCAAATGCTGTGAGGAAATGGTTTCATCGTAATAATGCAGACCAGACATTACTTCACAGATTTACTCTCAAGATTAACACTACAAGGACCAATATCCATCGAGAATCCTTCTTTTACAGTGCTGCTACGGAATGAAACAAGCTTCCAAAATCAGTTTTTCCAGAGAACTATGACCTGCAACTTTTCGAAAAGCGGGTTCACAATCATCTCCTTTCTATAATCCCTCCCCCTTGTAATAGTCGCAGTGCGGGCAGTCAGCGGCCCACACGATAGGTCCACCCTTTTTGCGACTATTTTTAGTAAAAAAAAATATTGAAGTCTTGCCATGGCCAGCTCACATTCCCGATATTAATCCCATAGAGAATGTTAGGGGCCCAACTTTAAAAGAAAAGAAATTTTAGACCAAACGATTCTAATGAATTACAAAAAGTTATTCACGAGTGCTGGAAAGAGCACAGCGGAAACTAGACCAAATACATCGAACACAAAGAGAATATTAGAAACCACCGAAATGAAAATAGTGCGCGGGATCGCTGAAAAAACACTTTTTGACAGGGAGCGAAGCGAGGACATTAGAAGAACATGTAAAATAGACAATGTAAATGAATGGATACTGGGAAGAAAGAGAGAGTGGAACGAAAACATAGACCGGATGAATGACGACAGAAAGGTCAAAATAACTAGAGACAAGTCGCTCTTAGGGCGCCGAAGCGTTGGAAGACCTCGCAAGAGATGGAGCGACAACCTTTCTAATAATTGAACGGAAGAGGATACGAAGAAAAACAAGCAAATTGCTTATATTAAAGAAAGAAGAAGAAGAATTCCAGACAGATTGGCTCAAATAGTCGAAAAAAAAGATCAAATTCAAAATTTCGCCGCATAGGCAATTAAGCTTAGTCCATTTTGCCGTCCTTCCTTTGTTCTCTCTCCATGAGCTTCGTGCTATAATTTTATTATAAATAATGTATTAATTTACAATTAAATATTAATTATAGTTTTCTGTTTTTATTTTTGTTATTGGTTACGTTAAGTAAAATTTGCGTTGTAGAAATATTCTTACACATTAAAATCATTTATCACATTTTATATTTTTTTGTTTTGTCCATCAGCGTTGCCATTTGCCTGGCAACAAGTTTTCAAAAAATCTGTCAAATTATTTTCAATTTATTCTCACTCTCTTGTTATATTATTACTGAGAATACAACTGTACGTTTCAGAAAGTATTTTTAAATTATTTCCATAACATTTGAAAAATCATTGGACTTCTGATAAATAACAGACCTATTGATTTGTTAGTTTTTACAGATATTTATTAATTTATAAAAGTTTTATTATTGTAAGCAACAAATATTAGAAAATATAGAAATTTGTCAACTGCAATTAATTGCCATTTATCATATACGGGGGTCTATCATTTGTGACGTAATATTGATAGAGGGGTCGCAGGAAATGTGACATAGCGCGACGAAGGGGGAGAGTGGGTCTAAAAAGGTAAAATTTTGCGTGACGTATTTTCATAGAACGAGGTGCGGCGTTGTCACTGTTGAAGCAAGAAATTTCCATGGGACAACAGAATGATAGATCCCAGATCGAAATGTTAATTGATCCCTTGATAATTCGATTGCTTTATTCAGCGAAAAAGTGTATACATTTTTGAAGGACGTTAAACTAACCTATCTCTCATTGAGGGAGTTTTTCGCGGGTGATTTGCGAAAAAATATGTAGGCAATTTTTCGCGAATAAAATAAAATAAAAAAATAAACCATATGGAAATGAATATAATTATTGTTGATTAGAGTTATATCATAGTTTTAAGTTTTTACTTCTGTCGGCATTCCTCATGACTGCCCGTCACTTTTTTTGGTTTTTTTTTCTCTGTAACACAGTAATATGTCCATATTTTTTTTTGCAGTTAAGTTTGGGAGTGGAAGAAGGAATCCTGCAGGCTTACGATCAAGATTTCGAATTGCAATTTTCCCACAAAGTTGTCTTAATGACGAGATTTTCGCAAGCCGATTTGGATCCCAAAACATTTCTCTATCTTCTCAAAGACGAACAAGAAAATTTGCTGTATTGTTATCTCTTCGTAGCCAAAAATGCGTGCGACGTAAGTACCAGCTCCAATTTTGACAACACCAACATTATACGGGGTGATAAAAACCATATTTAAAATATCAAAACTGCATTTATTTTAACTACGTTTACAAAAAACACTCCATCTTATTTTTCTTGATACATTTTTTTAAAAATTTTTCCCTCGTGCCCACACGATACAAAAATTACGCTTAAGACTTTTACAATATCGTGACCTGTGCTAAGTGGAGGTATTCCAAAAATTAAAAACATCTAAGAATCGACAAGACAAAAGTGAGTGCCATTTAAAAAAAATGCATTTATTTTAACTACGTTTACAAAAAACACTCTCCATCTTATTTTTCTTGATACATTTTTTAAAATATTTATATACATTTTTTACAATATCGTGACCTGTGCTCAAGTGGAGGTATTTCCTTCACTTCAGCAGCTGCTCAGCGTCGTTGGTAAGTTTGATTTTCGTCAAAACGTCGCTTATCTTCGAGCCGAACTCGCCGAGGAGATGTCTGACGTCTCTGGCCTCAACGTTCCGTCTTCTGAAATGTGCCATTGGGCCTGCCAAAACGTGCACGACGCCATCGCTGCATTCGTAATTCGGTCGTACTATCTTAATGAAACGGTTGTACCATTTCAAATAGTACTCTCCTTTAATCAACAGTACCATGATGCGCAACGGTCCCGATTCGCTAGGCAGCTCTATGTCGGTGTAGTTGTTGGCCTTGGTAAGAGAAAGGAGCTGCTCTATTGAGTACGGGGCGTGCGAAATTATCAGGTGTCTGCCTGCGAGAAAAATTTGGTAAAAAAAAAATGATGAGCCGCTCTGGATTTCTTAGTGCTCAAAAGATAAGACTTACCCAGTATTTCCAAGTTGCTTTCGGCCGTTTCCAAGAATTGTCTATCGGCTATTTTCCACGACGCATCCTGGGGAACGAAGAATGTAAAACTGACGTTTGGTCTGGAGAAGATTTGATTAAAATTAGTCCGCTCTCCCATTTCATAGAAAATGTCTACGTTTGGATCCAAACCGACCTTTTCTATGACCGGTAAATATGGAAAAGGCTTTAAATTTCTGGCGTAGACGCCCAATGGCTGCGAAATGAGATGTACCACTCCATTTTTTACGGGAATATTTGGCACCACTATCTAAAATATTTAGTAGAAAAATTCATTGTACAGGACTACATTAAATTGGGTCTTGTAAAATGTTAGGCAGCTGTGGGTCATTTTGAAAATAATTGGATGTGTAGTACCCGAATCCGAGGTCAGCATTTCCCATTACATCAGGATTTTGAGATATTTGAGGTTATGTACCTACTCAAAAGGAGATAAAACAAATTTAGAGAATTACTGCCCGATATCATTATTATCGCAAGTTTACAAGCTATTCACAAAAATTCTTACGAACAGACTGACCAATAAATCAGATCAATACCAGCCAGATGAACAAGCGGGTTTTAGAAAACATCATAGCACCTGTGACCATCTTTTGACAATGAGGATCCTAGTGGAAAAAGCGATAGAATAATAATTTGGATATCTGTTTGGCGTTCGTAGATTTTCAAAAGGCATTTGATTGCGTTGAACATTGGGCGATATTGCAATCGCTTGCAAATGCAAGAATAGACAGCAGGTAGTCCAGCCTCATTAAACACATATACGAAAACGCCACCTTTACCATTCAGTTAAATAACATCACGAAACCTATCAAAATACAAAGAGACATAAGACAAGTGGATACGCTATCTCCGAAATTATTCACCTTTGCCCTAGAACATGCTTTCAAGCAACTAAATTGGCAGGACAAGGATATCTTAATAAATGGGACGAGATGGGGTTCAGCACCAAGGCATTCTCTTCGTCTTCTAGATTCCATTCAGAAAAGAGCCATTCGCTTGATAAACAGCTCAACTCTCACAGATACCCTTCACGCTCTAGAACATAGAAGAAGAGTTGCAGACCACTCATTGCTCTACAGATATTTCCATGGCAGATGCTCCAGATAAATAAAAACTCTTGTACCACCATTGGCCACATTCGGCCGAAAAACTCGGCACGCTGATCAGTCTCACCCATTTACTCTCAAGATTGACACTACTAGGACCAATCTTCTTCAAGAATCCTTTTTTTACAGGGCTGCTACGGAATGGAATAAGCTTCCAAAATCAGTTTTTCCAGAGAACTATGACCTACAACTTTTTAAAAAGCGTGTCCACAATCATTTCTTTTCTATAATCCCTTCCCCTTCTAATAGTCCACACGATAGGTCTACCCTTTTTGCGACTATTTTCATAAAAAAAAAAAAAAAACCATTTGAGGTATGCGGAAGACATTGTTTCAGATGAACCTTTTAAAGATAAAGGTGCTTTGTAAAGAAGACCCTATACACTAACCAAAATAACACCGAAAAACTCCACGCTCCAAAATGAAAAACAGCCACATTATTGATGACGTGCATTAGATTTTGTTTGGGATTTACTGCATCTTTAACCTCTGAATAAAAGTCTCCATCGCCGGATGCACCTGTCATGATTCCTTTGACGTACAGCTTGCCTTCTTGTTCTCGAAAAGAAACGCCGATGTATGCGTTATCGTCATTAGCTAGTGACTCGAATGCCAAATTTTTGGGAGTCGGTCTCGTAAACAGAACACGAAACGGTACCACGTGACCGAAAATAATGTTCTTATCGATCATCTTGAATTTGTACGGCCCCACGCCGGTATCCAAGGGGATGAAAAATGTGTGACCGCCGTTCTGTTTGAACACGTATTGCACCCTCGTCTCCTGCACCTTCGTCAGGAAATTCGAAACCGTCTTGGCAGCTCCCAGATTCCAATTCGATATCGACGCTAATAAATCAAACGCGTTCGGAGACGATATCGGAGTTGAGATTATCGGGTCCAGTACCTCGTCTATCATGTGAAGCACCTAAAACAAATATTAAGGTAAACATATACGACACAATCTGGTGAAGGAATAAAGATTGGAGGCAAAACCATTAGTAACATTCGATACGCAGATGATACTGTGCTCCTACTGAATCATTAAAAGAATTACAATGTATGTTGGACAAGATAAACAAAGAAAGTAATAGATGGGGACTGAAAATCAAAGTCAAAAAAACTAAATTTATGGTTGTTAGCAAAATGAATGTTGGCCCGGAAAGAATAACACTTGATGGCGAGATTATAGAAAGAGTTCAGCACTTTAAATATCTTGGAAGCTGGATCAATCAGTCGATGGATCCAGACGAAGAAATCAAGGCTAGAATAGAAATAGCTAGAAGAGCATTTCTGAAACTCAAGCCGCTACTCTGTGCCAAGCAACTTAACATTCATCTGCGGGAAATGTTTACCAAGTGTTATGTATGGTCTATTCTTTTGTACTCTTGCGAAACATGGATGCTCCACCAAAAAATTATTGACCGCATTGCTGCATTCGAGATGTGGCTGTACAGACGGATGCTCAAAATTCCGTGGACAAGCCGAACTACCAACGAGAATGTACTCATCAGAATAGGGCACGATAGAGAGCTCTTAACTACCATCAAGCGCCGCAAACTGAAATACTTGGGACATGTGATGCGTGAACCACGTTATACTCTGCTTCGGCTTATTATGAATGGCAAGATCGAGGGAAAAAATGGATAGGCCACAAAAAGCTATCCTGGCTTCGAAATATCCGACAAAGGACAGGTTTACCTGCTGAGGAACTTCTCCACGCAGCTCAAGATAGAGATACATACAAAGAAGTAGTCAATATGGAAGTCGTCAACGCTTGAGAAAGCAAGACACTGTAAGAAGAAGATACGAGGAAATTGTCACGCAAAAGACCACTAGATGGGCCGCGTGATGAGTGAAGAGAAATATGTATTGTTGCAGAATATTATGCAGGGAAAGATACAGGGAAAAAGAAGCAGAGAAAGAAGTCGTTTTTCCGTTGAGGTATTTAGAGCTGCAGCATCAAAAGTGATGATAGCCAAACTTCTAAGAGATGGCACTTGAAGAAGTAAAAGACCAGATGGCGCTTCCCAATAGAAGATCGACGAATAGAATATTTACATATTTCGACAAAAATCCCAAAATATAGGTGACCTTAAAAAAAGGGGGCAGAAGAGACATGGATGAAATGAATATTAAAGAAGATGATAAAATTTAAAAATAGACTAGAGCAAAATGGATAGAAGGAAAAAAACATGGAGCAAGCCTGAAAAATGACTGGAATAGAAGAAAAACATCCATGTTCTTTTTACTATAATTTAAAGCAATACGCCTCTGTCCAAACGGAAGCAGTAGTCGGCAATATGCAACCTTCATTCCGGTCAACACTTGTCTGGAACTACTTTTAGGTATGTTTCTTGCATTTAAACTTTTACACTTCATTATATTCAAAGTAAACAAAAACTTAGCAGTTTATAAAGTGGTAACAAAAAGTGCCCGAAACTTTAAAATATGGCGGCGGTGCTTGCGCTAAACAGGTCGTTAAAAGGTCTATACCAACGACCTCTATATACAAACTAGACTACTAATGCCATAAGTAGAAAATTCATCCAATTACGAGGTTGGCTTGGATCCCATTGAGCATGCGCATTCATCGCCTGTCATACAAGCGAATCACATTGGCGTACCGCAAGGAAAGAGGAGACAGTGTTTACCCCATAAATAAGATTCGAGAAAAATCTTTCAAAGTTGAGCAGATAATTATTTTTTTCAGGCATAATTAACTGTAATATATTTTATACCAAGAAAGAACCTCAATAAATGATGTGGAGAGTATTAAAACCTTACTTGTGAATGTTTCATCAATTGGACAAGGATTGCAGCTCTTTTATATCATTTTGGAACCCAAAATGGAAGTAATTAAATAGTTAGGTACCAGATATAAGAAATTTTGGGAAATCATTGAAACACAAGTGATATTTATTATACACAACTAAATAAATTTACCTAAAACAAAATAATATACCTACACAGGTAAAAAACATTTTTAATTATAATTCAGAATGATTATTGGTTTTGAAACAATATAAGTTTCGAAAATTGTGTCCTAATAAGAGTACCTTTCTCGATTTCAGTTTGTTTATTTGAAACTTCATAAAATCTTAGTTTGCTATAAATTTATATGACAAGTTTTACGAGAATCGATGTATGGTTCTCTGAAAAAGTATAAACACTAATAAACAGCAAAAACCAACACGTAATATTATTTTCGTTCGTTCGCCTACGACTATGAACAAAATGGCTTCTTGTCCAAAGTCAATGTCATCAATGATAATTTGGATCCTTCTGCGCATTGCGCAGTACGGTACGGTTTTCAGAGTGTTCAATTGGATGATATTTTCCGGTGGTGGGAATATGAGCTTTAGCAGTAAGTTGGTACAGAAGTCGGTGGTCTATACGAGCGCTGCCTTTTTAACGAACTACTACTAGATGGCACTGTTGAGATATCGTGAAATTTGACAGGATCTTTTATATCAACTTTTGGACTTCCAGCACCATGAGAATAGTTTCTTCCATTATTAGTGTAAAATCCTAAAGGGAGGCACAGGAAACGAGGTATTTTTAAAAAAAAAAAGTGAAAAATTATTTACCTGTTGTTTACCCATGTCGCCCGACCTGCTTCTGGCCAAATAGTTCGATTTCTCCCGAATAATTTTGGCGTTGTTAATATAGATGTCGTCGTTGCTGTGCGTTATCCACAAAGGAGGGTTTTCTAAAATTACCGTGGCGACGAAATTAGTCCTGTTTAACATTTCTAGAGTCTTTACTTCGAAGCTCATGTGGTAGAAGGCCCTATCCGAGTTGTAATTTACTGAAAACAACAAATACAGGGTGTTAGTACGTAAGTGCGACAAACTTCAGAGGATGATTCTGCATGAAAAAATAATGACAGTTTTCTATATAAACGTATATCCACACATTTTTTTTTTTTTATGAAAATAGTCACAAAAAGGGTAGACCTATCGTGTGGGCCACGGACGGCCCGCACTGCGACTATTAGAAGGGGAAGGGATTATAGAAAGGAGATGATAGTGGACACGCTTTTTAAAAAGTTGCAGGTCATAGTTCTCTGGAAAAACTGATTTTGGAAGCTTATTCCATTCCGTAGCAATCCTGTAAAAGAAGGATTCTTGATGAAGATTGGTCCTTGTAGTGTCAATCTTGAGAGTAAATGGGTGAGACTGATCAGCGTGCCGAGTTCTTCGGCCGAATGTGGCCAATGGTGGTACAAGAGTTTTTATTTCTCTGGAGCATCTGCCATGGAAATATCTGTAGAGCAATGACTGGTCTGCAACTCCTCTTCTATGTTCTAGAGGGTGAAGGGTATCTGTGAGAGTTGAGATGTTTATCAAGCGAATGGCTCTTTTCTGAATGGAATCTAGAAGACGAAGAGAATGCCTTGGTGCTGAACCCCAAATGTGCGAGCAATACTCCAGTAGAGGTCGGATTTGAGCCTTGTACGTCGTCAACAGTTGATCAGGAGTAAAAAACTTTCTGGCTTTCCACAGAAAACCTAGCCTCTGGCTTGCCGACTTTGCGATGTTAGCAACGTGGTCATGCCAAGACATATTATTGGACACCGTGACTCCCAAAATCGAGATGGAGGGACTTGGTTCAAGGGTATTTCCGGACATTGTGATGGGATGATTTGAGGAATTCACTTTCTTGGAAAACGTGGCACTTTGTGTTTTTTGGGCGTTGAACTGAACAAGATTGTTGGTTCCCCACTCGACGATTGCTTTAAGATGCTTTGTTTTCAGAGATACGGGTTCTGGTTTAATGTTATTGTATGAGATAGTTCCTGATAATGTAATAAAGAAATGAAAAATACGCGTTAAAATGTTATAAATTTTTTTGCATAAAAACGGCGCCCCATACGAAAAAAAGCGAGAGATTATTTGTCAAAAATTTACCGAGGAATTTAAAAATCGTCAGTTTTTAAGAAAAACTAACGTATCTCTGAAACGAAATATTTGCGGACATACGTTTATGTAGCAAACTGTCATTATTTTTTCATGCAGAATTACTCCCTGAAGTTTGTGGCACTTATTTACTAACACCCTGTATAACAATAGTTTTAATACAATATAAATCATTAATTGCATTTAGCTCACTTCAATCACTAAAAACTTCATTACTAAGGTCTACCTACTCGCTGCTCTCTCCTGGTTGTCCAACATTTTTATCAACAGTAAAAACGCAAGAGCTTTCTTTTTATCAGATAAATTTCTTTTCGTATCGAAATAAATTTGCCAAACAGTAATTTTACGAGAGAAACTGACATGAAAAAATCGCGACACCGAAGGTCGAGTGATTTTGTCAAATGTCAGTTTTTCGAGCAAAATTACTGATGGAAAAATTTTGAGTTAAAAAGAAATTTATCCTAAAAAGAAAAGCTCGAGTGTTTTTTGGCAAGATAAATTAACGACCGAATATATGAATGAACAACAACAACAATTATCTTTATTGATACAATTAAATTATTTAAATGAACAGTTATTAAATACACAATTCTTATAAATTGTTTGATTTGGTGTACTAATTTTAAAATTTTCTTCTCTGGTATTCACACATGTAGAATATTCATTTTGATTTTTCTCACTTTAGTATTTTTTGTGGATTGCGGGATTGCTTTTTCTATATTTTTTGTTATTTGATGAATCGAAACTTCCCCAAAACGACTCATGTTGTAATAATTCAGTATCAATTACAATAATTATCAACAATACCTAAATAACTGACAGGGCAGACATTAAAGTGACGTAAGCATACTAGATGTAGACGCTTAAGAGGAACAGGCATTTTTATCGGTGATAAAAAACGATGCAACTTTTTTATCGCTGTCAAACTGACAAAACAGTAATCTTTAAATGACACATTTTATACAGGAGTTAATTTATCATTTATAATTATTTACATCGACATGGTAATTCTGGAAGCAACAAATTCAGTTGAAGCTTTCGTTTACTAGTCCAATTTTAAAATATTTTCATATCTACTTGCTATTACGTTTGGCACCAGGCATTGTTAAGTAAATTATCTGCCTACGGTCCTCCAACCAAACTGCGCCAATGACTCATGAGCTTCATGAAAGATCGCTCCTTACATGTGGCAGTTGACGGTATTTCTTCTGATGCGTTAAAAACCAATGCTGGGGCCCACAGGGTTTCATCCTGTCCCCCACCCTATTTTTTTACACATCAACGACCTCTTGAAAATCACCACGAACCCCTTTTACAGTTTCGCAGACGACAGCACACTTGTCTCAACTTTCACATCCTATCGATCACTTTCGGTGAATGATACAAATAGACTCAGGCAGGAACAGTTTGACTCCATCAATAGAGGTCTTGAAGCAATCGTCCAGTGGGGAACCAACAATCTTGTTTAGTTCAACGCCCAAAAAAACAGCTCAATTCTCACAGATACCCTTCACCAACTAGAACATAGAAGAAGAGTTGCAGACCAGTCATTACTCTTCGGATATTTCCATGGCAGATGCTCCTGAGAAATAAAAACTCTTGTACCACCACCGGCCACATTCGGCCAAAAAACTCGGCACGCTGATAAGTCTCACTCATTTACTCTCAAGATTGACACTACAAAGACCAATCTCCATCAAGAATCCTCTTTTTACAGGGCTGCGACAGAATGGAACAAGCTTCCAAAATCAGTTCACAATCATCTCCTTTCTATAATCCCTTCACGTCCGCGGCCCACACGATAGGTCTACCCTTTTTGCGACTATTTTTAGTAAAAAAAACACCGATAAGAATGTTTAAAAAGTTTATTTTCCCTCAGCCATATTAGTTACACTGTAGAAGTGCCAACAATCATAATTGAAAATTAATTTTTGACACGCTTTTTTGCCGCTGACTTTCAAAAAATCACGATTTGCTCGGCGCGTATGTCGATATTCGATTTTTTCCATTTTCACAAAAACACTCACACTGACTCACTAAAACGATTGTGATACAACAACTGTGCGTCCAAAATGGCTGTAATTTTGATGACTTGGTTGCCACGTCTTTTTCGTTCTCTAAAGAGTACTCTGCCAGTGGTCTCTCTACTGGCAAATTATGCCCGAGCTCAGCCGTAGAGGGTAGAAGAAAAAGAAATATAAAAGTGAGCCGCACCACCGACTTAGACGGTTCAAGCCGGAAACCCCTAGGTCTTTTAGGCACTAGCAGAGCCACACGATAAACAACTAAGATTATGGTGAACCAAATAAATAAAACTATAGCAAAAATGTATTGGATACTTTACTCACACAATAAATTAAAATACACAGCTCAATAACAAAATTATAACATATAATCAAAATTAACAGCCAACAATAAATCGAACTTCAAAATTTACAACTTTATGAGACAACAATAAATCAAAAATACAAAGTTTACGATTCCATAAAATAATTAAAACAAAGGTAAGAATGACAAACCTTATCAGGTTACCAAAAAAACGTATACAAGTCAACTTTTTAACAATACTTCATCAACGTTCACGTACGACTGCTAATTTAATCACGTTTTTTTTTCCTTTTTCCATTTACATAAAGATTTACACTGTTAAAACAATCGAGCTTATTTAAAAATAATTCTTTTTACGATGGCTGTCCTTCAAAATAGCAATAATGTAGGATATTTACAAATAAGTATGAATAAAGGTTTTTACTTGGACACAAAGAACTATTGAGAATATTATTTTAATCAAAGTTCAGACTCGGCATATTATCCAATGCAATAAATAGTTTTCAACAGTGTACCATATTAATAAATTAAAACAAAACTTAATCGTGGTGTCAAAAATAAGTCACGTCGTTTAAATATACTAAAATAAATCACTTGTAACCTTTGGATACACGAATTCACGAATCATGTGGCCTACTCCTGGCCGGATTGATTATGGAACTGCACCTGGTACTTAACAATGGCTTCACTTCATAAAATCCCGCACGCGTTTATTTTAACTCGACCCCAATAACCAAAATATCCACCACAAAGGTAAGATAGAATGGTCAAGTTAAAAATTAAATGGTTCTGCTCACGTGTTAATATCAAATCGTTCCAAAAACTCTCACCCGACCTCGACGACTGACACCAAGCGACTGTCTCCAACTACTCACTCCCAGGCCGGATATCAGAAAAATGACACGGGACACGCGTCAGCCAACAAACTTCGCAAATCTATGTTCCAAACTCATAATCGCGCTCGTCTGTGTTGATAGCCAGCCCATCCACACAGAAATGCAAACCAAACAATAATATAGCTGACAACACACGACAATCGAGGCCAAAAATCAAAGCAAAAATCTAATAACAAAAACCCCCACTCCATCTCCATCGATTAACAAAAATGTCACAGCCATTAATAATTAAATCCTAACACTACAAGGTATGCAACACCATTTACAACGAGTGATAAATTTAAATTACAACAAAATACGGTAAGCGAAACTATTTACGAGCACCTGAGAAATACCAGACTATCAGAGACCCAATTAATAATGGAACTGTAGAAGGGAAAAAATAGGCACGTGACATGCTGTCAAAAGATGCGCGACCACATTCCCTACTTTTTATCGGCGAGTGTTACCATCGTTACATTAAGTTCGGAAACTTTTCAGACCAGCCTCGTAGATGAAGGACAGTAAGAAATTATCGTTACCTTCAGAATATTTAAAAGCTCTGTTTTCTGGCACAAAAACTGTCAACTGCTCGTAGTGAAGATTCAGTTTGGCCACCCTATTGGCATGGACCAGCGCGTTAAACTCCGAATAGGCGGGTTCTTGTTGGATTTTTTGATAAATCGTTTTGTACCTACGAATAAAAAAACACTGTTAACGATTTCATAGAAATGAATTACAGTAGAACAGAAGTAGCTTGGCGGGCGAAGGCCGCGTGTGCGCAGTAACAAAATCCGCTGTACGTACGTTTTAAATCATTTCCCTCGCAAACCTTTCGTTTAAATGTTAAATGTCACCCTTATTTTGATATAAACTTTTTATTTTTTTCGAATTAAATAAAATTTCAATGTTTCGTTTCTTGAACAACATACTGTATAGCTCTTAAAACCTTCAAACATTATTTGGTAATATTTTGGGTGCAACGAGAAGAAAAAATAAAGTGATCTTTTTAAATTATTGAGCATTGTATTTTGAATGTCCCGAAGCTACGAAAGCAAACTTTCAAAAAGGGGTATATCCAGGTATTCCGAACAATGTTTAATGTTTTGTAGATTAAATAATGTTATTTTAATAATCATAAGAAATACTTACCTTTGCGAGATGCCATTTTGACAAGAAAATACAAAAACAAAGAACATGCATTCAAACAACTTCATTTTAAAAACGTAACTCGTATTAAATCGCCATTATTTCGATTATATTAATGCGTTGATATAATTTTATCTAAATTTGGACAAGGTTATGACCGAGATGCTGCGATGACGGCATTTTTCACATTTAGTTTCGAGATAATAAATTACATTTATAGTTAAACGCGTAAACCAAATCGTTCGTAACTTATCTAACAATAAAATACATCAAACGGCGCTAAATCTGGTTCGAAGGGTGGTTATTGCGTTACAAATTTTGAAGGTCGCAAGTGAAATTTGACCTCTTCGTTACAAGATTTTAGGTTCGCTCCTTACCTACTCTCACAACAGTATATTCTTCGTTGATAATAGTCATATTGTACTGCTTGATAGAGTGGAATATGGGTTCAAAGTTTTCGAGAGACTTTCGGTAGATTGTAGGGGAGGTTGTGAAAACTATGCAGCCTCTCAAGCACCTCGACCCATCAGATCTTTTGTGCATAACCCTTAATCTACTCGAGGCTCGAGATTGCGAGACTTCGTACAAAGTTTATCAGTTTCCCAGGAGCTAAGTTCCTGACATCGAAGGGCTTTAAGAAGGCCACTTCCATAAACTTGAGGATCTTGCAAAAAAGCGCTGGACATTCGCAAAGCATCCCTTTCTAGTTGAGGTCCGTTCTCTGTGCAAACTTGGTGGTTGTTTATGACCACTGCAAACTGCATTTCAAAGTCGTACATAACTGGCATATTATCTGTCGGCTTGAACATGAATTTTAGGGAAATATTTTCCAAAATCTTTAAATGTCTAATCCAATTTCCTGCTTTAAGTTTTATTGTCTGGCTCAGTATGAAGGCACTGATTACTGCTTCTTTCCTTACACATAAGTGTAATGGTGAAAGGTTTAGCATTACCTCTACGGTTGCAGTAGGGCACGTGAATATTGCCGCTGTGATTCCCAGACAAGCTAGCCGCTGCACTTTCTGCAGCTTAACTTGTGCCGAAATTTGTTGCATTTTTGGCTACCATATCAATGAGGCAAAGGTGAACATGGGTTTGATGATCGTTTGGTATGACCAGTAGACCATTTTTGGTTTGAGACCCCATGTGTTGCCAAAGACTCTGCGGCATGTCCAGCTTGCCGCTATAGCTCTGAAAGGAATGTGGTTGAGTTGGGTGTTCCATGTCAGTTTTTCGTCGATAATAACGCCCAAATATTTAACTTCGTTGGAAAATGTGAGCTGGATTCCATTCAGAGTTAGGGCTTTAAATTCGTACTTTCGCCTCCTGGTGAATGTAACCAGCACTGTTTTACTGGAATTGACATTGAGTCACCAGCACCAGCTTCTGATTGTGTTTAGGGCTACTTGCATGCATTTGGTGTAACCAGAGTCGTGTAGCTTAACCATCAGGTTGTCTACAACCAGTGACCACAGCAAAGGCGATAGAACTCCCCCTTGGGAACAACCTTTTTCTACTGTCATCTTGACTGCCTTCCCCAAGAGTCACCACAATTATTCTACGAGAGAAGGAAAGTATGACTATGATATTGAGCAAAGGGTGTTGGTGGAGAAATAGATGAATGCGGCATAACTTCATGAGCAGCCAAAACGTGTCAAAAAAGGCACGACTCGCTGTTTTTAAATGAAGAATTTTACAACAATATTGGAACACTACTGTGTTTTCTTATGTCGTTTATTGAATGTAATGAACTTTTAACAATCTATACGTTTATAATAAAAATGTGTTAATTTTTAAACAAATATTTTATTATCTAATTACATCTTTCAATAATACGACCGCAGTCTAAGGTGAGAACAGTAGTTATCATGTGAAATAATATTAATGACAGTTTATTTTTGTCTTTACATTTGTTGATACATTTTTTTTTTTCTGTGAATAGAGTATATACAGGAATATATAAGGTCGACGATAAAAATAGGCACTTGATAACTAGTAAGTATTTTATTATTTAAAAGAAATTTAATACATACTCTTAGGTTATATTTGTGACATGCTAACCAATGAATACGTTGATATCGCTGTAAAAGTCGATTCATGATTGATAAATCAATTCTGAAAGCAATTTTGGATTTTTTTTGGAAAAACTATACGCAAACATTGCACCCTGTCGTCTCTGGCCATATATGGTATTCCTTAGAGACTTTTCGGCGTTGTTTTTACACTCTATACTAGAATCAATATGTACGTGTATCAAACTGAAACACTGCACCGAGCTCAAATGAATCCAAACTTAAAAAATTGTTTGTGCGTCTATTTATCTCTTAAGATACCCTGGACTCTTTATTTTTAAGATTAAGGCTCTAAATATATGCACCCTTTCTCCATGCAGCAGCACTAACCAAGAACTTCTTTTTAAGCTATATATATATATATATATATATATATATATATATATATATATATATATATATATATATATATATATATATATCGCGTTAAAACGTGCGTCGGCGTCTTGCGATTCCTAATCTCCATTCCTCTCTATTCGTCCACATGTCCTCTCTCAGATCTCTCTCTTCCATCTCTTTTTGTATGCCTTCTCTCCAGCTCTTTCGTGGTCTTCCTCTTCTTCTTCTTCCTCTGGGGTTCCACTGTAATATTTTCTTTGGGATTCTGTCTGGTGGCATTCTTTGAACATGCCCGTACCATATCAACTGTTTAGTTCTTATTTCGTCTGTGATGTCGTGCTGTACTCCCATTATTTGTTTTATCCTCTCATTTGTAACTCTTTCTAGTCTTGATTTCCCCGCTGCTCGTCTCCAGTAATCCATTTCTGTGGCTCTAATTTTTCTTTCGATCTTTTCTTTCAAAGGCCATACTTCGCAACCGTACATTATTATGCTCTTCACTATCGTGTCGTAAATTCTTTTTTTGTTGTTGTTGCTTATTGTTCTATCCCACAGTACTCCGTTTAACATTGATATTGCTCTTCTTCCTTTCATATTTCTGTCCAATATTGCTTCTTCGAGTGTCCCATCCTTTGATATTCTCATTCCTAAGTAATTGTAAGCTGACGTGTGTTTGATTTTTTGTCCATTTGATAATTGTAAGTCCTGTTGCACTCCCCCAATACACATATATTCCGTTTTTTCTACATTAACCTCTAGTCCCCAAATTTTATATTCTTCTATAAGTTTTCGTGTCATATACTCTGTGTCGTCTATGTCTTGGCCGACTATAATTTGATCGTCTGCGAATGAGAGTGTGTATAATGTTGTGTCCTCATCTAAAGGTATGCCCATGTTTTGGCATTTCCGTTTCCAATTCGCTAGTGCCCGTTCCAAATATATTTTAAATAATGTTGGTGACAAGCAACACCCTTGTTTCAGCCCTTTTGTGATATTAAACCCTGTTGTTAGGTTTTGTCCAACTTTAATTCTTGATTTGGTTTTATTGTATAATGACTTTACTCCTTTTATCAGTTCAATATTAATGTTGGAAGTTTCCAGAGTTTCCCAAAGTTTAATTAAGGGTACGCTGTCGTATGCTTTCTTTAGGTCAACGTACAGTATATGGATCTCTTGATTGAATGCTAGTTTTTTTTCTATAATTTGTGTTAGTGAGAACAGATGGTCAATCGTTGATCTTCCCGCTCTAAATCCGGCTTGCTCTTCTGCTTCCATTTCCGTGTATTCCCTTTCGATTTTGTTTTTTAAGATCTTGCTATATATTCTACTGATTGTGTTTGTTACGGCAATTCCTCGATAATTGTCGCATTTGCTTTTGTCCCCTTTTTTGTGTATTGTTGACATATGTGATATTTTCCATTCTTCTGGGACTTCGGACTGATTAATACACCTTTGAAATAGATCTTGCAGCATTTTATATAATTTATCTGTTCCGTATTTAAATAATTCTCCTACAATATTTCCTGGACCCGGGGCTTTGTTATTTTTTAAAGATTTACATACTTCCTTCACTTCTTTTTAAGCTAACAACCAAAAAGTATTTCTCATCTTGTCTTCTAGTATATTGATAATGCAACAAATTTAAATAAAACCATGAAGTATTGTGTCCATAGGTAAAACACTGCATCTCTAAAGGTCTCTCAAGGTGGATTCTATTCAGAAAACCTCACAGAGAATATTTTTTATAAATCTGTAGTTAGGCTCTTTGTTGCCGATTCTTTCTTGGGTTGTGTTTTACATAACTCTACCATTCCAGATTGTGTTTTAATAGCTTGATATTTAGGGTACATGCCCACTTTCTTTTGATAATAATCTTTTTCTGGACTTTCTACTAACCTATTAATATATTCTTCTTATTAGCCCAACTTCGTCCACTTCTGAAGGTAGGCCTTTTCCGAATGTCTCCAGTGGAGTCGATCTTGGGCGGTTTTGATCCAGTTTTTTCCGGCGTGTCTCTGGATGTCGTCCCTCCACCTTTTCTGGGGTCGCCCAACACTTCTTTTTATTTCTCTAGGTCACCATTGGAGGATGGCCTTGGTCCACTTGACATCGTCCCTCGCCACATGTCCAGCCCATCTCCACTTATTCCTTGCCACCGTTTCCATGACGTCTGAGACTCCCGTGCCTCTTCCTAATGTTCCTTATTCTATCCCTAAGGCTAATACCTAGCATTGACCGTTCGATAGGTCTCTGACATACTCTCAGGCAATTGGCAATTTTTTGTGTAAAGGTCATAGTCATATAAATACGACAAACACACACCATTTTTTTCTAAAAAAAATTGAGATCATTACCCGTATGCGCGCCAATGATAAACATAAAATAACGATAACGATCCGATCGGCGACGACGAAATTTTCAGTAATCGTGAGTCTCAAGTACAATCGGAGGAAGAAGTTTACGAATGTGAAGTATATTTAGCCGAATATTTATTTTAGAGGCTAGTCGCCCGCCAAGCTACTTCTGTTGCACTGTACCTCTTAAAACCCACTAAATTTCATTTTCATATCTCGACCGGTTTCAGAGCAATAAATAAATTGTTAGTTTTTAAGAAAAACTTTAATACCCCGTATCTCTGAAACAAAGTATTCGTGGACATACTTTTATATAGCAAACTGACATTATTTTTGCATGCAGAATCACCCCCTGATGTTTGTCGCACTTATTTACTAACACCCTGTATATGTATATATTTTGTTGTATATATAAATGTTTATTTAGAAATAAATAAATCTAATGATATTGCACAAAACTCAAATAAAACTATGAAGTACGTCTTTTTAGCTAGACCCTGGACAGAGCCTGACGCAGAATATTTTCTATAAATCTTTAGTGAAACTCTTGTTACTGGTTCTTTGGTGGGCACCTGTCAAAGCTACTTTCCTAGCTGTATGCATGAATGCGTGTATTCGTACTCTATTGAACTATACTCTCAAGAGCTTTTCAAATGAACGGTCTATTTGTGAAAATGTTTTCCAAATTGTGTAAACCATTTCGAGTACAGAAAAAATGCTGTTGTTAAAATATATCGTGTGATTCAATTGTTTTTCTGCAATCATTCACAATTGGTAATTTACGTGTTTATGATCATGCCAATCAATAAACCGCTATTACTTTTATTAGTTAGTTGTAAAAACCCGAAGCAAAGTGATGTAACCAACATTTGAAAAGAGCTGTTTTTTTTTCAATGTGAGTAATTTTTTTTAGTAAATTAATTACAAGTATACGTTTTGCTGATAATGTATCAGTGCAATGTCTAAATTTTTAATAATTAGATCGCAAATATATTTTGTTTTGATGTAGTTTTCTTTGCTCTCTGTTGTTGTTGTTATCGTGGACAATTTTTTTTAATTCATTATTACATTTTTTTAAAACTTAACGAGTCTGTCTAATTTGACGATAAACAAAGCACAGATGCACCCATGTATATTAATGTGAAAAAACTGTTAATCCACATAGAACGCGTTGGGATTTCTTCAAAACAAAAATACTACTTAGTATAATATAGTTTTTTTTGCATTATCAACATATTGTTACAAATTGTGGTCATACAGTACGCTCCTGAAGCCATTATTTGACCACGACGCAGTGTGTGTGTGGAAACGGAAGTGCGTGAGGTGTCTGAGGCTGCAGGCATCTTAATTAAGCCGATGCATCACATTTTTCATGAATATTTGGACATGGAAAAGCTATCCACGCGGAGAGTGCCGTGATTGCTCATACTCGATCATAAACGCAACCGTGTGATCACTTCAAAGAAGTGTTTGGCGATGTTCAGCAACAATCCGAACGAGTTTTTGCGACGAAACATGGATCCATCACAACACACCAGAGACCAAGGAACAATCAAGACAGTGGGTTTTCTTTAGGTAAACCAAGAAGGTGGCCAAGAAGGCAAAGGTGGATCTGTCGGTCAACAAAGTCATGGCCACGGTTTTTTGGGATGCACGCGGTGTCATTCACATTGATTGTAAAACGATCACCGGCGAATATTATTCAGAGCTTCTGGACAAATTCGATATAGATTTAAAACGACCGCATTTGACGAAGAAAAAAGTGCTGTTCCATCAAGACAATGGACGTGTGTCGTAACCATGGCAATAATCCACAAATTGTGTTAAGAACTGCTACCCCATACATCATATTCTCCAGATTTATCCCGCTACGACTATTTCCTGTTTCCAAACCTGAAGAAACAGCTGGGCGGTAAGAGATTTGGGTCTAACGAAAAGGTTATCACTGAAACAAACGCCTATTTTGAGTGTCTTGAAAATACCTATTGGAACGAATAAAAAAATTGGACTAAATGTATCGAGCATAAAGGAGACTGTATTAAAAAATAAAACGCTTTTTTGCCGAAAAAAATATCGTTTATTCAAAAAGTCACTGACTTCAAACTATCAACGTATATTATCGTTTTTATATAGGATTTAAATTCCATTTTGATCGAGTTTTCGAAAATCCTAATTGTGGCAATCACTGAACAAAAAAAAGTAACAAAATTTCAGGAATTGCAAGGTGCTCGCTAATTTTTGACGTAAAATGAAAATAATTAAAAAGTCTTGGCAACACAACACGGTGAACTATCAAGAAATCGTTTGAAAAATGGTCCGATAATTTCGCGTGGAGAATCTCCGTTTAAAATTGAACACCGATCTTTGTACCCTGGACCGGCGCCAACCAAACTAACGACCCAAGAACGTATTTTATGATAATACGATAAATAAGAAAAACAGAAATCCGGTAGGAAAACCAGGACTTTTTCGCAACACGTGCAAATATATATTTTTCTTTATTACAAAAAAAACAATATCGACAGTCGCGACCTTCATCAAAAACGACGTATTAGTCTTCTTTTTCTTCTTGTGCCTTATCCTCTGGGCTCGATAAAATCCTACATACTTACATACAAAAAGTCACGCCTTTTTCCCATAGGGGTAGGCTTCCTTTCACTTGCTACGGTTCTTGCACACATCTTTTGCTTCCTCTACTTTCATCAGCGCTATCATACATGCTCGACGGTTGTTGGTACTCTTGACCTGGCCTTTCTTCAAAACAACGTTGATCTGATCGAGATATATTCTCCGAGGTCGACCTCTACCGACTTGTCCATTCACACTCGCCTTATAAATTTGTCTCGTCAATCTTCCTTCATCCATCCTTTTTACGTGTCCAAACCATCTAAGCATTCTTTTATCTATCTTTTAACCTCGTCTTTTTTTACACCACAGCGTTCTCTTATCTCACTATTCTTTATTTTATCCAACCGAGTCCCTCCGGCTATACTTCTTAGACTACTCATCTCCGCAGCATTAATTCTATTTTTATGCTTCTTCTGCCAAACCCAACACTCACTACCATACATAAGTGTGTAGGAACTAACACACCTCTATGCACAGCCAGACGTGCCTTTTTTGACACTTTCTGGCTGTTCATAAAGCTATGCATTGCCCCATTCATTTGTTTTCCTGCCAACACCCTTCGCTCAATGTCACTGTCATATTTTCCATGAAACTTTACAGTTTGGCATGCTTTCGTTTTGCTTACATTTATTTTCATCCCTTTGATTTTTAGGGCATCATGCATAAAATTAACTATCGCCTGCAACTCCTCTTCAGATGACGCTGATGTGACTTGATCATCGGCGTAAAGAAGTCATTTAAAAAAAGTAATAATAATAAAAGAAGGAAACAAAGCAATTCTTAATCCTTTGGAAAAAAACTACTAATACGGTATATTGTTAGAAAAATGGATATTAAACTGTTAAATATATGTACATGTGATTGACAAAGCTTCTTCTTTTTACAGTGTCTTGCTTTCTCAAGCGTTGACGACTCCCATATTGACTACTTCTTTGTATCTATCTCTATCTTGAGCTGCGTGGAGAAGTTCCTCAGCAGGTAAACCTATCCATTGTCGGAGATTTCGAAGCCAGGATAGCTTTTTGCGGCCTATCCATTTTTTCCCCACAATCTTGCCATTCAAAATAAGCCGAAGCTGACTATAACGTGGTCCACGCATCACATGTCCCAAGTATTCCAGTTTGCGGCGCTTGATGGTAGTTAAGAGCTCTCTATCGTGCCCTATTCTGATGAGTACATTCTCGTTGGTAGTTCGGCTTGTCCACGGAATTTCAAGCATCCTTCCGTACAGCCACATCTCGAATGCGCTGTTGTGGTCAATAATTTTTTGGTGACGCGTCCATGTTTTGCAAGAGTACAACAGAATAGACCATACATAGCACTTGGTAAACCTTTTCCGCAGATGAATGTTAAGTTGCTTGGCACAGAGTAGCGGCTTGAGTTTCAGAAATGCTCTTTTAGCTATTTCTATTCTAGCCTTCGTCTGGATCCATCGACTGATTGATTCAGCTTCCAATATATTTAAAGTGCTGAACTCTTTCTATATTCTCGCCATCAAGTGTTATTCTCTCCGGGCCAACATTTGATTTGCTTACAATTCATTTTGTTAACAAAGCAATAATATAATATTATTGAGATATTGACCTGTTGGCTCTATCAGTGCCATTAAACTAGGAAAAAAATAAAAAAAAAATTATCCAAGCACTAAGAATGAGCACTGTATATTAAATAGGAAGTTAGTATGTATTTCAGTGCCATCTACGTAGATGGCACTGACGTCAGTACTTTAATTATCTTGTTCCTCTATTTTTTACAATGTATTTTGTAGCCAACGATTTTTTTTATACTTCATATTGTAGAGAAGCGTCTTTTTCTCACAGAGATATTCCTGATGGGGGGCCAAGAGCAAAATCTTTAAAACATTAATTGCGTTGATTAGCAGTTCACTCGATGCGAGTGTGATACATTTATTTTTAACTAACCTTCGTCGTCTTGCCTTCCGAAAATGTTTCAGAGGATGATTTTTCAGTATTGACCTGAAACTAAACGCTGAACGTTTCGCGGTGAAAAATAATAATTATAATAAGACGGCGATGTATCGCTGGAAGACTGATTTTTGTAGTGAAAAATTGAAAAATCTTGTAAATCGCCACTATTTTTAACCGCAACATTTTATTTACATTTACAGTGACACGATCGCGATAAATATTAATTATTGTGATACAACCACCGACTATTTTAGTGCCAACCATGATCACCGTTCCGAATATTAGTTACACCTCGTACAGCGATGCTTCTTACATCGGACAAAAGGCTGTAAGTACCTGACAGTGTAACAACTAGTTTTTAAAAGTCTGTGCACTACAATATCTTATTAAAATTTCCGAAACACCATCATGTCTTTCCAACAACGAAGATCCTAAAAGAACGCAAGAACCGAGCTTGGTACATCGTTCCCGGATTTAAGTCTTTTTTAAAGTAGACTGGTTTAACATCGAAAAAGGTGTGAGACAGGGATGTGTGGCTTCGCCATGGCTGTTTAACTTATACGTAGACGATTGTTTAAAAGAATTGAAAGATAGTGCGTATGAATTGAATTGATTATTTGATCGTTAAATGCCTTCTTTACGCCGATGATCAAGTCATATTAGCGTCATCTGAAGAGGAGTTGCAGACGATGGTTAATTTTATGCATGATGCCCTAAAAATCAAAAAGATGCAAATAAATGTAAGCAAATCGAAAGTAATGGTTTTTGACAAACTGTGAAGTTTTGATTACGGGAGAAAGCGTGGAACAAGTAAATGAGTTTGTGTACTTGGTTCAAAGTTTACGAGAGATGAAAAGTATGACAGTGACATTTAGCGAAGGGTGTTGGCAGGAAAACAAATGAATGGGGCACTGCATAGCTTTATGAACACCCAGAAAGTGTCGAAAAAGGCACGTCTGGCTGTGCATAGAGGTGTGTTGGTTCCTACACTTATGTATGGTAGTGAATGTTGGGTTTGGCAGAAGAAGCATGAAAATAGGATTATTGCTGCAGAGATCAGTAGTCTAAGAAGTATAGCCTGAGGGACTCGGTTGGATAAAATAAAGAATAGTGAGATAAGAGAGCGCTGTGGTGTAAAAAAAGACGAGGTTAAAAAGATAGATAAAGGAATGCTTAGATGGTTTGGACATGTAGAAAGGATGGATGAAGGAAGATTGACGACACAAATTTATAAGGCGAGTGTGAATGGACGTAAGTCGGTAGAGGTCGACCTCGGCGAACATATCTCGATCAGATCAACATTGTTTTAAAAAAAGGCCAGGTCAAGAGTACCAACAACCGACGAGCATGTATGAAGAGCACTGATGAAATTAGAGGAAGCAAAAGATGCGTGTAAGAAGGAAGTGGTCTCTGCCTACCACTACGGGAAAAAGGCGTGACTATATGTATGTTTGTATGTAAAAGAGGCTTCTTGAGTGGAGACCTAGAACTGACAAGCAAAGTAGAGGAAGAGGAAAATGATTAGGGAGGCCTATGTTCAACAATGGACACAAAGGGCTAAATGATGATGATGATGATGTAAATTATAGCCTACGTGTTATTCTGATGTATAAGCTACATTATTGTAAAGTTTCATTAAAATCCATTCGGTAGTTTTTGCGTAAAAGAATTACAAACATCCATACTCACAAACCTTCCCCTTTTCTTATAGTAGTAGGATGTATTGTTTTAAAGTTATTTGCCTAATCAACAAATAGCTCATTAAAGACATTTCCTTATGCTTTTGCTCCAAAGGAACTATCAGAAGCTCTGAGTATAAGAGCACCACTTCTTCTTCCAGCTGTTAACACTTTTCCCATTGAAAAGTCCTTCCGTACATTGCACCAAATATCAAAAGCACCACAATACCAAGCTAGTTCATGAGCTGATCATCAACTGGTGACCATTGTAATTAAGTTTTATGTATTATTTGAAGCAGTTCATCTGATCAATGAATGCCAAGAATACCTTAACATGCTAGTTTATGAAGTGGTTATGGTAAACAAATGGTGATCATTATCTTTTATTTATTTATTTTCACTTTGTTGTTAAAATGAATAATATAAATATTTTTAAACGTTTCATAACTACGTCAACGATAATAAATTAGCAAAAAATTATGTTATTTAGTGCTTACTTTGTAAGAAAATGATGTTAAAATACCAAATACCAATAACCTTGACTGTTTAAAAACTTGAATTTGATAACAATAATAAAATTTTACCATTTGGTTCTGTTATAACAGTGACAATTCCGAATTCCGAATTCTTTATTATTACAAATTTGGACTGATTGATTGTTTATCGCTCGACGCATTTTTCGTTTTAAAATTGTTTACCTATGTTTAAACGCCATCTTTAGGGTTGAAAAAATATCACGAATTGAACATTTTGAATTAAACGAGTTAAAACAATCAATTTGTTTTCCTTCATTATTTTCGTAACAGCCCTCGTATATTTTTAACAAACATTAAACAATTATAAAATACATCATTAACGAAATTTGTGCTATTAAGCAGCAAATAAAAAAATAATCAACAACAAACAAGTAATTTAACAATCATTTTTACAAAAATTTATGTATCCATAAATAATTAATCTATTCGTCTGTTAAAATAATTATTTTTTTAAAATTAACTATCATTGTACCGAATACTTCATAAAGGTTAAAAATCGTTTACCTACTTATTTTTTATGTAATTACGTTATACAGGATGTCTTCAAAGTCATCTGGAATAAATTCCTCGTGGTCAGTCAGTTTTGTATGGATTAAGGAAAAGCTGTGAAGCTGAATCCAATCAAATAAATAAAAGAGAAACAATCTAACAAAGCAGCTGTGGAAAACAGTCAACTACCAATCTACAACGGGTCAAAAAAAAGGTTGTTTGTCAGATCTGGTTGTCGATCAAGTACAACTGCCCTGCTCCGGATGAAACCCATCAGCTTGAGAGATGCAGGAAACGCAGCAGTTCAGATTTGGTAGCTGCCCTCTGAGTTCGGTATCATTTGAGCTTTGTGCTGGCAATTACTTAAAAAATGAGGTAGAAACTTATTCTAGAAGGCCAGGGCAAAGGCAGAAATGATGCACTAACGACCGAGATAAAAGTTTTACTAGACAATTCGCTTTAAGAAGCAGGACTGTCACTAGTTCTTTGATCAGAAACTGACTCGAAGCTGCCCGCAATGTCACAATGTCACAAAGTATGACAGTGACCTTAAGCGAAGGGTATTGGCAGGAAAACAAATGAATAGTGCACTGCATAGCTTTATAAACACCCAGAAAGTGTCAAAAAAGGCACGTCTTGCTGTACATAGAGGTGTGTTGGTGTTGGTGAGAAACATATGAAAGAACTGAGCGAAAAATATTTATTTCAAAACCATGTAATATAGTACGTCGGTGAAAAATACAACATGTCAATCTCCATTGATAAAACAAAATGTATGACCTTCTCCAAAGAACCAGTAAGGTTTAAAGTCGTAATAGACAATAAACCAATAGAACAGATAACGAGCTTCCGTTACTTGGGAGCGGATACATCAAGCAGCAATAACCCGATAAACGACATAAAATCACAGGTCAACAAAGCCGCAACAATTTCAGGATGTCTGAGAAATATCATCTGGAAAAATACAACCACATGCGCATTGATAGTAAAGTGCGGATATATAAGTCCTGTGTTAGACCGGTGCTAACCTATAGTATCGAGACTAGAGCTGACATGAATAAGACAATGAGCATCCTCAGAACAGCGGAGATGAAAACCTTAAGAACCATCGCAAGGGAAGACACTTAGAGACAGGGTGAGTAACAGCGACACAAGAGAGGCATGCAAGGTGGAGGACATAGTGAGATGGTGAGGAGAAGAAGAAGATATTGGCGTGACCACATAGACAGAATGGACCAAGAGATACATCACTAAAGACGGAAAACCAGCAGGCCGACGACCGCTAGGAAGACCACCTAAGAGATGGAGGATAACAGGATAACCAACCGAATTCAGCATTTACAATTAACAGATCTTAAGGTCTTTTTGTTCTATTGACAAAATCACTCAATCTTATGGAGCTCATGGTAGACCTCAAGTAATTTTTTATTAATTTCAGCTTTGAGAAGCTGCGCTCACATGAAGTAACACTGATAGCTATAGTTAAAAAAATTCGAAGCATAATTACGATATTAGATAAGCAAATACCGTCTCATCCACATCGATATCACAGTGTTCTTCTCCGAACTTCTTGTATTCCGGGTTCGGTAACTAATTTGCGAATGCTGCTTGTTCCTTGAAGTATAAAATTCTTTTTGTGTAAAAATAATAAACTGGCATATTCAGTGATTCATGTTGGGGCAGTCGCGTTCGTTTTGTTCATATTTTCCGTGAGACTTATTTTTCTTCTTAAAGTGCCCTCGTAGGCGTCCATCGCTTCTCTCATTATATGCAGTGCCTGGAAGTTCCGTATTCCTATCCATTGTCGTATGTTTCGTAGCCAGGATAATTTTCTTTTACCTACTTCTTTTTCCTCCTTCTATTTTACCCTGGAGAATAAGTCGTTGGAAAGGATAACGTTCTCCACGTTTTTCCTAAGTTTTTGGCACTAGTAAAGCCAACAGGCCAGATATTAAAAAATAAAGTTAAACTTAGTTACTATTAAAACGGCAGCGTGGCGTGAAACAAAACTGCAAAATACTGATATAAAAAGGGGCAATTTTGCCGCGCTTCTAATGGTGGCGCCCGGGGCGGTCCGCCCCTACGCCTCCCCCCTAACCCTCTAGGTACGCCGCTGATTAACTTCCTATTCGTGTTGTCGGAAAAATATTTTTACAAATAAAACATGCAAAGTGTCGTCGAATTTTGTGATTTTAATGCTGCAAAAGGTAACATCTCGCGTCTGTACTGATTGTATTTAATCGATTAATAAAGACGCATCATTGTTAAATAAGTCAGCATACCGAAACAATTTAAATTTTCAATTTAGTAAATCGACAATGCGAACGACTTATTTTTAGCCAATAACAACTTCAACTCGTGGCGTGTGTTTGTTTGTATTATTTGCTGGCTTTTTTACTCGACCTTCATAATTGTATTTTTATCTTTCGTAATATATGTGCAATGAAAACTTTACGGGATTGTTTTTTATGAAGGTAAAATATCGTGTAAGTTGATGTTCTGTTCACTTTTAGAATGTGGTAGTTCTTATTATACGGTGTGAACATAAAGTAATATAACTAATATTTCGATTTCTGTTTTCTGTTTACAAAAAAAAAATGCTGAATAAAAGTCTTTTCAAATAACTCAGGCCATCTGCATAAGTCGATTAGAAATATACCGTTACTACAAAAAAACTTGATACATAATTTTTTAAATAGTACATCCTGTATATATTTTCAGTTTTTCATAATCTATTAAATTACACATACAACCGTCGAGACCGCATAATTCTACCTTTAATACGAGGGCAGTTTGATAAGTCAGTGACTTTTTGAATTTCCCCCGCAGTTACTCCAAATGCAACAGTGCTGCCGTCAACTATAATCTATCAGTGGGCAACTTTCTAATTTTGAGCAAGCTACGTCGTGCAGTTGGTGTTTGATAGCCGTTCAAAGCAGACAACCTCGTGAATTTTTACGAAAATGAAATCAAGTGAATTTCGTGTGCTGATTAAGCATTACTTTTTACGTAAAAAATCCATCACTGAAACTAAGGAAAGACTTGATAAATACTACGGGGACTCGGCACCATCAATTTCAATGGTTAAGAAGTGGTTTACAGAGTTCCGTTGTGGTCGTACCAGCACTAGTGACGCCGAATCGTGTGACCACTTCAAAAGAGTGTTTATCGATGTTCAGCCGTAATCCGGACGAATTTTTGCGCCGTTTTGTTACTGTGGATGAAACATGGATCCATCACAACATGCCAGAGACCAAGGAACAATCGAATCAGTGGGTTGCGCGGGGTGAACGTGGACCAAAGAAGGCGAAACAGAGTCTGTCAGCCAACAAGGTCATAGCCACAGTTTTTTGGGATGTACGCGGTGTCATTCATATCGATTACCTCAAGAAAGGTAAAACGATCACCGGCGAATATTATTCAAAGCCTTTGAACAGATTCGACGTTGATTTGAAGCAAAAACGGCCGCATTTGGCGAAGAAGAACGTGCTGTTCCATCAAGACAATGCACGTGTGCACACTTGTCTAGTCACGATGGCCAAAATCCACGAATTGGGATACGAACTGCTACCCCATCCAGCATATTCTCCAGGTTTAGCCCCCTGCGACTATTTTCTGTTTCCAAACCCAAAGAAATGGCTGGGCGGTAAGAGATTTGAGTCGAATGAAGAAGTCATTACCAAAACAAACGCGTATTTTGAGAGCTTTGAAAAAACCTATTATTTGGAGGGAATAAAAAAATGAGAAAAACGCTGGACTAAATGTATCGAGCTAAAAGGTGATTATGTAGAAAAATAAAATGTTTATTTGCGGAAAAAAATTTGTTTTATTCAAAAAGTCACTGACTTATCAAACCGCCTTCGTAGTTCCAAAGTTACAGTGGTTTGAAACTAAAATTATAAAAAAATTGTTTATGTTGAAAAAGTAGTAGGTTTTTCTACCATTGATTGTTTTCAAATGTCATGAATTATTTCTCATTGTCATTAGTGAAAGATGTTTATTGTAATTTTTAAAATAAGTATGTTTACCGAACAGGAAAGAATTATGATTCTTATGATGAGAGGTTAAAGTGATCGCAAAACAAGTTGACTTATTTAATGATACGTATCCAAATCGCAGAAGAAGAAGAAGAAGAATTGGACTAACTTGGGCAGCCTTCGGAAAGCTAAGTCACATCCTAAGATCAGATATTCCCATGTCCCTTAAAAGGAAGGTCTTCAACCAGATGCAGATGGCCTGAATTATTTGAAAAAACTTTTAATCAATTTTTTTTTTAAACCCAACACAAATCATAGTATTAGTAAGGTACGTTACTTTATGAACACACTGTATATACGAGATTCCTTTGACCTCCTTTGCCACTGCCTTGGAAGAGAGCCTGGAAGAAAATTTATAACATAGTTCATAAAAGAAATATGTCCTATTCTGAAGGATAGGCACAATTAGAGTTTTTTTTAAACCCCTTTAGCACAGCCTGAAAAGGGAGTATAAAAGACAAATTTAGAACACATATCATGAATAGGCACAGTTACCGATTTGCTTGATATCCTTTGGCATAGCTTATGAAGGGAAAATGGAAGACAATTTAGAACACGTAGAATATGTATAAATGGGAAAGTTACTTCATATCCATAATTCTTTTGTCGGGCTTGAATCAATGATTAAGTACTAGCGCTTTTCTGGATGAAATTCAGCAACTTGAAGAGATGATAAAAGTGCATTATCTTAAATAAACTGCTCCACAAATGTAAAAGAAGATTTTTGGTCACCAAGTGTTCATATGTTATAAATTGAATGTTTTTTCTTTTTTGTAAGCGCTTGTTTGTCCTTTTTGATTTAAAAAACAAAAACAATGTGTACAATTTTAATTTCGTTAAAAATTAAAGAACATACGTTAATAACGAGTAAGATTTCCTCTAATACAGCCAAACAACGCCTCTGCATACTTTCAATAAGGTCGTTGAAGTAGCCTTAATCGATTTGTCTCCAAAGTTGGGGTAAAAGCTGTCTGTGGGGGTGTTTGATGGGAATTCAACGCTCTTTGTAACTGGTCCCAAGCATGCTCGATGGGATTAAGGTCGGGCGATAGAGGCGGTAGTGCCAAATGCGGGGTACCATGGAAGTCCAAAGCGTCTTTGACTACTATTGCAAGATGCGGTCGAGCATTATCGTCTAAAAAGAGGAAAGTTGGTCCAATAGCAGCATAAAACAAACATATAACATTGCTTATAACTTGTCTGTATTACAACCAAATCGCTGCTTTCAAAGTTGAGGACATGACTACCGAGTACGCGTTCCCATTCAACGAGGTGTGAGGCAAGGGTCTCTTTAAACATATAATCTTAGCAAATTTTTGCCGACGCATTGGACGAAGCACGAGAAGGAATTGTTATCAACGGAGAAGTAATAAATAACTTACGTTATGCGGACGATACAGTTCTACTGGCAGGAAGTGCTGATGACTTGCAGGCGTTACTGGATAGGGTTGTGGCTAAAAGCGAAGAAAAAGGGCTCAAATTAAATATCAGCAAAACCAAAACTATGGTTATTAGCAAAAATGGTGAGCTTCCAGCAAACCTGAGTACAGACAACCAACAGACTCAGCAAGTCTCCAGCTCCAGATATCTGGAATGCTTATTGAACAGTAAGTGGAATAGCATGCAGGAAATAAGGTCCTGCATCGAGCAGGCTAGGGCAGCATTTAGGAACATGAAGAAGGTTCGTGCATCTCGAGACATTTCAATACCCCTACGTATTAGTTTACTACGGTGTTACTTATTTCCAATTCTGTACTATGGAATGGAAGGGTGGACTTAAACAAAGGCAATGTGTAACCGAATAGAAGCGTTCGAGATGTGTTGCTAACGTCACCTGCTACGAATATCATAGGTAGACAGAGTCCGAAACACCGAGGTGCTTGCCCGTCTCCATAAGCAACTAGAAGTCATGTGGCAGTTGACGGTATTTCTTCTGATGCGTTTAAAACTAATGCCGGGGTCCCCCAGAGTTCCATCCTGTCCCCCACCCTATTTCTTTTACACATCAACGACCTCTTGAAAACCACCACGAACCCCATTTACAGTTTCGCAGACGATAGCACACTTGTCTCAACTTTCACATCCTATCGATCACTTTCGGTGAATGATACAGATAGACTCAGGCAGGAACAGGTTGATTCCATCAATAGAGATCTTAAAGCAATCGTCGAGTGGGGAACCAACAATCT
Source organism: Agelastica alni (assembly GCA_950111635.1). Taxonomy (NCBI): domain Eukaryota; kingdom Metazoa; phylum Arthropoda; class Insecta; order Coleoptera; family Chrysomelidae; genus Agelastica; species Agelastica alni. The sequence goes on from OX467717.1 coordinate 29,750,662, forward strand.
TGTTCAGTTTAACGCCCAAAAAACACAAAGTGCCACGTTTTCCAAAAAAGTGAATTCCTCAAATCATCCCATCACAATGTCCGGAAATACCCTTTAATCAAATCCCTTCATCTCGATTTTGGGAGTCACGGTGTCCAATAATATGTCTTGGCATGACCATGTTGCTAACATCGCAAAGTCGGCAAGCCAGAGGCTAGGCTTTCTGTGGAAAGCTAGAAAGTTTTTTACTCCTGATCAACTGTTGACGACGTACAAGGCTTAAATCCGACCTCTACTGGAGTATTGCTCGCAAATTTGGGGTTCAGCACTAAGGCATTCTCTTCGTCTTCTAGATTCCATTCAGAAAAGAGCCATTCGCTTGATAAACAGCTCAACTCTCACAGATACCCTTCACCCTCTAGAACATAGAAGAAGAGTTGCAGACCAGTCATTACTCTACAGATATTTCCATGGCAGATGCTCCAGAGAAATAAAAACTCTTGTACCACTATTGGCCACATTCGGCCGAAGAACTCGGCACGCTGATCAGTCTCACCCATTTACTCTCAAGATTGACACTACTAGGACAAATCTTCATCAAGAATCCTTCTTTTACAGGGCTGCTACGGAATGGAATAAGCTTCCAAAATCAGTTTTCCCAGAGAACTATGACCTACAACTTTTTAAAAAGCGTGTCCACAATCATTTCCTTTCTATAATCACTTCCCCTTCTAATAGTCGCAGTGCGGGCCGTCCATCAAGAAACGCAAGTTGAAATATTTTGGACATGTTATGAGAGGGGAAAAGTACCGTATCTTACAAAATATCATGAAAGGCAAAATCCAAGGAAGAAGATGTCCAGGAAGGAGAAGCACGTCCTGGTTGAAAAACCTGAGAGATTGGTATGGTGTTAATTCTACAAGCCTGTTTCGTGCCGCTGCTAATAAAATAAATATCATAATGATGATCGCCGACGCGACGTCCTAGGAGGACATGGCACGTGAACAAGAAGAATAACTTGTTGTACGTAAATCTGCGCAGTCATGCTCCCATCAAACACTAACAATATGTACGCCCATTAAAATAAATGTCTTCCCAAACATCAACTTTACCACCTCTGAACGGATGAACATCCATTCAGCATTCTAATTCACGCCTTCATTAGACCATGCCAATCGAGCACGCATATGAATTTTTTTTAATGGAACTTTTCTCAAAAGTCGTATTGTTTCAATTAAAACCGAAACACCAAAAGCATTCAAAAGACACTGTTGTAGGATCCCACAAGTACTCAGAGGGTAAACAACGCTACTCCTTGCTTGGTCTTACTTAAGTTTTCTGTAGTGCAAGTAGACTAGAAATAAAAAACAGCACGAACACCAACACAGATCCTGCTTTTGTATGGTGGAGATCTGAGGGGTGATCAACTGTTTTGCTTCGATTGGAGAGGTTTAAAATCCGCCTATATGAGATGAAAGTTCGCAATACCTCAAGACATTCATTCTGCTACAAATCAAGCTACTTGATATTTTTTTTGCAGGTAACCGAACTCTACAAACAAATGAAGGAACAAACGTATACCCCCACCAGATCAGTAAGCAGCGCAGCTAATTTAACTTCGCTCTGTGTAGATATTTCTCCTAGTTCCAGTAATTTTTTTGAGGTGAGTAAAAAACTAGTCTTACATTACAGTCTTTTTGCAGCAATATTATTACAACTTGCAAGCAATATAACTTGCACATTCAAAACGCAAAATCTACTTCTTCTTCTATGATCTGGTAACAGCAGTCTAAATCAAAAGCCAGGCTACAGCCCCGGGGCCTCCTTAAAAGAGGGGCACCTACAATAGAGAAAAAAAAACTTTCAAATTTCGACTAGTAAACCGACTTTCACAATAGAGTATTCATTGAAAAACTCGACTGAAGAAAATTGATCATTGTAATTGGAAAATAATTTGATTTTATTTACAAATTCACGCTTAGTTTTAAGCTTCTAAAATGTTTAATAATATTTTCTAGGTACTTTACATAGGTAAAATAAAAGTATGGCAGAAAAAAGTACCAGACACGTTCGTTGACGATGCGCTGGAGAAATTCAAAGCCCACGAAAGGGAAAAACTTCGAGGAAAAAGTATCGGCAGCATAGGGCGACTGAGAAGTGAAAGCGACCTTACTCGTAGAGGATCAACGGTGAGTCTTTAGATTTGTTTAACTACTGAAAGGCACACTTTCACCGTCCCCACTCCACCTCTTAATAAAAAGATCTGATCCATACATCTTCTTTCTCTTCTAAATCCTGCTTGCACATCCCATATCATCTTCTCAGTTTTATTCGTTACTCTTTTAATCAATGTCTTTGCATACAGTTTGCCGACTATGCTGAGTAAACTAATACTTCGGTAGTTCTTACAGTCCTGCTGCGAACCTTTTCCCTTGTAAAGCGGCACGATAACGGCCTTGCACCAGTCGTCTGGTACCACTCCTCCAACAAAGTTTAAACAGGCGGTACAGCAGACTAGTTACCACGTTTTGTCCAGCCTTCAGCATTTCAACTGTTATCCTGTCGTACCCAGCAGCTTTACCCAATTTCATACTGTTCAACGCTTTCACAATTTCTGTCGTACTAATTTCACTTTCATTGCAACTTTTACTCATGTCTCCGAATGAGGCCTGTACTTGTGTATCCTCTTTCTCAAATAAACTTTCGAATTATTCCTTCCATCTCTTTAATGCGCATTCCTCTTCTTTTACCATACTACCATCTTGGTTTCTGATTTTTTCCAGTTGCGAGGTAGTATTTTTACCTCTGGCGGTTCTTATGAACTTCCAGAAGAGTTTAATATTGTTTTGGAAATCGTCATTTAACCTATCAAATTCATCTTTATCACTCTCCTTCCTTGCCACAACCTCTTTTGCCACAACCTTTATCCTTTATCACAATAAACAAAAATATCAGTCTGATGTTCAATATTGATTAAGAAATAGGGATTTTTTTCTATCGAACGAACTGTCAACGTTATGTTTGACGTTTTTATTTATTTTTTTTAACAGACAGCGTTTAGCAATAATATTTTTTTTTAAATTAATAGTCAATATCGTTTCTTAATCAACGATATAAGTAAATTATTTAGTTTATTTCGTCATGTCTGAAAAATGGATAGCTAGAATCAGAGGTAATCCTTATTCGCCCAAGTTCACGACTCCTACCAAAAATAACATTAAAAGTATTGGATTTTATTTAAAAAACTACTCAGTTATACCAATTGTAATGGTAGTTATTACGGATATATGTTGGGTTACATTTTGTACTATCAAGGCGTTCCTTAGAACAAATATAGTAACGACGAGATGGGATAGAACTCAAAGAGATATGATTGAGTTATTAATCGAACCTCGCAATCGAAAGTTTTTAACATTTACCCAGACTTTTCCAATTCAACAAGAATTGTACGATACTTACAAAGAAATGAAGATGGAAGAAGATAGCAGAAAAAAAATTTGTGACGAATACAAGGGACAAGAAATTAAAGATAAGAAACCAAATCCAAAATAGTTAAAGACAACTTTTCAAACAAAACGACGTACCTTCAAATTAAATTTTAAACATTTTATTTTAAATTGTGCACATATTTTAATTAATTTTCAACCGATTTATAATACATAATTTGATCTGGCAAAATCTGTAGATATTTGACAGCGTTTGGGTTACCATCAATAAAGCAGAAATAGTCTTTTAAAATTCCTGTCCAAAGATTAATGTTTTTGTGGGTATTGAGTACCGAGCTTTATGAACAGCAAGAAAGTGTCAAAAAAGGCACGTCTGGCTGTGCATAGAGGAGTGTTGGTTCCTACACTTATGTATGTAGTGAATGTTTGGTTTGGCAGAAGAAGCTTAAAAATAGGATTAATGCTGCGGAGATGAGTAGTCTGAGAAGTATAGCCGGAGTGACTCGTTCGGATAAAGTGAAGAATAGTGAGATAAGAGAACGCTATGGTGTAAGATAAGATGTGGTTACAAAGATAGATAAAGAAAATTCTCAGATGGTTTGGACACGTAGAAAGGATAGATGAAGAAAGATTAACGAAACAAATTTATAAGGCGAGTGTGAATGGACAAGTCGGTAGAGGTCGACCTCGGCAAACATCTTGATCAGATCAACATTGTTTTGAAGAAAGGACAGGTCAAGAGTACCAACAACCGACAAGCATTGATGAAAGTAGAGGAAGCAAAAGATGTGTGTAAGACCGTAGCGGAAGCGGAAGGAAGTGGTCTCTGCCTAAAAAAACGATGTAATTAATGTTTTGTAAAAAAACATAATTTTCATCTTGCTTTTCCATCATGGTTTCAGATTATTTGATCTCTTGCATACGTAGTAGTCTCTTTCCCTGATAAGTCAATCGTCTCTAACAGTTTTAGGTATACTATATACATAAATAGTTCAATATTATAAATAAACGCTTATATTTGCTAATATAAATGGATACTTTTAAACGCTTGGCTTTTAATTGGAACTTGCAAGCCACGTTCTGCCTTGTTTTTTATAAATTTAATTACATTAGCCAATGCCTTTTTCGTTTCATCAGAATTCGGTCTGCCAAACGAGAGCAGCAAAAAAAAGGTGACCCTGTCCCTAGGGTAGGTAGAAAACTGAAAAATAATTGGGGTTTGCTTGGTAAAAAAATTTCGTACCGCCATCCGTATTCAAGATAAAGGGCGTTGAAGAAAAAAAATGTGTACAAATTTATTACGATTTTGCCGAAACTACTGGAAACATTGTAATGAAATTTTATACGAATGTTTAAGGAGCTGATGCATCCCATGAATTTGTTTTTATATCTGACTCTTATAGAGGGCGCTAGTTACACGGTTCGTACCAAGTAGTATTGAACATAACTTTTTTAAGGTTAGATTTATTAATCAAAATTATGAATTTTGAAAATTATCAAGTAATAACCAATGCTGGTATAAAGTAATAAAGTTATTAATTAAACAAAAAATCACAAGAAGAAAATTAAAATAAAGACTAAGATCATAAAATAAAATTTAATTAGAGTAAGTGTTCAAAATGTCCTCCGTTTTCACGAATACACAAGTCTATCCTTTTTTCTAAAGAATCTATTAAATTTTCTAAACGGTTGGGGTTCAGCTATGAGGTCATTAAAGTGTCGTTGAATTCTGTCTTCCAATTGTTTCTCCATCGGACTCTATTTCTGGCAAGCATTTTGACTTCTTGCCATGATTTATTCATTTTTCGTATTTCACTTAATAGCGATCTTCTCCAGGTTGTCTTTGGGCGGCCCGTAGCGCGGCTGCCTTGGGGATTCCACTCCAGGGCCATTCGGGCTATATTATTTTCAGGTTTTCTAAGGGTGTGACCCAGCCATCCCCATTTGCGCTTTCGTATCTCTGTGTCGGTCGGATTCTGGTTTGTTCGGCCAGAAAATACGTAATATCCTGCGTAGACATTTGTTCACAAAAACTTGCAGAGCCCTGGCTGAGCTTTTAGTGGTTTTCCATGTTTCGCATCCGTAAAGAAGAACAGATTTTACTTTTGTATTGAAGATACGTAGTTTTGTGTTGGTGGTGTATGCTCTCGAACTCCAGACCCAGGTAGAATGTGATAACCTATTAATTTGTTACTTAAAACAGCTGCCAAAACATTAAGTTTAAATGAGTGTTGGTAACGTGATACCCTTGTGACTTGTGGATTCTCATCACACCAGTAGTGTGCATTATGGGAGTTAAACATACATACCTGAGGGATGTCCTTTCTTGTAATGTTTTTTTCCCAATTTTATATCATGTATCCTCTCACACTATCTCGTACTAATTAATAATAATAATTAATTACTTTATACCAGCATCGGTTATTACTTCATAATTTTTAAATCAAAATATTTCGAAAACGGTACACAGTATCGAGTTTTACCAAGAGTATCTTTTTGGTGTAAAATTGCATGATGTTTAGGTTTACTTGAAATTTTAATAAATAAATCCAACCTTAAAAAAGTTATGTTTAATCATTGTATATATTCCTCAAGCAATGGTTCAATACTATTTAGTACGAAACTTGTAACTAGCGCCCTCTGTGAGAATCAGATATAAAAACAAATTCATGGGATGCATCAGCTCCTTAAACATTCGTACAAAATTTCATTACAATATTTCCAGTAGTTTCGGCAAAATCGTAATAAATGTGTATACATTTTTTTTCTTCAACGCCCTTTATCTTGAATACGGATGGCGGTACGAAAATTTTTTACCAAGCAAACCCCAATTATTTTTCAGTTTTCTACCTATCCTATAGACGGTTCATCTTTTATTTTAAACACCCTGTATATATTATTGCAACAAAGTACAGAAATCTGATTTTACATCAGATTTGTTTACTGAAGGATACCTATACATTTATAGGTATTTGGTGGGTGGATTATTTATCAGGAAACAACTACCTTTCTGGCTCATTGAATGATATATATGCATAATCTCTTATTGGGAGCGCTGTACAGATGGATGTTAAGGAAAATAGAGAAATATTAATTTATTTCTTTGATAGGTCCATAGGTGGTCATTTTGGTACTTCTTTGTAACCGTCAAGCAAGATTCGAGCCACGTGGGATGTTTTTTGATAGTAATTCATTCCTACAAGTTTTTTAATATTAATATTGTTTTCCAAACATGATTTTATTGATTTTTTATAGGATTCATCGACCAGTGAAGAGTCCATCTCGAGCTCCACCGTTCACCCTTTACTCAGATCTCAATCAGTCCACTCTAACCTGCTGAAAGCTCAACAGAACCAAATTTTAGAATCGTTGTCTTCGATAGCAGAGAAAAATAATAATAATAAAATCATCGATAAAAATGCTAAAAATGATATACAAAACGCGAACGCGAACACAGATTGTGACAACGTAGATGTGATTAAGACTGTAGCGGATGAGAGCAACCAAGAAAGCGATTCTGTTAATAATAATAATACTAGCTTGAACGATAATAGTCCTTCTCACGTTAAATCTAATGTCGGTTTAGATGACCACAATAGGACGATGGTTTTGCAAGTCGATAGGACTGATTTGAGACTGATCAGTCCCGACAGGAAAATTATTCTGTTGCATAAGCAACATAGAGATATTGCTACGTGTGTTCAGGTAAGAACTTCTTTTTCGCCATGAGTTAGACAATACACATTTTACACCATCGATGGAATTATTTGACCCTATTTGTTCGCAGAATAGTTTCATTATTGAAAGGCACACTTCCAGCGTCCCCACTCCACTTTTAACAGAAGCGCACTTCGCACGTCTGTATCTTTCAATTACCTTTTGTTTTCATCGATTGCCTCTGGAGTCAGGAAATCGTTGTTGATATATTCTTTCAATGGAAAATTCACTGTGAAACTAAAATACTTCATACTTTATTTCATACTTATTGTTACCTAACTGTCAAAGTTTTTGCCTCAGTAAAAGCAATCTACATTTTGTGATGACAATTATTTAGACTGTTTACAACAACTTTATATTAAATATTTTAAAATAGAATAAACAAGGATGAAAAAAGGAATAAGTTGAAGTGAAACTTCATAGTCGACTTCGGAGACGTTTAACGTTTAACGCTACTGTGGTGGGGAAACATTCTCGTCATGTTGTGACATCACCGTACCGCCCAGCTCGCTTACGTAGCATATTCCCTCAATAAAAGATAGGTTTGCTTTACGTCCTTCAAAAATGTATGAACTTTTTCGCGAAAAGTTAGAGTGTACTTTAGTCTTCCATCAATTATTTTGTAAATAATAAATTGTCACAAACAACTTTTGCATTTTTGTCCACCCTGTACCAATTTAAATAAACTGATACACTTTTAGAATCTGCTCGGCAAAGGAAATCCGCATATTGAAAAAAAAGGGTTTTATTTAAAAAATTTGATGCTAACGCCATCACTCACAGGTTATTTACCCTGTATGATAGATTATTTTAAAAAATAGTACATTGAAATAAAAAAACGACCTGTTTCGGGATTTTTTTATAGTACTGTTTATTTATCTAATAATGAATTTATGTGTTACATACTGTATATTTAAATGTTAAATTTCTTTTGGCAGTTTATTGCAGTTTTAAATAGATCAATAATTTGGCATTGGGAAGGTTGGCTATTTGATTAAACTGTCCTTCCCGTTTTTTTTAGTTTGGGGGAAGGAAATACTTTAAATTTATGCTCTCGATGGGATAAACTAAATTCTGACTTCACTATTTTTGTGTGGATCAAGACCTAAGCCACATACACGCACTTGTTTCGACTGCTGTAGACAAATAAGGCGCTCGTTTAGGGTTTAGATGAAAGTTTTTTTGTACAAACCCCCAGAATTACACTTTTAAAAAAGCAAACTATAAAATGTGGTTACAAAACTTAATATACAACTCTCGCACAAAATTTTTTGTAATTAATAAGAGTTATATCGTTATATAATTTGTAGTAAATATTAGTGTGTTCAGTACCTAATGTGTAATATTTTTAGGGGCAACTAAAATCTGAACATTTCGGCTTCATCTGCAAAGAAGGACAGAATACGTTTACGCACGTGGGCTACATTTTCAAATGCGAATCTGCTTCGATAGCCAATGACGCGATGGCAGGTAAACGCTTTGTAAAAATTTGTATAACACCATAGACCTCTCTGATAATAGGTCTATGTATAACACAGTAGATAGGTAATATTACACGAGTTGTATTATACGTATTTGAATTAAGTCAAGGTTTTTTCCTACATTTAATCTACAACAACTTACTAATAGTGTACAAATCAACGTAAACCAACGTCTGTTTCTGAACGATTTGAAACAAATGTAGAACAGCTCACTTCAGTCAGTTATCACCCTGTTTCTTCTTCTTCATGTATATGTGGAAACAAATTACCCGCCCACACTCTGTAGTACTTTAATGTCAATTATATTCAAAGAATATTAAGTCAAACATAACACACATATTACGGTTAACGTGTACGTTAAGTTTTAGCTTGAAAACGGATGAAATCTTTGAATATATAATATCAGGAAGGAGCATAGTCTTAGATAAGTGTTGAACGGAATGGAGGATGCATATGGCCGACTAGCATTAAAAACACTTGTGAAATTTTAAACGATCACTTTTATATTTTGGTGTCGGGAAACACTCACAAGATGAACAACTAACCATATTTGTTGTTATTGTCTCAGTAATATAACAATGTTTTATCAGCAATTTATTTAGATGTCTATAATAGTTAACTACTAAGTATTAACACCAAAGCATACAACAATGCCTTGTTTTACTAATTTTAACCGTTATAAAAACTTTAAACTGCTAAAATCTATTAAAAATTCACTTTATTAACACTCGCAGGGAAACATCCAAATAATGAATCATGCGTGGAAGGTCGTGGAATATGTTTCCGTCTTACTGTTAGCATCCATACAGAGTAGCAATGCTCGTTATTGTTTGTTTTATATTGAAATGATAAAATAATGTGACGTCATAGTTTGAGATTCTTCTATCTTTTAAAAAGTGGCCTCGGCTACAGGTAGCATAACAAGATAGCCTACATTTTAACACTTGAATATTAATGTGTAATCTTTAAAAATCACTAACACCACAATATTGTTCCTTAAACATAAATAACTGTCAAAAAACCTCACTCTTAACACAAAAAGCTCGGAAACCAAAATCGTTAATCAAACACACATAACCTTATACAGATGTCATTTGTTGTATACAACGTGCACGTTACCAATATCAAGCAGTGACGTCACATGCACGTCACCGTTTTTTCCGATATCAAGAAATTGCCACGCGTGCAAGTCACCCATACATGTTGTTGCTTTTAATTAAAAAAATTGTGGGAACTTTTGGGAACTACATGCATTGTAACAGTCAGTTATACTTTTGTTAGAACGTTCTAGGCTGAATTTAAATGTTTAAAATTGTTTGTAGCTATAACGCAGGCCTTTTTAAATGCTGAATCGAAACCAAGACATGCGATTACGTCGTGCGAACAGTGTCCTATGATGTGGTACCACAAATTGTGCGTGGAAGTTGAGAATATGTCCGATAGAAAAACTCAAGCCGCCATCTTCAGAAGGTCGGTATAATAAATGAAAATAACGTTGGTGTGTAATTTTAAAAAATTCGGTTAATATTGCAGATTAGAACAACTGGACGAAGAGGAACAATCGACTATTCATACGAAATTTCGTGGCGCCGAAACCGACTCCGTTCGAGAACAAAACGAATTTCTGATGATGTTATTGAGGGCCCATTGCGAATCGAAACAGCTGCGACACGTGCACGATACCGCCGAAAATAGATCGGAATTCTTGAATCAGTATCTAGGCGGCAGCACCATATTCACCAAAGCCAAACGAAGTTTATCAAATTCTTTCGATCAATTATTGAAGAGAAGAGTCTCTAGAGATGAGTATGGAGGTTCCATGAAAGGGTTGAACCTTCCCATTAATTATAATGCCAGTAGGGTACGTTTTATTTATAAATAAATCTGATCGACAGTTGATAAAAATTATACGTTTGACAATCGACACGAATGATGACATCTGACAAAAACCGTGACATATGACGTCTGACAATAAACGTGACAGATGACGTTTTGACGAAAAACGTGACAATTGACGTCTGGCATAAAACGTAGCATTTGACATTTTACATGAAACGTTAGGTACGACTTTCGTCCGCGTTGTAACTTCGTCTAAAATGTTTAAATGATTTTATTGTTATTAATTTCACGCAGGAATTCTCGTCCGTCGATGTTTCTGACAAAGATTCAGAAGATCAGAGGTCACGTTCTTCCACGATAGGATCTCAAAACGACCTCAAGGAATGTCACTTGAACGTGCGAGACAACGCACAGAAATATTCAGTGTCGCCAGAAAAAAATTTACAGGCTGAAAAGGCACCAAAATCGCCGATGATGGACATGTAAGTAATGTAACAAGTAATTAAAATTTAGTTTCGATGATGGTTAATAAAAATGTGAATACTATTAATTGCTTATTGTGTCCTTAGATTTATGAAGGTCGGTAACACTCCCAAGACCCTCTCCGATTATGGATCTTCCAATAAACAAGACACTGGATCTTGGAGGCAAGCAATTTTTAAAAGAGTAGCAACACACAAACAGGAAAAAAAGCCGAGACCCGACAGAAAAATGACCAAAGAAGAACTTCGAATTTTATGGAAGAAATCCATTTATCAAGCCATTCTTCTGGTACGCATGGAAAAGGAAAACGCCGAGATAAGAGGTAGTGTAAGCGCCTAAGCTTATAAAGTTGTCAGATAATTAGCAGGAGGTGTAAGGCCCTGTATTACGTAACAACGCGGACTGTATTTGAGGGTTAGAGCAATGGATAGATAATTGTAATCTACATGTATCAATTAGAAAGAGTGTAGCCAGCTTTAGGTAAAATAAACTTACCATAAAATAGATGTTCGGTAATTTCAATGCCCGTGGCTCAAGTCTCTTTCTGAGTGTCCACAATCGATTGCTTCAGCCTTAAGTGAGAACTCATGCCTTTTTTGGATTTGCGAACTCAATGGAGGAATTTGTGGTAATTACATTAAGCATTTGTGAACAGCGGCTTGACACTAGTTTGAGAATTACTGAATGTAGCACCCCGGATAGAGAACAGAGAACGTAAAAGGTAAAACGTGGAGTACTGCACTCTCTGGGTCAATGCTAATTTTTGTACTTCTTGATAATGCGGTTTCTCGACGAAAACTGCTCGAGAGTTGTGCCGTTGTCAATGCGGTTAATTACTATTTTTGGTAATAAAGCGACAGGTCTGTAATTGCCCATTTTACCAAAGGCTTAGCGCTAACTTATTCTTGCAAATATAAAAAGCATCGCAAACAGGTAGATTAAATATTTTCCATCCAAACACACTAGAAATTGGAATAAAAACAATCTGATTTGATCTCACTTATGTTTAACTTGCATTACTGCTCCATTATTTACTTCCAACTATCTCTGTTGACTTTCCAACATTTACTAACTCGGCGTGGCGATACTTGCACTTAAGTAATTTAATAAAAACATTTATAGGAAAATTCCTTAACATTTCAAATCTCCGAAACCAGTTTTTAAATTTCATTACGATCACATGCACCTGGAGCCATCTATTGGTGTCTCAGGTAACCTTAATTTTCTGTCGCGCAGATGACAGATACAATATGGTAGACTTGAATTATTATTGATAGGTAATTGGCACTACACATCTGCTGTGTTTGGGAATATGTTGGAGACCGTTGACAAGTTTTTTTTATTAAAAATTCAAGCCTATAATACGGAATACTAGATGCGCACAAAAAAAAGGTATAACATTAAACAGTACAATGTCTTATATGATGATTGTTTTTCAGCAAAGCAGGAAGAATCGGCTGTGAAAAGGATAAAACTGGAATACGACGAAATGCGTTTGGTCCAAAGAGAGTTGGAAGTGTGGGAAATGGTGACGAACAAGGAAGGATCGCAAGTAAAAGTGGATTCGCAAATGCTGCTTCAAGCTATTCGCCAAGGCGTGCCGCGCGGAAAAAGAGGAGACGTTTGGCAATTCTTAGCAGAAAAATACGTCGCTAAAATCGCTCCTTTGGATACGTCCAAGTTCCCTAATTATAATGTATCATACGAAACGTTGTTGAAGCAACTCACTTCCCATCAACACGCCATACTTATAGATCTAGGTAAAGCAACTAAATAGTTAGCATGTGTTAATTTTCACTACTTTCTTTCGGAAATTCTCTGTAGAATTGATGCGTTATTTTGGTTTTGTAGGTAGGACTTTCCCAAATCACTCTTACTTCAGTAGTCCGATGGGACCTGGACAACTGGCTCTTTTCAATTTGTTAAAAGCCTATTCTCTGCTCGATCCTGACGTCGGTTACTGTCAAGGGTTGAGCTTCGTAGCAGGAGTTCTTTTATTACACGTAAGTTAAACTTGTAGACACTACATAAATTTTGATAAGTAGCTGTAGTTATAGTGTTAATAGAAAACAATAATTTTTAGATGGAGGAATCTCGGGCGTTTTCTCTGCTAAAACACCTGATGTTTCGCAGAGGAATGCGAACACAATACCTACCAGATATGGTCAGTCTACAAATCAAGCTTTACCAACTTTCTAGGTTAATACACGACCAGTTGCCGGATATCTATGAACATTTCGATTTTTACGAGGTAGCGCCCACTTTGTACGCGGCTCCCTGGTTATTGACGGTGTTTGCTTCGCAATTTCCGCTCGGATTCGTCACCAGAGTATTCGGTGAGTAAATACTGAAGTAACCCTACCTAAACGATGTCTTGAGACGTATTTACTTCTTACAGATCTAATTTTCTTGGAAAGCCCCGACATCATATTCAGAGTAGCTTTGGCACTGCTGACCTACCACAAAGAGAAGTTATTGAAGTGCGACAATTTCGAAGAAATAATGGACTACCTCAAAGTCCAGTTACCGAACATCGACAAAATCAGTTTAGAAAAAATCATGAAGGAGGTTTACACCACCTCATACGGCAAACAACTCAACGAATACAAGGTGGAGTATCAAGTGCTGCAAGAGGAAATAAATTCCGTTAAACCTCAAGTAGAAGCCATGCACAGATTGGAATCTCAGAACAAAGCTTTGAATGAACAAAACAAGATGTTAACGCGGCAGTTAGAAATGAGTTTGTCCAACGTGCAACGTTTGGAGAAAAATCGTGTGTTACAACAGTCGCAATTGAACAAATTAGAAATGCAGAATAGAGCTTTGGATGTTACTGTAGCCACTCTCGGTAATTTTGTCCAATCTTTAATAGAGCGGCACCTCGAAGTTGAACTAACTGACGATGTACAGAGGATTCTATCGCAGTTATCATTCACGGAGAGGGTGGCTAAAGAGGCGAAACCACACCAAAACAACCTGCTGAGGATGTTCCAGAAGAGTCCAGAGAAGATAATGACCAAATCTCAAAGTCTGAGCATAATCAACCTTCCGCCCAACGAAACAGAACAAAACAGAACTAGAACGAACAGTCTAAACAAACGCAAAGAAGCTAGTCCCAATCTCCAATCGACTCCCAGCAATTCGTCGGAGAAAATGTCCAAGTTCTTCTCGAATTCCCATAATAATATTTTGCAACAACAACACAACGCTCAAAACAACATGCTGAACAGCAAGACCGACGTCACTGTTCAAGAATTCGAAAACCAACAGCAAACGATAGATCTGCCTCTCAAAGAAGCGTTACGTTTCGACGAAAGTAATACCTCCCCTACCAACTCGGAAGACAGCGGGATTATCACCACAGATTGCACCCCGGTCAGTCCGAAGTCGCTGGAAACGCACCCTTTGAGCAGTTGCGACGTTACGTTCATGTTTAACGGTACCAGAGAATTGAAAAGTATTAAGAACATCAAAAATTTAAGGCAGATGACACCGGACATAATGAGCAAATGATTGGTGGATTATTTTAAATTTAGACTAGGATGATATTTAAATTTAAGTTTTAATTTTGCTGTCGTTATCGATTTTCTTTTAAATCGAAAAAATCGTTTGGCAACCGAGGCGTAACTGAACAAGCTGAAACAAACAAAAATTTTAATATTAAATCGAAATTATTATCATTATCTCCCCAAAAAAAAATTTGTAATTCGCACGTTGTCATACAACATATTAGAAACTCAGTTAAGTATTTTAGTTGAAATTTCTTCCATTTTATTAATACGAATAACTTTAGGAATATTTAGGAATATTAATATAAGTGTATTAGTGTAAAATGCACCTTCCTGCGAAGAAATGAACGATGTGTTAACAGTATTTTTTTTTTGTCAATTTTGACAATAAGGCGGCAAAATGTTGGGACACTTTTATCGTCATGTGTGTGTACAATAAAAATATAATACTCAAGAATGCCGCGTAAGGCTTGCGTGTTTGTTTATCCCACTTTAAATGTAAATATGCAGAATGTAACATACTACAGAATACAAACGAAGTCACTCTTATCGTTTTATGGAGCTTCTGACGTAAATGTAAATAAATTTTTACGATAGTATTGTGATATTTTCTCAAAAATATTTCGGTTGGATGTATCGAGTAGAGACGCAGGCCATTGTAATCATTTTCAATTTGTACTTATATGATTATTTAATGGGATTAGAATGTTAGTAAATTGTGTATTTTTAATTTATACTGTATATTTTATATTGTATTTTGTGATTTTGTTTAGAGAAAAGTAAACTAATTGTTTGTAACATTATTGTTTCTTTTATCGACTCCTGGACTACAAAAAATGAGCCGTCGCGGGACGCCTGACAGATGTGAAGTATCAAAACTATTTTCTATAGAAAATATGCATGAAAGGATGGTTTATTAAAGGAAATAAATATGGCACAATTAAAAATACTACTGCTGAATATCACTTAATATAAATATGCTACATTTTCTTCAAACTTTTCAGTAGTGATACCACAAGTGATTAAATTTTCGCGGTAAGTCTGTCGATTTATTTCATAACGAAACTGACTTGCTTGAAAACACAATGAGTCCGTAGGACGATTTTATGATGTTTACGTTACTTCTTGGAGACTTTACTTTTATTTATTATATTTTTTATATTTATATTTATTTATTATAAGAATGATAAAAGTATATGTTGAAGGATCATACAGTTCAATTAAAATAGAAGGGCACTACAGCGAAATCTTTGAAATAACAACTGGACTTAAACAAGGGGATGCACTGTCGCCGGCTCTATTTAACATAGCCTTGGAGAAGGTAGTAAGACGAACCGAACTAACTATGAACATCTTCGGCCATAATGGACCCTGCCTGATTCTAGCTTATGCAGATGATCTAGATGTTGTAGGAAGAAGTACAGTTAGCGTGAAGGAAGCCTTTATAAAACTAGAAAAAGAGGCAAAGAAAATGGGAATAAAAGTCTATGAGGAGAAAACTAAGTATATGCATGTGACACGAAACGTAGGACGAGATCGAATACGTCAAAATGTTACTATGGACGAATACAACTTCGAACATGTACAGACTTTTCAATATCTAGGAGCATTAATAACATCAGATAATAACGTTAAAGTAGAAATAAAACAGCGTATACTTCAAGGGAATAAATGCTATTATGCAACCCAACAATTATTAAGATCAAGGACTCTGACAAGGCAAACAAAAATAAACATATATATAACTATTATAAGACCAGTTGTAACATACGGCAGCGAAACATGGACCATGACGGTACAAGACACACTACTACTCAATCGTTTCAAAAGAAAGATCCTTAGGAAAATATACGGAGGAGTCTGGGATCAACAAACATTGCGGTATAGGATACGCACGAACAATGAGGTATATGAACTATATAATAGCCCAAGTATAATACAAGAAATTAAATCCAACAGATTAAGATGGCTGGGACATGTCCAGAGGAGTAATGACTCAAGGCTAATTAAAATGGTCTGGGAAAAAGCCCCTAACAACAAAAGACCACTTGGGCGCCCAAAACTTCGATGGCGTGATAATATACGCAAGGACCTGCAAACTTTGGGAGTCCTTAACTGGGAAGAAAGTACTCAGGATCGACATGAATGGAGGAGAATTGTTGAGGCGGCCAAGACCCACCACGGGTTGTAGAGCCATGGATGGATGAATATATGTTTATTATCAAATATATTAATTGATATAGCGCACCCCACGCTTTGGATTGTAAAATTATATTTTAATAATTATTATTGATTTTCTTAGTTTTTTTTTAAGTGGGTGAAAATCGTGTCCAAAGATTCCGTTGCATAGATAGATAGATTGATAGATAGATAAGTAGATAGACATTCCCAGATACTCTATGCGGCTCCGGTATGGCATACAGTTACCGAAAACAGAAATCTTGGACAAAAATTGCAGAGAATCTAAAAACTAATGTGCATAAGGATATATTGGGAGTAATAGCGGGGGTACCTCCGATTAAACTTTTCATGGAAGAAAGAACAAAGACATAATGGAGTAGAAATAAGCACAACCAAAACCAAATGGCAGGAATGCTGGAGAACTGGGACTTATGGCCGATGGACTTACCGATTGATACCAAATATCGAAGTCTGGTTTAATAGACCACACGGAGAAGAAGACTATAACCTCACACAAGCTTTCTCCGGCCATGACTGCTTCCGAAAATACCTCTACGACAAGAGGAGATTGGATACATATATGCACCTACTGTAGAGAAATGGACGATATGGAACATACACCAAGAAAGAGAAGAATACACGAGAGGAACAGAAAGGATATGTAGCCCAAATATGATGAGAAGCCTAGTGACATCCGAGAGGGATTGGAAATTCGAGTATGCAACTATCGGAAAAATTATTGAAACAAAAGAGAGATAGGAGAGATAAATGAGAAGAAACAACGCACCATATTGAAGAAATGCGTGAGCGGATACCGGTACGGTAGGTCAGACGAAAGTGGGAGAGGTTGTAGTCGGTAGGAATTTGACACTCCCGGTTTTACCGGGTTCTTATGCAAGATTTCCACTCCTCCACAAAAAAAAGGTAGATAGATAATAGATTTCAAGCGTCAAATGTGTAGCGCTCATCACTCTAGACGTAAAAAAACGCCTTTAACACGGCTTCCTGGGATAAAATCCTAGAAAAATTAAGCTCGAGAAGAATACCTAATTATCTAATCGAAATAATCGATAAATGCCTAGAAGACGGATACGGTTAAATAGAAAAAGGGGTACATCTAGAAATGACCGCAGGGGTCCCACAGGGCTCGGTCGTGGGACAACCCTATAAAACATTCTCTATGACGACCTACTCGACCTACAAGTACCTGAAGGAGTAATCCTTCTAGCATACGCAGTCGATCTGGCCATAGTCATCAGAGCCAGAAATATAGAACAGCTTAACTGTAAAGGGGAAGAAACGTTGCGCCAAATTAGCGCATGGATGCGAAAAAACGAGCTAGAACTTGCGCCACAGAAATCAGAGGCGGTTATCCTGAAGGGCCATAGAGAAAAAAAAGGAATTAAATTCGAATGTGAAGGAGTGTAAATAGCTTGTAAAAAAGTATAGTATATCTGTGAATTACCATAAAAGGTTGTCTGTATGACCAGCACATAAAAACCGCGGTTCAAAAAGCAGAACAAAAACACATAACGTGCGAGGTCCCGGTTTCAAAAAGAGAAATATGTTGTACAATGTAGTCCAGTCTATACTACTATATGCATATATACGGCATAAAAACCTACTGGCATAGGTATAGCGTAAAATGCTTTTACGGCTGAGAAGTGCATACCGCATAGTATCGGCCATGGCTGTACAAACTAGGATAGGCGATTGGATCGAATGTGGACACAGGACAATGGAATATTTTTTAACACAAACTATGACAGGCCGCGGATCCTTTAA
The DNA here is from genome assembly GCA_950111635.1 of Agelastica alni. Lineage (NCBI taxonomy): Eukaryota > Metazoa > Arthropoda > Insecta > Coleoptera > Chrysomelidae > Agelastica > Agelastica alni. Next base: position 29,769,082 of record OX467717.1, read on the forward strand.
ACCGTAAGTAAAGAGAATAGGAAAAACAGGCAATGATCTCTGCGTATACTGTGAGGCAGTGGATCACACCATTTTCCATTGTGAAAGATGGCAAAACCCAAAGGACACAACTGTACGGCAGCCTTGGCCTAAACCTGGATACAAACAACCTGGTGGAAGACATGGTTTCAAATGAAAACGAGTGGAGACAGATACAATCTTTTCTGAAAAGGGTCATGAGGACCAAATAACTAGAGGAAAGAGAAGCAGCACGAATGTAGGAGACTTAAGAAACGCCGCTGACTCTGATGTTAAGCACCCCGCCGATTAAGGAGTCAGAGAGGGCAATGGAAGAGGTTTTAGTGGCTACACCACATAACGTGAATAGGGCAGAACCATTAACCTGGTATCCAAAAGGATTTTATCTCCAACAACAAAAAAAGGTAGATAGATAGATATATAGATACAAGTCAAGCTAATATAAACCGTATAAAAATGTTTGACGGTAAAAGATACACTTAATTCAGATTTTTTTTACCAAAAACTGAAAATTTTTGAAGAAAAATAGCTCAATTAATTTTTTGAATATAAGAATCGTAGAATCGTATTTTTTGAGGAAGTCTTAAATAAAAGAAAAAGAGAGATTAATGAAGTCGCATTGTTTCAAATAAAACACCAAAACGTAATATGGACAATTTATTATCAATAGAAACGATTAGCATAAAAAACAGGATCACAAAAAAATGTGTACTCCTAGCAGTTTCACCTTTTTTTTTACACGTTGACCGCCGTATCCAACCGACGTTTACAAAATACCGACAAAACGCGTATTTTTCATCAGCAAACTTGTCAAAACGCGGTGCTTTTAAATTATGGACGGTCTGCCGCGAAAAAGTGGACCATGCAGAATCAAATTTTCTATTTGATTATTTAATGTGCTTTTTTTGATAAATTTTGAGTAGTTTTTTGACAAAAAGTAATTTTGTACGAAACTTTCATTTGGTTCAACAAAAAAATAAAAATTCTTTATAATTTTATTACAAACATAGTTTGGTCCATTACTTTTACAAATAACCAAGTGATTTTTCAGTGACATCGTTTTTTGGTTTTTTTTTTCCGAAATCCTAATTCGAATGAGTGTAATTGAGCAGTAATTTTTACATACAATTTTAATTAAAGTGTGTGATTCGACAAAAAATGTGATGCATCATTTTTTTTTTAAATAGTTTATGAAAACCACTAATAATTTTATAACAGACCTTCTTCCAATATTTTCATACCCGACTTAACTCTTTAGTGTTTTTTATCGTGGTATAATAAAATATTGAACGTTTGGTTGAAGGAATTTACATGTAAAATAAATCATGTGCAATACGGACAGTCAACGTGTCGGTAATATAAATATTCGACCTCGATAATTTACTGATTATAAAAAAAGTACACTACATAACAACATAAAACAAAAATGAAAACGTTCGGAAAAAAAATAATGTGACGGGGTCCTAATTAGGAACAAACAGCAAATCACTTTTTTTTTAAATACCATCTTGACACACGATTGTAAGCAACACTTATAAAACTATATATCAAATAAACTTAACTGAGTTATAATTAAAATCCATGTTGCTACAGTTACAAAAATGATTTTTTCGTTTTTTTTTTTTAATAACTTAAGGCGATTTTGATTCCGCAAGGCGATAGTCGTTAGAATTTAATATTCATCCTCGTCACCCACACCTTCTACCTCGTCGGGAGGGGCAAATCCTTCCTAAAAAAAAAAACACCAAAACGCTCAATAAATCTGCCCCACAATGCACAGCACGTTCGTTTCGGTTTTCGCTCCGACGAAACTTAAACCTTACAAACGTGTCATAATTTAAATCTGAAGTCAAACTATTCTCGCTGAAAATTTACCAACAAAAATATCTCACATAATACGAGTGGGGTAAATAAAATCATGTTTATTGTTCTTGCTTTCGTTAACAAATTTATAGCCTAATAACAAGCACCATTTTTTATAAAAACATTTGGTTCCAACGAAACAATAAATTAATATTAAACAATATGTAAAATTGAAAACATCTTATACAAAGGAAGTAAATAAAGTGACTGATTTATTTTTAAGTTATTTTGTTATGTAACAATACTGACCTCAGTTGCGTATAAAACGTCAAGTATTTTTTGAATAATAGGATTTCCGTCTTCACACTCTTGACACATCACTTCGATGTCTCTTAGTTTTCCAAAATAAAAGTCTCTCTCTTTCTCCAGTCCATCAACAGTAAGCTGAAATACATCAAATTAAACCTTATACGTAAATTACTCTACAGTACTATTTATATTCGAACGGGAAAACCCTGTTGGTGATGGTACGACTAAAACGAATAGGAAAAAGGCCGACACAAGGACTTATTTTACGAAAACCAACGTCAATTAATATTTGAGAGGGAGATAATATGCCATATTTACACTTGCAGGAAGGAAAAGTCTTTCTCTATATTTATTATGTTAATTTTGGGGGATTATAAGCGTGAATATGGCCTCAAATCATAACTGACGTGTTTTTTTTTTGTTTTTTATTAAAATCAGTCATTCAAAAGTTACTTAAAGTGGATGCTTTTACCTAGAGCAATGTGAAAAGGATAAAGTAGGTTAAGTAAAGTAGCAAAGGAGAAATTCTCAGTAGTCAGTTCTGTTTTAATAAGTACACGAATTATCGACGTAAAAATTTGTTTAGTCGGGTTTTTAGTTTGTTACTAAACGATTTAAGGAGGTTCGGGGGTCAAAGAAAAAATGCAGCCAAGTTTTTAAAAAACATATTTAAGTCTTTAAACTTGGTTATTATGGTTCTTTAAATTAAATTATAATTTTTCACTTATAAAAGTTATAAGAAAAATTTAAAAAAAATTTCGCTCCTCTAACATGGGTTCATTTGAGAAATCATGAGTTCTTGATATTAAAATAAACAAAAACATTGTAAAAATGCAAAATTCGATAAAAAAAAATACGTGTGTGTAGGAAATTTAATAACGAAGAGTTTGAGTGCTTAAAAAGTATTATTGACTGTCTAGTTTTTATTTTATTTTTAACGATGAAAAAATTTGATTTACGGCGTAAGAACGCGAGCTTTAAAGAAGCGACGGCAACGGCGCATTCGTGCAGACGACTCAAGTCTCAAGGTAAATACACATAACCTGTGTGTTGTGCACTAACCAAGAAATAATGATTAGTGAAAGTGAAAAGTTAATAAATATAGTGTATAAGTAATAATAATATAATGTTATATATAAAGTTAATATAAGTGTTAAGTTTTCTGTACTTTAAATAAATATGACAAACATATTTACAATTTGATCATAACTGATGCCAGATTCGCATAACCTTTTTTGCATACTTGGTAAGTATTTCACATTCTTAGTACTTTTGATTCTTATAAAACATCCTGGATAGTTTTTTTGTGGTTAATAATATCTTCTACTTTAAGATAAGTTAATGACATTTCCACATCGTAACAGGCATCATCTGTCAATGATAATAAATCACTGGCTAAACTTTTTAATTTAAAACTTTCTTTGCGATATGTTATTAGCTGTCAGCTGCTGCAATAAAAGTAAACACACGCTAATTTCATTGCCAATCTCATGACTATTTGCGCTGTTGCCACGTTTTTTTACAACTACACACATAAATTCGGACTCAATTTTCATCATATTATTTGAATGAAAAGCATATATTTTATTAAATCATGATTAAATAATGATTTGTCAATTAATTTTATAATGATTTTTTTGTAAAAGTGTCAATTTTAATTAGAATAATCAGTATATTTTTTATTTGAAGTTGGTAGCGCTGATTATTTAACATGTTCAATAGGACCCCCTCGCATCCCGCTTTATCACCCTACTCTGACCACTGAACCTCCTTAAAGTAAGAATTTATTTTTATTCAACACTGAATAAAACAGTTATTAGATTTACCTTAAATTCTGCTACCTGGTTCGATAACTCTTCGAATTTACCGGTGTCCCCCGCTTGGGCTCTGTTCAAAAGCGGTTTCACGGCCGCAGCAATCGGTCTTACTGCATTCACTTTCGCCACTAAAATGTACGTAAAAAAACCACCCGTACAGACCAGCACTTTAAGCACGTTTACGTCGACGTTTAAGCTACGACCAAGACTCGATTCGAGTTTTAAGTGCAATAAGACAAATTAATAGCATTCGAATAGCAAGCTACATTATAGTAAAAAAAACGTTTGACGAATCCGACTTGATCGTTGCTTAAAAATATTCGCAAACATTTTAAATAAAACATACTACAAATTACCAGGCGATGACATGCAGCTTTAGTTGAAAAAAAAAAGACTTCGGTCATTCCACTTTGATTTGCAGCACAAAATCGAACTGAAGCGACCGCAAAAATAAAAAGTCAGCCAGGTTAGTAGCGATGAAAAGAAAGAAAATAGTTTTATGTTATTATATTATTTTATATTATTATGAATGAAGCGTTAGTTTTGAATTGTTAATCGATCGAAATGATGTACTCATAAGCCGTCCGCACTTGGTGCAAATAGTTTCAAAGGCTCCGAAGCATTTTTTTCGCGCAACTGACTTTACAACAATGACTAGGACACATTTTTTTTACGAAATTTACTTTATTGCTATGTAGGCAAGGTCAGAAATGCCAGATGCAGATGCAAAGTGATATTTAATCAGAACTTTATGTTAATTATTGTTCTAGAGGCTTACTCATCATATATGAAGCTTAATTGAAATTTAATGAACAGCTTTATAACAAAGTACTCGAAGTAAATAAAAATTTAGGAGGATTGTAAAAAATAAAATGTATTCTTGTTATTCATTTAAATAAATGTTCTAGTTCTTGGTTTAACAACAACTTAATTAATATAAAGTAATATTCCCGAAATGTTCATAGCAATATCAAAATGTATTTTTTAAAATAATACTCATAAAGGTATTGTTGATTTTTAAAGAGAACTTTAAAAAAATGAATTTCTATTTATTTTCATTAGAAACTTAAAATGTACGAGGGTTGGAACTTTAATAGTGGCAACACTGCTGTAGAAACGCCATGCAAAGGAACATTTCCTCATCTCAGAGCAAAGAGGCTCTCTTTTCCCTCTTCACGCGCATGAACACTGACGAGAACAGAATCTCATTATGAGAAATTAAAATTAAGTCAAGCACTTGATTTCTAAGATGAAGGGGAAACCATTTCGTAGAATTTGCTTCAGAACTTTTGTTCATGCCATAGACTGCTCCATTCAAAGTAGCAACAGAAATTAATAATGTCTGCTGTTTAAATTTATTAATTTCTGCTGTCTGAATTTAATAAATTCTGCTGCTTTAATTTAATAATTTTTGTCGTTTTCATTTAATAAATTTTTCTGTAATAATTTAATAATTTCTGTTCTTTTACTTAATAATTTTTGCAGTTTTAGTTACAAAATTTCTGCTGTTTAAATTGAATAATTTCTGCTTTTGGTTTAATAATTTCTGCTGTTTTAATCCAATAATTTTTACTGCAACGGATTGTGCACAATTCCGGTGACTGCATTGAAAAGACAGTCTAACTTAGTAACATGATTTTTTTGTATCACTTGTAAAAAAATAATTGTCACTATTAAAGTTCCAATCCTCGTAGTTGAAACATATGGTTCTCGATATTTTGAGGGGGAAAACGGATGATAGCTGAACAAATTTTAACCGTACGTCCAAAAAAAACAAACGAGAGTATTAGTTTGTTAATACGGATTGCTGAGGACATCCAGTCATTATTAACAAAAGGTTCGTTCCAACTACTCCAAATAAAATCGTACAATGAACACTCACGGTCATAAGCTATTTTAATTTAATAATTTCACCTGTTATAATTTAATAGTTTCTACAGTTTTAAATTAATACTTTCTACTGTTTTAATTTAACAAGTTCTGCTATTTTAATTTAATAAGTTCTGCTGTTATAATTTACAAATGCTGCTGTTTTAATTTAATATTTTTTGCTATTTTAATTTAATAATTTTAGCTGTTATAATTTAATAATTTCTGCCGTTTTAATTTAATAATTTCTGCTATTTTAATTTAATAATATTTGCTGCTTTAATTTAATAATTTTTGCTGTTTTAACTTAATAGTTTTTGCTATTTGAATTTAATCATTTATACTGTTATAATTTAATAGTTTTTGTTATTATAATTAAATAATTTTTGCTGTTTTAATTTAATAATTTTTGCTGTTTTAATTTAATAATTTTAGCTATTTTAGTTTAATAATTTCTGCTATTTTAACACACAAATGTGACCACTGTAACAAGGACGAAACGGGGAACTTAAAGTCAAGAAATTCGTATAACATAATAATCCCTTACTCGAGGAAGTATAAAGTTAACACATGCGCATTAATCCAGGTTAGAACAAATCTAGCTTTATAACATACAAAGTTTCCAGTCAAAGCTTTTTGAAACGACTAATTGTTTTTGGAAGTACGGTTAATATGTAAACAACACCCCTTAAGTATAAAGCGGTAAAATTTGTAAAAATGGAAATTCCCCCCATAAAAAGCTGGACCCCAAAAACCTACTGGCCCTAACGGCAGGCTTCGGCTTGGATGTCGGCGATGTCTGTTGTGGTTGGGTAACGTGTGCCGATGGTGAAGCATTCGGTCGACGCAACATCATGGAATTCCCTTTGTGAGCGTTGGGTCCACCTTGGCCCATCTGTTCGCCGGCGCGCGCCATCAACGCATCGTACTCCGTCCCTTTGTAATTCGCGTCGAAGAACTTCTTGAACCACTGCAGGAATTCGAAATTGTCTTGAAATCTACCTTTCACCAACTTGTCTATGGGGACGATCTACTCTCCGGGATTGTTCGTCGTTATTTGTGAGTGTGTTTTTTTAATGTCCGATCGTGCGGGCGTTTGTATGGCATGTTGGGTGCAGCGGAAAAAGAAAATCAAAAAACCAACTGCGTGAGAAGCTATCGAACTAATTCGGATAGGTGCAATGTTACATTGTGACGATTACATGTACTAGACATTTGGATCCCAAAGGGCGTTATTTTTATTTCAATAATAATTAAAAAAAAAAAACTATTCGAGAGAAAAATTTTTTTTGGGGTCCAAACGCCTGGACAACAAAAATTTAATCGAAAAAAGGAACGTTCACTAATAAACATTTTTGTACAAAATAATTGGAGCCGCAGGCCAATAACTGCTTCGAAATTCTTTAATTTGTACATTTTTTTTTTAATAAATTCAAATTGTTTTAATTATGTTATTTTCGAAGTTTTATGAACAAAATGCAGATAAAATTTGTTAAAAAAATGTACAAATTATCGAATTACCCAAAACCGACACTACAGTAACAAGACAACAATGTAAATCATGAAGAAGAAGCAGCGATGATGTTATTTGTGTCAGACTACATTAACCGCTCCTTGCACTTTTTTATACAATTAAAGAAAACAAACAACCACCATATTATTAATACATTACCCTCAAAAAAAAGTGTTTTTAAAATAAAAATGCAAGAAAAGGTATTCTTTCAAAAATCATTTTAGAATGGTGCCTTGCAATGCAGTGACTTCGTTCAAAGTTTTAAAATTTTCTCGTTTTAAATGTATACTCTTAGTTTCTATTATTAATTACCATAGACATGAAACAAAATCTACTACAATATATGGAAACAACTTCCATATATTGATTTTACTTGTAATAGAAACAAAAATAACAGGTGTGTTTCATACAGTTTGAGGAAATTAGCAAACTGCTGTGTACTGTTTGAAAATAGTTTGTAAATTGACTGTCGCAAAAACAATTAGACAAAGTGTTGAACTTCAACACTTTGTCTAAATAGAAAGCACCCTTATAAATCTCATATTTCTGCTGTCTTGTAGTATAACACTAAATCATTATTGGAACTGTGTCAAACACCGTGTCTAAATAGAAAGCACTCTGAGTGTGACACTGTGTCCACCCTTATAAACTCAAGTGTTTGCCGTGACACTATGTTATTAATATAACACTCATGTTAAACACTGTGTCTAAATAGAAAGCACCATTTGTGTCTTGTAGTGTGACACTGTCGTTAATGGAACGCTATGTGTCAAACACTGTTTAAATGGAAATCACCCTTAACACAGTTTGTAGTGACATTGCATGCAGAAATGCTTATTTTCAATATTATTTGCAAACAGTTAGTACAGAAACAAGCATTGTATCTTGCCCCTTTTTGATTTTTTTTCAAATAAATAAAAGTAAAAACTTTCAAGAGAAACCACCACATTGCTAGTCATTATTCCGCGGTTACCCTGTCTGCTCTGTATATGAGGTTTTGGGGCGGGAGCCGGGGCTGTGTGGTGCACGTTCATTTGGGAGCCGCTGCCTCCGTGACCGTTGCTAGGAGCCCCTCTACCAAGGGATCCACCTCCTCTGGCTTCTAAAGCTTCATATTGTCGACCGTCGTAATTTGCGTCAAAAAATTTCTTGAACCACTGCAGGAACTCAAAATTGTCCTGGAATCTGCCTTTTATCAACTTATCTACTGGAATTATCTGCAATTGCGCCAAATGCAAATGTTCAGTTGGCAAAAGACAAATTTTTTAATCTATAGCTAAAAATAACGATTTTTTTCTTTCCATTTTCCTTTTTTCTTGATATGTACAGATATATCCTTAAAGTATGAAGCAACAATTTGATATGTGATATGCTCTTCAATTATTACAAAAAATATCTAATCTTCACTAGGAAATACAAATCAAAAAATCTTTTATGAGGGTATACCTTTTTCAATAAAACTGGACATCCAATGCACAAATTTAACATTCTGAAATATATTAACGTGTAAAAGTATGTAAACAGAAAGTAATTTATCCATAAATACTTCTGCAAAATTTCAATAAAAAAGAATAAAAAATTAGAATGTTACCTTATCTACAGACATCTTCTTAAAACTGGCCTGGAGAATTTTAAAATTTTGTATATACTCATGTTCTAAATTGGTTCTAAACTTGACCCTCTTGAGTTGAACAGATCCAGGAAAGAGCATATCCATAAACTGACAATATGCAGCTCCAGTGCACAATTCTTCTATTTTCACAAAACTGCTCTGGAGGCATTCATTTACCCAGGCTAGCATGTCATGACGTGACAGATTTTCAGATGTTACATTCGTTGAATACACGTTTACCGCCATTTCTATAATAAATGATTTTTATTGCTCTAAATAAACATAAGGTAGAAGCCAATTATTAAAAATATTTATCTGTCCTCTATACATCACAATATTTTTAATAAACACACGCACACACAATGGAACTAACTAACTCTGATGTATAAAGTGAAGAATAGTGAGATAAAGGAATGCTGTGGTGTAAAAGAAGATGTGGTTACAATAGATAAAGGAATGCTTGGATGGTTTGGACGAGTAGAGTAGAGAGTAGAGTAGAAGATTGACAAAACAGATTTATAAGGCGAGTGTGAATGGGCAAGTCGGTAAAGATCAACCTCAGCAAACAAATCTTGGTCATATCAACATTGTTTTAAAAAAAATTAAGGTATAAATATGCATAAGAACAAAATTATTGAAACCTTGTTCCTATTTACACACATAGAATACAAAATGCATTCCTTATTTGCTCGCATCAACTCAAAAAATGTAGTAAAAGAATTTAAATCAGACAAAAGTAGAACAAGATTGTTAAATTAAAAATTCCTAGATAAAATACCTTTGGTATGGTATGAATCATCATTATTTTTGTAAGACAAATTACTGGGATGTCAAAATAAACATTAAGATAACAAAAGCTCTTTAAAACTTATAATTTTTAGAATAATTTCAAATAAAAATTTAATTAAAATATAAATAAACATCTTCTTGTAATAAATGACACTAAAAAATTAAACTATACTTCCCATTCATATTCCATTAACAATTAAACTAATTATTTCATTTTTGATGGATCAATGATTAAAAAATTCTCACTATCAATATATTTAATTAAAAATTCCAAGATACCTGTAGGCTATGAATCATCATTGGTTTTATAATACAAATTATTTGGATTAGTCAAAATAAATAATAACAATAGCTGTTCAATTTTGACATTTAAAATATTTTAAATTTAAATAAAATACATTTACATTTTTATGTACTTGAAACTAAAAAATTAAACCAAACTTCTAATTTAAGTTCCAGTAATAATTAAAATATTAATTTTATTTTTGATAGGTCAAAAATTCCAAAATTTTCAAACAAATATTTTTCGGTTCATATTTTCATCAATATTTTAGTTTTTTGGTGGTCTAAAATAGATTTCGTAAATTTTGATTGCAAGTTAAAGATTATTTGTTGCCTTTCATATTAAATTTAGATTATCACTCTTTTGTGGTTATGGAATTATTCTTTACAAATAATGTTCAGGGTGTGGTATTTTCCAAAACTTCGAAACAATATATTACAATACTTTAAGTGTATGCAATACTTTCGTTCACAATTCACATTGAATCATTCAGATAAAAAGATCGGGTTCATTTCATACCGGTTTTTTAAACATGTCCCGTTATCAAAAAAGTTCATTTAACCAACGCGTTGCTTTCTATAAATAAATCACCTTTTTTTTAAACCGTGTAACCTACAAAACTTAAAGCCAAAACTTTACAATAATTACGATCATTTGGTGAAACAGATACCATTTAGTATACTACATAATGTATATATACATTTTTGACCAAATTCTTTCTAATTTTCTAGGTGTCACAATTTGCCGAAAATGTCACTCATATATGTTGCTTCTTTAAAAAATACTTGATATAAAACAACGGTAAATCTCGATATAATTTATCCAAATTGCTAAAAACTTAATTTATTTACCTGCTAAATTAATTCCAAATTTCTAAATGAGATATTTTTCTAACAAATATGCACTCATAAATTTCTCTGGCCAGTCGGCCATTCAATTTTGCACTAGCAATTTGGCAGAACGACAACCATAAAGCAAATTTTATATATTTGATTGCGATGCCAACATTCTAAGAGGAAAATCCCCAAATAGTTTCGACTTAGATGAAAATGTAAATGTAAACAATGGAAACATTTAATATTATGACTTCCTATTAACCTTTTTTTTAAATAGTCAATAATTTTTGACGACTAGATATTTCATACAAGTAATGCAAGTAATTAAAAATAAAGTCAAAATTATATCCACTGCATACGGGGCTTAAAGTAATGCCAACTTAAGCAAAACCCATAATTCTTCCACAAATCTTTGAACCACAGATTACCTACCCCTTTGAACACGGAACACAAATGAAAGCGGAGAGTAATGTGTAAACCGTTTTAGCACAGTATACACTTAGGCTGGTGTATTCTGTGGTTTTAGGTTAAGTTTTATTTTGAATATTTTTGTATTAAGTTGTAACAGTAGTTACTAAAGAAATGAATATTTCGTCGTGAGTAAAATATAAACATACATTTTTCACAATTTATTTATTTATCATTTGTAGGTGTAGTAATCGGTTTATACCTTCCAATAGTTCAGCACTTCTAGAAAGAAGTTTAACGATTACAAAGAATAAACGATCAATGAAGCATGAGTTTTTATGGGGAACTTTAAATTTTGCAGTGCTTTCTATTATTTTATATGATTTGTATGTACTTTTTTTTATTTAATTATACATGTTTGTGTTATAAATACATGAACTCATTTATGTCGCGAAATTTTTAATACATGATATAATCTATTATTATCCCTTAAATTTGACTAAAATTATTCGTCTGAAACAGTTTTCTTTCAAAATGAATCACCACTACTTGTAAAATTTAAATTTTAACAGGTGATTCATGGTGCATGGAAGAAAACACTTCACTGTAACAACTGTTAAATGTATTTGTAGGTTTAATTAACTTTTAGGAATGAAGCCTGTCCTTTATATTTAAATTATTATCGTTATGGGGAATATATTTTGGTAATAATTTTAACATTAAATTTGTTTTATCATGTAATTAAAATAATTAAAGTATCACTAATGTTTCCTGAACCATTGGCCATAACTGAAGAACAGAAAACTTTGCTAGGTGTTAAAGATTTTGGTGAGAAAACATAACATTTTAAGTTTAAAGTTTATTGTAATATTTTTAAAGAATAAATGTTTCATTAATTTTTTACCATGTGAATTTCTTATTGTAGATCCCAATTACAAAATTGTCCAGACACCAAAAAAATGCCCAACTCCTCAAGATAATAGCACATCCACTCCATTCAATATCACATTGAACAGAAAATCTAATATATTGCAATACGAAAGCGATAGTAAGTAACAAATATTATTTAAATAAATAATAAACAAATGCGTCTTGAAAATTTTAATTTCAGGTTTAAATTATTCAATGTCTTCACCATCCTGGACATACATAAAAGGCACTCCAGATCGCAGTTCTACCCCTTTTTCTCCCAAACCTTCCCCAATTACGAAAAAATCTCCCAGCTTATCATCCTTCCGAGACCTTTCCTCGGTGGAATTCATCAGTGATGAGGATTCTCTAAATAAATATTTAAAAGAACAGGAAGAGATCGAAAAAGCAAAAAAGTTGGCAAAAACAAAGCAAAATTCTTCAAATTTACTAAGCTCTTTTTGGAGCCATCCAGTTACACAAACTGCTAAAGATGTCTCAGATTTCCTTCGAAAATGTCAATACCAGCTATCAACACCAACTGGTATATTGTTTTTAAATTTTATTTTTAGTTTTTTTATCACTTGATTATTTCATTTAAAAATAAAACAACTGATTTGATTATTGCAAAAGCTTCAGGTAGTCCCAATCTGAAAGGTGATGATAAATCATCAAGTCCATCCCAAAATTCTGCTCTCGAAGTTTGGACCCGCATTAACGTCGACAGTGTAGCTCTAACTCAATGGAATGAAAATTTAAGGATGGTAAGATTCTGTTTAGGGAGTTTAAATATATAACTCATCAACTAAAACTAAATCCTAGGCATTTCTTTGGGAATTAAAAAAAATAAGTCAATGAACTAATTTTCAGTGGCTTTCTCAAACGATCCTGGAACGATTGGTGACCGAAATTGACAGGGTAAACTCCTCTTTAGAAAAACACAGTTTATTTGACGTTAAAATAGGAGTAGTTGGTCTTGAACGTTTAAGAAAAACCGCTCAGACTGCTTTAGTAGCCCAATTCATACCTACTTTGCCTGCTCTGATTCCCTTTTTGGAAGTCACTAGTAATCAAGAGTATCTGGACAGGAGGATTAGAGATTTGGCGAGAGGTGGATGTATGAGCGAATTTAAGTGGTGTGGCGGAGGAAGATATGAAGGAAAAGATTGGGATGATTCTTTACCAACAGATTGCGCGGTATGTATTTAACGATTTAAAAATGCCCACCTGTAAATTGTCATTAAATACAGGAACGAGTGTATTTTCATGCGTCAAATGCGGTCACGTAATAGGGTTAAGTTGTTTGGCCTTGACACTTGAGATGGCGTTCATGTCAAAATTCTATCATGTGACCTCATTGGACGTTTAAATCTTGCGTCAAACGTCAGCATAAAAATGCACCCACAGACTTGATTTTTTAGGGATGTCAGTGATAAATTGTCACTAATGTTTTTTCATTAATAATGTTACTAAAAATGCTGAAAACTAGGGTACAATATAGGAAAATCAACTTTTTTGCTGCAACAATAATTAGTGAAGAAATTTAAAAAACAATGTTTGTTATTACTAGGAATGTTTTGCAATATAACGCAACCATGTGGCTGAGTGATGGTGCATGTTAAGATGCATTCATACTTGCACATTATTCGCTGCGTCAAGCAGGTGGGCTCAGATGTTTGTCAGCAGTGACAGTTTAATGTGCGTGCTATGGTATCTTGGTCACGAAATGATATTCGGCTGGTTTTGCAATATAACTTTGCTCGTGGTTTAATAGACTGGTGTTTATAAGAAATAACTCTTGCGATAGGTGATGATTTTCCACATCATACGACTGTATTTAGGTGATTCAGAGAATTCCAAAGAGAAAAACGTTACTGCTGTGAGGAAAATGCTTGACGAAGACAGGCGAGTGACTTACCACCAGATTGAGGAAACCTTAGGCCTAAATGCACCAGCAATTCGTTGGATACTGAACAATCATTTGGAAGTGACGAAAGTTTGTTCTCTCTGCATAGACTTACTAAAGAACAGATGACACGAGGTGTAAAATGGTGCCGGATACACCCTTAGCAGTCAGAAAGAAGTCATTAAAGAGTGGAATTGTGGAGCTTGTCGTATTAGGGACACCCAACACAGTCACAGCAGTGGAATTATGGAGCGTGTTGTGTTGGGGACACACAAGACAGTCACAGCTAAGTGGTACACTGAACAGTGCCTTCCTAAAGTCATCGAATCTCCTAATAACTTCCTACCAAATTCAAGAATGGACACCCAGTTCTTTCATAACGTCAAAGCTCCAGCTCACCGCGTGAAAGCTTGCACCGAATATTTGACCACTACAGGAATGAAACTGCTTGAACAGATCTTGCACCCTGCGATTTTTATTTTTGTACATTTATTGACAGTTTTTGCAATCCATGAAAAGTTTTACTTCTGGCGCCATTAGTTTTTGTTACTAAGCAAACATTTTGAACTGGCTCAATGTTTGCACTTAAGAGCTTTGAAAGATTATCTCGTTTCAAATAATTTTTGAGAATTTTTTTAGCTCGTAATGCATTTCCTTGCATGTTACTTGGACACCCAATTGATGCCTCTTCCCAATATGCCAGATACGAAAGCTTTCAGCGGTCACCATTATATCAAAATTACCGACAAAATGCCAGTATTAACATCAAACAGTTTGTTTATTCAAGAAATCTCGCAAAAACCGCCTCATTATAGAGTTATAGTTGCAGGGAAAACCTACGAAATGGTCACGGTGAGTATAATAAACTGTTTTTTTTTTTCCATTAAAAATGGTACTTATTTCGTTTCTGTAGCAGTCCTGATAATAGCACAGTGATGGTGGTGAAATGTTTAATTGCAGTTCCATTGCACTTCTATAGTGGATGTTTTACAACAATTTCAAATGTATTTTACTTTTAGGGATACAACAACCTCTTCCACAGTATTTTATTCTTCATTTACCACGTGAACAAGATCGAGCACGGTATGCTAGGAAGAGTCAATCTGGGAAGAGCAGGAGTGAACATACTTTGGATAATCGATCAGTAAATTTACTTACAAATTTTTTTTTATAAACGACCAATTATTTTTTTAAAAATAAAATCGAATAATCCGTGAAAGTTTTTTAATTTACGTTACTCTCTCGAATTTTCCACGGGACCGCGCGTTTTCGTTTGCCGTGCACACGTTTACAAAGTGTCCGCCAAAGTGTACAAGCTGGCCGCGAAGACGATGTCTCTTTTGATAGCGACGGACGCTTCTTCCATTTTATTCTTCAGTTCTGGATCCCCCACGATCCTGGCGGCGTCTCTGACGTCCATGATGGTTTCGTTTAACTGTTGGATACATCGTACGATTATCCCTTCCTGGATATCGGTCAGTTTCATTATTTCGGCGAACGGCTGAAAGTGTTTATGTTATTATTAAAGTTTCCGACCTTAACGTGAATATGGCAGCACTCGTCAATAAGAGCTAGAGAATGTGGTTGCGCATTTTTTGACAGGTACTTAGCAAAATTTCGGACATTTTAAACGCGCAGTTGTTTGACAATCGTTTAAGTGAGTCAATGTGAGTGTTTTTGTGAAAATGGAAAAAATCGAGTATCAAGCTGTCATTAAATATTTGTTTTTGAAATCAAAGTTGAGCGTTCGACGAGACGTCCAAAAACTGTAACCACCAGTTTACCAAATGATGTTCGACGACCGTCTAATTAGAATGAGAGGTATATCAGAGGCTATGAATATGTCCAAGGAACGTGTTTGTCGCATATTAAACTGCGAATCGGTTGCAACAAAAACTGTTTTTTCGGAACGTGTTGAACGAAAGTGTTGGCGACTGTTCTTTGCGTTAGTCGTGGAGTTATCTTAATCAATTGTCTTTAAAAAAAAACCATTACGGAAGCATACTACGCATCATTACTTGACAAGCTGAAGGCAGAAATTTCGAAAAAACGGCCACATTTACAGAAAAAAATTCTGTTTCACCAAGACAACCCGTTGTCTCACACCTCACCGGTTACGAAAATCCACGAATTTCGGTTTCAACTACTTGATCACCCAATTTACTCACCAAATCTAGCACCAAGCGACTTCTTTTTGTTCTATAATCTAAAAATTGCGTTCAGAGGACAGATATTTTCGTCTATTACCTTCGTTAACAATTATTTTGCAGAGAAAGACGCCGAGTACTATTTGGACGGGTTTAAGAGATTTGAGCATCTCTCAGAGAAGTGTGCAGACTTACAAGGAGACTATGTAGAAAATTAAAAATAAATTGTAAAGAAAAAATTTGTTAGGTCATCAAACTTTTCAGACCACCCTCGGACAACACACATTTTTACCAATCGATTTACTATGATCTAAAAGTACCGTAAAAATTTCGGAGGATGTGATAAACTCGATCTTTTCACCGATCGTAGATCTGCTGGCACAGTTTATAAAGTTACCCCACTCACTTAAAAGCGTCCACGATTTGTAACGAGAAGATTATAGCATATTTCTCGAATATACGGTGATTTCGGATTATCGTTAGAAACTTGATAACCAGTATTCACCTGTACATTTAAGAAGTACGAATGTAAATTCCCCTAATATTTTTAAATAAATTAGGTAGGTAACGAATTTTATTTTATAAGGGACTCCTTGTTAGGAAATTAAGGGTCAATATTTTTATTTGTTAGCACAGTTAACCAGATCTGACTTTATTTATTGTACATAATATGAGAGGGAGGTAAGTAAATCAAACAAATTTCACTAATTAACTAAGCTGTTCAGCTTTAATTTGGCTTGTTGATTTATTTTTGTTAGATTTCTAGAAAAGTAATAAGTAATCCTGGGTTATCATTGTAGTGGGTACCTACATTAAAATCGTATAGTACCGATTGTAATTCCAAGTAGTTTATGAATACCTTATAGATCGCTAAAATGCCGCGACGTGTTTTAGATGTAGATGCATCAATATTGAATGTACGCGCTTATTTTACTGCGGAAAAGGACAATGGAGGTCCGTTGCAACTAGTTATATCTATTCGTAAGCGTGTGGGTGATGCGATGGGTATTGGCGAAACAAAATTAACCTCAGTTTTAAAAAGTGTGAAAGATGTAAATAGTGAACAAAAAGTTGATAATACCGTAAGTACTACATGATTAAACATATTTATTAAATTTATTTTTGTTGCATTCCCTTTCTAACCAAAAAAACTCATCGAGAGATACATCAACGATTTCTGTTCACAATAAAGCAAAAAATAAAAATAAAACCTCTCGACAAAAGCATAATAATAAACAAAAAAATTTTGGGTTTAAATCTTGTGCGAATTTACTTATGTACCTCTCAACACATTGCGCCCGTGACTGGTGACTAATCCAATACCATCATATATTGGTGAAATGAGCTATAGAAGGTAAAATATTCCATCTTGGAATGTTTTTGCTCGTATTTTAACAAGACATTATTTATTTTTGTAAGTGACTACAATAGGGAAAGCGAAGAGTGTCTTTTACTGTGTTTATAAAAGTGATTAAATTGCGTTTTACTAAAATTAAAAAGTGACGTGAGTTACTATCTGGATCTGTCATCAACATTAGATATGCCGATAATACAATACTTTTAGGCGGACAACTTAAATAATATATACATATAGTTCAGCAAGCAACTTGGTCGTAAGATCAATAACAAAAAGACTAAATTTATTATTGTCAATAAACGAGGCGTTCCGTACCAAAACGCTGTCATAAAAGTAGATAGCAAAGCCATTGAACGTATGTTCAGTTTTAAATATCTTGGTTGCTGGCTACACGAAAACTGGGACTCCGATAGAAAGATCAAATGCAGAATTGAAGTGACAAAATCCTACTCTTCTCAAATACAAAAAGGTGCTCTGCAACCGTGGTCTTAACACCAAACGTTTGGTCGGTGCTCCTATGCGTTGTAGAGGTGTGGACGTTAAAAGTTGCAACGTTGAAAAAGCTAGAAGCGTTTCAAATGTGGTTTTACAGGGGCGTTTGTTGAAAATTCCTTGAACAGACAGAGTCACAAAGGTCGAAGTGTTGAGTAGACTACAGAGAGATATAGAACAATTCTAACAGTTGCAAAATGGCTTATTTTGGCCAAATTAAGCAGAGTATGAATTACTACAGTCAATCATTGAAGGTAGACAAGGCAGAAATCATGGTTGAGAAATATAAGAGATTGGACCCGGATTGAGAACTGTTGGTGAATGGGAACATACGGCAAGAGATGTCGAAAGCCAATATCACAGCTAACATCCAGTCGTGTCAACAATGTGATCGCCAACAACCAGTAGTGAAGAGAAAGCAGAAGTAAATTATTCAAAAAACGCAGGAATATGGCGGTGAGTAAATTTATGTACCGTTTCACTAGCAAAAAAATTGATTTTAAATTTTTTTTGTGGGTTGATTACCTGATTTGTAGCCCACTCGTACACGACGTGCACCAGCCCGAAATTTAAATCATCTTGAAATTCGTCAGTCTGTATACCCAAACTCAATTCCTGCTTGCCTATTTCACTGTGAACCTCTTTGATTTCTTTAATTGCCTGTAATGGAAGGAATTTTTTTAAATAAATTTACGTTAATTTTCGGCACGTACCTTTTTCAAGTCTGGCGTGAGACCTTCGTAGTCGATAGTATCGTTCTGGATTCTTACTCGAAACACTAGTGGCGACAGCAGTGCCGCCACTTCGGCGGCTTTTAATTTCGTTAAAATATTTCTAAGGATCAATTCGGTGATTAGAAGTTCGTTCATTCCTATCACGCAGGCGACGTAACCTTTCAACTGAACTAAAACAAATCACAACTAACGCTTTCTCAATTATCAAAATACCCATTCATTTGAATCGAGGACTGATTAGGTAGTACAAACCGGTGAGACTCAGCGATTTGACATCAGTCTCGAGTCGATAGTCAGTAGGTGAACAGTTAAATTGTTAAAATAATAAAGGTGTGTCATCTGCAACTTTAAAAGAGGTTGTTACAATCCTAAACCAAATTAGTGTGGAGACAAATTATCGACCTTTAAGTAGTTGACTTAGGGAAAGCGACACATTTTGGGATTTGATTACGGGTTCACAGCTTCGTTAAGGTAGGTAAGGTTTATTTTATATACTTTAAAATATTTACTGGTTTTTTTTAAAGCGTTTTTATTCATTTTCTTAGAAAATTATCCCCTTCCAGAGAAGCTGTTGTGCGGTATTATTTAAACCATTATTATTATTTAAACAATAGCCACAGATGCGAAACCCTGCGAAAGATCAAAAGATTTTCTTATTTATATATGGACATTTAAATGGGTTTGATTGCAATGTTGCCACTATCGTTTATTAATTAACGTTTCTGTGTGATTGAGGTTTACGTCATAACATCCCGAACGCACACGAAAGCTCATTAAATACACACGAGGATATTTAAATTGGTTTGAATGTTTATCTCTCTCGCCGTAAGACTTTCTCCCTTAACTTTCGCATATTTCCGTAATATGTGTAATAGCATTATTTACGTTATTATCATCACACTTTTTAATTATTTGGTCATTACTTTGCTTTATTTATTATGTGAATATTTGCGGAAACATTATTTATTGACTGATAATTTTACCCTTTATTGCCTATCTTAAATATTGTTTGGGTTGATTATTCTTAATGATAATATAATGGGATTTAAAAATGACTGCTTCATTGTATAAACAAAATCAAGTTTGTATTTGACTCTTCTATTAATTTTAATACTCACTGTCACTTACTTTTATTCTGGTCATCGACATAGTTTAAATTTCGCAAAAGTTTAATTCTATTTTCGTAATCGGGGTAAAGACTCAAACTGGCATTCGACAATTGAAATTCCAAATCCTTCTTTTTTTCTTCGAGATACTTTCTCTCAAACACCGACGAAAATTGCTGATGGAAGTTTGGAATTTTCGTGCTGGGCAAGTGATCGATCAACTTGTCTTTCAAACCGTACATTTTTTGCAGCGCGATATACAATTCTTGTTCGTTAACCTAAGAAAAAAAAATCGATTCTACTTTAAAACATTTTTCATTTGTCATTCATTTTACCTTTAAATCGATGATATAATGCAAAAACTCCAACTTGCTCGTATCGTTATTTGCCAACATCGTTAATTTATGCAGCTCTTGGACGGCTTCCAAACAAGTTTGACCCACTGGATCGTGCTTAAACCTCTCCATCTGTCGTTTCTCTACATCCTTCATCACCAACTCGGTGTTTACCTTTAAAAATATAATACGTTTGCGTTACAATCCGTCAAAATTAATTGTGGGAAATTTCCGCTCAAAAATCTTGCCACTTTAAAAATTTGTTCTGTTCCAAAAAATACAGTTTTTTTAAGAATAACGCACACATTTAACGTGAAAAAAATAACTTGTGAACGTAATCAAAACACATCGAACTGAAAAGATAGTAATTAAAGTGGCAACCATGCATTTTGATCGACAGTGTCGCCAACTGCAAGTGTTTTGAATCGTACCGAAATGTGCCAAACGTGTCATTTTATAGCCAATGGATATCGTGTTATACAGGTATTAATATATAAAAAGTTTTATTATATTACTTCATTAATTTCTAAATAAATAGTACACTACTCATCCAACTTAACATTTCAATAGGTGATATCACTCTGTTTTAAAACGTCTACGTCATTGATGACGTGCATTGAATTTTTTACCGTACCTTTAAGGTTTTTCCAGATATCTCGAATATATCTTCGGCAGTAATAGTTAAAATTTCATGTCCGGAAGCGGCGTTGGTGCTGTACATCTTTTCCTCGGTCAAAGAGAGCATATAATAGAAAATATCTTCTTTAATCTCGTTGGGATGGTCCGAATTATCGGATAGAACGAGCACTTTGTATTGGATTTGTTTGGATCGCACGGGCGATAAAAGAAGTGCCAGTTTGTTGACGTGATGCCGGTGAGTAACCAGCATTAATCGACCGGGGCTTAGACACTTTTGAACTTTCGGCGACAACAGCACGGAATTCTAAAACAGGCCCGATAAAACTTTATGTGTTAGGAAAAGAAATACAACTCTCGACAAAAATTTTGCTACGCACCATAATTTTCTTCCTGACGTGCAAATAAACGCTACCGATTTCGTAAAATTTCACCAATGGTTGCAGATAGCTGCTCATTTGTTGTCGACACAACTGTCTCATGTTATCCTCCACTTTTTCCAACTTTTTCTTAATCTCGATCATATTTTTTTGATGGTCCGCCTCGCGGAAACTCCTCGACATCATTCCCTCCACGCTCAAGCTTTCCACTCGAAGCAAACTTAATACCTGCAACAACAGTTTACTCGACAAGCACATCGACAACATGTAGAATTAAATTACCATTCCGTAGGTCAGCCTGAACTGGCTGACCAACGAGCTCGGCTTTCCCAACATCATCCTCTTAAGATTCTCCTCCAAAGGCACGTTTTGCTTGCAAAGAATAATGACGGTACCTTCGGCGTCCAAACCGCGTCTTCCTGCCCGCCCCGCCATCTGAATGTACTCGGCAGACTCCAAGTCACGCAGCTCTTTTCCATCGTGTTTTTTCACCGAATCAAACACGACCGTCCTTGCGGGCATGTTAACCCCCATGGCGAACGTTTCGGTCGCAAACAAAAGCTACAAAAAAATGCTTTTAAACAGTACGTAAATTTTAAGTAACAAAACGCTCATTAAACGAGTAAGTTGTGTTTATTTGATAAAACAATTTATCATTTTATACCTTGATGTATCCCTCTTGAAATAACATCTCGACAATTTCTTTAATGATGGGCAAAATTCCGCTGTGGTGCACCCCAATGCCTCTAACCAAGATATCTCTCATTTTCATTATCTGTGGAAGGTTCTGATCAGGCTCCTTCAAACACCTGCAAAAAAACTAGTATAACTACAAGAGGGTATTATTTTTTGGGATTTTTCTATTTGACCTGATCCACCGGTTAAAAGACATGGTGATGTGTCCCTTTTCCTTTTGAGTAGTCAAATCTAAGCTGGTGAGACTCGTCGCGTTGTTATCGCATTTTTGTCTGGAAAACGTGAAAGCAACCACTGGTAATAAATCGTTCTTCTTTAGATGAGCTATCAAACCAGACCACAACGTTTTCTCCTGCGCCGTCGATAATTTCTGATAGAAAGTCTTCTGCG
This sequence comes from Agelastica alni, assembly GCA_950111635.1. Taxonomy (NCBI): domain Eukaryota; kingdom Metazoa; phylum Arthropoda; class Insecta; order Coleoptera; family Chrysomelidae; genus Agelastica; species Agelastica alni. The sequence continues at coordinate 29,791,427 of OX467717.1, forward strand.
AGTCAGTTTTCAATGAATCCTTGGCTTTGGTATACCTGAAAGTAAAGTAACAGATTTTCAACGTAGATAATTAAAAAAAAAGCGTACCCATTAAGAATCCACTGGTTGGCGTTCAATATCATGAATCTATTATCGCGGGTACTTCCCCCTTTTCCCGTATAGAGGTAATGCTTCAAAGGTACCGGTCTCTGGTAGGTCGTCACTACATAAACTTTTCTCTGGTGTGTCCTACCCAACCAATCTGCGAATTCAACAGTATTAGGTACTGTGGCGCTGAGAAGCACCACGCACACTTGTGCCGGTAGCATTATGAGTACTTGTTCCCACACATGACCCCTTTCTCTGTCATTGATGTAGTGCACCTATAAAAAATACGATTTTTCTGACCCCTGTGACGGCAGCAGACGAAATTCTCCTATTTGGATTCTGAAACCTTATTTAGGTGCTAATTTGGTGCTGAGTTCATTATTTTCGTGCTTGCTTTTTAGAGGTAGGGGACGATTTAGAAAATTCGTCTGCTAGCATAACGTGACAGTAGCAGAACTTTTACAAAATCAATAAAAATTAAAAACTGAAAGTATCCAAATTAAGTGCTTTTTCGGTGCATTCGAAATATATAAGAATCAAACCAGAAGTCCAACTGGAAATCGCAAAATCAAAATTTCAAATTTTGAATTATTCGTAATAACCGAATTTACCAATGTAGTGTTTTCAATAAATTAGGTGCGGGGGTGATATACCGACCTTGAAATTGGAGCACCAAAATCAAACGATACCTTTACCGAGAGCATCTAATTTATAGCATATTTATACCGATTGGGAAAACGGTTTTATCGTTGAGAAGATTTTGCGTATTGTAAGGGATGATGCCCTTGGCTTAGGGGTTGAGCACGAAAATTTAATCATGACTTATAAAAATCACCTAATTTATTGAAAACAATGCACATTGGTAAATTCGGCTTTTATGATTAATTCAAAATTTGAAATTTTGATAAATTTTTAAATTTTGATATTGCGATTTCCGGTCGGACTTCCGGTTTGATTTTTATATATATCGAAAGCACCTAAAAAGCACTTAGTTTGGGTACTTTCAGTTTATAATTTATATTGATTTTGTAAAAGTTCTGCTATCGTCACATTGCGGTAGCAGACAAATTTTCTAAATCGTCCCCTACCTCTAAATACGAGCACAAAACTAATGAACTCAGCAATCACCAACCAACAATCTTGTTCAGTTCAATGCTCAGAAAACATAAAGCGCCACGTTTTCCAAGAAAGTGAATTCCTCCGGAAATACCCTTGAATCAAGTCCCTCCATCTCGATTTTGGGAGTCACGGTGTCTAATAATATGTCTTGTCATGACCATGTTGATAACATCGCAAAGTCAGCAAGTTAGAGGCTGAGTTTTCTGTGGAAAGCTAGAAAGTTTTTTACTCCTCATCAATTGTTGACGACGTAAAAGGTTCAAATCCGACCTCTACTGGACTATTCTCCCACATTTGGGGTTCAGCACCATTCTCTTCGTCGCACCAGTTTACTCTCAGAATTGACACTACAACGACCAATCTCCATCAAGAATCCTTCATTTACAGGGCTGCTACAGAATGAAACAAGCTTCCAAAATCAGTTTTTCCAGAGAACTATGACCTGCAACTTTTCAAAAAGCGGGTCCACAATCATCTCCTTTTTATGACCCCTTCCCCTTCTAATAAGGGCAGTGCGGGCCGTCCGCGGTCCACACGATAGGTCTAACCTTTTTGCGACTATTTTCAGTAAAGCACCAAATTAGCACCTAAATAAGGTACTTTCGGAATCCAAATTGGAAAGTTTTGCCTGCTGCCATCATGAGGGTATTTTTCTACGAGAAACAAACTGCTGTTTAAACTGATGAAAACCAGTGATTTTTTATAATAGGAATAAAATTGACAAGAGAACATTTTTACCTCATCAAATATAACGTACTCTAGGTCTCTGGTGATGTCACTTCCACAATATAGCATAGACCTCAAAATTTCTGTTGTCATGATGAGACAAGATGCCTTTGAGTTTATCTGGAAATCTCCAGTTATCAATCCAACATCTTGGAATTTTTCTTTGAAATCTCTGTATTTTTGATTGGATAAAGCTTTTATTGGCGATGTGTATATAGTTTTTGTCATGTGCTTTTGAGATAAAGCTATGGCATATTCAGCTACCACTAAAACAAATATGTTTTTTCTTTTTATTACCAATCGATCAATTATTATATTTAGTGATTGACTATACCTGTTTTCCCAGCAGAAGTATGTGCAGCCACAAAAACATGGTTGTGTTGTTCAAGCTGTATTATGGCTAGTTTTTGAAAGATATCTAATTCAAAGGGAAATTCAATGGCCATTTCTGGTATTTTTTCCCTAAAATTGGTGACAGGTTTTAAAGTATCAAGCTGCACAGCCCATTCACTACCAAGACCAGCCAAATGTTTTGGTTGTACACTACTTATGTTAATCACATGAGAATCTTTCGGAAGTATTTCTTCTTCTTCTGGCAACATAGCATTAAGTTTTTTGGGTTCTTCAGAAGAGACAGCATATTCCGACTCAAATGCACCTATAAACTTTAAAATAAAAAAAAAACACTTACTACAAATAAAATTGTTACCAAGCAAATCTTGTTCCCTTTGAACTATTTCTAGCAAGTTAATCACGTTGGGTGAATCATTTTTGACTTCTTGCTCTTCCAAGTTTTCATTCCCAACACAAAGGGTGCTACCATCATTAGAAAATTTAAGACCTCTATCAAAACCAGGTGGTATTGTAAGCAAAGTTTCTACAAATACATCACTATGATATAGTCATTAAGACTTTATTCAGCATAATTAAAAAAAATTTACTAAGTTACCAGATTCTAGAACAGTTTCTTCAGATTTTGATGAATCAGGAATAGGAAAACTGCCAGGCCAAAAAGGCATAAAAGAAGCACTGCCAAATGTCGAATCAGATGGGGGAGCTGGTGCTCTATTTAAGGACATCGAATTTTTCACTGTAGCACCTGCTGACTGGAGGGAAACCTCCTTAAAGTCAATAATTTGGCCAGTGTTTGGATCCCTTTGAACCTTAAAGAGTTCTTGAACTGATTACTATTTTCTTTACTATCTTATACCTACCTGAAGTGTAGTCGTTAAGGGGGATCCCTCAAAGTATAATAATTCCTTTGGTTTGGGCTCCCGAGGCCAGAATTTTTGATTTTTTTCATATTGGTGTATAGGTAAGTTTTCAGGACAGAAAAGATATTTTTTCAATTCGTTATCTATAGAAGGTAATATTGGAGGAGCTTCCATTGTTTTTGTTTAAATTAAAACCAATTTGCTATTTATTCATCTAAACATAAAAAAGATTTAGGTTAAACAATAATTAACTGAATAATCAACATTTACAAGGCTATAGGCTATTCTTCGTTTTTTGAGTGCGTCGAAGAATCAGTCATGCTTGGATAATTTTAAATAAATTATTAATAAAATAATATTAGGAATAATGTTGATAAAATGTATACAAACGGTAAATGTATAAAAAATATTTAAACTGGATTAATTGATAATTTTCTTCTTTTCTAAAAATTTAATGTGTTTAACTATTCAGCTAATTTGACATATTTGTCTCACGTTTTAAATTACCATTAACCACATTCGAGACGAATTATTTTTATCTGAATAATTAATCACTTATGACTATTCAAACCAAGTTTATTTGTTACAGTTGTATACTTTTTATAGATTTAGGTTGATCCTTTTAAGATGTCAGGCGATTCAAATGGGTATATAGCAGCCCTAGATGTAGGAACCACTAACATAAAATGTCACATTATCAATTCTTTATCGAGATCTGTTGGATTTTCTTCAGAAATAGTAAGTAAATATAATTTTAACCAAGTGTACCGTAACGAAATATTTTAATAATTTAAACATTTTTAAATTCCCGATTTTAATTTTTAGCCCCACTTTTTGTGGGTGCAGAAAACAAACCTTGCAAATTTTTGTTTAAAAAATACTTGTAGGTGAAGTTGCATTATCCTCATCCTGGATGGGTAGAAATTGTACCAGACGAATTGTTAAAAAGTGTTATTCAGGTCGTTCAACAAGCTATTAAAAGTAAGATATATTTAAGGTCATAAGTTTTATTAGGTATCATTATGTTTTAACTGTTAAATGAATGTAAATTTAATTCACCTTTAAACATAGCCTTGCATGCATGTGTAGATAATTTCCATAACTTTGTACACAGATTGTGACCGCGAATATTTTTGTTTATGAATTATTCCAACATAATTCTTTTTTTAATGAGAATTGGAATATTTGTAAAACATATTTTTTTTAATCTAAAAAAATTAATTAATCTGGATCTTGAAATACAGATGCCAATATAAGTGTACAAGAAGTAAAATCAATAGGAATATCCACCCAAAGATGTTCATTTGTGACATGGAAGAAAGATACAGGAGAATATTTGCACAATTTTATCACATGGATGGATCTTAGAGCAAGTCATTTGATAAATAAATTGAATGCTTCATTATCTTCTGTTGTAAGTTGTTTTTTTTTTAAATGGTGGTGTAAATTATTAGAAAACATTATTTCAGGGTTTGAGGTGGGCAGCATTTTTTATTTATTTGGGAACCTGTAACAAAAAGTACGGCATGGCTAGCAAATTTAAAGTTAGAAACAATCACGTAAGTTTTTTTAAGTCTTAAGATTAAATCAAATCTATTTTTAATTAGTTTAGATACGATTTTCAAAGTATAAATATTTAAACAATTAAAAGTAATTAAGTTGTGTTTATTTTAATAAATTTACAAGGTATCAGGCAGGCTGTTATGGGTGTTGGAAAATTTGAATCAAGTTAGACAGGCATTAAAAGATAAAAACTTAATGTTTGGAACCATAGATACATGGTTGGTGTACAAATTTACAGGAGGACTTTCTTATGTCACTGACGTTACCAACGCTAGTTCGACTGGATTTTACGATCCTTTTGTTCTCGATTGGGGTATTATGGCAAAAGCTTTGGGAATTCCTACGAATTTTTTGCCGAAGGTCGTCGCTAATGATTACAATTTCGGTGAAACGGAAGAAAATATATTCGGATTTCCCATAAACATTGGATGTGTTGTGAGTACACATTGGGTTTTTTTTTTTTTAATTATAAAACTGTAAACGATTGTTAGATGGCCGATCAGCAATCTTCCGTCGTGGGGTCTTGTAGCTTTGAAGAGGACAATCTTAAGCTGACGATGGGGACTGGGGCTTTCCTGAACGTCAACACTGCCTCGAATATACATCCCAGCTTAAATGGCATGTACCCATTGGTGGGATATAAGTTGGGCAAAGAATTAGTGTACATTTCTGAAGTTCCTTGCACAGACGCCGGCTCCGTTATTCAGTGGCTGTTAGCCTGTGGTATGTGCTATTTTAATTACAATTGAGCTTGAAATGTAAATGATACAAGTAACATTTTTATTTAATGCAAGAATCGTTCAGAGATATACTACTCTGGACGGAAAGTAATAATACTGTATTTTTTAAAAATATGCGCGCTGTGAATATCGATGTGAATATTTATTTTGTAGGTTGGTATGACTGTTGTGAACAGCTGACATAAATTTAATGATATTTGTAGTATTTAAAAAGGAAAAATCTGTGGTATAAAGAATTTGATACGGCGATGAATTTTTATCAAAATCACAAGTATTTAATTGATAAAAATCATCAAAAAACCATGTCAAAACAAGTCCAAAATCAAGGTCATTGACTGTTTTTCTTCGACTACCGTCACACAGAGTTCCTTTCAACTGGCCAAACAGTCAACAAAGAAAATTATTTAGGCATTGTGTGTTGTTTACGTGAGTCAATTTGTTAAAAACGACAATTCATGGTTTTTACATCACGATGATACACCATCGGAAAAAAAAGTTCCTCAAGTATGGTATTCGACAGATATAGCTCCGTGTGACTTTTACGTATTTCCTCGATGGAAATTACCACTTCGATAGAAGGACAGAAGGATAAAAGGACAATATAATAACTGTTTTGAAGACTGAAAAAAACGTTGGAGTAAGTGTATTCTAATGAAAGAGGATTACTTTAAAGGAGACACAATAAATTTGAATAAATAAAAATATTTTTTGTGTGTTTCTGTGACTTGATTTGTGCAGTTTGCATTTTCAATGTTGCTAAGTGTAGCAAAATGTTCACCAATAGGGTGATTTTGTAGAAGCTGCAAGAAATTGCTTTACATGTGTTTCATAGACCTGCAGAAAGAATTTGATCGAGTTCAGTTAGAGAATGTTGTACATTTACTTTACAACAGACCCAACAGCCAATGCCTGTAGAAAAGGGAATACGACAGGGCGACTCACTAAGCCCACTCATTTTTAACATAATTATGGACGAAATAATAAAGCAAGTGCGTGAACTTAATGGATACAAAATGGGTGACCGCAATATTACAATACTGTCCTATGCCGACGATGCTGTGCTAGTTGCAGAAAACGAAGATGACCTCCAAAGACTACTATACCGCTTCAATTGCACAGCAAAGTCTCTGAATATGGTAATCTCTGCCTCAAAAACAGAAAGCCTGACAACATCAAAAACACCTATAAGATGTTGTCGAAGACAAAATAATGCAACAATAAATGAAATTCAAGTATCTCGGTATAGAACTATCGGGATATGGAAATATCGACACAGAGGTGAGACAACAAACAACAAAGGCACTAAGAGTGGCTGGATGTTTAAACGACACTGTATGGAAAAACAAACACATAGGCATCGAGGTCGAGTCAAGAATATACAAAACCGTCATTAGACCGATAATGACCTACACAACAGAGACCCGACCGAACACAACAAAAACAAAAAGGCTTCTGCAAAGAAGCGAGATGAAGGTTCTACGTAAAATTACTGGAAAAACGCTGCCAGACATAGAACTGAGCGACAATATAAGGCGAACATGCAAGATGGATAATATTAATGACTGGGTTTTGAGCAGAAAGCGCAAATGGGATAAGCACATAGGTAGAATAAATGAAGGGAAGTAAGGATAGTTCGGGACAAATCACCACTGGGAAGAAGAAGTACAGGAAGACCACGGAAAAGATGGAGCGACAATCTTATGTACCATTGATTAAGGTCGCAGGCATGCTGCAAAGAATAAACAGGCAATTTGCCTAAAATAGAGAAGGAAGAAGACTTGACTTGACCATTCAAGAAAATCCCACATTTAATACAGAGTGTGTCAGAAAATTAACGACTCTGTGAAATATGTGTATTAAATGGTAAAATAATTCTGGGATGCTTTTCAAGTACCAATAGAATTTTTTTTTTTTTTTTGAATTTTTTAACTGGTTCACCATGTGGTAGATATTTTTCTACGTTGCATAGATGTGTTTAAATTATTTTATTATAACAATTGTATTTGAAAAATACAAATTTATGTTATCTCTATTATCTCTGATTATTATCAAATAGGGTGGGTGTTTTATTAGTGATAGCAATTGCTATTTAAAAATGTTTGCATCCCGTCGATCAGGGTCGGATCGAAGGGGTTTTTACTGTATAATTTATAGAAAATTAATAGTTAAAGATTATATTAAAAACCATAGAACACAACTGAATATTATAAGAAAATAAATAGGGTTGAAATTTTTAGGTTTTGTAGATAATCCATCCATGACGTCTGAAATGGCACTAAGTGTCGAAAGTACAGAGGGTGTTTTCTTTATACCTGCATTTAGTGGAATTGGGGTAAGTTAATTGCTGGTTTAACGCTTCCAAAGTAAATGTGTCGGTTCAGCAATGAATTTGAAAAAATATATGCTCACTGATCAACAAAATCGATTCGGTTTTCGCCTCTGGTGTAGTTGATACATCGTCTCTTTGTACTCTAGACGGTGGAAATAATTTTAAATTATGATATTGATGCTGGTTTTTCGTTGCAATTTTTTAGCCACCTATTAACGACGACAGAGCCGGTACAGGTTTTATTGGTATCAAGCCAATTACAAAAAAAGAGCATTTAATAAGGGCGGTACTAGAAAGTATCGTCTATCAAATTATTAAGACTGTTGATTTGCTCAAGACCGAGAGAGATGGCAGTTATCACTCTATCAAGTAAGAAAACTTAACTACCTGTCACGTCATACATATATCACATTTTCTATCCTTCCTGTCATCTGCTGCTGTGCTCGAATAATCATTCATGTTATTTGCCATATTTTCTTGCTTCAGTTATTCGTCATTTTTATGTTCTAATGATTTTAACACCATCCTTTTATAGATCGTGTATCATTCTCATTCGATCGTTTCGTGTTTTTTACAACATTTTCCTTTAATAATTCATTCCCCCACTGCACCACGCTCTGATTGGCTATGTCACTGATAGCTCAGCGTCGCGGAATTCTCGGTTTTTATAAGGGTTTCCAATCAAAATAAGTTGCACTAAAGATCCCGTAAGATGTTTTAAAAATCTTCGGTGTGCGTTTATAAATAATAAATGAGACTTTCCTATTATTACTAATATTATAATATAATAATATTTAAAACGAGCACTGAAATCTCTTTGCGAGGATTCCACTGCTCGTGTCAGAATAAACGGAGCTTACATGGACTGGTTTAACAACGAAAAAGGTGTTAGACAGGGATGTGTGGCTTCGCCATGGCTTTTTAACGTATACATAGACAATGGTTTAAAACATTTTAAAGATAGTGCATATGGATTGAAAATAAATTATTTGATCGTTAAATGCCTTCTTTACGCCAATGATCAAGTCATATTAGCGTCATCTGAAGAGGAGTTGCAGGCGGTGGTTAATGATATGCATAATGCCCTGAAAATCAAAGGGATGAAAATAAATGTAAGCAAACCGAAAGTAATGGTTTTTGAAAGAGAAGAAAACATGACAAACTGTGAAGTTTTGATTAAGGGAGAAAGAGTGGAACAAGTAAATGAATTTGTGTACTTGGGTTCAAAGTTTACGAGAGTTGGAAAATATGACAGTGACATTGAGCGAAGGTATGGTAATGAATTTTGGGTTTGGCAGAAAGAATGAAAATAGGATTAATGCTGCGGATTTGAGTAGTTTGAGAAGTATGGCCAGAGTGACTCGGTTGGATAAAGTAAAAAATAGTGAGATAAGAGAACGCTGTGGTCTAAAAGAAGATATGGCTACAAAGTTAGATAAAGGAATGCTTAGATGGTTTGGACACGTAGAAAGGATGGATGAAGGAAGATTGACGAAACAAATTTATAAGTCGATCAGATCAACATTGTTTTGAAGAAAGGCCAGGTCAAAAGTACCAACAACCGACGAGCATGCATGAGAGCACTGATGAAAGTAGAGGAAGCAAAAGATGTGTGTAAGAACCGTAGCAAGTGGAAGGAAGTGGTCTCTGCCTACCCTACGGGAAAAGGGCGTGACTATATGTATGTATGTACAATTTGTTTAAAAAAAAATTAACTTTTTGCCAACGGATTCGTGTAAATCGCACGAAGATTTAAATGGATTTTAAAGTTATTCCTTCTTGATTATAATTAAAAATAACAATTTAAGTTGAATAAAAATAAAAATGTAAACAATAATCACATAACCTAAAACTTATTTAAATGATGATAACAATAACATTTTTTCACAAAATACTTACCTCTACCTCTAAAAGTGGGGGGGGGGGATAATTTTTATTAATATTAGTAATACCAGGAAAGTCTATACACAACCAAAATTTTTAAAATCTCTTATGGGATTTTCAATGCAATTTATTTTTGTTTGGAAACCGCGTATCGCGTAACGTCTGAGAATTGAGACGTACAATGCTGCGTTGTTTTTGGCGATCACCCCAAAACTGCAAAGTTCCCACCCCAACTATCAGGTGGCGACACCGTGGATTCAAGCTTCCGTACCCCAACCATCAGGCGGCGACACGTTCAATCAGTGCAATCAACCAAGAGGCGACTTGCCAGTATACACTCCCACCTTTATCTTACGAACTCTCGAGCTCCGCCCAACAACTGTCCTGCCATCTAACGACAACGAGTCGTACTAAATTTTCTGGCGACAGTGACCCATTAGAAATAAACTTCTATTAACGTCTCTATTCTCTGGTAACGTCCATATTGTTACCAACATCATAGTTACCCAGTTGCCTCTTTCGATGTGCATTTGTTCCTTGTCACTTATGTTTTGCTGTATTGCAGAGTAGACGGAGGTTTATCGAATAATGATTTTATATGTCAGTTATTGGCGGATTTGACTAATTTACGAATATTAAGATTGTATATGACCGACATATCAGTTATGGGAGTAGCTTTCGTTGCTGGAAAATCTTGTGGTAAGTACTGAATTTTCATCATCAAAATTAATGTTCTTTTTTTTAATAAAACCAACGAATTCAGAAGTTATTTTTGATTTATATTTTTCTGCAAGTAGTATTATCTAAAATTGGTAACAAATTTTTGTAGAGCAAAAATAACTAACAGTTTTTCTACACTATCTTTTTTTTAGGGTTTTGGAAAGAAAAAGATGGTTTTGAAAAGCGTTGCGATGTTATCAAAACGTTTGAACCTACAAAAGATGAGGTGTTCAAAGCAATGTGTCGAAATGACTACAAAAATTGGTTGTTGGCAGTTGATAGATTTAAATGTTGGTATCAAGAGTAATATTTTATTTTTTGTTTAAATCAAAAACAAAAGTTCATTTCGATGTCGACACACTTGTGGACAATTAAAAACCAGTGAACGAAGTATCATGAACACGTTATTTTTTTTAAACGATCATTTTTATATCGCGTTTCAAAATTATTATTAAATGCATAATTGTAATATTTTAAATAAAGCCAATAAATGTTAATATATTTTTCATCTGTTTTTGTAAATTTAATGAGGTATAGGTTATCTACTGTATCCTACAAAAGAAAATGATAAAAACATCAATAATTGTAGTGGTCACAAACAAATAAATTTGGAACTTTAAATATATTTGAATAAAATTTCGGTGATCCAGTGGTAAAAATAAAAACAATTGGTGCGATGAGGAATGTAGAGAGGCCGTGAAAGTGAAAAATGATGCATGGAAAAAAGCACTACAACGAAAAACAAGAGCAAATCAGGTAAAATATAGCAATAAAAGAAGATTAGCAAACCGAATTTGCCGAAGAAAAAAGCGAAATGAAATGAACAAAATAGTAGAAGAAATAATAGAGAGTAATCAGAGATTTGAAAGCAGAAAGTTTTACAACAACGTTAAAGAGTATACAAAAGAATTCTTGCCACGACTAAATATCTGTAAAGACAGAAATGGAAAAATCCTAACAGAAAAACCAGATATAAAAAGTCGATGGAAAGAATATTTTGAAGAGGTACTAGAAGGAGAACAGCAGCAACAAGAAGTGGAAAATGAAATAACATATAGTGCAAAGTCGGAAGTAGAGCCACCATCGTACGAAGAGGTAAAGAAAGTAATAAAAGATTTGAAATACAGGGAAGCACCAGGTGCTGATGGAATAGTAGCGGACCTAATAAAGAACGGAGGAGAGAGACTATGGAGACAAATTCACAAATTAATACTACACATCTGGGAGCAAGAAGAGATGCCAAAGGACTGGAAACTAGGAATTATCCTCCCGATACACAAAAAAGGTGATAAGACCAACTGTAGTAACTATAGAGGAATAACACTATTTGTGTCCCATAAAAAATATTATCAGGGGTGATCCATAATCGAATGACACCCTACATAGAGGAAATACTAAGTGAATACCAATGTGGATTCAGAAAGAAAAGATCAACCACAGACCATATGTGTACGTTAAGACATATACAGGAGAAATGCTATGAATATAACATGGATATGCATTATCTCTTTATAGATTTCAAACAGTCATTCGATAAAGTACACAGGAAGAAAATGCTACAAAGTTTAACACTCCTAGGAATACCCCAAAAATGGTGGAAGTTACCATGACCGAATCGACAGCAGCTATAAGAGTACAACAACAGCTCAGCGAAGAATTTAAAGTAAAAGTCGGGGTAAGACAAGGAGACGCTCTCTCGGCAGTGCTCTTCAACCTAGTGCTGGAAGCAGCTATAAAAAAATCGATAGAACTGGAAGCATCGTAAATAAAACCACACAAATACTTGGGTATGCGGACGACATTACGATAATTGCACGTGACCTCGCCTCACTGAATCAAATCGCCATAGAGCTTGAGCCACAGGAGACAAAGGAGGCCTGCAAGTGAACAAAGACAAGACGAAATATATGTACTGCTGCAGGAATCCCCCAATACAACTACCAAATATTAATGTAAACGGCAGTCTGATCAAAAGCGTGTCAAGACTTTCAATTTCCTTGGCACGAAAATTACCAATAATGGTAACGTCCCAGATAAAATGAGAGGAAGAATCTTAAAAGGAAATAAATGCTATTTTGCCTATCTAAAACTAATAAGGAGCAGTATACTAAACAAAAAATCTAAGATCATAATCTATAAAACAGTTATAAGACCAGTAGTAACCTATGTATGTGAAACATGGACACTAACAAACAACGATGAAAATCAATTGAGAATATTTGAAAGAAAGATCCTTGAAAAAATTTACGGCCCAATACATGAAACGGTATGTGGAAGAATAAGAATGAATCACGAAATTGATGCACTTATAGAAGGAGAGGATATAGCAAGATGCATAAAAAGTCAAAGGATAAGATGGTTAGGACATGTATACAGGATGGGGGAAGAGAGAATTGTGAAAAAAATCTTCGAATGGAAACCTCAAAACGCAAGACCGATAGGGCGACCCAAAAAAGGTGGATAGACGAGGAAGACCTAAAAACCCTGAGAATAGGAAACTGGAGGAGAATAGCGGTAGATAGAATCTACTGGCAGTCCTGCTAATGAGTATTGGGCACAAAAATATATATTTATTAATTTCTGTGGTATTGGGCAAAACCCAACTTTATGCGACCCTAGCGGCCATAACGTGAACTTCCCGAAACGCGTATCGTTGCTTTGTTTCGTGTTTTTATTTTCATCGGCTGGGTTGGGGGAGGTGGTTAGGTTACGCGTTTCGAGATCAGCTGATGAAGCGCCACCATTGGTAAATCTTTGGCCCAATTGCTGTATGCTCACATGAGTAAAGACCACCTGTGTCATAACCTACAATTTTGATTAGATTTTAATGTGAAACTTGAAATTTTGAATTATGAATGTAGAATTATACATTTATTTTTTCACGTGGACATCATCTGTGATATATTCAATATATTGTTTTTCTTTTGCTACACACACATGTAAAATTTACCGAAATTAAATAAATGTTTTCGATTAAATGATTTATTTTTAGATTTCAAACCTTATAATGATGAGTTCAACGATTTTACTGAAGGAATACATTTTTTACCTAAGAGAGATAAGTCTGACTTGGAGTGGGAATCAATTATGTTCCTAACAAAACATTATTTCCCGTGGGTTACTCTGTATTTAATTGTCTCTCATGTAATTAGAAATAATGTTAAATCAATAAAGGTATTTTCAGTTAAAACAAAAAGTATATAGACTCTCGTAGAAATTTGTGATTATTAATTTTGGTCATTTAAATAAATTTAAACTAATTATTTTCATGACTGAGTATCTGATTCTAATTTTATTTTTAGGTATTAAAAATTTTGCAGATTCTATTTACTTTAGTCTACATCATTAGCAAATGGAACTTTCTTTTTCTCATATTAGTATTACTTCAACCAGCTTTATTTTATATATTTAACTCATTTAAATTCAAATTAGTTTTTACTTGGATAACTTCAGCTTTATCTCTAATGATGTTGAATTACTTTAAAGCTATTATAGAACAGCCAGACGTTTTTGAAAAATTTGAACTAAAGGATTATGAAATGTACATTTTGATATCTAGTTTATTTTGGATAAATTTAAAATGCACAAGTTTTTCGTTGGAAAATATAAACTCTGATAAAACAGGGGTTGACATCCTCTCTTACTGTTTGTATCCTCCGACAGTTTTTTCTGGACCTTTTATTTTGTACAAAGAATTCGAAAATAAATATAAAACCCAATTAAGTATGTTCAAACTTAAACATTTACTAATGAATGTTTGTAGAATAATGTTTTGGTACAGTTTCTGTTATATTTGTTTGCATTTTGTGTACGTCAATGCTGCAGCTTTCCATCCACAGGTAAGAATAATCAAGGTTGCATTTTCATGCTGACGATTGGCATTGGATTTGAGCGTCAGCATGAAAATGCACTCTTTTTAATGAAAATCAAGACGAAATATAACTATCAAAGATTTTTTTCTCATCATTTATAAGCTTCAAAAAAATTAATTACTTTTAGTTAGTAGGGAAATTTGATGGTTGGTCGTTGTATGGTTTTGGATATACAATGGGGCAGTTTTTCCATTTAAAGTATGTGGTGTTGTATGGTATGAGCACGAGTGTTGCTTCCTTTGAGAATATCAACGTACCAAATTTACCACGGTGTATAGGAAGAGTCCACTTGTACTCTGATATGTGGAAGTATTTTGATCCTGGTTTGTATACATTCTTAACCAGGTATGTAAAATTGAAAACTGGAGGCAGATGAAAAATAAAAAAAATGAAGTTTCATTTGCTTTATTACGAGGGGAAAATGATGTTTACTTTATTTTTAGGAATATATATCTCCCTTTAGTGTCGCTGACTCAAAGTAAACTGATAAGAAGCCTGATTTGTTTTTCTTTCGTGTATATTTGGCACGGTCTGGAATCGCATATACTAATTTGGGCAACTTTAAATTATTTAGGAATAATTTTCGAAAACACGTTGTGGCCCAAGCAAAGAGATCACAATTTAAAAAATATCGGGCAATCGTGGACGAGAAGAATGAATTGTTTAATAGCAGCTTTATTGCTTGTAATATCGGCTACGTCAAATTTTTATTTCTTTGCAGGAACCGATGTGGGTCATGTATTTTTTAAAAGACTTGTCACAGGTAAAAACGTGTATTATTTTGAAATAATAAGAATGATTCGTTCATTGCTACCCTGGAAACTAGTATTTGTGAATTTAAATGTAGTCCAGTCACCTTAGCATAAGACCTATTCAAGAGGCGCACCCTATGGCCAATTTTTTTATAGGTTGTTTGGATCTACAAGAATATAGTCTTGAGTTTTCGGCCATTGCCGGGGTATATCTTAGCAATAAAAAATTATTGAAAATTAAAAAATGGATATTTTTGAGATAATTTTTTTGGAACGCGTCCTATCGAAAAAAGTTTCCACTAAAATGTGTTCATCATAACGTCCTCTGTAAAAAAGGTCCTGAAAAAAATTAATAGGTCCCCTACTTTTATCGCACGCGCACGATATTATTTCCAATTCATCGATAACTGTGATGGCATAATTGCTCGTAAAGGGAATAATTTTATTGAATCCCATGGCCGGAAGCGTAGGGATTGTTGAGGAACTCGAATTTTGCAAAAATCTTTTAAAGTAATTTTTTTTAAATTGTTCATTTTCCAAAATCGCGATAGATGGTCCAAGAATTTTTCAGATATCTTTGCAACTTTGGTCGGAATTGTTATTTGTTTTTAAGAAAAAATCTTAAAACGCCGAAAAATAGTATCTATTTTCAACAATTTTTTTTTCCAAATCGCTTGTGCATGATGTTACGAAGTTCCTCGATTTTTTCCATCCTGTGCCCACCCTGTGGGCCTTCGTCGGGAAATTCTATTGAAGGGCAAAGATTTTTCGATGATCGTAGATACCTCGCAGATCGATAAATCTTTCACGATTCTTTTGGGGTTTGGCTGGGATTGCGGTTGCAAAAACAAAATTTAGAATTTTCATTTTCATATTCCATTAACCGCTTGATTAACAATGTTTGCACTTTTTTACAGAGGACGTTATGATGAACACATTTTATTGGAAACTTTTTACGATAGGACGCGTTCAAAAAAATTATCTCAAAAATATCAATTTTTAATTTTCAATAATTTTTTATTGCTAATATATACCCCGGCAATGGCCAGGACTATATTCTTGAAGGTCCAAACAACCTATAAAAAAATTGGCCATAGGATGCGCCTCTTGAATAGAACTTCGTAAAATAAGGCATAAGGTGACTGGAATAATGAGAAAAAGGTTCGTGCACCGTTAAGAAGACTTCGAGTTCATTTTTGTCTGAGGTAAATTACTAATAAAAGGCAACATTGCAGCATTTTCACTCCACCTTCAAGCGCATTTTGGGAACCAAAAATATACCAAAAAAATAACCTAATGTTAACCTGTACATTACAGCCTTATAATCCCACTACGTTGAATTTGGCCAACTGAGGTGCCTTTCAATAGTAATTCATTTCCTCTGTTGGATATTACGTCTACTTAGTTTTGTAAAAAAAAATCAAACGATATTTTTTCTTGTATAAATTTATGGTTTCCATGGTGGCATATGTGATTCACTAATTAAGTTTAATCAATGAAAATTATTTACAGATTTCTATGGCAATATACTTTTGATTGCTGTCCTTTATTGCTGCTGTCAAGTTTCTACAGAATTAAGAACTGTCCCTGCTTTGAAAATGTAAACGAATAAAATAATGTGCTAAATAATTTGCTTATTTATTTTTAGTACAAAAATTCCCATAAAAAAATCATTTCTCTTTGTAGATAGGTATCTTATCTATCCAGATAATAACGTGCAGCATGTTGAGAATTTTTTTTTATATCGGAAGAAAGGGTGACGTTCATGTGACGTCGCTGCTTGAGATGAAAAACGTGTACGTGGTAAATTATTATTGTTAGGGACAACTTCCGTTGAAATTAGTCGGAGTAGAATGAAATGTCAAAAATACACGACGGTTGCCGAATAACAGCTACAAAGAAGTACCCTCGAAATTTTTAAGCGGAAATATGTAATCATGTAGGAGGTTATAGGTGTGGTTTAATAATTTTAGTAGTTGTATGAGTTTTTGGGAGTAGACAGAAAAATGAGAACTAGCGGAAAAAAAGGAGGTAATAGGGAGATTTTAAGCCACAACTTGATCATCATACGTTATATCCCTTTATCCACTATTAAAGTAAATACAGTACGTTAATAACGTATTTCTAAAATGAATTTTTAAGCCATCCCATTCTTCCGTTATTTATGTGATAGATATCAGTAACATTTATAACCTTATAAATGAACTTTGTGATAGTTTAGTAATCATTTACGATTTTTTTTATTTAAACTGCCTATTCGTCTTTTAAATTTACTATGAAACAAATGATTGGCAATATCAAAGATAGGTTAGGTACAATACTTGCTGTGACGCTAGCGACTTCTCTTCAATTTCGATATCCGTTGTTGCCATAACATTTAATTTTATGAAATGTTTTCATTTTATATTTAAAAAAAAGTGGTAAAAATGGTGAAAACTATAGACTTACTCATATTTTCTAAATTTTACATGTATTTATCATAGACTTTGGAGTTTACGATAAAACTTAAATATAAATGTTCTACAGGCGGCACCATGGCAAAATCAATATCGGTTAATAACGTTATCCCTTATTTTAGCGCTATTGCGCATGCGATGAATAACGGATAAAGTATATTGCTGGTGGCTTAAAATCTCCCTATTACTAATGTAAATAAGTTTATAAAAATGAGGAAAGCCACGATGGTTTCAAGTTCCAATTGATAAATTATCGTCGCAGGATATTTGTTGCGACAGGAATTTAGAAAAAGGTGTTTTACAGTGCCCACGACGAGGCTGAAAGAGTAGAGAAAGGTAAGCAACCTTGTATTTTATCTCCGAAAACATCTAACGGAAGTCGTTGCTCCGTAAGTTTTATTTCATAAGGGCAGGAACAAAGAATTAAAGAAATCGTTAATAATTTTGATGTAATACAAAAGCAACGGCCGACTTTAAAACCAGTTTTATAAGTACGCGATGCCCAAGTAGGTTTTGAAGGTGGGCAGCCAACTTTAAGAAAAGAACCATTTAATTAAGGTTTTCGATAGCAAAAAAAAACCGATAATAGAGATGTATTAATAGAAAGTTATGATGTTAAATTAAAGCGTTTATAATACGAGTAATTTTTTATTCTCTACCCAATTCGGTATAAATCGGCACTGCACATCTGTTGACTTTGGAAATATGTTGGGGCCCGGTCTCTTTCATTAAAATTTTAAGTTTACAACAAATGACCTATCTTTCATAAGGTTATATGTGTTTGATTTTGGTTCTCTAAGCTTTTTGACAATTATTCAGGTTTAAGGAACAATATTGTAGTGTTATTAGTGATTTTTAAAGACTAAACGTTAATATTCAAGTGTTAAAAAGTAGGGTTTATGTTACCTGTAGTCAAGGCCACTTTTTGACACATAGATAGAATCTCAAGCTGTGACGTCACATATACGACACTCTTTCTACCATTGTCAAGCTGAAACGTCACGTACACGTTACCCAAAATCCTGCATAAAAAATGAGCCGTCGCGGGAAGCCTGGTAGATGTGGAACATCGAAACTATTTTGTATAGAAAATATGCATGGTGTACTAGAAAAGCTAAACGCTACTGCTGAATATCACTTTATATAAATTTACTACATGTTCTTTATTTTTTTTTGTTTGATATTTTGAATAAAAGTGCTAAGTAGGTATTGTAAATTTGTGTCGAACGCATTCTTTTTGACAGCTGTCATCCCTCTGAGATCTTCGCGACAAATGAAGAAAATTACTAATTTAGTAATTTTCTTCATTTTATCGTTAAGATCTCATTTTTTAATTACGACAGCCAAGGTATTTTGGGTTGGACGGAAGACTGACGAGCGCCACGCTAACAGCCGCTATAACTCTCAACCGGGGCATTAAACGTTTCACATTAAATTTTTTTATAGGAATTAAAAAAGAAACCTGTATTTGTTTTATATTATAAACAAGGAATATATAAAAATATTTTGCTGCTATAAACGGTTACTCTACATTTTAGAAGTATATATAAAGTAATGTATGTTGGAATCGAGATATTTTCGTTTTTAACAACTACTCTTACAAAAACTTACATAAAGTCTGACAATGAATGTCTAATAATTATAACAGTTTTAAAAATGAACAAATATAAAAAAAAATTATATTAACACATTATTGAATTCACATTTTTAAATATAAAAGTCTTTTTTTATCACTAGGCTAAATTAAACTGTGCAGTGGTGTCCAGTTTAATTTAGCCTTGAAAATAAAGAACTTTTAACCTCTATTGCTTTCTTTTGCCTTTTCATCTCCAATTTCTTCAAAGCTTCTTTACGTTTTCTTTCAATAATATCATGCTGTCTCTTTGCCTCAACTTTTGCTAAAGCCTGAAGTCTTTTAGCTTCGATTTCTTGCATTGTGCATTGTGTTGATGCTACAATAAATATTACAACAATAACATTACTAAAGACTTTATGTATATTATAATACTTACTAAATGAACTATTGAGCTTTCTTTTAGATGCAAGCTTTAAAAGAGCTTCTTTTTTCTTAGATTCTATTTCATCTGGAGTACATTGTTTTGGAATTACTTCTAGAATAAATTTCCTTACATAAGATCATAAATCACCTCACTTTAGTACAGTGAGCAATTAATTCTACACAGGCATTCTTTTTTACTTACATACATACAGTCACGCCTTTTTCCCATTGTGGTAGACAAATAATAATTTCTTCCACACATCTTTTGCTTCTACTTTCATTAGCCCTCATGTACATGCTTGTCAGTTGTTGGTACTCTTGACCTGGCTTTTCTATCCAAAAGAGGTACATTTACCAAGGTCAACCTCTACCAACTTGACCATTCACACTCGCCTTATAAATGTGTTTTGTCAATCTTCTTTCATCCACCTTTCATCAGCCCTCACATACATGCTCGTCGGTTGTTGGTACTCTTGACCTGGCCTTTCTATTTAAGGTACGTTTACCAAGGTTAACCTCTACCGACTGTCCTATTTATACTCGCCTTATAAATCTGTTTCATCAATCTTTCACTCGTTCCGCTCTTTCTCCCTCAATCAGCACTATAACATTAACCATTGCCTGCAACTCTTCTTCAGATGATGCTAATATGACCTGATAAAGGAGGCATTTAACAATTAAATCATATATTCTCAATCCATACTCACTCTGTTTTAAATCTTTTAAACAACCGTCTATGTATAAGTTAAACAGCCATGACAAAGCCACACATCCCTGTCTATGTTAAACTGGTTCATGTAAGCTTTGTTTATCCTGAAACAAGCACTGGAATCCTTGTAAAGTGATTTCAGCACTCGTATCAAACTTCCTCTCACCCCATAAATAGACAATGTCGACCACAATTCATTCCTCAGCACTCAGTCACAGGCTTTTTTCAATGAAAAGACCTGATCCATACATCTCCTTCCTCATTAAATCCTGCTTGCACATTCCATTTTTCTTATATAACACATATTACTTAAATTGTTTTTATTAAAAAAAACACTTACCTGTGGACATGCTATTTTCAAAACTCTGAGTTCTACAGAACTCTACCATTCCAGATTGTGTCTGAATCGCTTGATTTTTAGGGTACATGCCCACTTTCGTCTGATAATAATCTTTTTCTGGACTTTCTACTAACCTTTTAATATCTACAGTTCTTAATAGTTCATCAAATGAGTCATTAGCTAATATTTTTTCACTGGCACTTGTTTCCTTAAATTTAAATTTAGTTTTAATAACAGGAATATCTCTAGCATGACAACTTTTTAAATTTTCCTCCATTTGCTGGCTGCAAGACCATAATTTTTCATTTAGGTCATCATCTAATAATTCACTAATGTCTTCTTCATGAAATTCTTGAATAAAGGATTTGTATTCGGCCTCTTCAATAGGAGATAATTGCAAACTTTCTTCATGATCAGGTATGGCTAATTCATTTTTTAAAGACTGAAATGATTAACATTACACTTGTCATTCATTTAAAAGGTAACATATGTAATTTACATTTCACTTAAAATTTAACTTACCTGTAGTTCCTCTTTAAGTTTTTCAAATTCTTGAACAGAATTACTAGATGGATGTTTCCTTAGAGGTACTTTGGGGGACTGTGGTATTAATCTCTTTGGTATTTTCTTTTGTATTTTTTGTGCTTGAGGTGATTGCCAATCCCATACTACATCTATATTATCGAAAGATTCTTGAGTACAAAGTATTTGAAGAGGACTATTTTCATTTTCTAATTCGGGTACTCTTTTGGGAGATGGGCTCCCTAAAATGAATATAAACAAAATGTAATTTAGGCGTATTTACTTACTTGCACACTTACGTGTTAATAAAGAATTCGTTCTGTTAATCTCAGTATTAAACTGCTTAAGTCTATCCATTTTAAATTAATTTAATCAAGAATTTAAACATAACATTCGAGTTAAAACAACGTCTAAAAATTACAGTTAGTATTTCTTCTTTTTTTAAATTGTTTTGTTTTCGTTTTAAGGTTAGGTAGCTTTTTAGGATCACTTCCTAAATTAAATCTCTGTTTAGGAAACATGTTGAAAAACGATAAATTTTATTTATTTGTTAAATAATGAATAATGAGGTTCCGTACTACTCCATTACGGTTTTTACAAAAAAATTGGCTTTTAGTAGGTATTTTAAATTGCATTTTTGTAGCGGCAATATATCCTAAATTCGGTTCCAAACAAGGTAAATGACATGTTATAGAGAAATTCTGTATTATTACAAAAAAAACACTTTTAGGGCCTTTACGAACAGAATATACTGTAAAATATGGAGCGGTGTTTATAATTTTCTTAATAAGCGGCTTATCTTTGAAAACTGACAGCATTTACAGAACTATTCAACAATATAAATTACATTCCTTTATTCAATGTTTTACATTCTTATTTGTACCTGCATTCTCATTACTATTTACTAAATTTGTCTCTATATTCGGTGTACATCCATGGGTTCTCAAAGGGTAAGTAATATCAGCGAGGATAAACTCTTCCTTGGTAATTTTGAATAAATTTATATATAAAGTCAACGAGCTGTAAAACAAAATACGTTTTTTAGGATAATAACAGTGGCTAGTATGCCCCCACCTGTCTCAAGTGCTGTTATTTTAACAAGAGCTGCTCAGGGAAATGAAACAGCAGCGATCTTTAATTCAATTTTAGGCAGTTTTTTAGGCATTATCCTTACACCAGTCTTATTATTACTTCAGGTTAGTGCTTATATAACACAAAAAAATATTATCTTCATGCTTATAATTTACAGCTAGGCTCAACAACAATTGTACCTCTACTAGACACAATATTTCAGTTAACTACAACTGTGCTTTTACCTCTTGTGCTGGGCCAGTCCATTAAGAAATATGCAGGTTTTAAAATGCACAGTTTGCCTTTAAACACAATAAGCCAGGGTGCACTCTTGTTTGTTATATACACTACATTTTGTGATACATTTTTAGTTCCAGAAACTGGTCTGTCTGCCTTAGATGTTCTTTTTACAGTATTCTCAGGTATGCAAGTTGAGGATATTTTCCCACAGTCAATTATTTTAAGTTTTTTTAGTATTATTACTGCAACTCATTCTAATGCTGATCAGCTTTAATGTGGCAAAAAGATTAAACAAATATTTTGATCCCCAAGACATGATAGCCATTGTTTTTTGTTCTACACACAAATCTTTAACACTAGGTAGGTTGTATTTTTAAATATTAATGGGTGACGTGCACTGTATGGCAATTTCTTAAATTTGGTCAAGAGTGACGTCACTACTTGAGATTGGTAATGTGCACATTGTATATGTCTACAACAAATGACATATCTTTCATAAGGTTATGTGTGTTTGGTTAACGATTTTGGTTTTCTGAGCTTTTTTGTGTTTAGAGTGAGCTTTTTGACAGTTTTTTAGGTGTAAGGAACAATATTTTGGTGTTATTGGTGATTTTTAAAGACTAAACAATAATATTCACTTGTTAAAAAGTAGGGTTTGTTACCTGTAGCCGAGGACACCTTTTAAAAGATAAAAGAATCTCAAATTATGACGTCACTCTTTCGTCACATGCACGTTACCCATACTTTGTAGCTAACAAAATTTGTGTTTTAGGCATTCCAATTCTTAGAATAATGTTCCATGGATACTCCCATTTGAGTCAAATAAGCTTACCTCTTCTAGTTTACCACCCGACGCAAATAATTTTAGGGGGGCTCGTAGTGCCTCAGCTGAAAGATTGGATGCATTCCCAAAGGGCCAAAAGGCCTCCCGTATAATTTAGCTACCAAATTTTAATTTTAAAAATAAAACACGATCTCCAGTTTCAAATTTTACAACTCTGCAACAGTACGAATTTTTAAATTTTTATTTTAAGACACTTTGAACTTTCCTCCCTCTAAAATCAACCAAAAATAGGAAATGAAGCGGTACAAAAAATTTTTCCCCGTGTCTCAAAAAAAAACTAATAAAATTGCAAATGAAAAATTTGATTTTGTTTATAGAATGAATCAGTTATTTTTTATATCTTATTTTATTACAAATAAAATCAATCCAAACAGAATTCCACATAATATAAAAGTAAACTAGGGGGAGCGATTTAAACTTTTCGCGGCAAAATTCTTTCGAAGCTAAATTTGTTGAATATTTAAAAATTAATAAGAATTGTATTTCAATCAAATTTATAGGTTAAACCCACAAATCACAAATAGGGAAAAATCACGGTATGGGTGACATCTATTTTTATTGATCTGAACTTCTCGAGGTGTGAACAATAAACCAACCTTCATTTGTTCATATGGGTGAAAAGTTAACTTTATATATTATTTTGAGCAGTTTATGCATTGAAATAGTCATATTTGAAATATTTTGTGAAGAATTGGTGTTAATAAACCACAAAATCCGAAAATGCAAAAGATTAAAAATGGTGATATGGGGATAAAATCGCGAAAAATTTGCTCTGTTCCACAAAGCTCTATGTATGGCAATTCGATTATATCTTTTTATAAATTTCCTTTAAATCCTAAGGCAGCTCAGAAATGGATCTCATGCATAAACTTTTGATGATTTTTTCATTAAGACCGTTAATTACACATAAAATGATGTGGCCAGCCTTAAAAACCTCTTCATATGCCTTAATTGGTCGAACACGTTCACCCACATAATGCAATATGTCCGAAATTGATATTTCGACTTTCATAGGCATTGCAACAAGAATTTCAGGGTCAACAGAACTGAAAAACTTCGACCACAAACCAAAATTGATACCTGAACACACTTGGTATTTATTGGCATTTAACAAGAATCCAGCGACAATAAAACTGAAACGTCGAAAACAAACCTTAAATCCCGATTTAATCCAATAGTTTAACACAAAAAATCCACTCAAATCTCTGAGATAACTAAAATTCCCTTTGATAAAATAGTCCATTGAAAAGTTACATTTGGGGTTGCGTTTTTTAGATGACGCAATTTTATTTTTTTGATGTGTAGGGGGGGTCAGTGTAAAGCTAAAACCAAGTTTGTGGGGTCGCCACCCTTGTCCCACGGCAGCCATCTTGAAAATAGGGGTTGAAATGGTTTTTACGATATATCTCTTAAACTATTAATTTGATAAAAAAAATTTATTAACATTTTTTGTTGCAAATTAAATTCTCTACAACTTTGGTTCAGTAATTTTTTGTCGTAGAACTATAAATAAAAAAGTTATAAGCGAAAATCTTCAGAAATTCGAGAAAATTTTTTTTATGTATTTTTCGATATAACTTTTTTTTTATAATCATGATGATGAACTGCCGACATTAACACCCTTTCCTTCTCCAGTTCTTCCACTGGTATTTAATTCATAAAGCCGATCAGATGCTGAGCCGCAGCCTGGTCCATCGAAACGACTGAGGACGGAGTAGTTCTAATTTAGAAAATCACCGTGGATTATGCCTATTGGGGATAACACGTAAAAAAAAACGCGCCTCTAGACTCTACCTCGTGGTTGGTGGGGAAAAGAGTCAATAATTAATTATTAATAATTTTGCAAAATTTGTAATTAAAAAAGTTATAATAACAAAATAAAAAAAAAATAAAAAAAAAAACAATAACTGATGACATATTATATACACACGTATAATATAGGTATAGTTAAGAATATTGAAAAATAGTACTCACTTCGGAGCGCTGTAAAACCTTAGCTATTGACTTAATGAAAAAATGATGCAAATAAAAGTTGTTCCTCCAAAAACGATCTACAAAAATTATCGGATATCATTTTTTCGTAAAATGATAAAAAAAAAAGTTATATCGAAAAATATAAATTTTTTTCTCGAATCTCTGAAGATTTTCGCTTATAACTTTTTTATTTATAGTTCTACGACAAAAAATTACTGGACCAAAGTTGTAGAGAATTTAGTTTGCAACAAAAAATGTAAATAAATTTTTTTTATCAAATAAATAGTTTAAGAGATATATCGTAAAATCAATTTCAACCCCTATTTTCAAGATGGCGGCCGTGGGACAAGGGTGGCGACCCCACAAACTTGGTTTTAGCTTTACACTGACCCCCCCTACACATCAAAAAAATAAAATTGCGTCCTCTAAAAAACGCAAGGTAAGGCCTAAAAAATGTAACATTTCAATGGACTAAAACTTTGGTTTTACAAGTGATTAAATGACAGAATATTTGTTGTTCACACCCCGATCAAAAATTTTGTCATTGACAGCGCCATCTCGCGTTACGAGATTTTTTCCTATTATGCATTGGCGTCGCTTGGAATAAAATTATAGGCTATAGGTTTTTATAGCTCGCGATAAAAATACGATATTGTAGAGTTCCAAAGTTAAAAATTTTAGAATAAAAGTTTCTTAATTATACATCAGATAATGTTCTATTTATTGCAGGATCGTTAACTAATATGTAGTAGCATTTTTGAGTTTTTCGTTCTTATATTATAATTTAAAGCCATACGCCTCTGTCAAAACGGAAGCAGTAGTCGGCCATATGCACCCTTCATTTCAGTCAACACCACAGAAATATAATAAATACTATAACGCCAATCAGTAATGTATAATTTGGCACCCTCTAGGGCGATTGACCTATTTCTGAGTTTGCGCAATAAATAGTACATTGAGCGGGATATTCAAACGTGTCACCGGGGCAGGACTTGGGAATTTTGAATTCTCATTCGTGAATAAGACTAAAGTAAAAACATAACGAAACTAAACTACGGGAATGTCAGAAATACACAACTCATTAAACCCGGATACGACATTGTCCTTTTTGCTTTTTTATAGTCACGTACACTTTTGCGGCTGTGTTGCCAGATTTTCTCGATTTTTCCTAATTACTTGCCCCAATAGCACATATTCTATTTCTTACTTCATCTTAAAAATTACCAAGAAAAAAAATTAGGCAATGATGTGGCAAGAAAAGATGCTCTGCGCCTGTGTAAATGGTAGGTAACCATATGAAAGATGCCATTTGTTGTACGTGCACGTTACCAATCTCAGTGACAGTGACGTCACTCTCGTCCAAATTTAAGAATATAGGGTATGTGGGTATACGTCACCCACATAGTTTTTAGATAGTATCTTAACATATCCCCACGTGGTAATATTTATATTTTCTGAGCCTTTTTTTATTTTGATTTAAACAATTATTGTAGAGTTATTAATGAATTTCAAGAACCAAAAATTAATATTTAGGTGTTATAAAGTACCCATGCCGATTGTCAGTTTATTTCCACAGCAGTCACAGATCGTGATAGACCGAATTGTACGCAGTATGTTTAGAGGAACGCTTTTGGAATTTACTGCTCACAATCTGGACCATCACGGAATGTTTTTGACTGCTGTGGAAACAGATCTTAATTTAGGTTAGGTTAAAACGGCGGTTCGGAGGGAGCCCACTTAGGTCTTTTTGCCCGTTGTGATACCGTGATGGACGGCGGTGCCTTCCCCCTCTACCGTGAGAACCAGTTGGAAGTTTTAAGAAAAAGTGTGGAGTCTTTAATGCTAACAGAGCTGAGATCAGATAAGTCATTAAAGTTCGGTAGCCCTGGTATAGAAAACCGTTTTCTGCTTAGGGCAGGGCAGTGGCAGTTGCAGAGAAGATGTACCATTGTTTCCTCCTCTTCCTCATCGTGACAGCTTCCACAGAAGTCGTGTCGTAGCTCTGCGCCATGCACGGGATCCACCTGCCCAGTGTCCATTTCCAATGGATAGAGTTAGAAAACATCATTAGTTCGATGTAAATCTAGTTTAGGCTAAATCTGTTTCGATGATTCGTGCATATGGATTCATTTTTTCACCTCAAGTTGGCTTTTTGAACTACTTTGCTGTGCAGGAGCCGGCAGTTTGCAATCGGTACTTCTTGCCGAGATGAGATAGATACAACTGGGAGGCCTCTCTTGCTAGCTCGTCCGCGTTGCAGTTGCCTGGTATGTCGTCCCTGTGTCCGGGTACCCAGACAACGTGAACTCTAAACTTAGTTGCTAGCTCATTTAGGGCGGCTCGGCATTGCACCGATGCCCTTGAGGTCAAGTAGACCAAGTTCAGTGATTTGATAGCAAAGAATGGATATCTTTTGTTCATTGCGGAGTGTCCAGACAGCTGCCTCGGTAATGACTGTCATTTCGGATTGATACACACTACAGTAATCAGGCAAACGAAACGACAGGCTAAGTGAGGGGAGTTCTGAGAAGACACCGCAACCTAATCTCCGTATAAAATACTGCGCCCTGAGGTTTATCTAGATTCTCGTCCCAATCATCTCTGGATGGGATCTCGAGTCATTTGTAAGTTAGCCCCCTTTAGATTACACAACACAATAAAATAAAAATGCAATTTTCTGTTTATTTTATAATCATATTCACATGCCAATTTAAAGTAAAAGTTTTGCCATGATTCTTCGAAAATTTAACCGTTCATATACTAATGCAAGCTGTCGTACGTGTGATAAAACGGTATAAACATTTACGTATTTAAGTTTAATTTATGTTTAAAATATTCCACAAAATTATTACATTATAAAAAGAAAGCGCGCCTGCGTTCTTTAAAGGAGCCCTGTCGAAAAAGGTAGTATGATTACAAATAGTGGTCGCCGATAGATTCGAGTATTTCCAAGAGAAGCACGAGTGTAAAGTGAATCACTGGAAAAAATGATATAGCACCCAGAAAGACAGCGTACAAAAGTAAAATTCTGCGAACAATCGTCATTAGAGATACTAGAGTTAATTATTTTATGATTACACTGCATTCAACGTTTGCTCTAAGATAGTGAAGATGTTAAGACAACATGCTCGGTGGTGATTCTCCGTGACTTTTGTCGATTTCGGGCCACGGTTTTTTCTCTCTCCTGTAGAAGGGTTCGTTTAGATCGCGCTCTGAACGGTAGGGTTTCTTGCATTTTTCAGCTTTGGGGCATTGTTTGCTGGGCTTGCGCCAGTTGGGACACGGCGGAGGATGACCTTTGTCGTGTTCCTTCGCCAACTCCATGCGGTTTATGCTCTGAAAATAATACCAAAGTTACTACTATTAATCTAATTACATTTAAACCATCGCTCTAGTTACAAATCACTTAAATCTAATTTAATACTCGACAACAATAAAAGGTATACACTTCGCAGAACGGATGCCAGCCGCGAAGGGTGAAGGCAAAGCCAGTAATGACGCGATGTATGAATGAAACGTGGAGATTATTTTTTAAATTTGTATGTTTATTGTTGAGTAAACTCGTATAAAAAGCTTGCAGAATCCGGCTCGAAGAACCATCTCGGCGCGCCGGCAAGGATACAGGGAATTTTTCTAGCAGAGGGTTGTAGAAGTTGTAGGATGTTATATGTCTCTGCCTCTGTTGAATCTTGCCGTGCCTTGATTCGTGTTAATTCTTCGATAGCTAGTTGGTTGGCTGGTTCGTAATTCTGTTTGCTTTCAGTTTTTTCTGGCTTTACCGCCGTGAATTTCTTGATGAAGTAAAAAAAAAACACTTGTTCGATACTATATTGTAAAAATATGTTCAATGAGCTTACAGTTGAGAACCTCTTGTCTTTTTAGAAAATTTTCACTGGTTGATGGCTTTTTAACTTAATTGATTTTATCTAATTATATTGCTTATAAGTTTTTTACCACGTGGTGTTTTAAAATGAAGCTTGCTTGGTCTCTCTACGAAGACGATGGACGAACTCACCAAACGGAAGTGGTCAAAATAGTTTAGTAACAGCAGCGCTGATGTCAGCTTTTTTAATTGGCTTTGCTTGTGACTTAATGTATGATTGGTTGCCTATAGCAAAGCGACTAATCTCAGGAAACTGAGTGAATAATTGGTTGCCTATAGCACTGTCTATAATGAGGTTTTTGGTTTTTAAATCAAAGAATGGATTAAAGGACATTCTACAGTTGAAAAATACGGAATTTTCAACATATTTATTTAAAAAATAATCTTTCCACGTGTTGTTTCATCCAAATATGACTGACATCCACTTCTCAGCTGACTGCCTCACCGGTGTTGCCGATTTTTTCGTGATTTTGCTAACCGATCTGAGGCGTATAGTTATTATTGATTTATGCAACTTACAATACAAACCAGACTTACGCTGCAAAAAAATCAGGTTTTTTTTTTAAATTACGATTTATTAATATTTAGTGGCTACATAGATGGCGTTTCTTAACGGTGAATAGTAAAATGAGAATAATGGTACATTTGTGAACAAAGGAACATAACTGATATGCTTCTAGTGCTAAGACCGCAGTTCTGCAGACGGTGACAGTTGAAGTTTGGAAAAATTCGGGAATGTAGTAGCCAAAGGAATGTTTATGAAATTTTAACAGGTCATTAAAAAACACGATAAAATAACTATACTGATAGAAATGTTAGCGCGGAAACGATTGGAAAATACTTGTTTTAACAAAAATATGTGGTAAAACTAAAATATTTGGTAAGTATTTAATATGATGGCCTCTCTATTTTGTATAACAAGTTTTTACCTCGATCAAACACTTAAAATTCCTCGTACTTTTTTGCAACACAATTTACACATTATAAATCATCTATTTCACACATTTTTTGCAATTATTTAATGTAATAAACGTCAATAATTCGTAAAAAATAATCATTATTTGATAGACATAAACTATCACTTTGTTTGACAAATGACAGCCTTTCGAACTCGAAGTTGGAATTGCGACGTTGCCAGAGTGCGCGTATATCTTTCTTTACCACAGAAATGATGGATTCGACTGTTAATCGATAATGAACATAAAAAAATTAGCCTAACCTAACATAAAGGCCTGACCTAACACCAACAGTAACCTTTTTTAACCAATTGAAATATTTTATTTGAGACAGTAAAGGTAAAAAAATTAACCCAACCTTGTACGCGCACTTGTTCTTTACTTACTTGCTCATTAACCTAAAAAACAGTCCTATGTAAATTTGTAAAGTAATCTTTAAGGTATAACTGCTTTTTCATTAACTGATCCATAAAAATATTTTATCTAATATACCATTATTTCTGGTTTGAATTGGCAACGTCGCAATTTCAACTTCGAGTTTGGAAGGCTTTCATTTGTCAAACAAGTTGATAGTTTATGTCTATCAAATAATGATTAATATCTTCCAAATTATTAACGTTTATTCCATTAAATAATTGCAAAAAATGTGTGAAATAGATTATTTATAATGTGTAAAAAAGTACGAGGAATTTTAAGTGTTTAATCAAGGTAAAAACTTGTTATACAAAATACTCTTGAAGTGGCCACCATATTAAATACTTACCAAATACTTTTTTTAAAAAAAAGTATTTTCCAAACGTTTCCGCGCTAAAATTTCTATTGGTATAATAATTTTATCGTGTTTTTTAATGACCTGGTAAAATTTTATTAACATTCCCTTGGCTACTACATTCCCGAATTTTACCTGAACTTTATTATATATTGTTACGATTTTATTGAATCCGTTTCTGTCAACCGACGGCGCCGACCGAATCTAGGGTGAATATTTAATGAGCATAGAAGACGATGGATAATTCGAGAAATTACTGGACCCTTCTCGTGGTTATTCGTATAGGTATAAAAAAGTTGTAAAAGCTGTATGTCTATGTAGAATTTATTGTATCGGAATAAACATTGTTTTGTTACTGTATCAAGAGTTTTTAATCGCCGAACCCACAGAGGAACTAAAAGTCTTAATATTATAATGAAATACTTCAATGCTCATGCTTGTGGTATTTTTTCGGATTTTTATTGAAAAATATCTCTTGTAAAACGATTTTATTTGTATTGCTATTGTTCAGGTACGTTATTCCACTATCCTGTTTAAATATTTTGGTCTTTTCAACACTTCTAATTTACATAAGCTGATGATGAGACATGTAATTCTCTACAATAGGATTTAGGACGAATTTAATCTTCAGCTAGCAATTAAGAATGTTATTTTGATGTTTTGAATGATCTCCAGATAATTGTTGTATTGTTCGAGAAAAAATGGTTTCTTTTCGATTAACAGACTATTCATTAGGAATAAACAGTCAACATAAAATGGTCAGAAGAGAGTTGACATCATTACAAACATATTTTTGGACATCACAGTGTAAGTACACTACTCTCTGGTGATTAGACGGTTTTTTTCTAATTCTACATTTGCCTTCTATCCAAAAACTTATTTTCCATCTTTGTTTCTGAGACAAAATTTTCTTTTTTTCCTCTTGGAAACTTAATAATGCAGGGTTTCTCTTCATCCAGGAGAAACACATCAATAATGATTCATTTTTTAAAAAGCACTAATAAGCAATATGGAAAACACGACAAATGACAGATGTTACCTGAATATCCAGTAGGAGGCGCACCAAGGCGCTAAGCTAAGAAAACAGATTACAATCACATTAAGTCTAGGAACAGTCTGTACATTAAAATTGTGTACGAGTTAGACGATATCCTCCCACCTAAATTATAAATCTGGCCCGCTTTTTTCGAGTCCATCGTGATTCGGATCGTCAGGAATGTTGGTTTTGGGTTTCGGTTTTCGTCCCTTATACATTTCTTTTATTGCTCTTTCGCAGCAAGGATCAATAGGCTTGAAACGTCTCTGAAAATTATAACGATCCGATTATTAATCGATCATACCCAACCGACACGTTTTATGTTTTTTTTATATAAATTTAATAGAATGTATCGATTGTGCTAGTACAAAAATCAACAATGATTGTTTATTCCAGAATTTTAAATTAAAATTAAAAAAAAAAACAATCATCGTTTGAGAACTTGCATTTTCCGGAATGACACATTGCATTTGTAAAAATGCAAGTTCCCTTTTTAATTTTTTTGATATGCAATTCAACTTACCGAAAAAATGCCAAAAAAAAGTTACAATCACTGTCACTTTTTTTTCACCTAACACTTAAGGAACTTGACAAATTTAAAAATGCAACATGAGCTTCACCACATAACGCTTTTATACAGGGCGTTAGCTAATTTCAACAATCACAATAAACCGTGTGATCGTCTAGAGAAAACAGGGACGGTGTAGGTTAATTAACATTTTTTGCACCACCCTGTATTCGTTTATTTGAAACTTGTGCCCAGCCAAAAATAACTATTTAAGGCTTCACTCTCGTATTTCCCCACCAAAATGATAAAACATGCATCATGGTAGGAACTGTCCAAGGAGTTCATACGTGTACATGATTTGACTAGGAAGTCGAAGTACTTTCTCACTTTTTCTGAAGGCATTAATTCTAATGTATAGCTAAGCTCTGATTCGTCATAAGAAACTGTCATACGTAAATCTACCTCTAGCGAAATGGTAACGGATTGATTAGGCAGAGAAGAAATGTCACGAAGAGTTTGTGTTCTCTTATATAGAAAACGGAATTTGTTTATGAATGACTATAATCTGAGAGCTACAGAAATGCTTGATGAAAATTAATAGTTCGGGATGAAAAAAACCTCGATTAAATACCCACTAACTATCTGCGATCATAAAAAATGGAAATCCAAAAGGAAAAGACTCGGAGGGACCGTCAAGATATTACTCTGGTAAGCGTGAGTTTATTCTAATGTCATAGGTTGTCAAAAATGTAACTTATAGACGTAGGCTCTATTCTTAAAATTCCGCATGTTTATAACGTTTGATTCTGTATAATGGTTGGCAAATACGAAAATGTCCCCTTTTTAGATTATTAAAAGGTTACAATGTTACTTTTTAATAGTACGCAAGAAGACGAAGGTAATACAGTCGACTTTCGATAATTTGAAACTCAAGGGACCAGAGATAAACTTCAAATTACCAAGGGTTCAAAATAACAAGCGTTCAAATAAACACGAGGGGTAGGGGGGAATCAAGTAAATAAGAATTTGATCAAAATTCGTGATTTTTTATTTCTATATTATTATTATGTATTAACATGTGCTGGCAGTAAAAGAAACATTTATGCAGCTAATAAAAGAGGCAAAGCCGGTAGTACTGTTGGTAAATGAAGGCAAAACGAAATACATGGCCATAAAGTCTAGGACGCGACTGGGACTGGGACAGAACATAACTATGGATAATATTAATATTGAAGTGGTAGGAGAACTTAAATATCTGGGCTCGACACTGAACGAACAGAACCTAATACTACAGGCAATTCAACAGAGACTGATATAGCCGGCTATAATAAAGCGTATTATGCAGTACAAAGCGTAATTAAATCGCAAATGGTGGGCGTAAAAGCCAAAGTGAAAGTGTATAAAAGCATCATAAGACCGATAGTGACCTACGAAAGCCAATCGTGGACTATGACGGTTAAATCCGAAGACCTATTAGCAAAATTCGAACGAAAAATACTGAGAATATTTGTACCGACCCAGGAAGAAGATGGTTGGAGGATTAAGTATAACGACGAACTGGGAGAACTGTATAAAGAAATAGACCTGGTCGCGTATTGCCAAACCCCCGTGCAATACAGAGCACGACGTGTTTTCCATGCTCAGAATCACCCGGGGCTTTGCGAGTGACGACGCCGCATTTTGTTAGACAAAACCCACTGTAATACAGAGCAAAATAGCAGATACCTACCCAATAAAATGTTTCTGTTATCGACGACTTCATGACAAAACATTTATTATAGTTTTGCTGTTATAAATGAACCAGTACTTTGTTTATTTAATAATACAATATACAGTTAAGAATTAAAACGCATAAATTAGATACTAAAAATTTGTCATTAGGGATTTGTTTCACAAGACAAATTATAGTTTACGCGGTTTCAGTTGCCATTATAGGGTGATATAAATCAAGTGTCTTACAGATATGGGAATCTCGGAAGAGATACAGGGTAGGTTAAATTAGAGGCAATTCGCACATTTTATTGCTTCAAATTTTGTTTTAGAATTTAAAAAAATTAATACTCCACTTCCTATAACGTTACAGGGTGGCCAGTAAGAAAACTTTAAATTTTAGAAAAAAAAACATGAGATAATCTCTCATACATACATATAGTCACGCCTTTTTCCCGTAGGGGTAGGCAGAGACACCACTTCCTTTCATCACTTCCGCTACGATTCTTACACACATACAGTTGAAACGGTGAAGCTTTTCCATCACGTGACCCAATCTACGATTCATACAACACATATTTTCTATATTTTCATATTTTCTCTTTCTGCCAATATAAATCAAACATAACATCATACACGATTATTTTTATAGAGTCGACAGAAGTTTTGATTTGATTCATATGAATATTGTTGCTGACGTAATAGTCACGTGATGGAAAAGATTCACCGTTTTTACTGTATTTTGCTTCCTCTACATTCATCAGTGCTCTCATACATGCTCGTCGGTTGTTGGTACTAACTTGACAGCTGGCCTTTCTTCAAAACGATATTGATCAAGCAAAGCCTCAAATAATTCAGAGCATGGAATACTATACGACTACAATGGGCAGGGCATGTAGAGCGCATGGAAGAAAGAAGGATACCACAGAAGATCTCCAAAGGAAACATGGAAGTCAACAGGAGACAGCGCAGACGACGACTAAGATGGCATGACGACATACAAAAAGACGTAAGAGAACTCATAGGGATAAGGAACTGGAAGAGAGCGGCTGCCGATAAAGAAGGATGGAAAAGAGGAGACAAACACCCTCAGTGGGCTATAAGGCCACGGATGGATGGATTATGTATCAAAAATTAAATGTAATAATACAATTATTCACATAAATTTTTATTTCGAAAAGAAGTCCGTAATTTTATTTTGAGTGAGCGACTTGAGTCTATCATTGTCCGAAGAATTTTCGATAGTGGTGCGAAGCTGCGAAGTATTCGTCATTCGTGTCGGTTCCGAGGGCGTAGAAGCGTAGGGTCTGTACATTTACGTAAACAAACGACAGGTGCATGATAAACGCTTCAAATTATAGAGAGTTGATATTATCGCAGATACTATTTCTTCAACTTGAAATTACCGAAGGGACCAATTAACATTGATTTTATTCAATTTATCGAGTATATTTCAAGGGACCGGAATAAAAAATTTCAAATTATCGAGAGATTCAAATTATCGAGAGTCGACTGTATATAAGAAAGACCATCTCCGAAGAACTGTCGGTGGGTTTGTTTCACGGTAGCGCTGACGGTTGGACGGTACCGAGCTGTGATTGGTAGTTGCATTGGATTAGCCAATCGGAGCTCGGAGCTTCTATCCAACCGTCAACGCCATCGTGCCATCGTCTTGCAGTACACCGCGTCGGCACGGGCCTCACACAGATATTTTTGGCAGTTTAATTTTATCAATCATTACTCCCCCCAGTTCGCAATCAATGGAAAACTCACGTCAATTTTCATTTCAGTATCGGGACATTTGGGTCTGTTACAATCGCCCCTAGGACACCTTTTCTTTTTTTTCTGACAATCGTAACGCACATCGAACAAATTGGAGCTATCGCATTTTTTGTTGCACGTGCCGTCGCAACCGTCGGGCACCATCTTGCGCTTCTTCCTTTTGCAATTCGGTAGGTGGCATTGCTTTTTTTTAATTTGCTCGTAGTCCATTTGTTTCTTGTCGAAGGGCAGCTGAAATTTCCCGCACGTACTAAATTTATCGACCCCCTTGCGTGTAATGTAAAAAAAAAATCATTTGCACACTTTACGATTAAATTTCGTCATCAAAAATATGCGCATATATTAGGGAGATTTTAAGCCACCTATTTGAACAGCAATATACTTTATCCGTTATTTATCGCAATAAAATAAATAAATAAATAAAATAAGTGATAACGTTATTAACCGATATTGCTTTACGTTATTACGAGTTGAAATAACGTTCGCTTAATAAAGGGATATTGATTTTGCCACGGTGCCGCCTGTAGAACATTTATATTTAAGTTTTATCGTAAAATTTAAAAAATATGAGTAAGTCTATAGTTTTCACCATTTCTACCACTTTTTTTTTAAACATGAAATGAAAACATTTCGTAAAATTAAATGTTATGGCAACATCGGATATGGAAATTGAAGAGAAGTCGCCAACGTCACGGCAAGTATTGTACCTAACCTATCTTTGATGTTGTCAATAATTTGTTCCATAGTAAATTTAAAAGACGAATAGGCAGTTTAAATAAAAAAAAAATCGTAAATGATTACTAAACTATCACAAAGTTCATTTATAAGGTTATATATGTTACTGATATCTATCACATAAATAACGGAAGAATGGGATGGCTTAAAAATTATTCATTTTCGAAATACGTTATTAACGTACTGGATAAAGGGATATAACGTATGATGCTCAAATTGTGGCTGAAAAGCTCCCTATTACCTTGAGACAGCAACTGTTATCAGGCGTAATCATGTCTCCTTTGCAATCGTCTTCATCGCCGGGAGCCATCTCCAAGGGTACAACCGATTCCTCGGTCACGGGAACGACGACGGTGTTCTTGTCGGCCCAAATACGATACGCTATCGCCCATTTGCTCATGGCTTGTTGTGGTTCCTTGTCGCACTTCTTTTTATCGAACGGCGGCGGGCACGGTCCCTTCTTTTCGGGACACGGTTCTTTCTTCTGCACCTTGTCACACTTGCCGGGGGGGCGCTTGCAAGCGGGCTGAATCAAATGTTACATTTCATTCATTTTCTTAGATGCAAAAAAATGTTAAAAAATGTGCTATAAATGTTTAATAACCAGCTCATATAATTTAAATGTGTATGCACGTCATAGAGCGAGTATGAGTTGAGCAACGTTGCCAGACTTTGACAGTAGTATGGAAATTGAGGAAATAATAAGGTTATGTTGTTGATCATACTTTACCATTAAGTAGTCCAGGACATTGCAATAAAACTTTGAAAATTTTACCCAAACAAAAGGTTTTCAATATAAACTATTCAAGTTAGTTTATTAATGCTTTATTTAATTCGAATCAACGTAGAATTATTTAGAGGCACTAACAAAAAGATACCAATCATAATTTTATTAATAAAAATAATACAGGTTAAAATGCTTCACAATGAAGGTAGAATGCTATTTAGGGGCATACTTACCTTATTCATTTTTTTTTCTAAGCTATATTACATACATACATATAGTCACGCCTTGTTCCCGTAGGGGTAGGCAGAGACCACTTCCTTCCACTTCCGCTACGGTTCTTACACACATCTTTTGCTTCTTCTACTTTCATTAGGGCTGTCATACATGCTCGTCGGTTATTGTTGGTACTCTTGACAGCTGGCCTTTCTTCAAAACAATGTTGATCTGATCGAGATCGATGTTCGCCGAGGTCGATCTCTACCGACTTCCGTCCATTCACACTCGCCTTATAAATTTCTTTCGTCAATCTTCCTTCATTCATCCTTTCTACGTGTCCGAACCATCTAAGCATTCCTTTATCCATCTTTGTAACCACATCTTCTTTTACACCACAGCGTTCTCTTATCTCACTATTCTTTACTTTATCCAACCGAGTCACTTCGGATTTACTTCTCAAACTACTCATCTCCGCAGCATTAATCCTATTTTCATGCTTCTTCTGCCAAACTCAACATTAACTACCATACTGATAAGTGTAGGAACTAACACACCTCTATGCACAACCAGACGTGCCTTTTTTGACACTTTCTGGCTGTTCATAAAGCTATGCAGTGCCACATTCATCTGTTTTCCTGCCAACACCCTTCGCTCAATGTCACTGTCATACTTTCCATCTCTCGTAAACTTTGAACCCAAGTACACAAATTCATTCCTCCCTCAATCGAAACTTTACAGTTTGTCATGCTTTCTTCTCTTTCAAAAACCATTACTTTCGTTTTGTTTATTATTACATTAGTTTTTCTCTCTCTCTCTCTCTCTCTCTCTCTCTCTCTCTCTCTCTCTTGTCCGTTTACTTTCGAGAGAGTATGGTGACATCATGTCTCAATTGTTCGGATCGTGGTTCTCCATCCTTCTCTGTCTTGAGCTGCAAGAGAAGCTTCTTGCAGACCGTGATCATGGATTTCTTTGGTCCACCCAGCGCGTCGGAGACCTTCCTCTTGGTCTTTTACCATTGATTTTTCCCTCTACATTAATAAGTTTTTCCAGCCCATTCGTTCTTCTCGAAATGTGTCCAAAATACCGTAGGTATGATTGGTTTATCCTGGTTGATAGCCTCGTGGTGATTTTTAGTTTTTTAAGAATTGACACGTTAGTATCGTGTTCTGTGTATGATATTCGCAGAATTCTTCTGTAGGCCCACATTTCAAAAGCATCTATTATTCTTCGATTGGCCATTTTTAAAGTCCACGTCTCAGAGGCATATGTGGCAATAGGAAAGATCAAGGAGTTTAATCATTTCAGCTTGTTGCGTTGAGATATTGCCAAATCTTTTCATATTCGAGTTGGTTTTATTGTTGAGTTACGTGCAATGCCCAGTCTGCGTTTAATTTCTCCATCACAACCGCCTTTGTTTGTGATAAGTGATCCTAAATAGTTAAATTTCTCAATCACTTCAAAACCATCGATCTGTCCAACATTGGCAGGGTTGCGGTCTATTATCATAATTTTCGTCTTCTTTTTGTTCAACGCAGTAAGACCATGTTTTCTCTGCTGATCCTGTCCAACTTTCTCATGATTTCCGAACGAGCTAGTATTAAGGTGTCATCTGCATATCTAAGGTTAGTAATTATTTTTTCCTCCTATGGTTAAACCCACTCGCCAGCCTTGCAAAACTTTTCTCATTATATACTCTCCGTATAAATTGAAGAGTATCGGTGACACAATACAGCCCTGTCTTACGCCGCACTTTGGACTTAGATAGCGTGTTGTTGACTTTCACCTTCCCGCAAATAAATCATATGTTTTGGTACTCCCACGTTTTCCAAGATAAGCCACAAATTCTTCCATTTCACACAGTCGAATGCCTTGATGTAGTCGACAAAGCACAAATAATTAAAGTTTAATTAAGCTAAAACGACAAAATATCTGAAACAAAATGGATAATTTGATTCTGACTGACATCACTGTTAGCGTCAATATCAATAACAATGGGAGTAATTTCTTGTCTAATATTCGTTCTCTATTATACCATTTGTCAATTTCTTTTTCTGTATGATCAATAGAGTTTTTCCAGATCTCTGAGTTAACGGTTTGAAGTGCTTCAGACCACATGTTTAAACAGTCTTTTTCTGCATTTCCATCACGGTCAATTGGATTGAAAATGCAGTGATATGGCGAGAGACGTAACGGCCTTCGGCTTCGGGCTGTTACCAAGGAACGAGCTTTTCATCGGTGAATGGTTATTCGGGTATATTGGCCGTCGTAGGTCTGAGTTTCTACTCGACGTTTCGCCATCTCTAGTGGATGGCATTTTCTGGAGATATAATTGTCTGCTTTTTAAAGCTGACAGTCTATGACATTTGTATGTCCCGATCCCAGGTTATATAAATTTTGGTGGACGGGGCATATTTGATGGCTGTTCACAAATTGGTCACGTTCCGGAGATTCATTCTTCTTGTTTTTGTAAGGAAGCAGCCTTGTATTTTTAAGTACAGGTACCCATGCTCTATTAATTTTAAATGTTTCTTCAGATTTATTAAAGTTCTGCTGGTGTTTATGTATTTCAATCGATTCTCTATAAAGCCTTGGGTAATATGCAGATGTGGTGCATCAGACTTGGGTCCAAGACGGCAGTTGGCTTTGTGTTCTATGACTCTGGTGTAAATGGACCGTTCGGTTGTTCCAATGTAGACACTTCCACAAGTGCATGGAATACGATAAACACCTACAGAACTTAGTGGGGCCCTCTTATCCTTGGCAGATTTCAGATAGTTTTCGATCTTCTTAGATGGCTTGAAGATAGTTTTGATGTTATATCCTGCTAGAATCCGGCCGATCCTCCTATATGTTAGTCGAGGAATGTAGGGTAAAAACGCTTTTGATTGACATAAAAATTATCTCGTCAATTATCAATGTCTTAGAGATATTGCTACTGAAAAAGTATCTTGGCAGATTTTGTTAGCTCAACGAAAAAATATATATATATAATAAAAGTATTTCAAAAGGTTTTTTTTTAAATATATCCGCACACATGTAATAATTTTAATACACCCTATATACTCTTTAAAAAATTTCCTTACTTTTTTGGCATCGCATCTGACAGGCACCTGAAACAAAAATTAAAATTGGCATAATTTTCGCGTGTAGTGATACATTAATACGATAATACAAAAATCACAAAACACTCACCAAGGTTTCGGTGATATTTAAAACGGGCAAGCTGGTCATCCTAAAACGATGGCAGGCTGCCGAAGACGCGGTGTGGTATCGCCGCTTCGGGTATTTTAAACTCTCCGAACCACCACACCTGCTCCAAGGACACTGCATGCATTCGGATGGATCGTCCTCCAAACGTTCGGCACACGTTTCGCTGTAACTTGGATATGGTGCCATCTTCTTCTTGCAGCACGGCTAAATACGTTTCACATTTATTAAATTTACCGAATTACTAGTAGAAAAGAAGCAAAATTGTTCGGAGTAGGATAGGAACTTAAAACAACACAATTGCCGAACAGCCCTGCTTGATGATTACAATGAATTAAGCGCGAACACAGAGAAACACCTATTTCAATATTCCTGTCGCAGCCAATACTCGACAACTATAAATTTAAACTGAAATTTGCAATCCATCTTTCGTTTCCACGATTCTTCTTCTTATCGTTCGGTCTGTACATTTTATTTTGGATGCAAATATAAAAAAGCAGCAACCACACTAAATTTTATACAGTGTGGATATAAAGTGACATAACTTGCTAATATTTTTCATTTCATATTTTATTTTTCATGCTATTTCTCGACAGTCTATGATAATACAAACATCAATCAAATTCCACATTATACCTTTGATAACACTGTCAACATTTGCTCCTACACCATAGACATTAAAGAAATAATAGATTTAGTACATTCTCTACCTTGGAAACTATCATCTGGCCCAGACGAGATCCCTTTGCATTTGATTAAAAATTGCATTTACACTTAAGCAAAACCCATTCACTACCTGTTCAACTTATCCCTCAAAAAAGGTACGTTCCCTAGCTTTTGGAAACACAGTTTCATAAAACCCATCCACAAGAGTGGTTCACGGGACAACGTTGACAACTACAGTGGTATTTGTAATCAATCAGAATTACCAAAAATGTTTGATTTCCAAAAAACTTTCGTGGGACTTCAAAAATATTATAATCAATGAACAACATGGATTCTGCAGAGGTAGATCTACTACCACTAATTTATTGCTTTACCAAAATTACATCATTAATGCTCTCGAGAATAAACTGCAGGTTGACTCCGTATACACAGATTTTTCGAAAGCCTTTGATAGAGTCAACCACAGTTTACTACTTGCTAAACTTGAGTCTTTGGGAGTAGAAGAAAATATTTTAGAATGGATCAAATCCTATCTTAGCGATAGAGTCCAATGTGTCAAATATGGTAGTTCAGTATCAGATCCAATTGAAGTTCCTTCAGGGGTACCTCAGGGGTCTCACATGGGACCACTACTGTTTAATATCTTTGTTAATGATCTTCCAAATGTTATCACCAACTGTTCCTTCCTATTATTTGCTGATGATTTAAAGATGTTCAGAACAGTTCAATCCATATCTGATGCTGAGAGATTACAGTTTGACCTAAATAACCTTTCCAGGTGGTGTGATATTAACTTACTTAAACTGAACTTGGGTAAATGCCAAAAAATTAGTTTTTCACGAAATAAAGAGGCAATTAATTATGCTTATCAGATTAACGACATAAACTTGTCAGAGACCAACAAGATTAAAGATTTGGGAGTTATATTCGACACAAAAATGAATTTCAAGAGTCACATAACAGAAATCTCATCTCGTGCAAAAAAAAATGCTGGGCTTTTCTCTTTGTTCTGCAAGAGAACTATCTGTCAATGCTCTCAAGATTATCTATTGTGCCCAAGTCAGATCTATTCTTGAATACACTTCTATCATTTGGTCACCATGCTATAGAGTCGACATAGAACTCTTGGAGAGTACCCAAAATAAATTTTTAAGATACTGTGGCTACAACTTAGGAATGAATAGAGATGAATACAATTATTCACAAATTCAAAAAACCCTAAATTTGAATACTTTAACACATAGAAGACTTGAAATCGATCTGGTATTCCTCCATAAAATTATCAATGGCAGTATTGATTGTCCTGAAATTGTTGAGCTTACCTAACTTTCTGTAAATGCTAGAAGTAGAAATAGTGACATTTTCAAGATCCCTTTTTGTAGAACAAATTATGGTCAAAACGAATCCCTTAACAGAATACTGAAGTCAGCAAACACTCACAACAACAAGCTTGAGCTGTTCGGTTCATCTTTACCATCCTTTAGAAAAGCAGTTAACAAATTGTAATAGTGTTAATTTTTAGTTTTAACATAATCTTAGTTATCTGTAAAATGTATACATTGTACAATCTTTTTGTAATGGTATAATTGGCTTGTCCGTTGATAAATAAATAAATAAATATTTCGATTTCTGTTAAATTAACAAAAAAAAAATTGTTTTTTTTCCAATAATTCAGGCCATCTGCATATGTCGA
The DNA here is from genome assembly GCA_950111635.1 of Agelastica alni. Classification (NCBI taxonomy): domain Eukaryota; kingdom Metazoa; phylum Arthropoda; class Insecta; order Coleoptera; family Chrysomelidae; genus Agelastica; species Agelastica alni. The sequence goes on from OX467717.1 coordinate 29,834,476, forward strand.
TTAGATGTATACAGGGTGCACCGTTACTCCGAAATAACTTATTGACATAATTTTTTAAATAGTATATACCAGTGATGGGGAAACTTTTAATCCGGCCCGTTTAAGAGTGCCGTCGTGAGAATGTTTGAACGCGTTTCAAATTACAGTTATTATTATTTGCTAATCAGATCTCTAAATCTGATTTTTCTCATTTTCCAAGAATACAATCTTTAAAATTCACTATATCAAACAATAAGATTAAAAAATACGAAATTAATTTGAGAAAACTATCTTCAGAATTTGAAAGGAGATTTCAGAACTTTAGAAAAATATAAGAAAGATATAAGCGAGTCATATACGGTTTTATTGTTCAACGAGAGTAAATGTAATAAGTTTACGGGCAGTCCAACTCGGTTGCGCAGTAATTTACTAAAAAGTTTCTGTGTTTGTTGACGGTATTTGTTGCAGTTGAAAAATATATGGTCTAAATCAGCCACTTTTAGACATATGTCACATAGATTTGACTCTTTAAGGCCTATCTTGTTAAGGTGCAAGGGGAAGCTTCTTCTTCTTATAGTGCATCTCCTATCGGAGGTTTGCTATCATCACAGCTATCCGGACCTTATTGACTGCAGCTCGGAAGAGTTCAACATTGCTGCAATTAAACCAGTCCCTTAGGTTTTTGAGCCAAGACACACGGCGTCTTCCAATATTCCTCCTTTCACCAATCTTTCCCTGAACTATCACCTGGAGAAGTGCGTATTTGGGTCCTCTCAGTATATGACCTAGATATTGAAGCTTTCTCTTTTTTATGGTGTTAATGACTTGACATTCCTTATTCATCCGAATTAGGACTTCCATATTAGAGATCTTTTCTGTCCAGGGAATACGCAACATTCTACGGTATTATACGTTCTTATTTCTCTTGTTTGGTCACCTGATTGTTCTATCCAGGCTCCCAGGTATTTGTATGACTGCACATTCTCCATTAAGATGTCTGCTACTGACACGTTTACATGGTTGTGATTTTGGGGGAACTTTGTAACAATCATTAACTTGGTTTTTTTAAGATTTATCTTTAGACCGTATTCGTTACATCGATCATTTAATGTCTCTAGAAGATGTTGTATGTCTCTTTGATTGGTCGTTAACAAGACGGTGTCATCAGCATATCGCATATTATTTATAACTTCTAGGGGAAGCAAGCATGTCCAAATTTTAGACGAGAGATGGTGACAATTTGGTGCCGATTATAACTGGTATTTTTGTGCCAAAGCTCGTTGGGTATGATGGGTTGGATTAAGGTGTAGCGTGTAGGGTGGTTTTTTTTTATATTCGGTCCATAGGTTTTTTTTTTCTAGACATCTCTTTTATTTGGCTGAAGCACGTCTCAATAGTGGTGTTGTTATTAATAAATGTTCCCGTAGAAATGGATTGTTTAGCTATGGTGTCAACGGTTTTATTATGAAGACTTCCCGAATGTGCTTTAACCCATATGAAATGCATATTAACCTGGTTTCTTTTAAGATTATTTATCGCCAACTTTAATTCTAGAGTGATGGGTTTTTTAATAGGGTCGTTGTTAACATCAACCGGGGACGAGATAAAGGTAAGAATTGACAAAGAATCTGATAAAATTATAATTTTCTTAGTGAGTGAAATCCATAGCTTGAATAATTGCAAGTGTTTCGACAGAAAAAATTGACGTTGATTTATTTAATTTTGATATTTAATGATGGAATATAGTGAGCGCAGCCAATTTCATCTTCTTGCTTGGATGCATCCGTATACATATTTAAATACCCTGGGTATTTGGACAAATGGAGATTCAGACAGGATATGTTGACGTCTGAAGGTTTGACCAATGATATGATCAATGATATTCAAAAATAAGCTGTGCTACCCGTAGCATATAAAAAGGGGCGGCCGATATGTTTTGCTAAATTTATCGATATAACACATTATGCCCTGGTAAAATTATCCTTTTTAAACTGAGATTGGAAATATATAGCGGAAATATTTACTCACATCAACGTAAGGGTGAAGGCAATCCGGGTTGTTTCCAAGGGGAGGACAGTTACCCAACTGCCATTTGGGGCATGGTTTGTAGCACTCCCTCTTAGTCTCGCACTTTTCTTCTTCGGTCTTGTTGCCCCACTTTTTGGATGAATAAAACCTAGTATGACTCGTTAGCGTCGAAAAGGGTCTACACTTTATGTTCAATAATCCCGACGTATTTTTCGGCCTGGAAAAAAAATGGGGAACATAAAATATCGTTACTTTTTGAATAATTTTACCACAGCATATAAAACAACCGGCAGTATAACTTCGCCATTTTTACGCCTTTGCGCATTTCACCGTGCAAGACGTTGCTCGATTAAAAACCTTTCAAAACCAGTTTTTCGTGTTCATTCGTTTGCCAATGGCGGATTTATTTTTATGGCGTAGTATTCAAACTTTTATTCTCGCTTTTATTTAGTATTCTTAGTTCATAGTTTATTGAAATTATAGTGATACTATTTTTTACATTATGACTTCGAAGCAAATTAAGTTATTCATCCGGCAAAACTGTTTTCACATTTCATTTTAACCGTACAAGGTATGTAAATGATGCACTAAATAAGTCCTACTTTTTAAAACAATATTAACGTTTAATCTTTATATATACATACATACATAAAGTCACGCCTTTTTCCCATAGGGGTAGACAGAGACCACTTCCTTCCACTCGCTACGGTTCTTACACACATCTTTTGCTTCCTTTACTTTCATCAGTGCTCTCATACATGCTCTTTGGTTGTTGGTACTCTTGACCTGGCCTTTCTTCAAAACAATGTTGATCTGATCGAGATATGTTCTCCGAGGTCGACCTCTACCGATTTGTCCATTCACACTCGCCTTATAAATTTGTTTCGTCAATCTTCCTTCATCCATCCTTTCTACGAGTCCAAACCATCTAAGCATTCCTTTATCTATCTTTGTGACCACCTCTTCTTTTACACCACAGCGTTTTCTTATCTCACTATTCTTAACTTTATCCAACCGAATCACTCCGACTATACTTCTCAGACTACTCATCTCCGCAGCATTCTGCCAAACCCAACATTCACTACCATACACACCACTATGCACCGCCAGACGTGTCTTTTTTGACACTTTCTGGCTATTCATAAAGCTATATATATATATATATATATATATATATATATATATATATATATATATATATATATATTGTTATTACAGGAAACTATAAAGGGTTTTTATTTTCGACAGCGTGAATAGATGTAAAAATGTGTAACTGATTGTTTAAAAATCAGCTTACTTTCGCTGTATGATACCTATTTTAATGTAGGTATATGTGGGTCGATTATACATTAGAAAACAACTACTCCCCTGACTATGTCTTGACCAGTCTTGACAGGTATGCTACAATCTATCAGGCTGAAGTCTTCGCTATCGAATTGTGTGCAAGAGAGTTGACCAACAGACCTCTAGCAAACAAAAACATAAGTATAATATCGGACAGACAGGCTGTTTTAAAAGCACTGAGCTCCAACAAGATAAATTCTAAACTTGTATGGAATTGCATCGAATCTTTAGAGTACCTTCGTGCGAACAACAGGGTGACCCTACTGTGGGTACCTAGACACCAGTTGGTGGCGGGAAACGAAAAAGCCGACACCCTTGCATAACAGGGGGTCGAATCTGCGTTCACTGGACCAAAAACGGTTTTTAGAGTCACCACAAGTGCCTCCAAAACAATTATTTCGGACTGGGCGGAGAGGAAAATATTCACGTACTGGTCCAATATACCAGGGTTACCTCACTCGAAGGCGTTTCTACCTAAACCCTCTAAAAACACAACTAAGCAGATCCTAGAATAGAGCAGAAATAACCTGCGCATTCTAACGGGATCGCTTACAGGACACTGTCGTCTAAGATACCACCTCCAAAAGATGGGTCAAAACCTTGTCAAAATGGCAATTGCAAAATTAACGCGCGTGCGCGTTCTGTTGTAGAGGAGAAGCAAATGTTTTTAGAAAGGGGCAGGAGTTACACTGCTTGTTGTATTATATATGCTGTCAATTTATTTACGTACCCGTTAATCAAATTAAAAATGCGCCTGAAATATTTACAAAGATCAATAAAATGGATTTTGAACGCCAAAGGAACAGCTACCACGAAGATTTTTTTCGAAATTTCTTAGATACATAAACTACATTACCCACATATTATAAAAACTTTGTAGGTACTTACCCATGGGTGCCAAATTGTTTTGAATCAAAAGCTGGCAACCATGCAGGCTGCACACAATCATTGCCTAATTTATTTTTTGGGTTAAATTTCTTGATAGATACTGACGATTTTAACGATGCATTTCTTGTTACATTTTTTGAGAAGTCTCTTCTTAAGATGCGAATAATGACTGGCGAAAGACGTGTGGAATATTTGTATTGCTAAAAAAAGAGTGCAATTGGATAAATTCATGAAATCGTACACCGCCATACTAAATGAGAAACAATTAGGGGGGATTTTTAAACATTGCATTCAAATAATCAAAACTTCACCGGTCTCCCTTACATCGAAAATTTTGTACAGCTGATAATAACTATTCTTATACAATTAAAATCTTCCTTAACTTTACGAATCATGAAGAATACTTTTTCGGGAGTGTCAAAAGAAACGCTTCGGTGGTTGCATAATTTCTCTCAAATTTTCATCAGCATAAATTTTCACCTAATAGTAATCACACCCTCGCCGGTCTTCCCTACCCGGAAATTTCGTACAACTCATGACAGCAGTAATTGCTTTAATTGTATTAGAATTGTTCTAATACAATTAAAATCCGTAAAAACATTATGGGGAATAATTTTTAGGTGTCAAATAAAACGCCCTGGTGGTTGCATACGTTCTCTTAAATCTTCAGCATAAATTCCACCTAAACCTTTTTATTCGAAAATAGTGACAGTAAAAATATGCGAATAACTGCTAACAAAAAGGCCACGGAATTCTTGCGTGTTTTTGACAATTCAAACATACTTAAGTCAAAAATCGATCAGACAGATTAAAACCATACTGAAATATATGTATAAATTTTAAATAATTCTTAACTATAACATTAAGCAAATGGTTGAATGAAACTGGAATTTTTCTACTCCTTTATTATAGGATGACCTGCAAATAACGTTAATATTAAAATGGTTTTATACTCACTTTGAATAGAAGTTCACTAAAAATTTTGTTGGACCCTGCAGCCATGTTGGCATTGATGGTGTTTTTGTGAATATGATTTCTTATGTTCTAAATAATATTTAGTAACTACGTGGTTACATGATCACCGCACACTTTCCATAATTTTTCAATCAAAAAAATATATTTTTCGCTATGTCATTTGATCTTTGTTGATTGGTCCTGCTGGCTATAACCTATAGGTCGTTTGTTAATTTCGATCAAAGATGAAGCAACAAATCATGATCAAAAAGCCAATCTTAATTATAATATTTATTTTAATTACTTATGCGGGATAAGTAGTTGCGGTTGAAAAATTGCTGTTTGCCCATTTGAATGCGACATGTTTACATGGCGCACGCTTACGTCATGTGAGTGCAACAAGCACAATATACGAAACGTAACTCTCTCTCTTTCTATCTTATATCTCCCTCTCAACATCGTTCGCTTCGTTCGCCTCGCCTGATCACACTTAAACATTACGTTCACGAACTAACTGTCACTGTCACTGTTGACATTAAAAGTACGAAACGTAACTCTCTATCTTATATTTCCCTCTCAACTTTGTTCGCCTCGCCCGATCACACTTAAACATTACGAGACACACCTGGGCTTTACTGACATTTAACAATAAAACTGAAACGTCGAAAACAAACCTTAAATCCTCAATCCAATAGTTTAACAAAAAAAATCAACTTAAATCTCGGAGATATCTAAAATTTCCTTCAATAAAAACTTTGGTTTTACCAGTGATTAAATGACAGAATATTTGTTGTTCACACCTCAATTCGACATTTTGTTATTGACAGCGCCATCTTGCGTTACGTGACTTTTACCTGTATTCTCGACGAGAAACTGTTGAACAGTTACAATTTATTTTCGGAATGCGCATGCTCTTGTCTAGCGCAACGTCGACAAATATCAAAACTTTTCATCGATGCGGTTGAGGTTATGCAAAAAATTATGGCTAACATTATTGTGGAATGTATTCAAAATCGTGTTATATTTCGTAAACTGTGCAACAGTGCTTTAAGACTGTATTGTCAGATTTGAAAGCACTAGAGACGGTTTTTGTCAATATTCCTTTGTTTGAGGTTTTGTTTGGTTTATTGCTTTGCATGGATCTTTGAAAGTTTCTTTCTTATCATATTATATAATACATATTTATTTTTGCTTCTCTGTTTTGGATCATACTATGACACAAGATCTGCTTTCAGCTCTTGCTATCATTTCAATTGAAAATGTCATGGCTCATACGTTATATTATTAATGATTTTAGCCTTAGAAAAAACAGCAAACATCATTTCTGTATCCCTGATTCTTTTAAGACATTAATGCATATTATTTTACAATGATTAATGGGTGATTTGTTATCTTTGTGTGTATTAATTTTTGTTAATTTCCAATAAAACTATTTTGAAACTCTAAATTTACTTATTTATTACTTCGCATTTCTCGTCAAGCATCATCATTAAAACTATTACTCCAGTGCCTCGTAAAGATCTATACCCGCCTGGACTTCAGTATTATTATGGGGTCTATAAAATAACCACATCAAATCAAAATCAATCATGGTGACCTACTTTTGTAGTAATTAATATGTAGGAATGTTTCATTACCATTTTCTCATTTCAATTGTTCACAAAAAATCAAGAATTCTTCTGTTTTTGTCATCGAAAAATGTATACTTTTTATTCTCAACGCTACAAACTTTTTCTTCTCATCAATACACTATGATGATCAAATATATTTATATTTATTTATTAAAGTTTTAAACTGCAAAAATCTATCAAGAATTAACTTTATTGACATTCTTCGTAGGGAAACATTCAAATAATGAGTCATACGTGGAGGGTCATGAAGTTCGTTTCCAGGAGCAAGGCTCCTTCCTGTTTGTTTTATATTCAAAGCTTCAAAGTACTTTAAATAATTTATTGCACAAAAATTTTAAGTTTGCCAAACTGAATATTTTAACCGATGACGTACATAGGATTTTGTTAAGTAAAAAAGCTTATTAAAAACTTTATTTAAAACATAAAATCAAATAAAAGAGCAAACACATTGAAAATAATTTTCATCCAATCCTTCGCTTATTAGCAGTGGCGTTTCAAAAATAAATTCATAATTTTATATATTAGTTTTAACTTGATGTAGGGCGTAACTAAAATATTCTAAGACTTCTGGTTCTGCTATCGGTGCATATAATATCCAACGAAGGAGTAACGTGAATACCCGAAATCCATGCGAAACCCTCCTTGCCCCCGAAGATTTTCACCAATTTCCCATCCGGTTGGAAAACTTGTATTCTTGCATTTCCAGCATCGCCAACTAGGATGAAACCCAAGCAATCGACGGCGACCACTTCGGCCGATCTAAATTCCCCTTTGTTCCTGCCGAAGGAACCGATTTCCTGTAGAAGAGCGCCATCTCTGTTGAAAATTTTCACTCTGTTGTTACCTGTATCTGCCACGATAATTTTTTCACCGTGAATTGCTACGCTGGTGGGGATGTGAAGCTCTCCGTTTCCTGAAACGATTTCATTTTTTTTTATTTTTATAAGAAATTTTTTGCCAAACCAATTACGATTGGACAGAAAATGAACTTAAACAAAACAAATATCATGAGTACAGAAGACATTTAGGTAACTATTAACGGCTAAGCCCTAGAAGTTGTTTCGGAATATATTTACTTAGGCCAAAAATAACAGCTTGGCAAAGAAATTCAATCTTCTGAAATCACAAGAAGAATAGGCCTCTCTTGGGCAGCTTTTGGCAAACTAGGATTTATTCTTAAATCTCGTAAAACAATGGCAATTACCCGCAAATTTGCCAATAAAATGCAAACCACCCAACGAGCAATGGAGAAGGCTATGGTAGGAATCACTTTAAGGGATAAAGTCCGCAACGACGAAATTTGTAGAAGAACTAAAGTGACGGATGTACTAAGGCTTGTGGCACAACTGAAATGGAGATGGGCTGGTCATATAGCAAGGCAGGATGACCACAAGTGGGCACATAGGATATTAATTTGGTGCCCAAGAGAAACCAAACGGAGCATTGGTAGACCCCAGAGACGATGACGAGACGATATCCAGAATTTTGCAGGAAGGAATTGTATCCGGACTGCTAGGGATAGAATAGCGTGGAAATATTTGGAAAAGGCCTACATCCAGGAGTGGATAAACACGGGCTGAGAAGAAGAAAAAACTTTTTTCTATTACCTATCGTATATAGGATGTTTCCGAGTTCGGCGTCGATAGCGATGACTCTATTGTTTCCTGTATCGCATATGACCACCTCCTCGCACTGGCCTACGGCGATGCCGTCGGGTCTCTTCAGCTGTAGCTGGTTAAAATTTCTCATATATTCTCCATCGCTTGAAAAAACATGAACGCAGTGCTTCCATTTGTCCGTCACGAATATTTCTTCGAACTTTTTGGAAAACGCCAAATTGGTGGGGCAAAGCATTTCCTTATTGTTAATCCTACCGATTAACTTGAATTTGGTTCGATCCAATATTAATATGCTGTGGGAATCAGTAGCGGCCACATAGATCTTCGTCGGATCCCAAGGGGATATGCCTACTCCCCCAGGTCTTGGACATTTCGTCCACAATAATCTGCAAAACGAAAACGAATATTTAAAACAAAAGCAGCTCAAGTGAGTAACACAGAGAACTGGCGACATCTAATTACCTCGAAACGAACGATCTCGATTTGTAATGTTTTACCATGGAAGCGACATTTTCGAAGGGATTAGCAACGTTTTCTGGCTTAGTTTGGTCTTTGTCTGATAAATCATTGTATATTCCCTCTTTATCTTGATCGATGCGAATCTTTTCGGCATCAAAAACGATACGAGCCTCGCCGTATTGGTATATTTCTTCGAATAACTTGGTCGTTTCTCGATGGATGTTCATATACTTGCTGATCTAAAAAATACGCGTGCAAACAGTGCTACCAATATAAGTGATTTGTTTGCCAAACTGACAGCTGTCAACACCAACAAATGTCAACACTGACAACTCTCAGTACTGACAAGTGTCAACATCAAAAGCTGTCTGCTCTAAGGAGGGTAGAGATAAGGAAAGTCATTCTATTTCATATGCCTTTTCATCATGTGACGAGCGCAAACGCAGCCGCCATGTTGAAATAGCGGCAATTCAAAAGTTTTGTACTGTTTTTATCAACGATGGCTGGAAACGTAGCATTATCTCCACAATTAAATCAATCATTAGAATAAATCGTCGATGGTACTTCACTTGTTTACAATTCAGTTAAAGCCCATAATGGTAAACAAGTAAAAAGGTGTGTCAAATTTCACGAACGTCCACAAAAAGGATAAAAAAAGTGAACTGATTGAGCGGTTAGGCGTCATTATGTACTTGTTTACTATGTAAAAAAAGTCAACACAAATAATGAAGGGTGTTGGCAGGAAAACAAATGAATGGGGCACTGCATAGCTTTATGAATAGCCAGAAAGTGTCAAAAAAGGCACGTCTGGCTGTGCATATAGGTGTGTTGGTTCCTACACTTATGTATGGTAGTTAATGTTGGTTTTGGCAGAAGAAGCATAAAAATAGGATTAATGCTGCGGAGATGAGTAGTCTAAGAAGTATAGTCGGAGTGACTCTGATGGATAAAGTGAAAAGAATAGTGAGATCAGGGAACGATGTGGTGTGAAAGAACAAATATAGATAAAGGAACGCTTAAATGGTTTTGACACGTAGAGAGTATGGATGAAAGAAGATTTATATGGCGAGTGTGAATGGGCAAGTCGGCAGATCGAAATTGATTTAAAGAAAGGACAGGTCAAAAGTGCCACAGCAACCGACGAGCATGCATAAAAGCGCTGATGAAATTAGAAGAAGCGAAAGACGTGTGTAAGAACCTTAGCGGAAGTGGAAAGAAGTAGTTTCTGTCTACCCCTACGGGAAAAAGGCGTGACTATATGTAACACAACTGTCAACACTGACAAGACAACAGACAGACACTATTACGATATGTAGTCGTTTGATAATCAACAGCTGGTTAATTAATATACATTTATAATTATTCTATAGCCAATTTAAGCTAAATAATATTGAAAATAAACTGGTTCACCAACCTTATTATTACTGTTTTTGCCATCATTAATAATAGATTGAACTTTTTGTTTCACATTATCCACTCGAGTATTGATCATATCGTGCAGAATGTCTCCCTGTCGCTTTATGGAAGCTACTTCAGTCAGTACGTCCTTCTCGCGCTTTTTTATTTTTTCTATTTTTAAGTCTATGCTTCTTTCGATAGTTTCTAAAAATAACACAATCGATTGCTACTGTGGCTGATTCTTTCTGATAGAAAAAAACCCGGACATTTTTGTGTAAATTTCCTTTAAGCTTTGCAGTTCACAAAGGATCTAGAAACTGTCTGTCATTGTCATATTTTACTGTTAGTTTGGCAACTGTCAAAATATTTTTTAGCAGTTGATTTTTAAAAATTTGCGCACTTCAAAAAACGGTCTGTTATGACATGATAAGAGTCAAAATTTGTAAGATGTTTTTTTTTTATTGGAGAAGGGGATGACATTGGTTCAAGACCTTTTGCCATAGTTTTTTTTATTATTTCTTTTTTTTTATTTTTTCTTTATTTTTAATTAAAATTGTTTCTGCATACTTATTTTCATATATCTATTTTAGCATTAACTGTGAAATTTATCAGGCTATCAAAAATAAATCTTTCGGGTTGGGATAACAATGTAGGTGTCCCCTACCTTATTTCTTTTACACATCAACATTCCTCTTGAAAACCACCACGAATCCCATTTACAGTTTCGCAGAAGATAGCACACTTGTCTCAACTTTCACATCCTATCGATCACTTTCGGTGAATGATACAAATAGACTCGGGCAGGAACAGGTTGATTCCATCAATAGAGATCTTAAAGCAATCGTCGAGTGGGGAACCAACAATCTTGATCAGTTCAACGCCCAAAAAACACAAAGCGCCACGTTTTCCAAGAAAGTGAATTCCTCAAATCATCCCATCACAATGTCCGGAAATACCCTTGAACCAAGTCCCTCCATCTCGATTTTGGGAGTCACGGTGTCCAATAATATGTCTTAGCATGACCATGTTGCAAACATCGCAAAGTCGGCAAGCCAGAGGCTAGGTTTTCTGTGGAAAGCCAGAAAGTTTTTTACTCCTGATCAACTGTTGACGACGAACAAGGCTCAAATCCGACCTCTACTGGAGTATTGCTCGCACATTTGGGGTTCAGCACCAAGGCATTCTCTTCGTCTTCTAGATTCCATTCAGAAAATAGCCATTCGCTTGATAAACAGCTCAACTCTCACAGATACCCTTCACCCTCTAGAACATAGAAGAAGAGTTGCAGACCAGTCATTGCTCTACAGATATTTCCATGGCAGATGCTCCAGAGAAATAAAAACTCTTGTACCACCATTGGCCACATTCGGCCGAAGAACTCGGCACGCTGATCAGTCTCACCCATTTACTCTCAAGATTGACACTACAAGGACCAAAATCAGTTTTTCCAGAGAACTATGACCTACAACTTTTTTAAAAGCGTGTCCACAATCATTTCCTTTCTATAATCCCTTCCCCTTCTAACAGTCGCAGTGCTGGCCGTCCGCGGCCCACACGATAGGTCTACCCTTTTTGCGACTATTTTCATAAAAAAAAAGGTATATTTACGGGCAGTTGTAAATTAGTTTTATTTATTATTTCGCTGTATAAGAAGGAGATATGATTAATGTTTTTATGACACTCCAAGTATATATGATTTGTATCTCCTATGGTGTTGCATGTTACACAATTAGGTGAGTTTGTAACACCGATTTTAAATAAATGAGATGGAAAACGACCATGATTAATCTTCAGACGTGAGATGACGGCAGACTTGTGTTTGTTGTAATCCCAACAATCAATGTGTGGGATATTATTGTGTAACGTTGGGTGTATATTGAAATATTGGCTGTTTATATTTTTTGTACACTCATCATATTGTTTTCTCCATTTCGTTCTGAAAAACGTTAAAAATATCTTACCATTTTTCTTACCATTATTCTCAACCGTTATGAGATGTTTATTGGAAGTGTTTTGTGATTTGCGTTTAATCCTATGGTTTAGTTTTGCTTATTTTATTTAACAATAATTGTAGATTTATCGAAAGATGGTTTTTGACTTCGTAACAAAATAAATTCATCTAGTCCTTAAAACAAAAATGAATGCAGACTAAATGTTTTATTGTGGTGAAGCTATAGTAAGCACTAGGTTTTGTAATAGGAATGTCCGTGGTTCGAGACTTGGCTGTACGTAACTTTTTTTTCTACGTCGCTTTCGTTGAATGTACACCGAAAAAATTTCTTACCGACCAACTGATCGCATCGCCCCGAAAAATTTTGCGATTTGTGATCCAATCTAATTCTGGACTCCTCGATTTGTTTGATCAAAAGTTCCAGATTCGCGTCCAGCTCGGACATGTGGTCTATCCAACAAATGGAGCAGAACACCTGAAAATTATTAAAAATGAATTAAATCGGGTGAATAAGTGGTCTGAGCGACGACTTGCCTGCATGCAGTGTTGACAGACGTGTTCTTGGTGCTCCGAAACGGTTTGACACTTGACGCATCTGTAATCGGCGACCTTGACGGGAGAATTCGGCACGATAGGCTCCCCCTCCAGTAGTTTCAGTAGCGTTTCCACTTGGAAATTCTTCGGTAGTTCGTCCAGAGATTTCAGACCGTCGGCCAAGAAAAATTCTGTTTGGCAAATCGGACAATGACCGCTTTTGACGTCTTCAGATACTGTTAACAATCCAACGTTCTTGAAGACGAGATTTCTGGCTGTAATTAGGTTTTTCAGGCATCCCGCACAGAAGGTGTGTTGACAGGAGAGCATACGCGGCTCCGTCATTCTGTCCAAGCAAATGCCACATTGAACTAGATCTTCGAGAACTGACAGCGAATTTTCACTTAAACAACAAAAGTAGTTCAGAGGAACAAATTAGCAATAAATAATTTTCAGTAATTTTTACGAGGGGTGCTTTAGGTTTAAGCCCCATTAACGAAATACCCTCGTATTACGCACTTGGAAGGATGTTCAACGGTTACAAAACTGTAGGCAGATATTTGTGAAATTTAAACAGAGAGTACTTCATAAGTTTCCGATTTTGATGTTTCTCAAATAATTTTTGCTTGTACCCTACATACAGATTTTAAAAAAGTATTATAACGTTGGATTGTCTTTTTAGGAACAATTTGGTAAGTTTGTTTAAGCATCTTACCAATAATTATACGAAGAAAATATTTATGTTAATAATAAACGTGTATAAAACTGATTTTTAAGAACCAGCTAATTTCGCTACATGTTAACCTATACTATGGGTATATGTGAGTCGATTATCCATCAGAAAACAACTACACTCCTGGCTATATGCATACGACAAGCATTGAATTACATCTGATAAATAATCGTGCATTATCCCATTTCGGGTGATATGCAGATGCTTGTTAAGTAAATGAAAGAATTATTAAATTTACCCATTCGAAGTGACCACCTATGGACCGGTTTCGGGGTGTTGCCCCTCATCAGCATAAGGTAGGTCTTGACAAACTCATGTTTACCATTCGAACAGACAAATCAACAATTCCAACTCTTACCATGTATACATGAAGGACCACACGAAAAGCGCTAGTCACGACATCTGTACTTTTTAACAAGCACCACCCTATACCTATAGTATAGGTTAACATGCAGCGAAATTAGCTGGTTCTTAAAAATACGTTTTATTCAGGCTGTACCGAAAAAAGATGACCCCGTCTCTAGGATAGGTAGAAAACTGAAAAATAATTGGGGCTTACTTGGTAAAAATTTTTCGTATTCAAGATAAAGAGCGTTGGAGAAAAAAAAGTAAACACATTTATTACGATTTTCCCGAAACTACTGGCTACATTTTAATAAAATTTTATACGAATATGTTTTAGAAGCTGATACATCCCATGAATTTGTTTTTACATCTGACTCTCATAGAGGGCGCTAGCTACACGGTTCGTACCAAGTAGTATTGAACATAACTTTTTTAAGGTTAGATTTATTAATCAAAATTTCAAGTGAACTTAAACATTATTCAATTTTACACCAAAAAGGTACTCTTGGTAAAGCTCGATACCGTGTACTGTTTTCGCAATATTTTGATTTGAAAATTAATAATAACCGGTGCTGGTATAAAGTAATGATAAATTTATTAATTATTAACATTAATTAGTATGCATTATGTGAATTAAAAAATTTTTGTCGCATAGATGAGACCTCTTCGATAAAACGGATACATGTTAAAAAATTGAGATTGAGGGCTTTCCTTTCTTGTAACGTTTACAAAAATCCATTCTAATCGGTATATATATATATATATATATATCTTGATTTTTTCTAAGTTTGCCATGGAAAACTGACATTTATTGATAGTTATGAGAAGAAGTCAACAATAATTAGATTTTTGATTTTTGAATCCTTGTTATTTGTAAAATTAGATAGTGGTAATCAAAGTGTACTCAAATGTTAGATACACCAACAGATTCCCAGTTTCTCGATAATGTCGTTCAATGGCTCTAATGTATTTTTACTTGGTAAGTTTCTTCTAGGAAACTTTTCTGCATAACACGTAATAGCTGCACTAGAGTTTCCCAAATACTTGCTTAAGGTTAATAACATGTCGGTGTGTTTTATGGCATATTTGGTGCTATCGTCATATTTTGCTTCGAATCACCCTATGCCCTTAGCCTATGTCCCAATAGTTATGAATCACCCTGTATAATTGTATAATTTTTTATCAATTTTTATCACGTATAGAATGTAAAGAAAAATAAATAGATTTATTTATTGATAGATAGTTGCGTAAATTAGCCTCTGGCAGAGAAAGCATACTTATAGAAATAATAAGTCGTTAAAAAGGACAAGTACTGCTACGTATATATAATTTCGGGTTAAAACGTTCTTCGACGTCTTCCGATCTCCAGTCTCCATCGATCCCTATCCATCCATAAATCCTGTTCTAGGCCTTTCTCTCGGACTTAATTATCGATACCCTCTCTCCAGCTTTTTCTGGGTCGCCCTCTTTTTCTTCTTTCTTGGGGTGTCCAGTTTAAGATTGCCTTAGGTAATCTGTCCTCATTCATCCTCTGAACGTGTCCATACCATTTGAGTTGTGCAACTTGAATGTCCTCTTCTATTGTATGTTTGACCTCCATAATTTCTTGAATAATTTCATTTTTGATTCTTTCCAATCTTGACTTTCGCGCAGCGCGTCTCCAGAAGTCATTTCGGTTGCTGGTATGCTTTATTCTTTGCTGAGTGTCTTCAAGGACTAGGTCTTGTTGTATCCCGCCTATGCACATATATTCAGTTTCGTTTAAATTAACTTCAAGACCCCATTTGGCATATTCTTCCATTAACTTTCGGGTCATATACTCTAGGTCTTCGTAGTCCTGGGCTAAAACCACTTGGTCGTCGGCAAAACACATAGTGTATAAAGTTGTGTTATTCAGTGGGATACCCATACCTCTGCACTTTCGTTTCCACGGTTTTAAGGCTTGTTCCAGGTAGATTTTAAATAGCGTCGGTGAAAGACAGCATCCCTGCTTCATGCCCTTGTCCACTCTAAACCCTTTCGAAACCGTTTTTTCTATTTTAATTTTGGTTGCGTTGTCCCTATACAGATTTTTTATGGCTTTAATTAAGTTGACATTAATATTGGTCCTTTCTAGCTCTTTACATAGTTTGCTTTGGGGGATATTATCATTGGCCTTTATTAGATCTACATATAGTAGGTGTACTTCCTGTTGAAATGATATTTTCTTTTTTATGGTCTGGGTGAGAGAAAAAAGATGATCCACTGTAGACCTTGATTAGACGTCTTATTGATCCTTAAAACGTCAGTGAAGTAATAAATAGCTTAATAATGGGTGCCTAGGCGCCTTAAATATTCGTTTCTCGTCAGTCAAAAGTAATAAAATCATAATGGTCGACCTATGAGATTTATAAAATGTGTCAATTGTGAAACGATAACGATCTTAAGTACACAGATCGGAAAATTTTACAAACAAAAAAAGAATTTATTAAAAATATGAAAAAAAAATAAGAAATAATCACAAAATCTCAAAAATTCATGACAAAGTATTTAGGCAGTAAAAATCTCTATTTCTGAAAAAAATATCGAAAATTTGACAATGCATATTTTTTAAAAGTAAAAAATTTTCCGTAAAAAGAGGTACCCTATGTAAATTACCTCGTTAATTACTTACTTAATTCCTTTATTATTTAGGTCATTTCTTCTTACGCTTTCAACCCGTGCAGCGCGTGAAAGGTCGCCCTTTTTAACAAACTTTTTGGCTTCGTTCATTTTTTATTTTTAGGCGATTACACAAATTAAGCATGTCATCGAAGACAATCAATCACAACTGAATTAAACATTTCATTGATTGCGATATTTGATCATCACATTTGCATAGATTAGATACGATTTATCAAATAATGTATTGCTACACCGAATAACAATATGGAAAAACATTGTTTCCTTTAAAATAATGCTAGTGAAATCGGGTGAATCAACCAATGCCCAGCAGATAAATATTGTTAAGACTTTTGTTCTTCCGTGGGTTCGGCGATTTAAAACTCTAGATACCGTAACAAAACAATGTTTATTCCAATACAATAATTTCTAATTTTATTGATCACTTAGATATTCACCTAGATATGGTTAGGTTTCATGTGAGTGGGGCGTGGTCGCCCCTCCACCGCGATCCTTAGTAGGTCTATTGTGGCTCACCCCTAGAGGCTACAGTTCACCGCACAATCCAGCCCTTCTTACGAAGTTCATGGTTGTATAGGGTGAGATTTTTTTAAAATCGGTAGGTTCTAGGTTAGTGTAACCAAATATGTTGAACCTTATTCTTCCCAGGCCGGGGCATGAACATAGTATATGTTCAGTCCGTTTGTTGGTTCAGATCTATCTTTCTGAGGTGGTATCTTAGACGACAGTGTCCCGTAAGCAGTCCTGTTAGAATACGCAGGTCATTTCTGCTTCATTCTAGGATCTGCTTAGTTGTGTTTCTCGAGGGTTGTAACGGTAAAAACGCCTTCGAGTGGGTTAGCCCTGGCATGTCGGACCAGTACGTGAGTACTTTCCCCTCCGCCCAGTCCGAAATAATTGTTTTGGCGGCACTTGTGGTGACTCCAAAAACCGGTTCTGGTCCAGTGAACGCAGATTTGGCCCCCTGTTTTGCAAGGGTGTCGGCTTTTTCGTTTCCTTCCACCCCCTGGTGCCCAGGTACCCACAGTAGGGTCACCTTGTTGTTCGCACCAAGGTACTCTAAGGATTCGATGCAATTCCATACAAGTTTAGAATTTATCTTGTTGGAGCTCAGTGCTTTTAAAGCGGCCTGGCTGTCTGATATTAAATTTATGTTTTTGTTTGCTAGAGGTCTGTTGGTCAACTCTCTTGCACACAATTCGATAGCGAATACTTCAGCCTGAAAGATTGTGGCATACTTGCCAAGACTGGTAGATATTTCAATCTTTGGTTTCCTGTTGAAAACACCGGCCCCAACTCCATCTGGGGTTTTTGAGCCGTCTGTGTACATTACGTATTCAGTCTCTGGGAAGAGGATTTGTCCCCTCATCCATTCGTCTCTCTTCGGAAAGAGGACTTTGAACGACTTTTCTACGTGTATTTTTGTGGCTAGCAAGTCAGGAACCATCCCGAGAATTTGGTGGTTTTTTGTTTCACTCAGTATCCCGGAGTGATCCCCGAGTTGCTCTCCATTTATTTGCTTTTCCAAAGACAGCAATCTATAGGAAACTATCCTGGCCTCCCTCTTTAAGAGAATATCCAGGGGAGGGAGATATAGGAGGTGTTCCATCGCTGCCGTTGGTATGCTGGACATAGCTCCAGTTATGGCCAGGCATGCCAGCCGCTGAAGGCCAGCAAGCTTTGCTCTAGCTGTCTGTTGTAACCCTTTGGTCCACCTGACTACTGAACCACCTAGATATACAACTCTTTATAACTATTTACATTTCTTAATTCATTAACACTTTTAAAACTACTACTATTGCTCATACTAACTGTGTCCGCCAGCTGTCACTTTTTCACAAACTAATACTACACATCTGGGAGCAAGAAGAGATGAGAAAGGACTGGAAACTATGAATTATCCTCCACTACACAAAAAAGGTGATAAGACCAACTGTAGTAACTATAGAGGAATAACACTATTTGTGTCCCATACAAAATATTATCAGGGGTGATCCATAATCGAATGACACCCTACTCAGATGAAAATACTAAGCGAATACCAATGTGGATTCAGAAAGAATAGATCAACCACAGACCTCATGTGTACGTTAAGACATATACAGGAGAAATGCTATGAATATAACATGGATATGTATTATCTCTTTATAGATTTCAAACAGGCATTCGATAAAGTACACAGGAAGAAAATGCTACAAAGTTTAACACTCCTAGGAATACCCCAAAAATGGTGGAAGTTACCATGACCGAATCGACAGAGTACAACAACAGCTCAGCGAAGAATTTAAAGTAAAAGTCGGGGTAAGACAAGGAGACGCTCCCTCGGCAGTGCTTAGCAACCTAGTGCTGGAAGCAGCTTTCAGAAAAATCGATAGAACTGGTAGCATCTCTACTGGAGTATTGCTCGCACATTTGGGGTTCAGCACCAAGGCATTCTCTTCGTCTTCTAGATTCCATTCAGAAAAGAGCCATTCGCTTGATAAACAGCTCAACTCTCACAGATACCCTTCACCCTCTAGAACATAGAAGAAGAGTTGCAGACCAGTCATTGCTCTACAGATATTTCCATGGCAGATGCTCCAGAGAAATAAAAACTCTTGTACCACCATTGGCCACATTCGGCCGAAGAACTCGGCACGCTGATCAGTCTCACCCATTTACTCTCAAGATTGACACTACTAGGACCAATCTTCATCAAGAATCCTTCTTTTACAGGGCTGCTACGGAATGGAATAAGCTTCCAAAATCAGTTTTTCCAGAGAACTATGACCTGCAACTTTTTAAAAAGCGTGTCCACAATCATTTCCTTTCTATAATCTCTTCCACTTCTAATAGCCGCAGTGCGGGCCGTTCGCGGCCCACACGATAGGTCTACCCTTTTTGCGACTATTTTCTTAAAAAAAAACTTTCAATGTCCTTGGCACGAAAATTACCAATAATGGTAACGTCCAAAATGAAATGAGAGCAAGAATCCTAAAAGGAAATAAATGCTATTATGCCTATCTTAAACTAATAAGGAGCAGTATACTAAACAGAAAATCTATAAGATCACAATCTACACTTATAGGACCAGCAGTAACCTATGGATGTGAAACATGGACACTAACAAACAACGATGAAAATCAATCGAGAATATTCGAAAGAAAGATCCTTTGAAGAATATACGGCCCGATACATGAAAACGGCATGTGGAGAATAAGAATGAATCACGCGATATTGATGCACTTATAGAAGGAGAAAATATAGCAAGATACATAAAAAGTCAAAGGATAAGATGGTTAGGATATCAATACAGGATGGGGGAAGAGAGAATTGTGAAAAAATCCTAGAATGAAAACCTTAAAACCCAAGACCGAAAGGGCGACCCAAGAATAGACGATGTGGAGGAAGACCTTAAAACCTAAAAACTCTGAGAATAGGAAACTGGAGAAAAATAACGGTAGATAGAACCAGATGGAAGAACATGGTTGAGCAAGCCAAAACCCACCAAGGGTTGTGAGCCAAAAGAAGAAGAAGAAATTGTTGTCTGGCCCTGTACGTAACGCCACTGACCAAACATTAATTTTGAAGACAATTTATTGCCAGACAAACACGTGATTCAAGTTCGTTAATAGTTTCGCTTTCTCACTGCTTAATGTAATTAATGGGACGTCCAGTATAATGTGCGATGGCGCGTAGGGGGTCACACAAAGCTAAAAATGCGGTAATAGGATTGAAGAATAACCGGTAAACGAAGGCAGCAATTTATACGTAGCCCCACTGACCAAGTATTCGATGTCGTAACGGCAAGTTACCATTTATAGGGAATTCCCCCCGTAAAAAAATCATTTCTGTTGCTTTTAAAAAGACAACTTTTAAATCATAAATTCCAAACGACTAAATATTATTTCCAATAAATAAAGTGCCTGAGGTAGGTCATTTTTTATACTGAGTGGCCAATTTAAAGTCGATTTTGATTTCGTGGGAGACATTTTTGAAGTAAAAACTTCTTTGTGCGCGTTGAGCGAAATTTGGTAGGGCGCAAACTTATGGTTTCGCGTCGCCTGACGTCAGCGACAGACGGGCGATGTCATCGCTTCTTCTTCTTCTTCTTTTATCTCTCAAAAAATGGCCACATGGAAAGAAAGCTTCTAAAATGTGGATTTTCAGAAGAATTCTTAGAATCTCTTGGATAAAAAGAATTACTAACTAAGAAGTACTCCGAAGAATGGGATGTGAACCTAAAATCATGTTTACTATGAGTATTTTGGCCATATCATGAAAAATAGCAAGTACAAAATTCTCCAAAACATAGCTCAAGGCAAAGTTGATGGGCTACGAGAGCCTAGTAGAATAAGAATTTTTTGTCTTACCAACTTGCGAAAATGGTACACGTAGAAGTCGTTCAAAGTCCTCTTTCGAATGGGTAAGGGGACAAATCCTCTTCCCAGAGACTGAATACGTTATGTACATAGATGGCTTAAAAACCCCAGATGGAGTTGGGTCCGGTGTTTTCAGCAGGAAACCAAAGATTGAAATATCTTCCAGCCTTGGCAGGTATGCTATCTTTCAGGCTAAAGTCTTCGCTATCGAATTGTGTGCAAGAGAGTTGACCAACAGACCTCTAGCAAACAAAAACATAAGTATAATATCAGACAGCCAGGCTGCTTTAAAAGCACTAAACTCCAACAAGATAAATTCTAAACTTGTATGGAATTGCATCGAATCCTTAGAGTACCTTGGTGCTAACAACAGGGTAACCCTACTGTGGGTACCTGGGCACCAGGTGGTGGAGGAAAACGAAAAAGCCGACACCCTTGCAAAACAGGGGGCCGAATCTGCGTTCACTGGAACAGAAACGGTTTTTGGAGTCACCACAAGTGTCGCCAAAACAACTATTTTGGACTGGGCGGAGAAGAAAATACTCACGTACTGGTCTAATAATGGAGCAGTAATAATCTGCGCATTCTAACGGGACCGCTTACAGGACACTGTCGTATAAGATACCAACTCAGAAAGATAGATCTGAACCAACAAACGGACTGTCGGTTTTGCTGCGTGGAAGACGAAACTGCTGAACATATACTTTGTTCATGCCCCGGTCTGGGAAGAATAAGGTTCATCATATTTGGTTACACCAACCTAGAACTTACCGATTTCAAAAAAATCTCACCCTATACAACCATGAACTTTGTGAGAAGGGCTGGATTGTGCGGTGAACTTTTACCTCTAGGGGTGAGCCACAATATACCTACTAAGGGTCGCGGTGGAGGGGCGACCACGCCCCACTCACCTGATTCCTAACCGAACCTAAGCCTCCAAGTGGTAAATAGAGGAAAACGTATTATAATATTACATGTGTCGAATTATTCGCTATTTTTGGCAAATAATATTTTGAGTTGTTCGTTAGATCCAATCAAAGTCCGGTTCTGGATCTGCCGTCGGTTAAATTCTTTTAGGTGCCCATTTCGTGCAACAGGAAAAATTATATCTGACTTTAACTACACCCTGTTTTGTTTTTAGTAGTGGTATTTTAAATGACCGATTTAAATATTCTTCTATTAAATCAACCAAAATACACTTTGTCATTTTTAATTGTGAACATTGAAAATTTCATTTTCTCGTTTAATTTTTTCGTGTACTCTACCTTTTTCATTTCCTCGTACATAGGTACTTTAAAAACACGACCCAAGTTGTTAAATAACACAAACAACAAATAATAATAACATTTATTTATTACGACGAATTAATGACGACCTGTTCGGCTGCCTAAAAACCTGATCTAAATGTTGGTTAAGTATTTACCGCATCCACAAAGCGTATGCATAATAATTATAATGTATATTGTATTCATGAGGTTTATGGATGTCCGCACTTTCTTCTCTGTAACGATTTCGTATTCTCATTTTGACCCCGTATGTGACACACGATCTGAACGTTTAAAGCTGCTCTTTTCATATCAAATCGGTTGTCGGGAGTGACTGCACTACCGCCGGTTTTAGTATTTACACAAGTGTCTCAGCGTGTCGAATGAGAATCGTTTATGCACGCGACCGACTAATCCCGCCTTTTTCCGACAGCGGTAGGAAGAGACCACTTCTTTTCACTTGCTACGGGTTTCACACACGTCTTTCGTTTCTTCTGGCCCTCACTGAGTTAGCGACTACAAATAAGGGATAAATGGCAACGCAGTAGCCAATGAACTGGCAAGAAATGTGACCCTGGTGGAACCAAGAAGCCGGTTGGTCGGATTGCCAATTGCCGAGGTCTGTTGACTGGACACTGCTACCTGAGGAAACACCTAAACACCATGGGAATACTCAGAGAGCCCGTGGATTGCAGACTATGTGGTGAAGGGGAAGAAACAGCCTCTCGCATAATCTTCGAATGTGACGACCTAGGAAGCAGGTGTCACAGAATCTTCGGAAAGGTCAACCCGGAAACGGGCATGAATTCGATAAACCTCATAAACAGGCTACTGAACCTAATAAATGGCTTGTGAGGAACCACTAACGAAAGAGTGATACAATAGACCCTAGCTGGTTGAAGTGTCGCAGGGAGGTCAGGTGGTCTCTTGTTCGTTAGCCAACAAACCAACCAACCTGGGTGTTTTGTCACGTTTCTTCGCTTCAGGTTTTAGACACTTTGCCTGTTACGATACCATCTTTTTATCTTTTTTTTCGGCTTTCCAATATCTCTTCTCCCACGGCATTGATAAAATCTGACTTTTTTTAGACAAGGCTGCTGTATTTCGCCAACATTACTTAACATACATATATATACTATATATATAGTGACTACACCTGAGGAGTAGGCAGATTGAGACCTCAGTGTAAAAATCACTTCTCACCCCAAAATTATTTACTTTCTACTTCTTGAAAATGGCTTCAAAATCGAAGCCGAAACGTATATATATATATATATATATATATATATATATATATATATATATATATATATATATATATACCGCGTCTAGAAATTTGTTTATTTCGACGTTTCGGCTTTAATTTTGAAGCCATTTTCAAGAAGTAGAAAGTAAATTTTGGGATGAGAAGTGATTTTCACACTGAGGTCTCAATCTGCCTACTCCTCAGGTGTAGTCACGAAGGAAGTATGATTTCCACACTGAGGTCTCAATCTGCCTACTCCTCAGGCGTAGTCACTCGAGTAAGGTACCCGAGTGACTACACCTGACTATAGATTACGTCTAGGATGGGCGGCCTACGGGAAGATGTGACATGTCTTCAACTCCAACCTACCCCTCAAACTAAAAACCAAGGTTTACATGGAATGCATTCTCCCGGTAACAACCTACGGATGCGAAACATGGGTTGTAACAAAAGTCTGTGGCAAATAGATTCTTCCAATGCCAAACCCTACACACACATATCCGTACGCTACATGCTACATTAATTATGTGAGTAGAAAAAGGATATAGAAACGGCATTAATAAAAATTAAGGACAGAAAAAGTCCAGGCCCAGACGGTATTCCAAATGAGCTTCTTAAATACGGCGGGAGAAGCCTGAAACAGCAGCTAACAGCCAGAATTCGCAAAATCCTATATAAAAAATTTCCGGACGAATTGCGCTCATGTACCACAATTTGACTGTTTAAAAAAGGAGACGAAAAGATACCCGCAAACTACCGAGGCATAAACCTTTTAATACAACCTTAAAGCTAGTAACAAAGTATAACAAACCAGCCTTCATGTGTTTTATAGACCTGGAAAAGGCGTTTGACCGAATACAACTGGAGGACGTGGTACACCTTCTATACAGCAGGCAAATCCCATACAAAATCATAAAAACCATCGAAAAAATTCTTATAAATAGTGGTATTCGACAAGGAGATTCCCTTAGCCCCTTACTGTTCAACATCGTTATGGACGAAATAATAAAAAGCACTCGTAACCTGAAAGGGTATAAAATGGGGAACAAAGACGTCAAAATCCTATGCTATGCTGTTCCGATTGCAGAAAACGAAGATGGCCTACAGAGATTACTATTCAAATTTAGCGCAACGGCAAAAAGTCTAAAAATGAAGATATCTGCAGCAAAGACGAAATGCATGACCACTTCAAAAACACTTCAAACAACAGGAGATGAAATTTAAATACTTAGGCATAGAAATATCAGGATACGGTGACATCGAGGCGGAGGTAAGAAACCAAGCGGCAAAAGCAGCACGAACCTCAGCTTACCTGAACGATACAATCCTCCGAAACAAATATATCAAAATCGAGACCAAATCCCGAATCTACAGGGCGGTCATCCGACCTATATTAACATACACAGCTGAAACTAGACCAGATACATCGAACACAAAGAGAATATTAGAAACCACCGAAATGAAAATAGTGCGCAGGATCGCTGGAAAAACACTTTTTGACAGGGAGAGAAGCGAGGAAAATAAAAGAACATGTAAAATAGACAACGTAAATGAATGGATACTGGGAAGAAAGAGAGAGTGGAACGAACACATAGACCGGATGAATGACGACAGAATGGTCAAAATAACTAGAGACAAGTCGCCCTTACGGCGCCGAAGCGTTTGAAGACCCCGCAAGAGATGGAGCGATAACCTTTCTAATAATTGAACGGCAGAGGATACGAAGAAAAACAAGCAAATTGCTTACATTAAAGAAGGAAGAAGAAAAAGAATGTTTTATTCGTTGCATCCAATTAAAATCCCGGTCGTCGGCTGAATTTTTTGAGGTGCCGATTTCGTAAAAACTACACTCGTACTTAGTGAATTTGAAATTGTATCATCGTAAGAAGTGTGACGGGTGAGAAACATTAAATGATACAATGCGACCACGAAATATCGCGTAGCACAGTATTGGTCGGTCGAAACGACGCGACGTAAGAGACTCGAAACTGCGCGACCCATCAGTCGCTGGTAATGAAGGTGAGCTAACGCAACGGCCAGACTAACCCCGGCGAAGTCCATCGAAAGGAAATTTTCGTGTTTTTAATTCGATTTAATCGGTTTGTGCGCCGTGCCAACGTTTACCGGATCGGTGGACATGTAGTTTGATGAGTAAGTTTTTTTTTGTTGATCATTTGATTCGCGGTAAATTATTTATTGACAATTATTATCGTTATCGTTTTGTCTTGCTGGGATTACCGGTGCGACAGAATATACACGCGAATTAAACGACCAAAATTGCTTTTTTAAAAACACAATTTAATACAGGGTGTTTCATTAAAAACGTAAAAACGTCTACGATGCACAGGGGGCACCAAGATGGTTCTGAATATTACCATATTTGTTGGGTCTCACAAGTTTTATAAAGGTTGTTTTATCAATTTTACTCATTTATTTGTGGGATCATAACTCACGAGCCGCCCAGTATATTTTTATGATATTTGGTACACGCGTTTTTCTACTTCTATGCAGGCGACTTGTCTATCAGTCAAGTGAAAAATCCAGGTCCGGATTAACGATAATTGAACATATTTTGGGTCCTCAAAAAAAAACGCTGAATTTTCGAATTTCCGAAATCCGCTTACATGTTTAAGAAAAGCATAAAAAGCTTCATCAAATCGTGTGCTATTTATTTTCCCGCATGCTTTTTCTCTACTAAATTTCTAAATTTGCATTGAAAGTTTAGTGAATTATGTATAAGTATGACTGCCTGTAATGATCATTACAGTTGTGTAGTCGTCTTCTTCTTCTTCTCGTAGCGGCACAACCCTTCGTGTGTCTTAGCTGCATCTACGACTCGTCTCCACTTATCCCTGTCCAACGCAACCTCCTTCCAGTCATCATCATCTCCGATATTGTCTCTCTATCTGAGCCTTGGTCTTCCTAAAGGTACTTTCCTACTGAGTTTTCCTCCCACATCCTCTTGATAAGACGTTCATTCGAACATCTCTGTTTGTGTCCGCCCCATCTGAGCCTTTGTGCTTTTATTTCGTTTACTAAACTCGGTCTTTTGTACATGTTCTTGAGCTCCTCATTCGTTCTTATTCGATATTGAGACGTTCTCCCACCTACTGTAGGTCTAAAGGTTTTCCGCAACATCTTTCGTTCAAAGCGTCTAGCACTAGTTCGTTCTGCTTCGTCATTGTCCATAATAATTGGCTTGATTATTGCCAAATATATCTATATTTTAGGGTTTCTAGATATCAGTCGGGACCTAAACAGGTCTTGTAAGGCGAAAAAATATTTATTGCCCCGTTGATCGTGATGCCTACCTTCTTGGTCTCCTCCGGCGGATGAAAAAGTAAAAGTAAAACTGCCGCTGGTGAAAAAGTTGAATTTTTCCGCAGTCGGCTCAGTATTTATTGAAAAAAAAATTGTTTATTGACATTTTAACCTTCATTTTCCCGCGCTGTCATTCTGTCGAAACACATATGTTTTTGACGCATGTTTTTGACGCCAAGTATGATTGCATTTGCTATAACCTATATGTGTTTACTAAGAGAAGTATACAATTTAGGGAAAATTCCGATATTTGAACGTCATTAAATTCAACATTTTATATTGGAAAGAATTCAGATATGTTTCTACCATTGTCCTTAATTTTTGTTTATCTGGCTGCTACTCCAAGTAGTCGATGCATCGTGGAGGGTGAAGCTGTTCTTGCAGCAAACCACATTATTGTTTGTGGTGTCAAAGAAAAAAAGGATGATAAGTGGATAATCAGATCTTATTGTTTGCAGACCAGTGCTATTAAAAGTGATCCTCTTGAAATCAATGGATGACATGACTTCAATGATAATTATATGTATTTATTTAATTTTGACTTCAATAAAAATAACCAACAAGAGAACTTGCCGGTCTTCTTTCAATGACTTTTTCATATCTTTTCTTTTTCTCCTCTATCTTCAGGCTTTTGGACTTTGTTATAATGCTGGACACAGATAAGTTTTTACTTGGAATAGCGGTGTTTTTCAGGTAAAGTTTTTGATAGCTTTCTGAGAGATTGATAGGTAATTCTACTACCCAAATAAAATTTAGAAAATAAAATACTTACAATCACTAGGAGTTATGAAATCTTTCTCAACAAAATCTTTAGAACAAACTCTTATGTTTTTGGTAACTCTCTTTCCTCTTTTTAGTTTGATCTCCCACAGTTTCTTTCTATCAACCATAGTCACCATTCCCTATTCTCTAATATTCTCTTTGACCCGCATTTGAAAAAATAATGAAAAGTCAAATTGGATTTTTTTATGCACTGAGTTACATCCAGGTACACAACAATTTGCTCTGCTGGTCATTTTCACTATTAACAAATTATTAGTCACTATTAAACAACTATAATCTTCGCACAAATGCGAGCCTTAGGGTATATAAACACAAAGCAATCTCACTTGCTCATCACGTGATATTGATGCGAGTTTATTCCGTCAGATGGCGTATTGCTTAGCATTAAAGGACAAATTCCTTAAAATTGTTTTGATAGCTGTCATTAACGACGAGACAAAATATGCATAGCTTACTATTCAAATACTCGATAAACTTCAAAAATGGAGAAACATAAATTAATTTTTTGGATAATTTCATATTGTTGTGTTTATTTTGTCCAGTAGTTTATTAATTACACATTTAGAAGCTTGTCCATTTCTGTTGAGTGACTACTGACATCAAAACTCGTTGTGTTCATTAAAAGGCAAAAGCAATTACAATAAATCTTTTATTGCTCTCGACGATTATATCACATACAAAACGAGCCAAAGCTATTTTACAGGTTTCTCCAAAATAAGGAGTTCTCTCGCAAATGTTATTTATACAAAGTGAGTCTTAAATGTAAAACGCTTTTATTATTTCGTAATCGGCAAATATTTAATAAATTTTAGTCCACGAAGGGTTTGAGTTGTTGGATATTCAGTTTTTTGGGAATGGTAGTGAAATTCGATATTTTGAATAGATGCCTAGCCCTTATTAGTTTACTTAGCATAGTCGGCAAACTGTATGCAAAGATACTGATTAAAAGAGTGACGAATGAAACTGAGAAGATGATATGGGATGTGCAAGCAGGATTTAGAAGAGAAAAGAGATGTATGGATCAGGTCTTTTCATTACGAGGTACAGTCGAAAAATTCTTGGCTAGAAGTCAGAAGGTTTATTGCGCTTTTATAGACTTGGAAAAGGCCTATGACAGAGTGGTGACTTTGCCTATGTATGGGGTGAGCGGTAGTTTAATACGAGCACTAAAATATAAGGTATGGTACATTTTTGAACCCGAAATCACTTTACGAGGATTCCAATGCTTGTGTCAGGATAAACGGAGTTTACACGGACTGGTTTAACATCGAAAAAGGTGTGAGACAGGGATGTGTGGCTTCGCCATGGCTGTTTAACTTATACATAGCCGATTGTTTAAAAGATTTGAAAGAGAGTGCGTATGGATTGAAAATGAATGATTTTTTTTTTTATGAAAATAGTCGCAAAAAGGGTAGACCTATTGTGTGGGCCGCGGACGGCCCGCACTGCGACTATTAGAAGGGGAAGGGATTATAGAAAGGAAATGATTGTGGACACGCTTTTTAAAAAGTTGTAGGTCATAGTTCTCTGGAAAAACTGATTTTGGAAGCTTATTCCATTCCGTAGCAGCTCTGTAAAAGAAGGATTCTTGATGAAGATTGGTCCTTGTAGTGTCAATCTTGAAAGTAAATGGGTGAGACTGATCAGCGTGCCGAGTTCTTCGGCCGAATGTTGCCAATGGTGGTACAAGAGTTTTTATTTCTTTTTTATCGTCAAATTCCTTCTTTACGCCGATGATCAAGTCATATGAGCGTCATCTGAAGAGGAGTTGCAGGCGATGGTTAATGTTATGCAGGATGCCCAGAAAATCAAAGGGATGAAAATAAATGTCAGCAAAACAAAAGTAATGGTTTTTGAAAAAGAAGAAAACATGACAAACTGTGAAGTTCTGATTAAGGAAGTAAGAGTAGAACAAGTAAATAAGTTTGTATACCTGGGTTCAAAGTTTACGAGAAATGGAAAGTATGACAGTGACATTGAGCGAAGGGTGTTGGCAGAAAAACAAATGAATAGGGCACTGCATAGCTTTATGAACAGCCAGAAAGTGTCAAAAAAGACACGTCTGGCAGTGTATAGAGGTATGTTGGTTCCTACACTTATGTATGGTAGTGAATGTTGGGTTTGGCAGAAGAAGCATGAAAATAGGATTAATGCTGCGGATCAGATCAACATTGTTTTGAAGAAAGGCCAGCTGTCAAGAGTACCAACAACCGACGAGCATGTATGAGAGCACTGATAAAAGTAGAGGAAGCAAAAGATGTGTGCAAGAACCGTAGCGGAAGTGGTCCTTGTCTACCCATACGGAAAAAAGGCGTGACTATATGTATGTATGTACCTAACCTCAAAATCAGGGGTAAAATTTTTTAAGTGGTTAATCATTTTTTTATTGATGGATTTTCGTTAAATCCTTTCTTGTGTATTTTAATTTTGCTGTTCGGAGACTTTCGAACATTTTCGAAACATCCTGTATCGAAATTAGAAGCATGCATATTTTGTTGAATACTGCAAGATCGTTTATCGCAAACATTTTACATGTTATTAATTAGAAAAAAGTGCAATAATTTGATAATGTCGTTGACACTTTCTGTTTTATTTTCACAATATCCGTACTCACTTTTAGTGTTTAACTAACTTTTCCTGCAATTATTTTGCAGTAAAATTTAAACCAATGGTTATTAATTTATAAATAATAATTTTCTTGTTTATGTTTATCAGTTTAACAACTTTGCTGAAAGAATTTCAACATTGTTGTGAATGTTTCGAAAGTTTTTTTCCTTAGCTCTATTATCATCCAAAGTCGTTTTAATCGGCTGATTTTTCAATGATAGTGTTTTCATTGACTGTTTGTTCTACAAAACTCGTTTTTAATCAATTTTCTTTTTGTGGCATCTTTTTTTGATGGCTTTTTTTACCGCGTTTTCCTTTGCTATTGTTTTAGCTGCAGACGAAATAATTGGCTGTTTGTTCTATAATAGCGTTTTCATTTACTGTTTGTTCTACAGAAATCGTTTTACGTGGTATCCTTTTTTAAGGGCTTTTTTACCGCGGCAGTGTTTTCCTTGGCTATTTTTTAGCTGCAGACGAATTAATTGGCTGTTTGTTCTATGATAGCGTTTTGATTTACTGTTTGTTCTACAGAAATCGTTTTACGTGGTATCCATTTTTAATGGCTTTTTTACCGCGACAGTGTTTTCCTTTGCTATTTTTTTAGTTGCAGACGAAATAATTGGCTGTTTGTTCTATGATAGTGTTTTCATTTACTGTTTGTTCTACAGAAATCGTTTTACGTGGTATCCTTTTTTAATGGCTTTTTTACCGCGACAGTGTTTTCCTTTGCTATTTTTTTAGCTGCAGACGAAATAATTGGCTGTTTGTTCTATGATAGCGTTTTCATTTACTGTTTGTTCTACAGAAATCGTTTTACGTGGTATCCTTTTTTAATGGCTTTTTTATCGCGACAGTGTTTTCCTTTGCTATTTTTTTAGCTGCAGACGAAATAATTGGCTGTTTGTTCTATGATAGCGTTTTCATTTACTGTTTGTTCTACAGAAATCGTTTTACGTGGTATCCTTTTTTAATGGTTTTTTACCGCGGCAGTGTTTTCCTTGGCTTTTTTTTTTATCTGCAGACGAATTAATTGGCTGTTTGTTCTATGATAGCGTTTTCATTTACTGTTTGTTCTACAGAAATCGTTTTACGTGGTATCCTTTTTTAATGGCTTTTTTATCGCGACAGTGTTTTCCTTTGCTATTTTTTTAGCTGCAGACGAAATAATTGGCTGTTTGTTCTATGATAGCGTTTTCATTTACTGTTTGTTCTACAGAAATCGTTTTACGTGGTATCCTTTTTTAATGGTTTTTTACCGCGGCAGTGTTTTCCTTGGCTTTTTTTTTTATCTGCAGACGAATTAATTGGCTGTTTGTTCTATGATAGCGTTTTCATTTACTGTTTGTTCTACAGAAATCGTTTTACGTGGTATCCTTTTTTAATGGCTTTTTTACCGCGACAGTGTTTTCCTTTGCTATTTTTTTAGCTGCAGACGAAATAATTGGCTGTTTGTTCTATGATAGCGTTCATTTACTGTTTGTTCTACAGAAATCGTTTTACGTGGTATCCTTTTTTAATGGCTTTTTTACCGCGGCAGTGTTTTCCTTGGCTATTTTTTTAGCTGCAGACGAATTAATTGGCTGTTTTTTTTGTGATAGTGTTCTCATTATCTGTTTGTTTTACAGAAGTCGTTTTTATTAAATTTTCATTAGGTGTCATCATTTTTAATGGCTTTTTTACCGCAACAGTGTTGTCCGTGGCTATTGTTTCACCTGCAGTTGTTTTTTTTGTAATAGTGCTTTCCATTGGTTGTTTTTTCTAAAGAAGTCGTTTTGATTGACTCTTTTTTACGTGGCATTCATTTTTAGTTGCTTTTTTCTCTCGAAAGTGTTTTTTTTGGCTATTTTTTCATCTGGTGTCGTTTTTATCTGCTGAGTTTCTGTGATATTATTTTCATTTACTGTTAATTCAATATAAGTCGTTTTTATTAAATTTTCTTTATGTGACATCCTTTTTACTGGATTTTTTTCACCGCAATAGTGTTTTCCTTGGCTATTTTACGGCTGCAGTTATTTTAATCGGCTGTTTTCTCTGTTTTTATTGGATGTTTGTTTCACAGAAATCGGTTTTACTAAATCTTCTTTAACTAGTATCCTTTTTCAGTGACTGTTTTACCGCACCAATGTTTTTCTTGGGTATTTTTCCAGCTGCATTCATTTTAATCGGCTATTTTTTCTGTGATAGTGTTTTCATTGGTTGTTTGTTCCACAGAATTTAAGCTTTTTTATCCCTTTTTATGTATCATCCATTTTTAGTGACTTTTTTACCGTAACAGTGTTTTCATTTTACTGCAAAAATCGTTGTCACTGTCATTCTTTCGATCTCGAAATCTACGAAGGCGATGTAAAACTATTCCAGAATTTCGCGAGTATTTATTGTGTTAATATTTGTGTTGATTGGTGGAACGTCGAAAGAAAAAGGACCAACTTGTGTAAGTAAGTAAGTTCCCCAAAATAACATGATGTATGGTCATTTCATGGGCACAAATAAACAGTTCCAAACATGTTCTTACGACAATCGACAGTGACCTAATTCTCAGCAGAGAAACGAACCATCATCAGGAAGACGATAATTTTCTTTCTGTCAATCTCGATCAGACCCACACGACGAATAGAAAAAAAATTGATTTAATTTTATTGACTATACAGCAATGCTCTGCACGTAACCAAGATTTTTATCATAGAAAACGATATGATAATTATATGTTCCAATAACGTGGCAGCAATTATTTAATAGTCAACATCGTTTGCATGCAGTACCACACGGTAACTAATCCGAATAACTCAATACCAAAAAAAAAATAACAACGCGAAAAATCTTCGACGTGATTAGGTAACTGTTTATGCTAATATATTTCGATCTGAAAAGTAATTTGCTTTTAATTTATTTTTGTAATGCACCGAGATCGACCATTTTTCTCGGTCATCGTTCGCAGTTCCATCCCCTCGTCATAAATGCCCTTTCGTCTGCTTCGGCGCTCGATGGAGACGTCACTGTCGTCCATTTTTGTGTTACAATGTCAGTAATGTCACTATCGGTACTCCACTTGTTCGAAACGAGGAAGGTAGATGCCGTTACGAGAAAAAAACCGCCTTGGCCGAAATGTAGCTCGCGTTCCGCATGTACAGGGTTATTCACTATAAAATACCCACCCCTTAACATCATTATTACTGCGTTCAGTTAAGAAAGTTTTGCATAAAAGTTAAAAATATAGCGGCGTGCAGATTTCGGGGAATTTTTAAAGAATACCCTGTATATTTTTTAACTCTGCGATTGATCTATTTTTCTCGGTTTCAACATACATACATATAGTCACGCCTTTTTTCCGTAGGGGTAGGCAGAGACCACTTCATTCCATTTCCGCTTCGGTTCTTACACACGTCTTTTGCTTCCTCTACTTTCATCAGTACTCTCATAAATGCTCGTCGGTTGTTGGTACTCTTGACCTGGCCTTTCTTCGAAACAATGTTGATCTGATCGAGATCGATGTTCGCCGAGGTCGACCTCTACCGACTTCCGTCCATTCACACTCGCCTTATAAATTTGTTTCGTCAATCTTTCTTCATCCATCCTTTCTTCGTGTTTAAACCATCTAAACATTCTTTTATCGATCTTTGTAACCAAATCTTCTGTTACACCACAGCGTTCTCTTATCTCACTATTTTTTACTGTATCCAACCGAGTCACTACGGCTATACTTCTCAAACTACTCATCTCCGCAGCATTAATCCTATTTTCATGCTTCTTCTGCCAAACCCAACATTCACTACCATACTGATAAGTGTAGGAACCAACATACCTCTATGCACTGCCAGACGTGTCTTTTTTGACACTTTCTGGCTGTTCATAAAGCTATGCAGTGCCCCATTCATTTGTTTTCCTGCCAACACCATTCGCTCAATGTCACTGTCATACTTTCCATCTCTCGTAAACTTTGAACCCGAGTACTTGTTCCACTCTTTCTCCCTTAATCAGAACTTCACAGTTTGTCATGTTTTCTTCTCTTTCAAAAACCATTACTTTCGTTTTGCTTACATTTATTTTCATCGACTCGCTGACGCCGACAGACAAAGGGCCGGACCGTAACAATACTATCAGTTGTATTGTATATTATATTATTTAACAATAAGGACTTCAGTAAAACTTTCGAAATAAAATTAAAAGTTACCCATTCCCATACCTAGTGCGCCGAACGGATAGAGTAATAAAAAAAGACATTTTATGTACAGTGTGTCCACAGATGAACTTAAATTTTTACTTTTATAGCGTGCGAAAAAAATACGAAACTGTAGATTTACAAAACTAAAAATTTTAGGATGAAAGTTTTCCAATTAAACGTCAGATAATAATTTTGTATTGAACATTTATGAGTTTTTTGATCTTTTTATTATAATTTAAAGCCCTACGCCTCTGTCAAAACGGAAGCAGTAGTCGGCCATATGCACCCTTCATTCCAGTCAAAACTTATCTGAGACTATCCTCCTTCCTGATGATTTATATTCAAAGGTACTGACAGTCGATAATAACCTCAGTTCTTCGTTAATAGCCATGTTCTTTACATATAACATGACGGAAGTGTGTAACAGTGTACTAGTCACGGAAGCGCGCGCTATTCAGATGGCCGTCAACCAATTTTCCGAGAAGTCGGTACTGTCAGCCATCAGCTGTGCACTTAAGTTACAGTGTTGTATATAAAGTTTGCTGTTATATGCGTAAACTATATAAATAAATATTTACTGTTGATAACAATAAAGTGCAGATCATTGATAAAAAAATCAAGTAATAATAGATAATTATTCGAATAAAATATTTCAGTATTTAGCTATCTTAAATTTTGAGGTTAATTTCTGTCACTCCCAGTGTCAATTAAATTAAATACAACTTTCATTAAAAAGAATTATTGTTTGTTATAAAAAATCATTTCAAATAATACCTTACCCATTTTCTTCAAAACATAATTTTAAAATTGCTTATTACTAAGGTGAGATGTCAAATGTTACATTTGAATAACTCGTATTCGCGTGACGCCCAATTTTTTTTTAACCCCTTGTCACGGTGATACATTCAAGAATTGATTCTGAACGTACTACTGCAGAATATTTGCTTTGCGAATGCTCACCGCTTTTTTGCAAGAGGCTCAAGTTTCTGGAAGGGGCCTTCCTAAAGCCCTTCGATGTCAGAAATTTAGCATCCAGGAAACTGATAAACTTTGTACGAAGTTACGGAATCCTGGGCATCGAATAGATTAAGGGTTAAGCACAAAATATTTGATAGGTCGAGGTGCTTGAGAGGCGGCATAGCCTTCACGACCCCACCTACAATCTATAATCTACTACAAAATGCGACAGTTAATTGTACCGATGGTGGCGCTGCATCAGCTGATCCAGAAATATAATATAAACACACAATGGACGAAACAAAACAAGGTGAGTGACATATCTTAATGAAATAATCAAAATGATTTACCTTAAGGAAGAAATAGTCCAAATATTTATATAAAATAGGTGCGATTACAGCGATTCTTACCCGTGCCAAAATCATTTTGCAGGGGTCCTGTAAAAGCAGGAAAACCTACAAGTCGGCGCTAGTATGTTGCCAATTCGATTCTAAATTTAGAATTCCACAGGAAACTGGAGATACTGGGAGAACACAACTTGCTGTGTTTAATGTGGATACAGAGCATATGGCAACTAACAGGCAGACAGCACTGCTAGGGAGAAAAATAGAAGAGGACCCTGCTGCATGAATAAACACCTACACACAAGAGGGCTTGAAAAAGCCTGCTTTGTAGGCTCTGTGAAGGAGAGAATGACACTCCTAACCTCACTGCCTATGCTACTTTAAAGAACTCTCAATCGCATATATAAGCACTACTGGAAACCTGAAAATGCTTAGCAACAACTCCATTAAAAACATCCCGGAATTTTTTGACGTATACAAATTGTCACAACATTTGTGGCTGCTAAATCAAATGTAAAAATTGTGATAAGTTATTAAACAAATATTCGTGCTCGCGTCTACTGTTTTGTTTTAACCTTTTTATTGTCGAAATAATATTTTGAACGGCTCATGATGTCCGAAACGTGTCACGAATGTCAAAATACAGTTTATTCGTCTGTAAAGTGTCTACATTTATGGTTTTATTGCGTTCAAAGTACCAGATAGCCATCGCATTGAAGAAAATTAGTTTACCATCGCCAAATTGCGAGATCCCGTTAAGATACCCGGTAATTTTTGCGTTGATGCTTTTGATATGCATAGCAGCAGACACAGAATTTAATTATACACATTCAAAAAGAAGTTAAACCCATAAAGACGTCGACTAATCTTTGACATCGTTGAAGGCGAGTTTTTATGTTGGTCTACAAAAAAATTGCGTACGCCCCTGGCTCGAATGCAACCCGATTTAAACACGAAAAGGCGGTGATTTAAAAAATGTTTTATACATTTTCACCTGTTTAAGCCGAAGACGAAGATGATGCACCGTACAATTATGAAATTCTGTATTAATCGGTCAAGGTTACTAAGGAATCCTGTTCTGAAGACGAGATGACTCTTATGCTTATGCCTTATTCGTCGTTTCCTTGTAGAGATTCGAGAAATGCTATTACTACCAAATCGAGGAAAGTTTAAAACAGAAACATTTGTAATACTCGCATAAATTGGTCAAAAATTTAATTATTTAAAAATTATTTCCTCATTTTGTCCCGTAACATATCTGCACGCCGCTGCGTTTTTGAAGTCATTTCAACAAAATTCCGTCATAAATACTCAACTTTTATTTAAAACTTTTGTACCTGCCGAAATAAAAATAATAAGATAAAGTGGATAATTTGTAATGAACGACCCTGTACAGTGCCCTGGTAACATCAAGATGTGCCATGGAATACGAATTAGGTATGATTTTAAATCAGTGTTGACAGTAAACATACTTTTACATTCTTAATTTTTTCGGTATGACGCATTAAACACCTACAATTAAATATTTTGGTAAATCAATTGTGTTATATTGTGGTCGTTTTAGGGTGTGAAATTATCAAATTGTCTTGGCACCTTTTCTTCGCGATTATAATTATGTATTATTAAATATTCATTAACTGTTTAATAATCAGTGCACATTTAAATACGTTAAGCTTTCGATATTTAAAAATAATGTCAAATGCGTTTAGCATACGAATTTAGAACAACTAAAAAAAGATACCAAATAACTTTGTACACCTGCCACAGCTCGTAGCCAACCACTAAAATTATTATAACGTAAACAAATTAATTTTTTGTACCCAACTACGAACTAGTATAATTATAACTCTTGTTTTGCTTGCAGATAAAAATGGCCGATTCTTTTTTAAAAACCGTAAATATCCTCGCCATAATTCTATTAACGATTCCGACGTCTCTATCGAAAGATGCAGCCAAGTCGAGACAAAAGAGGATCTTGTGGGTGACGCAAGACGGCCGATTAGCGTTACCGCCTGGGACGACGTTAGTAATAGCTCCTTCTCTTTCTCTCCCGTTCGTCAGATACCCCCCCGAAGGTTTTTTCTCTAATTTGACGCTTAGCTTACCGTTTACGAGTAAGTACGCAAATGAATTGCTGAATTTACCAAAATTAATTAATTAATTTACACAAGATGGCGTTAATTACTGTTTTTTTTTTGTTTTGTTTTTATACGACTTTACATTTTTCAGTTGATTTCAATAAACTAGGACTGACAGATAATGAGAATCCGTACGGAGTGTTGCCACCTCTGCTGGCACGTTCTATGGGGCGAGCAGCAGGTACAATGTTGACAGATTATATAAGTTCAATTTTAAGCAGGCGTGGAAAGCGGTAAGAAAATACTTTGTTTAGTCTCTATTACTACAGTACCTACAATAAATTATTTTAAGTACTTTGAACACATCTTTCTCTGATAGTTTATGCTGTTGTGCTATTTATTAACAAATAAAATTAAATAACTTATTACGTTATTACCTAAATAACCCGTAAAAAAAACAATATTCGTTAATTATAAAATAAAATTATTACGTACGCCCATGGCATGTTAATATGAAATTCTAAACATACATAGTAGGCAGACATGTCATTTAAAATGCATTGTTGCCGCTTTAATTGGTATCTTTTTAATTCGGTTATCTCTACGTTTAAATTATTCCAAAAAAGAATGTCAAAATACGGTCAGTGCTAGACAGGCAGCTTGTTATTGAAAACTATCGTTTTCATTTTGATAGTTCTCTACCAGTAGTTCATCGCCAAAAATCACCCTTTCATGAAAAAAAATGAAAGTATCTTGAAAATAGTTGTTTAGCTGTTGTTTATGTAATAAAATGATTTACCAAACATTCGTGGAATTTTAAGGTCGACTGAAAAGACTCCTGAACCGATTCCACATGCGCTACATGGTGGAGAGAGAGCGTTGTTGTATGTCATGTTGGAGGATTTATTGGAGCAATTCGGAATGGACGGCAGGGCTTGTTTGCTGAGGGCCATTTGCGAAGTCCACGCTCACCCCATGGAGAATTTCGGACTGGTTGGAGAGATTTTAAAACTTTTTTTCAGGTAAGAACTCCAACATCGCCTACGCTTTCTTTGAATCGAAGTAGCTTTGCTAAATTTAATGTTTGTTTTCAGACGTTTCGTAATCTTTCTAAACGATTATTATTTTATAAAATACTTATTTTTGTTTTATTTAATAATATTCCTATAATTTAAAAAAATAGTTATTGCACAATAGTTTGAAAACACATACAAATTATAGGTAAAATTTTCAGCGCAAGTAAATCTCCTTACGCAGATATGTTGAGTGAGTACGTGGAAGCTGAACAGGCAGGTACCGGTAGGTACGGCGGACCGGCCGAATGCTGGCCTTACATGAAAGACTGTCCCAAGTCTTTATTTCTACCCAAGCACAATCCATACAAGTAAGAGCAGAATCGTTTTTAAATAATTTTTTTTGTGTTAATAAATTATAGACAGTAAGCTCAGTATAAACAACGAATATGGACGACCTACCAAGTGTCAAATGTCAGCAACTGTCAAGTTTTTTTTTATTTTATGGAGGGTAGAGATAAAAACAATTCAATGTATTGAATTAAGATGGCGTTACTGTAATAGCACATCTAGTTTTAAAAAAGAGCTCCTAAAGTTTGGACAACACGAACAAAGGGTGTTGTACATTTTTTTTATTACCTTTTTACTTTTACGTGAGCAAGTTTTTACTGCATAGTTATTTTATTTAAAAATGATTGCGTATCCATTTCCCTTTGACATACTTCACTTCATATAAAACAGCTAAGTTCAGATCTAACCACACATTTACCAGCGCCATCTTTATATACCACATTTTGATGGACACAAGATGTGTTGTGATCACAGATCGCAACACTTCGTGCAGGGATGATCCGTCCCTGCACGCCAACGCCGTTTTGCCCTTGCCAGAACCCGCTCCCCATCACCTCACCCGCGATGTCACCGACTGGTACGCCAGCCAACTGGCTTCTCCATTTGAGTCGGCGCAGTAGTAAGTTTCCTCTCAACACGCTGTCTCGATTCGACGCAACAGTAGTATTGCTCCGACAGTCGTTGAGAGCGACTGTCATACAGTTTCTTTTTTTCACGGCGATAAAACATCGCTTGTTATTTGCAATAAGTAGTATTCCTCCCACCGTCAATAGTGACGAGTCATTCAGTTTCTTTTTCCTTTTATTTAGTTAGTTTTATTCCTATTTATTTCACGGCATTGAATTAATTTCATTGCTTGCAGCAGTTCACTAGTCAGTACAAGTGCATTGTGTTCTTTGAAGATGGAAATTGTGTTTATATTTTGTGTTAAAAAAAACGTTTAAAAACCAGCTGAATTTGTGATTATTTCCAGTCCGCTTGTATCGAAGTTGAGTAAACATTTCTCCCGTGCAGAAAAAGGGAAAGTATAAACCCCCGATTTCTACAAGATGAACAACTAACCATATTTATTGTTATTGTCTTAGTAATGTAACAATATTTTACCAGCAATTTATTTAGACGTGTCCAATGGTTAACTACAACAATGCCTTGTCTCACTAATTTTAACCGTTATTTAAACTTTAAAGTGCTAAAATTTATTAAAAATTGTAACGAAATATCTCACGCATGTGAATTTTTTAGTTATACTTTTCATTTTCCTCGTATATGTTGTCTTCATAAATTAAATTAATGCTCTTTGATTGGTTGATTAGTTGATCGTTGACAGTTAAGTACGTTCGATCGATATTCTACAAGTACATTGTTGTCGCTCTTTCGGTAATTATAATTTCGGTTATTTTCTGTTTAACTTATTTAATTATTTCATACCTTCTTTGTACAAATAAAGTATTTTAGAATTATTTTAGCATTTTTGAGAGTTAAATTTTATTAAATGATTAGCAATTAAATTATAAAATAAATTTTCTATAAGACAAATCACAATAATTAGAAGAATTTAAATAATATGACAACAGTCGTTAACCTACAATTAGCTTGATTTCTCGTTTGATAAGAGTTGATGAAATGTGAATTTTAGAAGTTAGGTTCTCTTCGGTCGCTGGCTTAATGTTTGTTTTCGCGCTGATATCAATTGGCGATCTTTAAAGCCAGCACGCGTGTGTTTTAAAGTATCTTATCCTTTTTCTTTCCGAGAAAGCAAGTTTCCGGGAAAACAAGTGTTGGTTTTTCTTTGGCGTGTGCCCTTTATGGTTTTCTGAAAGAAGAGAAGCTCGTTTCCGTTGGCGTGTGTCCTATAGAAGCGATTTGGATTTTTTTTTGGAATTGATAGCACGTGGTGTCTGGAGTATCTTTTGAGAAGAAAAGTATTGTCTTCTTTGGCGTGTGCCCTTTATTTTTTTTTTGAAGAAGCTTTTTCCGTTGAAGTGTGCCCTTTGTAGAAGCGATTTTCGTGATAGCACGTGGTGCCTGAAGAATTTTTTTTGCTTTGCTTTTTAATGGAAGCAAAGTACTTTCTTCTTTGGCGTGTGCCCTTTCTCTTTCGTTCCAAAGTTCTTCCTTGGAAGAAGACGTAAATTTTTACGTTACAGGGAAACATTCAAATAACGAGTCCAAAAGTGGAGTCGAGTCCGTTTCTGTCGCACTTTTAGCATCCGTAAAGAGTAACATTGCTCGTTTCCGTTTGTTTTATATTCAAAGGTTTAAACAATCTAACACACACACACACACACAAAACAATCTAACCGATTTATTTTTATTTTTGTGTGCATCAGAATTGATAGATTTTTAATTTTGTTTAAGGGAAACGAACGACGATATCACAGAGGAAAAGACGGTAGAC
This sequence comes from Agelastica alni, assembly GCA_950111635.1. NCBI lineage: Eukaryota > Metazoa > Arthropoda > Insecta > Coleoptera > Chrysomelidae > Agelastica > Agelastica alni. The sequence continues at coordinate 29,875,883 of OX467717.1, forward strand.
GAACTGTCAAAAGTTACCTACAATCCCTCCATAGCCAACATGTAGTCCAAAAACGTGCTCGGTTTACAGTTTGTTGCACTGTTTGCGGAGCAACAAAACGAATTTGTGATCAACCTAAGTCAAAGTCTATCAAATAAAGAAAATATATCCAACGATGAGAAATTAAAAATAAAATAAAATGCTCAAGTGTAAATAAGATTTATTTATAGGATTTAATATGAGTATTTTCATTTTCATACAAAATTATTGCTTTTAACTTAACATAATATTCGAAATAAGCTTACGACTACTTTTTGTTTCCGTTCACAAAATATTTGTGTCTCGTTCGCCGCACTGCATTCTTCATGTGGCACACCCGGTATATTTACTTGTAAACAAAATTAAGTTGATTTTGAAGCAATGCGATTTAAATTACATTAAATATACAATACAACGCAAATATAAATAAATTGATATGTTTAATAAATCGAGATTTGTTTAAAATGCTTTAGGAACTTTTGTGGTGATTTTTATTTCTATTGTAAATACTTATTTATTTTGCGAACAGTACATTCCTGAACATTTTAACAAATGACTGAATATATTTAAAAAAAAAAGAGAGTGTTTGCTTCCCGCCCTGTCGAAAGTTATTTAATTTTTTGTACACAAAGCAAGAATCGGCGATTATTTTCACAATAATTTATTTACCAAAGAGGATCGCGTAGCAAATTTAGTAAAAATTAATAATAAAAACACGTCTCATCCTCCAAAGCAGACACAATTGTAAATATACTTATTTCTAAAATATTATAGGTAATTAAAGTATGTAAATATACACAAAATGTTTATAAAAATAAATGGATATTGTCATTAAAGTTATTTAAATAAAAATAATGAGTATCTTTAAAAAAAAAAACGCCATAAAGCAGGTAAGTTTATGTAGGTCTTATTAAATTTTATCTTCAACGACCAGAAATAGCATTATAAACACTAAAAAGGAGAACAGATCAATTAAGCTATTTTAAACCATACCCCATTAAAAATTAAAGGTACCAACACCACCGGATAAATTTTGACCCTTTTTAAAATACAAAATATAAAGCCTACACCCGCGATCGCAATGAAAAGATTTGGTAAATATTTACAATCGCGGCTTTTGAGAAAAATGGCTCCAAATGTTTTTAACCACTTGTATGTTTTTTTTTATTACTGAAAATAGTCGCAAAAAGGGTAGACCTATCGTGTGGGCCGCGGACGGCCCGCACTGCGACTATTAGAAGGGGGAGGGATTATAGAAAAGAGATAATTGTGGACCCGCTTTTTGAAAAGTTTCAGGTCTCATAGTTCTCTGGAAAAACTGATTTTGGAAGCTTGTTCCATTCTGTCGCAGCCCTGTAAAAGAAGAATTCTTGATGGAGATTGGTCCTTGTAGTGTCAATCTTGAGAGTAAATGGGTGAGACTGATCAGCGTGCCGAGTTCTTCGGCCGAATGTGGTCAGTGGTGAAGTGATGTAGTATCCCAAATAATATTAAGGAGGCGCATGGCTTTAGACCCCTAAAAAAAATTAGGTTCGTTCTTCACCAGGTACTGTTGGTGTTAGGTTAGGTTAGGCTAATTTTTTTACTTTTCATTATCAGTCTAACCTAATAGAAGAAATTTCAATAGAAGAGAGAGGAAAGAGAATAGGGCTCAGGGTAAGTAAAGAGAAAACTAAATACATGAAATTAGATCAAAGAGAAACACACAGAGACATAAACCTAACAACAGATAATGGGTCTTTCGAAAGAGTGAAAGATTTCAAGTACCTGGGCTCACAGAAACAAATAATGTTAAAAAGGAAATACAGTGTCGTATACATAGCGGAAACAGAGTCGTTGCTGCCCTAAGCAATTTGCTTCGACCGCGCAATCTACCAAGAAAAGTGAAACTGAAGATATACAATACAATAGTGATCCCTGTGGTCCTGTATGGGTGCGAGGCTGGACCATAACTCTTAGAAAACAAGAAAGGTTACCTCCTTCGAGAATAAAATTTTAAGGAAAATATGTGGACAAGATCCAGCAAGAACGCAGTGGAGAAAACGCACATGTGGTAAAATAAGGGAAATGACTAAACAGCCATGGATCTAGCACAATAAGATCCAGAAGGCTCGCATGGGCAGGTCACATAGTCAGAGCGGAGAATGGGGATATTGAGACCGTTTATAGAGGCAGACCAAATGCAAGAAGGCTACCAGGACGACCTAGACAAAGGTGGAAAGATAATGTAGAGAGACGCCAATATGATGGAAATACAAAATTGGAAAGAAGTAGTAAGAGATACGACTAGATGGATGGCGGTGGCCGAGGAGGCTAAAACGCTTTGTGTTGTTTGGCCACGTTAAGAAAGTAAGTAACCTAACGTCCTAACCTAACACCAAAAGTACCTAATGAAGAACTTTGAAAATGCGGGGACGTATTAGAGAAGACCCCAATATTTAGATTGCATTAAAACTCTGAGAAAGTATAGTCTTCTACTCACGTATAATGATAGCTATTATCCTCGAGAACAATAGCTATCATTATACGCTCTTTAAAGAATATACTATTAGATAATGTCTACAGTTGCAGGGGTCTTTTTTAATAGGTCCCAGCATTTTTAAACTTCTTTATCAGGTGCTATTGGTGTTAGATTAGGTTAGACTAATATTTTTTACCTTTACTGCCTCAATTAATACCAATTATTATTAGCCTAACCTAACCTAACGTTTTTGATGATAACAGGTGATTTTCATATTTGTTTATGGGGTTTTAAGGGTTCCCCCTCTAATTTTATACGGGATACCATTTTTTAACAACAATAATTATGAGGAAAAAATTTGGAGCCATTTTTCGCAAAAGCCGCAATTGTAAATATTCACCAAAGATTTAATTTGTGGTTTTAGTTTTATTTTAAATGGTTCATTCTTCGTCGTATTTAAAGCACAAACTTTTTTGTGTTTTTACTGACCTACACAAAGGAAACAAAAACAGAAGCTCTTTGGTATAATAATTACAGTATAAAAGTGTCATTTATCTTTCCAACAATTAAGCTTCTCATTTCCAGATACCCAGTAAAGTACTATCGCTATTTATAAAATGTCGTTTTAAAATTCGTAACGAGCAAATTTGGCAAGTAGCGAAGTTGGACACATGATAACCATTGTCGACTGTTATTTGTTTACTTTAAATTGAACTCTTAATTCAACAATTTCATTACATAAGATTTATAAACATTTAACCATTATTTAATGATATAAAATTAAATTTGACAATTTTTTTTCAAATCTGCTATATTTTCAAATTTACTATGATTTTTTAAGGCCCTCTACATGCCATTGGTTCAATAAATGGAGATTAAAGCCAAACCCTACCAAATCTCACTTATTGATATTCAATCATCATCTCGCTCAAACATCTACGATTACCATGCAGCAACAACTACTCAGCCCAACGAGAACAACCAAATACTTGGGAATCACGATGGATGTCAAACTTAATTTCAACATGCATCTCCAAGAAAAGAAGAAGAGCATGATATCCAGAGCCAAGAACTTTAGAGGACTCATTTACCAAAATACGGATATCAATGTAAAAACAGCCAGTAGCATTTACAAACTAATTTGTAGACCGATGATAGAGTATGGACACATCGTCTTCCTCAACTGTAAAGCAACAGCGAAGAAGAAGAAGAATTCTTCACCCTAATAATCCCCTAGACAATCCTTCAAATAACCTCCTATATGAGCTAACAGATGTAATGCCTATTGTATATCGCCTAGATTATCTTTTCCATAGATTCTGTTCGAAGGCCAAAAATGTCGAACTTGTGGAAAAATTTGCAATGAGAAGAGACCCTGAACATGGATACCCTTGCACTACCACCCTTGAGAAAATACAAACAAGAACATTAATTTTTATTTTTTTTTTTTCACCTCTATCAAAGTATATCAGTATAGCTGTCAATGAATGAATGACTTCTAACAACAGGCAGAAGGACTTCTGTCAATAGCCTGTTGGATTGAATTTATTTCAGTTCAACAAAGTTCCTTATTATTATTATTATTTAAGGCCCTGGCACAATAATCCACTCTCTGAGGTTGCGAACACTGCTTGGAACATATATCCCAAGTTTTGTAGGTGCGTGACCGAAAGGGTTAAAATTAAATTGACCTTCCCACATATTTATGCGACAAAATTTTACTCACATTACTTTTACTCACACTATAAAACTTAAAAATCGATTACTTTATTTTCAGTTTCAAATATTTGTAATAAAATTTAAATTCGTGAGCAAAAGGTTACTGATTATTATTCAGGTTAATAAGACACTAAGCATTAGATTTGGATAAATTCAATTTCACTTTAGAAACATTTAAAGCCAGTTTCAAAATGTATTTATAAAATACTACAGATAAATATCACCTAACAAACCATGTTCTTATGACTGGTTGGAGCCACAAATTTTGATCTGTGATTTAAAATAATATTCAGCTCCATATATAAAGAAATACATGGGAAACTTACCAGATCTTCAGCATATTTATAAAACTAACAATAAATAGTATCAGTTCATCATGATAAGGCACCTGGATTAGAATAAAAATATATAAATTAGCTACAACAATCCCTTTGTACAAGCACTACATTTTGAAATTGATTTGCTTTCTCCCAATCTAATGGTATCCTCATCATCATCTTGTATTAACATACCATTATCATGTCTTCTCTGGAATAAACAGATGTATTATTTACCATTTCAAAAACTACCGTTACATTACATCATAATTATCCTTAAATACCACATTACAAACACTACTTTGAGATAGCAATCTAGGTATATTTGAATTATTGTGCAAACCTTTAATTCTGTGGCCAGATACATGAATGCTTCCTCAATATTTGAATTAGATTTGGCACTGGCTTCTAGTACAAAAAGTACATCAGGCATGTACTGACAAAGAGCTTCAGCCTCTTCAAATTCAACCTCCCTAAGTGTCTCCATATCGGCTTTGTTTCCAACTATAGCTAAAAGAACAGAATTTCCCGAGTATCTTTTTACTTCTTCCACCCATTTTGCGATAGACAGAAAAGATGATCTTTTCGTAATATCGTAGACAATAATAACACCGTTTGCAGAACGATAATAACTTTGAGTGATGGTTCTAAATCGTTCCTGACCCGCAGTATCCCAAATTTGTAACTGAAATATATAAATAAGTTAGTCATGAATATGATATATTAAAAGAGTCAAATTACCTTTACTTTTTTATTATCTACTACAACTGTTTTCATAGAAAAATCAACGCCTATTGTGTTGCCATGCCTTTCTATAAAAGTGCCGTTTTTAAAACGTTGAACAACACAAGTTTTACCAGTGCCACATTCTCCGACGATTACAATTTTAAACAGAAAATCGAATGCTTCTTCATTTGGAATTGACATTAAAGTGGTTGGATTTCTGGTAGTCATTTCTAATACCCGCTAGGGCGCAAGCATTTCATTAAATTGATATAAATAAGCTAAAAATAACATTTTATATATTTCATTCTTAATTATAGGAATTCCATCATTTTGACAGTGACAGAATAAGAGTTGAGTTGACGTACTTGACTTTCGACATTACTGGATTTAATTTCTTTAAATTCAATTAAAAGTTATCGCCAAAAAATGCCTACACGAATCATTTCGTTGTTATTGCCAATCTCTCTTTCTCTCTTTTTGTTTTGGAGCCACTACAGCTTTTCAGAAGTTTATTGAACAAAGACTACTTTTTATAAAATTATGGATACTACAGTAGTTTTGCTTAAAAATGTCATCTGATAGTTCTGATTCTGAAGATTTATCATTATTAAAAGAAGCACAGGATACACAATTTTTAAACGAAAATTTGTACAGTGACAAAAAAGGTTAGTAAGTAGTATATTTCAGGATTTCGAAATAACAAACTTTGTTCGTAGAAAGTGAAAAGATAGAAAAGAAGGACAAACCAGCAAGTTTAAGAAAAACCATAGAAGATCATGAACAGTTCAATTTTGTAAAGGTTACTCCTGAATTTCAACAATACGTAGCAAAACGTCTTTCTCAATTTTTAGATGAAAAATTAAAAAATGAGTTGGAATACGTAATTACTAATGAAGTTGAACAGAATAAGAGAAAGAGTCGTGGTATCAAGCTCTTTTCCAATTCACACAAGTTATTAAAAATTGAGGAGCACCAAGATTATTTAACAAATAAACCTGCAAATCCTTTAAAACTAGCAAAGAAGATAAAAGTAAATGAAGAAGATTTAAAGTGTATAGCAGTATCTGGGGAAGACATTCTATCCAAAAAAGACACTAAACTTTGGTCTAATAGAAGTAAATCGTCAAAACTATTTAGTTACAAAGAGACAAAAAATGGATCACTAGTACTGGTTGAACCTTTTATAAAGTGTAGTGATTATAAAAATTATGTCTCACATGCCACCATTTCGTCTTAATGTCCCCAACTTACCATCTGATTTACCTCCTGCTCCCTCGAACCCTAAAAAGAGGCGAAAAAATGCCCCAATTCAACCACCTCCCAGTGTACAAGATTTACTACCTCCCCCTTTGTCTGGGTATGGAGATACAATTGTAGCTTCAAATCCATTTGATGACTGCCCCAGTAATGTTAACACAGGAGTAATGTCAAGAGGCCATGGTGGCCCTCCTATGGGCATGGGAGGCCCTGGTCCAAACATGGTAATGGGTAATAACATGGGTATGTATCGTCCTATGTGTCCCAATCCTTCTATGGGTATGAACTCGCCCATGATGCACAGCCCAAATACCCATCAAATGAACAATTCTATGATGATGAATGGTCCAAGAATTAACCACATGGGTCCAGGTCCTGGTCACGGCCCACCACACATGATGCCCAGTCCAAACGGACCAGGGGGAGGAGGCCCCATGGGACCCAACATGAGCATGACAGGTAAGTTATAATAGTCCTAGGGCCAAGTGCAGATTTAATGGGTGTTTCAGAATGGCTATAAATTTCAGAGGCTGTAGCCAAGACTGCGTCCTCAATGATAAGGCAAATGGGCCTGACGGCTCCAGAGTGGTTTATCGCTTAGAGCAAAAGATGTAGTTTTCCTCAAAAATTAGTGATGATTCCAGAAATGTTAAAACTCTTTAAATTGATAGATAAGAAAAAAAATTCGTCACAGGTCGCCTGGCAGATGTGAAACATGGAAATTGTTATTGAAAAGTAATTAATTCAGTTTTATAAGAAAAGGACGCAATGAAGTGTTAACACAAAAATATTGAACAAAGTTAAAATAATAGAAAAAAATGTTTTACATAAAAAAAAACCGAGCGAGCCTACAGTAGTGGCATATGATGTGTAACATTTGACATCTCACCTTAGTAATAAGCAATTTTAAAATTATATTCTGAAAAAAATGGGTCAGGTATTATTTGAAATGATTTTTCATAACAAACAATAATTCTTTTTAATGAAAATTGTATTTTATTTAATTGACACTGGCCTTGTGCTCATTCGTCAAATCAACTCTCGGAAAATTGGTTGACGTCTATCTGACGGTCAACTCTAACCGCACGCTCATTCGTCAAATCAAATAGCGCGTGCTTCCACGACTTCCTGTTACTGTTACACATTCCGAAATCACAACAAATTGCGAGTAAGCGAGAGGAAAGATGTTACACATGCAAGAAAGCAAGAGCAAAGATGTTACACATCAACAATAATAATCCAAATAAAGTTTACAATTCAGTATCATCAGTTATTTCTGTAATATTAACACTCGATAATGTTTCTGATGGTATCAAAGTTACAATAGGCCGATGATAACTAAAATAAGCAACGAAAATGTTACTTGTAAAGTAGGTGGAGTCTAAGCGACGGAGCGAGCCGAATAGTTACGGGGCTGCCCGAAGCTTTCGCATCGCGGCACCAACAGTCGTTTTTACCCCCCAATGGCGCCATTAAATGTTTCACATGAAAAAAATTCCATTTTTTCGCAAAATTGATAACTTATTAGCTTGCGGACTTTCTGCACCTCCCCACTTCATTTGCGGACAATATGATGTTTATAAGTTTTACGTGTCCATCTTCATGTGCGCAAAGTTACAGCCGTTCTGAAATCATGTTTACAGGGAAATTGGAAATTTTCCTTATTGCGTACTAGCTAAACTACCCCACTTCTATTGCAGACAACTTCACATTTGACAAATTATTTTTGATTATCTTTCGATTTAAATAGGTTTCAACTGTTCTGGAATCACCACTAATTTTGGAGGGAAGCTATATCTTCTAAAATTTCCAGCCATTCTGCAATAACCATTAAATTTTGCACTTGTTTGTATAGATTTAAATCTTTTTTGATTTTTTAAACTCAATAATAATGATAATAATCCTAGTGTTAAGTATATTTTAATGGCTGAAAATATAATTTTAAAGGTCCCCCCATGCACAGTCCTATCGGTAACATGGGCCCCATGCCAGGTCATGGTTCAGGTAATGCTAGTCCAATGGGTCATAATGGACCAATGAATGGAGTTGGAATGAATAATCCCATGAATGGTCCTCCAATGGGCGGGCCCCAAATGCAGCACGGTCCTCATGGTCCCCATGGAGGCCCCGGACCTGGTCCTGGTATGAATATGAATTCTGGCAATGGACCTCCCGTCGGTTAGTGATGTTTTATTTTAATGAATATATTATCCCAGACTAATTAATACTGTTTTAGGTCCCCCGATGAATAACAATTTTATAATGTCCCCCATGAATAGCATGTATTCAAAACCGATGCCAGTATCGGCGGGTAAAGTGTACCCTGCCGATCAACCTATGGTTTTTAACTCCCAGAATCCTAATGCGCCGCCGATATATCCGTGTGGAGTTTGCCATAAGGAAGTCCATGATAATGATCAGGCCATTTTGTGCGAGAGTGGCTGCAATTTCTGGTTTCATAGGTAAGATATTAAAAAAAAAAGATGTGTGCACTATGTGCGCATATTAGATGTGAAACTTGTAACTTTTAAACGGCTAGGATTAAATTCAATAATTATACTGAATATATAAGGAATATTATAAGGATTGGAATGAAGTATTCATAGAACGACATACACTACTGTTTGCATATGAATATTATTCTTAATTTATTTCTGTAATCTGTACATTACTAGGTTTATATTAAGACATAGCAGTTTTCCTTCAACAGTATCTGAGAACTCTGTAACGTAGATATTATTTTACCTCCTTACTCGCTCTTAACGAGGTTGTCGTGGTACCATATTGTCAGAAAATTTTAGATTATACACGCGGTAAAAGTATACAAGCTTGTAGCGAAGTGATTCATAATTTTTATGCAAGACTGTGCCTGTGGAGACGTTACCCAAACAGTTTTTATATGTATGCATACACTAATACTTCCACATACTTTTAAAAGTTCTAACTTGGCAACGTCCCTTATGCCCCACTAGAATCGATGTACAGTATAGATCGATACGTGAATTCACAGCGGAAATTTTCGTTTTATTTTATGTTGTGTTTAATTTATATTTAATATAAAGATTATATTAATATTATTTTTTGTGTTACCAAAAATATCTGTAATGACTGCATATTTAGTTTTACGTTAAATTCTATTACATATTTATTAGTCCAAGCTGGTGTATTGATAGAAAAGATTTACCAAAAAATAAAAAGGAATAAAATATTAAATTTTGCTAGTGAATCACTACATACAACGCAAAGAAAAAAAGATGGACAATGTGCAACAATTCGTATGGAACGCAACATCTTCGGAAGATTACTAGGAATATCTTTAAAAAAAAATTGTTATGGAAACCTGCTTATCATATCCATTGTCACCATTTCCACCTGCACTGACATGTTACCGGAGAAATGTTCAAAATAGACAAACCGGCACTTGCAAAGTCGGTGTGACAGACTTTTCTGCCACGATGAGAGTTGTCACACCAAATTTTTTTGAAAATACTTAAAATTTGCTTCAAAATGGTCTATAAGAAATTAATTCCCATAAAAGTGCAAATTACTTATGATTATTAGAAGGATACAAATTTATAAAAAATATTTCTGCCAGGATAAACTCTGGCACACTGGGCCTATGTTGTACCTATGATTAAATACTCTAAATTCCTATGCTAAATTTTAGAATCCATATAAGTACACTTTTAGTGTCACCGGCTCCCCGCCTATATTCTTTTTTGTTTATAAGAAGTCACTAGAATTAAGCGTATCGATGCGCATACCTACACTTCTTAAAATACGAAAATAAATGTGATTGAAGGAAATATTTTGTAAAATTTATATTGTTTACTATTAAAATTTATAATTTATGAGCTTAAATTTCAGATAATTCTGTAAAACTTAATGCTGTGTTCACTTTATATTTAATAAAAAAAAATATTACCAATATTATTTTTTGTATTACTCAAGATTTGAAGTTTTTTACCCGTAATAAATATATACTATGTTCTACTAAACATAATTTTAAATATTGATTTCTCATTCAGACCTTTGAATTTACCGTGCAAGTAATATCTATACTCGCATACAGCGTTGCCAAGTTGTTGTTCAACTCGCTATTATGTATACTTTTTATAAATTTTTGAACTTTACACAGTTATTTATTATTATATAACTAGCTGGTCATTAATTTTTTTTATTTTTTTTCAAACTTGGAACAAGAACATTAAAAGGCTCCGTTAGTTTTTTTAAAGTTTCTGACAGTTAGTTTTTTTTCTAGAACTAATCAACTGGTGCAAAATTACAGCGAGCGCATACTCTCATGTTAATTATACAATTTTTAATGGAGTTTTTCTCGGGTTAGAGGAGGTCAATTGACTTCAAATTTTAAGGGTAATTGTATTATCATGTCTCCTTAATAAGTATACAAAAATTAAAAAATTTCTGACGGTATGCCTACGCCACGACAACTACCTTAATGCACTTTTTTTAGTTTTAAAATGAATGAATATTTTCATTTATCGATTATGGTATCAAAACATTTGAGAGTGACTTTGTTTTATTCCAGGGGATGTACTGGTTTGACGGAAGCAGCTTATCAACTCCTTACAGCTGAAGTCTACGCAGAATGGGTGTGCGATAAATGCCTGCAGTCAAAAAATATACCATTGGTTAAATTCAAACCTTAGTATTATCTGTTTCTGAGGGCTGTTTGCGGTATGGACAAGTTGCTCATCTGAATCAGACTTAAAAATGTATAGAACACCGTTTCTTTCCATTTGAAATAAACAATCGGAATGTACGAGTGTAGATATTTTAGTTAGACCGAAAAATTACTTTGATATTAAGTGATGCGTTTGAATCACAGTGCGGTGTATACTTTTATTTGAAGATATCTTGTACAGGGGGTCTGGGACCGTGATGCTCTCCCCCAGTGATTAAATGAAATTAAGCTAACGATTGTTTTATCTATGTGAATTGATTGTAGATTGTAGGGGGGTCGTGAAGGCTATGCAGCCTCTCAAGCACCTCGACCTATCAGATCTTTTGTGCATCATGTGAATTGATTAAGGGCACTATATACACAATTACGCAACAAATTGTACTCTACTGTGGTAAAAAACAAAATTTTACTATGTATAAATTTAAATAAATGCATTCGTTAAGAAATTGTCTTTGCTTTTAGTGTTTTATAATCTTATTAGCTGAACCCGGCCACGGATGATTATTATTAGGGAACTAAATAAAAGTATTCTTACTGAGAAAACACATCATTCAATTTAATACCCTACTTTGCGTTGCTGTGGCTAAGCTGTGGAATGAAAGGAAAAATGTTTTTCACTAATCAGTGTTTATTGTAAAGCTAGTGAACGGAATACATTTTTTGTTTGTACATTTTCTGCATAAACATAAAAATCAGATGGTTTACTGACTCCGTAGCATGCAACATATAATTAGACTTAGCAAAAGCCTTCGACAGTGTAGATTCAACTTCTACTGAAAAAATTAAAGATATATGGAATAAATGGTTTGGTCTATGATTGGCTAACTCCTATTTATCAGGAAGATCTCAGCAAGTAATAATAACCGAACAGGGTGAGAATGTAAAGTCAAAAACTAAACTTGTTAAAATGGGAATTCCACGGGGTATTACAATTGGACTAGAATCCTTAGTGGAAATAGATGCATGTACGCGCTAAACAAAGCCTTTCAAAACAAGAATCTGTCACAAACATCTAAGGTTCTCCTGTACAGAACGGTAATTAGACCTATCATCATGTACGGAAGTGAAACATAGACACTGACAAAAGCGAGTGCGTATAAATTACTGTGTTTCGAACGGAAGATTTTGAGAAGAATCTTTGGACCACTATTCAACACGGAGACGCAGAGATATATAAGAACTAATCGCGAAATAAATCAACCCTACCAAGACCCGGATATTGTACGTGAGATAAAATCCCGAAGGTTGTGTTGGGCTGGACATGTACAAAGATAGTCGGATAAACGTTTAGTAAAACTAGTATGGCAAAGCAACCCAAAAACAAGAAGGACTTCTCAGATAAAATTAAATTAATTCCAACCTTTGATTAAGTAATCATAAATAATACTATACACAACAATCACAGTATCGCCCCTTTTTCGCACTAACGTTTATTTTCACTACATATTTACATCACTACTGTTGTTTGAGATTAAAAACGTCATAAATGGTAATTTGTCAGATATCCCTGAACAAACAAAAGAATTAAAAATTATTTGATTTTTAATCCATTCGTTTTTTTTTTAATTGTTTTTATCTAAACCTCGCAAAACGCTTGGAATTTCCTGTTTCCGTGAGAACTTTGGAATAAAAACTTTCTAACAACAACGTTGCCAAAGTTATCGATTTTTACTTAAAATTATGTTAGGTACTACTTTTTTTATCAAAATAAAAATGCGTGTGCTACTACTATGCACAAAATCTATATTTTCAAGCAAAAATATTTCTAAATAGTTAACAAAAAACTAATTCTTATCAAAACGTACATCAATAGAAAACTTTCTCGCATGCCGCGTTTGAGTAAGGAATACTTAATACGCCCAAATTCTGTTCAATCAAAATATCTCGAAATTCTCTTACTTTATGCCAATATTTATTAATAAAGAATCTCATCCTTAATATCATCGCTGAACTTTTAGTTCGACTGACAATATAATCGCCATTGATCATCAATTGTTTGGATTAGTTGATTATCTAGATCTGTCCATAAATAGTAAAAAGTAAACATGTTAAATTGAAGTACGGCGACAAGCAGAAATCAGTTATTATGTTTTTGTTTAACGGTTTTAGATATTTAAATTATGTTACAATTCCATAATTATGGTACAACTGGCAACGCTGAAAGGTGGCCACAAATAAATAGTAACTTTAAATGGCGCGTCAACGAATGTTTACATGGGCTGGGCTTAAACCTGAGTCCAGGGTAGAAAATTTAAAATGCTATGTAAAAATAATAATTATTTAAAATATTAAACAAAAAGTAAAAAAACATAAGTTCTTGTTCTAAATTATCACTATTTTTAGATTCTCCATCAATTTTTTTTATGATAATGTATTATGTTAGTTACACTACTTCAAAGTGTGTGAAAAAAAATTATTTATTCTTATGTTTTACCATAAAAATTTTGTTTTACATTTTAGGTTCCCTTTCGAAAGTTAAAATAAGTAAATAATTTTAAAAGATTGTCTGAAAATTGTAAAAATGTAATTGAAGGTTGATTATTCGATGTTTTTTAAAATACCATTACTTTGTCGATATATTTTTATTTTTCTGCCTTAAAACGACACTGAGCTTTTAAATTTGATGCGTGCAAGTCGGTAAAGTGTTTGTTAACCATGCAGCAAAGACATTTGACCAAGTGTTAGGGTAGTGGCTCTTTTCGACGGTAGCATGAGGCAAAATCAGGTGGTCGTGGAGATAAGTACAACTTAAAACGTGGTTTTACGACTTAAGACTTTATGCACGTAGCACAGAAGAGGAAGGTGTAGTGGAAAGGCACAGGGGTCACGCTCGTATTACAGTCCCAGTGCACAATTGGGATATGTTTCAAAGAAGAGTTCTTCGTTTGGAAAGGTCAAGAAACAATGGAGGAACAATTTTTTTTTGTGCTTCGAAAAGCTTGAAATGAGACTACAACAGGACGTCGATCACTTAATTTTGGACATGTCTAGACGATGACGAAAGGTTATAAATAATCGAGGGGTCATCTATACATTGGTTTCCAATCGTTTTTACATTTTTATACATTTTGAAAATTTTCGTTATCTTGAAAATATAAAAAAAATTTTGTATTGTTTTTGTATATCTTTTACTTCTTTACCAGTCAAATTTGCATATTCCTATTAAAAAAATCATCGATTTATAAGACGTTATCACGTCAATAAATAAAGTCAAAGTTTTAAAAAAATTATAGGCATATTTATAAACGATCGCTAAACAATGCGGTTGTAAGTAAAATAAAATGTAATTTTGGATTTATCATAATTTTAAATGTTCTAAACATTCCGATTCACATTGATAAAATTATAGTAAGGTACTGTCTATCTTTAAACTACGCGCTAATCTCCCAACCAATCGACGTTCAGTTATATCACCGGCTCTATGCTGCCTAAGTTCAAAGCTTGACCTCGGTAGAAATTTAAATTAAAGCGTCATATTGTTTATATGAAAAATTCTCTACTACCTGAGGTTACCTGTTAAAAGTGAATTTCAGTTTTCTTCAAATCATTAGTACTTATTGTTTTAAGCATTGGCTTTTATTTGCTAAATTAATTCAAAAGTGAAGTATTGTAAAAAAACAATCAGGTGCATGCAGACGAGTTGATTTAATTGCATTTTATTTGTCCATTTTTATCCATATATTTAGTTTTCGTGTGTGCTTTTCTAAATAATTACTTCATTTATTCCTTCAGTCAGATAAAACGTAAAAAAATTGAAATTATGAAATGATTTATTTAACGATTCTATTTGTTCCTAATTGGAAAAAATTTAATTTTAATTGCATTATCAAAAATCGGTTTAAATAACACAACATTTTCTTTTAATAGGTAAAATAAATATTAAACAAAAGGTATTTAAATTCCCATTAAATTTAGGTAACACAATACAACCTGTTCCGTGATTTGCGACTTGCAGTGGTTTTTGCTGACAGATGCTATGATTATTTTTTTCTTTTGTTGATTTTTTTTTGAGTGATGCCACAATAGAAGTAATTTTTATTGTAAAAATAATTAAAAAATTCTCTTTAATAAAACTAAATTCTGTATTTGTTTTTTATTTTTTAAATTCCTAAAAATTAAATCACAAACTTACGTCATAAGTCATTCTGTCGTTTTAGAGTCGTTAAAAAGTCCTTGACTCCGGCAAATGTCATAGTTGTTTTACTAATCACAAATGTGAAAGTTTGTAATTTTCCGTGTTGTGTATTGTGATATTGATTTTATCCCAGTGCTCTTAATTTCTACCTGTATTTTATTTATTTAATGATTATTTGTATTGTCGCAAACATGAAAATATTATCGGAAGATTTACTTATACTTGGGTCACAACTAATGGCGCCATTTTAATGTTTTTGTCTCGTCCCATTTTTAAAATCCATTTGTATTTAAATGGGAAAATTGTAAAACCATTATTTTATATTTACTAGAATCCTAACTTTTCACAATGAATCAATTTCCCCCAAATACATCAGATTCCGGTTATTTCGATTCTTCTCATTCTTTATCAGGAACCCAAGCTTCTAGTTTCCATACAGATACTCCTATTAGCAAAAAGAGAAAGGCGTCTTGCATTGAGAGTTTCAAACAGAATGTGTCAGAATGTTGTTACGAATCCCCACAGTTTTCTAGTACTTTAAATGAATCTTTAATGAAAAATTTGGAAAATATTCATATAGAAAGTACAGACGCAAAAGGTACTTAGTTGATTTTTTATTTGATAGTTGGAATGTGAGGGGGGTTTAACGTATTTTATGATTTCAGATTCAGTTGTCATCAATAAATCACTTAATAAATTCCAGAGATGCAATGATAACCGTAAATTCTGTTCAGTTCCCAGTACTCCAGAGCAACAAGTTAAATACCATGGGGGTTCCTTCACTAAAGCAAATACCTATAGTTTTAAAAATTTCTCTCAGTTTGGTATTAAATCACAATCACCATTACATAAGGAAGCCTATGATATTTTATATCCTGAACTACCATCACTTGATTATAAGAAGCCAAGTACTCCTCTTAAATTTGGTAAGACTAGTTTCCAAGCAGGGAAACAAATTGTTTATTTACCAAAAAAAAGTCCATTGAAGCAAGTAATGTCCAATCATGTCATTATGGAGAAGGTACTCAGTTATTTATCAAATGGAGATCTGCATAGATTAGCACAGGTGTCTGTTGGATTTCAGAATGCCATTTTGATAGACATACATGCTTCAATTAGATTTCTAAATTATACAGAGGTTTTTAAGCATCATAAAGAAAACTACAGAATAACCCCTCCTGCTTCACCAGAAAAGGGAAGTGGATCTGATTCAGAAATTGAAGCTAGTCCAGGATCTAAAAACTTTCTTAATTTTTATCAAGTAAGTTTTACTGTTCCCACATTCTTTGATAAAATAACATCTACTTTTCATTATTTTAGATTGGGAAAATGCTCACCAAGAACCAATCACTAATAAAGTGTCCTAAATGCCAAAAACCATCAGTTGTTGAAAATGACATTGCTCAGTGCCAAAACATAAACCTGTGTGGTTATATATATTGCAAAAGATGTGACAGTTTTGCTAATAATCCAAAATCTTTTAAAGACAAATGCAATAATGCTCAGCTAGTAGTTAACAACAGAACAAGGTAAGTGATACTGTAAATTTCATTAGATCTGAGATGCTTACAAATGTTTTATTGTCAGGAACCAACTTGGAGATTTAAGTAATTGTACTGCAACCAGTGACTATGTGACTGACATATCAAATTCAATATTTTCGCCTTCATTTAACCTTAGCATGTCAGGCAGACAAGACTCTTTGGGAATTTTTTCTGAATGTGAAGTCTCCACACCCAAGCAGAAAGTTAGGAGGAACTTGTCAAAATCGTTTAAGATTGGCTCAGAGGTGAGAAAATTAACTATATGTTTTAATTGATAGATTTATCAGAGATGTAAGTACTTTGGCTGTACATTTTTTTTTCTTAGCATTGATTATAATTTTTGTGTGGATTGTTTTAAAGGTAGAATAGAATTAGGAGTGAAAGACACATTGGGAGGCAAAATTGTTAGGAGTAGGATGGGAACTAAAACAACACACGATAATTGCCGAATTGTTTGACGATTACAATAAAGTACGTGCTGAATTTAGGCGGGTAATAATGTCTATGTATTGTCTCTGATTCTGTTTGGATTAGGGATGTTTAAAATGTGTCTTTCATTCCTAATTTTTATTCCATCTTGTCCAATATAACTCTAAAGTATGACATAAAATTGGTCTACCATGGAGATTTTTGTAAATGAATTTTAGTTTTGATGCATTTATAGCAAAATTCATGTTACAGTTAAAGATTTTTTCGTCATCCAATGTAAGAGTTCCTAGGGCACACCCAAAAAAGGAGCTGTTGCGTCGAACGTCTGTAGTGCCGGTGGTACCGTTAGAACCGACGAAAATGAGTTCTAATGTGGAGCCTTCCAGCCCATCAAACAATCAACAACAGTATTCAGTGTGTTCCAAGAGGAGTAAGAGGAATTTGACGCGGTTAACTTGGTGAAGTGTTTTTTTTTTCCTATTTTAAAAACGGACTGATTTTACGTTAAGATCGTTTTTTGTCACGAACTAGGTGAATATACAGAGAGGCTACTCTTTAAGTGGTACCAAATGGTAAAATTTGTAGTTAGATTTACAAATATTATTACAGACTTTTGTTTAAAAAGTTGTTATTAAGGCAGTTGTAGTATTTGAGCCACCATATATAGTGCGATTTGTATTTTTTATTTTAAAAGGCATTTTTCACAAAAATGCGTTACAAAGTTATTCTTGTTGGTTAGAAACAATTTTGGGAACTAACAATTTAATGTGTTAAAAAAATAATTATAGACTAAAAATTCGCGAAAATTGTGAATATGATTAAATTTGTTGTTTAATAATTCTTATGGTTTGCAAGGTAAAAATGTTGGTATAGCTTAAAAAGGCCACCCTGTATAGTTCGATTTAAATTTTTTGAAGATATAAAAACGTGGTAAAAAAAGGTTGCTTAAAAATTAGTTTAAAGACGGTAAATTTACAGAAAAGTTTCTTTTTTAAGTGGTGCTAAATATTAAAAGTATATCTTGAATAAAAAAAAATAAACAGACCTAAATTAAAATAACTGTGAACATATTCGCAGTATTTGATTATTTATTTTTAGCGATTCGTTGTTTGCTAAATAATAATGTTTGGTGTATCACTTAAGAAAGTTACCCTGTATAATACGATTTGTGTCAAGATGCCAAGAAAAAAATGCTATTGGTTTAAAATTGGCTTCCAATTTTTTGTTGTTTTTATTAATTATATGTTTGTTCAGATCGAATTTAATACTGTTATAAAAAAAATCTATTTTAAAGATTGTCTCACCCAGTGGTAATTATTAATTATTCGGTAAACTGATGTGTGATATTTTTTCATTCCTAAAAATTTGCTCATGATTTTGACAGTTTGCCTCTAGCAGCATTTACATCGCAGTTAAATAAATGAAATTGTCAAAAATTCTCCACTGAGGACGCTTCTGTGACGGATTTTTGATGAGATAAAATAAGGTTCGATCGTTTTCCATTCTAAATGTCTCAATTTTATATGTTAGTATCAAATATAGCGAGTGAGTCTGGATGATGAAACGGACAAAAGAGAATTTTAAAAACGTGACGACTAAATTTAGTGAATTGATGTTAGAACCTTATTTTATGAAGATTTTATATATTTTTAAGTCATTTAAAACAACAGTTAAATATTAAATAAATATTTTCGCATAAGTGTATGTTTTATTTTAATTTTTAAAGTGACAACTTATTTAGTCGCATTGAGCAATTTTTGGTAGGGGGGAAACTTATGGTTTTGTCATCAGAGTCAATGACGTCAGCGACAGATGGATGTTTTCGATATAGAAGGTGACAGCGGCTATCAGAGGTGGTCAAAATAGAGTTTAAAAACGGTGACGTCATAGCTTCTTCTATCTGCTAAAAAGCGAGCTGACAGCTCACTTTTGTTATTTACTATTCAATGATTTTAATTTACATATTAGGAAATTTTATGGTAATATGTACAATTAATTTGAATTTTTTTTTAATAAACTTTCCCTTTCTTCCAGAAGTGAGAACCCTGTCGTAGTTCTTTTGAACCCAAAACTGCTTTTTCAGTATCGCCGATGGCGGGGAAAAAAGTTTTTCGAACGAGCTGTAGGTTAATACTTTTTGGAGAATAGTCCTGAAGTAAGTTTTTGTGAAGCCGAGTTGAGCAAGGTACAAAGACTTGTCTGCCTGAGCATAATGGGCAGCCATGGAAGCACTGATCGGATCATAAGATAAGAGATATAGTGGGAGAGAACATTCTTGAAATGAAACCAGCGGACCACATGTCGATATTAGTGTCGAATTCATCTTTTTCGGGGTCGCTGAGTTTGATAAAGACATTCCCAAAGCAGGCTAGCCAACGTTCGGGCAGGACTACGTCTGCCGGTTTCGCTAGTAAGTAATAAAGAGTGTAAATTTGTGGAGGGTTCTTATTCTCCTGGTCACAAAAAATGGCACCCCAATATAAAATTGTGAATTTTTTTAAATAATTTATCTTAAACGGTGGAGTATAGAGGACGCCACTATTAAGTTTCTGCTCCTGTTTGGAAAAATCGTGGATCCGGAGCTGAAGAGATAGCAGTCGCTGAAATTCAAAATAAAAAAAGTTCATCTGTTACGGACAATATAATTATCAATTTTGCATTATTACAATAAGATAATTTAAATTCCTGGAATCTGAACCACTTTTTAAATCTTAATTGTATGATTTATTCTTTATTTACAAATAAAATGTATAATTAATTAATTTATCGATCTATTTCACCAAACACAACATCGAGTGTACCTATAATAGCTACAATATCCGCCAACATATGATTCTTCCCCATTTTATCCAAAGCGGCTAAATGAGCAAAGCCCGGTGCCTTAATTTTGCATCGATAAGGCTTCGAACCTCCATCAGACACCAAATAAACTCCAAATTCACCTTTAGGTGCTTCTATGGCGGTGTAGGTCTCGCCAGGAGGTACTTGGTAACCTTGAGTGAAGAGTTTAAAGTGGTGAATCAAAGCCTCCATAGATGTCTTGAAAAAAACGATAGGATAATTAAGATATGATAAGAAAACTGCGATAATGTATTTACCTTCATTTCAGCACGACTCGGTGGCGTCAATTTGGCGTCGTCAGTTTTAATTTCGCCTGCTGGCATCTGATTGAGGCATTGATCAATTATTCTTAAAGACTGTCTCATCTCTTCCAAACGGATTAAATATCTGTCGTAGCAATCCCCTTTAGTACCAATGGGCACATCAAATTCTACCAAGTCGTAAGCATCATAAGGCTGCGTTTTACGCAAGTCCCATTTTATTCCTGAGCCTCTCAACATGACACCGCTGAAAATTAAGATTAATTTGCCGAAGATCCTACATTATTACATGAACAAAATGATGTTGTAATGTACCTAAAACCGTAGTTTAAAGCGTCTTCTGCAGAAATAATTCCAATATTCTCAGTTCTTTGAACCCAGATTCTGTTTGTTGTAAGCACATCTTCCACTTCATCTATTCTTTCATTAAATTTTGAAGCCCATTCATAAATATCATCTAATAAACCTAAAGGAAGGTCCTAGAAT
The DNA here is from genome assembly GCA_950111635.1 of Agelastica alni. Taxonomy (NCBI): domain Eukaryota; kingdom Metazoa; phylum Arthropoda; class Insecta; order Coleoptera; family Chrysomelidae; genus Agelastica; species Agelastica alni. The sequence continues at coordinate 29,896,781 of OX467717.1, forward strand.
ATGTTTACACGATTATTTAAGAATAAATTTTGATATTTTAATTTATCTACCCACCAAAGCTACTCCTCCAGGTCTGACATAAGCAGCATGCATGCGAGCTCCGGAGACTCTTTCATAAAACTCCATAAGCTTCTCACGCTCTTCAAAAAGCCAGAAGAAAGGAGTTAAAGCTCCAACATCAAGAGCGTGAGTGCCAATACCCATGATATGATTTAAAATCCTAGTTATTTCGGCAAAAAGAACTAAAAAAAATCTCGAGGGTTAAAATGTTTTTTTTTTTTAATTAAACGGATTAATTTAAAAGATCTCTTCACCTCTAATATATTTAGCTCTTATTGGTACATCAATATTAAGCAATTTTTCGATTGCTAAACTGTAGCATTGTTCGTTACACATCATCGAGACATAATCCAATCTGTCAAAGTATGGCAAAGCCTGGGTGTAAGTTTTATACTCTATAAGTTTTTCTGTCCCTCTGTGTAGAAGTCCAATATGTGGGTCTGACCTTTTAACAATCTTAAAGTACAAAAATTAATATACCAACTCACTCCAAATAGGGTATACCAAATTAAACTGCAAATGACCGTTAGATAATAATTAACAGGCCGTCTATTGGTTCTGACATCACATGACATGAAAATCTTTATCTTGGGTTTTTATTTACATGTTAATGTATGTATTAATTGTACTTTGTTTGTATTAGAAACATTTCGTAGTCTGGAAAAGGCCTATGATAGAGTGGTGAGGAATGAATTGTGGTCGACATTGTTTATGTATGGGGTGAGCGGTGGTTTGATACGAGCACTGAAATCACTACGAGGATTCCACTGCTTGTGTCAGGATAAACGGAGCTTACACGGACTGATTTAACTTTTAAAAAGGTGTTAGACAGGGACCTGTGGCTTCGCCATGGCTGTTTAACTTATATATAGACGATTTTTTAAAATATTTGAAAGAGAGTGCTTATGAATTGATCATAAAATGCCTCCTTTACGCCGATGACCAAGTCATATTAGCATCATCTGAGGAGGAGTTGCAAGAGATGGACTCTTTTAGGAATGACCGCTTCGGGTCGAAGTTGGATGGGAGGAAGTTCCCATTGGGAACTGATTGTTGCATCGCCGACAAGAGACAAGGCGTTGAAAAGGGGAGCGCTTATAGCATAGCAACGAGGGACAGTTAGGTGGAAGAGGCGAGTTCTCGGAATTTGCCTGGGGCGATACAAAATAGTTTTTAAGACGTTGGCGCTAAGGGACGGATCGAGAAAGATTTAAAAAGAACTAAAGAAAGATCAAACAAGGTGTTGCAATCAGTGATCTCAACAGTTTTAGATCTGGACACATAGGTACCTTGTAGGTAGTATTTTACATACTGTCTTTTCTTATTTTCTTTGTTAATTTTTTTACAAAATGATAACAAATAACTTCCAAACAAACAAAATAACCTCACTTTTCAGCTGAAAGGGAAATGAAAATTGGAAGATAATAAAACAAAGAGGAGGATGAACTAATGAAATTTAATGATGCATTTGTTACTTTCATGATAGCTGATAACACATCACATTTTAGTGGTTGTGACTTGAATAATATTGTGCTATTTATTTTTGAAGAGATTTACAATCAGAATTTAGTGATTTAAGTGTCATTTTGTTTAAAATGTGGTATATTTTTTAAAGAGCATAAAATAAAATCTTCATTGTTAATTTCTAGTTAATTTTACAATTTAGTCAGATTTGTACAAAAAAAATGTTGACCAATCAGTTATACATAGCGCGTATGCTATTGGCTGTGCCCAGTCATAGGTGCGTGCTTATTGGTTCAAGGCAGCCATTAAGTTCGCACCAGCTACGCAGGTATAATTAGTACAGCACACATGTCTGATGTTTCGTGTTTCATGACGGAAAAGTCTTGCACTTTCTTTGGCATAGCCCCGATCTACCAAGCCCTTACTGTGCGATAAGGAACTTCTTTCCAAAAATGTCAGAGGTTATTATTATATGGGGATTATAAAAAAACAATTTTCTTTAATTACAATTGCTATCTGATATAAAAGGCCAAAATTTATATGCAAGAAAACGTGTAAAACATGTTGAAGAGTAGAAGAGTGAGCATACAAGTTTAATAAAAGCTAAAACAAGTAAATGTTATCAGTGAAATATTCCTTTAGTATCTAACCTAACCTATTCTTTAAGTCATATTTAATAAAATTATCCACCCATTCTTCTAAGGTTGTGAATTTTAATTGTATCTCTCCAACTTACCCTCACGTTTCAAATAAAATACTCAAAGGGCTTGTAGATAAGATACCATTAAAATTCTCTTGAAAAAAATGGCAAAAATAGTTGAATATATGCCCAATTTAAATTTTTTCTAATTTCTGGAATTTGAACCTACAATTTACAGATTTTAATTCAAACACTAGCCATTAGATGATAATGAAATCACCTATACCTTGTTATTCATGAGTATAACATTAAATTTTTTCAGGACTACAACAATCATTTTGATGGTTATATTTACACCAAAAAATATGTTAACTAATTTGAGCATATAACATATCGGAATTATATCCCAAAATTAATTTATCAAATTAATAATAGTTATGATTACCTCCCCATCTAGTTCTAGAACAAGTCGCAATACTCCATGAGCAGCAGGATGCTGAGGTCCGAAGTTAAGAGTAACATTCTTTACTGCTTTTTCTACTGGTGCTTTGATAGCATTCCAAGGTTGCATAGCCCAATTTTTAGTTACTTCATCTGGGTACATCACTGGACCAGAAAACTGTTTTATCCATTCTGTATCTGGATACCATTTAGCAGCATTTACATTTTGACTAAAATAGAGAAATGTTATTTTAAATTTTTAAGTCATTTTTAATTAATTTACTGGTCACATCAAACCTTTTATTTGCAAAATATTTCATACCTCGAAAATTGACCTAACCTATACAATTATATAATAGTAAACTATTAATAATAAAATTAATCATTTTATCTTTCTTAAAAACAGTTGCATCACCTTGTATGTATGAAGGCAGCTCCATTTTTAATGAATAATTTAGATGGTAATAATTCTACAGATTTTTTTAAAACAGTATTCATTATTGCAGCTGCCATTACTTTTGACAGTAATGAACATAAATGTCATTTTATTTTGACAGTATAGACGTTCGTATGAGTAAGTACCCTGAGCCTTTGTCAACATGTGGTCTTCATATATCAAGACAAATAGCATAATGTGAAAAAAAAATTTTAAATCAATCTTCTTTTAAAATTATCGAATTATGTGTCAATTGTCACTCCATATTTGTGAATCTCTCTTTTAAAAGTGACAAAACTGTGAATAGTGGTAAAGTGCAAACAGTGATTTTTGGGTTTGTATGCAACATTTTAATCTGATAATAAACATATTTTAAAAAACTATTTTAATCATATTCTAAATTACTAGGTTAAATGAAATTTCTATTTTAAAAGTCTCTATTTTATTATTTTTTGTCGCATATTTAAAGACAATTGTAATTCACCGTCAAATAGGTCAGTCACTAAAAGGATAATTAATAGGGTCGTGTTATTAACATCATAAATTTGTCTTTAAATATTGCTTTCGAGAATATACAATTTTTAAAGTGATTAGGTTGACAACCTTTGTTTTTTCATATCTACGTTTTATTTTGGAGGTAGATATTTTTGATTTATATTAACAAAATGTTCAAGTATTGAGGAATTTAATCTATGTAATGATAAATTATCATGAAATGTTTCATGGCATAGTTGTCAGCTAAACTTTGCTTTCTCTTTTATGCACCAATTAATACAAATTGAAAGGTATTGTCAGAAACATACTTTTCTTTTTAGTTTGGTGTTGTAGACTTAAAACAACAAAATATAAAATTGCAGATTGCAACTGGATATATTATTTTGATTGGAATTCTTTAAATCATTAGCCTAAAAAATTATGAAGATTTGCTTAAAGTTGCAAAATACTTGTAAAAATAAATGCTATTCTAAATAATCTTATTTTGTACATTTTTTCTTGTATACAACATTCTCCTTTTTTTTCAAATACTTTCCTCAAATAAGAATATAATTTAGAGTAAGCCATTTTCAGGAACATCTTGTGTTGTTTTCGTAATATTTCTGAACTTTATATTTCCTATCTTATTGTTGTATTTTTTATCAAATTTTATCACAGCATTGTTAGTCATAATCTCATAGTTGTGGGAAACCCTGAGTAAAGGCGATAAACATGTTTATTGTTACTTTTAAGTAATGAATAATCACTTGGCTAGAACTGTTAATTTTATTTTTCATTATTTATTCAATATATCAATTACTTAACTACAATTACAATTTTTGATGTAATCATTTGTTGTATTGAACCTGTTGATAGTTTCTCTTGTACCTGAAATAATGAAACATTGTTCTGTGTTTATAGGTTTAATATGGTGATGTTTTATAAATAATGCTGTGTTGACAAATTTGATTTCTTGGATTTAAACATGAGTGAAGAAAATGTGATTAAACATTTAAGAGGATTAATAATTTCCTCGAAGTATCCAATTTCAGTCAGACAGCTAGACAGTATGTAAAATGTGTGCAAGGTTAATTTCAAAGTTTTAATTATATTTTAATAATTTCAGATGATTATAGAGCTGTAATTGGTGAAAGAATACCATATATGAAATTGGGCTTTCAAAATTTGGAAGAATTTTTGAAATCGGCGCCATCCTTAAAGATTTGTCGAAATAATAATGGCGAACTTGTCGTCCAGGCAGAGAAGATTGCCGAGTCTGCACATATTGTCGAAATGGTTCAGAAACAAAAACCGTAAGTTTTTACTTAAAAATCTTGCCATTTGATTGATTGATTGATTTTATTTGCTACATTTCATTAAGAGATGAGAAATAATCTGAGTTTGCTTTTGATAACTTTTTTTTGTTGGAGGTTTGCACTATGCAAACTATACTTCATACTATTATAAAAATAAAAGAAAATAACAGGAGAAAAACAAATTTTAAGTTTAAATTTTTATTTAATAAAGATAATACAATAAGTCATGTAAATAGTATTTTATTTGACTGATTGATGATATTCTTGCCTATTAAATATTCCTTTCAATTTTGTATGTTTAGTACATTTTAAACATTTAATCATTTTATACGAATGAGTAACTGAATACAAAAAAAGTTGTCACAACTTTTCTAAGTTAAGACAAAGTAAAAAACTGTGAAAAAAATTGAATGATAACATTTTAGTTGTTTTTAACAGAAAATTTAAGTTATTTTTATATGGCATAACATCCCCTTGAGCTTTGATTACGGCTTTTATACGCAAGCTTTTGTCATTCTTCAGCAGGAAATGAGTCCCAAATTTCTTGAAGTTTCATATGTAGATCTGGAATAGTGCGTTAGGAATTATTTCTAAGGCACTGTTTCATATTATGCCATAGTGTCTCAATTATGTTGAGGTCTGGGCTGCTCAAATGCCAGTTTAAGCAAGCCATGGTTTCGTGGATTTAGCAGTAAGTGAAGATACACCATCTTATTGAAAAATTATATAATCTTTATTAGGATGTAACTCTTAAATGTTTGGTAATAAATATTCTGTTAAAATATTTTTTAATATTTCTGTGCATTTACCGTACCATCTATAAAATGTAATATCCCCAGACCCTTTTCTGACATGCACCCCTAAACCATAATTTCTTAAGGAAACTTAACTGTGCGCTTTAGACAATCTTTATGAAATGCCTCTGCTTTGCTTCTAATTATAGGCTTCCTACAATCACCCAAATTGATATCAAATTTCGACTAGTAAACAATTCTACCTAAAATTGTGGTTATATTTCACAGTCTACTTTCAAAATATTTAAATATCTTCTTACATTGTCTAGCTGTCCCAAGATTTAGAGGTCAATAAATTATTCCAATTATGCTTAGTATGGTTTGCAGATGTTACAAAGGATTTCAATTAATCCTTTACCCTTATTTAGAATAGGATAAGTTTTATTACTGTGCCAAAATCTTTTTTGTAAAAGGGAAACTTTTATTATCTATTAAGTGAACTGTTTCCAGGCATGGGCTAAGTTTTTAGAGTTGAAGTTTCCTTTGTTAACAATTTATTGCATGTAATAAAATTAGTGGATGGGAGTTTCAGAAGTCCCTATTGTTTGAGAGATTATAAAGGTCAGTTCTATTGTCCCCACTAAAAGTTAAATAAATGCATCACAGGTAGCAAGTCCTGGGAACTCCCCATGCCTGGTTTAAACAATATATTTAAGCCAGATGTAATATTTTTAATAGGTATAGGGTGGTAAAATAAAATGAAGCATTTTATGACATTTGTGGCACAAATGAAACAACGCCTTCCTTGAATTTTAGTAAGATGAAATAATTAAAAATAAATTAGAAGTTTAAAGAGTTTATTTTAATTTAAATTTTGCTACTAAAGTATATATATTCTTTTCTATACTTTTCTATTGTACTAAGTGAAGAAAGACAGAAAAAATGTATTAATAGCATTTTTCCTTTGTAAAGATAGACAGATAAAGGTAACAATAATTATTTAAAGGGCTGCGCATTTGACAGAAAAATTATCGCTGTAATCACGCCCAGGGTACCCAGGAGGAAAAAACATGGTGATCTGTCAAAAAAAAAACCAAAAAACCCATTGGTTAAAAATTACTGGTATGGAATTTTGAATTTAGTTTGAAAATAAATAAATAAATTTATTTTACATTAAATTACGTAGATTTTTTTATTATTTTATAAATCATTAATTTGTTAGGTAATTATTTTTAGTATACCTAAGTTATTTATATTAAAATTAGGGGGATATTAATAGAAGCTAATGCGTTGGAACTTGATTTTTTCACTGATTCATTGGGGGCATCTAAAAAATTTTTGGTTGATTAAAAACTTATTTTCTTTATAGATTTATGTTCTTGTCTTGAAGTTTTTTAGTTTTAAGTATTTTTTTTATGTATTCAAAATGTTTACCATCTTTGTAAATACAGGGGTTTTCTCGTTTATTTCAGATAAATAAACAAATATGGATTATTGCGATTTATATTAATTTTTAAAGAAATAATAATTAGAATTTATATTATATTTATAATTTTCTTTATTTGGTGGTAAAGTGAGAAGAATAGATCATAACACACAATACATTGATTGAAGTAAAATTTGATTTATCGATTCAAGAATACAATACATAAGAAAAGGTCGAGAATGATAATCTTAAATCCTTAAATAATTTACTAAATTGGCAAGAAAACTGTTTAAGGATTGTCACTCGAATTGTGCGCGGCATGGGAAATGAACCCATTTAGGGGAGGAAAAACGAATGCAGCGTTGGATAGCTGGAAGTGTGTACTATTTCAGTACGAAAACATGTTTTTGTCGCTGTAGTAGTATTTTTTCTATAGAGGTTAGAAACGAACGTGTTTTTTTGTATTGCCGATAACAACGTGTGATTTAGCAGCCTGTGACTTTTTCCCGTTTCCGAAGATCAAGTCTGCCTTAAAAGGAACGCGGTTCGATTCGATGGAAGGGGTGAAGCGAAAATTGGCGAATCTCCTAAATGCTCTTACAAAAGAAGACATTGAAGGGGAGCATTTGATTGTAGAATTATTCTTAATATAAAACTCTTTTTCATATTCAGTCTCGTTATTTAATAGCCAAACCTCGTATAAGCTGTCAGGATTGCAACTCTACAACCCAAAAAATGAGTTCATGAAATCAAATGAAAAGTTTATTTTAAAGTATTATATTCTCTTTTAATTAAATACTGATGCGCTAATTTTAAAAATATTGTATTATTTCGCCCTCCTAAATGATTGTTACGTCCAAAAATTATCTTAAAAATCTGGCAACAACGCAACTCACATATACGTAAAGAAGCACGTATGTGTGTATGTGCGCAACCAATGCGCGTTCTTTTTAACCTCGGCAAGTTTCATCAATTTTGCTTCGTTTTAAACTATCGAGTGACAATCCTTAAAAATATCATTCAAGGATGTGTATAACCTTTACGAATTTTTAGACGGCTGCCTGAATTTGAAGTATTTTAAAGATTAAATGATTCTGCATCGTTTAAGATAAAGAAATAGGTACCTTTCCGATATCATTCATTTTAAAGTCGCCATTTACTCGGATGTTATTTTTACCGGAAGTGGAATAATTTTTAAAAGAATCGAAAAATTCATGTTCTCCTATAAAACTTGTACGGTTCAAAAATTTATTGTTAGTAAGTTCAGACGATTTGCGATTTTTCTAGCCCAAAAACAAGCGGGGTTTCCGATAATTGCAAAGAGATATTTTATTTTGAAGTTCATGAAATTATTATTCGTTCTGAACTCACTACCGGTGAAGATGTTTGCAATATAAAAATCTGACAACATCGCACGGCAGCATGTCGATAATAACGTGCTCTTTATTTTCCTCTCTATATTTGAAATTAATATGTAAAACTCGTATCATATGAAAATACATTTTTATTTCATAAACAATATATAACATAAAATATACAACATATTATTAACACTTTTATGTGCATCAATAGTAGTATCCATGACTCAAAATTTCAGGGTTATAAATTCAAGTACACAACTTTCCGAGCGTCCGGACGCCACGCGGCCTGCAGTATTGCCAGATTTTCTTCTGACTACAATCGCAGTAGTCAAATTCAATTTTTTTATATTTAATTATAAATTTTTTTTTAAAAAATCTACTTATTATAATGTCGCTGTATACAATTTACTACACTTTATTATCTAAAAATTAATTAGATGTACTACGTAATTTGACCTTATACACATCCTTAAGTACATACACTGCCAGACGTACATCTTTTTAATTTTTTCTTTTTAACTTTTTTGTTGTTAAGGCCAAAGAAACCGCCTAGATCTATAAGATTTTCAAGTCGAGCCGCTGCACCGAAGAACTGGCGTCCCCAGAATTACTTAAAATCCAGCCGAAAACACGCTACATCATCTAGAGTAGCGGCCGTGTCTCACAATCAATTTGTTGACTATCGAAGACCGACCGTAAACTCTAAAATTGTTATTCCCGATCATTCTAGTTATTCTGCAGCTCGTAATGTACCGCCTAGATTACAAAAACAGAATTCTGTGAGCGGCAGTCTACAAACGCACAATCAGAAAACCGCGACGACAGTATACCAGGTAATTCATTTTTCTGTAAGTAAGATCAATTAATAAACGATGAGGAATATCGTGAATTATATTAATATCAATATTTCTAAAAATAATGCGTGAAACAAATTTTCAGTATACAAATTATTACAAGCAGTTAGAATGTAGCATTAATTTACGAATGTATGATATAATTTTACCGACCATAAATATTGTTACATTCCGGCTCTGTTTATTTATCCGAGCATCGTCCACGGCGAGGGTGCATATTAATGAACCTTTGTCGGCTTCCGCCTCCGTCTAATACAATCTCGCCGCGCCTAGAGACTTCCAGATGGTTCGATGGATCGTTCCAGAAATGATCTAGAATTATGATTGAGAAATATAAAAAGAACAGCGGTCGTAACAAAGGAGAGTTAAGTTTTTAAAAGTGTTAACGAGTTATGAAATGTAAATAGTTGTAAAAGTCGAATATCTATGTGATTTATAAAAGAAAATTTATTGTGTAAACAAATTTGGTTAAAAATATTTGTTTCAGTGATAAATCAACGTTTTATTTAAATGGCTTAGTTAACAAACATAATTGTAGGTACTCTGGGATGACGAAAATCCTCACTTGTTTCGACAGGATAATACTCGGTTTCCAGCGAACCTAACGGGAGAATTGTACCTACAATTATTAGAAAATGAAATTGAGTCACTTATTACTCAGTCACTAGAAAGACAAGTTAATGAACAGGGAAATATGGTGCTGGAGGAACAGAATATAAACCTTCAACAGGACGAAGTTACACCATATTACGCACTGTAAGACAATGACTAGGCGAACGATTTGTAGGACACTGGATTGGCAAAAGGGGTTTTATTGAATGGCCGGCAAGATCTCCAGATCTAAAACCAACTGACTTTTCTGTGGGGCATCACAATTTTTCGATTTTCCAATACTTTCTACGTGAATATTGTACTATTTCTCCATGGCAATAAAGTTATTATTTTTCGAGATATTTCGGGTTAAACATGAAGCTGCACAATTATTTTGATTTCAATGTGAATTATGTCGATGTTTTGGGTCATTTGATTGCATTTATTACGCGAATAAACAAGTTTCATTCGCGTAATAAATGCAATCAAATGACCCAAAACACCGACATAATTAATACACATTGAAATCAAAATAATTATGCAGCTCAAAAAATAATAGTATTGGAAAATCGAAAAATTGCAATTCCGACAGTGGCTCAGTATTTGGGAGGGATCAACCAGTTACTTGCCCCTGTCGTACGTCTCTGGTAATAGCCAGAAACGTTCATTTAACATAATTTAGTAGGGTGTATAGTACTTACACTTCCCATCAAATATGACAAAAATACTTCAAATAGTTTTAAAGTACTGGACACACAAATTTTTTAAATTTTCAAATAAAACACCCTGTAGCTCAGACAGGAGACACATTTTATCTGGGTGATTTGAGTTGAATCTTCAAAATTTGAGTTCGGAATTCTATAGTTAAAATATTTCCATTTAGTAATGAAACACCCTGTATAAAAGTAAATCAAGTGATCATTAACCACTGTTGAAAAACTTAATTAGTGGAATGTCCAAACAATAAAAAGTAATAAAAATAATGTAACGTCCAAATTATGACAAATGATGTCCAGATAATGCAAAATTCTGAATCATGGAAATGATAAATCGCTGTATGTTAAGATAATGATGAATAATAAAACTATAATAAAAAAAGTATCTTTTAAATTATGCCACATAAAAAGGCCCCGAACTGTGTCCCTTGGAAGGGGGATGGTTATTCACCTCGACATAGCTATAGATGGTTTTGAATCCCAAAAAAATTTTTAAACTACTTACTGACCAAAAGATCTCTCTTCCTACAATCGCAATTCCACTAATATAGTGTAGGATTTTGAATATCCCTCTTAAAACTGGGCAGGACACACTTTAATTTTTTTTACAATTTGACTGTTCACTTGTACTAGTTATCGACTTGAAATTGCTGTCAATTCGTCTCCAACTGTATTCTTGCTGTAGAGTTGGTTGGTAAAATTACATCGTACTCTGACTAAACCTAGTTTTGTAAGTGTTAATATTTGTCAAATAATTTATAATCAATTTCTCTTTGTTAAAGGAATATCACCGATTGTTTATTGTTAATTTTTAAAAGATAACACTATTCTCATGAAGACAGTTTTTTTTATATTTTTTTGATCGTTTTAAGAGTGATATTACAAAAGACACCACCAGTTTGTTGAAGAGTAAATCGAATGAAGCAGTGAGGAATAACGATGGTAATTGCTCACCGGGATCTAGTAGAAGAAAGAAGATCACAAAGATGATGTCAGAAATTAATCTGGAGAGGGATAGCGGAAACAGCAGTCCTGTCAGCGACAGTCCCTCAAACTTTTCGATATTGCCCCCGAAGGTAAGTTTATGGTGGGGGTATTCCTTTTAGAGGTTGTATGATCAGTGGGTAGGTTTCCACTTGTATTTTTTCTTCTCGGTTTGTTTACTAAACGACCTAATTTGTGGACTGTATAAACTAACTTTTATATACATGTAAGATTTCACTTTAAATCACACTAAAAGTCGTTTTTTTGCGACATGTTAGTAACTTTATTCATTACAAATAAATACATATTGTGTGGTGAAAAACTACAGAACATGTAACTTATCAGACTAGTCAAAAAAATATATATTTGTATATAAAATAAATTAATAAAATTATAACAATGAGACGACAAATCCACTTGAGGTTTGTATGACTATAATTTAAAAATATATTCAGGAGCTCAGAAACTCTACTGCACTTAAGAAAGCTTTATCACACAGAAATTTTGATATTCTATTCCTAATTGCTGACATATTTTGGGCAATGTTGACCAATGATCAGCCTGGAAAGGGGCAGATGAATATTTTCCTTATTTCTTGTATTATGTGCATGTTTCTGGTCATTTTTCAGGAATGTATTTTCATTGCCTTTTATAAAAATTACCGGGTTCAAAATGTAGAGGCAAGAAAGTGTAAGTATTGGGAGGAAATTTTAAGACTATTGTAAAGAGAATTGTCAGAGCTTTCAAAATACATCTAATTCGACCCCCAATGCCATTTAAAAATTTTGGGCTCGCTTGAGGTTGAAAGTAGTGAAGTCAAAAATACCGGAAAGAGTGTCCCCCTTTAATCAAAAATCGACAGGTCTAAGAAAATACCATAAATTTTGTTTTATTCTGGTTCATTTTCAGGCCAAATTTAAAACATGTCGTATACACCTTATGAACAACCCTTTGTAAGTCATCGATGTTCTCTGTAAGCAAGACTGCCATCCGCATATCTATGTTGTTGATAGGCTTCCCATTTACGACCATACCGGCTGGTGCAAAGCCCATTGAGAAATCCAAATTGTGTTTCGCTAATTTCAGTATCTTCTTTCTTATTTAAACGATTGTGTATTATCTTAAGGAAGAGCTTGAGTGTATGACTCATTAAACTTATGATCACTACAATTTTTGGCATTCTGTTTCTTGGGAATCGCGATGAAGGTTGATAACAACCAGTCTTCAGGTAAAGTTCCTGATAGGTACACTAAATTGAAGAGATCTGTAAGTATTTGAATGTTGTTGATTAGTTTTATTAATTCTATGGGTAGTGCGTCTGGCCCAGGAGCCTTTTCGTTTTTCATATTCTTCAAGCAGTACATAACTTCTTCGTTGGCTATTTTTTGTCCGATTTCTGTTTCTACGTCGTTTATTTCTGTTTCACGTCTCTCATCATAAAACAAATTCCTCGATATAGTCTCTCCATTTTTTTAATTTGTCTTTTGGGTCTAATATTATATTTCCTTTTTCATCGGCTAGTATGTTGTGCTGCTTCTTTTTAACGTTTCCCGCCATATCTTTTACTTTCCTATGTATGTTGAATGAGTCGTGTTTTTTCTGCAATTTCTCTATTTCTGCGCACTTCTCATTTAACCGTATTTCTTTTGTTGTACAGACTTAACAAATTTCACGATGTTTTAAAAAAAGCGACTAACGTTCATAAGAATTTCCATTGCTTTTATCCTGTTTTGTGCATGAGTATTAGTAATCTAATGGGTAAACTACTACTTGTTTTCAGTCAGTGGAATTTGCCACGACTGGTGATGCAAGACTGGATCTAAAAAACTTCGTTGAATACCACAAACTAGGTGAAATTAACGTCAGTATAAGCAAACTTGACTCTAAAAGGACTAAGATGTACATGTGTAAAATTACGGTCAGTAGTATTTTTCGATGTTTGATAAATAAAAATATGTATCCCTTTTTTTTTATTCTAGGTCGGCGGTAACCATTTTAACAGTTACCCCGTCGAGTTTAAAACTTCCAGCGATGCCGAATTGTATTGTACTAAAGAGGCGTTCAAGGAGCTCTCTGCTAAGTACGGAAAAAGTAAATCTCTTGTTTTGGCTAGTGATAAAGACATTTTGGAGAGGATTCCGAAGATGTTGGAGAAACACGCAGGAGGTTAGCCAACTGACAATACCGTTTATTAATTAACGACGAAAACAACTCTGATCAATTCGTACGCCAAAAATTGTTGGTTACCAAGATTGCGTCAAAATCTAAGCTCAAATCGTAACTTTAAGTCTGAATTTTTATCGTTTTTTCGTATTTCTGTAGGTTTGTGGGAGTGGCAGGTGAAAATGGACTATTCGGAAAAATACAAAGAGCAATTGCCTGAAGATTGGCTGAAAATCATCGACAGCAGTCCCTGCATTCACGTCCAGAAAGTCCTTAATCACCACACGCTCAAACACTGTAAACCAGAAGAGGTAAGTGAGATTTTCGTCTGTCGGTGGTTTTTTTATTTTTAAAAAGGTGTTGGTAGTGCATTTGTAACTGCATAGTATTTTCCTAAGAAAACCTAGACTTTGTGGTGCTAACTAAATAACTCATTTCATTTACGTTACTGACAAGCAGACTAGAACGCAGAGAAGTCCATCTTCGTAATAAAATCGCGTCCTGAGAACTGCGAGTTTTCACGGTGGTGCTGATAGTTAAATAGAACTGCGTTTTGATTAGAACCGCCAATGCAATAACACTGACAGCTCGACACAGATCAGGATTGCCAGGTCAGGTAGCCAAAAATACTCCAAATATTATTCTGTGCGTCCTGCATCCAATTGCTACTAACACGTTTCAGGTGGTCAGTCCATCTGGTAGGTGGGCGGCCTCTACTGCGGAACGCTTCTTGCTTTGGCCTCCTCTCGACGATACGTCTTGTCCATCGGTTGTCAGATAATCTGGCAACGTGTCCTGCCCAGTTCCATTTTAAATTCTTTCTATAGCGTCGATTGTCCCTGTTCTATGACGTATTTTTTCGTTTGTGATCCGGTCTCTAAGAGAGACGCCCAACATCCGGCGCTTCATAGCCCTCTGTATTACTCAAAAAAAATATATTAACATTCCTCAAATAAATACTTTGCGATTATTTAGTTAATGATATCTGTTCCCTTTGTTTCACAATTGATCAGCAAAAAAATACCCCAGTTATAATTTTAAAATGTTCCTGCATAATCTCCGAACTGCTCAAAAATCCCCCAATACAGCAACACTGCTTTGATTAGCTATGCCAGTGCAATAATACTGACAGCTCAGCAAAGAATTCAGGGTTGCCAGGTCGGGTATCCAAAAATCTCCCAATTGACATGGAAAAACCCCAAATTCGTACCTTTTCAACAAAAATCCCCCAAATTTTCCTTATTATTAAACGTATCAAACCTATGTGGTATATTTAATGCTATTTTTGTAAGTAATGTAGACCGTCTACAATCCCGCAATGTTAACATTGATAATACATACATACAGTCATGCCTTTTTCCCGTAGGGGTTGGCAGAGACCACTTCCTTCCACTTGCTACGGTTTTTACACACATCTTTTGCTTCCTTTACTTTCATCAGTGCTCTCATACATGTTCGTCGGTTGTTGGTACTCTTGACAGCTGGCCTTGTTGATCTGATCAAGATATGTTCGCCTAGGTAGACCTCTACCGACTTTTCCATTCACACTCGCCTTATAAGTTTATTTCGTCAATCTTCCTTCATCCATCCTGATAATAAAATACACTAATATATTAACCTTCCTTATTTAGTTGATATTACCTGTTCTCTTAAAATATTCCAAGATTAAATTGTTCCCCCAAAAAATAACCCAGATAAAAGTATCCTAAAAAAAATGCTCAAAAATTCCCCAAATTTGGTGAAAATCCTCCAATATGGCAACCCTGGCTCATATGAGTATCTGGGTTAGATAGAACCGAGCTTTGATTGGCTGTGTGTGAGCTGTCAGTGTTATTGTATTGGAGTAGCCAATCAGAGCATGGTTACGTCTAACCGTCAGCGCCACCGTGGCCACTTGGCGAAAAGTCGATATATAAAAAGAACTACAAGTACAAGTACTAGTATAATAAATCCAACATGATCTTTTTTTTTTCGATTAATCTGCATAATTTTTTTATTAATAAAAAAACCGTTTGAAGAGTCTTTGAGCATGCCAAAATTTCGTTTTACACAAAAATGCCTTTGACACTTTGAAATATAATTGTTGTAAAGTAGAAAATTAACATTTACTGTCTTATAATATAATTGGAGGTATCCATTTGCTTTGGTGATAAAGTGCTGCATTCCGTGCTTTTTTGTGCATGGTAAACAAACTTTTAACATGCCGCATTTCGCTTTTGGATTAACATTTAATGCATTTCCTCCTCTAAAAACGTAGGTATTACAGAAAGGTCAGATGTGGATGAAATCCATGACGCTGACGGACGTTTCGATACCGTCCAACACCATCGAATTTAAAGACGACAACAATTTGTTTGCCGAAGTTACTTTCTTGCTGTCCGCCAACGAGATTTGGTGCCGTCAATGGGAAACCGCTGAAAGTGTAAGTTGACATGCATTTTTGATTATACAGGGTGGATTCAAAAGTTTTTACGTACAGAAGTCAGCATTTTTCCTGTTGATGATTAGCATACGTCGATATATACAGAGTAAGACATAATTTTACCGACCACAGCGATGTAAATATTAATGCTACTGCAGCTATTCCACCTATACATACACCTATGAACGAGGAGAAACGATGGAGGAAAGCTTACGTTTTGGTTAAGTTGTTGAGAATTACACCTAAGCTTTTATGTGTTTATCAACAAATATTTTTTAATAGCCAAGATGTCGTAAACAAATGCAAATTGACGTTTATCCCTTCACAGTGGGTGACGTGCAGTACGTGGTCACTATTTGACATTGGTAGAAAGGATGACGTACTCTTTGCGTCACTGCTTGAGATGGGTAACGTGCACATTCTGTGTTCATCTAGCTCCATATTTCCCTGTTTATCAACTTGTCTTTCTTCTTCTTCTTCTTCTTACGTTAGGACTACGTCCTGTGTTTGCCTCAAAGGTTGCCCAAAAACAATTGGGACGATGAAGACCAGCTATCATACCATCTTTTTGGTGGGCGTCCAGTTGGGCGTGGTGTGTTGGGCCGCTTCTCTCTCACAATTTTTGCCAGCCGGTCGTTTGGCATTCTGCTAACATGGTCTCTCCATTCTCTTCTTCGGTTTCTTGCCCATCTTACTATGTCTTGGACTTCACATATTTCCCTTATCTCTTCGCTTCTTTTATGGTCAAGTAGGGTATAGCCAGTTATCGATCTAAGAATTCGCATTTCCGTTGATCTAAGAAGTCGCTTTGTAGTCGTGTTCTCCGCTCTGGTCTCTATCGCGTATGTCATAATCGGTCTTACACATGTCTTATATATTCTGACCTTACTTCTGGTACTCATGTGTTTATTTCTCCAGATTATGTCTCTCAAGAATCCTGAGATTAGAGATGCCTTTGTTGTTTGAGCTTTTACTTCCTCCTTAATATTTCTAGTGCTAGTTATATTAGCTCCTAAATATTTAAAGGGCATCACTTGTTCTACACTCTGCTCATAGATTGCGAGTTTACATCTTCTCGGTTCTTTGGATATTGTTAGCGATTTGGTTTTCTTGACGGATATTTGCATATTGAATTCTTCAGCTGTTTTTTGGAACTTGTGTAAGAGTCTCTGTAGGTTGTCCTCGTCTTCCGATACGATTACAGCATTCTTTCTTGTGACTGAGTAATCAGAGGATTAATTTCATTTTCTAATAATTGTTGGTACAATTCTCCCGTTAGGTTCTGGTCAATAAATTTTTGTTATTGCAAACGGATCCAGTTTCTCCAAATTTCCATACTAACTCTATGATGGTCTATATTTCTATCAGAATGCCTTTCATTGAAAACTCTAGCTGCTCGTCGAGCGCACTTGATTTGATGATCGTAAATAAATATTATTTCTGTTCGTTCTTGCAGAGAAAACACCATTTTAAAATAACTCAAGATGCTACAGCTACAAATTATGGCTAATTTAACGTTACGAATAACTAACTAAATATACTATTAAAAGAAACAAATTGACAAAAAATTTCAAAAAAGGTGACATGTATTCAGAAGTAAGTTAATTGATCCCCAATTAGACACCTACCTATTCAACAGTGGCGTAGGTCGTTTTTGTTATGGTCACATGCTATTTCACAAAATTTGTTGTTTTCAGCAAAATAAATCAATAGAATAAATTGTTTATATGGCTGATTTGCATTTTTATGTATCACAAGGTAGTGGTTGCTATTTGACAGTTTACAAGGGGTGGGGTATTTTTATTTTTTTTTTTTTATGTTCTGGTTCCCACGAAAAGGGATATCCTGTAATGTTCAGAGAACATCGTGGGAACCAAGGGAAAGAAGGTAGGAGTTGGTGTTCTTCTTAAATTCTGGAGGTTGTATGCCTCGGGTAACACCTCCCTAGGCAATGAGTTCCAAAGCCTCGCAATTCGTTGGATGAATGAGTCTTTGGAAAGTGATGTTCTGCAGGTCTCCAAAGTGACCACGAAGGGGTGTGAAGACTGAACTTGACGGGTTAATTTTGAAGAGACTGCCAAAGGAGGAACGATTGTTGATATTTCAGAAGAGCATCGCCCATGAAAATATCTATAAAATAGAGAGACAAATCGCCAACTTTTCTACGGTGTTCCAGACAAGTGAGCGAGTTTGTAAGCGAGGCATCACCGACGAGACGAATTGCCCTTTTTTGGACAGAATCCAGTAGCTTCAGGATATGTTTAGGTGCTGCACTCCGAATATGGGAACAGTACTCCAGTACAGGTCGGATCTGTGCCTTATAGATCATAAGCAGCTGACTGGAGGTGAAATAGCTCTTGGCACGAAACAAAAAGCCAAGTTTTTGGGATGCACTTTTGGCAATGGACCTCACGTGATTTTCTCAGGAAAGGTTATTGCTGATAGTAATACCAAGCATCGATATGGATGACTTCAGTGGTATGGTTACTCCTGACAAAGTTATGTTAGGCACAGTGAGATCGGCTTTTCTAGAGAAAAGACATGCTTGTGTTTTGTTTGCATTGAATTCTACCAAGTTATTGGATCCCCATTCGAGAATTGTTAAAGGGGTGCCACTTGGAAACAGCAGAATAACATGTTTAAACCTCTCCCTTGATTTAAAATTCGACGTGTTTTTTGTTTTTCTTACATTTACGCAAAATCTGGCTGGTTTTGAATAAATTTATTACATTTGGATGTTTGACACTGTATATAGGTGTGTTAGCAGATTGGGTGACGTGCAGCACGTGACCACTTTTTGGCTTCGGTAGAAAGGGTGACGTACACGTGACGTCTCTGCTTGAGATGGGTAACGTGCTCTTGGTACCACAAATGAAATATCTTTCATAAGGTTATGTGTGTTTGATTAACGGTTTTTGGGTTTCTGATCTTTTTTTGAGTTTAAATTGAGTTTTTTTACATTTAGGTTTAAGGAAAAATATTGTGGTGTTATTAGTTATTTTTAAAGACCAAACATTAATATTCAAGTGTTAAAAAGTAGGGTTTATGTTACCACCAGTAGCCGAGGCCACCTGTTGACAATTAAATATAATCTCAACCACTTCACCACCGACTGTATTTTTGCTGTGACCACACACTGTAGGGGGGGATTTCCAAATCTTTGTGGTCTATAAAATTATGTCGTATTTCCTGTAGGTAAGTGGTAGTTAAAATGAATCGTAATTTTCAGGAGAAATACATCGAGATGTCCAGCAAAATGGAAAATTATTACAATAATAATCGAAATAACTTACATGCTACTGTTATAAATCGTAACGGTTACTATGTAGCTGAGTATGACAACGGATGGTACCGAATCAGGGCGTTGGAAGTTACAGAGAAATCAGTTTTGTGTTTTTATATTGATTTCGGCGACGAAATCACACTACCTAGAAACAAAATATACCAAATGAAAAGAGAATTTGCAGTGTGCCAAGCGCAGGTAAGTTAGAAACAAAATGTGTGCCGTAAAGGCTATCAGAAAATAAACTTAGCTAACAGATTGGTGAGGAGGGATGAAAAATAATCGAAAGAGACTGGACTAAAAAACCCAGTTTATGATTGGTCAATTGCCGGCTCTTGGTTAGCTTAAAATTTCACTGAAGCGTGACGTAATTGTGTAGTAATTGGCTAGATAAGTCACCAGCTAGTGACTTGATATGGTTGGTAAAAGTGTTTGATGCCCATTAGAAGTAATTTTGAGGTTAAAAAAATGTCAATCTGTTAACTGAACAAAATTAATTCAATAAAAATGTAATAAAAAAACAGTCATTGTTTTCGCGTATTTGTTTTGTGAAAACTAAGCGAAAATTTACCCAACGTTAATACAAAACAACATCCGATGCACGTCACAGCTACACACCGTTGCCAAATTTTATGATTTGTAGGAAATTTAAAGTTATCATGTCATTTTAATTATAAAATAATTCTAAAAATAACAGTTTTTTAAAAATAATCAGAAAGTTGAACGTGCAACAAATAGTTACTTACTAAAGCAGCAACAATGCATTTTGATCGACAGTGTCGCCAATTACGAATTCCTATTATCTGTCAGTCCTAGTTTATTGAAATCTACTCAAAAAATATATTAAAAAAAAAGAAAAAAACAGTGAATTGCCGTTATCCAAAATTGTTGGCAGCACTTGGTATGTACTTCTAAAGAACGCCATCTAGCGTTGATCTTAGTCGATTTAAATAGGCGGTACCACCGCTTTAAAATATCAACGTCACTGATGACGTACACTAGATTTTGTTTTGTATTTTGTGTAATAACTAATTGACTAAAACTTTCCAGGCGTTTGTATGTCGTTTAGCCGGTTTGGAAGATTTGTACGAAATATCGGCAGGTTCGGCGATATTACAAACTTTACTTTACAAACAAATAACATTGGAGGTCGCTACAGATAGCATCGGTGAGTTTATACAAGTTTCTTTTGAATTTTGATTATGCATCATATCGTTTTTAGCTCAAGACGACGACGAAATTTGTTTTCCTGTGTACATGTATAATTTCGAGACGGGCACTTCCATCAACGAAGAAATGATCACGTTGCTCACCCTCGAATCTGCTTCTCCTAACATTTTTAGCGTAAGTAAACTGTCGAGAACGATGAAACGCGATAGCTATCGTAGTTTTTTTTATATTTGTGTGAATTATAAATTGAAACTGCTAGAATTTTAATTTAACCATTTGTTTTGAACAGAACATTATCACAGAAGTGTACGTGTCCAATATCGCCGCCAACGGGGACGTTTACGTGCAAATACATTCGTTCGGCTACAACAAATTGTTGGAACTTTTGTCCGAACTCGATGCACAGATCGTGAGCCAACCGCCAAAGGAGACGTTGGGCGTAGTAAATAAAGTATCGAGCAAAGATAAAATTTACATGGCGAGATATGTCGATGGTCACTGGCACAGGTACGATTTTCGTTTCGATGTCAAAAATCAATTCTTTACACGCTGACGGACGACGGCGTTTGTAATTATTTTTTTCCGAAAACATTTTAAGTTGTAGCTATTTTTTGTTATCAGAGTGAAAATCATCGATTGGTCACCAAAAGAAGACCTAGCTCAGGTATATTACATAGATTATGGAAATACCGATGTGATAAAAGTGAAGGAGACCGTGTTATATCCATTGAATAAGTTGAGCGAAATATTGTGTTTGTTTCCTCCTCAAGCCGTAAAGGTAAGACACCGTTCGATGGATTAAAATATTAAATTAAAAAACATAAGACTGAAACTAAAACAATAAGACAAGACTAGAAACTTGATAAGACCTTTTTTTAATTTTTATTTTTCGTTGTAACAACTTTGTGTTTTGTAGTTCTATTAAGAGCAGTTAATTACATTGTTAACCTGTTAAAAAATGTTCGTTATTGTTATATTTTGCCTTCTAGTTTCGTGAATAATGTTTATTTTCATCACTCTAAGTCAATCTTGCTCATTGAACTCATAAATTACAAGGCGATCGCGACGAATTAGCCTGCTGCGCATTAATTATATAGAGTTAGCTAAGTGGACTGTACTACTATTTATTTTTTAAAAGACTTACCCTTGATATGTAGGCTGCGTTGTTTGTTGATTCCGCTGTTACGTGTCGTTGTACTAGCACAAGAAATACTGGTGTTTAACACGTGTTAGTTTACTAGCTGAGAGCTTTATGTTGCACTATCACGATGTTTCTTCTTCAAAGGGTGAAATCTTAAGAGAGGGCTGCTCTTGTTTATGATTTTGTTCTAGTAGCAGGTTTTTTTGAAAACCATCACTTTCGTTTTGCATTAATTAATTTTCATCCCTTTGATTTTCAGGTCATCATGCATAACATTAACCATCGCCTGCAATTCCTCTTCAGATGACGCTAATATGACTTGATCATCGGCGTAAAGAAGGCATTTGACGATCAAATCATTCGTTTTAAATCCATACGCACTCTCTTCAAATCTTTTAAACAATCGTCTATGTATAAGTTAAACAGCCATGGCGAAGCTACACATCCCGGTCTCACACCTTTTTCGATGTTAATCCAGCCCGTGTAAGCTCCGTTTATCCTGAAACAAGCAGTGGAATCCTCGTAAAGTGATTTCAGTGCTCGTATTAAACTACTGCTCACCCCATACATAGACAATGTTGACCACAATTCACTACTCACCACTCTATCATAGGCCTTTTTCAAGTCTATAAAAGCGCAGTAGACCTTTTGACTCCTAGCCAAGAATGTTTGACTATACCTCGTAATGAAAAGACCTGATCCATACTGATCTCCTTTCTCTTCTAAATCCTGCTTGCACATCCCATATCATCTTCTCAGCTTCATTCGTCACTCTTTTAGTCATTATCGTTGCATACAATTTGCCGACTATCCTGAGTAAACTAATACCTCGGTAGTTCTTACAGTCCTACTGCAAACCTTTTCCCTTGTAAAGCGGCACGATAACGGCCTTGCACCAGTCGTCTGGTACGCAACCACTCCTCCAACAAAGGTTGAAAAGGCGGTACAGCAGACTAGTTACCACGCTTTGTCCAGCCTTCAGCATTTCAACCGTTATCCTGTCGTACCCAGCAGCTTTACCCAATTTCGTACTGTTCAACGCTTCCACAATTTCTGTCGTACTAATTTCACTTTTATTGCAACTTTCACTAATTTCTCCGAATGGAGCCTGTTCTTGAGTATCTTATTTCTCAAATAAACTTTCGAAGTATTCCTTCCATCTCTTTAAAACACATTCCTCTTCTTTTATCATACTACTATCTTGGTTTCTGATTTTTTTCAGTTGCGAGGACTACCATTTCAGTATTACAAAATCTGTCATTCCTTCAGAAAGCTTCAGTAAGCTAGTTGCCTATGGTCTACACACTCTTTTTGGTACCGTCGAGGCTCTGTTTATATTTATGTTGGTGTAGATCGCTACGTGAGTTCATCGATCTACATCAACACGAAGTAGGTAAGGGCCCATATGGAACCGTTTATCATTCTAAAATAAACATACACATAAGTTCTCGGAATACTTAAAATTTTATACAATTCAAGTGTACCGTTAACAAATTAAAACCGAGAAACCATTTTGAAATTCCAACTTTGAAGGATTATAGCTCAGAAACTGTTTATGGCTGATATTATTGTGGCACAACCTACGCGCTCCCGACTTTTTCCACATCAGTCCTGGTACACTGGTATAAAAATATTTAAAAAATTTTAGACGAGGATATTGTTGGACGAGATACCATTGGAATTTAAAAAGCTCGCAGATAAAGTGTTGCCCATTGGAGAAGCGATAATTATAAAAGTGATCAAGTATAACGAAATTAACATTCCATTAGTGGAATTCTACAGTAGAACCACCGACGGCGGACTTTTCTGTATCAATAAATCCATTACGATGGAAAACGAAATCAAGTAAGTACAATTAATACTTTATTGCGTACGATCAACTGAGGACACAGCATGTATATTTTATAGCTGTGTATGCATATTTTTTTTAATGTACTCATTGTTATATAGAGACAGTCCCCATGGAAATCAATTGGGTAGTTCATACACATACATGGTTAGCCCTGTAAAAGTCAGGTAAAAAGTAAAGGCACTTGAATTCTCCATGTTAAGTCTATAAAATGTTTCTCACATTTTAACCTAATTCATTCTAATATAACTAGAAGTATTTTTTTTGATACCACTTCAGTGTCCCCGCCAATTGCCTTTGATCTTCTGATCCAGTTACTGGATCTATAGTGTGCTTCTTAAGAAGAGGTCCTATCCTTTTGACTTTATTTCTTAATGTGTAAACTGTAATTATTGATGTATAATATTGTTCGTCAAAATTCGTCACGTATAGGATGATATACTTTATTGATACAAAATTGACCAAGTGTTGTACGTTACTTACCGACTTGGTGAAAAGTTGTATGTGGGTGTATTAGCCCACTGACCCACTATGACGGAAGGATACTCTTAGAACTATATCGTTTAAAAAGACATGCATGTGTTAATTTATGATAATCTTGACCAGACTACTTACATGCTTGACCGTAAAAGTTATAAATAGCTTAATGGGTTTCCTTGGGCACCTTAAATATTCGTTTCTCAGTTGTCGAAAGTAATAAATTCATGAGGGTGGACTTTGAAGATTTCTAAAATGTGTCAATTGTGAAACGATAACGATCTTAAGCAAACAGACCAGAACTCATAAAATAAAAATTAATAAATACATACAAAATCCAAACATACATAACAAATAAAAAAGTATCTTAAGTAACCCTTTTAAAAATTCCCTCATCATTAGTTACGCCAGAAAAAAGATTTTCAACGCCGAGACATTTATTTTTCGTTAAAACGTTTTCAAAAATTGTATTCAATGTTTTAATTTCTTAAATAAACTCTACTACTCTACCCCTTTCTCCTACAATTTGTTCCCATGCCTCATTTTAGGAGTTTGGGACTGAAAATTATTTAAAAGTTTTCTGAACATTTTTAAAATTATGTATTGCTTACGATGTACCGTTTACGTTTTAGAAAGGGCGATGAAGGCATAAAAAATACGAGGAAAGCATTGCTTAACGTGGAAGGATCAAAGAGTAAGTATTGTTTGATATTCTCGAAAAGTATGAAAACGAAACTCATCTCGCTGTAACAGAATGTTATAATCTGTTTTCAGAGAACGTTCCCTCGGGAGGTAAACTGAAATGTCCCGCTCTACCGGAAGTGAATCAATGTTTCGAGCTTCACATACCGTTCGCCGTTAATCCTTACAATTTTTTCGTCCAACCGTTAGAATCTCGACCGAAGTTGCACAAGATGATGGAACGGTTACAAGAGAGGTACAAGTACGTTACGTTCAGTCCCTTAACCATCGATCAAATTATTCCCGGCAACATTTACGCTTCAAAATTCGTTGACGGCAATTGGTACAGGTTAGTAAAAGTTCTAGATTACTTTTCTTTCTTGACAGTTACTACCAATGCACTAGGTATGGCATAATTTTCCCTATCGAAGAAGAGGAACGATGAAAGCTTACTGTGTTACATAAATATCATCCACTTTTGTGCAAACGTCACGCACTATCAATTTAGAAAAATGGGGAGAAATTTGGCTAATGTTTACTACAAGTGGATGCAATATTTAAACATTTAATTTATTAGATTTGTATTTGTATTGTCATCCGTCCTTTAGAAGTATACAAAGTTTCAAGTCGATCCGATGTTTTTAAGTGGGTGAAAATCGTGTCCAAAGATTCTGTTACATAGATAGATACAAGTCAAGCTAATATAAAGCGTGTAAAAAGCAGACATATAAGAATAGACCGAGGAAGTGGGCGGGAAGTGACTTGCGTCTATGACAATAACATGTAACACGTGGATGATTTTTATATTATAACGTTTTGTTATTTGCGAATTATTGTTTATTTTCAAAAATAAGAAGTATTATTAAAAATGCCAAGACAGTATATGCTATGTTATTCTGTACCAAATCAACTTCAGAAACATAGTTTTCACATGTAAGTACTCTATAAATTGCACTGTTGACCTAAGAATATATTTTCCAAAAGATATATATTTTTTGATTTCAAATAAACTCACTGTTTGTACATTATTTATATTTGTTATGCAGTTTTCCTATGATGAATTTATGAAAAATAAGTGGAGTGAGTCGTTAAATGTATCAGACAAAAAGATAAACTTTAATACTGCATACATTTGTAGTGATCATTTTGACGAAAAATCATTTTATGAGCAGGGTGAATTACACACAAGAAGTCGATTACATTTAGATGCTGCTCCACAACTGATAAATACAGTGAATCCATTAAAAAAGTCTAGTTAGTGAGAGTAAATCTGTACATTGTCACGCCCACAGACAAGGATATGATATGATTCGTTCTCTTTTTATCGAACCGTAACGTCCACTTACACGATAGTCCCATTACTAGCGTGGTGTATTCTTATGTGTCTATGGTAATGAGACATATTCCTTTATTTTTAAATGGTCACTAACCTTCGTCTTCGATGATCATGGAATGTTTTTAGCGGCAGTCACAGGAAGCCTTCCACGGGATCAAGACATTATATGGGTTTTGTTTAGGCGTTTTTTAACGTTTGAGTGGGAAATAGTTCATTCCTTTGAAGTGCCAATAGTTTATAAAAGAGAGTTATTTTAATTGAGTCTTCACGAGTTAAAGAGTTGGTTAGTCACACTCCCATGATCCTGAGGCCCAAACAGAAAGATCTCCTGTCATTATCTCGCGGCGAATGTTGTATATACTAAGTGATAATAAAATAAGGAACTCTTGGGGTAAAAATTTAATTAAGAATTATTTTATTTTTTAATACCGTTAAGATTGAAACACGAAGCAAAATAGGAATTTTATGCTATTGGTGACGTGCAGCACGTTGCTACTCTTTGCCATCGGTAGAAAGGGTGACGTAAAAATGACGCCACTGCTTGAGATGGGTATCGTGCACGTGGTACAACAAATGACATCTTTCACAAGTTTATATGTGTTTGGGTAACGATTTGGTTTTTTGAGCTTTTTTTAAGTTTAAGAGTTAGGTATTTAGGTTTAAGGAACAACATTGTGGTGTTACTAGTGATTTTTAAAGGCTGAACGTTAATATTCAAGCATTAAAAAGTAGGGTTTATGTTACTTGTAGCCGAGGCCACTGTTTGACAGGTAGATAGAATCTCAAGCTGTGACGTCACATGTACGTCACGCCTTCTACCGTTGTCAAGCTAAAAAGTTTCATGCTCGTTACCCATTAGAAATTATTTTCAAATGTTTTACAGACACATTGTCTTAAGTAATTGCAAATTTTTCTTTTAACTTACACCCCCTATTATTTCTAGTATTTTAATTTTTATTTATAATTTCGTAAGATTCTAGAGATTAATGTGTGCGTTTGAATTTCAGAACGAGCGTGATTAAAGTGATAAACGACGGATCGATTTCAGTATTTTATTGTGATTATGGATACTATTCCAACCTTACCGTACAGAAGTTGATTCCGTTAGATGTAGAATTCCTGGAGTTGCCCTACCAGGCGTTGAAGGCCAAACTGGCAGGTAAAAGACATGCCATTTTCAATTTCTCCAAGTGAAAATTTTCCATTAATATTATTGCAGGGATTAGGCCCAAACATTCGAACTGGACGATGGATCATTGCGACGAGTTCAAAGAAATGGTCGAGAGGAAGAATTTCTATTCGATACTCATGAACATAGAACAAGACCAGTTGTATGATTCTGATTTAGTTTTGGGGCTGTTACTGATTGATACGTCCTCCGCAGACGACGTGTATATCGAGCAAGAATTGATAAGGAGAAACATAGCTGTCGCGGAGTAACTTTCAGTAACGCACCTGCATTCATGTTATTTCATTGCAAGTACTATTTTTTTATGAAAGTTACGCATCGTTCTCTTATACTTTCGAGTCTAAACATTTTATTTTTAAATAATATGTCGAATCAAATAGGAAAACGGTGTGCAGAGTGTTTGTTTGGAAGGACGTTTTATATTACATAAAGTTTCTAAGAGAGTTTATTTAGTTGTAAGAAAATTACTTCCGTTATTTATTTTTTATGTAACTAAAATGGATAAAATGTTTGTTTTCTTTTTCTTTTTTTTTAATGTGATTCAAATTATTAACAAACAACGTTACCAAGTAGTAACTTCTTTGCTACAATTTAACTAATATATTTATTTATGTGTATTAAATAAAAACGTTTGTTTGTTTAATGGTTAATGCATGAAAGGACGATTATAACTTTTTAAGTACGAGTTACTACAAATAATTTGTCTTTTACCCAACTTGTAGTTATTGGATACAAATCCGGTGGTCACAAAAATGTTTTGATTTAAGTACACTACACATCGAGACAATTCACTTCCATTTCTGCTTCGCGAGTCATTTCCTTTTAAATTTCTTCGGCGCTCTAAATCCAAAAGTTTGGAAAAGCGTGCAATGGAAGATGAAAGGTGCTCCTCTCGTAATCGGTAAATTTACTTTTTTTATCGGGAATTTTTATACAGAAACGCGCCGGCACGTGTTGGGCATGGTATAGTTGATACAAAACAAAATCCAGTGCAAGTCGAACAATTTGGTAACGTCACAGCTAAAGGAGAATGTAGAAACTTCGGGAAATTTACAAGTTATGTTTTCATTTAAAAATCTTTTCATTTTAAAAACTTATTCAAATTTTTCTTTCTAAAAAGAAGTTTTTTTTGAGAATACGACAATTTAAGGTACTGAAATTACTAATTATAGCTGCAACAATGCATTTTGATCGTCAGAGTCGCCAACTGCGTGTTTTTAGCCGCAAGGAAATGTGACAGTTGATCAAGCTGAATATTTTAATAGGTGGTATCACTGCTTCGGAACATCTACGCCATTGATGACGTACATTAGATTTTGTTTTGTATATGCTGTATTGGACTTTCCAATTTGTTTGTCTCGTATTGAGGAAAGCAACTTTTTCGTATTCATTAAACTGTAGCAATATTTCAGGGTTCCCATTTTTGACGATTATAAAATTCCCCGACTTTTCCAGACACATCCTTTACTGTTAGAGATTAGTAGCAAACGTGCCGAAGGGGAAAATAAAAATTTTCCAAGAAAAGTTAGATTTTTTTGTGAGTTTGTCTATCAAAATCGTCTGAAATCTCCGACTTTCCTTAATTTTTCCATAATTTTAAAATTTCGTGACTGTTCCAGAAGTGGGAACCATATATTTGCTACTACATTACCCCGTTAAAATTGTTGCGATTTTTTTTAGGCGGAAAAAATCATTTTTGGAATTTTTATCGCTAAATTTTTGGACTGAAAGTGATAAAAATTTTAATAAAGTTTCCGATAGGTTATGTTTGACGAACAATAATGTCGTGTTTCCAAAATTTTTAAGTTACCTTTTTATTTTCGCTTTGTTATGGATATTCGTTCGTTTTTGTTTCATTGTAATAATTTTTGACTGATGTATGTTATTTAAAAGCAATAAAACACTTTTTGAAAATTATCAGTGTTAAATATTTAATTAAAATTAAAAACTTTTAATAAAGTATTTCCACTTTTGACGATCGTTTTGTTGATGATACATAACCAGCTTTGTATACAATGTACATATTTAGAAGATGTAGTAGTTGATCTTTTTAAAACCATTCCACGCGTGGAAATAACAGTTTAAATCGTGTTAGACACGAAAGACTAGACGGTTCTTATGTATATATAAATAAAAAAAATATTAAAAAATTATTGATTGGCGAACTTAACTCCGGCTTCGATGTTCTTCTTCAGCTCTGGCAGCGCCTTTTTGAGTAATTCTTGTTCGAAATCGTTGAGTTTGCCGAGTCCCAAGTTCTTCTCGAGTCCGTTTTTGCCCAAAATTAACGGTGTGGAGAAGTATGACGCGTCAGTCACGTCGGACATAACGTAAGATGCTTCGATGACGTTGGGCTCGCCCTTGAGCCCCCTGAGGAGAGAGTTGGCGAAACGGGCACCGGCGTAAGCCATCGAGAGAGTTGCCGAACCAGCTCCAGCTTTTGCTTTTACCACCTACAATTGTTTACATTGGATTATTTCGACACACTCTTGTATTACAACAAATTTGTACAGGAATATTATACTCTGGAAAATCAACAGAATCATTTGCACAGAACCCTACTACAACTTACCTCAGTGCCAGCTTCTTGAATTCTTGTGGTCAAAGCGGAGAGCTGATCCTGGGGGAAAGAAACTGATGGTGTTGCTCTAGAAATCAGAGGAATGATGGTGACGCCAGAATGGCCGCCGATGACTGGAACGTTTACGTCTTTTGGATTTAGTCCTTTGGCTTCTGCAATGAAAGTGTTGGCACGAACAATATCCAAGGTGGAGATACCGAATACGCGTTTGGGGTCCAGTTTGCCAGCCTTCAAAAAAATATCTACGTGTTAAAAAACTCTCTTAAGGTTTGTTCCAACTGCTGGAAAAGAACGGACCGATTATTATGGACGGTGTTTCCATTTAAACCAAACTAAGAATCGTTCGTTAACCAGTTTCTGAACGATAATTTCGGTGCATGTCGAATGTAGAAACTGATTGAACTGACATGCGCATCGTCAGCTGTCGCGACATTTTTTTTATTGGTCAATGAATAGAATCACGATTCTATAAAAACAGTCTTTTCTAGTATAACACGAAGGAGTGTTAAGTTAACACATGCGCATAACTTCGATCTAAACGATCCTGAATACTGTAAAAAAGCTCCAGGTTGGAACAAACTTTTATATTCGATGAGTTTAGTGCGATAAACGTGTTTCAGATTAGTTCAGGGGCATATGAAATAGGAATATAATTACTTTTTTGAGTACTTCACAGGCAATTGGAACAGCAGAGTTGACAGGATTGGTGATGATACCAATAAGGGCGTTGGGAGCTACTTCCGCAGCACATTCAGCCAAAGCTTTTACAATGCCAGCATTTGTATTGAAAAGATCATCTCTGGTCATACCTAAATATTAAAAAAAAATCGTAAATATACACTGCAGTGGAAAAACAAAAAACAATTATTTGCAAACTGTTGTAAATTGCTACAACCGAGTTTAAATCGAGTTTTATAAAAATGTAACAGATACCAATTACAAATTGTGAAAGGCTTTTGCGGCCATCGTCTAGTGGTGAATGGTTTTTCGGGTTATTCGGCCGTTGTAATTTAGAGATAGCCCCACTAAGTTCTGCAGGTGTTTATCGTATTCCATGCACTTGTGGAAGTGTCTACATTGGAACAACTAAACGGTCCATCTGCCGCCTTGGAGTTACAGAAAAATCTGCCGTCGCGGAGCACACACATAATAATAATAATAATCATAGAATCCAATTCGAAGACACCCAAGTTTTATGCAACACATCTGCATATTACCCGATGCTCTAGAGAAGCGATTGAAATACATAAACACCATCAGAATCTAAGGAAACACTGAAAATCAATATGACATGGGCACCGGAACTTAAAAATACAATGCTGCTTCCTTATAAAAGTAAGGAGAATGAATTTCTGGAACGTGACCAATTCCTGAACAGCCATAAAATAAGCCCCGCCCACCAAAACGTATATAACCTGCGATCGTCACATACAAATGTCGCAAACCATCAGCCTTAGGCAAGCCGACAAAACTACATCTCCCGAAGATGCCATCCACCCGCGATAGCGAAACGTCGAGAATTATCTCTAACTTACGACAGTCGTTAAACCCAAAAAACCATACCAGTTGTGGTTTAGCTGTTTAATGTTTTAGTGAAGTAAATTACCTGGCTTTCTTGGTACACCTGCAGGGATAATGATGACATCAGCGTTTTTTAATGCATCTTTTAAATTCTCGGGCCCATTAAATCTTGAAAAAAAAATTAATAAAACAATTTAAAAGAGTAAATGTAAATTATAAACATACAAAATAGTATATCACCATCTTAGATTATTTGGAAATAAAAAATTCTAATTTGGTAAAAAGTGAAAACTTCTTTAGGTGCGTTGAAACAATTTTTGGTATGGTGGTTTCGTGTCAGTTGACAGCTCACTTTTATTAGGTTATTATTCAATGATTTTAATTTAATAATTATAAAATTTTTATCCTACAATTAATTAAAACCACTGTTTTTTTATAATTTTAAGTTTTCAGTTCTGTCTGCAGTCCTAATGACTGCCAATTTTTGTTTTCACTTTAAACCTTAATTTCAAGTAGATTTTTTGTTTCATATTTAGATGATTCTGACCCTCATTCACACAGGTATGCAGATTTGCATATTGCTTAATCCATTACTAATCATGTTTTAAGAATTAAAGCAGTTAAACATATCAGATAAACATAAAATCTTGCTACAAAAATATACTTAATATCACTACATATTTCACAATCACTTAATTAACAACATACATTCAATTGTTTAAAAATATATTCCCATACTGTGAGTTTGGTTTTTAGGAAATAAATATAATCTTTTTTTTTTCATCAATAGATAATTTTAATTCATTTACAAAAATTAAATTATATTCTAATTGTAGTTTCCTAATACTTACCCCTTAACTTTGGCAATAGTCTCAATATGAGATAAATCGGCAGCTACACCGGGTGTGTGCACAAGATCGTAAAGAGACAATTGACTGACCAATGGGTTGATCTTTAAAAGCAGTGAAAGTGGTTGACCAATACCTCCAGAAGCTCCACATACTGCTACTTTATAGTTGTTCTAGTAACAGATTATGTAATATATAGCACGGAGCAGAATTATGTTTTATAGATGTATTTTTTTGTATAAAACATGTTAGATAAACGACTGCAAGGAATTTGTTGGATAACAATTCATAATAACTTCACATCAAAACTAAGCTTAAAATTAATAAAAAAAAAATGTTAACAAACCTGTTTTGAAGTACTAAAATTCCTAGCAGACACTAAAGTGGGCCTTACAAGTCTAGAAAACATTTTTTATCTTATTTTTATTGGTTTAAAAGGGAAAAAATGACCTTTAAATGTAGGGTTCGATCGTAACCTTCTAGAAATGAATGTGGTAAGAGAAAAAAATTTTCGGGCA
Source organism: Agelastica alni (assembly GCA_950111635.1). NCBI lineage: Eukaryota > Metazoa > Arthropoda > Insecta > Coleoptera > Chrysomelidae > Agelastica > Agelastica alni. The sequence goes on from OX467717.1 coordinate 29,929,457, forward strand.
CGAGCAGTGGTTCCATATTACGTCAATTATCACGTGGTTATTCATTAGTGCAAAAATCTTACGATTGGTCAGACGAAAAGTAGGGACTTTTTTTGTCCAATCAGCAAACAGACTACAGATTTTATCTTCATTGGTAAATTTCCAAAAAGAAATAAAAATAAAAGGTGTGTGTATTTTATTTCTGCTTTAACATTTCAACACGTTATAAAAAGAAGACACTGATCTTGACAAATGACAATTAATTTGTTTACTTAAAATAATTTTTGGGGGTGGGAAGATGTTTCATCAAAATTAATTATGAAGAATATACAGAAGTACAAATCGTCTATTTCTATAGCTCGAAATATAACTGTAATAAATGATAATATATTTAAGAAATTATTAGAAAATTGTTTTCAGGTCTTGACAGAAAAAAAAGAATTACACGGTAATTACTTACTTGTGCATTTATTGATATATTTTATTAACTACTTCTATTTCAGTTACAAGCAATCTCTATAACTCTAAGCCTGATGTTATAAAAGAATTTTATGCCTCTTTATTAACAGTAACAGCAGAATTTGCTAGACAAAATGCCAGCAAAGAAGACATAATAACTTTTCTTCAAGAAGAGTGTGTTTTGCCATTAGAAAGAATAAATTTGTATTACGAGAACTTTAAAAAGGAAAGGAATAAGTTAGAGGTAGCTTTGTTGAACATTGGTAGTATTTTACCACACATAACTGATGTTAAGTGGAAAATAGATTACATAGTTAAGGTAGGAGAATTTATTTATTTTAACATAGATATTAACAATAAATATGATAAATCTTTTTTAGTCTAGTGAAGTAGATTCTTCAGAAGGCCCCCTCTTTAGGATTTGCTTAATAGGAGAGCAATTTGATTCAGAGACTGAAGTAAAAGAGTTAAAGAATATTCACTTTACATGTAACTCAGTAGAATTATTAGACCTTATTTACAAATTAAAAGATGCTTTACGACATTGTAATTCAGTGACACAAAGACTTTTTTAAATATTTTTATTAATAATAGATAATATAATTTTTTGTTCCAAACAAGCCTATTAATTTTATTTAAGATACATACAAACCTATAGTCATCTGTTTTTCTATAAAGGTAGGCAGAGACCACTTCTTTCCACTTGCTACTGCTACTGTGCAGCCTTCAGCATTTCAACTGTAATCCTGGCATACCCTGCAGGTTTTCACAATTTCATACATACTTATTTTACTTCTTCTTTTTTGCCACACCCAATTATTCCTTCTCAATCATTGTTTTTTGCGTTCTTTTATAGGTTTTTGTAGCCAAACAATCCAACCAGGCTTTCTTCTTTTCTGACACTGCTTTTTAAACCTCTACACACTTCTTTAACTTGCATCCTTTCCTTCTTTTACATACACCACACACTTTAATAGGAACATTCACGATTCCTTCCTTAAATGGCTTCCATAATTCTTCAACCTTAAACTGTCAAATTTCTCGATCAATTTCCTAAGAACTCCTCTTTTACACCTTCTTGCAAATTCTCAACTTTTTTACGCTCTAGTACACTCGTTGGTTCCTGCACATGATGCCGTCACCTCTTATAAAGAGACCTCTTATTCGGCTCATTACCAGGAAGAGTGGTCTTTGCCAATGCCGGCACCGCGATATGTCCGAATGTCCATCACTTTCTCAGTCTTTCATCCGCAATCACTAAGTCAATCATACTTCTCTGGCATCCTTCCCTGTTCAGATACAATAAGTGAAGATTTAGTTTTTGTCGACCTCTACAAAAAATGACATTTTACGTACTAATTTCTGGATGAAAAATCAAATATATTTTAAGCCAAGTATTTTTTGTCCGCTGTGCTCAAATTATGTGCTTACGAGATCCGCTAGATTTTATGTGTTAATAAGGCCGTGGTGTGAATGTTAGTGTTCATAATAATAAAAAATGGATAGTGATAGCGATATGGATATCAGTAACACTCCTACGGAGCGACGGCCACGTTGGATTTACTACCTCAAAAATCACGAATTTTATGTTACGAAAAACAATTCAACACATTCATTACTTTCATAATAGCGGTATGTAGAGGCCGACGAAAACATGTTTTATGCACCTCGGCGAAAAACTGTCTTAATGTCTCGCCTGCTCGCTAGCCTCGGCTATCAATTTGCAGATTTGACTATAATATACAGTTTTTCGTCCTTGGTACATAAATAAATATTTTAGGATATGTTTAAGATTTTCCATATAAAAATTACCCTGAAGATTCTTAAATAATATCTTTATTTCACTTACAATAAATATTGACCAATTTGTAAATATTTTAGCGCATCAACTTATCATCTAAGTTTAAAAAAAATAAATTTTTTGGGGACTAGAAAACAATAATACATACATCATTTTTGTGATTTTTATAATAAGAATAGACAAAAACAAATATTTTTTCCCAAATTAAAAAAGAAAAACTTATTTTTTCATTATTTGGCCCATGATCCTGCATAATTTTACATCATCCAATTCAACAGTTTTGGAAATGAATTACTATTGAAAGGGGCTAAATTCGACGCGGTGGGATCGGATAGTCTACAAAACGCGATAATGGGTGACGTGCAGCATGTGGCCAATTTTGACATCGGTAGATAGGGTGACGTCACTGACAGAGATGGGTACCGCACACGTGGTACAACAAATGAAAGTGTCTAAAAGTAGGGTTTATGTTACATGTAGCCGGGGCCACTTTTTGAGAGATGATAGAATCTCAAGCTGTGACGTCACATATACGCCACTCTTTTTACCGTTGTCAAGCTGAAACGTCACGTGCACGTGACCCATTGCTGAATGGCATTGGTTGAAGATTACAACGAAGACGCGCGAAAATTGTTAGCGGCCTAAAACGTATAGCTTAAAATTTAGCGTGTGTGACTGTTTTTTGTTGAAGATGGAGTGAGGACTCTAGAAGTATACCTTTCATTAGTAATTTATCTGTATTTACAAATTTATAAATTACAAATTTTTTAAAACATAAAAAGTGAATAAAAAAAATGGTTGAGCCAATTTTAAAAAAGGTGCGTGAGTGTCGTGGAACACTCGGTTGGTACGAAGTTCCTTTCGTAGTATATTATTATTAATAGACGTATTATATTTTCTCTCACGCTAGTTTTTGCATTTTTCGGCATTGTACAACAGAACGCGTATGTGCGTTATTTTTGCAATTGTCATTTAGACAAACACGTGGACTACACAAATAGACGTCACGTTGTATTTCTATGCTTCCACACTTCTCCTCAACAGAACGCGCATGCGCGTTATTTTTGCAACTGCTGTTTCGTGACGGAAAAAATCTTACACTTTTTTTCGCCTAGCCCCCATCCGCCAAGCCCGTACCGTGCGATAAGGAACTTCGTTCCAAAAATAATGTAAAATATATCTGACAAAAGTTTGTATAAGTTCGTGAACATGTGTGATCCCTGTTTAATCAGAATAATAATTGACATTGAGTGTATAGAAAGTACTTACTTTTTAAAAATATGTATTTTACGATAAATATTACTTAAGTCAATTAATTATCGGATGATTAACCCTGGTAAAAAGTTTAATTTACCACCTGTGAGACCACTAACTGCATTTTATCGATTGGTGAAAAATCACAATACACAATTATTTAGGAGCTTAGAAACAAAAAAGAACGATAACAACAGTTTTACATGAACTATGTCCCTTCAAAATATAAAACAATGTTTCTTGTACCGATGGAAATATGTGCATTTACTTTTAAAAGTAAAATCTATAAAAATAAATAACCACTTACTAGTGTATAGCAAATTACTCTTTCCACGTAAAATGTTATTGAAAAGACATAGTTCGACACTTTTTTGTATATTTTTTTTATATAAAATACGTAAAATTTACACTTTAAAATCTTTTACCCTTGAGCTAAACTAGAAATGGACAGACGTATACGTATAAAGAGAAATATTTAATTTTTAAAAAATCGCAGATGAAGAACTTTTATTGCGTTCACAATATTTGAAAGATTTATTGTTGATTCCAAAGAATGAATACCTTAAAAAGTAAAGGATTACGTAAAGCAGCATTTACACTATGCAACATGTTTCGTAAACAAGTTAAAAATGTGTGTAGAATGATAAAATAAGCATGTTGTACAACAAAAAATCGTATCTTCTCGGCTCAAGTCGGTAAGATCAAAGGGAAATATGTATTTCATAAACTTTTTTTATTTTTATTAAACATGCAAGTTTATGAAACATGTTGCATAGTGTAAACGTGGCTTTTCTTTGCGGCGCATATCACAACACACGCGGTAGCGTGTTTGATAATTGTTAACAGTATTACTGTAGTAAGTTTTATAAACAACAGTTTAAAGTTTTTCGCAACATGTGTAAATAACAAAAGTTTATAAAACATGTTGCATAGTGTAAATGCAGGGTATAATTCTAGAATAAGGCTACCAAAGGAATTTTCATAAATCTTTCACAGGTGATTAAAACACTATAAAATTAATAAACTGATAAAAAATTTTGCGCGGAACGTTTGGAAAGTACATTTTATTTAAAAAAAAAATGTGTGCTATATTTACATTGGTGCCACTTCAAGAGTATTTTTTATAACAAGTTTTTACCTTGATTAAACACTTAAAATTCCTCGTACTTATTTGCAGCACAATTTACACATTATAAATCATCTATTTCACACATTTTTTGCAATTATTTAATGGAATAAACGTTAATAATTTGGAAGATATTAATTATTATTTGTTAGACATAAACTATCCAACTTTTTTGACAAATGACAATGTCTCAAACTCATTTTTAAAATTGCGACGTTGCCGATTCTAACCAGAAATAATGGTATATTAGATAAAATATTTTTATGGCTCAGTTAATGAAAAAGAAGTTATATCTTATAGATTACTTTATAAATTTACATAGGACTGTGTTTTTTTGGGTTAATGAGCAAGTAAGTGGAGAACAAGTGCGCGTACAACATTTAATGTTTCAATTGGTTAAAAAAGGTACTGTTGGTGTCAGGTTAGGCCGTAGGTTATTATCGATTAACAGTCGAATCTATCATTTCTAAAGAAAGATATACGCGCACTCTGGTAACGTCGCAATTCCAAATACAAGTTTAAAAGGCTGTCATTTATCAAACGAGTTGATTGTTTATGTCTATCAAATAATGATTAATTTATTTCGAATTATTGACGTTTATTCCGTTAAATAATTGCAAAAAAATGTGTAAATTGTGTTGCAAAAAAGTACGAGGAATTTGAGTGTTTGATCGCGGTAAAATCTTGTTATAAAAAATGCTCTGAAGTGGCCACCATAGTAAATTTAGCACACATTTTTTTTTAAACGTTTCCGCGCAAAAATGTCTATCAGTATATTAATTTTATAGTGTATTTTAATCACCTGTGAAAGTTTCATGAAAATTTCTTTGGCAGCCTTATTCCAGAATTTTTCCAAACGCAGTGATGACAATGATGACACCACGCGATGATCGGTTTTAAAATTTTGGTTGTGAATTTATAAACAATAAATAAGGACTTTATTGGTATTACAAATTTTAATAGTATTTATCACTCTACTTTTACAGCGACAGGTAGAGGTAAGTGTTTTGTAAAAACCTGTTTAAAACCGCCGCATCACGTGACGTCAAACTTGACTATTCCATTAGATCACTTCTGTTCTTTAGACTTTAAGTGATCCTAAAAGTGTTGAACTGATCCGCTTGCGCCTGCTCAAACTTAATTTCTATCATACTTGCAAGTAAAAGCAAGATAGAAAGTACGTTTGCGCAGGCGCAAGCAGTTCAGTTTAACACTTTTAACTCCTAATGGACATAGCCATGTTGGAACAACTAACACTTTTTTAGTTCAATCAAAGCAAACACAATAGAATGCAATTACTTGCGACAGGTCGTTACACGTAAAATAAAATAAAATATAAAGTAAAATTGAGATACGATTTACCTACAGTTAAAAATAAACGCTAATAAACTGTTCGGCTAAGACTGTCATCGGCGGGGATTCCCTCGCTTTTTTTTCCTTCGATAAAACTAATCATTATTTTAACATATTTGTTTCTTCTCAGTACAGTGATAATTCGACGAAACTGTTTCCCGGTACAACAGGAAGTTTGCATTGTAATTACCTCTTTAATAACGATCCTCGAGGCTGTAATTTGATGTAGAAATGAATTACTATTGAAACCACCCCAAGTGCAAGTAGTCGTGAAAACTGTTAGCGAGCTATAATGTGTAGGTTAACATGTAGTGAGTATTTTTTATTCAAAATACAAACTTTAAACAATAAATACAGGAAACTTTGACGAAAGAATTATCGGATGGTGAATAGTCTTTTTAATTTTTACTAAATGGTAAATGGTTTTGATCACTGTTGCAAACATTTAGGATACGCCATTGGTAATCGATTCGGTTTTAATCGGCTGGGGAAGTGTGATTTTTACTAGTAATTTCATCTCTAATCGCGTTTACGGGGTACATTTACCTTCAGTCTCGCATAGTAGTTTGAATAAACCACAGAAGCCTCTCATGATGTAGCCAAGAGGAGTCTTTACAGCAAGTAAAATACAAATTATGATGAATTTTACCAAAAGTAAAACGTTTGCGAGATGTTTTCGTAAGGAATATAAAGCAGATTGTTCCCTAACTCACTCAACATAAAGTTTAGCTGAAATAAAATAGGATTTGAAACAATTCAATGAATAATTATCACGATTTTTATAACTCCCTTCAACCTTTTATATTTTGATCAACTCTGTGCCTCATATGTTACCTAACGTTCTTTTAAATCTTCAGAAACTTAACTAACCCCCCAACTATCAAGAATAAAAAACACAACACCGGATTCGATCGACTTTTGTATAAATTTTTTCGTGGTGTTTTAGAAAGGCTACAACGAAAGTTTAAGGTTTGTTCCAACAGTAACGTGAATGGTCATGCCAATGGATAAAACGCGTTCCAACCGTGCAGGGATTTCGGTGCACGGTCGAATGTAGAAACTGACGAGTCCATTGGATATTTCATTAGCTGTCATTTATTTTTTATTTACAAATGAACAGTTCGGTCGTAAAAATGTCACAAAATCATTTCTTGAAGAAGTAGGGCGATAGATAAGTTGCAAGTTGGAACAAACCTAATGTCTACTCCAAGTAGACTAGACAATTGGTGCTGTAGATACTGCCGAGCGTGAACATCATCGGTACTTCAACGATAATCGTCGAATCGTTGCTGTTGTGAGCGAAACTCGTTTGATTATTGTTGGCAGCAGGCAGATTCTTTTGCTTGTACAGCTTCTTAACCAGTTTGGACGGATGGTGGGCCGTCACGGCGGCCAGATGGCGCTGTCGATCGTGGTCGCACGGCAACAGGAACTCGGGCTTCTGCTTGTAGCTTAACTCGAACCAGTTCAGTAGCTCGGGGCGTCATAAGTCTGGAAATCTAAACAAATATTTTTTTTCAAGCAAATTATGTTTTATTTTCTAAAAGATAACATACATACCTCGTCGGATCTTCAACGTAGTTCTTCGGTATCATGAAAAGGTGTTTGGGAATGTCGTCTCTAAATTCAAAATGTTGGAATGTAATTTTGGCCGTTACTGTAGGCAGAATAGGTATTTCCACTTTAACTGGGAAACCGGTGGGCAGTTTGAAAGTTATAAAGTCTCTTAATTTAGAAAAATGTTTAAATGGCGCTATCACTTCCAGAACGTTCAACAGCATTTCTACAGACAATGGGAATTCCGAACTCTATAAAAAAAGACATTAAAAAAACTACCAAGAGTCAACTGAAGTATGATCTACATTACCGTGAAATTTTTTGCTAGAAATTACTATGTACTAGGTAAAATTTATAATATTGAGGAGAAAAACCGTGAGAAGATTATAGGTAACATGCACGTGACGTTTAAGCTTGACAATGATAGAAAGAGTAATGTACATGTGACGTCACAGCTAAAGATTTTATCTGTCAAAAAGTAGCCTCGGCTATACTTAACACAAACCCTAGTTTTTAACACTTGAATATAAATGTTTAGTCTTTAAAAATCAATAATAACACCACAATATTGTTCCTTAAACCTAAATAATTGTCAAAAAGCTTATTCGTACTCAAAAAAATCCAATAAAATTTCAGATTACCAAAATCGTAAACCAAACACACATAAACTTATGAAAGATGTCAATTTTTGTACCACGTGCATGCTACCCATCTCAAATAGTGACGTCACCCATTCTACCGATGTCAGAAAGTGGCCACGTGCTGCACATCACCCATAGTCAAACAATAAAAAGTTGGCACTTGCAAGTCCTATTTTTAACTGCTGAAGTTAAATAAGTAATAATTTTAAAAAAACTAAGACATGCTTTATAAGAAAACCGAACTAAAAAATAATTAATAAAAAATAATTTTACAATCAAAAGCGTGGAGTGCTTTTTATGATGTTTACGTTTTTTTCTTGAAGACTTTACTTTTACCAATATCTGTTTATTGTCAAATATATTAATTGATATAGCGCACCCCACGCTTTTGATTGTAAAATTATTTTTTATTAATTATTATTATGTATTTTTTAGTTCGGTTTTTTTATAAAGCGTGTTTTAGTTTGTTTAAACTATTATAAAATTATTGTATTGTCATCGGTCCTTTAGAAGTATACAAAGTTTCAAGTCAATCCGATGTTTTTAAGTGGGTGAAGTTCGTGTCCAAAGATCCATTACATAGATAGAGATACAAGTCAAGCTAATATAAAGTGTGTAAAAAAATAGATCCAAACTGTTCATTTTGACCAACTTCTAGATGCTTCAGGAATGTTTGGGCAGACAATTAAGTTGAGAAACCGGTCATTTTAATCTGTTGAAATTCCAAAAACGGATAAAATTATACAAAGTCCACTTACCATAGCTATAGTTGCCTTAAATGCTTTAGTTGATTCTTTATACACGAGATCCCTTCCTAGTCTGGGATAATTGTTTAAATCAGCATTTATATAATCCTGCCATGTTACCTTCTTATCTGGAGGTGGTATCAAACTGTTTCTTCTCACAGGCTAAATATTATATAAAGATGTACATTAATAGTGGGTAACGACGGCAGGTAAAAATAAAATGATATTTGGTAAAATATAACAATATAAAGATGTTTGCACTGGAATATGGAGGATGTTTAAAAAAAAATATCCCTAAAAGTTTATTTAATTACATAAGTTGGCGTTACTGTAGTAGAACAGTTTTTAAAAAGAGTGCCCCAAGTTTTGAGAAATAAGGCAAAAGATGTTGTGCATTTTTTATTTCCTTTTTACTTTTACATTTACTTGAGCAACTTTTTAATGCATAATTGTTTTATTTAAAAATTAATGTGTTATTTCCCATAAGAGATTGTTCTCCTTATCTCTACCTTCCATACACTGGAAGGATATCAAACTGACTGAACTTCTGACAGACGTCACGCAATATCCTTGACATCTATCATAAAAATGTATCATAGGTTGATTGTGTCAGACACTGACCCAATCAGGATGCATATTTGCGCCACAACGCTCTAATTACTGAAATTAGACATTTAATGCCACCCAGTGATTAGTATCTCCATTATCACGCTTGGATTCTTAGATTTCTACAGCATCCTATGAAATTAATTCCGATCATATCATGGTCGCATTTTGGAGAGGCACTAATTTTATTTTTACTGTTCGTATCTTTGCTCAAGACACAAGATATTCCAACCAAATTTGTATCAAATTCTAAAAGTGCATGATTTCAAACTTGACATTGATGCAATCAATTAAAGAGATTTAGGGTAAGAAATACTGTAACTTTGCATAAGAAACTACAAGCATTCAACACTGTAAGTTTATTTTCTTGTTGCAAAACTAGTTTTATATTTTTCTACTCGCTTTTCTATTAATTGCAAAACACGATTCCTTTCCAGGAACAGAGGTTAAATAAATTGAATATGAGCAAACTTAGAATGTGTCAGATTATTTAACACCCTAACTGCATCAATGCGCTAACAATGCAGCCCGATGTTCTGGCCAAATATAACCTATTTTCCAACAAAATTAAGGGTGTGCTGGCTCCACAAGTGTATCTTTAAATATACATTATTTTATTTGAATTAGAGTCGATGTGTGTATGTGTATATGTATACCTTATTGAAGGACGTCAAGCTAACCTATCTTTCAATGAGGGAATTTTTCGCGAGTGATTTGCGAAAAATTATATAGGCAATTTTTAGTGAATAAAATAAAATTTATTGTGTTAAAGGACGTCAAGCTAACCTATCTTTCATTAAATCACAGTGGTGCTGTGAAGTTTGGTAACAAACAGATCAACGATCAACATTAGATAACATTCATAGTCTTGGAGGCCGCTGGGTTTCATAGTGACATAGTGACATTCCCAATTTTGTAAATACCCCTACGGAAGGGGTGCGAAGGGGATGAAATATAAAATTCATTAAAAAAACTGATATTAGTGTCAAATTAATAGTTTTCGTTGTCGCTGAGTTTGATAGTGATATTCCCAATTTTGTAAGCACCCCTACGAAAGGGGAGAGAGGGTGATGAAATATAAAAACTATTAAAAATGGCTGATACTAGAGTCGAATTCATAGTCTTCGGGGCCTCTGGGTTTGATAGTGAAAATTATTTAAAATGCCGATATTAGAGTCGAATTCATAGTCTTCGGGGCCACTGGGTTTGATAGTGAAAATTATTTCAAATATCGATATTAGTGACGAATTCATAGTTTTCGGTGTCGCTGAGATTGATAGCGATATTTCCAAAGCAGGCAAGCGAACGTTCGGGCAGTACAACGTCTGCGGGTCCACTAGTCAAAGAAAATAACATACACAGGAATGACAATAATCAATAAATTAAAAAATGCGAGTTACTAACAGCGCCGTTTTGGTCAAAGTTCTGCAGATTCCCACCCTTGGTTAGGCTTTCCAAAATAGCTTTGTTTTTTTGCAAATCATCTGACGAAAGATGTTCTCTCCTTTTCCGACTTTCCAAGTGCAATCCATGTACAGTGTATAGATCACTTTCATACTGACCTGCGACCAATTCCTACAACAAAAAATTGTTTTCATACTCACCCCACAAATCTAATACAAACTAGTAACAATTGATTTAATGACACATGCTTAAATTATTAAAATACCTTCCGGTCTTCTCTGAAAATCCAGCCAGACTGGGCCCTCGCAAAAGATATACTCTTTGTTGAAATCTGAGCTGCCATTATGTCAGTGGACATTAAGAGATCCACTTCATCTTCTATTTCCATTTCACTTTCCTAATTAAAAATATTGGAGAACATTATATTTTTCCTTGAAATATAACTAAACAATTTTTTTTATAATAAGAATTATCTGTAGGTATTAATAAAATTAAAATAAACAAACATTCTATTATTTGCACAGTTACTGATAGTATTAATCAAATGATTCATTGCTTACCTCATGCCTAACTTTCTGATAAACCTTAGATATATTATCCAAAACTGTTAAACTTTCATTTGGTTTAGCATTTCCATTAAAAATAAATGATATATCTCCTCTTTCCCATCTCATGTCTGAAAAATCTACTAAAGTTGTATCTAACCGAATATTTGCTCCACTTTTATAAATTTTGCAAATATCAGAAGGCAAGATTCTTGAAACTAGAGGTACTAAAAAAAAATTAATACATATTAAACACTTTTGTTCACAATTATTATTAAAAAAGTCTCATTGCCATTACTTGATAAGAAAAATGGAATGCACCTCTCACACTAGTATGCTTAATTTAACACTCACCCCAAGATTGAAAGTCCCATTTCAATTCCATATAGAAATCGTTTATTTTATTTAGAGCCTTAACTAAATTCGGCCTTCTTTCCTCCATTTGTTCTCTTGATTGTTGTCTAAATTTTCTAACCAATGAAGAAACTGAAAGAAATATTCTTACTTGGAATATTACAAATTATATCTTACAAACTTATCTTGAAAATAACAGAAATACTCTTGGTGAGTAGTATCACAATTTTTTTTTTATGAATCACAAATTGAATCTTACTCTTGGTGAGTAGTATCACAAATTTTTTTATATGAATCACAAATTGAATCTTAGTTTTAATAAAGTTCCTTACTTGTAGGTCGATTTCCATAGCTTACAGCTTCCGCAAGTACTGTCCAGCCTAAGCCATTTTTTACTTTTACGGGTGCATCATGTTTTAAGAGCAATTGGACACATTCTACAAAAAAATCGTATTAGAGTTTTGATGAATCAAAAACAAATATATACAAAAATCCATGCTAACATTAAATTATTTCTAAATTAGGAAAAACACAAACCTTTTCTTCCCAGCATAACAGCCAAATGTAGAGCCGTATTTCCTAAAATAAATGTAAATTATAATTTAATTTGCCAAATAACCTAAAAAATTGTATTTATTTTTCAATATCAAGTCAACTGTAAATAGGAATTTATATTACCATGTTTATCCTTTGAAGAAACGTCGTGTTTTCTTAATAAACGGGAAAGAATGGGTAAAGTGTTTTCGAAAACTGCTTTATGAAGCGGAAAACCATCACTTTCATCCGCCATCACTAGTTATTAAAAGTTAATTGACAATTGCATCAACGTCAAATGCTTCTTCTTTTTTGAGAACAAGTATGCTCTACTACATTAGATATCTAGCTCAATTTAAAACTCTCCCTGAATCCCCAATATGATTCCTATTTATTGTAAGGTGGATTTAAATAAAACAAATTATAATAGTAGAAATATATGATCTTATTAAATTAAATAATTAACGTGAAGTTAGAATGTACAGCAATTTGTAACAAATAACAAGATATATATATACAATTTTTAAAAGCTACTGTTAAAAGTAAAGCTCTCGACTCTTACACACTAATTTTAGTACAATTGCATTCTTTTGATACATAAATAATTATAATCGACATACAGCGAGTCAAAAGTAAGGGATATTTAAAAAATATAATATGTTTAAAACAAATAATATCATTAAAATCCGATAGTGAACTACACAAGAATTTATACAAACAGAAATCCCACAATTTCCTTGCTTTTGACTCGACCTGTGCTATCATGATTAAGTTTTTGGGTAGAATTCCTTTTTTCTAAATACATAATAGTACGTCGTCTACAGTCAATATTCTCAAAATTTTGAACTCATCACAATACAGGGTGTAAATATATATATTTAAAATTAAAACCTGAAAAGCTTGGATACCATCAACATGTTATTAAAAATTTGACTAGACACAAATAAATCGAAAAAATATTTGGAAATACAAGCGACGATGATATCGAAAAAAAATCTCAATTAATACTGATTTTGATGTGACGATTTTGCTCTTCAACAAAACGATGTATCTGACAAAGAAAGATACGAGATTCGCTCTAGCTGTTTAACGTTTCCTCCCATTTTTGTTTTTTAATTATTAAGTTAAATATAACAGTATTTTTAGATCGTTATGAAATTTGCGTGGAGGGAAATGCTTATTTAACGTTAAATTTTTGTTGATAGTCCATCTTGGCGTTTTCTTTGGAAGATAGATACTGGAGGCAAGACTCGATTGTTTAAACTTATAAATTCATATCAAAAACTGATAAAAATATAAATATTTACAACAAAAGATAAATAAAATCATTTTTAGATTCTACTCGACACCTGTCGCCTCTCGTCTTCAATCTACGAGTTCTGCAAGTAAAATAAACTTGACAGTTGTTGACACTCTTTTGAAAATATTATACCAACGAGACACTATGGAGAGTATAGATATGGGACTTTTATTGAAAAAGTGTCCACCAAAATGTGGTATATAAAGGTGGGGCTGGTAGACGTGAGGTTAGCTGTTTTAGATGAAGTGAAGTACATCAAATGGAGATGGACACGCAATATTGTTTAAATAAAACAATTATACAGTAAAAAGTTGCTCAAGTAAAAAAAAGGATTAAAAAATGCACAACATCCTTTGTTCTTTTTCTTAAAACTTTGGGCGTTCTTTTTAAAAACGGTATTTTGCTACCGTAACATCATCTTAATTCAATACACTTTTAGGAACATTTTAACCAACAGATTGTTCTCTTTACTTCTACCCTCCATAGTGTTTTCCAAGTGGAGAGCAGAACTGCGAGTAGAGACGTTTCGCCAAGTGGCCACGATGGCGCTGATGGTTGGATAGAACCACGCTCCTATTGGCTGAGCTGTCAGTGGCATAACCAATCAGAGTGCGGTTATATCTAACCAACGCAGTTCTCGGGATCTTCTTACCTCATAGTCTCATTGTAGTAGCCTGTACATGAAAATAAATCCCAAATAACTGTTGGATAATTTAAAATGCCTCATTATTTGGCGAAAATAAACTCTATTAGACAATAGTAAATCCAGGAGTTATTAGTCAAAAAGATCTTTCCGCTGGAGGGAATATCCAAACTAAGTCAGATAATCTTGTTGGTGAATGGTTTTTCGGGTATTTTGGCCGTCGTAGGTCTGAGTTTATACTCGACGTTTCGCCATCTCTAGTGGATGGCATCTTCTGGAGATATAATTGTCTGCTTTTTAAGGCGACAGTCTATGACATTTGGATGTCGCGATCGCAGGTTGTATACGTTTTGGTGGGCGAGGCATATTTGATGGCTGTTCAGAAATTGGTCACGTTCCGGAGTATCATTCTTCTTATTTTTGTAAGAAATCAGCCTTGTATTTTTAAGTACAGGTACCCATATTCTAATAATTTTAAGTGTTTATTCAGATTTATTAAAGTTCTGCTGGTGTTTATGTATTTCAATCGCTTCTCTATAAAGCCTCGGGTAATATGCAGATGTGGTGCATAAGACTTGGGTGTCCTCGAATTTAATTCTGTGATCATTATTACTAATTGTGTGCTCTGCGACAGCAGATTTTTCTGTATGTCCAAGACGGCAGTTGACTTTGTGTTCTTTGACCCTGGTGTAAATGAACCGTTTGGTTGTTCCAATGTACAATGTAGACAATTCCACAAGTGCATGGAATACGATAAACACCTGCAGAACTTAGTGGGGCTCTCTTATTCAGATTTCAGATAGTTTTCCACCAAAACGTATACAACCTGCGATCGCAACATACAAATTTTATAGACTGTCAGCCTTAAAAAGCAGACAATTATATCTCCAGAAGATGTCATCCACTAGAGATGGCGAAACGTCGAGTATAAACTCAGACCTACTACAGCCAAAATACCCGAAAAACCATTCAACAACAAACGATGGCCGCGAAAGCCTTTCACAATATGTCAGATAACCTTGATTCATTTTTTAGTGAAACCAAATACTACATGGTACACAGTTGAGATGTTCGAGGGAAATTTTTTTAAAGATTTTTCAGCAATGTAAAATTACGAAAATTGTAACGTAGAAGTTGTAGAAGGTCGTTTTTATAGTTCAATTTCGAACTGGAATTTAACTGTTGATGCTAAATTTTAAAAATATTTTCATCTTTATCGATATAATTATTAATCGTTTAAAAATCGTAAATAATTGGTTAAAAACTAAAAAAACTCTTTGAGAGAAAGATACATTCGCAAAGGATCATCGTTCTTTTTCTTTTCTGTATATATCAAATACGCACCTTTCTTATTAAAGATATCAAATAAATTTTATAACACGTCGTTTTGACGAATCAAACGTTGAGTATTCGAAAGATTAATTCCAAAACAATGGCGTTTTCGCCGAGATTAGTTGAAGTTATCCTATGCAAAACAGGTATCAGCTCGTTATCTAAACTTTTCATGTATATTGGCGGAAGTTTCGTGTTGTTGCTACCGGCGCAATAGGATACCTGAAATTAAAAAAAAAAATGAGCCGTCGCGGGACGCCTGCAGATATGAAACATCGAATCTATGTATTGTGTATAGGAAATATGCACGATTTACTAAAATACTATATACTACTGCCGAATATCACCTAATATAAATATGCTACATTTTCTTCATACTTTTCTTTGATATTTTAAATGTGAGTGCTAAATTTTCGACTAACAATTTCAAACGAAAACAATAACCTATAAAAATTTAAAAAAACATTGTGCAAACATGTACAAGTATTGTTCTTGACAACTGTCATTTGTCATTAGTAATTTTCTTCATTATTCGTTAAGATTCCATTTTTTATTTACAAGATATTTTGGGTCGGACGGACGGAACACTGGAACATGGTCGCCATGCAATCGTAGCCGCTTTAACTCTCTCTCTCTCTCCCGCGGCATAAGATGTTTCACATCAATAAATTAAGTGAGTTAAGTAAAAAAAAAATGGGCAGTCATTAAAACTGCCGACAGAAGTGAAAATTTAAATCTATGAAATACCAGTGCTTTTTTTGGATTTTTAAATTAATTGTAGCATTAAAAATTAAAATTTCATAATTTGGGCAGTTAATGATTAAAAACAAATGTATACGCACATTATCAAGCTGCAAGCTGGTCCTAATTCCAATTTTTTGAAAATTATTCGTCACCAGCAGATCCAAGTAGTTTAAAAGTGCATCGCAGGTAGCTTTGGCGATATTTTCTGAAATTTTCGATATATCGACGGGATCCTGGTTTTTGGGACTGTCGTCACCGTTTTGTATTATAAACACTTCCGTCCATCTTATTATTCGATTACCGTTAGCGCAGTAATTTTTACCGTTGTGTACTCGAATGGAGGGAACCCCGTTCAATGGTCTGCTGTCGATGGCTGATGTTACCCTAAGGAAAAAATTTTGATTACCTTTTTCTAAAAGTACTGATACGATATTTTATTAGTACGATTAATAAAATTGTTAAGTACGCGAGAACTGTTCGATATGTCAGTGACTTTGAATAACAGATAAATTTTTCGGCAAAAAAGCGTTTTTTTCTGAACATAGTCTCCTTTAAGCTCGATACATTTAGTCCAGCGTTTTTTCAATTTTTGTATTCCAAATAATAGGTTTTTTTTAAGGCACTCAAATAGGCGTTTGTTTCAGTATTGGTCTCTTCGTTAGACCCAAATCTCTTACCGCACAGCCATTTCTTTAGGTTTAGAAGCAGAAAAAAGTCGCTGAAATTCGACAAATCATAGTATTTCTCGTAAATCTCGTAGCCATTTTGTTACTATGTTGCATACAGCTGGAACGTTATTTATGAGTTATAATAAGTGCGATTTCATCAGTTTAGTGGCTTTAAATCGAAATTTATGACAATATGGTTCGTCAGTGCCAAGTGTGCAAAAAAATTGACTATATAAATCCTGATATTTCATTTCACAGGTAAGTTGAGATATTCATCATTACTATATCCAGTGGTGTACAGATTTGATTATAAAAACAAAAATTTGAAACTTCGAAAATAGCACCCATCACGCGGTTAGCTTTTTCATGTCTAAATATTCTTGTAAAATGTGATGTACCTGCTCAGTTGAGATGCCTACAGTCTCGGCCACCTCACGCACTATCATTCCATGGATTTTATCGACTATTTCTGGCGTGACGACCTCTTTTGGGCGGCCTGAACATTCTTCTTCTTCTTTATCATTGAAATTGATGGTGCACAGTTTCCATAGTATTTATCAAGCCTTTCCTTGGTTTCGATGATGGTTTTTTTACGCAAAAAATGCTTAATTAACACACAAAATTCACTTTTGTCTGCTAAATGACGCAGCTTACTCAAAATTTATTAATATATGGAAGTTGACGGAAACAGTGTTGCATTTTAAGTTACTGCATGGGAAATTCAAAAAGTCACCGACTTATCAAACTGTACTCTTAATAAGATATAAATGTCATGAAAAGTAACATTCATATTCGTGAGGAACTTATACAAGCCAAATCCTAGCATCACCAGACCATAAGAAGACAAAGGTGAGTAGCAATTTCCATTTAACAAGGAATCTTTTGTTATACGTTTAATTAAATTTGTTATTAACAAAGAAGTTCTTTATGAACGGAATTTTTATGTATTAAAAATTAATTTCAATGTTGCCATTTGAATGGCAAATCTGAGTCCCCTTTAAAAAGCGGTTGAACTCACCCGATGTTAAAATTGACGTCGTTTTCCCCCCAAACGATGCTGACCGTCTCGTCGGAATCGGCGTTGACGCATCCACAGGATATCGTGTGATTTTTCATCGCTCTCAAATTATCTCTGATTTGTTGCATGTGTTCGGGCAACACTTGTATCATCAAACCGTCTTCGACGATGTTCGATTTTGCCGTCAGACCGCTCGTGGATTTTAACGCTCCGTTGAAAACGATAAAACTCGCTCCGGTCCCTGAAAATGAGGTAGCTCGATTATATAAGATAAACGTTGGCGCGTACTAAACTAACTTACGTTTCCTCGGTTTGCTTTGGATGTTGATGGCGTGCGTCGAGTAGCAATTGTCGTTTCCTTGGGTATCTTGAATGCACACCAAATACGAATCGGCCTCTTGACTAAACGCACCAGCGAACGCTAATATGTGATCGCTAGAGTTGTTTAATGACTTTACTACCTGAAAAATATGAACGATTCATTACGAGAGGCACTTCCAATATACTCGAGACGATTTAATTTTTGGAGATTAAAAAAAATGACAACACAATATTATGTATTTTTTAAATTAGCTGAAATATAGGAAGCGTCTGATTTACCATGTCATATCTGTTTGCTGGAATGGTAACCGTGGTATTTTTATCCTCCATATGTATTGTTAAACCGTTAATTTGGGGAAGAGTGTAGGAAAAGTTTCTAAAATCCGCCAATAAGTTGATTATGGTGTGACCGATCTCGACGAAAACGCTGTCTCGGTGCCGGGTTGATATCACTGGACTGGGATAGTACCTAAAAGAAAAAGATTTATCATCGTAATTTTGTATTAAAAAAATAAGTTTCGTTCTTACCGATATTCGGCTCCCAATCTTAAGATCAGTCTCAAAGGGAACAGTTTCGCCCACGGCGTCTCCCATCTGTGTATCAAAATGCCGATCAAGAAAGGTTCCTTGGGCTTGATCACGTTTTCCAAACATTGGAACGTCGGACGAATGTAAACGAATCCCGCGTGATTTTTGGAATCCAAAAAGTTGGAAGAATTATGCAGAGACAAACCGAGCTCCTTTATCGATGTTCCTAAAAGTCAAAGTCGTATATTTGAGTGCCCAAATAGTCGTTTCAACTGTCAAAACTATTAAATCGGTGTAATTGTTGAATTAAAAGAAAAAAATATATTTTAACACATTTTTTTCATGACTGACAAATTTTATAGTGTGCGTATCAAACATTAGTAGTACATTTGAATGTTAAAAAATCTGTCAAAGTTTTCAGTGCAAATGTCAAAAATGCCAAAATAGCTGTGTCAGTTGTCAAGACTGTTTAATTGGTATGAAATAGTTGAAAAGTAAAAAATTTACAAATTTTATTCATAACTGTCAAGGTTTTTAGTGTACATGTTAAACTACAAGGCTTAGTAGTACATTTGAATGTCAACAAATCTGTCAAAGTTGTCAATGCAAATGCCAAAATAGCTGTCTCAGTTGTCAAGATTGTTTAATTGGTATGTAATTGTTGAAATGTAAAAAATTTACAAATTTTATTCATAACTGTCAAGGTTTTTAGTGTACATGTTAAACTACAAGCCTTAGTAGTACATTTGAATGTCAAAAAATATGTCAAAGTTGTCAATGCAAATGGCGAACATACTAAAGTTAACTGTTTAACTTGTCACAAACAAAATTGTCAAAGCTGCATAATCACTTACAATTGTTGAGTAAAAAAAACAAACGTGTAAATAATTTACAAACTTTCCACGACTGTTTTAGTGTATACTACAAGGCAAAGTTGAATATTTAAATGTCAAACATGCCAAAATAACTGTTTTAAGTCAGAAATGAAACTGTCAAAAATGGTTGATCGCTTAAAAACGTTAAATAAAATGAAAAAAGTCATGTACAAAATTTGCAAACTTTTCACAAGTTTTAATTGTGCCAAAATCGTATACTTGAATGACAAAAATAATAAAACTTAAAAGAAAATCTTGCAAAAAATTTACAAACCTTTTTTTATAATTGTCCAAATGTTTGCTTGTGCATGTCAAACTACAAGTCATAGTCGTAAATTTGGTAAGTTGTCACTGCGAACGACAAAATAACTGTTTAATTTGTCAAAAACGAAACTGTCAAAACTGTCATTAAAATTTTGGTTCAGGAAGGTTATTAAGAAAAAATGGGTACATATAAAAAAAAAATTATAAAATATATTTTAAAAGTGCCATAATTCTGCTCACCCTTGACAGCATCGACATAAATGCTATTAATATGATAAAAGACATCTTTCGGAACGAACGATTCTTCGTCGATATACTCCAAAACGATTACTATCTCGTCTTGACCGACGTTGATGAGACCCTCCGTCGAAAAACACCACGCCATTTTATTTATGCAACAGCTCATATTTATTATTTTCACGTGCACGTACAAACTTAACAAAATGGCGAAAGTGAGTTGGTCATTTTTCAACGATTCCACAGTTGCTGGGTTGTTGGGACAATCCGTATAGGAAACGTCTAGAACAATATTAAACTCTATTTCATTTCGTTTTTGTCAAATTAAAATCGATAATTTAGATCCTACATACATAAAGTCACGCCTTTTTCCCGTAGGGGTGAGCAGAGACCACTTCCTTCCACTTGCTACGATTCTTACACACATCTTTTGCTTCCTCTACTTTCATCAGTGCTCTCATACATGCTCATCGGTTGTTGGTACTCTTGATCTAGCCTTTCTTCAAAACAATGTTGATCTGATCGAGATCGATGTTCGCCGAGATCGACCTCTCCATTCACACTCGCCTTATAAATTTGTTTCGTCAATCTTCCTTCCATCCTTTCTACGTGTCCAAACCATCTTGGCACTTCTTTATCTATCTTTGTTACCACATCTTCTTTTACACCACAGCGTTCTCTTATATCACTATTCTTTACTTTATCCAACCGAATCACTTCAGCTATACTTCTCAGACTACTCATCTCCGCAACATTAATCCTATTTTCATGCTTCTTCTGCCAAACCCAACATTCACTACCATACATAAGTGTAGGAACCAACATGCACAGCCAGACGTGCCTTTTTGACACTTTCTGGCTATTCATAAAGCTATGCAGTGCCCCAATCATTTGTTCATCAACACTACTTAAATAGCTCAAACTCCGTGTATACCAATGATTTCTCAAAAGAGGGCACTAGTGTTTTGTATTTTTATGAATAGATTAATTATTTATATTTATTAAAAATATTTATTGAGCCTTTTAGATTAGAAGCTCTATTATTTACAGAGGGAAATAGTTTATAAATATTTCTTTATTATAATACTAAATTCACGTCAGTACTAAAGAGAATATAGCGACGCTAGTGGCAAAAAAGTAAACCTATGTATGCCTTTGTGTGCAATTTCTGTCAATTCTTCCATTTAAGTTCGTGCTCCTGTAATCTTGGCAATTTATATACTGAGAATGAAACAATAACATGAAATCATACATGTAATATTACTAAATTGCTAGTACCTTTAAGCGAAAGGCTGCTACTAGAGTAAGATATCTCAGAG
Source organism: Agelastica alni (assembly GCA_950111635.1). Lineage (NCBI taxonomy): Eukaryota > Metazoa > Arthropoda > Insecta > Coleoptera > Chrysomelidae > Agelastica > Agelastica alni. The sequence goes on from OX467717.1 coordinate 29,951,065, forward strand.
TACATATGAACGCATGCGATTTAGGTTTAAAGTTCCATAGATCGGAGTGAAACAATGTCAAATGTCAGCACCATTATGAATTCGCTGTCTCAAATATAACCTAGCAACATAATAGACTTGAGTTTTTAAAGAGACCTGTCAACGGTTCCTACCATATTCCCAAAGTTAGCAGATGTGCAATGCCGATTCATACCGAAAAGTGGCGTTTAGTAAATATTTTTTTCGACAGTAACAGAATAAAAAAATCACTCTCTTATTCCAAACGTTTTAATTCTACATCATATCTTTCCATTAATACATATTTATTATCCGGTGTTTTTTGTCACTGAAAACCTAATTAAAGCACTTTTTTTAAATTAGACTGTCCACCTTCAAAACCTGATTGTGCATCACGTACTTGTAAAACTGCTTTAAAAGTTCGCCGTTGCTTCTGTATCATATGAAAATTATTAACGATTTCTTTAATTCTTTGTCCCTGTCTTTCTTAAATGAAACTTCTGAAGCAACGCCATCCGCACACCCACGCACTCATACAACTACTAAAACTAAACCACACCTATAACCTCCTACATGATTACCTATTCCCGCTTAAAAATTTCACGCATACATCTTTGTTTACCTTCAAGCAGGATTATTTGGTAACCGTCGTGTGTTTTTGGTTCATCCTACTCCGACTGATTTAACCGGAAGTGGTCCCTAACAATAATAATAACTCAAGTCTACACACATGATTGAAACGAACCTTACATTAGGGTTATAACAGTATGGGGTTATCTCGAAAGTGTAGACACGGGAGGTAATTATATAGCGAGTGAAAAAATGTAAGTTCTTACCTGTTTTGGTAATGGTAATCAATGGCGGTAAACTATTTTCGCTTTTCGGTATGAAAGAATTCGTTTCAGAATCGATGAGCGGTAAATGTCTATTGATCTTTCCAGCCGTCATACTGGTCTTTTCTAATTTTTTGGTTTTAGTGTTGCTGTAGTTAAAATCGTTATCCAAGTTCGTCAAATCGCTACCAGGGCGTATACCGTCACAAAACATCACACTTTTATTGGATTTCGCTTTGTTACTTCCTACAAAAGTAAAAAAACTGATACATTTTCCAAACATCTTAAGGACTAAGCACAAACTGGTAATAATAATGAGATGTCTTAGGGGTACAGAGTCTTGGATGTATTTAGAAGAGGGAAAACGTGAAAAAACACTTAACTGGAAACTAGTTCAGCAATCAGGAGAGAAGACACATCAATAAACATTTTTCACAGAAGCTTTATTTCACAATCCAGGAGTTATAAATTTGGATATGGATAAGAAAAATTAAATGCTACCAGTATCTGAAGTGCATGCTCATGCAATTTCTTGAGATACTGATTGTCTTAGAAGACAGTAAACTAGGAAAAAGCAAAGTTCATTGAACTGCTATAATTATGTTTTTAGTGAGATATACAGGGGTAACCAGAACAAGGAAAATGTAACTAAGACCAAAGCCCACAAATTCTAGGAACTAAAAATTTGGAAACTCTGGAAGGAAAAGAACATTCTATAATGTAATGCTACAGTATCTGAGGAACATGCTGATAAAATTTCTTGATATATAGGATGAACTAGGGAAGAGAAAATTTCATTGAACTGCTGTTATTACGTTCTTGGTGAGATATATAGAAGTTACCAGAGAATGAAAATGTAACTAAAGACAAATTTCACAATCAGAAAAGTCAAGACATTAATGAAAATGTATCACTGAAGCTTAATTTCACAATATCGGACCATACACAAGGAACATTGATGGTGAGGTTTCAGGGCAATAAAAACCGCCGCACAACAATTGCTGTACAGGATGAACCTGTTTATGAAAGCCGTAATTTTAATAGACAGCAAAAATGCTATTCAAGCTATAGTAAATAAATATGAATCATCATCTAAAGAAATAAGATTACAACTTATGATACAGAATAAACCAATAGTGCTTCAGTGTATCCCAGCACTTAGTGGGATACTCGGTAATGAGAAAGCAGTCACATTAGCAAAAATAAGATCAGAAATTTTAACTACCACCATGAGCAGCTCCCTTTGTAAAAGATTGATAAACTACAAAACAATAAAAATAACATACAATAGATAAAATCCAAAGGAAGAAGAGAAAAGTGGAAAAAACTCATAGACAACCCAGATTCAATACCTGCACTACCTCGCAAACACCTGCACAGAATATGTTGTAAAGACCCTTATGTAATCAAGTGGCAAAAATGAATGTCGAGCATCTTATAGTGTGCCAGACCTATTAGAATATCATCGGAAAATATTGGGAAGCACAAAGAAAAATGACCCAATCGTCAGCTTCACGCCTTTGAAACCAACCAACAATCTATGAACTATAAATCTGGAAACTATGAAGGTAAAAGGATAAGAAACACTGAATGTGTACCAGTATTTAAAAAACACAATTTAGCGTGTCGTTTAATCAAATAGCTGACCTTTTCTTTTCAAAACTCCAACTGGTACCATGACGGCAGGTACGGGATTCGCTGTGGCATCGCCGACTTGTTGCAACGGTGAAATAGTCGAGCAATATTCCAAAGGATTGTTCGGATTCGGACGACGAAGTGGGGAACTTCCATGATCAGGCGACAAGTCCGAACTGGAACTGCTATTGGTGTCTCTGTTTAGTATATCGTGACACTTGTTACACACCCTCGCTTCAGCGTCTAAATATTCCAATTTGAATCGAAGATGGCAGCATTTAGAACACAGTACCTATGGAATAAATTAAAATATCATCAATTGAATGTTAGACTGCTTAATAGTTACTTACCAGACCGCACGCTCTGCAGTGGTGTCGTCGCTTTAACACTGTAAATTTCATGTCGCAATGTAAGCAACTAGTCGTATCAGAATCGGGTATCCACAGGGGAGCTTCCTTTCCCAACCATTGTCTCTCAGATCCTGTGGCTACGTTGCCTTCTCCAGACGATCTATCTTCGCCTCGGTTTGATTCTACAGTTTCTTCGACGTTTCTATCGCCGGCACCTTCATCGGACAACTCCCGAGTATCGCATTCTATATTTTCAACAGGCGGCTCTATTCGAGTTTCTTTGGAGTTTATTTCGTCGTTTTCGTCTCTGATCTCTTCAGTCGAGGCTGTGGAAGCAGTACTGCCAGTGTCGGAGAAAGTATTTGAGGATGTAGATGATACAGATTCATTGTCGCGTTCTTGTTTATGAATTTCTTCCGTTATGTAGACATTGTTGTAGGGAGTGGAACCGGGGTTTCCTAAACAAATGTACAGGATGTTTCCAAGTTTAAAAATAAAGATGATTTGTAATGAAAAATAGAAAATCCTTTTTAGCTTTTGGCAAGAAATTACCTCCCTTGTATATAAATTACCTACTCACCAATAAGATTGATTTCCCTTTGTTTTTCAGACTCTTCTTCTTCCTTTAAAGATAAATGTTGTGGTCTAGAAGCGCTATCCTGACGTTCAAACTTTTTTTCTTTACCTTCCATTTCCTTTTTCTCTTTAAAAACATCTTTATCACATAACTCTTGTTTAGTAACAGTTTCATCCATTATTTGATCCGTTTCAACAATAATTCCGTCTTTATATTCTTGTATAACTACCTCTGTATTTTTTTCATGCATTAATTCTTCTGGTTTTTCTTTTTGAACAGTCTCTTCGGATAGATTATTTTCTAATTCTTTAAGTGCAGAGTTTTCAATATGTTCATTGGGATCTAATTCTATAGTTTCTTCAGTTTGTACAACTTCTAGTTTACTTTTATGGTTGGAATCTTCCACTGGTTTGGGAAACACAGTTTCATTTATTTTTAATGTTTCTTCTTTGACTTCTTCAGTGGTTGTTGGTTTATCTGTAACTGCTTTTTTGGATATAAATCTATACATATAAATAAAATTGAAGTGCATGTAATTTCAAAATTAATCCATTTTTTTAAGCTCATATGATTATTCACATGTTACCAAAACATAAACACACATTTTGTAATTTTTTGTCTGTCTGTCTGTTTGTCCGAGCACATCTCTGAAATTACTGAACGGATTTTAATGCAGTTTTCACAAATAGATAGAGCTTAGCTAGGAGCACAATAAAGGCTTTATTTCATTTTAATCGGATATTAGAAAAAAAAGTTATTCTAATTTAAAGATATTTCTAGCCTGAGAAGTTACAAGGCAAATAATAATTGCTATTGTCCCACAGACAACACGACATGAACGAATAACAATGTTCAATAGAAAAAAAAAACAACATAAATTCAGTTAGATTTTATTTCCTAAAAAATCAATGTTTATTTTTAAAATGCACTGTAGAAATTTTACAACAATCCACCTGACTTGCATTATTTTAAAATTGAGTTCCTCAAAAATTCACTAGATGACACGGTTCATTTTTAAAATGGATATGGTGGTCTATAAAGAAATTCTTTGATGTTAAATCTGATGACAAGAAAAAAAGTTTAGGTACCTCATTTAAAGATATAAAGATAAAACTAAATTTCACGCAAAGTCGCAGACAACAACTAGTAAAGAATAAATGTAATATGCCAGTGATAGTAAGGCTGCAATTATGGCTGAGGTCTGAGATCTTAGGTCGGGGTGCTTGCTTACTTGTGTCAGCCCCAACCTTATTGTTAAATAATAATAAAGTTAACATAAAAAAATTATTTACCTTTGCTTTGTAGTATATTCTCATCCTTAGTTTTAATTTGATTTTCCCCTATTTCTTCATTTTTGATTGGTTCATTATCTATATCCAATTCTTTCTGAATCAAATCTTTATCATTTTCCAATTCAGCTAATAATTCATCAATTTCATCATCATGAATATTAGTTACAGTATTGAATCCTATTACTTTTATTCCTTTTTTTAAAGTTTCTTCCTCTTCTTCATATTGTTTTTTGTTTACAATTTCATCTTCTACTATTGCCTGATCAACTATTTGCTCTTCTAAAATATCGCTTGTTACTAAACTATGATCACCTTCATTTTTAAGATTCTCTACTTCAGGTTCTGCATTATCTTTTAACATTTCCTGGTCCCCCATTTTCTCTTCTAAAATATCACTGGTTTTTAAACTGTGATCAACTTCGTTTTTAAGATTTTCTATTTCAGGTTCTATATTATCTTTTAGCATTGCCTGATCTACTATTTTTTCTTCTAAAATATCACTTGTTACTGAAATATGATCAATTTCATTTTTAAGACTCACTATTTCAGGTTCTATAACAATATCTAATTCAATAAGTGTTTCTCCTTTATGTGTTACACTTGCATCTTTTTTATTGGAAATATCTACCAGTTCTGTGACATTCTCTGTTATTTGTGTTTCTTCATTATGTATGATTATTTTTTTAGATTCTGTAGTATTTAGTTCATCTTTAAGTGTGGCTTCATTGTCTGCAATTAGGACATTAGGATATTCAGTATTTTCTACTTCTGGTGTTACAACATTCACATTTTTTTCTAATTCTTCACCCAGCTTATTACTGGAATTTTCTATGCAGTCTTCTGAAAACAAAAAATGGTTGATATTTCATAAGAATTTATTTTGTTATAAAATAAACCACTCACCATTATTAACCTTAATTAGAAAGTGTTCATCATCATCATCAATATCATGAGTTTTAACTTCTTTCTGAATGTTATTATCACTAACATGAGAAATTTCACTATAACTACTATCTAAAGTTTTAACTTCTCTCACATTATTTTGAATAGTATCAACATTTGGTACATCTATACTAGTGTTTAGGTACTCATTTAAACTGTGAAATACATTATTTATTGAATGCTTTGTTACATTATTCTGGTTAACAGAATTAGATGTGTCTATAGGATTCTTTGCTGTAGTACATTGATCTGTTAATTCACTATATTCAAAATCATTAAGGACTTGATCCAAATCAACAGTGAATTTGTCCATCTACAATTGAATAATGTAATACTATAATTTGATTTAAGCATAAAATAAGTACTAAAAACTGCCTTTCAATAAAAATCGACTACTCAAAAGATACGCATATTTTTGTTACAAATAATTAAGGAATGTCACATATTGTATAGATAATTATTCAAAAGCTATAATTCTATGCAGTTATTATGTGCAGTAGTCATATGATCCAGTTTTTAATGTTATAAAAAACTAAGTTTGTAACAACATATTAACTATCGCTTGATCAATATTAACATTTAAACATAATTATCACTTTTTAAATAAAGACTTAAAAAAAAATAAAAGAGAAAATGTATATAGAAGAAATTCTCAATTTAATTTAGTATAATTCTTTGGAAATATTTTTACTTGCCTCCGTAATTTCTCCGAAATATAAACACAATCATTTCATTTCCAAACACTTAATTAGTAATCTCCGTTTTTTATTATATTATTAATGGTTGACACTTATATTAATTACCAAAACGACTGACATTTATAAAGACGTAGCTACTGTCAATATTTTAAACTAATGTGAAGTTAGCAAACAATGGTACCAGACAAAAAGCAGTTACAAACCTGTTACTGTGAAATCGCAACACATCTCTAGCTGATTATCTTCAATAAGAAAAAATCACGTAACGCGAGATGGCGCTGTCAATGACAAAATATCAACCGATGTGTGTACATAAATATTTTGTCATTTGATTACTTGTAAAACCAAAGTTTTTATTAAAGGGAGTTTTAGTTATTTCATAGATTTAACTTGATTTTTTGTGTTAAACTATTGGATTAAAGCTGGATTTAAAGTTTGTTTTCGACGTTTCAGTTTTATTCTTGTAAAATCCCAGTAAAGTCCAGGTGTGTCCAGGCAAAGATTAGTGGTTAGTTTAATAACCTATTCTCTGTGGTCCAGGTATCAATTTTGGTTTGTTTTCGAAGTTTTTTAGTTCTGTTGTCCCTGGAATTCTTGTTGCAATGCCTATGGAAGTCAAAATATCAATTTCGGACATATTGTATTATGTGAGTGAACCTGTTCGACCAATTAAAAGGATTATATATTATAATCCAATTAACTTCGGTCACTTCTATCTTTCTTAATCATGAAATGTTGATACTTCAACAGTGGAAGGTTCTAGATAGGAACAGATCCATCTTTTAAACGCTTTCTCTGTGTTGTTGAAGTCACTATGAATAATCACAAATAAAATGATAGATCATTGGACGTCAATATCAAACTTACCACTGAAAAAATCATCTTTCACAAAGTGCATGCTGCAAACAAACATAAACTTTGAGATTGGTTTTCCTATCTTTAAGATCATCTTTTATTTCTGAGCTGCCTTAGAATTTGAAGGAAATTTATGCAAAGATATAATCGAATTGCCATATGTAGAGTATTGTGAAACAGCAATTTTTTTCCGATTTTATCTCTATATCACCTTTTGTAATCCTTTGCATTTTCTCATGTTTTGGTTAATTAACACCAATTCTTTGTAAATTATCGTTCAAATATAACACTTTCAATGCGTAAATTGCTTAAAATAATATATAAAGTTCACGTTTCACCCACATAAACAAATGGAGATTAGTTTGTTGTTCACACCTCGAGAAGTTCATTCGATCAATAATAGATGTCGCCGACTTCGTGATTTTTCCCTATTGTCAGAACTAGAGACAGCCTTTGTCAGAACCAAGGAAGAGAGACGAGTATATTCTCTTCTCTCTCTTCACTGGTCAGAACATAAACCAAGATAACCCTGTTTTTTAAATCAATTTTAAATTATGGCTACGGTTCAAGAAAAAACTACAATTATTAAGCAAGATCGACAGAAAAGTCCCTCTGGTCTTAAAAAATGTTTCCAGGCCTTGGTAGATCGAAAACAAGTAAATTTAGATATGTGTGTATTGAAACTCATGCTTAAATTCGAACTTCAAGTAGATTTAGATAATCTAGATACAAATTTAGCTACCGTTTTACCATACATGTTAATTATATACATTAGAAATTGGCCCGGTTGGCAAAAAAGTAAAGAATATTATAGCGGTAGATTGAATTATCGTGAATGGTTTAACAAGTTTCGACAGTATATTATCGTTAGGTTAAATTATTTGATAAAAAATGGTTATGCAGAAGTTCAGAAGGAAATAAAGAACGATAAAATGCAGTTAGATAAGTTACGTGTTGGTGCAAAGGAATTTTCAGAAAAGGGAACACAAACAGATGTTGCTGCTGCAAAGGGTATAGCTCCATTTAATATCTCCATAGAATGTCCAGCAAAACTACTGCGTTCTTTAGTATTTTGTGCCAAAGATAGTAAGTTCCAATAGGTACTTAGTTAACTCAAGAGTTTGATTAGTATAAAATAAATGGCAAATACTTTTCTTTCAGATGATATATTGTTAAGTCATCACTTGGAACCTACTTGGAATACAATAACTGTAGAAGAGCTTGTTAATTGGCCTCATGTAGCCATTGATTTTATTAGTTCCGAATTATATTTTAAGAGATATAATCGCAGTGAACACATTAGATTTATTAACCTCACTAATGTTCCACTTGATTCAGAGAAGAATGAATTCATTGAAGAGGTTAACATATTGAATCCAAATGAACATAGAATGTGTTATACTTTAAATAGACTGATTAGATATTCACAACAGTATTTAAAAGTTCTTGCAAAGACAGATGTAAGTAGCATATTCACCATTAAAATTTATACTTTTTTTATAATTTAGATAATACAAAATTGAATATATTTGTGAAAGCTCTGATTTGTGATTTTTTAGCTACCTAAAAGTAAATTGGAAATTATAGAGGCAGTTTTGAAAGAATTTCTGAAGGATGTAGCAGAAATAAATATTAATTGTAGCATGGCAACAAATACGTCAGTTTTGTTCAATATAGGAAAATGTACATTTTCTTGCAACAAGAAAATTAGTAAAACGTGAGTATAATTTCAGGGAGACCCAATGCTTAAAAGTTCATTTCTGTAAGTCTTAAAAGTAAAATCATAAATAATTATCCATTTAATTCATGATAAAAGCTATTAGTGGCGTGTTATAAATATTTGGTTGTCATAAATATTTTGTAACGGTAACCAAATATTTATGTAGCAGAAAATGTATTAATATAAAAAATATATAAATTGATAGTTTAAAGATCATTAGGGGTTGCTCTTTTCGCTAGTGACAAAATAATAAATAACTCTCTTACTTATTAACATTTTATATCTTCACTGCCCAGTGAAGACCACGGGGAGGTAAGAACTTATCCTTTGCCATGGAATGTTAGTGTGAGATGAACATGTTAGAATTTTAAAATTATCACAGAAATAAACAATTTATCACAGACCAAAAATAAAAAAACTGGTGCTTGGAGTCCTTACGCGCAGATGAAGTGAAACTTTACATTATGAAATTCAAAAGCGTGGGTTATTTTAATTTCTGTGTTTCTATTTTTCCTTTTCTTTCTATTCCCCCACTACAGTAGCATTAAACGTTTAACGCAACCGTCTCCGAAGTCGACTAAGAAGTTTCACTTCGTGAAAAAGTACATTTTTCTAGGAAGTCAAATAACCAATGTTTCATTGAGGGAATATGCTACGTAAGTGAACTGGGCGGTACGGTGATTTTAGCAGTTTAAAAATTAAACAACTATTAAAATTAGTGAGACAATTCATTGTTGTATGCTTTGGTGTAAATACATAGTAGTTAATCATGTAAACACCTCCTTCCCACATAACTCCAATTTTCACTAGATCATACACATACAACATAGTAAAACTATTTGACTATTCCTGTATTATTGAGAACTCTTTTTAGCTCCAATTTTCGAAAAAAATACAAAATCTACTTCTTGAGCTGAAACTTTCAGAAATTTTTTTTTTTTTTGGTCTATAACATTCTACCATAAAGAGAAAACAAATTTGGAACGACCTTATAAAATTTTTTTTTTGAGCTGTCCTTTGGATGGGGCTCTTAAAACATCAAAAACTAACATATTTTCATATTAGACTCAAAAAAAAATTAGTCTACTTTTTTTTTTGCGCCACCCTACTGTAAATATTTTTTAAATAATTTTATTGTAAGGAGAAAAATCATTGCTTCTGTTTTTTAGCAAATTTCTTAAAAGTAATACTGAAGTGGGTTACTGTGAGACTTTTATCCCAAAAATGGAAACTCATCTGATCCATTTTAGAGGAATGCAAGACTTTACAACACAAGACGTCACTTTTACAAGTCTTAACGAAATCGACGCGTTGTTAGACAGCAAGAAAGATGCTGGCGGTTCTTTAATCCCCGTTTTAATTTTTAAGTGTCTTTTTTGCGATGTTTCTTTTGTAAATCATGAAGAGCTAAATCGTCATTTCGAAATTGTGCACGGTATGGAACCGAATATCGTCTGTACAAAATGTTTAAAATTTTTAAGCATCAGTACCCTTTCTAAGTTAAGGTGGCACCATGTTTGTAATGCAAGATGATCTTCATTTTAACTTTTTTTATTTTTAGGGGGAATAAATATTTTATTTAGAATACTTAAATTGACGCTACAAATGGTCGTTTTGTACTGTAATGATTTGATTATTTTAAAGGTTGTTTTAATCTTTAACGTGACCACTTTTTTTTTTTCATAAAAAATACGTGATTTAATAGTATAAATATATTAAGTGAAAAACTTTTTAAATTATTTGCATGCATTTTTGTTAAAATTTAAATACAGTGGAATCTCTATAACTCGAACCTCGTTAAGGCGAAATCCTCAGTAAGTAAAAAGAAAATACCATTCCCTTCCACTAAACCCCTAAATACGCGGTATCTCGAATTATTTAGACTTTGTAATTCGAACGAAATGTTATTTCCCTACGAAGTATTGATAATGCATATTTATACTCGATACTCGAATTTCAAAAGGGAGACTCCGTAAGTAAAATACAATGACGTCTTACTTGGAATTCCTCGAAATAGTAGCAATAAAATCATAGACCTATTATCAGAGGAGATGGAACTATTTACTTTTAAACACAATCATACATCCCCACTTTCTGGTCGACTGTATCATCTTGATACGGCCGAATGGAATGTGTTGTGCTGTGATGTTGCCTGCTCTCCAGTTATGGCAAGAGATTTGTGATTGTTATTGAATCGTGCATAGTATTTGTTGATTATATTTGCAACAATATTGTTACCATAATGCTATCTCTTATTAATATTTCATGAATTATAACAACCTGAATAATACAACACATTTTATGGAATGTTGAACCATTAAACTATTTCATTCCATTAGATCATAGAAATGTGTTGCTCAATAAGCGACAACGCCGCACGGCTTGTCTGAATCGTTCCACGTGCAGAGATCCGTGCGTACTACGAAATCTGACAGTTTCGGCTATCATTAGTAGCGCTGTTGCCGAAGGTGTTGCAACGAGGTTTTGGAGTTTTATCGGCGATTTTCAGCATATTATTGGTAAAATTCAGTGAAATTTGGCGCTCTTGTGCAAATTTAAAATAACGCCTCAAATTTGCATTACGTTCATATGTGAGTACAGATACGGGTTAAGTTAGGTATTATTATCCACTATTGAAAAATAATTTTAAAAAGTTTTTTCATAAATTTATTTTCATTTTTATACTTTACCAGTACAAGCTATACAAGTATATTCTCATTGAGGTACATTACATATTTATAAACTTATAGAAAACAGAAATATATTCTAACAGTATTACAACTAAAAAAATTTGTATTTTAGTTTCAAATGTAATGTATGATACAAAAGCACAAGAAATAAAAAAATATTTAAAACATTCTCGTTTATATATCACAGGACGAAACTGATCGACAAATAAAAACAAAACAATGTATTATTTTAATAATGCAACATGTCACCTTTTAAAGGTTAATATCCAGGTATTAGGTATTGTTATTAATATTTTAGCTAAGTGAATTGAGCATTTCGTGCTTTAATTTTTGCAAATTGTTTAATTAAATCTTCGGTGTCTAATTCTTTTAGCTGGTCCGATTCTATTAAAATGATAGCAAGATTACTTAGTCGGTTTTGCCCCACTGTCGATCTTAAATAATTTTTTATTATTTTGAGTTTTGAAAAAGATCGTTCTGCGGTAGCAACCGAAACCGGCATTGTTAATAAAATACGAAGTATTATGCTCGTATTAGGAAAAGAATCCACTAAGTTGTTAATTGTTATATAATTTAAAGTTTCTTCTGGAGGCGTAATAACTTTTTCATCAAAATTTTGGAAAAATTGCAATTCTTTAACAAGTTCCACCGCAGTTATGTCTCGTTCATTGCTAGTTTTGTCATTTAATAAATTTTCAACTTTTTGACATAAATCTAATTGTTCGTTTTCAGAATAATTTTTAAATTTATCATACATATAGTCACGCCTTTTTCCCGTAGGGGTAGGCAGAGAAAACTTCCGCTACGGTTCTTACACACATCTTTTGCTTCCTTTACTTTCATCAGTACTCTCATGCATGCTCGTCGGTTGTTGGTACTCTTGACAGCTGGCCTCTCTTCAAAACAATGTTGATCTGATCGAGATCGATGTTCGCCGAGGTCGACCTCTACCGACTTGTCCAATTCACACTCGCATTATAAATTTGTATCGTCAATCTTCCTTCATCCATCGTTTCTACGTGTCCAAACAATCTAAACATTCCTTTATCTATCTTTGTAACCACATCTTCTTTTACACCATAGCGTTCTCTTATCTCACTAGTTTTTACTTTATCCAACCGAGTCACCCCGGCTATACTTCTCAGACTACTCATCTCTGCAGCATTAATCCTATTTTCAAGCTTGTTCTGCCAAACCCAACATTCACTACCATACATGAGTGTAGGAACCAACACACCCCTATGCACAGCCAGATGTGCCTTTTTGACACTTTCTGGCTGTTCATAAAGTTATGCAGTGCCCGATTCATTTATCAATATTCCATAAAAACGCGAAATTATTAGAGTAAGAAGAAAGTAATTAAAATCTCTCATCCACTGATGTTATGATTACATCTAGAGCCTTAAACAAACAATCAACTTTTTTAAGTTTCGTCGTGGATCGGTTAATCGTCGCATTCATAATCAAAATGTCTTTTTTTTTATTTTTCGCGGTTCTAGACCTCTTTATTTTTTGAATTTACGTTCTATGTCTAAGCTGGATGCTATTTCTTTAACATCAATCCATAGATCATTAAAACCTTTATAGGAGCGGTTAGCTTTCAAAAAATTATTCAAATTTTGGTTTGACAATGTTGTTTGTTGCTTTATCTTTTTTTTACTTTTAAGTTTTGAGGCTTCTCGGCGCCGTCGTGCACCACTCGACTTTGCCCTTATGTTCGGCGCGGGTCTGAATTTAGTGGAAGAAACGATTCGTCAGTGCCAAGTGTGTAAAAAACCGGATTATTTAAGCCACAGTGTTTCTTTTTACAAGTAAGTTGGAACATCTCATTGTTTACTATATTTTAATCCAGTGGTGAAGCGATGACGATTTCAATAGCGAAATAAACAGGTATTATTTTGAGGCGTAAAACACGAATCTAAAAAACCAAACGATGCGAAAATCAATACTTTTCGAGATATTCTCAAAAAAGGTCATTATTTTCCTGTTATTCAGCAACACTTATTGAGTGGTATCATCCTTCTTTTGTTGTTATTTGAAGAACTATATACCTTCCCGATCCATTTTATAGCAGTATTTCATAAGAAATCTATACATCACCTCAAATTTAATCCAATCGAGAAATCAAGGAGTCACGGAACCCTGAGTATAATATTTTAATCTTTTCCCTTAGGTTACTTAGCTGTTAATAAATAGTTTGAAAATTAAAATTTAAAATACATTACATTTTATTTGTACAATTAATATTAAAATAATTATTTAAATTTTTTTTTTCATTTCAGACAGTTGGTAAAATTAATTAAAATTCTTTTTCAATACTTTCAATTTGATAAAATAATTTAGTTTAACGGGTATTAGTGAAACTGTTCGCTACACAATTAGCAGCCCTTGAGATGGAATAATTTAGCTTTATAAAAGTAACTTATAACATTACACACAATTGGCTTTAGAAAGGAAACTTTAACGTAACACAAAATTGTCGCCCAACATTTAGGGAATTAGTAAGTTTTTTAAAGTTACACAAAATTGGCAACCCACTTTTGTAACTTCAGAAAAACAGTTTAGTTAGGGTAGCACAATTTGGCGCCCAACTTTTGGGGTTTAGAAAAATACTTTTAGTAGGCTACAACACTTCAATTTGATAAAAAACTGAGTATCACCTATTCATAAACATATTCTCATAAAAAACTAAAAATTACCCGATAGATATATTCTCATTTTGAACAAACAGCACGTCACGGATTACAAGCGTGGCCATAAGTCCACAATAATGTTACAGCGTTGCCAGCACGAAAACGGGACAAAGAGAATCGATTGGTATTCTTTGTCATACTCATGGCCACTCTCGTGTAATCATTGCCATAAAACAAACAGAGTTTTATGAATGGGATGTTGCGTCTCCTCTGGATAATAGGTCTATGAATAAAATCCAAAATAAATGTCCGGTTTCGAGGCTTCTAATCTATTGTTTTTGACTTGTACCCGTGCAATGAATGAATACATTTATTAAACATTCATCGACATGGTTAAGCAGAATATGGATGACGATGATCGTAATGAAAATAGCGTTGATCGTACTGATCTAGCAAGTTTTGAACCACCAATAACAAATAAAGAAGCCAGAGCTGCAATCAACACACTACGAACTTATGTTGAAAGATTTGGTGATATCGAGGATCATGTATTCGGTTCATTGTTTGAGGTTGAAAAAATAATTGATAAAAAATCTGCAAATTGTTTAAATCAAAAGAAGATAACGGATTTTTTTTAGTGTACAGTTTACTTTACTAATATGTAATTTGTTTTAATATATTTTGCTTCCTCTACTATCAGTGCTCTCATACATGCTCGTCGGTTGTTGGTACTCTTGACCTGGCCTTTGTTTTAATGTGTAAAAAATATATCTTCTTAGTCGTTTGCTCGGTTTCGAGCATCATGCATTGTTTTCTGTGATGGCTTTCCATTCCTGTCTATCTTCTGCCATCTTGAATGTTTGGGTGAGGTTTTTGCCGGTTAGATCGGTTATAAGATCCATGTATCTTGTAGGCGACCTTCCTCTTGATCTTTTGCCAGGGACTGTCCCAAAGTCTCTCAAGACCATTTCTTCTAACCACACGACCAAAAAATTTAGCTACTTTCTCCGCTACCACAATGCTCAATCTCTTCTTAATTCTGAGTTGGTCCAGAATGGATTGGTTGGTTTTTTTCTCAGTCTAGGACACTCTCAGCATTCTGCGTCAGCAAAACATTTCAAAAGCATTTATCTTCCGTTTATCAGTCTTTTTTAAAAAATGTATACATACTATAAAACTTAAGTTGAATTGTTATTCAAATTTGACTCTACAATTCTAAAAACATACTTATAAGTCGCACCTTTGTAAGTCGAAATTTTAGCAGTTAAATCTTATGTATCTCGAAGTTCTTGTTAAGTAGAAAACTCGTAAACTCGAATTTTTTTGCAATTCCCTCGACATGAGAGTTATAGAGATTCCACTGTATTTGAATTTCTTTAACTACAAAAATATTATTTGTTTATTTTTGTAAAAAGTAAATATGTAAGTATACAAGCAAATTTTATTTATAACATTTTTTGTGTTTTATTTAAGAAATGTAATTCTAAAGAAAACTAAACTCAAGGTTGTGTGTTCTTAATTTCTCAGTTGAATTAAATTTGAGGGAATAGTCAGTTCACGGATCTATCTATTATTATTTTTTCCTAAAAACAGCTAACAATGGCTAAACCACGTAGATTGCCAAGTGATTTTACTAAAAATCACTGAAAGTAGATAAAACCTCAAAAAAATTTAATTGTTCTATTTAATTTAGTACTTGTAAACCGAGAAACGTATTTTGACCGGCTTCAATGCTGCTATCACTTCTTTTTTTCTTAGAAACAATTAAAAATTAGAAATATAAATACAAGTTTATTGCAATGAAAAAGAAACAGTTTACATACTCTGGAAAAAAAAGAAATCAAATTAACTAGGAAATAAATAAAAAAATAATAGTATAAACTATAACAAAACTTTCAAGTAACACTTGGCGAAGAAAAAATTCAGCTGGTTATGATCGTTCAATTTTTTTTCCGGCATATAAAGTGGAAAAATTCTTCAACTTTAATTGCAGGAAAAAAAATATTCCAAAATCCAAAAGGTAGTAACTCAAAAATGTCGAAGAATCCAGAAACATTCCTGTCGGAGAGCGTAACGTCTAAAAACGCAAAACGTCGAAAACGAAAAATCCAAACCAGGAAAATCTGAATGGCCGAATGAACAGTACGAAGTCTGAATGGCGAAAGTGGTCCGGAAAGGGCCCGAAAATTCGGTGAAAAGTCGGTCACAATTATACTATAAATCTAACACTACAATAAAATTATCACCGACTTTTCTGTTAAACTTACAAATCCTTACCTTTTAATTACAAATTGAAAATCGTATCAGCCGTTATTGCTTACCAATTGATAAAAACATGACCAGCGACGGCTTTGGAATTCGAATAAATTCGTTAATATGCCAGTTCCGGCTCTAATGATACACTATCATAGTCGTAGGGAAAAACTCCCCCCGTTACATAATGTTTTTAATTATGCCATATTCATTTTCTTTAATAAATCCTTCTTAAATGCATATTTTTTATACAAAACAGTTTAAATGATTCACATCTGCCAGCCGTCCCGCGACGGTTCTTTTTTTTATTGACGTGCAGCACGTGGCCACTTTTTGACATCGGTAGAAAGGGTGACGTACAAGTGACGTCACTAACGTGCACGTGGTACAACAAATGACATATTTCATAAGGTTATGCGTGTTTGGTTAACGATTTTGGTTTTAAGTTTAAAGTTTTTTTTTTTTTATGTTCTGGTTCCCACGAAAAGGGATATCCTGTAATGTTCAGAGAACATCGTGGGAACCAAGGGAAAGAAGGTAGGAGTTGGTGTTCTTCTTAAATTTCTGGAGGTTGTATGCCTCGGGGAACACCTCCCTAGGCAATGAGTTCCAAAGCCTCGCAATTCGTTGGATAAGTGAGCTTTTTGATAATTTCTGACTATTAAGAAACAATATTGTGTTGTCATTGGTGATTTTTAAATACTAAACATTAAAATTCAAGAGTTCAAAAAGTAGAGTTAGGTAACCTGTAGCCGAGGCCACTTTTTGGCAGATAGATAGAATCTCAAGCTCTGACGTCACATGTACGTACGTCACTCTTTCCACCGTTGTCAAGCTGAAACGTCACGTGCATTTACCCGTACAGTTTGCTTGGTACAAACATGTTTCCAATTCAAACTAAATTTTACTATTTTGAACTTTATCCTAAAAAAATATTTTACCAGTTTCTTTAATTTAGGTCTAATTGTTTCTTAACATTTTCTCTTAAAATAAAAATCAGAATATTATTGCCTATTTTATTTTCCCAATTTTTTATAAACTAGTATATACAAAATCTCTTTATTAACAAGAATAAAGATGGACCATTTAGTGTGTTATATTTGAAAATATTGTTACACAAAAAATGATCACAATTTCACGGGAGATTTTTATTTAAATAATTTTTAGATATCTCCTGTATAAAATAAGTTTCTAATGCGTTACCAATTAAAAATAATTTCACCTAATAACTAATCTATGAATGTTATTAGATAAAACGCCCTGAGCAACATGCGTTGGGGTAGTTGAATATAATTTTATAGGTAAACTCCAAACCATGGTTTCTACTGTAACTTCTGATGGGGCCCGCCAGTCGGCATCGTTCAGAGATGGTGGAATAAGACCTTTGTTAGTGCTCGTCACAAATTCAAAATGCAGTCTCCACGTCAAACTTACTAAAATGAAATTAAATGTTCAGTTCGGCGACTTTTCCTAAAAATGACGACTTTTGTCGTTAAAAGTGTGAAAATACTTGATGTTTCACATAGCACTGCATAGCTTTATACGCAGCCAGAAAGTGTCAAAAAAGGCACGTGTGGCTGTGCATAGAGGTGTGTTGGTTCCTACACTTATGTATGGTAGTGAATGTTGGGTTTGGCAGAAGAAGCATGAAAATAGGATTAATGCTGCAGAATACTCTCGAAATACCCCTGCCATGGGTTGCATTGTCTACTAAACATCAGGCAATATAAAATGTGTCTGCCATCTTAATGGTATAGAAAAGACAATTTTATTTTAAATTTTTTATGGGTTATCTATATTAGAGTTTATAGTTCCCAGTGCTTAATTTCCAAGCTTTTTAGGAACAGCAGTATGTTCAGTCTACTGGGATCTAAATGGTTTCGCTCATCATTTGTGGTGCTGCTGGCAATTGAAAAAAGGCGCTCACAAGGTACAGATGTCCCCACGATACACATATGCTTCATAGCTGTTAGGTGAACAGGATGATAAATTGAGTTTTTCTATTCTTGCCAGTAAATTATAGGATCATACTTCAGGTGCACAACTACCTGCGATAGATAGTGCTTAAATTCTTTATTTAAACCCTGACTTTCATTTACAAATGCATTAAATGCAGAGAGTTGCTTTTTTACAAGTAACTTGTGGAAATTCCAAATTCCTTTTTCGAATCAAATTTCGATTTTTCCAGCAAAAGATCGATTCACTGGATCGTTTTAGGACTATATCGATTAAAAAAATCGATGTTTTCAGTCCAATAAATCAATTCCTCGTTTAATGGATCTCAGATCGCCATCCCTAATATTTATAGATCAGTCCAATATGACGGACATCCCAAGTGTTAAACTAAATAGCAAAATAACCAAATTATGATTAATAAATGTCACAAAACGTACTTATAAGTAAAAAAACATCATTAGGCCTGTGAAAACTACAAAAAACGAGATAAAAAGCTATTTATTGCATCATTAAAACATAATTAAAACAAAAAAATATTGGTTTTTTTTCATCTCTGGGCACGAATTCTTAATCTTCATGAAAAATCCAATATTTTGACACTTTCAAAAAAGAATTTTCGTCATTTTTGGGAAAAGTCGCTAAACCGAACAATTTAAAAAATGGACAAATGCCAAGTCAAAAATTGGTTAAAAAAACTAACTAGTGAAACTTTATTGATAAGTAATACTTACCCAATTTAGTAGCAAAATCTGGTGTAACATAAAGAGGTATGGGTAAAATCAACTGTGTGTAATCATATCCCAGGCAAACTTCATGAAAATTTCCAACAGTAATGATTTTAGTTTGTTTGGAACTTTCTTCAATTCCATCTAATGTTGTTTTTTCTTCACATTGCAGTGAAACTGACACTTGTATGCAACTAATAGTGGCTACAGTAAAGTCAAAAGTGCCTATTATGTCTTCTCCAAGTTTATAAGCAGGCTTGAAAAGGCAGAATCTAGCAACTTTTCCCCAAGTGTTTGTTATCATGTAAGAATTAGGGTTTCTTCTAGCAGTAATATTCTGAAAAATAAATAAAAATTACTTAAACTAACATTAGGCATTTTTGTTAATTTTCTACCTGTAAGCTCTGTAGTGCAACCTCCAAAGGACTTTCCTTTTTTCTGATTTCTAAAAAAGGATTTGCAGGTGTCAATTCTTCAGTGGTATCATTACAAAGAGCAACAGCATCATTTAACAAAGTTTCACAAAGTGGAAGAACCCTTATAGGAACTCTCAACAATTTAACATGATTATTTACTCTTTGAGTTCCTATAATTATTTTGTAAGAATACTTTACTTGCTGACCTCTATATGATGGAGGAGAGTCATTTGGTATTTTTTCTCTATATAAATCTGAAAATTTTTTATTAAAGCAAAAAAGCGTGTTGAAAGTTAATCTACTTACAAGTTTTTGACTGTCCAGGAGACAGTCTTAAATCACAAAACAATATTTTAGGTTTGGTGGCCACTTCCACTTTAGCATTGTCGTTGGTATTAATACCTAATGAAGTACCAGCAAAGTTTGAAATATTTTCAGCAGTTCTATCTTTTAAAACTTTGGAATCTGTGAAGCACTGACAGTGAATTTGGGCTGAAGCCCAAGCTAAACTTTCGAACACATCTGTGTGACTTTGGGACACTGTGTGGTTAGGAGAAGGAGGATGTGTAAACGTAACACTACATTCTAAGGTTTCTCCAGATAAAAATACGTGGCCGTGAGGTAGCTTCGCTACTACTTCAATCATTTTGTTGTTTAGGGCATACAATGTTTATATGTATTATTAAACGTCACATTAAAACATTCTAACCTCAATTTATTTGACAAAGACAAATGTTTATTGCAAAACAGAGAAGAGAAAGATGTCTCTCTTCCTTGTTGCAAAGCTATTTATACAAGCAGTTCGAACGGCAACAAGGACAACGTCGCATTTTCTGTCAAAATTCATTAAACGTCACGTACTGAACGAGATGTCAGCTCGGTGGTTTGTGTTAACAAGTTATAATGTTTTTTAAGTTTAACCCCCTAGTTTTTGAAAAATTCTTTCAAATAGTTGTTAACAAGACGTCTCAAAACAACTACTAGCCGTACGTTTTTAATTTTGACGAAAAAGTAACATGAACATGTTAAAAATGTAACTGAGTGTTCATAACGGTACCAGTAGATCTTGTTTTATTGAACCTAAATCTGGTATTTTCTTAAGGATGAAATAAATTATATTAACAACAACCGGTTCCGTACGTCTGCTCGAAATAAATTAACGCTATATAAAATTTGAATATTGAATCGTAATTGTAAAAATAATTATTGAAAAATGGATAACCACAAGCCAGAAGTTACGTTTTTATTTCAATTTGGGCTTATTAGGGACGCGATTACTGTCCCTCAGTCCTCTTTGAATCTCAAAACCATTAAGAATCTCGCCGTTAGCTTTTTAAACTCTAAGGTAAGAATGAATTTCTATACTTTTGGCCTTTTTAGATGTAATATAAATTTGCGAGTTTTTCGAGTTCAAGTAGTTTTTTCTTTAATTAAAAAATGTTATATTGATTTAAGATATACTTCAGCCAATATTAAATATACTATAAATTGTATTTTAGTGTTTTATACATGTTACAATTTTTAGATTCCAGATCATGGAGTAAATAAGTTAGAAGATCGCATATTATTATTCCGTCATGCCTATAACTCCAATAACATTTTACAGTTAATTAATTCTGCATCAGAAATTATAGATGAAACTTTAATAGAGATAGTATTAACAGCAAAAGGTATCTATTTATGCAGTATTGCATAATTTTATTTACTGCATGTTTTAATTGTATGGTTTTGTGATTATTTATTTTTTTAGTTACTACAACAGCATCTGTTCCAGAAATTACTATAGTAAGACCTCATGCTCTGTCTGTACATTCTTATAAAACACCCACATTTTGTGATTTTTGTGGAGAAATGCTTTTTGGATTAGTGCGGCAAGGGCTTAAATGTGATGGTAAGCTATTATATTTCACTCTTGTTGATGCTTGTAATAACACTTCATATATGATCTCGTCTTAGGTTGTGGTCAAAATTATCATAAACGATGTGTTGTGAAAGTACCCAATAATTGTTCTTACACTCTTTTTGATGAAAATGAAAAACAACGCCGCAGATCTACATCAGCGAATCTCCAGGTACCCCGGAGTCCATCGGGGGGCTCGAATACCTCTCTCGCCTCGGCAAGCTCCACCCAAACTGAGGATAGTGGACTGGTAAGGCTTGCAAATTTTTTCACTGGCGTTACTTTGGATTAATATTGTGATACGAGGGTGGTCTAAAAAGTTTTCGACCTAACATTTTATCTTTTAATTTATTTTTATTTTTCCACATAGTTTACACACTTCTCCCAGCGATGCTCCCATCTCTTTAACCCGTCCAAATAGTAATCGGCTTATTTCTGTACAAAATAATTGTCAATGAAGGTGATGGACGAAAATCTCTGTTCTCCGAGCGCAATTTTTAGATTAGAGAACAAAAAGAAGTCACTTGAGGCCAGATCTGGTGAGTGAGGAGTATGGCCAAGCAGTTTAAACTGTAATTCGTGGATTTTTGCCATGGCAACAGCTGAGGTGTGAGACGGCGCATTGTCTTGGTGTGATTTCTGCTTCAGCTTGTCAAGTAATGTTGTGGTAGCATGTTCATGTAATGTTTTTCCTTTTTGAAAATAATCAATTAAGCTCCATGACTGTCCTAAAAAACAGTCGCCATTACTTGGTATTACTATCAGCAATAACCTTTCTTGGGAAAATCATGTGAGGTCCATTGCCAAATGTGCATCTCAAAAACTTGGCTTTCTGTTTTGTGCCAAGAGCTATTTCACTTCCAGTCAGCTGCTTATGATCTATAAGGCACAGATCTGACCTGTCCTGGAATACTGATTGGAGTGCGGCACCTAAACATATCCTGAAACTATTGGATTCCATCCAAAAAAGGGCAGTTAGCAAAAAGTTTGTATTTTCATGGGCGATGCTCTTCTGAAATATTCACAATCGTTCCTTCTTTAGCAGTCAAGTTCAGACCTCACACCCCTTCGTGGTCAGTTTGGAGACCTGCAGAACATCTCTTTCCAAAGACTCGTTCATCGAACGAACAGCGAGGTGTTCCTCGAGGCATACAACTTTCAGAAATTTATAAGAACACCAATTCCTACCTTTTTTCACTTGGATCTTACGATGTTTTCTTAGCATTACAGGATGTCCATTTTCGTGGGAACCAGAACATAAAAAAAAACAAAAAAGCAGTTTTTGCTTTTTTGGAGCAGATTCCTCCTTCGCACTCCACTGTTTTGACTGTATTTTTGTTTTGGTGTATCCAAGTTTCATCTACAGTAATTAATCGGCGCCTAAACTGCCCCAACAGAGCGTTGGAAATGTTCATTTGATCACATATTTGGTCTAACGTGAGCAAACGCTGCACCCAACGCGCGGACAGCTTTCTCATGCCTTATTCTTAATTAAATATATGACAAACACTATCTTTGTCAATATTTACAGCCTCTGCTATCTTTCTCACAATATCAGACAGCCAGGCTGCTTTAAAAGCACTAAACTTCAACAAGATAAATTCTAAACTTGTATGAAATTGCATCAAATCCCTAGAGTACCTTGGTGCCAACAACACGGTGACCCTGCTGTGCACCTGTGCACCAGGGGGTGGAGGGAAACGAAAAAGCCGACACCCTTGCAAAACGGGGCCGAATCTGCGTTCACTGGACCAGAACCAGGGTTGACTCACTCGAGAAACACAACTAAGCAGATACTAGAATGGAGCAGGACTGACCTACGAATTCTAACGGGACTGCTTACAGGACACTGTCGTCTAAAATACCACCTCAGAAGGATAGGTCTGAATCAACAAACGGACTGTCAGTTTTGCTGCGTGGAAGACGAAACTGCTGAACATATACTGTGTTCATCCCCCGGCCTGGGAAGAATAAGGTCAACATATTTGGTTATACCAACCTAGAACCTACCGATTTCAAGAAAATCTCACCCCATAAAACCGTGAACTTCGTGAGAAGGGCTGGATTGTGCGGTGAACTGTAACCTCTAGGGGTGAGCCACAATAGACCTACTAAAGGTCGCAGTGGAGGGGCGACCTACGCCCCACTCACATGATACCTAACCTATCTCTCTTACTTTAATTCGATGGTCGTTTAGCACTATTTGGTTTAACTTAAGCAATGTTATCGTCAGCGGTTGCAGTTTTTGGACGTCTCGAACGTTCATCGTCTCCGAAGCTGGTATGGCGACGTTTAAATTCAGCTGCCCAAAATTTTACGGTGGTAAATGATGGTGCCGAGTCCCCGTACACAGCGTCCAATTCATCTTTGATTTGCGTAGGCATATTGCCTTTCAAGAACAAATATTTAATGACATCTCAATACTTGATTTATCCATTTTTACAAAAACACTCACTCAAACGATTGTCAAACAACAACTACGCGTCCAAAATGGCTGAAATTTTGGTGAGTACCTGTCAAAAGGTGCGTAACCACATTCTCTAGCTTTTATTGATATGTGCTGCCATCTTTGAGTAAAGGTTGGAAACTTTTCAGACCGCCCTCGTATTTATCTATAAAATTGATTAATTATCAACGTAAAGATATGAAACGATAATGAAAAATGCATCAAGTTTACATTTTTATTCATAGTTATTAGACTAATGTACCTATTTAATTTTTTATAATTGTAATAATTTGTGAGGAGACTTAAAAATTTCCAGCATTTTTTTAAGACATTAAAACTAGCAGAGGCTGTTTACCTTTTAGAGTATTATATCTAAACATTTTTATATTATTTTACTTTTATTGTGGTGCAGGTTTTTTTTTACAATTTGTATGTACGTTTTATTTTTATTAAACATTTTATGTTTTTATTTGTTTTTGTTTTATTCCAAAAAAGTAGTTTATTAGATTTCCTTATTTTTTTTTCTTATTTTTGTTGTGTCTCATTTCATCTTGTAATTTTGGCAACAGCTGCATTATATTGTGACAAAGAGACGTCTACAGAAACAGTAATAGAGTGTTCTTGATGTAAAAAATTAATTTTAAGAGATGATAGAAAGGTTTCATTTGGATATCGAACGTCTTTTTTGGAATAAACTAAATATATCTAATATAGATAACATTTTCTATCATCCACGTTGAGATCGAGAACATCTCTTTCTTTTTCGAGGATAGGATTTTATTTGAATGTTAGTACTCTATTATTTCACTAAAAAAATTTAAATTAGTATTTCCAAAGCTTTACATTCGTGGAAAAATGGTTAAAAATTCGGCAAAACGTGATTTTTAGAAACGGAATAAAAAAATTAATTCCTGTGTTGATAAAAAAGCATTCGGAACTAGCAGCAAGTGTTTTTCGTACCAAATTATTATAAAAAGGTGATTGTTAGTATAAATTTAGTCTCATTATGTATGAAACTTTATGCTTTGTCCATTGATCCATTCGGTCAGCAATAAAAACCTGAAAGATTTAACAGGTAAGTTAAAATTTTCTAAAAATACTATTCTGGACAAAAAGTATTGACTGTATTTTGTTAAAAATTCGCGCTATGAATATCGATCTGTATATACTTTTTGGTAGGTTGGTACGACTGTTGTGAACATCTGTCATAATTTTCATGACATAATAGGTTAGAAATTGCAGCGTTTTTTGTTTAAAAAAATTGTTAGCGATTTTGGGCTTGTCTTGTGTGTCTTCTCGTCTTCTTCCAAAAGATTTGAATTTGTTAGAAAAACAACGTCGTGTTGAAGTGGTTGAAGAGATGCTTTCTACGACTGATAATGATTTGAAATGCATAACTACTGAAGATGTAACCTGGATCTATGCTTATGACGAAAATAAAGGTCATGTTGACTGTTTTCTTCGACTAGCGTGGTGTTGTCCTCAAAGAGTTCCTTTCAACTGGCCAACAGTGAACGCTTTTTGTGTCTTTTAGGTGAGTCAAATCGTTCAAAACGACCAAAATTATGGCAAAACTTCATGGTTTTTGCATCACGTAATACACCAACGCATATTGTCATCATTATTCGTAAATGGGCAAGTCGGGAGGTTGACGTCGGCGAACGTATGTCGATCAGATCGACATTGTTTTGAAAAAAAGCCAGGTCAAGAGTACCAACAACCGAACGAGCATGTTTTTTTTTTACTGAAAATAGTCACAAAAAGGGTGGACCTATCGTGTAGGCCGCGTACGGCCCGCACTGCGAGGAGATGGTTGTGGACCCGCTTTTTGAAAACTTGCAGGTCATAGTTCTCTGGAAAAAATTATTTTGGAAGCTTGTTCCATTTCGTAGCAGTCCTGTAAAAAAAGGATTCTTAATGGAGATTGGTCCTTGTAGTGTCAATCAATTTTTCGGTCGAATGTGGCCAGTGGTGATATAAGAGTTTTTATTTCTCTGGAGCATCTGCCATGGGAATATCTGTAGAGTAATGTCTGGTCTGCAACTCTTCTTCTATGTTCTGGTGGGCAAAGGGTGTCTGTGAGAGTTGAGCTGTTTATCAACCGAATGGCCCTTTTCTGAATGGAATCTAGAAGACGAAGAGAATGCTTTGGTGCTGAACCCCAAATGTGCGAGCAATACTCCAGTAGAGGTCGGATTTGAGCCTTGTACGTCGTCAACAGTTGATCAGGAGTAAAAAACTTTCTAGCTCTCCACAGAAAACCCATCCTCTGGCTTGCTGACTTTGCGATGTTAGCAACATGGTCATGACATATTATTAGGCACCGTGACTCCCAAAATCGAGATGGAGGAACTTTATTCAAGGGTATTTCCGGACATTGTGTTGGAATGATTTGGGGAATTCACTCTCTTGGAAAACGTGGTGCTTTGTGTTTTCAGGGCGTTAAACGAAACAAGATTGTTGGTTCCCCACTCGTCGATGTATAAGAGCACTGATGAAAGTAGATGAAGCGAAATATATGTGTAAGAACCGTAGCGGAAGTGGAAGGAAGTTGTTTCTGCCTACTCCTACGGGAAAAAGGCGTATGTCGGTATTTCATCAAAAAACAAGAGAATGTTATTCTATAAACACCTTATTCACCAGATATGACTGGGGGTGACTTTTTCCTATTTCCTCGATTGAAAATGTTACTTCGAGGACATCATTTTGAGTAAATAGAAGCCATAAAAGAGAATTAACAGTACAATAACTGTTTCGAAGTGTGAAAAAAGTGTATTCTAGTGCTAGGAAATTACTTTGAAGGAAACACGATAAATTCGGATAAATCACATATTTGCTGCGCGTTTTATTTAATCAGTCTCATTCCTTTTGGTCTAGTATAGAACAAAGATCTCTTGCACCTTAATAATTTTACTCATCGATTTGTTAACAAACCACTCAGATCCTAAATGTCGACGTTCTCCACGAAAAAATATTTGAAAAAATGTGTCCGGTATGTCAATATAATTAAAATGCGATTTAATTTTAGTTCCAGAGCAACAACAGATCCCCTTCGTTGGGCGGTAGGCCGGTATGGGTGGAGAAGGAAATGTCCTCCAGAGTGAAGATTCCCCACACTTTCGTTTTGCACACCTACACCAGACCGACGGTTTGTCAATATTGTAAAAAACTACTCAAAGGGTTGTTCAAACAAGGTTTACAATGCAAAGATTGCAACTACAACGCGCACAAGAAGTGCCTTCAAAACTTGCCCAAAGATTGTACGGGGGAACTTCCCAGAGATGTTTCAGGTGAGGAATTTCGCGTCGTACTAAATCGGCACGATAAGGTTGCCGAACGGTTGTAATAAATGTGAATTTTAGGCAATTTCGAGCACGTCGGTAGTTGCACCAGCATCGACAGTCATTTGAATTCTGCCTCAGAGGAGGATGCTGAAACGACAAAAGACACTGTATCATCTGGTATCGATACCGACAGTAATAAATACATTGAAGTTATACCAGTGCACGATGACGATGACAACGATCTTACACCATCCAGGTAGGAGTTTTCAATATTTTTTTAATTGTAAAAATTATAATCCTTCGACGTGCTCATGTGCTAAAATATAAACTCCCGGACAAAAATTACTGCAACAACATATTATTAAATTGCTGTAATGAATTCATTTTAATATTTTTTTATGGACATTGGTTACATTAAAAGTTACAAAAAACGCATAGAAATACTTAGCAACGTGACGTCTATTTGTGTAGTCCACGCGTTTGTCTAAATTTTTTTAAAATATACGTTTATCAATAATAATAAACTACGAAAGGAACTTCGTTCCAACAGAGTGTTCCACGACACTCACGCACTTTTTGTGTTCTTTTTAGTTCTTCCTCTTCTCCAAGTGCCAACATTCCCTTACAACGAATAGTACAGTCTGTGAAACACACAAAACGAAGAGGCTCTAAAGTAATTAAAGAAGGCTGGTTGGTGCATTTTACGAATAAAGATAAAACGGTAGGTTTCTATTTACTACTGTTTCTTAAAATATTGTCTTTAAAATATGCATGAAATATTCGACTTCACCGCATGTTCTATTTTTAGGTACGACGACATTTCTGGAGATTAGATACGAAATCCGTCGTTCTGTTTCAAAGCGAACAGAGTTCGAAATATTACAAGGAAATACCGTTATCAGAAATATTAACCATAGATACCGCAAGAACAAAACACGGAGGTAATAACTGCCTTTTAAATACTGCGAGAAACTTACAGGTTACAGATAATTTTTTATCGATAACATAATTTTACCGACCGTAGGGATTTAGTAATCCCATTTCTACTCCCCCCAATCACAGCAAGACCGAGCCCACCCCAGCCCGCAAAGTTTATTCAAATGCAATTCGCGACAGCTAGTTTAACAAGTTTCAATTAGCTCGCTTGTAAATTTTCCGAAAACATTGAAAAATTGAATTTTCATGTGCTTGATGTTCGAACACGAATATCACCTTTTTCGATAAATGAACTACACGAAAAAACTGCTCCCCATCCAAACTAAACTGCTCCGTGGTCAGATCATCGAAAGGTGCATGCACAACATTTTTATATTATTGCAGGATATTGTATTCACACTGTTCGAGGGTGGTAAGAAACATTTTTTCCTTAAATTTATTTTTTTATATAGTCTTGTACGTCAGCACACTTCTTCCAGCGATGCTCCTATCTCTTTGATTCGTTTAAATAGTACTAGGCGTCTTTCTCTACAAAGTAATTGTTAACGAAGGTGATGGCTTCTTTATTTGATGAAAATCTCTGTCCTCCGAGCGCAATTTTAAGAATAGAGAACAAAAAGAAGTCGCCCAGGGCCAGATCTGGTGGGTAAGGAGGGTGGTCAAGCAGTTTAAACCGTAATTCGCGTGGACATCGTTCTCATACCTAATTTTTGATTTAATATGTGACCAACACGTTCTTTGGACATATTCATAGCCTCTGCTATCTCTCTCACTTTAATTCGACGGTCAATTACCACCATTTGGTGTAATTTACAATTATCAAATGGACAAAAAATCAAACACACGTCAGCTTACAATTACTTAGGAATGAGAATATCAAAGGATGGGACACTCGAAGAAGCAATATTGGACAGAAATATGAAAGGAAGAAGAGCAATATCAATGTTAAACGGAGTACTGTGGGATAGAACAATAAGCAACAACAACAAAAAAAGAATTTACGACACGATAGTGAAGAGCATAATAATGTACGGTTGCGAAGTATGGCCTTTGAAAGAAAAGATCGAAAGAAAAATTAGAGCCACAGAAATGGATTACTGGAGACGAGCAGCGGGGAAATCAAGACTAGAAAGAGTTACAAATGAGAGGATAAAACAAATAATAGGAGTACAGCACGACATCACAGACGAAATAAGAACTAAACAGTTGATATGGTACGGGCATGTTCAAAGAATGCCACCAGACAGAATCCCAAAGAAAATATTACAGTGGAACCCCAGAGGAAGAAGAAGAAGAGGAAGACCACGAAAGAGCTGGAGAGAAGGCATACAAAAAGAGATGGAAGAGAGAGATCTGAGAGAGGACATGTGGACGAATAGAGAGGAATGGAGATTAGGAATCGCAAGACGCCGACGCACGTTTTAACGCGATATATATATATATATATATATATATATATATATATATATATATATATATGGTGTAATTTATCGTTGTTATCGTCGATGTTTGCAATTTTTGGACGTCTCGAACGTTCATCATCTGCCATCGTCTACTGAGTCCCCGTACACAACGTCCATTTCATCTTTCATTTACGTGGGCGTATTGCCTTTCAAAAACATATATTTTATGACAGCTCTATACTAATTTTTTCCAATTTTACAAAAACACTCACATTTACTCACTCAAACGATTGTCAAACAACAACTGCGCGTCCAAAATGGCTGAAATTTTGGCGAGTGTCTGTCAAAAGATGCGCGACTACATTCTCTAGCTTTTATTGACGTGTGCTGCCATCTTCGCGTTAAGGTCGGAAACTTTTCAGACCACCTATTTATCTATAAAATTGATTGAATTATCAACGTAAAGATATGAAATGACAATAACACAAAGAGTTATTTATCAGGCAGAAAGTCATTTATAACATTATATTTTTAAAGTAGCTAAAAAAAGATTCAGGTATCCAGCAAATAAGGAACACTGGTAATATGGGGGTACAATAAATTTTGTTGGTATCGTTGCACAAACAATTATTTTATGATTACTTATCTATTTGAATAGGCCTGTAAGAACGAGAACGAAGTTACAGATACAATGTTTAAATTTTTGTACTTTGTTGTAGAGTATATGCACTGTTTCGAGATCAGAACCGCGAACATAGATTATTTTGTCGGTCAAGATCCTCTTTACAACCTCCAAGATGGAAATATGGTCAATCTTCCGCCCCCCGACAGCGGAGTTGGGGCTTACCTGGCAAAAAGTTGGGAAACGTCCATCAGACAAGCCATCGTGCCTGTACAAGCCAATCAAAGTGAGTAATATTTAAAATTACAAACAAAAGTAATATTGCAATTCTTCTAAAATACGTTTACGAACAAATGTCATTTGTCATTCTTATGCCACGTCGTTCTCTTTCAAGGTGGCAGATCTGAGCACAAGAAACTTGCAGTTCTGGCGTGGCAAACTAATTTATTCTTCTATTCCCGTCGACTTCTTTTCTGTAGTCTATTTATGCTTGGTAAATATGTTTCGTTTTTGTTTTATCGTTAGAACACGAAGAGACTGGCGCAAGCGAAGAACAAATTACCGATATGAGTCAGTTGTATCAAATTTATCCTGACGAAGTACTGGGTTCTGGACAGTTTGGCATCGTTTATGGTGGCGCTCATAGACGAACGACCAAAGCCGTCGCAATAAAGGTAAGTATTCCATATTGTCGACGTTGATTTAACCATATATGTAATCTACTGACGGACAGCGCACAGCTTAAACCGGTGCGTCTAGAAGCATGAAATTTTGCAAAGCAGTTCCTTATATAACGTACGTGAGCACTAAGAAAGAATTTATGAAAATTCATTGCCTAATGGGGTTAAAGAGGGGGTTGTTTTATTCAATAGTTTTAGTTGTATATAATTTCATAGTTATATGTATGTTATCAGGTTTGGACACTTATGCTTAATTGGTATGATGGCCAAAAATGCAACAAATTTCAACACAAGTCAAGGTGCAGCGGCTAGCTTGTTTGAGAATCACAGGGGCAATATTCACGTGCCTTACAGCATCCGTAAAAGTAATGCTGAAACTTCCACCACTGCATTTATGTGTAATGAAAGAAGTCAGTGATTTTGGAAAATATTTCCCTAGAATCCATGTCTAAGCCGACAGCTATTATGCCAATTGGGTACGACTTCGAAATGCAGTTTGAAGTGGTCATAAACAACCACCAAATTTGCACAGAGAACGGATCTCAACTAGGAAGGGATGCATTAGTGTGGTACACTGGTGGATCCAAGATGGATGAAAGGGTTGGAGTGGGCGTTACAAGGCCGAATTTTAGGCTTTTAAAACCCCTTGGTAACACCCCAATTATCTTTTAAGCAGAATTACATGCCATAGAGATATGTGCCCAGTAGTGCCTGGAAAGGGACGCCCGAAGGGCAGAAATCTATATTCTATTAGATAGCCAAGCAGCACTAAAAGCTTTGAAGTCATACACTTGTGAGTCTAAGCTGACTTGGGACTGTAAACAATCACTGAGACAACAGGCAGCAAATAAACAGGTAACTTTGATGTGGGTTCACGGTCACAGAGGAGTTTGAGGCAACGACGAAGCAGACTGCCTTGCCAAAGAAGGGGCAAATACACAATTTTTTGGCCCAGAACCTTTCTGTGGACTCTCCAAGGCCCACTTGAAAGAAGAGGTTCGACGCTGGGAAACAGATTAAATGAAATTTGAAAGTGCCAGGACAGAGACAAGCGAAAAGGCTAGTAAGCCTCTCGCCAAGGAAAGCTAAACAGCTTTTCGAGTTGGACAAGAAATGCTCTCCGATGTCAGGAATTTAGCTCCCAGGAAACTGATAAACTTTGTACGAAGTTTCGGAATCCCGGACCTCGAATAGATTAAGGGTTATGCACACAAGATCTGATAGGTCGAGGTGCTTAAGAGGCTGCATAGCCTTCACGACTCCCCCTACAATCTACAAGTTACCAGGTTGATTCTGGTGAGACAAAAGGGTAAAAAAGGGCATGGTCAGAGCAGGTTACTCAATAACAATTGAGAGGGGTTTTTGAGAAGTTACCGATGAGAAATCCCATCAAGTAGAAAGGGTCCTGCTAAAGTGAGATATTGTAGTGCACAGACAGCAAATATTGTGTATCCGGTTGTGTAACTTGATTAAAGTTCAATATTTCATTTACTGTACATAATGATGACACTCAACATTCTTAGGTCAATAATCTGCAAGTACAAACTGTGCAGTAAACACCATTATCGCCTTCATTAGAAGTGTAGTAAACAGTACACGTATGCTCGTACGCATCAGGCCCAAAGTTTCTCAGATCGAAGTGAAAAAGTCATATCGTCAAGACCGTCATGAATTCGCCCTATCTCAGAAATAAGTCAGCAATACGGTAGTATTATATATAAAGCACCTTTTCAGCTACACATTTTTCTAAAATTTAGTCTTAACCATTTCTGCCCCGATAGAGTTAATACAGTTTCAGTTTTGTTTCAGGTGATCGATAAACTGAGATTTCCAACTAAGCAGGAAGCGCAACTAAAAAACGAAGTAGCCATTCTACAAAATTTATCGCATCCCGGCGTCGTGAATTTAGAAAGGATGTTCGAAACTCCAGAAAGAATATTCGTGGTGATGGAAAAATTAAAAGGAGACATGTTGGAGATGATCTTGTCACACGACAAAGGAAGGCTGACCGAACGGGTTACCAAATTTATTATAACGCAGGTGAGCGCGCCGAAAGTGATACATTTCCTTTAAATATCATTGTAATACAGTGAACTAGTAAACGGTCAGCAATTTTAGACGCTTTATTGTTTTATAATCGATAAAGATTAAAACGTCATTTCATGCATTTTGCATCCATATACTCGTATTTCTTTTTTCTAGCAATTTGATAACTCTTTGAAAAATTTTCAGTCGGTGGTGCTACAATTTCCAAATCAATGGTCTTCTCCATCAAAGAAAATTTAATTCTTTGTACGTTATTTGTTTCTGTGTCGCTTCTTAAGATTCTAAATTTCTTCTTTACTTACTCGACAGTGGTTTTTGAAGATTACGAGCGTCATCTTTTTTTCTGTGCTTGTAAAATGTCACTGGCCAGCATAATAATTTAAAAAAAATGGACATCTAAGCGAATAGCGTGGAAGAAATTTAAATCTTTTCGGTGAATTTCTGTGATCGAATATTTTTCTAGATACTGATAGCTTTGAAGCACTTGCATAGTAAGAATATCGTGCATTGCGATTTGAAACCAGAAAACGTGCTGCTTAGCTCCGACGCAGAGTTTCCACAAGTAAAACTGTGCGATTTCGGCTTCGCTAGGATCATAGGAGAGAAGTCTTTTCGTAGATCCGTAGTTGGTACTCCAGCTTATCTAGGTAAATACTCTCTTTGTTGCGTACATAGTATCTATCAACGTTAATTTACTTTTAATATTAATCGTAGCACCAGAAGTGTTGCGCAATAAGGGTTATAACAGATCGTTGGATATGTGGAGCGTCGGTGTCATAGTGTACGTGAGCTTAAGCGGCACTTTTCCGTTCAACGAAGACGAAGATATCAACGAGCAGATACAGAACGCCGCCTTTATGTATCCTCCTAATCCTTGGAAAGAAATTTCATCGGACGGTAAGACAGTTATCAGCATATTTATTTATACAGTTATAGTAAAATATTTGAGGAACATAGAAAAATCAATGCAAAACAGAGAGCTGGACACGGTATCCAGTCGACCAACACAAAATATAATAAATATTCGCGATAAATAATCAAGTAATTAACTACTCTATTTTGAACTGTCCCCACTTAGGCGATATGTGTTTGCTCCATTAGCAATCAGTATGAAAATGTAAGCGTCGGTGTGTACGTCTGACTTATCAGGAAAGAGACACGACGTATGCTCTCTCTCTCTCTCTCTCTCTCTCTCTCTCTCTCTCTCTCTCTCTCTTTCTCTCTCAGAGGCACTACAATTCCGCGTAAGTCTTGGCCGCATCCACTATTGCCCTCCAGCTCTGTCTATCTTGTGCTTCCATTTCCCATTGTGCTATACCCATTTTTCTCAGATCCTTCGTAACTGCGTCCTTCCATCTCCTAGGCTGGCCAACAGATCTTCCCTTTGCCCTTTTATGATATATGATGTTCAAAAGCCTTTTGCCATCACTTCTAAGAACATGTTCCGCCCATCCAAGTCGACTGGACTTGATCCACCTGCATGGTCCATATATTGCTCTTAATATTTTTCTTTCGAAGACTAACAGCTTATCGATTTCGCGTTTGTTTAGAATCCATGTCTCGCTACCATATGCTGTAACAGTTCATATTAAGATCTTATACATCCTTGTCTTAGTTCCCCTTGTAAGTAGTTTGGATCTATAGAATGTAGATAGTGCCGATGCAATACGAGCAGCTACGTCTTTTTCATTTCTGTTGTCTGTTATTGTTGCTCCTAAATACTTGAACTCTTTTACGACTTCAAAAGTGTAGTCATTAATAGTTATATTTTTGTCTTATCCTTTGCCTCTGATTCTTAGAGGTTACCATGTATTTAGTTATGGCCTCGTTGATCTTTAATCTCATTTTTTGAGCTTGAGTTTCAAAAAAAGAGAACAGATCCTTAACATCTCTGGTATTACGCGCAACAGCATCTATGTTTTTTCATTTTTTCATGGCCCAGCCCAGCGCAAGGTTAAAAAGTAAAGGAGAGATAGGGTCTCCCTGCTGCAGGCCTGTATTCTCATCTCCCTCATTGCATACCAGAGCTGATCCCGGTTGATCGAGTCGTACGCCTGTTGGAAATCCACAAATATTTGATGTATATCTTTATTGTACTCCTAACATTTCTCCATGATCTGGTGGACGGTAAAAATTTGGTCTATAGTGGACCTGCTTGGTCGAAAACCGCACTGATAATCGCCCAGTATTTCCTCAGCATACGACGTATGCAAGAGATCAAATAATTTCTCTTCTAAAAATGTGTTCATTTTTAGCATAACGGCCTTGAAAATAAAATAAATATTCTACGAATTAAAAGATATAACATTAACTTCTGGAAAATAAACCAAAAATTTGAACACAAAAAAAACATCACAAATCTAATGTAACAGAGGTTAAAGTAAACCACCTTGTGCCACTTTAATTATTCTTTTTTGCATTAAGAGAAGTATTTAAACAACACTTTTGAGCCAAACGTATAATATCCCCAATAGATTTATTTTTTGTTTATTACATATTTATAAAATTTTTCAATATTTTGCAATCGATATATTTTTGCGTTTCTTGCAGCCATTAACCTTATCAACAATTTGCTCCAAGTTAAGCAGAGAAAGAGATACACCGTCGATAAATCTTTGGCTCACATTTGGTTACAGGTAAAATTATTATGTAGTTGTATGTTAGATTACGCAGGTCTACAAAAAATAAGGTTTGTTGTTAGGTAGCTGGGGGTAATTTTCGAAATAATTTGCTGTGCAGAATCCGAATCAGAGGGACTAATGGCTGCTTTAGAGGTTATGTACAGGATGCACATTTTTTGGTTTTTTTTTTCATTTTGCATCATTTAAAACTTGTCTTACCCTTTAAAATAAGCGACCGTTTTAAGTTATAAAACATGATTAACCCATTGAAGCACACATTTTTTTACTTGCTTAAACGATACAGGGAAAATCACGGAGTGGGCGACATCTATTATTGATCGTATGAACTTCTCGAGGTGTGAACAACAAACTAACCTCCATTTGTTTATGTGGTGGAAAATTAAACTTTATATATTATTTTAAGCAATTTAAGTATTGAAAGTGTTATATTTGAACAATATTTTGTAAAGTATTGGTGTCAATAAATTACAAAATCCGAAAATGCATAGGATTAAAAAAGGTTGTATGTAGATAAAGTCGCGAAAAATATGCTCTGTTCCACAATGCTCTACATATGGCAATTCGATTATATATCTTTGCATACATTTCCTTTAAATCCTGAGGCAGCTCAGAAATGGAAGACGATCTTAAAGATAGGAAAACCAATCTCGAAAGTTTATGTTTGTTTGCAGCAAGTACTTTGTGAAAGATGATTTTTTTAGTGGTAAGTTTGATATTGTTGTCCAATGATCTATCATTTTATTCGTGATTTTTGTCGGCGACAATAAAACTGAAACGCCGAAAACAATCCTTA
Source organism: Agelastica alni (assembly GCA_950111635.1). NCBI lineage: Eukaryota > Metazoa > Arthropoda > Insecta > Coleoptera > Chrysomelidae > Agelastica > Agelastica alni. The sequence continues at coordinate 29,987,389 of OX467717.1, forward strand.
AATCCAGCTTCAATCCAATAGTTTAACACAAAAAATCAGCTCAAATCTCTGAGGTAACTAAAATTCCCTTTAATAAAAACTTTGGTTTTACAAGTCATTAAATGACAGAATATTTGTTGTTCAAACCTCGATCCGACATTTTGTCAATGACAGCGCCATCTCGCGTTACGTGATTTTTCCCTATTAGGATCTAAAAAATTTAAATAGGCGGTTTTCGCGGTTGATTACCAACCTCGTGTCAAAAAAGAAAATTATTATTTCCAACACTGCAAATTGCAAAATAACGACATTGATCTTTAAAATTTATCCTGTAGTTTTAGGTAGTTAATATGGATGCACGTGACGTTGTTGTACATAACCTCAAAGGTAGCCTAAAACCATAGACATAGGAGACTAGACTGCGGGTCCCCGTGAAAAAGAGACAGTCGCGCGAGAGGTTGAGGCTCGGGATAAGCCCCGCTCATTATAGAGAGCGCGAAACAACCTCTCGGGCGACTGTCTCTTTCTCATCGGGAGCCGACTCCGGCATCTTGTGCCGATGCAATCCAGTTGGTGTTGATCTTTTTTAGATCATCTGTCCATCTGGTGGGTGGTCTTTCGGGGTTTCGTTTGTCTGACCATGGCCTCCATTCCAGAAGTTTTTTCGTCCATATCTGATCTGTTTGTCGTGCTACATGACCGGCCCACATCCATTTCGACCTTGAGATTTCCTATATCTATGCCTAAAACCCTTCTTAGAATACTTAACCTCAAATACCTTAATCATAAAGTGATGGTCCAATTCTTACCTCTACTCTTCTACTTAGCGAAATATTTTGAAAATGACCGTCAGCTGCGCAACAACAGAACCTTGTAGACCTGTGTTATCACAGTGCACGATCCATAATACCGTATTTATAAATTAGCTGTTGTATTTTAAGGATTATCAGACTTGGTGCGATCTGCGAACGTTGGAAAATCAGGTGGGAGTGCGATATCTGACGCACGAATCGGACGATCAACGATGGGAGCAGTACAGGGCCGAAGTATGACCCGAGAAAGGATGGTTGCATACTTTCAAAAAGTGCCTTCGGAGTATGCGCACTTAAACTCTCTTGATAAAATACAAATGAAGAATTTGAATAGTTTCTTCGTTCCAAGATGTCTCGAAAATATCTCTCGTTATCGTAACCGACGCCGGATGCTGCGTTCCTACACTGCGAATTCGGTTTTTCAATTGTAATAGAAACTATTTAAATTTACGATTTGAATTGTCTAACTTCACGTAGATGTCAGGTTTGTTCCAACCTGCGCGGTATTCGGGATCGTTTGAATCGAATTTATACGCTTGCTTACTCGAATAGCACTAATTTTGAATGTTGAAACCTTATGCATTCTATAAACAAAAGACTCGTTGGTAAATAAAAAATAAGTGTGGCAGTGATGAAATACCCAAACAGTATCGACGATGCACCGAAATCACCGTTCTAAAACTGGTTCGCGAACGAATCCATGTTTGGTTGGAACGAAAAAAACTGGTCTATCTCAGCGAGTCACTTTTAGTATTGAAATAAATAAAAGTATCATCATTCATTAGGCCCAGAAGCTCGCGGTGTCGGTGTTCTTTACTAATCGTGCCGTGGCAGATTCTACAGATTTATGGGTGGTATCTTAGAAAGTTTATTTTATAAAGAGGATACAAAATCGCAAGCCCAATTCGGGGACATGAGTGAAAGTTGCAATGAAAGTGCGTTTTATAGAAGAGGAAGGAGATCAGTATGGATCAGGTCTTTTCATTACGAGGCATAGTGGAAAAATTCTTAGCTAGAAGTCAAAAGGTCTTGTGCGCTTTCGAAGACTTGGAAAAAGCACATGACAGAGTGGTGAGGAATGAACTGTGGTCAACATTGTTTGCTGTTTGATACGAGCACTGAAATCACTTTACGATGATTCCACTGCTTGTGTCAGGATAAACGGACTGGTTTAACATCGTAAAAAATGTTTCAAGACAGGAATAGATAGTTTTGAATTTATTAAGCTAAGAAGATATAGACCATTTCGTTACGGTCCACTTTTCTGACCTGGTACCCGTTGAAACGAACCTTAAATTTCTTTCCAGTTTAAATAGAATGTTGACAATTCGAATCGGTATATAAGGCATATATTTAGAATTCGTTCAATGAAACATACGCTTATGAAGTTTTTAGCCGTAATTGTCAATTATAAGCTTAGTTCGTTCGCCCCAAAAATATAAATAAGTGCCAAAAAGATTCGAGTATAAAAACTCGACAGATTGTCTTAATAAATCTCAGGTAAAGTTGTAATTTTAATAATTACAACGATGGATGGTCAAAATAATTTTTAACCAAACTCCAATTGCTGTGGACGATAAATGGTGTTGTAAAATTCCTTTGGGAATTTTTCCTTCGTTTTGGAGCGAATTTAGGATTAAGTACTTACCGTTTAACACGTTCGTTGCTCCCTGGCGCTCGCTTAGTGTTTATATTATTGTTAACAAGAGTGTAAAGGCAGCAGCTAAAGTGTTAAGTTGTTGCTGCTTAGATTGTACATAAAACAAATGTATCTCTTACTGTGGCAATAACACGAGCGCGTTTTACCAATAGATTGTTGTACCTTTCGAAACCGATTATTTGGACGTGATGTAGGCAGTGGCATCCGGTGATTTGTTATTAAAATTAATCCATTAAAATGTTAATTTGGTTGGAGAAAAGTTTGTCGAGATTTTATTTTACAAGAAAATAAAGATAAACAATATTTAAGGTAAACTTACTTTATTACTTTAACGCGTTTTTTCTTCGGCCAATTAAAAACCTCAGAAATACTTCGTACTTTCACGTTGCTTGTAATACTCAAATCAAACCGTTGATATATGCAGTTTTATATAATGAGTAAACTACGTTACAAAAAAAAACGATGTTTAAATAAAAGAGTAATCATTCCTAATTTTTTTACTATTAATTTATTTATTTCTACACGTATATTTATTACAATAATATTCTTTTTCTTTCAAACTTTTATTTATACAATTTTAGCAATAAAAGTAACGTTTTCAACACTTTTAAACTAATATAGTGAATTGAGAAATAAAATTTTATATAATAACTTTTTGTTTTACTTTAAAACCCCCCATGTGGAATATCATCATCACAGTCATAAAATCTTGTCAGATGTGTTGTGAACTCATTTTATTGTCAGTTGTTGCTGGTATTGGCCGAGGCATTACTGATGTATAGTTTGTAGATTGCTTTCCTAACAGTGTTTCGCCTTCAGAAGCCCCGCTGACGTTTAGATCAAGATACATCTTTGTTAGATCCACCCAGCGTGTAGGAGATCTACCACGTCGTCGACCAGTGGTGGGATGGCCCTGTACAACTAGTTTCTCCATGTTGTCATTCCTGTGAATGTGCCCAGGGAGAGAGAGAGAGAAAGAGAGAAAGGGGAGGGTGAGAGAGAGAGAGAGAGAGAGAGAGAGAAAGGGGATGGTGAGAGAGAGAGGGGGAGGGAGAGAGAGAGGGGAGGGTGAGAGAGAGAGGGGAGGGAGAGAGTGAGGGAAGGGTGAGAGAGAGGGGAGGGAGAGAGTGAGGGAAGGGCGAGAGAGAGGGGGTGAGGGAGAGAGAGAGAGAGTTGAGGATTTGCACGAGACGAGATGTTACTTCCTTCGTCTTTCTTGATTAAAGAGGCGTATATGCTGCGGTGGCTAACAGAGAGATCATAAATTGTTTTTATGTATTGACCGCTTGGAAGTGTATCCCATTTTCTGGTTACAGTCCCCACAGTAAAATTATACTTCAAATAGTTTGTATTAAATAAAACTAGATTTTATGAAATTAATAATGCAATATATTTGGTAACAATATTTTTTTTATTTTGTCACTGGCGAAAAAAAAACTCGATCTTTTTTTATTTACTGTAAATTTCAATACATTTTCTGATATAAATATTCGGTAACCGTTACAAAATATTTAAGCTACGCCACTGGTACCTGATTCTGTTTCAATCGGCACTGGAAGCGGCGCTGCTATCGCGAAAAAGTAGAGGGATGTTTAAATTGTGCCTTTCACTCCTTGTTTTCGCTCGGTTGAAAACTTATTGACCGATTTATAATGCGAAATTAAATTAAAAGAATGAAATCACTTAATAGCTCTGACAAAAATCTTCCGACAATGACGTAAGACCGGAGACAAAGTCACGATAACAGGGAATGAGCATGTCCATTTGTGACAGGTGCAGTCTCTGATACTTGCACGTGCTTGTCTCCGAGACTTCTCTTAGTCGGCGGCTATAACGACGCCCCGCACTTACTATTGTACCCATAACATAGCAAATGTTATTATAAATGCGCTTGGCCACAATGCCGCACCACCCTTCGCCTCGCATCAGAGCATCGTACTCCGAAATCGAGCTTGGTATTTTTCGACCCTCGCACATGCCTGATGGATAAAGAAAAACTAATAACTAGTGTCTTTGTTGATCGACGGCAATGCTTTGTGCGAGCCAGGGTCAGTACTATGTGCGGTGCGCCGTTATGGACATACGCTTAAGCCCTTATCCACTTGCGAGTCTAGTCTCGAGACCGTTTGGTCACAAGTGGACACTTAGTTTAAGGCACGTCTTTTGTTGTCTAGCAAAAAAAAATTAACACACAGACGTGAAAGTGGTGGGCAGTATTTAAAAGAAATACAAGTTCTTAAGTGGAAATCAAAGAGCTGCACTAACGGCTAACGCTACGTTCTAAAAATCTTCGATACAACTGGGAAGTTAAAAAAAAATGCGCAAATTGATTTTACACATAATGAACAAAGAATACTGCAAATAATAAGTATGTCGATGGTAAAAAAGACCCTAGAAGGGAGCACAAATAAAAAAATTGTGGATACCATCAAGGCAATAAAAAACTACAAAAAAATAAATCTCAAGATCTTTAGATGAGTGTAGTCGGTCTTGATAAAGCAGAAACACAACTTTTTAATAAATCTCACCTTCACAGTTGAAGGCAACTTTAAAATGGCCGACTTCCTTTTAAATTTCAGCTGTCACCAGTTGGTACCTACCACGGCCTTTGTTAAGGAGAAATCCCTGCAAATTTAAATTTTGTAGTACCCTATAAAATTTATCGATCGCGACGCCAGCTTGTTCGGCAATTTTCTTCAATTCGTCCGTGGTGAATAGAGACCTCGTTTCCATGTCCGACACCTTTTGGATCAATCTCAACAGTCTGGTTATCTGCAAAATCATAAACGTTTAAAACGGTTTTTTGAAAGGTCTTTAAAAGCACACTGATTCATGTACCTGAATAGAAATTCGTACCTTAATAAATAATAATTTAATAAAACTAAGACAACACGCTTTATAAGAAAACCGAACTAGTTAAAAATAATTTTACAATCAAAAGCGTTCTTGAAGACTTTACTTTTACCAATATCTGTTTATTATCAAATATAATAATTGATACAGCGCACCCCACGCTTTTGATTGTAAAATTATTTTTTGTTTTTTAGTTCGGTTTTCTTATAAATCGTGTTGTCTTAGTTTTTTTAAGCTATTATTTATTTTTTAGTTCGGGTTTTTTTTTAAATTATTGCTACTTATCGACGATCTTCATTTCGGTATTAATTGTCATATGAGTTTTTCGCAAAACGGAATCCCGTGAAAATTTATTTGCGTATAAAAAAAGGCGAGCAGGTGTTAAATTTGCTAGGTTTTAAAATGGTAATATGCGTTAGCGACATCTGTTTTGGAGTAGTTCAAGCGTCGCCATCTATTTAAATTGAATTCATGGGGGATATCAGCCATTTTTAATCCATATAAAATACTTTTTTAAATATAACTGATTCTTGCCATGTCTTTGAAAATTTTTATGAAATTATTGTATTGTCATCGGTCCTTTAGAAGTATACAAAGTTTCAAGTCGATCCGATGTTTTTAAGTGGGTGAAAACCGTGTCCAAAGATTCCGTTACATAGAAAGATAGATACGAGTTAAGCGTGTAATAAAAAGGTCTAAATAGTCTTGCCTTAATAACTTAGTACGGACATTTTTTGAGCCCTTTTTGGCCCGTATAACTGCCTCCTCTTTCTCTTTCAATCCCGAGTGATCTGGGATCCATACCAGTGTGACATTATTTATATCTAATAAGTCCTCCAGGGCATTTTTGTATCTCACCATATTTCGTAGAGAGGCCAGTTCTTTTAGCACAGCTTGGTTATCAGGTGCAGATTGCTATTCTTTTATTTACAAAGTTTAGCCTTTTGATTTCCTTAGCACAGTGTTCAATGGCGATTGTTTCGGCTTGAAACACCGTAGCGTGATGACACAGACTGATCACCATCTTTATTTTCTTTGATTCTTCTTACAGACCCGCTCCATTGTGATGAGACATTTTTAAGCCGTCTGTGTACCGGATTGAGTGAGCAAACACTGGAATCCGGTTTTTCTATGACTCTCTTTCAGGGAAGAGGATATGAAGTTTTCTGGTGAAGCAGTAGTGAGGCGACACATCATCGCTTGGCAATTATTAATTTTAAAAACGTAAGTGTGGTGTCATTATTTAACATGTACCTACAGTGTTTAACAGCGTGGAAAATAATCTCAAAATAAATCAATTTTAGATCATGAAATTACGCACTGCAACAAACTTTTCATCCCTACATTGAACCTCAACGAGTGACAGTTTCCCTAAAGTTTTAGGGGCTTGTGGTTGAGATTCAAAATAGTGCCCTGTACTGTGTTAGACTTCATCGGTCCCGTGTGGAACTCCAGAGACAAAGGCACAAGTGACAGACCGGTACACATGTAGTACTTGGAGTTGGTGGACAGTTCTGGGACAACTGGGGGCTACGGCAATATCGGCAAAGAGCAAATATACCTTTTGACAAGACAAAAGCTAATTTGCTATTTTTCCAGGATCTCCGAGCTGGGGTCAACTCGTGAGTGAATAAGAGGCTTATGAAACACCATTTAAAGCCAAAACCATTATTTCGGACTGGGTGGAGAGAAAAATACTCCCGCACCGGTACGATATACCAAAGTTAACTCAATCGAAGACGTTTTTACCTAAACCCTCGAAAAACACAACCAAACAGATCCAAAATGGAGCAGGAACGACCTGCGACTGCGACTGCTTACAGGACACTGTCGTCTAAGATACCACCTCGGAAGATCTGTATCAACAAACGGACTGTCGGTTTTGCAGCGTGGAAGACAAAACGGCTGGACACAAATTACGTTCACTTCCCTGCTTAGGAAGAATAAGGTTCAACATATTTAGTTTTACCAACTTAGAACCTACCGATTTCAAGAAAATCTCACCCCATACAACCATGAACTTCGTGAGAAGAGCTGCATTGTGTGGTGAACCGTAACCTCTAGGGGTGAACCACAATAGACTTATTAAGGGTCGCAGTGAAGGAGCAACCTACGCCCCACTGACATGATACCTAACCTAACCTACAACATTCAGTTCTGTCGCGTTCTAACTTATCGTTATGTGATCGTGAATGGTGAAATTCAACTGAAACGATATCTAGCCGTTGCGCCACTTGATCGTCAGACTTGACCATATTTAACTCATTTTCTACAACCAGCAAGGTAAGACCGTAAACGAGGTCAATTATTTGGATGGCATCCAAACGGCTTTACACTTTAAATGTTTGAACTAATCGTCAAAATTGCCGTTACTGGTCTACAGATAACCCTCATTTTTATTTCGATGCTCTAAAAGCGACTAGTTGATAGACGTTTCACGTTAAATCAAACACATCAGATTTTTTTAAATTTACCTGCGCCTTGGTGCTGGTTCCGGTGCCGTTTTGCGAACGAGTCATGTCCAAAGCGCCCGATTCGTCGGAGAAGATATCGTTTAGACTCCACTTCATGATTTCTATGACGTCCAGAGCATCTTCTTTGGTCGCCAATTCTCTTAATTCGCATTTAGCTCGTGCCTAAGAAAGAATTGATATCGATTCATTAGTTACCTTTTTCTATCCGAAAGCCTCTAGGCCAGTTTCACACTATATAGCCACTCACGCTCCATTCTCTGCCCTGTAAAATATTAATAAATAATTTATAATGAAATGTGAGCGGCTCTATAGAGTGGATCAGACATTAAAAAGTAACTTAGGTACTTCCCCTTTAACAAAATATGGGATTACCGACATTTTTATTTATCTTTGTGTAACTATAATCCAACAACAACGAACGAACGAGAAGCGACAGCTTTGTCGGAACGTTTGATGTTTGTGGGGTCGATTTTCGGTGACCGTCGAACACCTTAAAATACATACACTCATCACAACAAAAATGAACCGTCACGGAACGCCTGGCAGATGTAAAACATCAAGACTATTTTGTATAGAAAATATGCATGAAAGGAAACAAATATGACATAAGTAATCAAAAACAAAATATTCCAATAAAATTAAATTTTTTTTAACACTTTCAATCAGTTACTTCTGTAATAAAAGGTGTCTCAATAAGAGTGCACTATTTGATTTACAAATATAACACGTGTTTTTAAGCGAGTCGTGATATTTTTATTGCATTGTAAGGTAGACATGTTCCGATTAAGCATGGAATAAAATATCCGACAAATGGCACTCGCGGCTCTGAAGACAGGCCATTGCTCTCATGAAATTTTAGATGACAAAGACGTAGCTGTATTTTGGCCAGGAATTGTTTCTGATTTATTCGCATAAACCCGAGATTTCACAAAACCCCAAAAGAAAGAATCGCTCGGCGTTAAATCGCTTGATCTTGGTGGACAGTTGATATCAGAATTTCGTGAGACGATTTGGTCTGGAAATCGTTGCAGCAATAAATCGATTATTTCATGAGCGGTGTGGCAGGTGGCGCCTTCCTCCTTAAGCCACATGTCGTCCAGTTGAGGCCGTTATCATGTTCCCGCAACGAATGCCGCCCACAGTTACTGCAATTCCGGCAATTTTTTTAAAAAAGTTATGCCCAATCACGTCGCCTGACCAAAATTCGCACCAGACAGTTGCTCGTTGTGGATGCATTTGTTTATCATGGATTGCGTGAGGATTTTTTAAGCCCCAAACTTATGTATTCACGAAGCCATTGAGATGGAAACGCGCTTTAGAAAAATCGGCATTCACTTCAGTTTGCTCCATTACCCATTGACAGCTGTCAAATTTCAGAGTTGCCACTTGCACGAAAGAAAAATTACACAAAATTTAAAAAGTGCACTGTTATTGAGACATCTTATAGTAATATTCGATGCTGCTTGTGACAATTGGTTGATGATAACTGAAGTATGTTATAAAACTGTTAAACATAGTATTACTGAGGTATCTCACAAATACTGCTACTATTGTTGTTCCATATTTGGTAGAATAATCTCTTGGATTTTTGTTAATTTGCAGTTGAAATTTTTCGTAACGACGATTTAATTTCCAGATCAATTTTTCTACCTACCTGAGTTAGCCTGATTAGAGAATTAGCTTGTCTGGTAGTGACGGGCGTGCAATCTCCCGTTTGAAACTGTTTGCGCAAAGAAAGATAGAACTCTTTGATGACGGTTTTGGCTTCGTCTGAAAGTTGCGGTTTAACGTATTTCTGAGCGTACGCTATGTATTTTCTAAATAAACCGTGAGGAACCAGATCTACTAGGGAAATGTCCAATTGCAAGCGGTTCCTGAAATTAAATGTAAATGTAAAAGAATTTGGAAGTGTATAGTTTATTAATAATGCAAAGCGCTTTTGACTTCAGTACTTTCTGAAAGTAAATACTCATTAAAGTCAAAAGAGTAATAAATTTAAATTTTGGTTAAAACGTTTTTAAATTTTTGGATAACATATTTGAGTACTTACAAGTCAGGCAACAGGAATTATACAAGTTAGTTTATTGAGTTTGAAATTTAATAAACTAAAAGAAAGGCATTTTAAAGGCCAAGTGGATATGTCTGGTGTTAACCACCTGATATGTCAACTGTCAATGAGGTAAGTGATGTAGCCAACTTGAGAAAGTAAGAAATTATAATTTGAATAAAATTTGTTTATGAACAGACGAAGAAGGGTAATCGAACAAAAGTATAATTTAAGTAAAATGAAGAGAAAGGAAATATCTATACAAATTTACTTGATTGTTCAAGCAGTGTTTGTAGGAATCGGGTGTTTATAATTTCCCTTTTTCTACATAGGAGGAATGAATACCTAACTTCAATATAATCACAATTTGGCTGGTTTTTTTTTAACACACAATGCGCTTGTCCCGACTATTTAATTGCTGCAAGCAATGAAATTAATTTAAAGCCGCGGAAAAGAAATTAAACTAACGAAATGACAGGGAAAAGTGAATGACTCGTCACTAATCGACGGTCGGAGGAATACAACTTATTGAAGTAACAAACGATGTTAATCGCCGAGGAAAAAGAGCTCGCTGCGACTGTCGGAATAATACTGTTGTTGCGTCGAATCGAGACGGCGGGTTGAGAGAGGAAACTTACTACTTATTAATAAACTTCATACAAAAATTACTCTTCGTTTCACACTACAAGTGTATTCAGCTCCCCATTTTTAAAAGAATCTTGCTTTAGATTATATTTGTATGGAAGGGTTTACAAGACTTAATATGCTCAATCTGTATGTACTTAGATTTCCAGATTTCAGTGTGAAATTTACTTTTTTGAGCACTAATGAAACGTACAATCACCGTTTTTACCTGTTGACACAGTTTATTTATGTTGTTGGTACATTTTTTTTTACAATTACATTACAATTGTGTGTGCCCCCATGTATTAGAATGTCTTGTCAGATGTAAATAGAAAAATTAATATTTTAAAACGTTAAAAAATACCGTGAAACTATTTCTTTTTCTCTGACGCATGAATGAGGTTTTATTAGTCTAAATTAAGAAATAAAATTTCATCGAAATGGATTCTTAGAGATTGTAAGTAGCGTTACATAACATAATGCAGGACTTATGATAATCGGTCACGGTTCGACATATAAATAACCTCAAAATGACGAAAATATTCTACCTTAATGAGGTGTCTAACGAATCGCCTTGAAGAAACGTAGACTCTTCTTTATTTTCACATCTTTTACTATTTTCAGCGTGAATATTCAACACGTGTTTTGACAAAAGCCAATCTACCTCCTAAAAAACAATCCACATTTTAGAATATTGTAGAATTAGGTATTTAAAATGTATTACAAATATTCACCGCAACATGTATTCGCTTCTCGGGCTGAAATATAGCCGTGAGCCATTATATTTGTTAACTTCAATGTTTATGCTTGTAATTTTTTCGAATTTACGTACATACATATATTAACGCCTTTTTCCCGTAGTGGTGGGTAGAGACCACTCAATACGACTCTTACACACGTATTTCGCTTCTTCTACTTTCATCAGCGCTTTCATTTATACTCGTCGGTGGCTGGTACTGTTGACCTGGCTTTTCTTCAAAACAATTTCGGCTAGATCGACCTCTACCGACTTGCCCATTCACACTTAGGGAATTTAAAAAACATGCATAATTAAACTAAAAGGAAATATTTGAGAATATAAATACATACTAAATTAAGAAATATAAAAATGCATAAATAATGGAATTAGCTACTGGGCTGTATCTCGACAAACAAGATATATATACATTAAAGAAAAGTTGTTAGATAAGTTTTACTCAGTTGTAACGTCTTAAAAGCTGTTTTTAGTGGGTTAAAAACCCACACTACTAAATAGCGTGAGGGGCTCTCCTAATGTCTATCGAGATTTTTACCTGCCATGAAACAGAACAGCCGTTGAAAAGCACTTCAAAACTCGCAGGGTTGTCTCAAGACGGCTAACCAAAAATCCTCCAATTGACAGTGAAAATCTACCAAATTCCCCAAATTTTTTTAAATCTTATTATTGGTCACATCAAACCTTTGTGGTTTATTTAATGTTAGGTTTTAGGTAAACTTTGGTATTATTTATTTAATAGTACCTGTTCCTTTTGTTGGTTTTCATAATTGATCGGCGAAAAAATAGTCCCCAAAAATACCCCTTATAAAAGTATCCCTCAATTACTTAAAAATTCCCCAAGTTTGGGAGAAAATCTTACAATATGGCAACCCTAAAAACACGACAGATTTTAATGGCTCATAGCTTAGTTACATAAACGTACGATAGGTGGAGTATCGCTTATCCCGATTAACAGATAGCGCCGTTTGAGCCATAGATTCTCCATATAAAGACTTACCTCGTTGGATTTATCGAGCAAAATAAATATTAGATCAAATCTGGACAACATCGGCGAACTTATTTTCAAATTTTCAACGACAGTTTTCGCCTTGTTGTAATGTCCTCCGGCCGGATTGGCAGCTGCTAAAATGGTCGCTCGCGTTGGGATTGTGCACACTATTCCACCTTTCGCTATGCTGATACTTTGCTGTTCCATCGCTTCTAAGAGACACTAAAACAACGATTTGAGCCTTAATAAAAATCGTATAATAAAAATATACAGGGTATTCTACGAAAAAATGGCCCAATGGGCCTCTGTGTGTGAATCTTCATGAAGCTGAGTGGACCCTTTTTAGACCACCGGACATGAATACATCTACAAGTAAGCTAATGATATACCCCATTATTTATTTTTTTTTTGTTAAGAACTTACAGCATGTTGATTGGGCATCTTGTCAAATTCATCTATGCAACAGCAACCCTGATCTGCTAGCATTAAAGCACCCGCTTCTAAGGAATATTCTCCTTCGTCTCTTGTCATCGTGACCGTCAGACCCGAGCTTGTACTTGTATTACCACAAACATAAACACCTTCAACATTTTAAATTAGACAAGTGCTGAGGTCACGCGATGCTTTTAAAAAGGTTTCCGAACGAAAATAAATTGCATTGAAAATCCCAAGAGATTCTTTAAATCATGATTGCACGTTTATAAACAATAAACAGGGACTTTCTTGGTATTATTAATATTATTAATAATAATAATAATAATCCCTCCACTTTTCCAGCGACAAGTATCATCATTCGAATTTATGTGATTATTGTGTCCATTTGTATTTTTATTTAATGAAAACTGTTATTTTTTAAATACATTTAGTTTACTAATAGTTTATAAAGTTTACAAATAACCAAGACTTTTACAGCACAAGAATGAATAATTTAAAAATTCATTAAAATTTTCCTGCGATTTACAATTTACAAAATTTTAAATCATTGTGAATTTAAATAATAAGAATTATTAGGGGCTAGGCGAAAAAAAGTGTAAGATTTTTCCGTCACGAAACACGAAACATCAGACGCGTATGCCGTGTACCAATTTATACCTGCGCAGCCGGTGCGAACTTATTGTCTGCCAAGAACCAATAAGCGCGCACCTATGACTGGGCACAGCCAATAGCATACGCGCTATGATAACTCTTGTTATTGGTTGATAAACATCAATAATGCATGCTGATAGTGGTGTTAAAAAACCACAAAATCCGAAAATGCAAAGAATTAAAGAAAAAATCGCTAAAGATATGCTCCGTTATACAATGCTCTACATATGGCAATTCGATTATATCTTAGCATATATTTCCTTCAAATTCTAAGGCAGCTCAGAAGTGAAAGAAGATCTTAAATATAGGAAAACAAATCTCAAAGTATATGTTGGTTTGCAGCAAGCACTTTGTGAAAGATGATTTTTTCAGTGGTAAGTTCGATATCCTCCTGATATCTTCCTAAATCTGCTTTACAGGAACATTCACAAAACCACGTCTCATCTAGCTTAATGGTGATTTCATAAGGGGATCGTAGAATTATAGTGAATCTCATGCATAAACTGTTGATGATTTTTTCATTAAGACCGTCAGTTCCACATAAAATAATGTGGCCAGCCTTGAAAACCTCTTCACCTTCCTTTATTGGTCGAACACATTTACCCACATAATACAATATGTCCGAAATTAATATTTCGACTTTCATAGGCATTGCAACAAGAATTTCAGGGACAACAGAACTGAAAAACTTCGAAAACAAACAAAAATTGATACCCGGACAAACCTGGTCTTTACTGGCATTTACATTAACCTCTAGGGGTGAGCCAAAATATACCTACTAAGAGTCGCGGTGGAGGGGCGACCACATGAGTAGGTTAGCTACTAGCATTTAACAAAAATCCAGCGACAATAAAACTGAAACGTCGAAAACAAACCTTAAATCCAGCTTTAATCCAATAGTTTAATACAAAAAATCAATTCTTATCTCTGAGATAACTAAAATTCCATTCAATAAAAAACTTTGGTTTAAAGAGTGATCAAATGACAGAATATTTGTTGTTCACACCTCGATCCGACATTTTGTCATTGACAGCGCCATCTCGCGTTACCTGATTTTTCCCTTTTGGTACTTATTAACTAATTTGGAAAAATAATTTTACATCATCTCTGTTGTAACGACTTTTACAACTAACTACAAGGCATGTAACAGTCACTTTTTCGTAGGAATATCACTAATAAGCCCTAAAAAATATTAAAATTATTTGATGCAGTCGCAAAAACAAAAATCTCACGACTTTTAGATCAACTTATTTAACAGAGCAATATAACACCAAAGCACTGTTTGCCTTCAGCCGCCATATTGAATTTGTTTTGACGGGTCATTAGAATGCCCAATTTAAATGGTTTCACAAAACACTTACGTCTACCTGTTGCTGTAAAAGTAAAGGGATTATTTTTTATTTTTGAATGGAAACGACGCATCGCGTATCGTCAGACTTAAGTTAGGTAGTCCGTTACCTACTGTCATGGTTTAATTAGCCTGTTTAATCTGTGGATTTAAAAAATATCCACTAGAGGCAGCGCCAGTGGGGAGGGGTACGTATGTTTTGATTTTCCTATTGACAGTTACGTTAAATGTGCTTTATAAAAATGGAATTAACGAAAGTTAATGTACATGGGGCAAAATCGAAATTTGCTAAAGTTCAAGACCCCCTTGTCCGGGATTTAAAACGGTACTTGTCTTTGCTTGTCCTCTAAACATTTACCACCATCAATTCCGATAAAAAAAATTTATCAATACCATTGGCAATGCATTCTTTAATTCTTAAACTGTAAAAAAGGAAACATTAAGAAAAATATTTAGATAAAATATTTAAATCTTTGACAACATGTAAAACGAACTGTCAACGACAACTAAACTTCCTACAAGTACATTTTTTTATTACCCGAAACAGGTAAACCACGGTACATCATCCTCCGTTAATTCCATTTTTAATAAATATGTTTAATGTTACTGTCAACAGGGAAATCAAAATGTACGTACCCCTTCAATGGTGCTGCTTCTAGTGGATCTTTTTTAAATCTCAAGAGGAAACAGGCTAATACAAAAAATATTTGTGTTTAACGACATAAATTTATGTATAAAATATCACATCACTTACCTCTTGGCGAAACATTGGTGCATGCCTGCAACATCTGACTTTTTCCCAAACCTGGATCTCCTACCACGAGAATATGAGACTCTCCTCTGAATGTTTCTGATTTTGTACCACCTAATAAAGCTAAGAGAAGACCGGCTTTAACTATTTCATGACCAAAAATGTTGGGACACAAAGAGTGAACGAGAAGTCTGAACAAATTTGGTTCACAGTGGATTTTCTAAAAAAAAAACCGCTTTTTTAATGCACTGCTTTTTAGCAGTATTGTTACTTACCTTAACTTCAAAATAGTCATTTTGATTAAATGTTATTCCATCATTTGATTCACCCTTACACTGTTTTTTATTGTTAAAAACAGACACTGCTTCGAGGTAAAGATTAAATATGGTGTTTTGTTTATTTTTTCCATAATTACTATTAACATCTCTTACCTAAAAATAAAATGTGTATTAAATAGAGGTGTTTGATTTCCTTACCGTCTATAACCTGTAAAATATCGCATCTATTGGAAAGAATCACAAAATTATTGAAGTGAAAACCGAAAACATTGACTCAACAATTCGATAGGTGGAACTGTAATAGTTCAGTCAAAGTTCACACTGGTCAGGTTGAAGGTTGGTTTACTAAAAATTATTATTAAATAAATGGATACTAGAGGTGACCCGTGCGAATATTTTGCACCGATAGCGGTCAGTTACGTAATATAATAAAGTAAAAATAAGAAATATATAATAAAGTAATACATAATAAAGTAAAAATAAGAAAATGTAAGTTTTTGTGACGTGGTCATCGTTCACTTTTTGCCCGTATGAATCTTCAATCTGCCCGTATGAATCTTTAAACATACGGACTCGTAAAAAAGCCAAGTATATCTTCCATGCGAACAAGTCCTTGCCAACAGATGGCGACTAAATGAACTTTTTAAAATGTAACTTTTAAAAGGAAATAAACAAACTTAGTTTTCGTCATTAGAGGGAAAAAAATCTTCAAAATGACGTATCAAAGATTAATTTTGATACGGTTTTAAGGGAGATATTTCATATCGACAAAAAAAACACCTTTGAGAAATAATATATAGAGATATTTTTAGTACGTAAATAAGAAAACTACTCTTAGGTACTGAAATAAAATGTTAAAATGAAACAATTTTATTATTAGGCAATAAAATAACTGCAATGTTTGACAAATTAAATCATCATATTCTGTTTCATTGTCAGCTGTTCTGATTCACTGTCACTGGTATCTTCTTCAACATTTATTATTAATTGTTGTACCTCATCCATGATGTGCCCTCTTTCAATATATTCCTCTTCAATCTTCTCTACATGGGCACAAATGTTTTGCCAGTTTTGAGTAGTCACTTGTTGACATTTTTCTTCTGTTAGCTGCCGCACATCAGCTATTTTAAATGAGACAAAACAGGTTGCTACTTCATTTTTACTAGTGCCCATATTTTTTCAATGGGATTCATTTCCGGATGGTATGGTGTAAACGCACTGTTAAAATATCATGTTCCGCTAGGAGTGTGTCAACAATATATCTTTTATAAGCTGTTTTATGCGTATTAATTAATGTATATAATTCAGCTTTTAAAGCATAAGCTTTATATGAAATACCTAGTTTCATTAGCCATTGCTGCAACGCTGCTTTTTTCCATGAAAAATTTGGAAAAGGATCAACCTGTACATTGTGGTAGAAAGCATTATCTGTCATTAAAGCGCATTCTTGTGGAGCATTAAGGAAAAATTTGTCTTTTAACCATTGCGTAAAATTTTTGGAGTTCATTTATAAGTGGCTGTTTCCTCCTCCTCATTACATAATCTGCATATAGGTTCTGTATCAAACACGCCTATATTGTGCAGATGTTTCTTTAAAGACCAGTGTCAGGTACAAAGCCCTACAACTGTTCTAAGTTTTTCCCTACTTAGTGAGAGCAGCTTTCCTTCCTGCTTAGGTGAGGTTTCTTTTAGCATTAGTTTGCTGTGCCTAGCTCCCTCTGGTTGTGCCCACTTTAGCTGATGCTGAGAGTGGATCCAGCCATTGATTGCTGCTTTGGTTCGCTTCTTTGTTTCCAGAAATACCTTTATGACCTGGCACCCACAAAAAGGTAACCTTGTTATGGTTAGCCAAGGTTTGTAGGTTTCCGGCACATTCCCGGACAATTTTTGGGTCTAACAGTATCCATAACAAGGGGACAGATAAACAAATTATTGTCAAATGCTCCTTGAGTTTAATACAAATATTACAGTAACTTAAATCGAGAACAAGGCTTTTTTAAAATAAAATTAAATAAGTTAACTTAAAACATAGTAAGAAAATCAACAAGCTCTACTGTATATTTTTACTTCACCTACTTTAATAACACCTGTTATAGTTATATTATCTCCAGGAGGGCATGTTTTAACTAAATCTTCGGTTAATTCACAATCTAAAGTTCTTGGTGTCCTTGCAGTTTCATACTAAAAATTTAATCAAAACTTTATTGGATGCCTCCATAAAAATATGTGCTTTTGTTGAAAATATTCTTACTTGATCTACCCATAATGGCTCCTGAACTTTAATGGATTGCAAGCTCATAACTTTGTTGTATGGAGAATTGTAGTCAACACTAAAATTTGATTTAGCACTACAATCTTTTGTCTGACATTTTGTGGGAACAGTGTAAGCACTTTCAGGTTGTTTTAACACTTGAGTTCCTGAACAATTACTACATACAAAAGTCATATACTGGCTAATTAACTTTACCTGCCTAGCTTTAATGACAGTTCCTCTTATTGTGACCATTTTGCCTAAAAACTACATTTATTATATTTACAACAATGGAATATATTCTTAATTACCAAAATAGTTAACTCTCAGATCCTTTAACTGCATAATGGGTTCAACATTACAAATCCTTACGAGTATAGTATCAAACAAAACAATGTTGGGTTCATTTTGTTCTTCATAGAACTTTGAAACTAAATCGTGCATCGCTAACCCCATACTTTTAAGGCAATATTCTGAGTTTTCAATTAATTCTGTTTTTAATTCTGGCCATTGTGATATTAAATCTTCGTTTTCCGTTAATAATTTATAATCTATAGTGAAAAATCTATCGTTTCCAATAGCCGAAATACATTCTAAAGTGTAGTTTTGTTGAAAGATTGCCCTGAATATTGTAATATGTTTTTTAAGTAATTCTATTTTAATATTAGCTGAAAATAAACAAGTTAGTAAAATAATAAATTTAAAGTTTAATGCAATTACTATCATCTGGAAAATATAATCTAAAGCCGGGATAACCATAATTAGGTAAATTTCTAACATCACTTGGATTGGTACCTGTATACT
This sequence comes from Agelastica alni, assembly GCA_950111635.1. Lineage (NCBI taxonomy): Eukaryota > Metazoa > Arthropoda > Insecta > Coleoptera > Chrysomelidae > Agelastica > Agelastica alni. Next base: position 30,006,101 of record OX467717.1, read on the forward strand.
TTGGTTTACTCTTATAATTCTTATTATACCATGGTTTTGACATTTTTAATCTTAAATTACCCCAACTCCGTAACTTATATCATAGAAGAGAGTCTGCTCTTTTCTCTACCTTTACTTGTTTAAATTTATTTATTGAGGTTATGTATTACTACCACTAATCTACCACCTAATCTAAAATCTAAGCCATAGGGTTTTATTTTGGGTTGTCAACAGTAAATACATAATATAATTATCTGTGCTTGAACCAGTATGCTCCTGGAATCGAAATTAAATTTAACTTTTTTGAAGAACACGAAATTATTACTTTAAAATTCGTTGTTAAAATATTTATTACTAAAACAAGATTAGAAAGAAGTAATTACAATACAAAAAGAGTTTGGTTACGCCAATGGACTCGATGATCACCATATCAGATGCTGCAAGGACCCAAGGACGATATAGAGAGAAGTTCTCCTTAGAATAAAAGAAACAAGACAGAGATAGAGATAAAGCTTTAAATTAGAGATGGTGTGAAGTAAATGTAAATTTAAAAAAAATTAAACAAACGTTACTTTAGTAAAATGAAATATTCTAAAAATGCTCGGTACAAACATCCAAGTTATTATAGTAGAGATTTATTAAAATATGTCTTAAAATTGTTACAGATGTAAATCTTAATCATTTATGAATTGTTTATTATATTTTTTCTCTCATATTAGCTAACTAAGCCACATTAAACGGGAACTTAAATAAATGAATTTTTTAGACCAAAGGGGTTCAATTTTTTTATAACATTTACAAATCATCGTCATACTTGTTGCCTATAACGAGTTTTAAGGTTCAGCGTCACTTTTAAGAACCGTTACATGGCGCAGTAACTTAATCAACAACGTTTCGTAATGTGTTTCCATCTCGATGAAAAATTATTGAATGGGTCAATGTGCACTCCGTATTTTTTTGCGGTAGACGAGCAACCGAGGTCGTAGGTACCTGCTCGATTTGTTATTGTTTTCTTGTTTTTGTTGTCGTTCACCCTCAATTTCAACTCTCTTCTCTCTCTACCTAAAATGCACCCTTAACAAGCTGTTTTGTGAGACTGTGATCGCGATTTTCAGTAAAATAACGGCTTAAGATCTAGAATAATTGTTTTTTCGTTAACAAATTTTGTGTCATTTGGATTTAAATGATGCTAGGAACTAAGAGATTATAAGGGGTTGGATAGTGCTTTTACCCCGAAAATGTCGAATGTGATCGTTTTAGTTTTATGTTTTGGATTTTTGGTGCATTCTGAGGATGCTCAATATCCTACCAGGAATTATTTAGGGATAGAAACAGGTATTTTTTAAATTTATTTTTATTAATTATTCTCTTTTATTTAAAATAATATCAACAACGTACCAAGCATCAAATATTGTCACAATATTAAAAAGGTTATCTACGTATTTTTGATTACAAAAACAGTTTTGAAAGAAGAAAATTGTTATTCTTTTCACACTTAAGACAAACCAGTGGCGTAGCTCTTATATTTTCAGTACAGTCGTTGATTGATATATTACGTATCAATAAACGGTACAGTACAATACCATTTTAATTATTACTTTTGTTGATACGTGATTTTGATGTTTTTTTAACAAAAATTGGGTTTTTTTATTACATCCCCGCATTTTCAAAGTTGTTCACCAGGTGCTGTTAGTGTTAGGTTATGTTGATAATAATCGGTATTATTTGAGGCAGTAAAAGTAAAAAAATTAGCCTATCCTAACCTAACACCAACAGTATCTGGTGAAGTTTGAAAATGCGGGGACGTATTAGAAAAGACCCGAAAAATTATTGCAAAAACCATTTGTTTACCCACTAATAAATTTATTTACTAAAACAAACAATTTTATTCCTTAAAATAGCGATTAAAATAAAATGTAGCTTATTTTTCTTGTTACGTTTTTGAAAGCTCCAAAATAATTAAAACGTGTCTAAAAATACATTTTTATTGGCGCATTATATACACTGTATTTCAAGTTTAAAGTCATAAAATTTGTTTATCAACTAAGAAATTCCCATGAATGAAACAAATATTTCATATTATTGAATATCTACTTTGTAAACATTGTAAATTGTTTTCACAATAAATCGTATTATTTTAAACTAACAATTTTTTCGACATATATTTTTGATAATGTATGAATTTGTTCGTGAAGTCGTAATTATATTCATTATAAAACAATTATAAGCCTGTAATATTGAGTTGTCGTTGTAATCATATCAACATTAGTAAATTGTGGATTATTACTCAAATATTGCTGTCATTACTATAACTCTTAGGGTGTATTTTCATGCTGACGCTTATCTCTGGATTGAGCGACAAATGTGGTCACGTGATAGCGTTTTGACGTGAATTTCATTTTAAAATATTTAAACGTCAAATCTAAACAACTAAATTCTACCACGTGACCGCATTTGACGCCGAGATCCAGCTTCAGCATGAAAATGCACCCTTATGTATACCTAACCGAACTTATATCACTGTCATTAACATTAGTTTAATTTTTAAAAGAGGAACATACATGTTTAAATCACCCTGTATGTAGTATGAATATTTAAATTTTTTAGAATTGGATATTGATTTCATTGCATATACACGTTTGACTCATAAGTTGTCTTCAAATTATGCTGCTATTTGTTTAGCATGTATTTCTTATAAAAAGATATCTATTACTAAGTGATGCTTCATGATTACGTATGCACAATCTAAAATGAAACAAACATTAAATTTAATTCATGATTTTTGACCCCGTTACGTAGATATTTCGTTGTTGTCCAAATTAGCCTTTACAATCTACTTTTAAGGATAAACAGGGTGCTTACTTTTTTTAAATGTAAAGAGAAATAAGCACGACAAACTGAGCGAAGGGTGTTGGCAGGAAAACAAATGAATGGGGTCCTGTATAACTGCCAGAGACATCGCAAATAATGGAGGGGAAGTTTATAGCCGTTTGTGATTTTTTACAGTTGGTTGCTAATTTACATACGTTCGCGCTCAGGGACGGCTCGAGAATGATTTTAAATCGGAAACAAATAAAATTTAATAGAACTAAAGAAAGATCAACCGAAGTGTCGCAATCTGTGATCGCAACAGTAGGATCAACGTTGAGGAGATGAATATTCCGGAAGTATAGCTTGAGTGACTCTTCGTTATCATATTTTTTTATGCGTACACAAGCTCTTTTTGTTTGGTATCTGGGGAAATCTATGCTATGTACAGCTGTAAGTTTTATAATTACAAAGTTATTTTTGCAGTTGGTGTATCTAGAAAACTGGACCGAAATTGCAAAATATTTTAGTTTTTCCTTGATTTATACACTAATTTATATATATTTAGCAAAACAAACAGTTATATTTTGTTTCATAAAAGTAGAAGCCTAAATAAAATCATTTCTTGTGTAATATTGGACATATGAGTATGTATTTGCATTTCCTAACTTAAGATACTTAAAATGACAAAATTTTTCTTAATTTTAAATAAAAGCGTATCATGAAGAAACCTTTAAAATCAATCATATATTTGAATAATAAAACAACGGAAGATTTTAATGATTAAACATGTATAATTCAAGTATAATAATCACCCTAACCTGTTTGTGTACAAACGTGTTTGGAAAAATAATAATTACCTTTATAAGTAATTAGTGAGTACCAGATTATTTCATTGATTAACGATATTTTGAAATAGCCTATTTGGTGAATATATGTTTTTTTTTAAAAATTGATTTCGCTGTCAATCAGGGAAAGGCAGTTACCACCCCAATAAACCTAGCAGAGCCATTTTCTTATTTCAAAATCACAATAGGACAGTAATTTATTACCACATTAGCAAATTTATTACCCTTCATCGAAACAAAAAAACCAAGCGGTCTGCTAGTTTTATATAAACCTAGCAGAGCCACACCTTGAAAGAACTTTTTTTGTATAAACTTAATATAGGTCATAATTTGTTACTCTAATATTACCATATTTACGATTTTTTTACTCTCCATTTTAAGGAAATAATCATTGATTTTGTTATTTCGATTTCAACCTAGCAAAACCAAAACTTCCAAGTATCCGTTATAGAAATTAAATTTGGTCCATGGTTTATTACTAATTTATAACTACATTGGCAAATTTATTACCCTTTATTTAAACGAAAAAATAAGAGGAATTTCGGAATTCCTTACAACGGGAAAAGAAATCCGGAGACGGGGTGTTTGGCCTACCTAATCCCAAATCCAGCCCCATTATATATATAGATTTATCAGTTATTTATGTCCCTTTGACTGGTTGTGATAGAGAGTAAAAAATTCAGCTCCATAAAACTGGCGGTGCCAAATGGAAGGAACTTGAAAAAAAAGTTGCTAATTAGTTGCCAAAGAATCGATTTTGTTGCTCGAACCGATCTCAAAAAATCGTCACAAATGCTAGCTTCACGTTAAGAAGGCGAAGACAACAAATATCAAACGATCTGAAAAAACGAAATGGACCAAAATTTGTTGCTGAAAACCCATACTAAAATAAATAGAATTTTTTTTTTCAAATTAATTTAGTTGCGAATTAAAATGATCATCGTTGATGCCTGAACATACATACATACATATACATACAGTCACGCCTTTTTCCCGTAGGGGTAGACAGAGACCACTTCCTTCCACTTGCTACGGTTCTTACGCACATCTTTTGCTTCCTCTACTTTCATCAGTGCTCTCATGCATGCTCGTCGGTTGTTGGTACTCTTGACCTGGCCTTTCTTCAAAACAAAGTTGATCTGATCGAGATATGTTCGCCGAGGTCGACCTCTACCGACTTCCGTCCATTCACATTCGCCTTATAAATTTGTTTCGTCAATCTTCCTTTATCTATCTTTGTAACCACATCTTCTTTTACACCACAGCATTCTCTTATCTCACTATTCTTTACTTTATCCAACCGAGTCACTCCGGCTTTACTTCTCAGACTACTCATTACTCCGCAGCATTAATCCTATTTTCATTCTTCTTCTGCCAAACCCAACATTCACTACCATACATAAGTGTAGGAACCAACACACATCTATGCACAGCCAGACGTGCCTTTTTCGACACTTTCTGGCTGTTCATAAATCAACTCAGTGCCCCATTCATTTGTTTTCCTGCCAACACCCTTCGCTTAATATCACTGTCATATTTTCCATCTCTCGTAAACTTTGAACCCAAGTATACAAACTCATTTACTTGTTCCACTTTTTCTCCCTTATTCAGAACTTCACAGTTTGTCATGCTTTCTTCTCTTTCAAAAACCATTACTTTCATTTTGCTTGCATTCATTTTCAATCTATACGAACTCTCTTTCAAATCTTTTAAACTATCGTCTATGTATAAGTTAAACAGCCACGGCGAAGCTACACATCCCTGTCTAACACCTTTTTCGAAACCAACAAACACACCTCTATGCACAGCCAGACGCTACTGTAGTTTTAAAATTTGCAAATGGCTCTGTTAGGTTTATTGGGGTGCAGTTACCTACCTATTAAAAAAAATTGAAAATCGATCATTTCAACTCCTACAGAATATTTTTTTATTATTCGGCTGCTGAGTGATTTTCTTATTTTTATTTCCAAGTCCACATACATACCAATTATAAATTTATTGCTGATCGTTTTGATATATATACCTCGTAAGGTCAACTTTTTATTAATCACATCAGTGCGGGGACCGTTTTCTTTATCTGATCAAGTAAACAATAACCATATTACCGCTCATTAATAAACGTCATATGGGGGACGTAAGTGGCTCGCCGCGTATCATTTGCAACCTAAAGGTTCAGGGTTCGAATCCTACCCACGGTCATCTATTTATGACTTAAAATTTTAAAAAAATGTCAAGACTAATTCAACTTTTCCAGTTTTATGCAGAAAAGTAAACGCTTGTCCCGCATGTGTATCGGGGGCCCAAAGTGCCACAGCGATTGCAGTGAAACAGTCTTATCGACAGCGGGGGAATTCGCACAATCTGAGATCTAAGCTAGCACTTTGTTATTATTTATTAACGATATATCAGAAATAATACAACACAGCTGCTATTTGATGTTTGCAGATGATTTCAAACTCTATAGGATTATTGACGATGTCTGTGATGCTGAACTGTTGAAAATATATTTGAGCTATTTGTCCCATTATTGGTGCGATATAAATATGCTTCATCTAATTATAAACAAATGTTATCAAATCACATTTTCGAGAATTATAAATCCAATTAAATACTCTTGGCAAGTGAAAAATGTTAATTTGTCAGTGGCTGATAGTGTTCGAGATCTTGGCATAATATTTGATTCCAAAGTAACATTTAAGACACATACATATAGTCACGCCTTTTTCCCGTAGGGGTAGGCAGAGACCACATCCTTTCACTTTCGTTACGGTTCTTACACACATCTTTCTTTCATCAGGGCTCTCATACATGTTCGTCGGTTGTTGGTACTCTTGACCTGGCCTTTCTCCAAAATAATGTTGATCTGATCGAGATATGTTCGCCGAGGTTTTTGGGTTGCTTTTGTTACTTCCCCAAATAAACTTTCATTTCACGTGAATAATGTTTTTTATTTCAAATATTTACATGAACATTTCGGAAATTTTTATATTATCCACTTCAATTGTTGAGCAGTGTATATCACAATTACTGCACGTACTAACAAATTCTTTTAGTAAAGGATCGAAGATCGACCTTCACCCATCTGTTAAATGAATAAAAATTATTTTATAAGTAATTTGTTATGTTAAAAATTATAAAAAATTGGTTGCCTAAAAAAATTCTGGCCAGGCTATAATTAATTAAAAATTCAAAAATCAAGTTTTTGTTTAAATTTCTACCGATGAGTTTAACGAAAAATTTTTGCGGGCAACCCTTCATCATTGTGTTCGCAATAAAACATTTCAAATTTCATTTTTGAATTTTTTATTAATTAAAGCCTGGTTTAACATCTAAAAAGGTGTGAGACAGGGATGTGGGGCTTCGCCATGGCTGTTTGACTTATACATAGACGATTTTTTAAAAGATTTGAAAGAGAGTGCGTATGGATTGAAAATGAATGATTTGATCGTCAAATGCCTTCTTTACGCCGATGATCAAGTCCTATTAGCGTCATCTGAAGAGGAGTTACAGGCGATGGTTAATGTTATGCATGATGCCCTGAAAATCAAAGGGATGAACATAAATGTAAGCAAAACGAAAGTAATCGTTTTTGAAAGAGAAGAAAGCATGACAAACTGTGAAGTTTCGATTAAGGGAGAAAGAGTGGAACAAGTAAATGAATTTGCGTACTTTAATTCAAAGTTTACGAGAGATGGAAAGTATGACAGTGACGTTGAGCAAAAGGTGTTGGCAGGAAAACAAATGAATGGGGCACTGTATAGCTTTATGAATAGCCAGAAAGTGTCAAAAAAGGCACGTTTGGCTGTGCATAGAGGTGTGTTGGTTTTTACACTTATGTATGGTAGTGAATGTTTGGTTTGGCAGAAGAAGCATGAAAATAGGATTAATGCTGCGGAGATGAATAGTCTGAGAAGTATAGCCGGTGTGACTCGGTTGGATAAAGTGAAGAATAGTGAGATAAGGGAACGCTGTGGTGTAAAAGAAGATGTCGTTACAAAGATAGATAAAGGAATGCTTAGATGGTTTGGAAACGTAGAAAGGATGGATGAAGGAAGATTGACGAAGCAAATTTATAAGGCGAGTGTGAATGGAGAGGTCGACCTCGGCGAACATATCTCGATAAGATCAACATTGTTTTGAAGAAAGGCCAGGTCAAGAGTACCAATAACCAACGAGCATGTATTAGAGCACTGATGAAAGTAGAGGAAGCAAAAGATGTGTGTAAGAACCGTAGCGGAAGTGGTCTCTGCCTACCCATATGGGAAAAAGGCGTGACTATATGTATGTATGTATGTATAGCCTGGCCAGGATTTTTCAGGCAACCCATTTTTTTTATAATTTTTAACATACTAAATTAAATAATTTTTATCCATTAAACAGATGGGTGAAGGTCAATCTTACTTACGGATCGTAGACTATTTAAAATTGTTTTGATAGCTGTCATTAACAACGAGACAAAATATGCATAGCCTACTATATACTCGATAAACTTCAAAAACGGACGTAAGAAGTGTATTAAATGAAAACTAATTCTATAATATTTAAATGTAAGTTAATATAATTAGGTAAATTTTGTTCTTAGGTTTATCATGCGCCAGCAATCAATTCCAATGTAAAGACGGCAAATGTATACCGTCAAGCTGGCGGTGCGACTCCAGCATAGATTGCGACGACGGAAGCGACGAAACGGCGGATTGTCAGAAAAACCACAACTGTAGATCTGATCAATTTCAGTGCGCTCTAACCAACAAATGTTTACCTACAGGTATTTTGTTACAACTTACCTGTCGTCGTGCTTTTGTCATCGAACGATATTTCTTGCAGGTTGGGTGTGCGACGGAGAAAAAGACTGCGGCGTTTCCGCCGAATTGGGTCCGGATGTCACCGACGAAGATCCGAAACGTTGCACCAAAGAGGCGAACTGCAAATGGAACGATGCTCTCTGTGGAGAAGGAACCGAATGCATTCCCGTTCGGAAGTTTTGCGACGGGCACGGCGACTGTCTCGCCAACAGCGACGAGTGGGACTATTGCCAGAATTTCACAGACGCCTGCGACAGGTACGTCTACCAAATGATTCGTTAATGAGGGTGGGACATCTTACCACAGCACTAATAATAGACAATTTTTGCGCTGGTTGTCTACTTGAACTGAATATAATCCATAATCGGATTCACGTTTTACTGTTTAACTGCAGTTATGAAAATTTGAGTAAAAAATAAAATTATGTGCTACATTGCAACAGGTGGGGTTCAACGAGATGTTTGCAGCTCGGTAGTTTGGAAGCGAGAGAGGGATTTCGAAAGCCGGTCAAGCGTGGGCTTCGCTTTTCTGGCGCTTAAGTCAGCGTTCTCATTGGTCAACGCATAACCGTCGATTTGCAATACGGTTTAAGGTTGCTTGCTACTGGCAAGTGCCTGCGGCTGCTGGCTTGTCGGCGTCCGGGCCATAATAAGGGGGTTTTAAATCGAGGAATTGCGTGGAGAGAAATTCTACTGTTGAAATCACGAATTTTCAACACTCACATTGATCCAAATAACAACTGCGCGTCCAAAGTGGAAGGTCGGAAACTTTTTAACTCACCATAGTATTACAAAAAAGCAAATAGATGGGAACTGGAAACACTACAGAAACTTCATTTTATTTTCTATTTCGATTAAAAAAAACCCATAAAACACAGGGTGTTTTATTTAAAAAAAGATAATATAATGATATAATTTCTTATCTATGAACCACCCTTTATAATACGAACTATTTTTAATTTATACCGTTAAAGGCTTTGTATATTATATTAAGACAGAAAAATGTTATGCATACAGGTTGCTGCATAATGTATATCTGATTGTTTTACAGGCTGCAGTGTTCCTTTGGATGCAAACCGACGCCCAGAGGACCGAAATGCTACTGTCCCGACGGCAAGAAGCCTTCGGATACCAAATGCATAGACGCCGACGAATGCGAATCAGAAGACTCTTGTGCCCAATTGTGTTCGAACACTCAAGGTTCTTTCGTATGTTCCTGCGTGTCTGGATATCAAGCCAACGGTACCGATTGTACGGCAATCAACTGTGAGTGTCCAAATACTTGTTTTTCCAAATTATGTGCTTGAAGAGGTAATGTAAAATCTCAACGACTTTAAGCTTGCAACACTGCGCGATTTTACTTAACCGACATCGTTGTAGAATACAAAAAAACTCAATTTAACTGTACTACAGCACAATCTAACCTCGGAACAGATTTCACGATGATTTTAGAAAAGAAATCAAGAAATTAAGTCTAAATACGTAATTTTCATTTGCTGAATTTGTGGTGTTGCACAGTCTATGAGATTTTCCGTTACCTCTAAGCGGTTAATTTTTCTTTTACGTTATTAAATATTGTAGTTACTTCATTTGATGGTAACCCGACAGGTACCCAGCCAATCTTAGCGAAGACACGGGCGCGGATCAATTTTTAGATCTAAATAATACTGAGATAATTACTTTGGTCGCTGGGATTTACTTTTTACCCTCTTAGAAAGCCGCTCGAACTTTCCTTCCCCTAAAATCAACCAAAAATGGGAAAGAGAGTGGTAACAAAAGAAATTATTCCGCGTTTAAAAAAGGTTCAACTAGATAAAAAAATATATATATCTAACAGATGGCCCAAAATAAATTACTCAATGTTCTTTGGCTATATCTTTTGAATGAATGGAAAATGAAAAGAAAATCGTGTGGTTTTTTTTTTAAATATTTATTTGAACCTTCCGCTTTTATTACCTTATGTTTTAGAGATGATATCAGTTAAGTGACCGCTAATTACCATTTGGGCCTGTTTTACGGTATTTTCAATGGTTTTTTGCAGTATAAGTGCTGGTTCATTAAATAGTGATACGATATTTTCTCCTTGGGTTCGGTAATTCTAAACACTCAGTAAAATAGCTAACAACTTTTATTCTAATAGTTTTTCACAATAAATTTTATTTTACAATAACTAACAAACACTTTATAATTATTTCAAAATACTTGACTTTAAACTAACTTCAAACTTTAAAACTAAACTTCAAAACCTCGAACTATGATTCCGTTTAAATACCTCCAAATCAACGTTCTTGAATAATCGGCACTATTCAAAGAAATTCTAGAATCATCCAGTGTCTTCTGTGTATTGGCTCATTAAATATTCACCCCAAATTGTGGTCGATGCGCTGTCGCGACAGACAACAGGGCCGACTCGTAACAATAGTATAAAATATAAAATATTAAATGTGGACTACTCTTGAAAATTGACTGTAACTTTCTTCCGTGAAAGACATTAAGCCAGGAGATCTTGCCAAAAGGGCGGTTTGCCCTTTTGTCACGATTGCCATAACTTCCAGTTGTTCCTTAAAGAGCTACAACTGGCCACCACCCCCAGTACTACATGTGTACTGGACTGTTTCTCGTGCCTGTGTCCCTGAGGTCCAGAGGTGGCTAAGTCAGCGCAAAAGGTGCAGAATACTATACTGTTAGAGTCATAGTGACGTTAAGTTACTCTAATTATTTAATATTAATGTTACAAAATGACAAGAGTCAAGAATAATCTTTATAACTCTTAAGAAATACACTAGCAAGTACAGGTAATATTAGTAATATTAGTATATACGACTTATTGTTCGTACAATCTGTCCAGACGTGCTTTGAAGACATCACAATACTAGTTTTGTTCTAAATGTGCGTAGACTGTAATTCTTTAAAACTGCCGGCTCATATCGCCCAAATTAATCGTTCTAGAAAATGCATTCATAAATTTTAATTATTATAGCCTTTGTTATGTGCTCATATCATTATTTTTTTCAGTTCCTCGTTCGGAGCCCGCATCGTTGATTTTTTCGACGCAAACTGAAATTCGCAGAGTGACTCTAGAGGGCAAACCCTTCCCGGGTAATTCTACGTTGAGATTGTTGAACAGCAATGCCTTGGAGTTTATCCACAGAAATCATACCGTTTGCTATGTGCACCATAACATATCCAAGGTGAGTTAAAAGTGTATTAAAAATAACCATTTTTTTTAACCCACCTTTACTGAAATCTCAATTTATATTTTGGTTAATATTTTTGCAAAACGTTTCCAATTAATAACATTGTTATAACGTTGTTATTTTCTTGTTCGATTGATTGGATATGGTCGATTGTTTACTCAATGTTGTTATCACAACGTTTATTGACTTATTTATTTATAACTAAAAATATGTACTTTTATTTATAACTGTTTATTTTACACTTTTTATTTAGCGTGCTTTTGACTTTGATCTCTTCTTAAAAAGTTATTTACTTTTATGTAGTAAATTCCAGCAGTGTCCAGTAATTTCTTCTATGGGCGGCTTTGCTAAGTGTCTTCCTTGATTATGAATATAGAAAGTGGTGTAGCTTTGGCCTCACCAAATGCTTATTCAGGTATGAAAAATGGGAGACTTGTGAGCCAAACTTTATTATAAATGAGCAAAAAAGTAAAAATCGTGACATGAGAGCCATTTTCGTGTATAAAAGTATCCATCCACTTTATGCTCAATACATTATCATTGACGAGTGTCAGCCAGATACATACAATATGTTGATTTTCATTTTCAAATTATAACATTATGTGGTGCCAACATATTTGACATATGAATTGACTTATATACCTAACCAAAATGTATGCACACACATCACATGTTACGGTTCATCAAATGATTTTTATATCGATTTAAATATTACTCGTGATACCTTATCCAATAAGGAACTAAAACTTTACAGTAGTTTACCAGAAACCATGAAAGAGTGTATCTTATTAAATGTAGGAATGTTCTTTCTTATAAGATTTTCCATAACCAACATATGATTAAAAAAAAATTAAAGTCTGAGCAATCCAAAAAATAGAGAAATAGAGAAAAGATTTAAAGGCTGAACCAAAAATAATTCGAAATATATCTTTCATGTAAGAAAGCTTACATTAATTTAACAAAGCTCACCAATTGTATTTGCTTATCAGCATAATGTTCGTTAATCGACCCACTAAAAACGAAACATATGTGCCAGGATTAGCTTTTACAGCTGAACAATTTAATCCAATACCCAGAGTTGGCCAGATGATTTTGACTAAGGGAAAAATTCCCGTTACAGTTTTTGGTATCTGTTTTCAGTATATTACCGGGTCTGTGCCCACGAACTTAGTCTCAGATCCAGCTTTCGTCAACTCATCAGCCCTCTCGTTGCCTTTGATTCCTGAGTGACCAGGATATGTCAAACAAACAAATTATTTCAAGATTAATGCAAATGTGGACTGTAATTTTGATTTAAGAGATGTTATAACTAATGTTTTTATCAAGTTCGCCAATGACAGTGAAAAAAAACCTTTTCCCTGACGGGGAGATTATAGAAGAAATTCTAGTTCTTGAGCAATGGCCGTTCTTATCTTCTTTGAAGTCTTATTTGCGTAAGTGCGATGATTATCTTAAAAATTCAGAGGTATCTCACTTCAATGCTAATTAACGAACTTCACCATTTGAGTACTGTTTTACTACTGCGGCTCTTAGCAGTCAAAGATAGTGATTGGGGGTCACACGCAAAGAGTCTAGGTCGCGCAGACACATATTGATAGTGGTTTTCATACTAATTTTTATTTGTTTTATTATGTTAAATATGAATTTAATAATTGATACAGCCAGAGCTAATAAAGTATTTATTTTTATTATTATATTAAAATTAATTTAATGTGGAATATTTTTTCTATCGACAATTTTTTTAAGGCCTTTTTTATGTGCGCTAACGTCAACGATTTGTACCAAAGATGGGTATTGAGCATATCATCTCCTCTTCTGGATATCGATCTCGTGCAACAGTTGGCGTTGGATTGGATCACCGAAAATTGGTATTTCATGGATGACCAAAGAGAGACCATTCTTGTCTGCTCCAACAACTTAAGGTATGTTATCGTTTTTACTCAGTAAAATTATTCTCGTAAATTCTAGATCGATCTAAATCATTTCAGAAATTTTAAGAATCTCGAACGTTTTAGATTTTTATTGTTATTATTATTGTCAAACAAGTATTTTAGTACATTCTCTAAAATTATATATGATTTTAAACTATTTTTGAACATTCCAATTTACTCTCCAGTTTTCTAGGTAATTCTGAAATATTACAGACCATTCTTTATCGTTATAGAATATTTTAGTCTATTATTATCGAACATCCTAGAACACTATCGATTATTTAAGGACACTTCAAATTATACGTGAACGTTATAAACTGATCTATATAATTTAAGTACGTTTAAATGTATTGTTGACCATTCTAGAGTATTTTAGAACATTTCAGCTTTCCTTTTATGTATAATATACAGAATGGGCCACAAAAAACAGACCACCCCAAAAGGAAAAAGTCCTAATTAATTTAAAGTGCAACACCTCTTAAAAATGAAACGCCTATGTTTTGTTGATGTATCAATTTTTCTGTCACATCAAAAGTATGTAAATTAAAACAAATTAGGTATTTTTTAAATACTTTATAAATGGTACCTATATGCAATTGAGGAACGAGTTGGGATTATTTCCATACTTTTTGATATGACAGTATGACGGACAAAAAATGACACATTATCAAAACATAGGAGTTGCGTCCCATTTTTAAGAAGTATTGCATTTTAAATTAATTAAGACTTATTTTTGCAAAGACGGTGTAAATATCGAAAAAAAATCATGGATGAGCAAATGCCTGTCCAATGCCCGGCATATGCCGGACTAATGCTGACTGTGCTGTGCTCGGTTTTACTTGGGCCCGAGCAATTAAGGCAATTATCGATTAACGACCTGCTCCTTTTTTTTAACACTCTTATATTAGTTTCACCTGTATGTTTGTTTGCTCGTATGATTGTAACTGATTCTTTGGCCTCGATTTTGCCCTACTTTAAGCGATCAGATTTAATTTAAACTTACTTTTTTGAATTGTCGTCGTAGGTGGTGCAACATCCTTGTGAATTACGATCTAAATAAGCCGAGAGCAATCGCTTTGGATCCGACTAGTGGTTATCTATTTTTCACCAAATGGGGCTACTCATCGCCCATGCTTGAGCGTATCAACATGGACGGTACAGATAGAAAACCCATCGTAGACCACACCATAGTCTACCCTTACGGCGTAGCTGTCGATTTTCCCACCAAAAGAGTATACTGGGTGGACACGTATTTGGGTGAGTTCACTTTTGATTCTTTTTATTAAAAACTCTGCACTAGAAATCACTTCTATTACTCTTCGGGTTTGAATCTCCAATAGTTCAATTATTGTTTGTAAAATAAATATAATTATTTTCAGATTATGTCGAGAGGGTAGATTACGATGGAAAAAATAGAAAGACGGTACTGAGAGGTACCAAAGTGCAAAACTTATATGGCATAACTGTCTTCGAGAATAGCCTGTTCGTCTCTTCGTGGTACAATAATAGTATAATGGAGTTGCATAAGCACAATCACAAAGAAAACAGCATTGTTGTTAATATTAACAGGCCTTTTAACGTTTATGTTTTTCATAGACAGCGACAGCCGGACGGTGAGTATACTACATTATCAACACCGGTCTACAAAAATTGGGTCTTGTATGTTGTTAGTCAGCTGGGACTCATTTTCGAAATAATTTGCTGTATAACTAGAAAAAAAAGACCAAAATAATTTAGCGCATCATGTACATAACCTCAAAATATTAAAATCATGATGTGATTCTCAATTCTGACATCTGACATCCCTTGGTCTTGTATTCAACATACCCCAAGAAAGTGAAATCCAAACAGACAATTTGAGCTAGGAAAATCATGTATACGGTGTTTTGGGACGGGAAGGGTTTGTTGCTTGTTACTTTTTGCTTCGTGGTGAAACAATAAATCCTGGCGTTGACGAAACATGGATCCACCATAACACACCAGAGACCAAAGAACAATTAATGCAGTGGGTTTCTCTCGGTGAACGTGCAACAAATAAGGCCAAGGTGGGTCTTTCACAATTATCTTGAAAAGTGTAAAACAATCACCGGCGAATATTATTTAGAGCTTTTGGACAGATTCGGACCTTTTGTTTGCACATTCATTTAAAACAAGTCACTGATACTTGCTTCAAGTTATTGAGGTCCAGTGCCCAAATTATTCGTTTAAGTTATCGAGGGTTCATATTTTAAGTAAAGAGGTTTTGGAAACACAAAAATTTATTAAGTTATAGAGGTTATTACGTTATCGAGGTTCTACTATAAAGCAAAATTACTGCAGATTTTAAATTGTATATTATTGTTGTAAAGAGAGTATCATGTGATAAAAAAAAATACTTTGGAAATGACCCTCAGCTGTCCAACGACAGAACCTCGTGTAAGATGATTGTCACATCAGTTTAATTCGTTAATTTTCAGTTGCTCACCCTTGCAAGACCATGAATGACTGCGACCACATTTGCATACCGAGTTGGAAGGAAGCGATAGCGATAAAAAATTGCGCGTGCGCGACAGGATACACTCTCGTCAATTCCACGAAATGCGCGGTAAAACTGCCTTCCACGTTTCTATTAGTATCAAGAAGCCGTCCGTTTTCGATACGAGGTATCGATTTGGATACTGGCAACGAAATAATAGTTCCTATAATGAATATCGGCAGGCCTAAAAGTCTCGATTTTGACGTAAAAGGAAAATCCATATTTTTTACCGACGAGCACAGCATGACTGTGAATTCTGTTTCTTTGACGAATACCACGGATAGAAGAGTGTTGTTAAAAAACGTGGTATGCGACGGTCTAGCTTTCGATTGGATATCTAGAAACTTGTACTGGACGAGCTTGATGAAAGGCAGCATAAGCGTTACGAAGCTGTTGAACGTTTCCGTCACGAGAACGTTAGTAGAGAGCAGCAACTACAGTCCGACGTCCATAGCGGTCGATCCTTACAACGGCGTGATGTATTGGGCGGATTGGTCGAGCTTGTCACCGGAAAAAGGTCGCATAGACACCGCCAATATGGACGGCACCAACAAAAGAGCATTCCTAACCGAGAACATCCGCTGGCCGAGCGGTTTGACCGTAGACCATCAATCCAAACGGATTTATTGGGGCGATAGGTATTTGAAAACCATCCAAAGCGTCGATTTCGACGGAAAGGACAGGAGAATGGAAACTTTTGGTGAGTTGGAATCTCCCGTTAGCCTAGCCGTTGGATTAGGGGCGAAGAAACCTCTGTTTTTCATCGAGATGGCCAAAGGGGCCATAATGGCGTACAAGAACAACACGGGGGCCAGAAAGGTGTACGAAGGAAATTTGCCTTTGTACGATGTCAAGTTGTACGACGATGAAGCTCAAAAGGGTAAGAAAACATATTGATATACATACAGTCCTTAAAGTTTTGTGTCATGCCTAGGCAACTATATCTCAAAATTTCGCTATTTTGTAGTGGATGTGTTACAAATTTTACGTGGTCGTGATAGTTTCATCTATCTGAAGGGTGGGGGAGGTTGGATGCATTTAGTTTTCATCTAAATATTATTTAGGAGAGAATAAGTCACCTTACTCTATTCAAATTCGTGACAGAAGGAGAGGAAATGGTAGACACGATGGGCGACGCTACATATATACATATAATCACTTGCTACAGTTCTTATACACATCTTTCCCTTTTTCTACTTTCATCTGTGCTCTCATACATGCTCGTCGGTTGTTGGTACTCTTGACCTGGCCTTTTTTCAAAACAATGTCGATCTGATCGACATCGATGTTCGCCGAGCAGTCGACCTCTACCGACTTCCGTCCATTCACTCTCGCCTTATAAATCTGTTTCGTCAATCTTCCTTCATCCATTCTCTCTATGTGTTCAAACCAACTAAGCATTTCTTTATCTATCTCTGTAACCACATCTTTTACACCACTGCGTTCCCTTATCTCACTATTCAGCTTTACGGGAAATGTGTGATAGTTTGGTCAGTTTGATTTTAAGCGATCCAGCCAGTTTTTTTCCTGCTTTGAATTTTTTGACTGATGTCATTATCCAGTTTCTTGTATTGTATCACATATTTATGTAAATTGTGTTACTGAACTTACCCCCTAACGTGGTAAAAATGAATTAGCATTGTTTACAAAATCACCCGAACTACTACGGATGACGATTTGTTTACAAGTAGTAAGCAATTTGTAGGAGGAGTTCCAACAGAGGGCGCAAAAATCATTAAGAATTTAAACAATTTTGTAAATTTGCAGAGCTTTTTCTCTCTACTTCGTGTAGAAGAACTACTGAATATTTCAAAACAGCTAAAAAATTATAAAATCGTAAAAAGTTGCCACTTGTAATTTAGGGAAGTAGAATCCCTGAACATTGTAAGGTGAAATAAAATATTTAACCTTCTTTTTCACTCTTAAACTACTCTTGTTAATCAAAACAACGGATTAGAAATTATTGAGCATCATAATTATTGTGGGTCATGTCTACTTACCGAACAAAACTAACCAAAAACCATTAGATATTCTTAAAACAAACCAAAAGTTATTTCCAATAATACAAAAACAAAATAAATAAAACATTCTTGTAACGAATTCTCAAACAGCTCCCCACTATTAGCAAGTAAATATCCTAATCATGTCATTTTGAACAAGGAGTTTTCAAAATTGTTCAAAACATCATAAACTGTTTGCATGCCAGTAATAGGTCTATCTTGAAATTTACTCAGAATTTCCTTGCTAGTATTATTATTTTAAAAGTTTCTTGCAAGCATTTTGAGAAATAAAAATTTGTCGTTAGCTTTTCCACCGTTAAGCTACGCTTGGAAAATCTAGGCCAATAATTGTAATTTTTTGTAGGAGAAAATGACTGCTCGGTATCGACTTGCCCAGAGCTGTGTCTCCCTCTGACAGATCACAAATCGATTTGCGCATGCGCCGACGGTTATCAATGGAAAAACGATTCGTGTGTGAAAGAAGTAAACGCGACTTTACCGCCGTTTTGTCCCGCGCAAATGTTCCAGTGTTCCCAAAAAAAGCATTGCATTCCAAATACCTACTTGTGCGACGGTGTGGATAACTGCGGCGACGGTTCCGACGAGTCTGCCGATCCTGGAGGACCGTGTGAAAATGTTTCTTGCGGAGAGAGCCAGCTGAAGGTAAGCATTTGTGATTCAATTTTAATTGTGCCCCATTGACGGCTTTCCAAAGCTTCGTAGCAGGCGAAGTGAGGAAGGAAAATTGTAAAAAACACATTTTTATTATGACGGACAAAATTTGTTAGTATAAATCGAATTTGATTTTCCAACATCAAAAATCACAAATTATTGGATACTATTTTAAGTTTATTTAAGTAAGTAGTAGGTGTGTACACACACGCTGGGTGATTAAAGGTTGAGGAAGAATGAAAAACGTATTTAAGGTGTGTAAGTTTTAGGAATAACTAAGATATCCCTGTCTGATAGTTTAATAAAATTAGTCAAGCACTTTCGACACAAATGCCATCATCGGGACTTCTAAAAAGATGATTAGCACCTAAGTAAACTAAATAAAAAATAGAAAAGTCACAACTTACAAATTATTATAAAGAAGAATTATTGGTAAAATCGTGTTTCTTCCTGTTCCATTTTACAAATTCGAATTTGAAATAATTGTCCAATATAAAACCACCCACAAGCCGACCAACAAACCTTGACTCGACAACGTAATGGACCGTTCAGTACAAAATTACATGCGTCGACCGCGAACCTCCATTAAAACAGACGTTGGTATCAAATGCTCCGTTATTGTGTCCGCATTTAAAACAAGCGGCACTTGGAGAGCATTCAATAATTGTTTGTAATATTATAGTCGCTCTTGTACTGTTGATTCACTAAGCTTTGAATGAGTCACTGACTATTATTTCCGTCTTGAAGTATAGGTAGTTCCAAAAATGCCCTATTGAGTGTAAGTCTGGTTTTACTGCTGGCTACTCTAAAACTTTAATACCAACTTCATAAAGATTCTTGGTTGTTATTTTAGCGTTATCAATTCTCACCATAATAATTTTTAAAATTATGCAGTAATTTTTGTGTCAAGTGTAGTTTGGTAGACAAGACTCATATAAAGTCATGGTATGTTTTTTTTTAGTGTGATAAAACGACGTGCATAGCGAAACACTGGGTGTGCGATGGAGAGAAAGATTGCCTAGACGGAACCGACGAAGACCCAGATATTTGTTCCCAAATATGCCTACCGACTCAGTTTAAGTGCAAGAAGTCCAGAAGGTGCATACCGATGGTATGGCAATGCGATAACGTCAACGACTGTGGTTTCGACGATAACAGCGACGAAACCGACTGCAGTACGTACCAATATTTCCACCCCGAGTCCTTTTTTGTAATTCATTTTTGTTTTTACAGAAAATTCAACGTGCGATATAAACGAGTTCCTCTGCAAGAACGGTCATTGCGTGGCATCCAGATTCTACTGCGATTCAATAAAAGACTGTGACGACGGTAGCGACGAAGCAAATTGCATCACCTGCGATCCCGCGACCCAAATTCCCTGCAAACCTAGGGATGAATGCCTCCCCAAGTCTGTAGTGTGCGACGGTAAGATGAACTGTCCTGATGGGTCGGACGAAAAGGATTGCGGTGCCAAGATTGAATGCGAGCCTGACGAATTTAACTGTTTGAATTACGAGTGCATACCGAAGGTAATTGATTCGTTTAAAATCGTTAATTCCCGTTTTGAACGTTGTATTTTTCAGGAGTTCGTTTGTGACGCAGATTTGGATTGCATCGACGGTTCTGACGAGATGAACTGTGATCCTGGTCGAGTTAAAAACGCCACTAACGCCAAAACGCATAGTTTGATCTGCGATCCCCCTCACAAACCTTGCGATAACAACACCAAGTGCATCTCTCCTGCCAAACTGTGCGACAACAGACAAGACTGTGCCGACGGGTCAGACGAAGTCGACCAGATGTGTACGGGTGAGTAGGTCATTTGTACGAATATCATCTGGATATAATATTACATCTATCGATAAGTGGTAGATAACACTATACAACGCAATTTTTGTTCTTGGTCTAAATGTATCTGTCTTGTATCTAAACTTTGATTTTGAATACACAGCCTACGAAAATTTTGCTTTTATAGAGACAAAACGTGACAAAGCAAGCGAATTATTCTTTTTTTTTTCTCCCAATTAGAGAAAGATACACCTGAAAGAGTCAAAATGTTTCAGAAATGAGAAGATTTTCTGGATTTCTGGCTTTTTACAGAAAGATACACAAAAAAGAGAATCTAAATGTTACAGAAATGAGTAGATTTCTGGCTATTTACAGAAAGATACACCAAAGAGAGTCTAAATGTTTCAGAAATGAGTGGATTTTCTGGATTTCTGGCTTTTTACAGAAAGATACACCAAAAAGAGACTAAATGTTTCAGAAATGAGTAGATTTTCTGGATTTATGGCTATTTAGGGAAAGACACTAAAGGGAGTCAAAATGTTATAAAAATGGATGGTCCCAGAAAGTGTTGGACAATTCTCAAACATTCCAGAAAGTTCTGGCTGATTGCAGAAACCTTTTAACAGTTCTTACGGTTCCAGCATCTTCTGGAACTTTGGTTAGCATTGAATGTGAATCGAGAATGTTCTCAAAAACAGGTGCATTTATGTTCTGACCACGGAAGCGGAAGTTTTGGTGAAACAATAGCTTTTTTTCTACTTATTTTAGATACAAGTGATTGTGAAAACACAATTTTTACCCAGGAACAATATAAATTCAAATTAATGTTTCGTTTATCGCTTTACAGATCACAATATCACAGAATTCAGGCTCTCTTCGACGTGCGAATACCCCTACAGGCTTTGCGATAACGGTACCAAGTGCATCGACGTGGAAAAACTATGCGACAACAGAAACGATTGCCTGGACGGCACCGACGAGGGGCAGAGATGCGCGGACATGCTGTGCGAACACAGTTTCGTTTGTTCGCACGATTGTCACAACGCTCCCGAAGGATTGATTTGCACTTGCCCGAAAAACCTGCACCTCCAAGCGGATAAGATCAATTGTTTGGCGACTCATCCGTGCGAGGCGTGGGGAACTTGCTCACAGCTCTGCATTCCACGAGGTAAGAGATATCACTGATAAATGTCGTAAAGTTTAAATGGTCTATTATTTTTAGGTTCTCGCTTCAAGTGTACGTGCCAAGAAGGATACGTGGTTCAAGACGACGGTTTCACGTGTAAAAGCACCGACAGCGGCAGGCCGTACGTGATTTTCAGCAACCGTCACGAGTTGAGAGGCGTAGATCTCCACACTTTCGGTTTAAAATCTTTCATAGCGAGCCTAAAAAATACCATAACGTTGGATTTTTATCACGCCAATGATACCAACATGATATTTTGGACGGACGTCATCGATGACAAAATATACAGAGGAACTGTCGTTGGCGGTTCGTTGGGAAACATCGAGGTGGTGGTACAAACTGGACTCACCACCGCCGAGGGATTAGCAGTCGATTGGCTGGGTAATTAATTACATTATTTTTTTTTTAAACCGTTTCAATGCCGTCTATTTTCAACAAGTGTACACTTAATCACTTACCGTTATGGTAAAAATGAACACAATTTTAGAAGAGGAATTATTTGATCTCTTGCATAAGTCGTAGTCTCTTTCCTGATAAGTCAGACGTACACACCGTCGCTAATAGTTTTATACTTATTAGTAACGACGCAAACACATGTCGACGAAGTTGAGATAATTCAAAGTGTGTTACTTTATTATTATTTATCGCGAATATTTATTATATTTCTCTGTTTTGCATTAAAATTTGTATGTTCTCCAAATATTTTTTCATATCTGTATATGGTACAGTGAAAACCCGTTTTTAGTTAGAACGCGTTTTTACTGGATATATAGCTGACAGAGACTGTTCGCTGTAAAGTTTCTACTATCGCCCCCAGTTTTCAGGGAACTAACAGAATTCTGGGGAAACAAAAAGTGGTGGTGAAGGTTTTATGTGTATATTCGTAATCTTTGGTAGTTGTTTATAATTATTTGTTACATTCGATTCTTTATTACATTTTTTTAATTAAATTGTATATTTTTAGGCCAGAATTTATACTGGGTAGAGAGCAGCCTGGACCAGATCGAAGTGTCGAAGTTGAACGGTAGCTTCCGTCGCACTTTGGTAGCGGGAGATATGGAGAGCCCAAGAGCGATAGCAGTCGACCCCCGCGACGGTTACCTCTTTTGGACCGATTGGGACAATCAGATGCCGAGAATCGAAAGATGTTCCCTAGCCGGTTTAGACAGAAAAATCGTCGTCAAGATCGGTAATAATGGATGGCCGAACGGATTGACTTTAGACTACACTATCAGAAGGATTTATTGGATAGACGCGCGATCTGATTCGATCCACACTTCCGATTACGATGGGGGAGATCTTCACGAAGTTATGCGCAATCACGAGATGCTTTCGCATCCGTTTGCTATTACCGTCTTCGAAAACTACGTTTATTGGACTGGTAACTATTTTTTCAAATCCTTTTTTGTAGTATTCATGAAAAAACCTGACTTTTTTGGACTTCTTTCAAATCCTTGTTGGTAGTATTCACGAAAAAAACTTAATGAATAATGGACGTAATTCATTTCAAATCCATCTAGTATTCATGAAAGAAAACATAAAATTTATTGGACTGGTAACTTTTTTTTAAATCTTTGCAGTATTCATGAAAATAACTTAAAATTTATTGTACTTATAATAATTGTTTTAAATCCTTGTTTGTAGTAAAAATTAAAAAACTTTAATGTTTATTGGACTCGCATTTTTTTCTTCAAATTTTTGTGGTAGTCGTGAAAAAAAAATTGTCATTTATTGGAATGTTATTTTTTAAAATTTGTAGTATTCATGAAAAAACTTTATTATTTTTTTAAACTTTTATTTTATGAAAAAGAAAGAAATTTATTGGACTGGTAATTTTTCTTAAATCCATATAGTATTCATAAAAATATCGTGATGATTATTGAACTGATAAATTTTTTAAATCTTATAGTATTCATAAAAAAAACTTATTGGATTGGTAATTTGATTTTTAAAACCTTTTGTAGTAATCATGAAAAAAAAAAAATGATTATTTGACTGGTAATTTTTTTTAAATTGTTGTAGTAATTATGAATAAACCATGATGATTATATAACTGGTATTTTTGTTTTTAAATCTTTTAGTATGTATACATGAAAAAAAACTTAAAGTTTTCTGGACTGTAAGTTTTTTTAAATTTGCAGTATTAATGAAAAAAAAAATTGAAATCACATAAAAACAGACCAGTGCAAACTACATTTGGAAGTACTCTAACTCTATCATACTTGGTGGATGTCACGGAAATAATGTTTTTGTTTTGCAGATTGGCGCACAAATAGCGTAGTTCGAGCTAACAAATTTACTGGGGGAGACGTGAGAGTAATCCAAAGAACCCTTTCGCAGCCTTTCGATATAAAAATTCTGCATCCCAGCCGTCAGCCTCGAGACGGAATCAACCCTTGCGGCGACAATAATGGCGGTTGTTCGCATTTGTGCCTGATACACTTCAACAAAACATACAAATGCGATTGTCCTCACGTGATGAGACTGAGCGAAAACAACAAAACGTGCGTCATTAACGATAAAGTAC
Organism: Agelastica alni; assembly: GCA_950111635.1. Lineage (NCBI taxonomy): Eukaryota > Metazoa > Arthropoda > Insecta > Coleoptera > Chrysomelidae > Agelastica > Agelastica alni. The sequence continues at coordinate 30,030,353 of OX467717.1, forward strand.
TGTTGATATCGAGAAATAACGAAATACGAGGCGTGGACATTCTACAACCTTATTATCACACCATACCAACTATAAGCATTCCTCAAGTGCTGAGTCCCGTTCAGATCGAATGTCTGACTCGAAACAACACTTTGTATTGGGCGGATTTTCATATAAACGAGATAAAAAGGACGAGTTTGACGCACGGACCGTCAGAAACGCTTCTGGATACGAGCGTTCAAAATCCTTCGGGACTAGCTGTCGATTGGATATCGGATTTGCTGTTCGTGTCTTCGAAAGTCGGCATTATGGCGGCCAACTTGAACGGCGAGTACGTCACTAAAATTATCGATAACGTAAACGTTTTGTCCGTCTGCGTCGATCCTCAGGAGGGCCAGTTGTATTGGATATCATCAGAAAACGAGACAGATTGGTTGGAGAGCAGCGGCATGGACGGAAGCTCGAGAAGAATTATCGTTTCCATATTCAAATCGAACTCGAAAAGTCTCACATTGGACGCTAGGTCTTCGAAATTATTTTGGATAAGCGATTTTGAAGTTTATTACAGCAACTTTGACGGCTCTAACGTACAAACGCTGCCTCTATCGAAGCAGATATCAGTGTCCGCTATTACGGTGTATCACGAGAAGCTTTATTATGCAGACGACAACGACCAATCCATACATTCCGTCGATAAATTAACTGGTAACAACGACGATATATTGAGGAATAGCACGGGAGGCGTTTTGGCTTTGAGGATTTACGATCCCAACGAACAGAAAGGTACCCATCCTTGTCAGAAAAATAGAGGCGGCTGTCAACATTTGTGTCTGCCTACTTCCTCGACGAAATTCACCTGCAAATGCGCTACCGGTTACAACGTACACCCGACGGACTCGTTTAAATGTGTAGGCGTCGAGGAATTTCTATTGTATTCTATAAATTGGGAACTTCACGGACTGGCTTTGAGCGGGAATAATAAAACGGAAGTTTTGGGTCCGATTTCGAGGGTATCCAGTGCTACAACTATAGATTTCATCGCCGTCGAAGACGTTTTGTTTTGGGCAGACAGCGATCACGGCACCGTGAGCAAAGTGAAAAGAGACGGTACCGATAGAAGTTTCGTATTAGAACAGCCTGAAGTATTGGAAAATATGCCGGTAGACTGGCTGACCGGTATGGCCATAGATTGGATATCTAAGAATATCTATTGGTGCGATTCCAAGAGAGGTACCATCGAGGTAGCGCGACTTGACGGTTCCAAACAAAACGTCTTGCTCTCTTACGAGATAGGAAAACCCAATTCTCTAGCTCTGGATCCGGTCAAAGGATTTTTAGTGTGGGCAGGCGGTTCCAAAATAGAAATAGCGACTCTGGACGGACAAAATCGACGATTGTTGGTCAACGATGCAAAATCCATATCAGACGTCGCATTAGATGCTGTAAACGACTTCGTTTATTTCACTGATATACAAGCGAATACCATCGAAAGAGTAAGCTATTATGGAAAGAACAGATCTGTCATGCTAAACCAATCCTTGGATAATCCCATAGCCCTTACGGTGTATAATGACAAAATCTACTGGCTGGATACCACTTTCGATGGGGGAAGTATTTCTTCGGTCTCGGTTTCTAATGCATCCGATTTCCAAGTAATGCTGAACGATTTGGGAGACTCTCTTAAAGATATACAAGTGTTTTCGAGGAAGAAACAAACCGGCACCAACGCTTGCGCTAAAGAAAACGGTGGTTGCGAACAATTGTGTTTGTTCAACGGTACTCATCCGGTATGCGTGTGTTCCCACGGGCGAATCTCCGCCGATGGAAAGACCTGCGAGCCGTTCGAAAGTTACGTCATGTACTCCAGGGTTATCAGTATCGATTCCATACAAATGGTCGGTGATAAAAACCTGCAGAACTCACCGCAACCTACCATTAAAAACAACACCATGTTGAAGAACGCTATCGGCTTATCTTTCAGCTACAAACATCAAAGATTGTTTTATTCGGACATCCAAAAGGGATCTATAAACGCGGTTTTCTTCAATGGCAGCGATCACAGGATCATAGTAGAAAGACAGGGGTCCGTGGAAGGGTTAGCGTACGAACAAGTTCACAATTCTCTATACTGGACGTGCAATAACGACGCCACTATCAACAGAGTTAACTTAACAAGTCATATAACGAATGCTAGCGCAGTCGAGACAATAGTGCGCATGCGAGCTCAAGATAAACCTCGTGGCATAGCTGTAGACAGTTGTGGGAGTCGAGTTTACTGGTCGAATTGGAATCCCCAACAACCGACCATCGAGAGGGCGTTTTTAACGGGATTCGGAAGGGAAAGTATCATCAAAACCGATATAAGAATGCCAAATGCCATTACGTTGGACCATAAGGCTCAGAAGTTGTATTGGGGCGATGCTAGATTGGATAAGATCGAGAGATGCGAATACGACGGAACGAAAAGAGTGGTTTTAGCAAAGGTATGTTCTCCTTTTCTTATTCATTTATCTTCCTAATGTGACATTGACAGTGGCTCTCACAATACCGCTTAGATGTACTCCATATTGCACGTTTGTCAAATATTGATACAAAAAAATTGTAGGTGACGCCTCAGCATCCGTTCGCACTGGCCGTGTATGGAGATTTTATTTACTGGACAGACTGGATGCTTCACGCGGTAATAAGAGCCGACAAATTCACTGGACAATACATCGTACTGCTTAGGCGAGACGTAGCCAGACCGATGGGTATAGTGACGGTAGCCAACGACACTGAAGATTGCTTTTCGAATCCCTGTTTGATCCAGAACGGTTTCTGCGAAGAGTTTTGTGGGCTATCCGCGTCTGGACAGGTAAAAGCTAGTCATTTCTATTCTTATAATCACATGATTTAATAATATACGTTATAGGTGGAGTGTCACTGTGAGGAAGGCAGAGTTCTTTCCGAACAAGGACGGTGTCATGACAAAATTTTAACGAATTGCACCAACGACGGGGATTCTTTCAGATGCTCAGACGGTGGATGTGTCCCTTTTCATCTCACTTGCGATGGCATAGCGCATTGCGCTGACAGATCCGACGAGGAACCGGGTTACTGCGGCTATCGCAGTTGTCCGCTAGGTAAAATGACTAGATTAATACCTAAATTGGAAGTTTATATTTACAAACATTAAACCTCCCCGAAATGTAGTCACCGAATAGCTTTAAAATAGGGTGTTCTGAAAAGTTTTTGACCTTAACGTGAAGATGGCAGCACTCGTCAATAAAAGTTAGGGAATTTAGTTGCGCATCTTTTGACAGGTAACCGTGACTGACTAAATTCCCGACTAAATACACGGCTGGAAAAGAGATAGCGACTGTTTTTTGGAGTTATCTTAATCGATTATCTTCAAAAAGGAAAAACCATTACATGTGCATAATACCACATCATTACTTGACAAGCTAAAGGCAGAAATTGCAGAATAACGGCCATAAGCAGATGAGGCAATAAAAGAAAAAGATTTTTGTTAGGTCGAAACCTCTTCAGACCACCCTCGTATGTCTGAGGATATAAATAAGTCCTTATAAGGCGGATTAATGATAATATTTTGTCTACCACGACACGTGTCTGGCATGCTCAATGTGTGTAGATATTTATAAACCTTAAGTTTTTTTTAAATGGTTATATGGCTTTGGTAGGGACCAACTAGCCACTTTTTTTTTCCTTAATTTACCAATACTCGGTTTTTGTTTTATTTATACATATATGTACTTACACTTATATATACACTTACATAAAAAAATTTTATTCATGTAAGTTATGTGTGCTTATTTTTATTTTTTATAGATGAATATAATATTTTTTTTTATTTCTTTTTATTAATTTTTAATTTTTTTTATAATATGAAGTCGTACTCGTTTTAATCATTTTCGGTTTGGATTTAATGGGTGTTCGGTTTTAGGGTGGTTCCCGTGCCAAAATAAGATGTGTATTTCTTTAAATTTAACGTGCAACGGCATAGACGACTGTGGAGATTCGACAGACGAACTGAATTGCGCTTGTCCAGAGGAAACGCATTTCAGGTGTAAAAATAGAGAGTGTTTAAATATCGCTCACCGATGCGACAACGAGCCCGATTGTCAGGACAAAACGGACGAAATTGGATGTGGTAAGCATATCAAAAGCACCGGTCGACAGCTTTCGTTTTTATACAATTTATTTTGACAGAGATGCCAAACTGCACCGAGAAACACGGCAAAGATTTCGTCAATTGCAAGTTCACCACGACTTGCATCCACAAGGACTGGTTCTGCGATGGAGACGACGACTGTTGGGATAATTCCGACGAAGAAAACTGCACCATGGTGAGAACAAATTGCAATAAAGATCAATTCCAGTGCCTCAATGGAGTCTGCATCGATTTAAAGTTGAGATGTAACGGAGTGGCCAATTGTCCAGAAGAAGACAGTAGCGGCGTGGCTTTGGATGAAATCGGCTGTGGAACGGGTAAGAAAAATAATAAATATACAGTGTGGAACAGCCAAATGGAATAATTATTGTTCTTACATACAATAATTAAAGTGATGAATTTATTCCATTTGGCTGTTCCACGCTGTATTATTATTTTACAAATTTTTGCGTTGATTTAGCAAATCTTTCAACATTTGAAGTAACCGAGTTGCAACGAACAAAGATTATGTTAATTTAAAACACCTACCAAAGAAAACTCTTTTACAGTTAATAAGAAACAAAATCCTATGCACGCCATACAATTTAGTAACGTCATAGCTACACACCGTTTCCAAGCTGTCAAAATTAAAGGAGAATCCAGAAATTACTTTTATTTTCACTCGAAAATCTGGTCATTTTTATAGTTGTGTAGTTATGTAGTTTACGCTGATAAACGTTGGCAAAATCAAATATTTCAGTAGGTGCCATCTCTGCTTCAAAGCATCTACGTCATCTATGACGTGCATTTTTAGATTCACTATCTTTTTAATTGAAACAAATAATTGTTATACAAGCAGAAAACTATTTTATTTTAGTATATAAAAGCTGTGTTGCCTGCGACTTCGTCTGCGTGGAATTGAGTTTTGTCTAAACATATTTAAATGAGGATAACTTTTATTCTTGACATCTGATTTAACATCAAAGAACTTCTTTATTTGTTTTAAAAATGAACTGTGCCATCTATTGAATTTTTGAGAAACTAAATTTTAAAGTGATGTTGGTCAAGTGAATTGTTTGCGCATTATAAAAATAAACAACGCCACCTATTAATTTTTTTAGGAACTAAACTATACCACTAAATAAAATCTAACCGAATTTATTTTGTGTTTTTTTTCTTCTTGTTCGTTCGTGTTGTGACGTCTATAGGACTTCGACGATAGCAATTATTATTTGCCTTGTAACTTCTCAGACCATAAAGATCTTTAAATGAGAATAACTTTTGTTTCTAAAATCAGATTTAAATGAATTAAAGCCTATATTTTGCTTCTAGTCAAGCTCTATCTACCCGTAAAAACCGCCTTATGATTCGTTCAGTAACTTCAGAGAGGTACCCGGACAAACAAATAGACAGACAAAAAATTCGTGTTTATGTTTTAGTAACATGCGAATAATCATATGAGCTTAGAAAAATAGATTTATTTTGAAACCACAGACACTTTAATTTTATTTATGTGTACAGATTAAGCAGTTTAGTTTTACTGAACGTTTTCCGTGAATGAATGATTCTTTTATTTTCTGCGTTCTGCATGTATACAAATGCATTGGATTTCGTTTTGTATTTACTTGGATTTTGTGTAAAAATATTTAATATGCTCGGTATTTTTCGCAGATAATCAGTGCCAGTACGATCAGTTTATGTGTGAGAATGGTTCGACGTGTATACCCCTATCGTGGCATTGCAATGGCGTTCCAGACTGTGCGGACCAAAGCGACGAAGAAAACTGTCGTAGGTTTTCCTAAATTAAATATGTTGACGATTCAGACTTGATTTTCCGTCTTGTGTAAATTTGAATTCGTTTTGTTTTCAGAGCAACTTTGTCGCAGTGATCAATTTCAATGTACCAACAAAGAATGCATCCCCAAATCCTGGCAATGCGACGGCAATCCAGATTGCAACGATCAATCCGACGAAAGTAATCACTGCCAAACGACTACTTGCGCTAAATACGAATTTAGATGCAATACCACTGGAAGATGCATACCGTTATCTTGGGTGTGCGACGGAGAAACCGATTGCCAGGATAATGCCGACGAGGACGCACTACTGGTAAAGAGTAAATTCGTATTTATTAGTTTATCGGTTGGTAATCCAGATTTTCGGGGACCTCCCCAAAATATCGACACGTGAAAATCCATGTTTTAATTTTTTTTTTATGTGAAACATCTAATGCCGCGAGTAAAATTTAAAACGGCTGTTGGCGTGGCGGCCGTTAGTCTTCCGTCCGACCCAAAATACATTGGTAAACCTTATCTGTAGTAACTAAAAAAATGAGATCTAACAAAAAAAAAAAGAAAATTACTGATGACAAATGACGGTTGTCAAAAACAATCCGTTTTTTTAATTTTTATGAGTTGTTGTTTGAAATTGTTAGTCACAAATTTACAATACAGCCGTCACATTTAAAAATTCAAAGAAGAGTATGAAAAAAATGTAGCATATTTTACATTTTTTAGTAAACCATGCATATTTTCTACACAAAATAGTTTTAATGTTTCACATCTACCAGGCGTCATGCGACGGCTCATTTTTTTATTATCGAATATTAATAAAATTTCCTGTAGCCCGCTTCCAAAAAAATATTCCCTTCTCCAAAATGAAAGTTCCAAGCCACATAGACATCAGTTTAAAATTTCGACTTGTTTACAGGGTTGCAACTTCCTCAGCTGCAGTATTCGCCAATTTAGATGCGCTAATGGACAGTGTATCGGCAAAATCTATTACTGCGACGGCGATAGAGATTGTTCGGACGGCTCTGACGAGCCTATGGATTGTTACAAAACCTGCGATTCGAAAGAATTCCTTTGCGATAATGAGAAATGTGTACCTGACAACGTGAAATGTGACGGGAAAGACGATTGCGGCGATGGAAGTGACGAAGAAGCTCATTGCGCTGATGTGGCCGGCGGGGACGGTTACTGCAAGGGAAAGGGATGGTTTCATTGCGACAACGGGGTCTGCATTAACGAGACGTTGTTGTGCAACAGCGAGAACAACTGTGGAGACTTTTCGGACGAAAATAAATGCAGTGAGTAGATTTATATTTGATACAAGTACTCTTGGCGATTTGATTCTATGGACAAACAGTAATGAGACTATATTTTAAATATATTTTAAAAATATATCGATGTGTATATTTATTTGGTAGATTGGTATGAATGTTGTGAACAGCTGTTATAAATTTCATGACATAATAGGTTAGAAATTGCAGCGTTTTTTTTTGTGTTCAAAGAAAATTATTGTTGACATGAAATATCTGTAAAACAAACAATTTGCATCAAATTTTGTCAAAAAAACGAAATTTCTAGTTCTGATACATTGAAAATGACACAAAAGTGTTACGTCGATGGATGTTCATCAAAACCACAAATTTTAAGAGGTACAAATCATTTGGTGAGGGTAGTGGAGCAGTCGAAGAAGAACTTAGTTCAGGAAGGAATTTAACCTCAACTACTGATGAAAACATCAACAAAATCAAGGAGCTTGTACTTTCCAATCGTCGATTGACTTAAAAAGACCTTGTAAATATTGTTGGTGTATCAAAAGTGTCAAAACAAACAATTTGGGCTTGTCACGTGTGTCTTCTCGTCTTGTTCCAAAAGATTTAAATCTGTTTTAAAAACAACCTCGTTTTGAAGTGGCTGGAAAGATGCTTTCTATGACTAATAATGATCTGAAATGCATAATTACTGGATCTATGCTTCGGAAACAGCTCTACAATCTAGTGAATATTGTGCTGCAGGTGAACCAAATTACTTCCAACTGGTCAAACAGTCAACAAAGAATATTATTTAGGCCTTTTGCGTCGTTTACGTTGTTCAATTCGCGTGAATTATGGCGGAATAATTAATGGTTTTTGCATCACGATAATGCACCATCGCATAAAGCCATCATTATTCGTTAGTTTTTCATAAAAAATCAAGTAAATGTCGTTCCATAAGCACCGTATTCACCAGATAAAACCACTTTTTTCTATTTTTCTGATTGCCATACAAGACAATACTAGCTTTGAAGGCTACACTCTTTCGAAGATTAAAAAAAAACATTGGAATAAGTGTATTCTAGTGTGAGGGGATTACTTTAAAGAAGAAACAATAAATTTGGATGAATAAAATATTTTCTGTGTTTTATTTAATGAGTCTCATTCCTTTTTGTCCAGTATAGAACAAAGATACCAAAACTCTTAAAACTCCTAAATCATTTGACTCATAGATTTGTGAACAAATTCACTACTCAGATCTCAGTCTCATTACTTGTTGAACAGTACACTGACTGGACTTATTTTATCTCCTTCAGAAATTAACGAATGTTCTGCGACACCATCGCCGTGTTCCCAAATTTGCGTGGATAAGCCCGTAGGATACGAATGTCAATGTCAGCAAGGTTTCCAAATTAATCCAACAGATAAACACCACTGCGAAGATATCGACGAGTGTCTGCAAAAACCTTGCAGTCAGATTTGCAGTAACACGAGAGGATCCTACCACTGCAGCTGCCACGAAAATTACGTGCTAAGTTTCGATAAAACATCGTGCAGGGCGAATTCCACCGTTAGAGTTAGTCTCATACTCGCTAACCGGTTAGTTTACTTGACTTCTCGTTAAAAAGAATATTTAATTCGTTTGTTTTTTTAGATACTATATTAGAGAATTAGATCTGTTGGGTCACAGCAGTCTCTTAGAACACAATCTAACCAACGCGGTCGCTTTGGACTACGACTGGTTAACACAGTGTATCTATTGGTCGGACGTAACGCAACTGGGGTCATCTATAAAGAGACTTTGTAACTATAAGAACAACTCCACCGAAGTCGATATACTGCATTCACCGACGTTGCAAAATCCCGATGGTTTGGCTGTTGATTGGATTGGACGAAACTTGTACTGGTGCGACAAGGTGAGGACATTAAAAACTATGAATAATAAATGTTTTACGACTTACAGTTAAATGCTATTCAGGGTTATGGAAATTCTGAAATAACTAACGTTATGTCACAAGCAGAGATGAAAAAGTGATGCAAAAATTATGTTTACTACCTTTTAACTACACGGAAAACGCAGTATGTAGTGAATTATTGTGTAGTAAATGTTGTAAGTTACGCGATTAGTCACATGACTGTAAATGAGAATGTCAGACGAGTCATAGTATAATAAACACAAAAGTACTACCACCACAAAACTAAATTTTACTGATTTATTTAGTTATTAACGGCATTGAAATGTATAAAATGAATTAAATTGGCAATGTAGTAAATGACATTTACTAAGGTAGTGAATGTAGCACCCTTCCAACTATGGTAACAATTTACTTAAACTTTCAATAAACAAGAGTAAATTAAAATCCGTGCAATGTTCTATATAGGGTTTGGATACGATCGAAGTATCGAGTCTGGACGGCAAATACCGGCGAGTGCTTCATTCGAAGGGACTAGAGGAGCCCCGCGCCATAGCCTTGGACCCCACTAGAGGCAATTTGTACTGGACGGACTGGGGCTCGCGCGTTCACATCGGCAAAGCCGGCATGGACGGTTCCAATCCGAAGGTTATCGTTAAGAATAATTTGGGATGGCCCAATGCTCTGACCGTCTCCTACGAAACCGAGGAGATATTTTGGGCAGACGCCAGAGAGGATTACATAGCGGTGGCCGATCTGAACGGAAACAACGTGAAAATCGTCACCAGCAGAGAGAAAAATCCCAAGTTGCAGCTTCATCACGTTTTCGCCATCGACATTTGGGAGGATTACATCTATTGGACGGATTGGGAAACGAAAACCGTGGAAAGGTGAGTCATTAAAATAAAATTTATTTAATTTGGCTGTTCCACACTGTATAAGTAAAGAATTAAATGCAGCTATATGCTCCATAAGAGTTGTAGCGCAAAAACGTAGATTGAACACTGCTACTATTAGAAGGGGGAGGGATTATAGGAAGGAGATGATTGAGGACCCGCTTTTTGAAAAGTTGCAGGTCATAGTTCTCTGGAAAAACTGATGTTGGAAGCTTGTTCCATTCCAGCACTGTAAAAGAAGGATTCTTGATGGAGATTGGTCCTTGCAGTGTCAATCTTGAGAGTAAATGGGTGAGACTGATCAGCGTGCCGAGTTCTTCGGTCGAATGTGGCCAGTGGTGGTTTTTATTTCTCTGGAGCATCTGCCATGGAAATATCTGTTTACCGTGCTAATTTTGGTGCATTTGACCTAATTCTGAGGATGGAATTTTTATTATTAAGAAAAGAGCTCTTATGTTAATGCTAAACATTATAACGTTGAGAGACCTGTCGAGGAAAATTCATATCAAATGGGTTACTATTTATGGTATATGTATTATTTGTCTTCAGGAACAAATTTATATTTTACTTCTGTAAGTCGCAGAGTAATCACCAACACTCATAACCTTAAATATAATTATCTGTACGGCCCTGACAATTTCGTCCCGTTTGCCGCTATATTCAAAAGTTTGGACTTCGGTACCCGAATGACCGACCCCGTCCGAAGCTGCCAAACCTAATTATACGTTAACCTTTGATGGTTCTCTTCCATTTCTACTTTCGTTTGGGACGCTACTGCCGAAAATTCTCTTCAAAGATTTGTTGTTGTTGTTCCCTACAACTTATCATATTTGATTACCCTTAAAAAATTGGGTAACTAATTAATATTTGGAGAATGTATTTAATTACTATCAGTACATTTTACGATCTACCTATTTTGCATATATTTCGATCGAGTTCATCGCCATTTCTGGTTTGGTGTACATAGTTGCCAAGATTCCTATTTGAATTCATTCATCACCACAGCCACTCGCTCGTGATTTTTGCTAAACAAAAAAAATCATTCAAATCGGTCAAGCCATTTTTGAGTTTTAGCGAGACTAACGCACGGTGATTCATTTTTATATTTATATATAGATGTTAGGGTCACTCATATGTCAATCCTATTGTTACGAGTGACGAGGTCCGATACCGCATCATCGGTGGTCCTTTTTCCTTTTCACCTAAATTATGGAGGTGAGCAATTTGATTGCAACACTTTCATCTCCATTATCTAAGACATGGATTTACCATGACAGAAAAGGGTCCATTTTATATTTGCATAAAAATGTTCAACAAATTGTTATATAGAATAAAGCTGATGAATAATATTAAAGAATGCATTTAACCTACTGCTGATGATAGAGCTTTACAAAATGGATGATTGTTTGAATTACTAGAAAATTATTTTAGATTCTCTTACAGGTTCAATGTTTGTAAGATCTCTTGAAAATACAGATTATTATACGATCATTTGTCAAGTTACATGAGTAAATTTTATTTTTTAGATGTAATAAATATACTGGGGAAGATTGTAAATCGATTTTATCAACGGTCCACCGTCCCATGGATATTCGCGTGGTCCATCCATTCCGGCAGCCTGCCGCCAAGGTTAACCATTGTCAGACAGCAAATTGCACAGCGTTGTGTCTGCTAACACCTACGGAACCGTTTTACACGTGCGCATGTCCTGAAAACTACATCTTGGGTAAGTTCCCTATTGGAAAACCACATTTTTAATCCAAGAATAATTAACAGGTCTATGAGGTTCTGTTCCTGAGCAGTGGGGGGTCATTTCCAAAGCATCAGGAAGGAGCATAGTTATAAGTGTTGACCGGAATGGAAGGTGCATATGGCAGACTATAATGGTTAACTACTAAGTATTTACACCAAAGCATACAACAATGCTTGGCTCACTAATTGGTATACTCACAGGGAAACATTCAAACAATGAGTGCAAAAGGGGAGGGTCATCAAGTCCGTTTTCGTCGCACTTTTGCATCCGTACAGAGTACATAACCTTAAATATATCAAAATTCTGACGTGATTGCCCAATTCTGACCCCAGCTGCCTAACAACAAACCCCATTTTTTTGTAGACCTGTTTTATTAACTTTCTTAGATTCATTATCAAAAGAGATAACGGTAAATAACCATAAACCGATACAAAAATGCTGTTGATGCTGTTGTATTCAAATGGTTCTAACCGAATTTAAATATTTGCAGGAAAGGATGGCAGATCTTGCGTGGCCAATTGCACGACTGCTCATTTCGAATGTATATCGAATTACAAATGCATACCGTTTTGGTGGAAATGCGATACTCAAGACGATTGCGGCGACGGTAGCGACGAACCGAAAGATTGTCCTGCGTTCGTATGTATGCCAGGTCAATATCAATGCAAGAACGGTAATTGTATTCATCCGTCTGACCTTTGCAACGGGAAAAACGATTGTGGGGACGAATCTGACGAGGACGATTGTCAGAATTATACTTGTTTAAACACTCAGTTCAGGTAAGGCGTCGTTTTGAGTCAACACTTCCTAAATACAGAGTGTGCCGTATAGAAATCTTTAGACTTTGTTTTGCTTAGCGAAGTGGTAGTCATTTGTAAACTAGTGTGTAGTACCCATAATGCAGTTGACACGAAAAGTCTAAGGTTATGTTGATACAACCCATAGGCATAGGAGACTAGACTGCGGGTGTAGATGCGACAGTTGACTCCCGATCATAAAGAGACAGTCGCTCGAGAGGTTGTTTTGCGCTCTTTCTAAAGGGTAGGGCTTACACCCGAGTCTCAAACCAGACCTCTTAACTCAGCTCGCCGCGTGCCCCTCTGGCGTAAACCCCGCCCATTAGAGAGAGCGCGAAACAACCTCTCGAGCGACTGACTTTCTCATCGGGAGCCAACTCTCAGCACGGTGACCCGCAGTCTAGTTTCCTATGCCTATGATACAGCCCTTTAATTCATTTATCGGTTAGGTTATGTTAGGATAGGTCCTTCTACTTCTATTCAAATAATTTTTGTGACCAATCGCTGACAAATCTTTTTAAATCAGCAGTCCAACGTGAAAGTCTTCTTTTATCCCTTTAAATATCAATTTTTTAGGTGTGACGGTAACTCGACGCTGCCTCCTCGCTGCATTCCAGCCAAGCAACGTTGCAACAAACACGTCGATTGTCCAGGAGGAGAAGATGAGATAAATTGCCCGCCAGTGACTTGTCCCCCGAACCATTTCAAATGCGCCAACGACAAATGCATACCCACCGTATGGGTGTGCGACAAAGATAACGATTGTACCGATAATTCCGACGAAGAACACGATTGCGACGTCAGAACGTGCGACACGCAACATTTCAGATGCAATTCCGGCAGGTAACGATATATTTTTCGTAAGTAATATGAAGCAAATATTGATTTGGTAATTTAAGGTGCATCCCCGTTTCGTGGTTGTGCGACGGCGATCCCGATTGTTCAGAAGGTGAAGACGAACCGAAGACTTGCAGTCATCCCCACTACCATACCTGCGAACCGTCGTATTTTAAATGTAAGAACAACAAGTGCATACCCGGTCGATGGAGATGTGATTATGAAGGCGATTGCGGTGATGGTTCCGATGAAGAAGGTAAGAGACGTTCTGTAATTCAACACCATGTAGCTGAATAAGGACAGAACCTATGTTAACACATATTTGTAGAAACTTTTATTTTTAAAATTAAATCGGCCACAATATTTCATATTATTTTAGAAACACCATGTATACATGGACAGATTTAAATGTTTTCACATTTGGAAATTATTCTGACCATGAACCAGATTAATTATTTTTGGTTGGAACCATTTTCCAATTTTTTTCTTATTTACTACAATGTTTACCCCATTTAATTCTAAAAATAAAACATTAGAGGGCGCTAGCATCGCCAGTGGTGCAGCCTCTTTATTTCTTATATTGTCCCTATGGGGAATGTGAACGTGACGTTTCAGCTTGACAACGGTGGAAAGAGTGACGTACATGTAAATGGCTTCGGCTAGAGGTAACATAAAACTATGGAGGGTAGAGATAAGGAGAACAATCTCTGTGTTAAAAAAATGTCCCTGAAAGTGTATTGAATTAAGATGGCGTTACTGTAGCAGAATGCCGTTTTAAAAAGAGAGTTCTTAGAAAAAGGATAAAAGACGTTGTTCATTTTTTATTTCCTTTTTACTTTTACGTTCACTTAAGCGACTTTTTAGTGCATAATTGTTTTATTTAAAAATTGTTGCGTATCTATTTCCGTTTGACATACTTCACTTTATCTTTTTATGCAAAATTATTGGCAATTATAAAATCCGGCGCTGTCAGTAGTACCATCTTATATTATGTCATTGAATCACTTCATCTAAAACAGCTAAGATCAGATCTAACCTTTATATACCACATTTTGGTGGACACTTTTTCAATAATATATATATATATATATATATATATATATATATATATATATAATATTATTGAGTTTTATAAGAAAAGGATGCAATGCAGGGGGGGAATGCACAAGTATTGAGCAAAGTTAAAATTATAGATAACATTCTTTTATTTTTATGCTTTCCAGACAATGTTATTTACATAAAAAAAACAATAATAATCCAAATAATGTTAACAATTCAGTATCATCAGTTATTTCTGTAATATTAACACTCGACGATGTTTCTGATAGTATCAAAGTTACAATAGTCCGATGATAACTAAAATAAGCAACGAAAGTGTTAATTGTAACGTAGGTGGAGCATAAGCGACGGAGTGAGCCGAGTAGTTACGGGGCCGCCCGAAGCTTTCGCATCACGGCATCGCAGACCAACGGTCCTTGTTACCCTCCAAGCGCGCCATTAAATGTTTCACATCAAAAAACGTAAGTTTAGAAAACAAAAACTTTTAACCAAACACAAAAACTTACGTAAGACATGTCCTTTGTTGTACCACATGCACGATGCCCATCTCAAGCTGCGACGTCACGAGTACGTCACATTTTCTACCGATGTCAAAAAGTGGCCACGTGCTCTACGTCACTCATTATCTCAAATGTTTTGATCGAGAAGTTCTTCTTCCACCTGAACCAATAATTTTTCTCCTCTATGTTTTAATGTCCCATACTTGTACGTTGTTTAATCATTTGTCGGTTTGCAGGTTGCGTTCCACGTAATTGTTCCGAATCTGAGTTCAGGTGCAACAACATGAAATGCATTCGAGGAGACATGAAATGCGATGGGGAATACCAGTGCGAAGATAGATCCGACGAGACCGACTGCCATGTTCAGTGCAAGAATAATCAATTCCAGTGCTCCAATCCGAGTATATGCATCTTCTTGTAAGTGTGCCGTTTTATTTGTTTTTTTTTATGTAATTTCATTGCTAATGTAGTGCCGTTGGGGCACATGTTAAACTAATTCAATCTTATGTTTGCATAAACTATATCTTTTAAAAACTTTTATTTAACTTACAATTATTATATTATGTTTGTCCGGGTGGAATCTTGCAACTCAAATTTGAAGCAGATATCTTCAACCGATTAAGCTGATATTTTGTATACACGTTTAGTTTGGATGACAATGCTTGGTAAACTTTTTTTTGTTTGTTTTTTTTTTAACAAAAATAGTCGCAAAAAGGGTAGACCTATCGTGTGGGCCGCGGACGGCCCGCACTGCGACTATTAGAAGGAGAAGGGATTATAGAAAGGAAATGATTGTGGACACGCTTTTTGAAAAGTTGCAAGTCATAGTTCTCTGGAAAAACTGATTTTGGAAGCTTATTCCATTCCGTAGCAGCCCTGTAAAAGAAGGATTCTTGATGGAGATTGGTCCTTGTAGTGTCAATCTTGAGAGTAAATGGGTGAGACTTATCAGCGTGCCGAGTTCTTCGGCCGAATGTGACCAATGGTGGTACAAGAGTTTTTATTTCTCTGGAGCATCTGCCATGAAAATATCTGTAGAGTAATGACTGGTGTGCAACTCTTCTTCTATGTTCTAGAGGGTGAAGGGTATCTGTGAGAGTTGAGCTGTTTATCAAGCGAATGGCTCTTTTCTGAATGGAATCTAGAAGACGAAGAGAATGCCTTGGTGCTGAACCCCAAATGTGCGAGCAATACTCCAGTAGAGGTCGGATTTGAGCCTTGTTCGTCGTCAACAGTTGATCAGGAGTAAAAAACTTTTTGGCTTTCCACAGAAAACCTAGCCTCTGGCTTGCCGACTTTGCGATGTTTGCAACATGGTCATGCTAAGACATATTATTGGACACCGTGACTCCCAAAATCGAGATGAAGGGATGAAGGTTCAAGGGTATTTCCGGACATTGTGATGGGATGATTTGAGGAATTCACTTTCTTGGAAAACGTGGCGCTTTGTGTTTTTTGGGCGTTGAACTGAACAAGATTGTTGGTTCCCCACTCGACGATTGCTTTAAGATCTCTATTGATGGAATCAACCTGTTACTGTCTGAGTCTATTTGTATCATTCACCGAAAGTGATCGATAGGATGTGAAAGTTGAGACAAGTGTGCTATCGTCTGCGAAACTGTAAATGGGGTTCGTGGTGGTTTTCAAGAGGTCGTTGATGTGTAAAAGAAATAAGGTGGGGGATAGGATGGAACCCTGGGGGACCCCGGCATTGGTTTTAAACGCATCAGAAGAAATACCATCAACTGCCACATGTAAGGAGCGATCTTGCATGAAGCTCAAGAGCCATTGGCGCAGTTTGATTGGGAGACCATAGGCAGATAATTTACTTAACAATGCCTGGTGCCAAACGCGGTCAAAGGCTTTAGATATATCCAAGGCTATTGCATGGGATTCACCAAACTTCTCAATAGTCCAGAGCTGAGTGACATAAGCCAGCAAATCTCCATTAGACCGAAGTTGTCGAAATCCATATTGTCTGTCATGGATTATCTCAAATTTCTCCAGATATTTGATGAGTTCTGTGTTAATCGCTTTTTCCATAACTTTGGATATGATTGAGAGCAATGCAATAGGGCGATAATTCGCAGGAATAGTCTTTCCTTTTTTCGGAATCGGTTGGACTTTAGCGTTTTTCCACATGGACGGAAATAATCCTTTGCTGTATGATAACTTGAAGAGTCTACAGAGAACTGGGCTTGCCGAGAATAACTCGAAAAATAAAGTGACGTCACTCCGAATCCAATATGGCGGTTTTTATAGATGTCAGACTAAGTTTTTTATGCTTTACTACAATATGGGCATCAAATGAAAGGGCTTGCTGAGAATAACTAGAAAAAATAAAGTGACGTCACTCTAAATCCAATATGGCGGACTTGAAAGATGGCGGATTAAGTTTTTTATGCTTTCTCAGGCGACCATAGGAAGGACCTAAAGACATCAGATAGCGATTCAACTCAGGCATTACAGTCATTTCGTGGCTACTCTGCTCAGTCACTACAGTGCTGGCTGAGCACTGCAAAATATCGAAGGAAGAAATGGGTCGACAGTTTTATTTTTGCTAGCGAATACGATTTATGGTCGATTCTTGGTGTACTTTTAATATATTTTTGTTATCAGCGTTGATCATTTCGAGTTTTTTTTCAGGGCGTGGAAATGCGACGGCGAAGTCGATTGTCCCGATGGATCTGACGAAGCAAATTGTACCGACACGTGCCCTCACAACGGTTTTCGATGCAAAAACGGCTTCTGCATCAACGAACATTGGCGGTGCGACGGGCAAAACGATTGCGATGACGGTTCCGACGAGCAAAATTGCTTCTTCAACGTCTGTCCGCCCGGTAGATTTAGATGCAAGAATCACAGATGCGTACCCACCAGCGCGCTTTGCGATGGCAAGAATCAATGCGGGGACGGAAGCGACGAAGACAAGCATATTTGCAGAAGGTAAAAGTAACAAATTTAAAAAGATACACGATTTATTAACGATTGTTGTAGATTCAAATCGTCCAAAGGAGAATATATTCTGTAACAAAGTGTGTTTATTTCAGATACGGTCTCTGCCCTCCGACGCAGTTCTCCTGCAAACACGGTCACCGTTGCATCGACGCTTCACTGCGTTGTGACGGTTCAGAAGATTGCGATGACGGTTCCGATGAAACGGAATGCGAAACGTCGGCTTGCAAGTGGAACAGTTGTTCGCAAATATGCGTCGAAGTGCGACAGAATCAGACGGTGTGCAAGTGCCTACCGGGATATCGACATACCGACGTCGGACAGTGTCAAGCGATGGGAGAACTGGCCGAGTTAGTTTTGGCCGCCGAAGCGGAATTGAGGCTCATGTCGCCTTATAAGAGTGGTGATGACGATAACAAACACAGGTTTGTATTGAAAAACGAAAATAACATGACGCTGGCTTTAACAAGAGTGTTCTGTTTTTTTTTAAGGAAAACTTTAGCGACGGCTCCAGGTTACAAAGTAGACGCAGTGGACATCTTGTCTAGTGGACGGCAAGCAGTGGCTTATTGGACAGACCATCAATCGCGACGCGTACAAGCGATAGTTCTTCACATCGACAAAGACGGTAGATCGAACAGGGACGCCGACGTTGCCAAGACTATTCTGTCGAATTTGCAAGATCCTAGAGGAATCAGCATCGATTGGATAGCTAGAAGGCTTTACATTACCGACGGAAACAGACTGCTGGCTGCTACTTTAGACGGAAATTATGCCTACACTTTGCTCAAAGCTGATGCACCGAGGTTTGTATCGATGATTTTCGTTCTAGTGGTCGGATAACATTGATTATACAACTTTATTTATTTATTATCCTTAACCATTATGCTACTCCCTAAAACTAATAATGTAACTGTACACAATTTTAAAATCTATCCAAGTACAATTACTTAATTATGCATGTGTTACGTGATCTGATTTAAGATAGTTGCCTCGACACCTTTAAGTCAAAAAGTTTGGAATCAGAACCCACACAAATATATTAATAGACTTTGCAGGTCTTTAGTATACATATATGAAAAAAACGAGCCGTCACGGGACGCCTGCAAACTATTTGATATAGAAAATTTGCATAAAAGGATGGTTTATTAAAGGAAATAAATATGGCATAATCAAAAACAAAATATTCAGATAATATTAAAATTACACATGCACTCATGTACATACATAAATGCACACCTTAATTATAAAAATATATTCTTGACTTGAATCACTTAATAATTTTACGTTCTTTGCAAAAGACCCGCTCACTTTCATGTTCTAAACCATTTTTTTATTTAAAATTTAAATGATATTTTAACACATTCTGATAACAATTTTTAAATTTGATAATTTTATTTTTCAAACAAATCTGAATTCCGAACACAATCTTATTTTATGACATCTATTTGTCATGTACCTAATCATATGTTAAATTTGGACAAATATATGTATTTATAATGACGTTTCTATAAATTTTAATCGAGCAGAGTAGTTACGGGGCTGCCCGAAGCTTTCGCATCACGGCATCAATAGTCGTTGTTACCCCACAAGCGTTACCCCATTAGATGTTTCACATCAAAAATATTTGTGGAACATAGAAATGTCAATACAAAACAGAAAGCTGGACGGTATCCAGTCGACCATCACAATATATAATAAATATTCGTGATACAAAATCAAATATTTCACTACAACACTTTGTCGACATGTGTTTGCGACGTTACTAAACTAAAAAAAAAACATTACAAATATAATGCAATAAAGGTTCAAATGATTCACTTTGTTGTGCCAAACAATACCCAAAGCTGCAAAACATGGAATTTTGTGAAACCATGATGAAAAAACAAAATGAAAATGATGACAAAACATATTTTTTACGGACGACTTATCTTTATCTTTACATAGGAAACACAATCCATCCATTGTAAGATATTGGTCTGGGAAAAATCAACATCTGAGTATTCCAGTACTTACTCATTACCCACAAAAACTTAATGTTTGGACAGGAATTTTAGAAGACTATGTATGGGTCCCTGCTTTACCGATGGTTACCTAAACTCAGTCAAATATCTACATTTGTAATGTTTTCTTTTTGGCTCAAATTTTTATTTTATTTTTCAGAAATTAATGTTATCTTTTTTAATTTGTGAAATATTTATTTTATTTTCAAAGCCGTTATGGTAAAAAAGAACACATTTGTCGAAGAGAAATTATTTGATCTCTTGCATACGTCGCAGTATCTTTCCTGATAAGTTAGTCGTGCACACCGTCGCTAACAGTTTCATACTGATTAGTAACGTCGCAAACACATCTCGATGAAGAATTTCGAAATAGAATGTTGTAGTTAATTGTATGATTATTTATCGCGAATAGGTATTTATTACTAGATACCGTCTAGCTCTCTGTTTTGCATTATAATTTCTATATTCCACAAATATTTTTCCATAACTGCATAAGGCAAACAAAAGAGGGCTTAAAACATTGCTCTGCGGTACCCCGATCTCACTATTAATCGAATTTGAGGACACTTTAGTAACACTAGTCCCATGGGGACGATCTTATAGATAGACATTAAACCAAGTACTTCGTCCACGCTCTAGCAGATTGTCGGTATCATTAAATTTGTCTTTTAGGGACATCGTCGTGGTTTCCGACCAGGGCTTGATGTTCTGGGCCGATTGGGGACCACCCGCTCGAATAGAAAGGGCCGATATGGACGGTTTTAACAGAAAAGTTTTGGTTAGCAGCGATATCTTGTGGCCTACGGGATTGGCAATCGACCACGGTACGAAGAGAGTGTATTGGGCCGATCCAAAGGTCATGATCATCGAAAGCGTGCTGTACGATGGAACCGATAGACACGTCATCAAACATTTCGATAATGGTATGTTTTTGCAGAAAATAGCAGAAACGTTTTTTTATTATGTATTTATATTTCTAGTAGATATTCGTCCGTACAAGATAGAAATTTTCGAAGAGAATCTCTTCGTGTCCACCCACAACAAACACGACATATTCAGGATGAACAAATTCGGAAAAGGCAACATTACTTATCTAGTGCAGGGTTTGACGAGGATCTCGGATATTTTAATTTTGCACGAACACAAGCACATCAAGATGAACAACACATGCTACGATTTTTGCAACGACAGCGAGTTCTGTCTATTGACGCCCAGAGGCGCCACCTGTACTTGTTCAGACGGTTATGTTAAGGACAATCTCGTAAGTAAATCAATTTCGTATCCCAACCGTATCGATAAACGTCGACTTATTTAGCTTGGGTAGTTTGTCGATTCGGGAAAATTTACATCATTAATAATTTTCTTATCAATAAATAAATACTAGTACAGTTCAATAAAACTACAAAAGATTCTCAAATTATTTTCTTAGGCTTTTCATCTCCACATTTTTTTGGTTTTCCTGTATTTAATTTAATATTAGCACTGTAGAAAGTGATATTCTAACTATTACTTTAATATTCGATTGTCTCAGCGTGTTTGCTCCATTCCCTATTTTTTTCTGGACCTTCCCTTCTTTTCGTTCTTTACCTTGCAAGGTGGTAATTTTCTTTATCGCATTTCTGCGAATATAAATCCTAAACCGCTCAACCAAAACGGTAATTATAAGTTAACTCATAGTAGTTTTGTAGTTCTTATCTTCTTTGATAATATATCTAGTGCTATTTTAAATTATTTAATGTGTAATCGTTTATTATGCTCTGTCTTTTCATTTCCAAATTTTTCATTTTAATTTTATTGTATGTTATTAAGTAGTATTCTAACTACTCATTTAATATTCATTTGGTTCATTTACTTTCCTTCCTCCTGTGCTAGCTTTTTTGTTTTGTTCTTTACCTTATAGGCTTTTCTGGTATTTTTCTTTAGTGCATTTTAATCCTACACCAGGCATCCAAAATGACAATTAATTTCGGTTACAGACTTGCAAAGCGGCTTCGAAACCAAACGAGTGCTACCTTAACTGTAACTCGGGAACTTGCAAGATGGTATCAGGCCAAGGACCCAAGTGCGTTTGCCCTCCTCAATATTCGGGGCCCAGGTGCGAGCATTACAGATGCTCACAGTATTGCAAGAATCACGGCAATTGTTACGTGGACGTACATGCATCGAAAAATGCGGATTCCAAACCGTCTTTGAAGTGTAATTGCCCACCTCAATGGACCGGCGATAGATGCGAGACACCATTGGACCTTTGCGAAGGTAGTATGACTAAAATAGATGGCATTTGCAACTACACCATTAAAGAAATCATATTTAGTACTTTCACTATACTTTAAACTATCAACTGTTCCTGATGAGAACCTTTGCATCTGATTAAAATAATTTTTGTTTACACTGTAGCAAAAGCATTCAAAATAAATTCCCAAGATACTGTGTTAATTTGGAAATGAATAGAGATAAATATAATTATTAACAAATGTTAAAGACACTAATCTAAATTCGAATACTTTAACACATAGAAGACTGGAAATCAGTCTGGTATTCTTCCATAAAGTTATAGAAGGCAGTATTTATTGTCCTGAAATTGTTAAGTTTACCTCCTCACTTTCTTTAAGTGTTAAAAAAAAATAGGAACAACGACATCTTCAATGTTACTTTTTGTAGAATAAATTACGACCAAAATGAAACCTCTAGCAGAATGATATCAGCTAATACTCGCAACAACAAAATTGAACTGTTCAGTTAATCTTTACCATCCTTTGGAAAGGCAATAAAAAAAATTACTCAATCTTGGGACATTTGAAGTAAGAGTGCGTGTTGGCTGAATGGTACAGCTATCTGTCTAGCACGTCAGTGAATTCAGGTTCAAATCCCCGAGTATCCAACTTTTTTAAAAATATTAAAATATCGTTACGCTTTTGGGAACGCGCCCAAACGCCTTCAAAACTGTATTAGTTTTATTTTTTAACTTTATTTCTTTCATAATCTTGGTCATCTGTAAATTAAATGTAGATATGTTCGTTCTTCTAGTATAATTGGCTGGGCTTTCTAACTTTATAATTTTATAATAAATTAAAAATGAATTATGAACTATATAATGAAAACATTATACACGTTAAAAAAAACTTACACACATTCAGATATTCATGCTTATAATACCCAAAATAGACATAATCTCTTATGAAGAGATTGGAAAAAAATAAAACAATAGGATAATGTTGGAGAACTACCGATGGAACCTTTCCAAAGAACGTTAAAAATATCCTTATCAAAATAAGCCTTTAACAAATTAATGATTTCAGTGGGTTACTCGAGGACTCACTTGCAGGCAACTAGTTTTCATGTTAGTTGATTTTATGTGATAGTATGTAGTTTCATTTATTTTACTTATTATTGTATTTGTGACTTGTCCAAGATGACCAAAACTTAAGGATATATTCTATTCTATGTTTTGTGCTCCATGTCATTATATTTTATTGAAACACTGGTATATTTATATTTTACCCTTTTTCATATTAGGTAATAATTTTACTGACACAATTCAATTATTTGTATCCCAATCTGACTCGTTACAAATGTATTTATACATAACATGATTAGTTAAATTATTATTATTATTAATTTTCTTTAGGTCGTTGTCACAATCAAGGGACTTGCGTTATTTTGGAAACCAGCTTTCCTCATTGCCTTTGTCCGCCCGGATATTCTGGATATCGGTGCCAAAATTGTGTGAAGCTATCGTGTCGTAATGGCGGAATATGTAATGTGACGAAAAATCAGGAAACTTGTGTATGCCCACCTGGTTATAAAGGTAATGTATCTCAAAACGACGAAAAATTAAGGTATCTTTTGTTACGCAGTTAGTTATCATATAGTAAATACGAGACATGCTCAAAATAATTCTGCAATTCGATAAATATTGGATAAGTCTCGGCGACCCAGAAAAAGCTGGAGAGAGGGTATCAATAATCAAGTCCGAGAGAAAGGCCTAAAACAGGATTTATGGATGGATAGGGATCAATGAAGACTGGAGATCGTAAGACGTCGAAGAACGTTTTAACCCGAATTTATATATTGGAAGAGAAAACGCAGAATATTGTAAGAGTGAAATGATTTAACCTACGTATATAGACGTCACAACACGAACGAACACAACGTTTAAAAGAAAAAAAAACGAAAAATAAAATCAATTTGGTTAGATTTTAGAACGCGGTATAGAAATGTTTACAACAATCCATAATTTTAAAATTTAGTCCCTCAAAAATTTACTAGATAGCATGGTTCATTTTTAAAACACATTGATGTTAAATCGGATGTCAAGAAAAAACTTATCCTCATTATTAATATATATTAATTAATTAATTAATATATATTAATATTAATGAGATGGTATATTTTAAAGTTTTTCGTCACAGTTGAAGCTTATGACTCGTCCCCTCACTTGTCACACTTTGTCGACCCCCTTCCTCCCTTTTAACGTTTGACGTAATTAATGGGTGGCTCCTAACATTGTTTACTTTGTAATTGTTTTTAATCGTTCATTGTTTTCAGGTCGTTCGTGCGAGATTTCTAATTGTGGTAGATACGGGCGTCCGATGGAAAACGGCACTAAATGTTTATGCTTTTTGGGATACACCGGCGATTCCTGCGAGCGTAGCGTTTGCAGTAGTCATTGCTTGAACGGTGGCACGTGCAGTCTAGGCATTAAACAACCAGAATGCAGTTGCGGTAAATTTTTCGGTGGTAGAAGATGCGAAATCGATCTGTGCTTGGGACGGTACCCGCCGAAAGGGTGCTCCGATCAGTGTAGCTGTAAAAATGGTGGGATTTGCGTCAAACCGAACGAAGATGTCGACGAAGTTGTTTGCCAATGTCCAGATACTTATTATGGATACAATTGTGACGTAAGTATATCGAAACAATTACACAAAAAGGGAGGGGTCTTGTTTGTTGTTACGACAGCTGGGAGTCACTTTAGAAATAATTTGCTGCTTAAGATCCGCATCTGAGGTAAGAATCGGGCCATTAAGTCAGGATTTTGAGATATTTCCGTAGTCAATAAATGGGTCAGTAACAGGTGCTGTTGGGGTCAGGCTGACTTTCATGTCCATTTGTTCATTTAACACATGTTTGATATTTAAAATGTTTATTTAATTCTCAAAAATGACATCAAGAGATAGGCTGCTAATTTTTCCATCTCCAGAGGAGCCCAAATGTGAGATCAAAAAAGACAGTTTGCTTGAGAAGAAGGCAGATGCTTTGCAAATGCGATGTAGGATAAATTATTGAGACTAAAACTCTTAGGCAGCATTTTACTTATCAGAAGCTGAATTTGCAACTCGTGATTTCAATCAAGTTGTTTTTCAAAAAGTCACCAGGGCTTAAATAGAACCAAAAAGGATTGTTGTGATCACAGATCGCAACACTTGGTTTAAATTATATTTTCTGCTGTAAAAATGTTGGTAGAGTTAGTTTCTCTGCAAACTTCTTTTGTAACTTTGGATGAAGTTATTTTCAGGGACACCCTGTATAAACTCAAATAATCATAACTAATTCTGACCTTGAATTCGGATTCTACGCATCAAAATACCTCGGAAATGACCCTCAGCTGCCCAAAAACAGAACCTCGTAGACCTATGTTGGTGACCATTAATAAACATGTATTTTTTTTTTTCAGAAATACTTATTAGGAGCCAATCCGTGTGTGAATTTTTGTATGAATGGAGGTGTGTGCGTTATTCCAAAAACAAACCAACCCCCCGTGTGTCATTGTACGAAACATTGGACGGGACCGATTTGCGATAGACCCGTCGTCTGCGAGGAATATTGCGAAAATTACGGAAGCTGCTCTGTCAGCGAAGGATTGCCTTTCTGTAGTTGTCCTACCGGATTTAGCGGAATCAGGTAACATATTTATAGACTAAACATTGTCCGTCATGCCGCGCTGCCAAATCTTTAAGGACCGATGTAGTTCTGGTTAAATAAAATATTTTAATAGAAAATTGATACATAACGTGATTAATACATTTTTTTCCAATTTTCTGTCGTTACTTCAGATATTGATTTTTGGAAAAGTTTAGTCAGATGTGATAATTTATAATTTGTGTTATTTTGAGTAACGTTACCTTTGACTTGAGCCCATATTAATTCAATCGGATTAAGCTTTCAATTATAGGGTGGTAGGCGAAGTATTTCAATTTCTCTCCTCAACGACTGAATTTTTTTATATGAATGTTGGCAATGGCTAATAATTCTGCTTTTGTCGTAATCATTTGTTGAAATATTGAGTTCGTCTACAAGAATCGTTCTCTTTTAAGATTTTATTTTTGTAAATGTTTTAAGTTTGTTTTATTCTGAAAGTAAAAGTTTTCCTTTTTTTAAGTAACATTTGGCGAACACAATTTCACCCTTGAAAAAGGTTTTATTTTATTATTTCGGAGAAGTATAGTTTAAAGTATTCAAACTACGAGTCATAAAAACAATTTGAGCATTGTATAGACTGCATAAACACTAAATGTTACACGATGTAAAAACGACAACTGTAGTAATATAGTTGTAAGCAGTCAGTTCTCTCTGATCCTTGATGGTGTTAAGATAGACTTCCGAAAACTCTATTTCAATAAAAATAAAATCTTCCGATGAATAAAATCTTTATTCATTCTAAAATAATACACCGTCACTTTTATCCATAATCCCAACATCATTTTTCTTCCATTGAGTAGTTGGTAAACGTTCAACTAATCTGAAGTGGTAACTTGCATTGTCCATCATAATAACTGAATTTTTAGGCATGAATTCAATCATTTGTTCGAAATGTTCTTCAAACACGCGTCTCCGTTCATTACTTTGTGATAATCACAAGTTTTTTTGTATTCAAACAAAAGTAGACCCTCCTCGAGAAATCCATTTACATTACCAATATGGGTAACAATTAGTCGTCGACCCTTACCTGTTGGTTTCTTGAGACCGGTTGAACATCCTTGAAAAAATGCTTTTTTATGTTTTTGTCTTTCCAAACTCTTCCTACGGAATGCCCTTCATTACCCACGATTCGTCTAAATAACAAATATTCTTGTTTTCTGTCCTATTTTTTTATTTTTCTTAGCTACTCTCGTCTCCAACATAAAATATATTCGGAATCAATTCGCCATACTTATAATATCACTCCTGTCAATTAAAACAGATTTACTACTTTGTTTTTTCCAACGAAAACCTATTTCCTTTAAAAGTTTCCATAAGGTGTCTCGACTCATTTTAGTGTAATCCGGATCTTCTCGAATCAACGTGAGGATTTTATCTGTCATAGAAATTTCTCTTCTATGAAAGACATCAAGAACTGTTCGATCAATACCTTTTTTTAGATGATAGTCCAAATAAAAATAAATATAGCTAATAGTTACCCTGACTCAAATGCACGTCTATGTCTGCTAATATAGTCGCTGTCGGGAGCTTGTATTCCGGCCTCTAGGGTCCAACTTGCAATGTAAATGCTTATAGAAATTATTTTGAGCGTTCTGTAAGTGTTTTGCATGTATAATTAGGGTTTATTTCTCTACGTTATTCTTAAAATATACTATAATAATCACTACGAGAAATTTCTCAAACTTTGATTTAGTGAATGGTTTATGATAATATTTTTTGTAATAATTTGTTAAAGGTGCGAAATTGACGCTTTGGGAAAGAAGGCGCAAAATCGCGAACCTCGCAGCCTGGTGGTACCGATTTTGGCCGCACTGGCGGTTATCGTGGTGGTATTGGTTGGAGGTTTCCTAATTTTCGATTACTACTTTAAGAAGAGAACGATATTTTCGCACGAGAGGTTGCACGAGAACGATTTCAGCAATCCTATCTATCAAGAAAGAGACGCGGAACCGTTTACGTTGGACGCCGATAAGGTAAACTATTAACCAGTATTTTTATTAAAACTACCTACCCCGCATAATTTTAAAAATTGTTAAAAGTTTAAAAGCGTGAAGTAAATTTTAACAAAAAATATTCATTTACCAGAATCCTAGTTGTTTTTGTCAGAACAAAAACAAAATGGAAAATTGTGATAATGTTCATTCTGTTATTTCTGCTTAAAATTTAATATAGTCGAATGTGTTGGTATTAACCAATCGAACGTATCATTAAGAAGGTACAGATGACCTAGTTGTTATAATAGAAGACCAGTTCCAGGTCGTTCAAGCTGTACCATTCCGTTAGGAATGCAGTAACGCCATATTACAGCATGGCAACTGCAAAATTGTCTCCAGAGTCCCTAATGTCGAAGTAAGCATTGAATCTGTTAGGAATAGTTTAAGGAAAGTTGGAATTAGAACTAGAATCCCTGTTCATGCACCATTGTTAACCAGGCGGTAGCTTTAGAGAGGCATCTGTTTTGAAGGTCACACATAGTTGATCGTATTTCGTAGGGGATCTCTGACAGCTGATACGTGTTTAGCTATTTCGTCTTCCACGCAGCAAAACTGACAGTCCGTTTGTTGGTTCAGACCTATTCTTTCAAAGTGGTATCTTAGACCAGGGGTTCCTAAACTTATAACGTAATGAAACACACTCACGAAATCCCTTTTATTTTCTGAAACCCAACATCAAATGTTTACAAATGAAAGTCACTGCAATTTAAATTATAAAAAAACCTTTTTGGCTACTTCAGAGTATTCAGTACTAACATCAATTCAAAACTCGTTCAGAGACACAGACTAAGATGTGCGTTTTAATGTGGATGAACTCTGAAGATCTAAAAATGCTTCGTAATCCAGGTCGGTTAACAATGAAAAAAATAAAAAATTTCGAGGAACCCTAGCGACTTCTTCACGAAATAGCTGTCTTAGACTACAATTTCCTGTAAACAGTCCCGTCAGAATTCACAGGTCGTTCCTACTACATCTACTTGGATGTGTTTACTGAGGGTTTAAGGTAATACTCAACTCTGCTAGATCAGATCGGTGCGTGAGTCTTTTTCTTTCTGCTCAGTCTGAAATAATGTTGTTGGCAGCACTCCAAAGACTGGTCATGGTACTACGAACGACTATTCAGCTCGCTTTTTGCGAGAATGTCTGCTTTCTTGTTGCCCTTCACCTAGGGCACCACCAACAACTGTGTTATTTGCACCAAGGCCCTCCAGGGGTTCAATGCAGTTCTATACAAGCTTAGAGTTTATCTTGTTGGCGCTCAGTGCTTTAAGAGCAGCCCGGCTGTCTGAAATGATACTCATGTTTTTGTTCACTAGAGTTTTGTTAGTTAGCTCTCTTGTACACAATTCGATAGCGAAGACTTCAGCCTAAAAGAATGTAGTGTAACTACCGAGACTGATATTTCAGTCTTCAGTTTCCTGCTGAAAACACCGGCCCCAGCTCCATCTGGAGGTATTAAAGAGGTTCTTGGAGAAAATATGGCACCGTTTGTTCCTGTTTTTGGTGTGAATTTTGTTCTCATGCATGATACCGCTCGTCCTCGCGTTGCTGCGATAACGACCCAGTGTCTTTTTGAAGCCGGTATTCAAGTTTTATAGTGGCCAGCAATAAATCCAGACTTAAACTTTGTCGAGCATATTTGGGACCACCTAGAACGGTGCATAATATCTCGTAATATTGCTCTAATCAACCTAGATCAGCTGAAATGCGCTCTAATCGACGATTAGAAAAGAGAAAAGGGGAGCTTATTAGGATTTTGATAAGAAGCCTTCCAGAATGAATGAGAGCTGTGATTAGAGCCAGAGGTGGCAACACCAGATACTAAAAATCGTTTTCATTGTTCTAAGAGTTGTTTTGTTTCCTTTTTTGGTGTATAAACTTTATTTATGCAATAACCGAACTTCTTTAAAACTTTATAAAGATTTAGTAGATATCATTAATAAAATAAAAAGGTGGAAAAACAATATTCTTAATATGTGATACTTTTGGTGTATTCGTGAAAGCTACACGAAGATTTGAATGATTTAAATTAATGATAAAATTAGTTATTGTGTGTCTTGTTTCAGTCGGGTAACTTCGCCAATCCAGTATACGAATCGGTGTACAACGGTAGCAGTAGCGTGAAAGACGAAAAGGCGGTGCTGCTGGAACACAGCGCCGACGAGACGGCCAGACCGCCCACCGAAGAACCCTAGTTGAATTTAATAAACAGTAATCGAACATATCAACACCGTATTTCGTAAAATGTAAATCGGTCAATTCCGTCAATTATGCCGAAAAAACGGCAGCGAACGTGTCGAATTGACGTTTTTCCATCGTTTCTACGTACATTTTACTATTGTTATAAATATTAATTGCTGTGACTTGTGCCATTTTTTGGGCAATCGTTGTAAATTTGAGGTTAATATTTAATTTTTCAATTTTTAATGTTGCCCAACCTACTATCGATTTTTTTTAACTCGGTATCTTAGCATTAAATCGACAGGAAACGCCAAGACAATTTACGTTTGGCACATATAATCAAAGAGGCTAGAAGGTAGGGAGATTTCTAAATGAAGAAACACGTTCCGAAATTTGCAAGTGGAGCCGTTTAGCCACACGGTTGGATAGAACCACGCTTCGATTGGCTACTCATCTGTCAAAATCATGGCTTGGCCAATCAGAGCGCGGTTCTATCTACGCGTCAGCGCCACAATGGCGAAACGATTTTACTCGCAGTACTCGTGACAGGGTTGCCATATCGGGGAATTTTTTAAACAGTTAAATGTGGGGTAACAATTTAATGTTGGAACATCTTCGAATATGAAATATTTTTTCGCCGATAAATTGTGAAAATATGCCAACAAAGAGAACGGGTATCAATAAATAAATAATAGCAAAGTTTACCAAACAACTACTTTTATTTGTTGAAAAAAGTTTATTTTGGGAGATTGTAGACTTCGTTAAGCCCAACATACTTACAAAAATATTATTAAATATACCACAAAGGATTGATATTATGGTCAATAATAATTAAAACAAAAACAAAAATATTCAAATAATATTAAAAATATACACGCAATCATGTACACAAACATAAATGCACACCTTAATTATAAAAATATAATTAACTTACTCTCGACTTGAATCACTTAATAATTTTACGTTCTTTGCAAAAGGCCGCTCACTTTCATGTTCTGAACCATTACTGTCAATCATATTTTGTTGTAGTTATTACTTTCAAATAAATTTTCTTATTTAAAATTTAAAAAAAAACACATCACTTTAGTTTTATGTTATCGAGACAATGTTATTTACATAAAAAACAATAATAATCCAAATAAAATTTATAATTCAGTTATTTCTGTAATATTAACACTCGATGATGTTTCTGATGGTATCAAAGTTACAATAGGCCGATGATAACTAAAATAAGCAATGAAAGTGTGACTCGTAACGTAGCCGGAGCCTAAGCGACGAAGCAAGCTGAGTAGTTACGGGGCTGCCCGAAGCTTTCGCATCACGGCATCGCGGCACCAACAGTCGTTGTTACACCCCGAGCGCGCCATTGGATGTTTCATAACAAAAAAATTGTGGGAATTTTGTTGAAAAAGGTATGAACTTAAGGGGTTTTCCATGTCAATTGGGGGATTTTTGCTTAGCTGACCTGGCAACTATGACTCGTGACGCGTGTTTCATTCATACATGAACCTCTATACCTTCTAGTTTCCTTGATACAAATGATAATGGGTGACGTGTAGCACGTAGCCACGTTTTAACATTGGTGGTATAATAACCCTAATTATTAACACTTTTTTATTCTGTTTGCGTTACTTGCGCACAATTTGTGGTGAAATAGCTCGTGGTGTTTTAATAAGAACTAATCGTGTTTTTACTTGAGAAATTTTGTAATATTTCCAAAGACTCGTTCATCCAACGAACAGCGAGGCTTTTTGAACACTTTGCCTAAGGAGGTGTTCACCGAGGCATACACAACCTCCAAAAATTTAAGAACACCAATTCCTACCTTTTTCCACTTGGTTCTCACGATGTTCTCCGAGCATTACATGATATCCCTTTTCGTGGGAACCAGAACATAAAAAAAATCTCCCGAGCCACAAAGGAGGAGCTCTTTTTATGTACCAGATGCTTGAACATATCAGGGTTTAATGTGAGAGAAAAATTGGCCAAATCATTTGGACATTCCTTAAAATATACTGTGTCAGGACCACAGCCCAAAACAGATCATAAGTATTTGACATATTTGAAAACAAATGAGTGAAAATAGTCATATATAGATATTCCTGAAAAAAACAGTATTAAAACGAATTCGGTTTTTAATCCTATTGAATTATTTTTAAACCTTCAAATCTTTTTGATCTAAACCTCGTTAAACGCTTGGCATTTCCCGTTTCCGTGGGACATTCGGAATAAAAAGTATGTAAAAA
The DNA here is from genome assembly GCA_950111635.1 of Agelastica alni. Lineage (NCBI taxonomy): Eukaryota > Metazoa > Arthropoda > Insecta > Coleoptera > Chrysomelidae > Agelastica > Agelastica alni. The sequence continues at coordinate 30,062,575 of OX467717.1, forward strand.
CACTTTTCGTCGACCAATTTTCTAGTTTTGTGGACACAATCATACAGAAGCTGAATTTTTTATTGCTGGTCCGCCCCTGAAAATCATTCTTGAAATTTATAGAATAATCTAGAACAATCTAGACCAATCGGATTCATTTTAAAGTAATTTTAAACATTCAGTATATTTACGAACTTTCCAAAACAATCCAGGACAATCCAGAACGATATAGTTACACATTTTCGAAGTTAACTTTTTTGAACCCCCATTATTTTGGCTATCGACTCGCAACCAGCATAGTGCACGATGGGAAACTTACCGAAGTAGTGTTAGCTAAACATCGATAGTTTTGATTTTCGATAGTTATCTATAGTTTTGGAAAAACTATCGAATGAATATCGATAGTTTCGATAGTTTTTTCAAAAGCAAAAGTTATTTTGGCTTTATTGATTGATTTTTTCAGGACAATATAGGAACTTCATTGACAAGAAATGAAAATTTTCAACACTTTAATAAAATAAAATAAAAGGAACTCATTTAACACCGTTGTCACAGAATAATGAAGAACATTTGATTAATAACACTTCACATAACTACTAAAAATCACATTTCTGAGATTCTGAATATCATATTTAGAGGAAATGGTTTATTCCTAACTGAATTTATCAAATATAGAAATATTTTCTTTCAAGAAAAGCATTTCATTAAGTTTGTTGGCCTTCAACCTATTTCGTCTGTCAGTCATAATTTGCCCTGCTTTTGAAAACACCCTTTCTGACGGTACAGAGCTTCCTGGTATGCCCAAATACTTGAAGGCAATTTCTTTCAAAGAATTATTACTATTTTTCCAATATTCAATAGGACACTCTGACATACCAATCACAGGTTTCTCTATATACTGCCGAATATCAATAATAGCATTACTTAACGCAGTACTTGCTTGAGGCACATTCAAAAAACCTAACAAATCATTAATTTTGCTTGTTTCCTTTGGGTCTTTACTGGTCGCATCAACGGTTTCTACAGGTACTGGAGTAGGTGTGTGTGAATTTAAATATGATGTGTATTCTTTTTGGAGGAGATCCATAGCTACCACTGCATCACCATCAGTTTTGAAACCTCTTTTCTTGTATTTTGCGTTTATTATTGTAGCAATAATAGTTGGGGTTCTTCGTTCATATGGGGTAAATCTCTTCAGCATAGATTATCACAGGCAAGAACAGAAGTGCCCGCTTCAGGCTCTTCATTGTTGTTATGAAATTCTTGGGGATGCTTTCGTTTCAAATGATCCCTCATGTTGGAGGTGTTACCACTACTTTTGTAGGTGTGGCTACAAACTTTGCAAGTAACAAAACCCGATTCACTTTTTTTAAAATACATCCAAACTTTAGATTTAGATTTATCCATTTTGCAAAACGCAAACAGAGGTTAACCGGTTAACCTAAAATCTGGTAAAGGTAAACATTGAAATTCGAATTCCCGGGAAATCCGACACTTGACATATGACAGTTTCGAATGAAAAAAGTCAAATATTCAACTTGTACATTAATCCAGAGTGCAATTTTCAAACAACATTCGTATACAAATTTGGATTGCTTTCTCTCTTCCACATACACTTAATCAGTTCAATAGTATCGATAGTTTCAGTTTCAGAAACTATCGATATGAAACGATAGTTTTTTACTATCGATACTATCGATATACTATCGATGTTTAGCTAACACTATACCGAAGTATATAAACAGTATCTGTCGTATTACGAAAAATATTAGTGTTTGGTCTTTAAAAATCAGTAATGACACCACGATTGTTCCTTAAACGTAAATAAATGTTGAAATGCTCACTTAACACTCAAAAAAAAAAAGCAAAGATGCTCAGAAAACTAAAATCGCCATCACCAAACACTTGATAACCTTTTGAATTATGTCACTTGTTGTACCACCAATTTGAAGCACTCACGCGCACGTTACCATTAATGCGACGAAAATGACAATTCGAAGTTTGACAGCTGACGTTTAAGAAGTGTCAATAAATTGTGAACTTGATATGACGTTTAGTACGTACATATCACAAATTTGACGGCAGCTGGCAGTATTTTGTCGATTTTTTCGCGGGTGGGTCAAAACTAACAACTAACTAATACGTCCTTGTAAATACAGTGACTGATATTAAATCTATTATATTTTTGACTAATGTATGCGAATAAGTTGTAGGTTGTGTGCAGCGGCACGCTTGGGAATAACAGGAAAATGAAATTGTTGCCGCGTTTTGACGACAAAAGGCTATCGCAGTTCCTGTAAGCGAGCCGCTGATTGTGTATTGTATATGTAGTAATTTTAAGGCCTAAGGAAAGGAATAATTCGTATTTGAAGAGGAGCTTTTCACGTTGTATACAGGGTGTCCTAATTATTTTTAGCGGCAAGTAACAAACTCGTCAACGAATCTTTTAAATTCATTTTATGTATGGCTGAAAAAAAGACTCGATTACGAATTATTTTTTGCTTTTGAAAACGGGGCAGCTAAACGGTTGTTACTAATAATAATAACGTGCTCAATTAAAAAATACTCAGCATCAAATTTCTATTTGAATTTTTTTCTCTCTATTTACCTATGCTCAAGATGTGCTAAGAATAATATACGTAATTACGAGGGTGCCGCGATATTTCGCGGCAAAGAAATGTCCATTGGTAGGATTTCGAGTGTAAAGTTTTATATTAAAAAGCAGTTTTTTTCTGTATGTATAAATTTTAAAAATATATGTGACAAATTATAATTATCTTGTTTTTTATTTAGTGTTTGTGGTGTAAAAACAAATGAAAAACGATATAAAAAAGTTGATATTTTATATCCAAATGATCTAAGAGTGCTGTGGGGAAAATTTTCATTATCGCTTGTTGTTGGAATCAGTCGATTTCAACACTCCAACGATATTTTTTATTTCCATTAAAATCATTCTCGAGCCGTCCCTGAGCGCTAACGTATGTAAATTAGCAAGCAGCTATAAACTTCCCCTCCATTTTCGATGTCTCTGGCTGGTACGGCAGCCGGTTCCCTTTCTCTCTTTTGTTCAACGCGCTGTCTCAAATCGACGCAGTAGACAGGTTCCCCTCTCAACGCGCTGTCTCGAGTCGACGCAATAGTCAGTTTTTTCCAACAGTGGTCGTTCATGTTATACGTTTTCCTCCGACCGGCGAGAGTTACGGTTCAAAGTTCAATTTATTCACAGCGTTCCAAAGATCGCCTTTTTTCTTTTTGTTAAAGGTTTCATTCCTTATTTTCCATACATACATATAGTCACGCCTTTTTCCCGTAGGGGTAGGCAGAGACCACTTCCTTCCGCTTCCGCTACGGTTCTTACACACATCTTTTGCTTCCTCTACTTTCATCAGTGCTCTCATACATGCTCGTCGGTTGTTGGTACTCTTGACAGCTGGCCTTTCTTCAAAACAATGTTGATCTGATCGAGATATGTTCGCCAAGGTTGACCTTTACCTACTTGTCCATTCACACTTGCCTTCGTCAATCTTCCTTTATCCATCCTTTCTACGTGTCCAAACCATCTAAGCATTCCTTTATCTATCTTTGTAACCACATCTTCTTTTACACCACAGCGTTCTCTTATCTCACTATTTTTTACTTTATCCAACCGAATCACTCCGGCTATACATCTTAAACTACTCATCTCCGCAGGATTAATCCTATTTTTATGCTTCTTCTGCCAAACCCAACATTCACTACCATACTGATAAGTGTAGGAACCAACACACCTCTATGCACAGCCAGACGTGCCTTTTTTGACACTTTCTGGCTGTTTATAAAGCTATGCGGTTGAAAACCCATAAATAATCTTGTTTATGTTTGAAAACCTTTGAGCAAGATAGTCTGTGATATCAGTGGGGTAGTGTGGTGCGTTGAATTAAGAAATTTCATTAAATAAATAGAAATATGGCGTTTTGGAGAGCATGAGCTATTGAAATTGCACAGGGTAGTGAGAATAAAGACAGATATGCATTTAACAATGAAGATTTAGAGAATTTTGTCGAATACGGTCTATATTTTGTAAATAATCGTACTATTGTAAATTAAAAATAACATACAATATTTCGCGTTGATTGAAAAGAACGATGCGACATTGGTCAAGTAGTTCGATTTTTTATGTGGATCCAATGCTTACAATAATTACACAGATACTCGAAATATTTTGGTCGTGTTGATAACTAAAAATATCAAAGAGTCGATTAAAGAAATAAATTTGCAACAGGAACAATTAATTTAACGATCGAGTTATCTATTTATTTGGAAAAAGAAAAAAGATATTTAATATTTTTTGAGATCTCCGAGGAATCTAAAAAAACTACTCCCTTTTACACACGACTAAATAAGATCGTGAATTTACGTACTTTGGCCAATCACTGAGAGCGCTCGATGGCTGTCGAGAACAAGCAAAGCTAGGAAAACATCGTTGCCGTCTCTATCTATTTATCGGTAGACGACACGCAATGGAATATCATGAAATGAATATAAAAAGTCAATTTGATGATGGGTTGTTGATTATCTCATAATATACATGATTCGTACGAGATAGTAACCTAATGTTATGGAACTGAGTATTTTCATACGACGGGATAGATTCAAATCGGTCCGAAGCAGGTTCAAGATTTTCAGTGGGTAGTGATTGGCAACGTAGCTTACGTAATTTGACATGTACACAAATCATATAAGAAATGTTAGATGTTTCTCAATAAACATGAACAATAGTATTCCAAACTTGAATTCACAGCTCTATAAACAGCAAAACCTCAACAAACTGAAACTAAACGAAGATGGAACGTAAACAATGTCAAAATTGCCAAAAAGGTTAGAAAAGTTCAAACCAGTTAAAATGGTTACAGCGTTATCAAAAATTCCACATGATTTTCTCAACTTTATACGCAGATATTAGTCCGGTCAATTTATACATAAAAATAGTGGTCAAATAACAAAAATTCCGCAAAAGCCAAATATTGGTGGAGAGCTGGGGTTTACTATTAGAAATAAAGTTTTAAAAATCCCCATCGATCCTATGTCTGCTACAAAAGTTATTCGGGGTCAAAGGTCAAAATTTGAGGTTTTTTGGATTTTTCTCGAAAACGGTAAGTTTTATCCAAAAAAACCCTAAACCAAAGTTGTAGATCTTAAAACTTTCTACAATAATGTTTTTCATGATTTTTTTTCTAAGAGTTACCATTCCTGATATATCGCGATTCTAAGAGTCACATTATACATGAAATGCTCATATAAGCCACGTATATACATAATCAGGCACTTAAGACAAGTATAAATACCTATTTGTGTATCTTTTATATATAAATTATACTAGTCAGTCCCTAACTGAATCCCCTCTACCCACGTGGCCTTGAAAAACATCTGGCTATTCTAGTGTCCGTAGGAGCTCCAAAAAAAATTACTTGCATTGACAAATACCGATACTTAACTTTTGTAAAAAATACGCGAAACAAGAAACAAGTACAACCATCATGTCTTCCTCCAACATCGGCATCTGCTATTCAACACTTGTATCGAGTATACTGTCAAGTTCGAACATGGCTAGGCAATCAACTGAACCCAGAAGACTGGGGTTGTAAATTAATAGATAATACTCTGGAACCGATTCAAACTTTACTCCCACCTGCTCCAGAAAAACTCCCCAGCAATATTATTTGCAATTGCAAAAAAGGTTGTAGTGGCAAATGTAGCTGTAAAAAAGTCGGGTTGCTGTGTTCTCCAGCGTGTACCAATTGCCAAGGTCAGCCTTGCTCAAATGTCCAGTTGAGTACAATAGAGGAAGATTCCTGTTATTTTAATGAAGAGACCAATGACTCAGCCACATTTGAACAATTTATGAACATCCAGCAAGAGGAAGAGGAAGAAGAAGAAATCGAAGAAGACATGACTGTTGAAGTAGACTTTCAAGAGTATGAGTCCGATTAAAATATCTAAAGAAATCAAAACAATAGTTAACCCAATAATCAACAGCAATATCAATAATCAACAATCAATAATCAATAAGAACTTGACGGGTATTGTTCCCTTAAATTATCCTAAAATTGTCGTGACAGTTAGTGGAGTAGGCCTACAGGGAAAACCACGGTAAAAAAAACGCGCCGAGTTCTCTACCTCACGGGTGGCGTGGAAATGTGTGCATATCTTGTATAATGTGACTCTTAGAATCGCGATATCTCAGGAATGGTAACTCTAATGAAAAAAATCATAAAAAATATTTTTGTAGAGAATTTTAAGATCTACAACTTTAGTTAAAGGTTTTTTTTTGATAAAACTTACCGTTTTCTAGAAAAATCCAAAAAAAACTCAAATTTCGACCTTTAATCCCGAAAAACTTTTGCAGCTCACTTAGGATCGATGGGGATTTTTATAACTTCATTTGTAATGGTAAACCCCAGCTCTCCACCAATATTTGGCTCTCCGGGAATTTTTGTTATTTTAAATGTCAATATTGACCGGGCTATATTATATCTCTGCATTATCTCAGTTATTTACAAATTAATGTTATTTGAAATGAATATAAGAGGTCACGGCATCGAGCCTCCAAGCCGTATGTTTGAATGTTCCTTAAAATTTTATGATTTTCAGATAGCGTTACAGAATAATTTGTAATAAAAATTACGAAAACATGTCATTTAGTGCTTATATTTTAATTATTTGCACATTTAAACTGGATTTAGGTACTCATTGGTGATCTTGCCTATTAGGTAAATGGAACCGCGTTCTGATTGACTACGCCCCTGCATTGACAGTGACAGCTTAGCACAGATAAGTGTCATGTGGTGGCGCTCATGTTTCTTTATTCGTTTTAAGCTAAAAGTAATAAAAAAAAGAAGGAAAGAAAACTTACTAATTCATTTATTTATTTACAATTGATCTTATAGGTAATATTATTTACATACCAAATAGAATTGTCTTTATATCAAATACGTGTTTATACAAATTCATAGCAAATAATTTATTTGTGTATTTGACAGTCTGTAAAAAATAATTTTACAGCCATCTCTTTTTTTTTGAACAACAAACTCCCAAAAAATATCAACAACATCCATCTACGGGGTAATTCAAGTGTGACACTCACGAATGCGACTGCAGCAAATTTAATATTTACCGAATTTTAAAATCGTTTTAAATTGTCTAAGGTAAAAACGTCACTCTTGGTCCACCCCGCGCGATAAATTAAGGGACATAAGCTTTAACAAATTGTACAAGTAACATGTTTTATTACAAATATAAATTACATTATGATACAATGTTAGTTTCTTCTAGTGAGTAATTTTTTGCTTAGAATTACATTTTAAAACAAAACAATAATCGATTTGGATAATTTAACAAATAAAGTTGCATCTTAAAAATGCTTTAATCGCGATTCGCGTTTTGGCGAGGAAATTTGGCACTCAAATCACCAAAACCCAGGAAATTTGCTCATTTAGAAACTTTGTTTATAATTTGTTTTCCAGAAGCGGGTCCACAATCATTTCCTTTCTATAATCCATTCCCCTTCTAATAGTCGCGGCCAAATTTCCTCGCTTAGTTCAGAATTTTTTAATATTGGTCTATGTCTCGTACCTACTCTCCTTCTTTCGATCGACTAAGGCCGGCCGCACTTTGGACACGATTTGCATCGTGCATAAACGCAATGTTGCCAGGTTTGGTGAAAATTCACCAAATTTGGTGATTTTATAACCCGTTTGGTGCAATGGTGAATACTTTTTAAATAAGCCCGATTTCTGGTGATTTTTTTAACACGACACTGACCTACTAATAAGTTTTAATTTATATTTAAAAAAACACAATTAAATTATGTTTTTTATTCTTTATCAATAAAAATTCTGTCATATAGGTACATGTATTATACAAAAAGTCTGTAATTTATACATAGGTAGGTACGCCACTGTATTAATATAATAATATGTTTTAAATTCCATTCCACTGCACTGCTTAAACCGGGGATTATTGAAAGTATTGGTCCTCTAGGCTTAATGTTATCAAATATGGTTAACGACATTAATACCTCAGATAGAGAGTTTGGGGAATTAAAATTTTCAAACTTTGATTTTCCTTTGGATGAAATTGAATGTTGGAAAGAAGTGTGTAGTTCCAAAAAGAGTGACAATAGTCTTGTCTTTCCAGAGCTGTCAAAATTTGTCAATATTTTATTTACATTACCGCACAGCAGCGCAAGCGTGGAAAGATTATTTTTTGAAATTAATTTAAATAAAACAAAAATGAGAAATAGATTGGGCTCCAAAACTGTGAGTGGAATTTTACATAGCAAAAGATTAATTTTACAAAATAATAACAGCTGTTTTAATTTTTCTGTACCTAACTAAAGATATTCTTAATAAACACAAAAGTAGTATGTACCAATAAGTAGTTTAGATGGCATTTTAATATCTTCGTTTTTTTATATCCAAAACTTATTTTTTTTTAAATATTGAGAACTTTGTTTTATTTCGAAAAGTATTTGTTTTAGTTATTAGATGTTATTTCTTATATTATTATTATTATAATAAAATACGTTCTAAAACATTATATTTAGTTTTATCTTAAGTATTGTATGTATTTTGTGTAAATACTGAAAAAATATAAATTCTGGTGATTTTTTAAAAAATCTGGCAACTTTTTAAGTGTCTGGTCATTTTTAATTTTTTAACCTGGCAACATTGCGTAAACGTATAATTAAGTGCTCACATTGAATACGCGTCTGGTTGAGGCGCGATGAATTATCTGTATCTTCACGATAATTCTCCAAGTCGGAGAATGCGGTATAATGATCACATACTGTTTCATGGTTATGTACGTATGAAAAAAGAAACTTTTGAATTTATTCTAAACACTATACGACCTAACCTGACTAAATACAGTAACTTTCGTGACACAATATCACCTGAAGAACGATTAATTGTCCGTAAACCCATATATTTAATACTCCTATATTGCTAGTGCCCCTAAGTGGAAGTGTTTCCCACCAAGAGAGACGGCAACTGCATTCTTCTATCTCACTTATTCATACTCGATCCGTTGTGCGCAAACGTTGCGACTGTAGTGGGAAAGCTTATAATGCAGTTATAGTAAATATTTTCTTGTAGCTTAGCATAGCTTGGCGAAAAAAGCTCGATTCTCGGGCATGCGCATAGCATTTCAGGTCTAAATGACGGAGACAGATGTATGTATGTCTGCACCGTTGGGTTGTCATCCTTTTCTAGACCCATACTAGCAATATAAGAGTATTAAATATATGCGTAAACCAAGTTAAAGAATTTTTCTTCATCCATTTTTTAATTTTGTCGTATCAATGTGTTTCAAAATCCCAACAAGTCCGGATCGTAGTCGGACGTCGGAAGTAAACGTACTTGGAATGTCGGGATCGTTCGTGCATATACGTACGTTTACGTACGAATCAAAATCGGACGAAAACGCATCCAATATGCGGCCGGTCTAACTCTGTTCTGCGCATGCGCAGCACGCAAAATTTGCCTTGGAGGAGAAAGAATATATAATAAAACTCTTTTGTTTGTTCGTTAGTATTCTTTGACTGTCATAATTCTGTAAGTAAACTACAGGTATATTGAAATAAATTAAAGCATTTTTAAGAGACTACTTGAAAAAATATCAATTTCATTTTTAATTTTTTCTTTTTAATGAGGTAATGAACATCATTAAGGGGTCAGAGTTTAGTGTAAAGAGAACATTATTTTACTACTGTTTGTTATTATTAGGCAACCAACGAAATATATATCGACAAGCGTTTTTTGGTTGCTCACACACATTGTCCATGAATTTTAATTTAAAAGGTCTTTATATAATTCTTTAATTTCTTTCTTATTGAAGTTTATATACAATGAAAACGTTTACTTAAATCGTAATGCAAAGCGCAGCTATTAAAATAAATTGTTAGTTAATAGATGAAGTAACAGGTGGCAGCAATGAACAAGAGAGGATGAGTAGACATTAAATATGGCGAAAGTAACGCTAAGATTAAAAATTGTAGGTAAATGTAAAGTATTAATTAAAACGTGTAGTGTAAATAGTAAACTTAAATTTTGTGAACTGTAGTGTAGAAACTTAGTTGGATATAAAGTGAAAGTGGAAGTGGAAGTAGCCAGTTGAAGTTTTGCCGAGAATTCAAACCGGTAAGTAGGTAGAAAATAATTTTCTCTTCGTCGTCAACGTTTTACATTTTATTATTCATGGGAACAATGTCTGTGTGTATTTTTCAATTACATTATTAATATCATTTTGAACAAAATTAAAAGTGAAAAAAATACTGCTGTGTACTTTCCCGTTTTTTTTTTGTTGATTGTTCGTAGAAAAGTTTCTTTTGGGATTTTTTTACGTTTATTGGACGTAGGTAGAAAAGTTTTTTTTGGGAATTGAGTGTTTTAAAAAAACTGCTATCAGAAAATATAACGAAACTAGATTCAGCAAGTCGGATATCCTCATTTGTAATACAAATTAAAAAAAAAATTATATTTTTTGATACGTTAGTAACATAGGCGTAGACGATTTCGATTTTTTACGGGTTTAAAAAATCATTAAAATTTCGATTACATTTTTTAATTGAAGTTAACGATATTTTACGATTGCAAGAGTTTGCACATTTCATCATAATATAATGAGCTACCCGAATTTAGAAAAATGCCGGTCATTTTAACCCTTTTAAGATGCTTGATATAAACGTACCTACGTACAGTGTGTCCACAGGCATAGTTGACAGGAGGGAAGCATTTTACTTTTAAAATACATACAAAGAATTTCGGATTGGACTATAGAAATATTTTAAAGTTGGGCTAAACCGAATATAATAGTTATTTTTTACGTAATGTTATTTTTTCGTTTTTACTTTTGCTATTAATCGCAAATGAACGAATACAGTTTGAAACAATTAATGTTTAATAGAGACAGACGTCATTCACTAGATTTTCGTAAAATTTTCAAGTGATATCGCAACAATTTGACTTATTTTAAATCTTATAAGCATAACTTTTAATCAAGAATGACTTTTATGGACACACTGTATAACATAAAAAAAATTAATGATGGTAAAAATATCAAATTATTGTACTGGTTTAATTTGGTATCATAGATTCGTTGATTACATAGAGATGGGTGGCTATTTTTTTATTTATATAGTGTTCTTTAATCAATCTTGATTAGGGTAGACTTTCCGAATCTAGCGTTAAAAATATCGAAACTCTAACCCCTATGAAGAAGGCATGTAGGCGGCCAAATGTCTAACCAGCAGCGCCCCCCAACAGGCTGCCAAGGGGGCGAGACGCTAGTCTACGACACTAGGATGTTAGGGGCTGGCGGGTAGACTTTCGTCGCTGTCAAGATACGTCACGTAACTGTCAGTGCTATCCGGGTGGGTCATGGAATCCGACGGGGGGGCACCTGGTCCTCCTCCACCGGGACCCATCAGCTGATGCGGCGCACCTCCCGGCGAAGGGCCCATTGACGGGGGTGCTAGGTCGTAACCGTGCATCTGCAAATAAATTATAATTTAATTACATAATTAAAAAAGGGAGGATAAAATTAGAGAATTTACTACATTATCTTTTGACAGAGTGGTGAGGAGTGAATTGTGGTCTACATTGTCTATGTATGGGGTAAGTGGTAGTTTAATACGAGCACTGAAATCACTTTACGAGGATTCCACTGCTTGTGTCAGGATAAACGGAGCTTGCACGGACTGGTTTAACATCGAAAAAGGTGTTAGACAGGGATGTGTGGCTTCGCCATGGCTGTTTAACTTATATATAGACAATTTTTTAAAAGATCTGAAAGAGAGTGCGTATGGATTGAAAATGAATGATTTGATCGTCAAATGCCTTCTTTACGCCGATGATCAAGTCATATTAGCGTTATCCGAAGAGGAGTTGCAGGCGATGGTTAATGTTATGCATGATTCCCTGAAAATCAAAGGGATGAAAATAAATGTGAGCAAAACGAAAGTATTGGTTTTTGAAAGAGAAGAAAGCATTACAAACTGTGCAGTTTTGATTGCGGGAGAAAGAGTGGAACAAGTTAATGAATTTGTGTACTTGGGTTCAAAATTTACTAGAGATGGAAAGTATGACAGTGACATTGAGCGAAGGGTGTTGGCAGGAAAACAAATGAATGGGGCACTGCATAGCTTTATGAATAGCCAGAAAGTGTCAAAAAAGGCACGTCTGGCGGTGCATAGAGGTGTGTTGGTTCCTACACTTATGTACGGTAGTGAATGTTGGTTTTGGCAGAAGAAGCATGAAAATAGGATTAATGCTGCGGAGATGAGTAGTCTGAGAAGTATAGCCGGAGTGATTTGGTTGGATAAAGTTAAGAATAGTGAGATAAGAAAACGCTGTGATGTAAAAGAAGATGTGGTCACAAAGATAGATAAAGGAATGCTTAGATGGTTTGGACACGTAGAAAGGATGGATGAAGGAAGATTGACGAAACAAATTTATAAGGCGAGTGTGAATGGACAAATCGGTAGACGACGACCTCGGAGAACATATCTCGATCAGATCAACATTGTTTTGAAGAAAGGCCAGGTCAAGAGTACCAACAACCGACGAGCATGTATGAGAGCACTGATGAAAGTAGGGGTAGCAAAAGGTGTGTGTAAGAACCGTAGCGGAAGTGGAAGGAAGTGGAAGGAAGTGATCTCTGCCTACCCCTATGAGAAAAAGGCGTGACCTCATGTTTGTATGTATGTATCTTTTGACGCATTCAAAAAAAAATTGAATTATTTAAATGCCGGGGTCCCTCATCCTGTCCCCCACCCTATTTCTTTTACACATCAACGACCTCTTGAAAACCACCACGAATCCCATTTATAGTTTTGCAGACGACAGCACACCCGGCAGACCGTTGTCCTGCCACTCTGTATCATAACAGCTAATACTTTATACCTTCTAAGTTACTGCAAAGCACCACTTAAAGATTTATTTTACGCAAAATTGTAAAAAAATTACTCGACTTTACAGCTATATAGCAAGATACCAATTTTCATAGAGATCGGTTAACCGATATAGAAGTTGGGGTGCTGCAGCACCACCTGGTGCGGATCTGCAACAAAGTGAATAACGCAAACGAATTCTCCACGAAAAAATATATCTATAAAATTCTCAAACAAGGGAGATAAGAGCAAACTGCAGGCCTTTGACGTAGGATGTGGCCACGTAGGATTCCTTGGACCGATAGAATTACTAATGCCGAAGTGCTGAACCGGATGCAGAAGGAGTGCGAAATAGTTAACACCATAAATAAGAGAAAGCTACAATATCTGGGTCATATAATGACAGGACAGAAATACACCCTTCTACAACTGATAGTCCAAGGAAAGATTAGTGGAAGGCGGAACATTGACAGACGCCGTGTGTTCAAGGATTGGTTTAATTGTAGCAATGTTCAATTTTTCGGAGCTGCAGTCAACAAGGTCCGGATTCCTGCGATGATAGAAAATCTCCGATAGGAGATGCACTATAAGAAGAAGTGATAATTTTCAAGATGATAGGTTAAATGGTGCAGAAATTGATTTCCTGCAGTGCCACCTGGTGGGGAGCTACAACAAAGAGAATAGCACAAAATTCTTCTACACAAAAAAATACATACACTTGCCAACTTTGATGGTGATCGGTTGAACGGTGTTTGAAACAAATACATATATACAAACATCCATTTTTATATACTGTCACGAGTCGACCTAAGGCCGGTCCTGGCCTGCATTCCGCCTTCCCGGGTATACGAACAACTGCCGCTGACGTAATCCATTCGAGAATAGTCGATCGAGTATCGAGTATGTTCTAGAAAGCGGCATCTCGACATCCCCAGAATGTTCCAGAATTGATAGCAGCATAAATACAAGCGGCAGTGCGTTGTAAATATGAATATTATTGTCAATATAAATTAGTTGTATATCGTGTGGAAATAAATTGGTTAAAAAAATAAAGTGAATATTTATTACAATACCCATACCGATAATTCATTAGTAGTATAATTGATTATCACCAGGTTTTCATGTAGGTACCTAATTAAGTAGTTAATTTAAATTATAAATACTAAAGTTTGTAAAATTTGCTATGGCCGGAAATTCCGACTCTTACCTGATTGACTAGTTGCTGGAAGGCCGGCTGGTGAGGTTGCTCGAGGTCGGCGTGTAGGGCGAAATCGGAAAGTGCCTTCCACGGTGGTTGGTAGGCTTGCACTTCCAGAGGGTGTACGCCAATAGGGGAGTCGTGGCGGACAGGGGAAGATGCCACCATCGGGATTCCTTGCATCGCCCCGTACCCCATCTTACGGCCGTCCTGTGAATAATACTAGGTTAGGTTAGGTTTGTCGTATAACACCGACATTTATTTAAATAGAAAAAAATTAATTAATATTTATCAGAAACAACAAGAATGCCAATGTTCGTTCTTACAGAATTTTAATTGGCGGATTCAAAAATTAAGGTAAATTGGCTAAAACATGCGATAATAATCTATCTATCTATCTATCTATTTAGCCTGCTTCGGTCCATCTTTGGACATTTTCCACTCTTTCCTTTTTTGTCACCATGTTCATCCATCTAGTTCCAGAGTGCTTCTTCAGGTCATCCGCCCACCTCATTTGGGGTCCTTCTCTACTTCTTTTATTTTCCCAGGGTCTCCAGTTTAGAATCTTAAAGCTCTTAAAGCAATCGTCGAGTGGGGAACCAACAATCTTGTTCAGTTCAACGCCCAAAAAACACAAAGCGCCACGTTTTCCAAGAAAGTGAATTCCTCAAATCATCCCATCACAATGTCCGGAAATACCCTTGAACCAAGACCCTCCATCTCGACAATAATATGTCTTGGCATGACCATGTTGCTAACATCGCAAAGTCTGCAAGCCAGAGGCTAGGTTTTCTGTGAAAAGCCAGAAAGTTTTTTACTCCCGATCAACTTTTGACGACGTACAAGGCTCAAATCCGACCTCTACTGGAGTATTGCTCGCACATTTGGGGTTCAGTCTAAGGCATTCTCTTCGTCTTCTAGATTCCATTCAGAAAAGAGCCATTCGCTTGATAAACAGCTCAACTCTCACAGATACCCTTCACCCTCTAGAACATAGAAGAAGAGTTGCAGACCAGTCATTACTCTACAGATATTTCCATGGCAGATGCTCCAGAGAAATAAAAACTCTTGTACCACCATTGGCCACATTCGGCCGAAGAACTCGGCACGCTGATCAGTCTCACCCATTTACTCTTAAGATTGACACTACAAGGACCAATCTTCATCAAGAATCCTTCTTTTACAGGGCTGCTACGGAATGGAATAAGCTTCCAAAATCAGTTTTTTCAGAGAACTATGACCTGCAACTTTTTAAAAAGTGTGTCCACAATCATTTCCTTTCTATAATCTCTTCCCCTTCTAATAGTCGCAGTGCGGACCGTCCGCGGCCCACACGATAGGTCTACCCTTTTTGCGACTATTTTCATAAAAAAAAAAAAACTTCGTCCATTTTTATAAAATCACGCATAATAATCGGTATTAATTGACGCAGTATATGTAAAAAAATTTGTCTAACCTAACCTAACACCAACAGTAGATACCTACCTGGTGAAGAACTTGGTGGTTATAGAAAAAAATTGAAAATGCGGGGTTGCTACTGTAGCGGCCATACATACAGTTTGTGCACAGAGGACGAAACGTGAATTTCCCATTGTTAAATTCCCCAAAATTCCAACGACTAAGTTCACTAAAAACCTTTTTGATCTTAGGTCGTGTCCTTTTCAAGAAAGCACGTATACTACCCTAATCTTTAGGACCCTAAGTTCTGCTCCTTTGCAATAACGCACGTATACGATCCCACTTTTTATGACCAGAATCTTTTTTCCTCTTCAGCTACTCACGTACAATCACAGTAGCAAGGTAAATCGATACGATTCTAAAGAGGCCTTTCCTCCAAGTTATGCATCATCGACGAACTGTCATAAAACTGACCGACGTGGGGGAAATTAGATAAAAAGAACAGAGAGAGGCACACAAATTCATTCGTTTTCAGTCAGTTTCCACCAGCCTCGCAACAAACTTCGACAGTCTCTCAACGAACTCCAACGGTCTATCGACGAACTTCAACACTGACGCACATCGCCTCTCTTGCCAAGTTTTTCTTTCGGTTCGCTAAATAAACGTAGTTACAGCAATTCGGCTTGTACATCATTTCCATAACACTCACACGCAAATATTCCCAAACTACCAAATTTCACGCGATCGTTCGCCGGGCTAATCTAAAGATTGGCTGAAAATTTTATCCAAATCGGTCCGGCCGTTGGCTATAGAAGTGAAATTTAAAAAGTTCACGTTTCGAGGTTGATATTGCGGGGTTGCTACCAAACTTCACACGATCGTTCGCCGGGCTAATCTAAAGATTGGCTGGAAATTTCATCAAAATCGGTTGGCTATAGAAAGGAAATTGTAAAAGCGGGGACGTATTAGAAAAGACCCCATTTCCAGTGCCGGATTAGCCACGTAGCAAGAGTAGCAAATGCTACGTGCCCCGCGAAATTGGGGGCGCTCCAACGCCTGACTGACCTTAATAAAAAAATATTAATTTAGATAGGAGCGTAAAATATCTTGCATGCTTTAAACGCGAAGCGTTTAGGTTATGCTTCACTTCCACTTGAAAATCTAAAATTCGATTTCGTCACATTAAATCGTGAAAATAAGTAGGTATTTTTAAAAAATCCTCAAGTATGGTCAGTGCTTACGAAGATAATTTGGAGAACAGCATAGATGGTGAATTAGTGCAGTTCGCAGAGGTACTGAAAACAGATGTGGCTACTGCTATTGGAACAGCAATTTTATAAACTTTCATTAAATGATTCTTTAGAATCGTGTTTCCTAAACTTAGAAATTGCCTTCCGCATTTACTTGTCTCTCATGATCACTAAAACGTATTAAAAATAAATTAAGTAACACGATGGGCCAAGAACCTCTAAATCATCTCAATTTGTTGAATATAAAGCATGATTTGCTTAAAGAAGTCGATATTGAAAGTGTAGTCTCTAAATTTGTCCATATCAAATCCAGAAAAGTTTATTTGTAACAGTTTTGTTTTATTTAATACCCTAAACTTGAGAACCTAAAGCAAACCGAGGGCCGCTTGTTAGAATTTGCTACAGGCCCCGCGCTGGCTGAATCCGGCGCTGCCCATTCCACCAATAAATTTTCAGTAGTAATACCACTAGAGGTCAAATTATTTCCGGAAATTTTCTAAAAATATTCATGAGCGAGAAAAAATTTCCGGATATTAATTTGACCTCGCGTGGTAATCGGTAAGAAAATTCCTCACCGAATTGTGGTTGAAAATCAAATATTTTTAAAATTTATTTTTCGATTATCAACAATGCAAATTATTTTCTTCATCAAGTCACCAGCGAAACATAAAATCTGTGGTCGACTTGATCGAGTTACTTGAGCTGACTACAAGTGGTAGAAAATTATAATTTTAGAGGTTTTTCGGGAAGTTGCATGAACAGCGCGTCATAACTTTGTCAGCAATGATTTAGGCCTTCAAATTGGTAATTTCTACTCATTGTAGTTGCATGGGAATACCATTTCAAGATAGAAAATGGTATATTCTTCAATTTTACATAAGTTTTGAGTAACTACAAGTGGTAGAAAATTGTCTGATGTAATGATCAATCATCGTACCATGACTTATTTATTCGCATTAATAGAGGATGTTGGCTCCAACTTGAAGAAAGAAAATTTGTTCCGAGTTGTCCACGAATATTTGCATCTAAACTACGCGAAATTGAAAGTACTGAATGGGAAAAAAGTAAATAAATTAGTGTCTAAATATTATATATATTTTATTAGACATAGACACTTAATTGAAAACATTCAAAGTCCTGCATTTTCGCCATTAAGAAGAGAGGAGCTGTCCAAAGAATATAGAAAACATCTTAGCTTTTTAATTAAAATGTATCAAAACTAAATATAATGTGAACAAATAAAAACCAGTCTGTCAAAAATGGTCTATTATTGTAAACGTCAAAAAATTTCCAGTATAATTCGCTGTTGTCTATCCCACGACAAAAAAATTTCCACTAAAATACCTCCGTTGCCGTGGTGATCTGTCAAAATAACGTATTTTGATTGATTCAAAATTGCAGGTGTGAAATTTTCAGTTTTATAATCTTGTTCGTGAACACTTTCCAAAATGTCTTTCAAGTTCCATTTCTATGTGATGCAAACTCCTAGCTACGCATTCTTCGTTTTTTTTGCAAATCAGAACGTTTACTAAAGTTTATAGGTTGACACACTTTTCTTGTAGATTGTAGATTGTAGGTTGGGTCGTGAAGGCTATGCAGCCTTTCAAGCACTTCGACCTATCAGATCTTTTGTACATAACCCCCTAATCTATTCGAGGCCCGGGATTCCGAGACTTCGAGTTAAAGTTTATCAGTTTCCTGGGGGCTAAGTTCCCGACATCGAAGGGCATTAGGAAGGCCCCTTCCAGAAACTTGAGACTTTTGCAGAAAAGCGCTGGGCATTCGCAAAGCAAATGTTCTGCAGTTTCAGCGAAGTTCTCGCAGTAGCGGCAACTATCACTCTCTGTTTTGCCCATCTTTTTCAGGTGATACCTCAGAGGGCTGTGTCCAGTGAGGAGTCCCGTCACCAGTTTCAAGTCTTTCTTGTCCAACTCGAGAAGCTGTTTAGCTTTCCTTGGCGAAAGACTTACTAGCCTTTTCTCTTGCCTTTGTCCTTGCACTTTATGCCAGTGAGATTTCATTTCATCTGTTTCCCAGCGTCGAACCTCTTCTATCAAGTGGGCTTTGGAAAACACTTTTCTTAATTCGAAACCTATTTTCGTAAGACTTTCGACAGGATTTAAATATTGCTGTTTTTTATATATTTTTTTTGTTATTAATTAGTATACCTATCAATAATATTTGTACCTAATAGGTAGATATATGGTCTAAAAATGGCTAGGGAAGTATCTAGTCGATTTTGATTGCAAATAATGTAAAAGTGTTCATTTATTTCGAAAGCTCCAAGATTTAAACAAACAACTCGTATCTGTTTTAACAGTACAAAAGTGAAACAATATTTGTAAACGCGCGGCTTCTATCGTCATTAATAAATAAAAGATAGGTACTTGGTTAGTGGATACATCGAAACTTTCGTTATTAAAAATTCAAAGCACCGTTCGTGTTTCAACTGCTTCTTAAACCGAAAAACCATAATAACACCTCCAAAACTTTTCGGTAACCTCGAGGCAAATCCTTTCCCTAACTTTTCAACCCTTAAAAATACCGCAGCTAATAATAACCCCGACTGTATATCGATCAGTTTCTCCCACTCTCTTCACAACCCTCCCCCCTCCCTATTAGGTTACCCTTTCCACGCACCGCCCGTCGTCAATTCTCTCGGGGCGTGTCGTCAGCTGACGAGAATCACCGCCCACCGCGTTGCGACCAATCCCGCGGGGAGCTGCGCCGGCACGTGACGGCTCACATCGCATCGATCAGCCCCATCGTCAGATATAGAGTTGAGACGCTTCGCAGTTATAAAATAACGACAGTTCCGTATGCTTACCAAAAATAAGATTTTCGCAACTTAAATTGGATGTGGCAGAAAAATTGACGGTTTTCTTTTATTTTCATTCGACTTTTCGTACATCAATGCAAAGGGAAATTCATGATGTGTAAATCCGTTTGGGTAACGCTCCATCTCTATTCGCTGTAGTGCATTATTCCGTATGTGTGTGTGTGTGTGTGTGACGCACGACAGGCGGCGTTGGAATCGGGAATAATTCCCGTTTCTCAGAGCCGTTCCCGAAGGAGTTGATCCGGTTTTTTTCGAAGGGGAGTTAGTTTTTGTACCTGAACAGACCTCCGTACGCCATATTGAAATTAGGACGAATAGAGTTCATATAATAATACTTATAGTTAAAGTCAGAGTTAATTTTTCTCTTTTCACAATGTCGATACTACAAAGGGTTCAGCCTCACGGCACCCTGCAGGACACTTAACCAATTTATTTGGACACTATAAAAAGGAGTGTAAAAAAATGATTTCTTTCTAGAATAATCATTAATTATGAAATTAAATACTTCACAATGTTAAATTTTGTTTAAAAATTATCTCCAAACGATATTCTTTCTACTTGCGGGCCGGCAGCAGCGGTGTCTGTTTTCTTGAATCCCATTACTCCAGTTAGTTAGTGAGATTTTATTTAATCTGTTTCACAGCGTCGAACCTCCTCTTTCAAGTGGGCTCTGGAGATTCCACAGAAGGGTTCTGGGCCGGAAAATTGTGTATTTGCCCCTTCCTTGGCCAGGCAGTCTGCTTTATCGTTGCTTTTAACTCCCTTGTGACCTGAACCCACATCAGAGCTGAAATATGGGTAGGTACTTTCCTAATATCTCCTTTCGAGCTTTCGCTTTTGGAATTTTACCAATTGGACGAGAATGGTAAGAAGCATTTTCCATTACTATTACACAATTTGGTGGTAAATTAAAAAAAAATCAGGTGTTCGCCAAACCATTTCTTTAACAAGTAAGATATCATATCTTGGTGATAACCAAGTCAGCACCTCGCAGTTTCTCATACTTTCTTCTTTTTCAAAGACCCTTATTCTCGTCTTGCTTAATTTCATCCCCCTGATGATGCTAATATGACCTGATCATCTGCGTAAGAGGGCATTTGACGATCAAATCATTCATTCTCAATCCATACTATCGCTCTCTTTCAAATCTTTTAAACAACCGTCTATGCATATCTAAGTTAAACAGCCACCTTTTTTTATGTTAAACCATTCTGTGTAAGCTCCGTTTATACTGACACAAACACTTGAATTAGATCGATCCATTATTTTCCAATTTTAGTTGGTGGTACATATTTTAAGTGAACGGTGACATTCATATGAAATACCCAATTTTTGGTGCTCTCATTCTTCTAATTTTCCTTCGCTAGGTATCAAAAGAAACTTGGTCTCTGAGACTTAATAAAAGGGAAAGACAAGTGCAATGAAAAAACGAAAATGACTTATTGAGCCAATAAGAAAGACGAAAATTTACAAGTTGTACGCGAATTAAGTGGGTTCTCATGCATGGTAGAGCGACGATGCCAAGCATACATTATTTCTGCAGTAAGAGCAGTATATTTGAGTCAGCTCTTCGGCAATTTTTTGTACGTATAAATAGATAGATATATTTATTATCTCCGACTTCAACTACCTATAACCTTTCTTGTTACCGTTGGTGGTTGTTACACATTTATAATGGAGTCAAACTAGGAAAAAAAAATTACATAAATAGCTACTACCAACCTTTTCTTGCTGCATCTGTTGCTTCATCAGTATGGTCTTCTTTTTGTCTTTGCACCTTTTGTTTTGAAACCACACCCTGATGACTCTCGGCGAGAGACCTGTCATTTCGACGAGTTGTTCCTTCATCAGGGCATCAGGTCGAGGATTGGCAGCGTAGCAGGTGCGTAACGTGTGCAGTTGTTTTTCGTTGAGGACGGTGCGCACGCGCGTCGGTTTTCCGTCGCTACCGGTGCCTCCGGACGCCGCCGTGCCGCCGCTGGATTTTCTCAAGCCACCGCCGCCGCCGCCGCCGCCGCCTTTGTGCGACCCGCTTTCGGAACCTGAATCTGGAAAAATAAAATCAAAAAATCACATCTTTCTCGTCACGAAGGCTTAATATTGGGACGAGGAAATGTGGAAAGCGGGATAAAAAGAAGAAGAATTATATAATGGAACCAACAAATAACGACGACGGTCTTTTTGAAATCTTCCGCCAATATTTATCAGTCTACCATTTGAGTTAAGCCCTTTTTAAATATTTGATCGGTAAAAATGTCGTTTGCTCAGTTCTAAACGAAAAAATATGCCGCTCCGATAGACAAGAAGTGAGCAACACGCAACCGTTCTTTAAACACTTCAAGAAGTCACCGAGAAAAAGCGTCAGTTTCCGCAGGATCGTACTCGCCGCTCGGCATCCCAATTATTTTCGATGGGACAAACTTTCACACGTTTTTCTTGCTAACACAAAAGTCTCTTGCGAAGAAGCTAAGTTTGTGTTAGATGCGCATAATTTGACAAAAAGTTCCAAGAGTTCCAAGATGAGCCCAAAAGTATCTATTTCAAAGAAAAAACAACTTAGTCTTTAGGGGATCGTAGAATGATCCCTTCTGAATGGTACGGAACCAATTTTTTTGACAAAAGCCTTGGGAGGAGTTTGAACAACTACTTAGTCTTTAGAGAATCGTAGAATGATTAATTCTGAATGGTACTCAACCATTTTTTCCCAAAAGCATTAGAGAAGTAACAACAGCAAGTCTTTAGAGAATCACAGACCTGCGACCCAGGAAGTGGAGCTCCAATCTGGCCCAATGGAGGAGCCTTAAATGGGTCCAGAAAGAAGCTCTATATGGGGCCAAGTGAAGAAGCCTCAATGGTTTTCAAAAGAATAATCGGTTGGCATTCGAAAACCTTGTCGAAGACTTTCTTTCAGAGACACGAACCCAGAAATTGTGTAGCAGCTTTTGGAGAGATTCAAAATGCTTAGTTGCAACATGAGTATGAGTATCATGGTGCATCTCCTGCACAGAGTCGTTTTTACTACAAAAGGACGACATGCAAATAGTGAGCTATTTTGTCGCTGGTTTTTAGCCTACTTCACATTAACATTCTGAGCACCGACAAAATTTATTGACGCCAGTAAAAAGTCAGTTGTAAACATTTTAAAATGGTTTTAAATAATCGCTATTCTGCATACATTCTTCTTCTTCTTCCTAGTCCATTATGATGTGTGATGGTTGTTGTGAATTTCTGTGATTATCCAGTCTGTTAGCGATGTGACTAATAATTTGTTGCCGTCGTTGGCTGCTGTCTCTAAGTTTAGGCCAGATAAGTTGCGAACGGTGTCGATCCATCTCATTGGTGATCGGCCTCGTCGTCTTTTACCAAATGGCATTCCCTGTGCAATGAGGCGCTCCACATTATCGTGTCGAATTTTGTGCCCGAAGAACCTTACGAGCCCGCGCTGAAGTTTGGCTCGACAAAATACATACATAAAGTCCCACTTCCTTCCACTTCCGCTACGGTTCTTACACACATCTTTCGCTACACCTACTTTCATCAGTGCTCTCACGCATGCTCGTCGGTTGTTGGTACTCTTGACAGCTGGCCTTTTTCCGAAACAATGTCGATCGAGATCGATGTTCGCCGAGCGGTCGACCTCTACCGACTTCCGTCCATTCACACTCGCCTTATAAATTTGTTTCGTCAATCTTCCTTCATCCATCCTTTTTACGTGTCCAAACCATCTAAGCATTCCTTTATCTGTCTTTGTAACCACATCTTTTTTTACACCACAGCGTTCTCATATCTCACTATTCTTCACTTTATCCAACCGAGTCACTCCGACTGTACTACTCAGACTCGGGCTATTCTGACAGCATAATAATAATTTCAATATCATTCACAGTGCAGAAACTGAAGTTTTCTTGTTTTGACTAGTTAAACATGCATTGAAACTCTCAGTTAAGAGGGCAGTTAAAACTCGCAGTTTCAGTACAGTTAATATGGAGGAGCTACTCTGACAGCACAAAAATGATACCAACTTTATTCGGAGGACAGAACCTGGACTTATCTTGTTTTGATTGGCTAAACAGGCATTGAAACAGTTTTAATGCAGGTAATATGAAAATGAAAATGTCAGAGGACGACGCGAATTGGGCTATTAATGTCGAATAAGTGAAAATGATTGGGGAAAGTACAGACCTGACATTTAAAACACTCTTCAATGGTCGCCGGAGACTCTGTATTCTTTTATTTGTTTATTTTATTTCTCGGTTTTTTCTCTCGGACCACCTCAACGGCTGAGAGTGGACGAGAGTGGCCGGCTCTCTGACGATCATCTTTTGTTTGTTTTGTTCTCGTAGGTGTGTTCTTTTGCTTTTTCTTTTGTTTTCTTTTCCTTTTACGACCGCCGATTCGACAGGTTGGCTTTCCTCACGATTTTGTAAAAAACTGTTCGTTCGTTCGTTTTTGTGCGACATTTTTTCTCTTTCAAAAATTCTCCCTGTGCGTTTCAGGGAAAAATACTCGAGGACCTAATGAATTTCAGTTTATTACTATGCGAATTTTGATTCGTGTTCGGTGGTTTTTGGATTATTTCCGCCAGTTTTAATCAAAACAATCAAAGGTCTGACAGTGAAGCACTAAATCGGTGGCCATGGCGCCGCACCGCACCTCGCTCCGCTCTTGAAATTGTACCATAGCATACCTGTGCGAAGCAAATATTATTATAAAGTTAAATGCGCTTGGGTCATAACTACGCACTCTCCCTCGCCTCGCACATGGTCTGGTATCAGAGCATCGTACTCCGAAATTGAGCTTAGTATCTTCCAACCATCACCTTGTGCGTGATAAATAAAGAAACATTAAAAACCAACGTCTTTGTCTAAGACTAGCAGATAAAGCTACTTTATTTTAACAATCTAACAATGTTCTCCTTTTAGTAGGGTATACTCTGCCTGCCTTTCCACGTGCTGCATGCATTTTTATCCATTTATTCATCCATGGCTCTACAACCTGGGATGGGTCTTGGCCGCCTCAACAATTCTTCTCCATTTTCTCGGATCCTGAGTGGTTTCTTCCCAGTTGAGCACCCCCAGGGTTTGAAGGTCCTTACGGATATTATCCCACCATCGCAGTTTTGAGCGCCCAAGTGGTCTTTTGTCGTTAGGGGTTTCTTCCCAGAACATTTTTGATTCTATGAACTGTGTTAATATTTGTTATGCGCGTATGCGTAGTTCACGCACTAATTCTATCTCTCTTACTCTCATGCAAAGAAGAAAATTATAAATCCTGGCAAAAATGATCAGGATAATCGGATATTTTGATCGAATTATTGCATAGATAGAATAATGCTTGGATGGTTTGAACACGTAGAGAGGATGTTTAATATATTTTTTAAAAAACATTCCTACCAAAAATATTCGCGCGTATTTCTTTGTTTATCATCAAGCACGGTTCAATCGCTCTCCGTCGAATTTAACCACGTGCAGTCCTTTTCGATAGTAATTCATTTCTACAAACATTTCTTTCTCGTTGGGAATCAATCTCAATCGGATTTTGTTCTCCCAATGTCAAGAATCTGACGATCTGGGGTTCTAATATCCAACTTGACCTCCATCGCTTCCTCGTTTATTAATGATAATGTCCGCTGATCCTACGCACACTCGACAGGGGACTGGGAGAGGGGATCATCATTTCTTAAAGCACAAACACGCACGTTGTCGTGTCCAGTTCATTTCGGGATTAAAACCCCGAATCCCCGGGATAAACGGAAGTGTGAAATGGCCGGTCGCTCTGGATTAAACGGTCAGAAAGTCTTTTGTGAATTTTGTATCAAAAGAGCCCTACATAATTGCTGGTTATTAACTAATACTTACATTTACTAAATCCTACTTTATACGGGGCAGGGCATGCACATTTTAAAACTAGGGACTGTTAAATTGTCAGTTTATTTTTAAAATTAAGCAGTTTGGTTGAAATTGCACAAAAAATGGTTTTTCTGATCAGATTATCACCTGACTGACAATTTTGTATCGAGCAAATCGATATTTTTTGGCTATTTCCAAACTAATCAAAGCTCAATCATGTACGACTATACAGGGTGTTTAAAAAAATAGGTGACCCCGTCTCTAGGATAGGTAAAAAAATGAAAAATAATTGAGGTCAGCTTGGTAAAAAAATTTCGTAACGGGCGTTGAAGAAAAAACATTTATACACATTTATTATGATTTTGCCGAAACTACTGGAAACATTGCAATGAAATTATATACGAAAAAAAAGAACATGTCTCTTTAGATTTAATATTAGAAAAAGTAAATGAAAAACGTGTATTTGAAATTTCTAGAACGAGTCTTTGGAGAATTTTAAAACATATAGGTTTGAAGTTTAAAAATGAGGACAACCGAAAGGCTTCGTGTTAAAAAGCTAGAGTCGTGCACAAAACAATTGAATTATTAAGAAATTATACTCGCTGTACAGAATGCTCTTCATTTGTTTATCTTGACGAAACTTGAATTTTCGCTAAAAGTGTAACAAAAAGAATTTCGCCTTGGATGTATCCAAAGCCTTTGACCGCGTTTCGCACCAGGCAATGTTAAGTAAATTATCTGCCTACGGTCTCCCAACCAAACTGCGCCAATGGCTCTTGAGCTTCATGCAAGATCGCTCCTTACATGTGGCAGTTGACGGTATTTCTTCTGATGCGTTTAAAACTAATGCCGGGGTCCCCCAGGGTTCCATCCTGTCCCCCACCTTATTTCTTTTACACATCAACGACCTCTTGAAAACCACCACGAACCCCATTTACAGTTTCGCAGACGATAGCACATTTGTCTCAACTTTCACATCCTATCGATCACTTTCGGTGAATGATACAAATAGACTCAGGCAGGAACAGATTGATTTCATCAATAGAGATCTTAAAGCAATCGTCGAGTGGGGAACCAACAATCTTGTTCAGTTCAACGCCCAAAAAACACAAAGTGCCACGTTTTACAAGAAAGTGAATTCCTCAAATCATCCCATCACAATGTCCGGAAATACCCTTGAACCAAGTCCCTCCATCTCGATTTTGGGAGTCACGGTGTCCAATAATTTGCCAACATCGCAAAGTCTGCAAGCCAGAGGCTAGGTTTTCTGTGGAAAGCCAGAAAGTTTTTTACTCCTGATCAACTGTTGACGACGTACAAGGCTCAAATCCGACCTCTACTGGAGTATTGCTCGCATATTTGGGGTTCAGCACCAAGGCATTCGCTTGATAGACAGCTCAACTCTCACAGATACCCTTCACCCTCTAGAACATAGAAGAAGAGTTGCAGACCAGTCATTGCTCTACAGATATTTCCTTGGCAGATGCTCCAGAGAAATAAAAACTCTTGTATCACCATTGGCCACATTCGGCCGAAGAACTGGGCACGCTGATCAGTCTCACACATTTACTCTCAAGCTTGACACTACAAGGACCAATCTTCATCAAGAATCCTTCTTTTACAGGGCTGCTACGGAATGGAATAAGCTTCCAAAATCAGTTTTTCCAGAGAACTATGACCTGCAACTTTTTAAAAAGCGTGTCCACAATCATTTCCTTTCTATAATCTCTGCCCCTTCTAAAAGTCGCAGTGCGGGCCGTCCGCGGCCCCCACGATAGGTCTACCCTTTTTGCGAAAAAAAAAAATTTGGCAAAAATAAAACAAACCGACGGTAAATGAAAAAGGCACATTATTGTGCATGGAAAGCATGATTTTGTTGATGGGGCGGATCTTTTATTTTCGTCAAAATCAAAATCGTACAATTTGGAAATTTTAAATAAGCAACCAACAAACTCCTGGACCATTGGATCTAATGGTTACAGTGATAAGGCTGTTTTGGAAACCTGGCAATGAGCACTTAATACTGCCACTCCTGAAATTTTTGCAAAATGTGTCAAAAAAATTGAAAATTTGATAGAGGAATGGTGGGTTCGTGAAAACCGCATCGAAGTAGTTAATCCTGTTATCATTTACAATCCGAATGAGGATAGCGACGACAGTCATTCCGATTATAATGACTATAAATCTGATGCTTGATAATACCGTGCGTACTACATGATTAAACATATTTATTAAATTTGTACCGATAATTTTTTTTTTAGTTGCATTCCCTTTTAACATTATTAAATATGTGCCAATTTCTAACCAAAAACTCACCGAGAGCTATACAACGATTTCTGTTCACAAGAAAGCAAAAAATAAAACCTCTCAATAAAAGCATAATAATAAAAAAAAAATTTCGGGTTTAAATCTTGGGGGAATTTACTAATGTACCTCTCAATACAGTGCGCCCGTTAAGTCGATGACTCGGTGACTAATCCGATACCGTCGTATATTGGTGAAATGCATACATACATACATACATAAAGTCACGCCTTTTTCCCATAGGGGTAGGCAGAGACCACTTCCTTCCACTTCCGCTACGGTTCTTGCACACATCTTTTGCTTTCTCTACTTTCATCAGTGCTCTCATACATTCTCTTAGGTTTTTGGTACTCTTGACCTGGCCTTTCTTTGAAACAATGTTGATCTGATCGAGATCGATGTTCTCCGAGGTCGACCTCTACCGATTTGCCCATTCACACTCGCCTTATAAATTTGTTTTGGTGAAATGAGCTATAAATAAAGTTCTACTCATTCATTCATTCATTCATTCATTCCACTTCCGCTACGGTTCTTGCACACATCTTTTGCTTCCTCTACTTTCATCAGTGCTCTCATACATTCTCTTAGGTTTTTGGTACTCTTGACCTGGCCTTTCTTTAAAACAATGTTGATCTGATCGAGATATGCTCTCCGAGGTCGACCTCTACCGATTTGCCCATTCACACTCGCCTTATAAATTTGTTTTGGTAAAATAAGCTATAAATAAAGTTCTACTCATTCATTCATTCATTCATTCATTCCACTTCCGCTATGGTTCTTGCACACATCTTTTGCTTCCTTTACTTTCATCAGTGCTCTCATACATTCTCTTAGGTTTTTGGTACTCTTGACCTGGTCTTTCTTCAAAACAATGTTGATCTGATCGAGATATGCTCTCCGAGGTCGACCTCTACCGATTTGCCCATTCACACTCGCCTTATAAATTTGTTTTGGTGAAATGAGCTATAAATAAAGTTCTACTCATTCATTCATTCATTCATTTAGGTGCCTATACAACTGGACTTGATGAAGTACACAAGGCAAGAAAAAACATCCGTCTTGGGCTGTGATCCTTTCACAGTAAAATATGAGAAATAATATCCAACTTATTGGTACGTACAAGGAGCTCCTACAGTGTTTAGGAGATGAAGGCTAATAAGGGTCTTGCGGCATTTAGGTATTCGGGCAGCTTGTGGGCCTAAATATTGATTATCAGAGTATTGTACTCGTAAACAAAATAAAATGAAATGGAAAGAAACAATACTCACCGGACATGCATCCCAACTCTGTCGAATTGCTGTTGTGATTGTTGTTGCTCAAGCTCGTGTTGTTGTTGCTCTCAGTTCCCGTTCCCGCCATTGGCGTGGAGGTCTTCTCCATGGCGTCGTGGTCTTCCTTGCAATATAGCACACCGCCGTCGCGTAACGCGAATTCGTCGCCCGGTACTAATTGACGGGTGCAAGCCCGACACCTGAAACACTCTATGTGATAGATTTTGCTTTTCGCCCGCATCACAAAGTCACTTTTGCTGAACGACAAACCGCATTTGTCGCATTTCGTACCGAACAACCTGCAACAACAACAACAAAATCAAAATTCTCGCATCGTTCTTAAACGAAATATTATGCCCGCCCGCGTACAATATCATCGACTATCTCCGTTTAAAGCGGTTTGTTTACTTTGGCAAAAGAAAAAAAAGGCTGCGGCAGTAGGTGGGCCGCCAGGTGGTTCGTTTTCTGACCTTTGACTGTCGAGGGTGTCGGAAATGTTTATTTGGCCAACTACCGCACACGGAGGGTCTCGGATTTTTGACGATTTGACGCATCCTGTTTGTTTTCGTACGCGGTGTCGAATTCCAAAACTATCTCGGCGATTTCAAATCGAAAATACATAAAACACCGGGTCGTCAAAATTGGTGATGTCTATCATGAATTTATTTATTGAAACCATGTATTCGGGGGCACAGTTATTCGCTTTGCGAGACGCGAGAACAATTATTACAAATGTACTACCATAAAAGAAGACCAAAATATGTTCGTCTCCAACGATAAGCAGAAAAAAATTGTCGAAAACTTTAATATAAAAAGAATTTCAACTGGGAAAAACCAAAATAGGAAAGCCCGCTCTTAATCGAAAAAGATGAAATTATTTGGCGGAAAAGACATTATTTAAGACGGATAAAACAGTTTCGAAGTGAGAATAGAAATATTTTCATTACTTGGACGAAACTTGGCTCAGTGAAAGATATTATACTGTTGTAAAGACAAAAATATTTCAAGTTCTCCTCGAGCATTCTTAGAAGGTTGGTCCACCTGACTAAAGCCGCCATCTAGAAAAGGAAAGCGATTATTACCCACATTGTTGACTAGTTTGTTGAGGGCAGTTTGTTAATGTTTCAGTCAAATCATACTGGGGATTACCATGAAGATAAGAACGGCGATGTGTTCGGAGAAAACTTTGAACAAATGTTAGACCTCATTCCACCTAATTCAATGGCTTAGACAAAAATGCGTAATATTTGACGAAAATATGGTGAAAAAGGAATTGTTGTCCATAGTGTTTTCCGTAGGGGTAGGCAGAGACCACCTCCTTCCACTTCCGCTACGGTTCTTACACACATCTTTTGCTTCCTCTACTTTCATCAGTGCTCTCATACATACAAAATTGCACAGAAATGAGATGTTACTATTCTTCGTCTGCCCCCGTATTACTGCGAACTAAATCCCATTGAACTCGTTTGAGCCCAAGTAAAACGTTTAAAAATATGGATTCCAAAAAATGGCGTAAGTGTGTTGAGCATGTAATAACAGAAGAAAAAACAATTGCCACGTCTTTTTCGTTTCTCTACTGGCAAATTATGCCCGAGCTCAGCCGTAGAGGGTAGAAGAAGAAAATATAAAAGTGAGCTGCGCCACCGGCTTGACGGTATAAGCCGGAAACCCCTAGATCTTATAGGCACTAGCAGGGCTACAAGATAAACAACTATGATTATGGTGAACCAAATAAATAAAATTATAGCAAAAATATGTTGGATACTTTACTCACACAATAGATAATTAAGGTACACAGTTCAATAGCAACATCATAACAAATATAGTCAAAGTTAACAGCTATGATAAAATTTCCTTGCTAGAACAAACCAAAAATGTAAAATTTACAACTTTATAAAATAACCAGAACAGCAGTAAGAGTAACAGACTTTACCAAGTTACTAAAAAAAGCAAGACATATATAAATTAACTCATTAATAACATTAACTCAAACATTTACATGAAGGCAAAGAACAAAAGGTAAAACATATATATATATATATCAGTTAACTCATTACATAAAGATTTTTACTGCCAAAACAATCAAGTTCATTTAAAAATACCTTTACAATGGTTGTCCTTTAAAATATCAAGATTGTAGGATATTTACAAATAAGTAGAAAGAAAATATGTTTTTACTTGGACATAAAGAATTATTGAGAAGGTTATTTTAATCCAATAGTTTTGGCATATTATCTAATGCAATTAATAGTTTCCAACAATGTACTATACTAATAAACAAAACAGAACATAATAGTGGTGTCAGCATGAGTCACTGCGTTATATATTTAAAAATAAATCACTTATAACCTTTGGATATACGAATTCACAAAGTACTATACTTATAAACTGAAACAAGACTTACTCGTGGTGCCGATGTGAGACACAGCGTTATATATTTAAAAATAAATCACTGATAACCTTTGGGTATGCGAATTCACATGTACTCCTGTGGCCTACTCCTGTGCTACTCCGGTGCTACTCCTGAACTACTCCGGGGGCTGGTTAGACTATGGGGGTGGCACTGATTAACGATGGCTTCCCTCAAATAGATCCTGATAACGGTTATTTTAACTTGACACCAACTCCAACAATATTTACAACAATGGCAAGACAAAATGGTCAAGTTAAAAATCAAATGGTTTTTCTTCAAAATCCAATTAAGATGGCCCAAATACAGCCAGATATGAAAGAAATCCCATAGAGGTTCCGCACACGTGCTAATAACGCACCGTCCCCAACAACCTTCACTAACACCTCCGACTTCGATGAAGCTCTCCAAACGACTGCCGCTCCTATCCCGGAAATCAAGAAAAATGGCGCGGAATAAACGTCAACCCACCATCTTCTCAAATACGTGCCTTGTTCGTGTGGATATCCAGTCCCATCCACACAGAAATTGCAAAACAACTATCGAAAGTTATGCAACCATGAATACGAAACTATAGAAAAAAATAGGCACGTGACACAATGCGGAAACTAGACCATTTTATTGGCCTTACTGTAGATCCTTTAGTCATATCACTGGAATACGAGGAAAGTTCGGCGGACTTTATGACGGCGGTATAGGCACCTATGTCACCTAGATCTTTTGATCCTCTGTGACTACCGCTATGTCTTCAGGGCATCAGAATTCCAGTCCGCTGGTTTTGGCAAACCGCAGGATTTCTGTTGGCCCTGTCACATTTAGGTCGCTTGGATCCATTATCATGCGGCCCCAGGTTTGATACCTGTACACCGCTAGCATCGGGCAGTAACACAGTATGTGTTCGCCGCATAGTCAGCAGTTTTTCTCAGCCGCCAGCTTAAGTTTGAAGAGGTGCGCCCTTAGTGCGATGTGGCCAGTGAGCAGGGCAAGCGTGCTGCTTAGCCTACTCCGGTTCATCACCCAGAGTGCGTCTACCCTCTTCTGGAGATCTTTTTTCATCAGCTGTCTTGATGTTCTGCAACCACTGAGCGATATGTTCTTGCTCAAGGATTAGTTTCAATTCATGTTTCGCTTTGGCAATTGGAAATCCGTTCATCGGCTACCTCGTTGCCATTTATCCCTGTATGCCCAGGAACACATGTAAGAGTGACTTTGTTTGCAGTCGCTAACTCAGTGAGGGCCTGCATGCAGTCCCACACCACCGGTGATGTTGTGGTGCAACTCACGAGGGCCCCAATGGCCGCGCGACTGTCAGTGAGAATATCAATCTCACTGTTGGTCACTTCTGATCTCTGGCAGGTACGTAGCACATCTGAGTATGACACAGACCTCAGTCTGAAAGACCGAGGCGTATTTCCCCAGGAGTATGCTTTCCCTGTGGTTGCAGGATGTTCCAAACAGCGTCCCTGGTACCCTGATCCGTCAGACGACGGTATAAGTATAACAAGAATTTTAAATTAAAAAATTTTTAGTGTTGTTTGTTCATAAAACTTTTTGTTTGCGGCAGGCTTCCAAATAAAAACAGGGTGGCTCACGTAAAATATAATAATCCACACTATAACAGCTGTTACGGACCACTTAATAATCTTAAAAGTTTGTTTGACTCCTCTGTTAGTGTTTTGCATTTATAAGTAGAATTTATATCCATACCATTTCGAAATAGAGTATAGGGAAGTTTCTAAGAGAACGAGAAAACTTTCTTTATTTCTTTAGGGTGTACATAACATGTCTACATAACATTTTCAGAATAAAGGTTAGAAGAAGTATATACTTTGTATGTTCCCAAATAATAAGGCAGGATGATATGCGAGTCTGTAGCCATAATGTGCAATAATGCAGACGATGATAACCTTAATCCGGGAAAGATTCTGAGAAAACGAGAAATCTTTCTTTATTACTCTAGGAATAAAATTAGAAAAACCAATTTAAATTTGGGAATAAGCAAAATCAAATAAAAACTAATCAACGTCAAAACGGTAATTGTCATTTTAAAATAAATTTGCGTATCTAAAAAGTTATCTCAAGTATACTTGAACTGTGTGGTGAAGGCAAATTTGTGCATTATATATTCCAGTGGAGGTTGGAAACACCTAGCTGATACCCTAGGGATAAAAAAATCAACTGCATATCTGTGGGTGAAACATTCTAATGCGGGACCAAAGCAGCGCGGTGGAAAACGTTTGGAGAAAATAAGAGAAAACCATCGTGGATATATCGTTGGATGTATTGAATAGAATCCAAGACTGACATTGAAAGAGCTTTAGAGCAAGTTTCAACAAGAACACCAACTGACTGTCTTTACATAGTGTTTGAGAAAACACCAATACGGTTTAACTTTTAAAGACATCGGATTATCATCACCCTCATAACATCTTGTCAGATGTGTTGTGAACTCATTTTATTGTCAGTTGTTGCTGATATTGGCCGAGGCATTACTAACGTATAGTTTGTCGATTGCTTTCCTAACGGTGTTTTGCCATCTCATCCGATTAGAAGTCAGTTCGGAAGCCCCGCTGACGTTTAAAACAAGACACATCTTTGTTAGATCCACCCAGCGTGTAGGAGATCGACCCCGTCGTCGACCAGTGGGGGGATGGCTCTGTACATGTTCTCATTCCTGTGAATGTGTCCAAAAAATGTCGGGGCACTCTTCAATACTATGGAGCAGAGGCGCCTTGGATTACCAATCTCTTTTAGAATCGAGACGTTCGTTCTATGTGCCATCCATGGAATCCGCAGCATTCTCCTCCGGCACCAAATCTCGACGGCATCTATACGACGGTGATCCACGTGCTAACACCCATGTGATCGGATGCATAGGATTAATTTACTATCACATCAGAAGAGGATATTTTTAAAAAACCTCAAGCTAACGCATTCTTGCGCAGCTGCTTACGTACTGCACGAGAAATGTATTAAATTCCGATGGTACTCGTGGCTGATAACGTCACTTGTCACACTGACTTTGAAGACATTTTCAGGAAAGAGGAATTCAAAGATAATCTCTTGTTGAGACTAATCCCCAACAGTTCTTACATTTAACCCAATCAAACTCGCATGTTAAGCGACATTTGGTTGTTCAATTACCGCAGATCTTATCAGAAGAAGGCAGAGTAAAATTAACACAAACTAAGTTTTTTCATTACAAACAATATTTCTTTTTTATGAAAATTTTATTTAACTGACACTGACAGTGACAGAAATCAACCTCAAAATTTAAAAAAGCTAAATACCGAAATATTTTATTCGAATAATTATTTATTATTACTTGAATTTTTCATCAATGATCTGCACTTTATTAAGACTTATTATCAACAGTTAATATTTATTTACATGGTTTACGCATATAACAGCAAACTTAATACACTATACTCTCGTAAAATTGGTTGACGTCTATCTGACGGCCAACTCTAACCGCGCGCTCATTCGTCAAATTAAATAGCACGTACTTCCGCGACTACCTGTTACTGTTACTGTTACACATTTCCGAAATCACTCTCACAAATTGTGAGTAAGCGAGAGGAAAGATTTTACACATGCAAGAAAGCAAGAGCAAATATGTTACACATCAATAATAATATAAATGTAATAAATGCAAATACTCGTGCAAGAAATATCGCTCATATTCAAAGATATTCCTGACGCTATAACTATGATCTATAGTCCATATTAAATACAACTTATTTATTATTGCTGTTATTTTGTTCAATATATTAAAAAATGTTTAAACTGTTGTAAATTAAAAAGTGTCTTGGTTTTAAATTGATTATTTCTATTTTAAAATTGATTATTCTCAATTTTAATTGTGCTTATTTTCAAATTGAAATTAGTTATTCTCATTTTGAATGCGATAAATTAACGTCAAGTTGGCACGTCCCATTTTGAAAGTGTTTATTTATTCTCATTTTAATGTTGATTAGCCCCATTTTAGGTATAGTGTTATGCAAATTAGAAGTTGTAAAGGTATAGAGAGTTCTTTATATTCACAAATGATGTTCTTGGGCGTCTGTAGCTTCAGAGAGGACCGCAATCTACTCGTATTGAAGTTTCTGAGAGAAAGAGAAAAAATTTCTCTTCTCTAGGAAGAAGAAAGGAAGAAATTGGGGGAGGATAATATGGCACGACTGACTTGGTTGACTGGCGGTGTAGAAAACCACTTTTTGTGTTAAGAATTAAGATTAAAAAAAATCAGTATACTAATACTTTTTTGCAAAAGGCTAAAGCAAATTTGCAAACTCAGACTCGAGATAAACGTAGTAAAGAAAAAAAGGTTTATTTTTACCTTACATAGTCCACTTTACAGTAGGTTTTCCCGTCCCTCACGAAACACGTACACGATTCGTCCAAAAACCTCTGGCACTCTTGGCATTTTAGACACGCCGCGTGCCACTCCAGGTCCGGTGCAACCCTCAGGATGTATTGATCGTGGATTTGACCGCCGCATCCCACGCAGTGACTGGTCCTTCGACTCTTTTCTGCAACGAAATAAACTTAATTTAGATATGCCATTTCTTATTGATTACATAACATTTATATCGACCCTCGTATTACATTTCCATTGTTAATAATTTATAATCCAACCCTCGTACTACAAATCGCTCTTAATACCGGTGATATTAAAAAAGTAGTTAGCGGGATTATTTTTATTTCTTACACAACGGATAAACATTTGATTACAAATTTGAATGATAAACCGATAAAAAGAATTTGAATGCGGCGTTCACGTCAATCTTTCGATATTTATTTTCACACGCGAGAATGCGAGTTTAAAAAACAAAAGTCGAATGTTTAGACTTGCGTAATGTAAATGCATTTAGTCCGATGACAGATCCTGTCGGGAGAAATTTCAAAAACGATCCTCATAAAAAGAGAATCTTAATGGAATCGGGAGTAAATATATATGTGAGGCGTGTTAGAAAACATATGTTTAGTCACTAAAATTAACAGCCGACAGTATAAATACATTTTCTGGCACGCAAGGATGGAATTTCTTCGCATATACATCTCGCGGTATTGCAATCCTCGACAGGACTTGCCGATCCGCCTGCTAGAAAAATACAATATTGCTCGGTTATTAAGATGAAGTAAATCTCCAAAGAAAAATATCACATTTATAAGTGAGTCTTCTTACACTTTAGAATGCTTCTAATAGGTCTGAAGTTTCACGGTGCTGTGTGTAGCCAATATAGAGGATCTGCAAGACCGCTAGCTTGACGATGACATTTAGATCTTATAAAGAGTTTCATGGTGTTGTATGTAGCCAGAATGTCTGGAAGACCACTACCCAGAAGATGACGTTAAATAATGTCACATTTAGAGGCTTCTTGTACGTTTCACGATGCTGGCTGTGTATGTTGGAGTTTGAAAGACCACTACCCAAACGTTGACGTCTAAAAATGTCATATTTAGAACTTGTAAACAGTTTCACGTATGGTTTAGTAGTCTGGTGAACCAAAGGGTTACAACAGACAGCTGTTGCAAAGCTTGCTGGCATTTAGCGGCTAGCATGCCATGTCCAGCACACCAACGGCAGCGATGGAACACCTCCTAAACCTTCCTGCTCTAGATATTCTCTTAGAGAGGGAGGCTAGAATAGTTTCCTACAGATTTCTGTCGTAGGAAAGGC
This sequence comes from Agelastica alni, assembly GCA_950111635.1. Classification (NCBI taxonomy): domain Eukaryota; kingdom Metazoa; phylum Arthropoda; class Insecta; order Coleoptera; family Chrysomelidae; genus Agelastica; species Agelastica alni. The sequence goes on from OX467717.1 coordinate 30,099,684, forward strand.
AAATTAATGAAGAGCAACTCGGAGACCACTCCGGGATACTGACTGAAACAGAAAACCACCAAATTCGCGGGATGGTTTCTGATATGCTAGCCACAAAAATACACGTAGAAAAGTCGTTGAAAGTCCTCTTTCCGAAGAGAGATGAATGGGTGAGGGGAGAAATCCTCTTCCCGGAGACGGAATACGTAATGTACATAGATGGCTCAAAAACACCAGATGGAGTTGGGGCCGGTGTTTTCAGCAGGAAACCAAAGATTGAAATATCCACCAGTCTTGGCAGGTATGCTACTGGCCCTTGCAAAACAAGGGGCCGAATCTGCGTTTACAGGACCAGAATCGGTTTTTTGAGTCACTACAAGTGCCGCCAAAACAATCATTTCGCACTGGGCGGAGAGGAAAATACTCACGTACTGGTCCGATATACCAGGGTTAACTCACTCGAAGGCGTTCTTACCTAAACCCTCGAGAAACACAACTAATCAGATCCTAGAATGGAGCAGGTCTGACCTACGAATTCTAAAGGGACTGCTTACAGGACAGACTGTCGTCTAAGATACGAGGGCGGTTTGATAAATCAGTGACTTTTTGAATAAAACAAATTTTTTTCCGCAAATAAACATTTTATTTTTCTACATAATCACCTTTTAGCTCGATACACATTTAGTCCAGCGTTTTTCTCATTTTTTTATTCCCTCCAAATAATAGGTTTTTTCAAAGCTCTCAAAATACGCGTTTGTTTCGGTAATGACTTCTTCATTCGACTCAAATCTCTTACCGCCCAGCCATTTCTTTAGGTTTGGAAACAGAAATTAGTCGCAGGTGGCTAAATCTGGAGAATATGCTGGATGGGGTAGCAGCTCGTATCCCAATTCGTGGATTTTGGCCATCGTGACTAGACAAGTGTGCACACGTGCATTGTCTTGATGGAACAGCAATTTCTTCTTTGCCAAATGCGGCCGTTTTTGCTTCAAATCAACGTCGAATCTGTTCAAAAGCTTTGAATAATATTCGCCGGTGATCGTTTTACCTTTCTTGAGGTAATCGATGTGAATGATACCGCGTACATCCCAAAAAACTGTGGCCATGACCTTGTTGGCTGACAGACTCTGTTTCGCTTTCTTTGGTCCACGTTCACCCCGAGCAACCCACCGTTTCGATTGTTCCTTGGTCTCTGGCGTGTTGTGATGGATCCATGTTTCATCCACAGTAACAAAACGGCGCAAAAATTCGTCCGGATTACGGCCAAACATCGCTAAACACTCTTTTAAAGTGGTCACACGATTGCGCTTATGGTCGAGTGTGAGCAATCGCGGTACCCATCTCGCAGAGAGTTTTTTTCATGTCCAAATATTCGAGTAAAATATGATGTACCCGTTCAGTTGAGATACACCTACAGCATGAGCCAACTCACGCACTTTCATTCTCCGATCATCCAATATCATTTCATGGATTTTATCGACGATTTCCGGCGTGATCAAATTTTTTGGGCGACCTGGACGTTCGGCGTCACTAGTGCTGATACCACCACAACGGAACTCTGTAAATCACTTCTTAACCATTGAAATTGATGGTGCCGAGTCCCCGTAGTATTTATCAAGTCTTTCCTTAGTTTCAGTGATGGATTTTTTACGTAAAAAGTAATGCTTAATCAGCACATTTTCGTAAAAATTCACGAGGTTGTCTGCTTTGAACGGCTATCAAACACCAACTGCACGACGTAGCTTGCTCAAAATTAGAAAGTTGCCCACTGATAGGTTACAGTTGACGGCAGCACTTTTGCATTTGGAGTAACTGCGCGGGAAATTCAAAAAGTCACTGACTTATCAAACTGCCCTCGTACCACCTCGGAAAGATGAGCCTGAGTCAACAAACGGTTTTGCTGCGTGGAAGACGAAACTGTTGAACATATACTATGATCATGCCCCGGCCTGTGAAGAATAAGGTTCAACATATTTGGTTATACCAACCTAGAACCTACCGATTTCAAGAAAATCTCACCCCATACAACCATGAACTTCGTGAGAAGGGCTGGATTGTGCGGTGAACTGTAACCTCCGGGGGTGAGCCACAATAGACCTACTAAAGGTCGCAGTGGTTGGGTGACCTACGCCCCACTTACATGATACGGTGCTGGCTGTAGGCAGGAGAATCTGGTAGACCAAAACCCAAAGGATGACGCCTAAAAATGTCATATTTAGGTTTTATAAAGAGTTTTATGGTGCTGGCTATGGTCCTAGGAGGATTAGGAAGACCATACAATTATGATTAATAATGTCACATTCACAGGCTTTTAAATGTTTCACGGTGCTGACTGCGAATGTGTAAGAAATAAAAATATCTTATTTTACTTAAAAACTATATTGATCGTAAAGCGTATTCAAAAACTATCAATCGATCACAAATACGTCTATTTTCTGTCGTCCGTTCATGAAGACTACCGTTTTCCGCCTATCCCGCACCCCTTCTCGTCCTTTTCTTTATGTACCTGATCTCCAGACCGTGCTCGTGTACACTATAAGCTTTCCTTGCATACAGGGTGGATCCAAATATATCTTACAAATGTAGAGTTTAAAAGACCACTACCCAAACGATGACCAATACCCAGACTTCTAAAAATCTTACATTTAGAATTTCATGATGCTGGCTGTAGCTACACAGACAATAAATCATGGAAGTCATCTTCAGCTGTTCTATTAGGGGATAATGAAGAAATACTCGTTATAAAAATTATAAAAATCCGTAACGCTCGTTTCTTTATAATTTAACAGTCTTTAAAATAAGGTCGGTTTAAACAAAAAAGATAAAAAAATGTCAGACTGGTGACCGGCGTAACGGCGCCTAAATACTCGTCGCCCGGGTTGACAAATTCGAATAAGAAAAGGGCCCCCTCAATAAATCTTCTCGACATCCTTCCAACGGCTTATAAAATGTTCGTATCTGACGCGGCAGCGTGTTGCGAATGAATGAATTTATTTCATCGAATAATCTCCTCGTCCGAAAGGTATTCACAGGTAAATCTGCCAAAAATTACTCGGTTATTGTTATTTTGTAGTATGCCAAGAATGAATTTCTATGTGAACAATGGTTTTTAAGTACCGTTTCGATTAGTTACGGTTACGGGGGGACGTTCGAAAGTAGTTTTTGTTTACGTCGTCGGTTTTGCATTTTTTTCAAATGAAATTGCGAATTTTCTAAAATTATCAATAAAGAAATGGTAGAATCGGATTGCGGTTCGGAGTCCGGTCACAATTTACAATTTACAATTGTGTATGCAAATGACGCGGCGATGGCTGGCATGCTAGCGGCTCCGAAACGCAGATAAGAAGGCAGTTAGGATATTCCTACGTGGTCGTAATCATTCAGATCGACATGCTGATAGTTTATAAAAGAACCAACCGACACACGCACGCCGAGTTTGTGGCGAACATGGCGGGGGGGGGGAAACTATTAGGGGGTGCATATACCCAATAAATGGCTAAAAAATCGCTGCATCGCCAGGATTATCAGACCGTTTAAAAGAGTTTATACTTTTGTGTAATTTAGATAAATTTCATTGCTAAATAGTTTTTGAAAATTGATTTTGTAATCACCGATTTAAAAATGGGTTTTCCAAGATAAGTCAGGACCAATAAAAGTTAATGGCAATCAACCGTTAGTTTGTCAGAAGTCTTAAAAAAGGCAAAGAAAATAAATGTGAATCGGAGAAAGATCAATTCTGAATGGTAATCAACCATTTTTTGCTAGAAGTCTTGGGTAGAACGAATAATTCAGAATTATACTTAATTATTTTTCGCTAAAAGCATTGGAGAAGTAGGAAAAACGACTGAGTACTCAACTATCTTTGACAGAAGTATTGGGAGGAAAAAGGAAAAGAAATGAGTCTACAGAATCAAAAAATGATGCATTTTGAATATTGTCTTGGGAGAAGTGAGGAAAACGAATGAGAATCGTAGAAAGATCAATTTTGAATATTACTCAAAAATTTTTTGCTAGCAGTCTTTGTAAAGTGTTTAGAGATTCGTAGAACGAACAATTCAGAATTATACGTAACCATTTTTCGCTAAAAGCCTTGGAGAAGTAAGAAAAACGACTGAGTACTCAACCATTTTTTTGAAAGAAGTCTTGGGAGGAAAAAGAGAAAAAAATTTAGTCTACAGAATCGTAGAATAATGCATTTTGAATATAGTTTTGGGAGAAGTGAAGAAAACGAATGAGAATCGTAGAAAGATCAATTTTGAATATTACTCAAAGTAAAGAAAACGAATTAGAATCGTAGAAAGATTAATTTTGAATATTACTCAAACATTTTTTGATAAAAGCCTTTGTAAGTGTTTAGAGATTCGTAGAACGAACAATTCAGAATTATACGTAACCATTTTTCGCTAAAAGCCTTGGGAGAAGTAAGAAAAACGACTGAGTACTCAACCATTTTTTTGACAGAAGTTTTGGGAGGAGAAAGAGAAAAAAATTGAGTCTACAGAATCGTAGAATGATGCATTTTGAATATAGTTTTGGGAGAAGTGAAGAAAACGAATGAGAATCGTAGAAAGATCAATTTTGAATATTACTCAAAGTAAAGAAAACGAATTAGAATCGTAGAAAGATTAATTTTGAATATTACTCAAACATTTTTTGATAAAAGCCTTTGTAAGTGTTTAGAGATTCGTAGAACGAACAATTCAGAATTATACGTAACCATTTTTCGCTAAAAGCCTTGGGAGAAGTAAGAAAAACGACTGAGTACTGAACTATTTTTTTGACAGAAGTCTTGGGAGGAGAAAGGAAAAAAAATGAGTCTACAGAATCGTAGAATGATGCATTTTGAATATAGTTTTGGGAGAAGTGAAGAAAACGAATGAGAATCGTAGAAAGATCAATTTTGAATATTACTCAAACATTTTTTGCTAGAAGTCTTGTGTAAAGAGATTCGTAGAATGTTGTAGACAGGTTTGGAGTTATAAGCAGCAACTGATGTAGCACGATTAAGAGACAGTATTTTCTTCAGACATTTAGCGGTGGTTCACCTCTGCCTCGCAATCCAAACTTTTAACTGGGGAGGTTCTGTAGACTCCAGTATAATTCTTAAAGCGGTATCGTGTTTGACGTCAAGGATTTGTTATAGAAAGTATAAAGTTTTGTGATTTATTTAGTAAGATTTTATTGATTTAGTTTTTGTTGTGAGTGTTATAAATTATCGAACTCGAGAATGAATAATAATAACAATACGAAAGTGACGTTTTGCGAACGAAACACCCAGTATAGTATAATTAAATAAAAAATATTTCAACTGCAAAATGTTAACAGCTGCTAACGAAGGTAGCAGTATATAACCACCTCGTTCTTTAAATAAAAATAAATTTAATTCAATTATTATGGCACGTTCGTCGTTTTTGTTTTGTACAAGAGATTGGCGTCAAAGTTCCCGCGAAACGTATTCCATCTGTTTATTCAGAAATGCCAAACTGTTCGCCTCAGAATCAGAAAATTATGTAAATCTTATCGACTGGTTTGGACAATTTTGAATAAATTTCAATCGGTATTGGTGGACGTGTATTATGTAATTTTTCGTCTTTATTTGTAATCAGGGAAATTAATTGTATCCAATCGATCGAAAATAAAATAAACCGGTCTTACTGAAAAACTTATTACTCGCACATTTTTTGCAAGACGATACGAGTATACAGAGTGGCCACATCGAAGCGGCATATTCAAAACACTTTTGAAATATTTATTTTACCTCCCATTTTACGATAAACATAAACAACAATGGAAAAATTAAAAAAAAACAAGTAACCTTCAATAAATACGTGTCAAAATTGTATGACAATCTTACAATTAGTCATTGAGATGCGCTCGAGTGGTTTTAAAGACGCTGCTTTTGTTGTTCTCAAAAGGAATTTCGTGTTGATAAAACGGAGTTTTTGATAGTTCAGAAATAGCTTGAAAATTGTGGCAAGGAATCTGTCACTTTAAAATCAACCAATCATCGTTGGTTAGCTGAATCTTAACGGGGAAGTATGTAAAAAATTGGAGGAAATTGATTTGAAAGGCATGTTTTCCCAAGAAGATGGTGCAACACCACATTTGAAGTCATTGGGTGAAAAGTTTGTTGAGTCTGTACTTTCCAGAAATGGAACTGATAATTGACCCCCAAGATGTTTAATCAAATATAGAAAATTGTGTTGGCTCCTTGGAAGAAATTCCGAGGTATCAATACATAATAATAAGCTCACAAACAAGCACTGAAGCCAATATGGACATTCGGCTTCAACTTTTTTTTATTTTTACTGAAAATAGTCGCAAAAAGGGTAGACCTATCGTGTGGGCCGCGGACGGGGGAGGGATTATAGAAAGGAGATGATTGTGGATCCGCTTATTCTGGAAAAATTGATGTTGGAAGCTTGTTCCATTCTGTAGCAGCCAGGAAGTCCATTGTAAAAGCGATCGGGCCATAACAGACACTTGGTAGGTGGATCACATGCACGGCGCATGGAAATCACAGAGCTACGACACGACTTCTGTAGAAGCTGTCACGATGAGGAAGAAGAGGAAACAATGGTGAATCTTCTCTGCCACTTTCCTGCCCTAGGCAGAAAATGGCTTTCTATACCAGGGCAACCGAACTTTAATGGCTTATCTGATCTCAGCTCAGTTATCATTAAAGACCTCACACTCTTTATTAAAAGTTCCAACTGGTTCTCACGGTAGAGGGGGAAGGCACCGCCGTCAATCACGGTATCACAACGGGCCAAAAGGCATAAGTCGGTTCCCTCCGAACCGCCGTTTAAACCTAACCTAACCTAACCTAACCTAGTATCGAAATACGTTTTTTCTAACTTTTATTGACCTTAAAAAATTATTACAATTAATTCATTGAAGCAATTACTATGATTGAATTTATGTTGTTTAGGCAATGCTCGAAAGACGTCTACAAAAACCGTCGGGCAACAAAGATTTTTCAAATCAACTAGCACTGCGCGTGTTTACGGCAAACAAATTATTGTATTAATTAAGTGATAATATAATGTAATTAGTGCCGTTTTCCCACCTTGCAGTTTATCGACGGACACTTTTTAAAAAATTAATGAACGGTTATCGCCAACGAAGAAAGATATTAGGTACCTACCAGGCGCGCTTAACGTCGACAAACCTACAAAAACGATCATATAGCTCCAGAATGAGTATTTTCTGTAATAATATCCACACCGTAGCGTAAGGTCTGTCATCTGTCAAAATACATGAGAGTCTTGTAGTTTACGATTATTTTTTTCCTTGATTTATCTTCAATCATTACCAGAGGAATATTCTTTCATAAAATGCCACAGTGTTGAGCAGCGCCTATGCGTGCAAATAAAACAGGAGGGCATAAGTTCCCCTTAAGAGATAAACCCCGATTAAATCAGATCCCGATCCAAATTTACTCCAATGAAGAAAAACCTCGTCTGTAAAAGCGAGGTATGATTTTGAGAAAAACGTAAGAATATTTTTATTTTTAATCTAGGAAGTCAATTGAATACAACAGACCAGCACACATGTGCTTTATTGATTTGGAAATAGCGTTCGATCGTGTACGGTTAAGAGACGTTATACATCTTCTTTACAACAGGAAAATCCCACATAATCTCATCGAAACCATAGAAAATATATACAAAGCAAATCAGATTCAAGCAAAAATAAATGGGACCACGACTGAACCAATAGCTGTGGGCCAAGGTATTCGACAAGTGGATTCCCTGAGCCCTCTGCTCTTTAACATCATTATGGACGAAGTAATAAGCAAAGTACGTTTACTGAAAGGATACAGAATGGATGACCGTGAAATTACTGTTATATGCTATGCCGATGATGCAGTACTAGTTGCTGAAAATGAAGACGATCTGCAGCGACTATTACATCGATTTAACTGCTGTTCAAAAATACAGTGCCAAGCGAATTGTTTTTCCTTAGTTTTTCTGCGTTTGAGCTCAATCTTTAGTTCAGCCGCTCTTCTTTGTTCGTAATCCATATTTGTATTGTAAAAAAGTGCAAATACGATGAATTTTCGGTAAAAAGTTTCACTGGCATGAAATTCAGTACAATTTGACGGTTGTTTAGACCCTCATTGGGTATGTACGTGCATTCCCTCGTATACGCATCAGTAGAATTTACGATTTTATTTCGAAATACAATGAAAACTACTCATCTCTAAGGTATAAACTAACACTGTTCGACGTCCAAGTATCAATAGCGGTCATCTATCTTGGATATTTTTTAGTACCGTCGGTCTCTTTGATGTCATTAACACGAACCTAGACGGTTACGTGTCGTGGCTATTTTTGATTTACCAACATCTAGGCAACTCTACCGTTCGATAAATTAGTAAGTTGAACATTTTATCACGTAAAAATATTCGAAAATTCAAATTTTTTCAATTTTCCATACTTTTTACTTTTCAAAATTGAAGTATCCAATTGATCGACGTTCAAAAAAACACAAAGAGACAACAAATCAACGCAATCATTGTTTCAATTTTGGTCACACTTTGTGTACAGGGAGTCCCCGCTGTACCAAGTCAAGCTCAAATAATGTTGAAAATCACGTGAGGTCCATTGCCAAAAGTGCATCCCAAAAACTTGGTTTTTTGTTTCGTGCCAAGAGCTATTTCACCTCCAGTCAGCTGCTTATGATCTATAAGGCACAGATCCGACCTGTACTGGAGTACTGTTCCCATATTTGGAGTGCAGCACCTAAACATATCCTGAAGCTACTGGATTCTGTCCAAAAAAGGGCAATTCGTCTCGTCGGTGATGCCTCGCTTACAAACTCGCTCACTTGTCTGGAACACCGTAGAAAAGTTGGCGATTTGTCTCTATTTTATAGATATTTTCATGGGCGATGCTCTTCTGAAATATCAACAATCGTTCCTCCTTTGGCAGTCTCTTCGAGATTAACCCGTCAAGTTAAGTCTTCACACCCCTTCGTGGTCACTTTGGAGACCTGCAGAACATCACTTTCCAAAGATTCATTCATCCAACGAATTGTGAGGCTTTGGAACTCATTGCCTAGGGAGGTGTTCCCCGAGGCATACAACCTCCAGAAATTTAAGAATAACACCAACTCCTACCTTCTTTCCCTTGGTTTCCACGATGTTCTCTGAACATTACAGGATATCCCTTTTCGTGGGAACCAGAACATATAAAAAAAAAAGTTTATAGCATAGTTTATTTACGAAAAGATCTCTTCGAAACTGAAAGAGCACTTTTTTCTTTTGCATCCCAAAAAGCATCCATTCTTAAAAAACTGTTGGGTCTTTAGACAGATCCTTCTTTTATACTCTACTAAAGAACACTTTTTTCTTCCCCTTTAGACTCGATTTTATAGTTGAAACATATAGACAATATAATATTAAGTTTTGATTGTAGTTGTTCTATATGAACTGTTGGGTCTTTAGCCACTTCGGACGGGTCTCACCAGGTGCATTTGCACTAAAGAGCACTTTTTGATGTGTAACATCTATCCTCTCTCTTACTCGCAATTTGTTGGGGTCATTTCGTGAAATGTGTACCAGTAACAGTACCATTTAATTTGACGATTTAGCGCGCGGTTAATGTTGACCGTCAGATAGACGCCAACAATTTTTCCGAGAGTTGATTTGACGAATGAGCGCGCGGTTAGAGTTGGCCATCATTTGGCTATTTTGAGATTGATTCTTTTCACTGTCAGTGTCAAATAAATAAAATACAATTTTCATTAAAATGTATTATTGTTTGTTATGAAAAATCATTTCAAATAATACCTGTCTCATTTTTTTAGAATATAATTTTAAAATTGCTTATTACTAGATGAGAATAAAAAAACCAAAAAAACTCGGAAAATATTAAACTTAGGTATAGGGAAATGTTAAGAATATTTTTTCTAAATCTACTATAGAATTATACAGGATAGAAAAAATAATATGTGTGCCATTTAAAAAAAAATAGTTTATAGCATTTTTTATAATCCAAAATTAACGTTTATTTCACCCTGTAAAACAAAATTTAAAATATTTTTTAGAGATAATATTGAGCTATCTATCAGTAATGTGCCATCGAGAAAAATCACGCTGTATATTGTTCCTATTGAGAAACACTTTACGAGGGTGCGTCGATATTTCGTCGATATTTTTTTAATATTGAAAAAATTAATAATTCCTCGACGCTGATTTAAAATCTTACGGTGGGGTTTAAATTTATTGTTTATTTGTCTCCATGACATTGCTTTATAAGGCATTCTACATAAAAGTACCATAAATAATAGAAATATTTTAATAAAACGGATATAATTAACCTTTTTTTTTTTAATTTTTTGGACTTTTGACTAACTGTCGTGTAAATAGACTGCTTAACAATTGTTAGCGACCACTCAAAAGTCTTCCTTTCTAAAATCATTTGATAGGACTAAGGATGTTCATTTTTCGAATATTATCTAGGTACGTAAACTAACAAATTTTCCAAACCGATTTTTTCATTAGAATTTTCTTATCGTGACCAGTATCACGCCCGAACTTTCTAAATCAATAAAAATAAATCATTTGGGTGCGATATTAAAAAAGTAAATAAAAGATAATCGGGTACGTCACTGCGTAAGTCCCGTTGAGAATATCCTTTAGGTCCGAAGCCCATATAAAAAGCTCATTGTTTGCGCTCGTAAACACTATATAAACTGTAAATGCGTGGCCCGACGTTTCGTCCTCTTCTGGATTTAAAAATTTCGAAATCTAAACGGAGCGGTTTTGTGGTATCTCTGGGTGGCTCGGTCGAGACGATAACTCGGGCGCCGTTTTTAGGCCTGAGCGAAGTCTCATTGCCGCCGTTCGACGACGAATATGTCTAGCCTTCTTTTCGATAATCCCCAGTGTCGTTGTTCGACTCTTGCTCGTCGAGAAGCGTTATCACTGTAACGCCACTAGTGGTCGATTTATTTCCGGAAATTTGATCTCGACTGGTATTCAGTTAAAAAAATTTCACGATGATAATTACTATAAGAGAAACATTTTTGGTCGCAACCATAGACCTATTATCCAGAGGAGACGCAACATCCCATTCATAAAACAACATCAGAAAATATCAAAATACAACGAGTGGTAAGACAGGGGTGTGTCTTGTCACCACTTCTGTTTAATTATTATTCAGAGGCTATATTCAAAGAAGCTCTCAGGAACAGGAACGAGGGGATAAATATAAATGAAAAGATTATTAACAATACACGTTATGTATGCTGATGACACCTTGATCATAACAGACAACATACATGATCTTCAAGTATTACTACAAGAGATCGATCGGGTCAGTAGAGAGTACGGTTTCAAAAAGGAACTATAAAAAAATTAAATACATGGTCATAAGTAAAACCCCATTAAACCATCCTAATACCAACATCAATATCAATTTAGTGTTGGTCGGGAGAGTAAAGCAATATCAGTATCTCGGCACGTGGGTCAACGATAGGCATGATCAGACTCAAGAAATCGAGAAGGCTAGAAATATTTTCTTTAAAATGAAACAACTATTTACCAACCCACACTTAAACCTTCAATTATGTCTAAGAATGGTTAAATTTTATGTAATCCCAGTGCTTTTATATGGACTTGAATCATGGACGATCAACAAAGCCACAATGAAAAAGCTCCAGGCATTTGAAATGTGGATCTTCCGGCGTGTACTGAAAATATCGTGGATAAAAAAATTACCAATGAAGAGGTTCTACGCCGAGTAGAAAGAGAAAGAGAATTGGATAACTTGATTAAAGCCAGAAAACTGGAATATCTCGGTCACATTATGCGTGTAGAGAGATACAGTATACTACGACTGATAATGGAGAGCAAGATTGCAGGAAAGAGATCGGTGGGAAGAAGACGTATATCCTGGCTGAAAAATCTAAGAAAGTGGTTTGGATGCACATCCCTCCAGCTTCTCAGAGTCGCAGCGTCGAAAGTAAAAATAACCATAATGATAGCCAACCTCCGTGTAGAGACGGCACCATAAGAAGAAGACGTCGTCAACAGTTGATCAGGAGTAAAAAACTTTCTAGCTTTCCACAGAAAACCTAGCCTCTGGCTTGCTGACTTTGCGATGTTAGCAACATGGTCATGCCAAGACATATTATTAGGCACCGTGACTCCCAAAATCGAGATGGAGGGACTTGATTCATGGGTATTTCCGGACATTGTGATTGGATGATTTGAGGAATTCACTTTCTCGGAAAACGTGGCGCTTTGTGTTTTCTGAGCGTTGAACTGAACAAACCATTCTCTGGAAGAACTCCATCAATTCAACTACAATGAAGTGTACGTCCTTGTTTCCTAAAGTAACTACCACAAAAGAATGGTTCTTGAAATGCTCTATATCTATAAAAAAAGATCAAAACTCAGTGAATAACCGAAGTGACATTCAAAATTTGTCCAAAATGTATACCAATTTAATAAATTAAAAACAACAATCACAACCATCTGAAAAACTTTTTTATTATTGGTTCTTTGAAAAAATGTATTTATTCCCGAGAAAAAGTTCTGCATGGTCCAAAACTTAAAATGCAAGCTAGCCGCTGCAGTTTTTGCAGCTTGACTTGTGCCGAAATTTGTTGCATTTTTGGCCACCATATTAATGAAGCATAGGTGACCATTAGTTTAATGATCGTTTGGTATGACCAGTAGATCATTTTTTGTTTCAGACCCCATGTCTTGCCAATGTCCCATGTCCAGCTTGCCGCTATAGATCTGGAAAGAATGTGGTTATGTAGTAAGCAAAATAAGAGACTTAATTAATTTTAGTTACTCTGTGGTCCTTTGATGGAATTTGTGAGGTTTTGTTATGTTTTGTTTTTACCAGTCCAGATAAAAATGTGTTCTTTTTGTTCACCAACAAATCATCTCTCGTCTTACCTACTTTTAACTTAATTATTTTAAGTAGTGAGACTGCAGCAAGTTAAATGATTATTTCCATGTGATTTCTTTAAGCAGCTAAACCTCTTAGCTTTGTATTTATTGATGCAAGACAATGTGTTAAGAATTTTATTATTATTTACCGTCTTTGTTACATAAAGGTGGTATCAGTAGATTTTATAATGTCAAAAATGTCCTCTGTAATACGTTTCAAGGTACCCCAGCAGGAAAAAATTAGGGAATAAATGCGTAGGTTGTCATGGCAGCGTTAAGGAATGCTCCCTCCCATTTTATTGGTGTAAAATGTTCAACGGAATAATTCGTTTGGGAAATTTGTTCTAAAACCGCTGGCCGGCGCCCGAAATAATGTCACTCTGCAGGTCCGGGCGAATGTTTATCTCCCTTTTGACGGGTCGGGATTCATTTGTCACCGGCCAACCGCGAGCGCTATAAATTGATATAGCGCCGTCAAAAAGGCCGATGTGCCGGTAGAATGTCGGCAGGAATGTGGATGATTCGAAGATAGTCAGTTTAGATAGAAGAGTTAACAATTAGCGACGTGTTAGTGTTTATTTATACGACGCGAGTTCGGTCGTACTCGCTTCAGGTTCGCGTTAATTCGACGACGAAAAGATGCCGTGATAGTGCGAGAAAAAAAAAACCATGCAAGCACGTCGAATTTTGGGCATATTGGAAATATTGTAATTCGACAAGAATTTATTGGAAAGCTGCTTTGGATGTCCATAGGTGGCGCTATGAATAAAACGCCGACAAATGATACTTAGTGACATGTAGTTTGGGTGATAATCATTACTATAGTCCGTTCATAATTTGTCGATAGCACAAAATGTGCGTCCAAGTCATAAAACGGCCGTAATAGTCGTAAAATCATAGGCGGAGGTTCCTGAGGTGTTTATTCATGTCCGTACACAATTTGTTAATAGCTCACTGCAAGTTTGACCCTCATTAGGTTTAGTACGTTTTTGATCGCATTTAATTTACGGCTCGTTGGTGTTTCGGCGTCTACGGCAGTAATTAACGTCTCTAATATTTATTTTGCGAATTTTGTGCAGTGCGTGAGTAACTTTTTTTCATATTCCTACAAACATATACGTACCTTTCGTTCCTGCTTGTTTTGTTTGATTGCTTGCGATGGCTTCGTCATCATCATCAACATCATCAAGTTTTACACCGGTACTGTTGCGTACAGTCAGTAAGTCTGTCTATTCACCAAGAGAGAAGACTATTGTTTTGAACGTTCACGATGCTCTGCTTTCTCAGAATTCCACAAACACTGTTCAGAACATAATCAAGAGTTGTGCCCACATGACGGGCGTAGGGGAGTCAACAATATATAGGTTCCTATCAGAAAGAAAAAAACAAGGTATAGCTAACCCAAATACAAACGAATACTTAAAGAGGGGGAGAAAACCTATTGAAATTGATGAATTTGCCAAAAATGGTATTCGAAGGAAAATTCACGAATTTTTTTACAAAAAAGAAATACCCAACTTAAACAAAATTTTACAAGAAGTTAGAGACGACCCGGATTTGCCTCATGTCGGACGAACCAAATTGTGGCAAGTTTTAAAAGAATTAAATTTCCGGTGGGAGAAATCAGACCGAAAATCACTTTTGATTGACCAGGAAGAGATAATATGTTGGAGAAGAAAGTATCTAAGATCTATACGAAAATTTCGGGCTGAAGGAAAGCCAATTTACTATCAGGACGAAACGTGGGTAAACGCAGGTCATACTCTCACAAAAATTTGGTCAGATAAAAATATATCAAGCTCCAGGCAAGCCTTTATGGAAGGTTGGTCTACTGGTATTTCCCCACCCTCTGGTAAAGGCAGTAGATTAATAGTTTCTCACATTGGCAGTGAAAAAGGATTTGCTAAGCATGGTTTGTTGAAATTTCAATCCAAAAGCACAAAAGACTATCACGAGGAGATGACAGCTGATGTTTTCGAAGAGTATTTTGAGCAGATGATTGAACATATACCACCAAACTCAATTATAGTATTAGATAATGCACCTTATCATTCACGACTAGTAGAAAGACTTCCAACGACTGCGTGGAAGAAACAGGATATCATTGAATGGCTGCGGAATAAGTCCCTGCCTTACAAAGATGGAATGGTTAAAGCAGAACTTTTAAAAATTGCCCGGCAACACAAATCTAAGTTCAAGAAATACGTAGTTGACAAAATGGCGGAAAGACGAAACATCACAGTCCTTAGACTTCCACCCTACCACTGCGAATTAAATCCAATTGAACTCATTTGGGCACAAATGAAAAGCTATGTGGCTATAAAAAATACGTCATATAAAATACAAGCTGAACGTGAATTGTTATATGAGTCTTTACAACATATTACAGAACAAAATTGGCGAGATGCAGTAAGACATGTAATAGAAGAAGAACAAAAAATGTGGGATCTTGACATTATAATTGATGCGACTGTAGAGACACAACCGCTAATTATTAACCTGCAAGACGACTCGGATTCCGAAGATGATCCTGTTTATTTTGAATTTGAATAGTTTTGTAAGTAATCGTAGTTTATATCATTTAAAAATAGGTATTAATTAAATAAATGTATCTTTTACAAATTGCAAGTAACTTTTTATTTTTAAATAAAATAAAGAAATTTTATTAAAATAAAAATACAATTTACAGTACCTACAGTTTAAGAATATTAATATATTTATTTATTTAAAGTAACGTAATGTTTTAATCATATACTCTACGACACTGGTCAGTCATTTCCACTCAAAATACCTACATAATCGGATTAAAAGTTCTATAGCTGTATTGTATTTATTCAGATACAAGGTGGGTTAGTCGAAAACATCTTAAACTGCCAGTTTTAGGTTGGTTTTTGTTATTATATCATACTACCTGTCCTCTCTGTATTTCAGTTCTCTAATGAGGGTCAAACTTGCAGTGAGCTATCAACAAATTGTGTACGGACTATAGTGAATTAATCGCTGCTATATATTCTCCACAATGCTCTATGGAGTAGAGAGTTGGACGCTGACCGACTCATTATTGAAGACGCTGGAGGTCTTTGAAATGTGGGTCTACAGAAGGATCCTACGAATAAGCTGGATGGACCGAATAAGAAATGAGGTGGTTCTACGACGAATGAGGAAAAACACAGAAATATGAATATGATTGCCAACGTTCGATAATCGGACAGGGTACTGGAAGAACAAGAAGTGAATTAATACAAGGACAGAAAAAGAAATCTTAGGTCAAAAATTTGTTCGACAGTATATATGATGCTTTGTGATATATTTTGACAGTTTCTTTGGGTGAAAAAATCCTAAAGACTCCTAAAGATAAGAATAATATGCCAAAAATTTGAGGACTACGCAGAAAAATAATTCAGGGATGAGGATAAGACATTTATGGCAAAAATATGTTTGAAAGTATATACGGTGTGGCCAACCGAAAACGAAACAGAGCCATTTGCAGGAACCTCGTCAACATTTTAGAAAAACGCTCAGACCTGTCGATTTTTGATTAAAGGGAGACACTCTTTTCCGGTATTTTTGACTCCACTACTTTTAACATCAAGCGAGTGTAATTACCCCAAATTTTTTAAATGAAATTGGGGGTCGAATAAGATGTCCGATTCAATCCCAAGAGTTTTTCACGAGGTGGATAAACAGCAACCGGAGAAATTACAATGTATGGGCTGGCTTTTGCGGTGACCGACTGGTGGTTCTTTTTTTTCTACCAGGCAATTTGACTGGCGAAATGTATTTGCAATTACTGAAAGACGCTATTGACCCTGCCTTGACTGATATACTATTTGAAAATAATCCACAGAATGACGAAGATAATTTTTATTTTCAACAGGACGGTGCTCTTCCGCATTATGCGACGATTGTTCGTCGGTATTTAGACCAACCTTTTCCACGGCATTGGATTGGGAGAAGAGGCAGCATTGAATGGCCTCCACGATCGCTAGATTTATCGCCTTTCGATTTCTTTTTGCGGGGACATCTTCATTCATTGAAAAACAGATATTAAAAAGAAATTGTGGATCGTTCCCTGCTCGCGCACTCATTATTTCGCAAAACTGCAAACGGCGGTCATAATCATCCTCATTAAGTTCATGGATTAAACGTATTTTATATGGATGGAATTTATTTTTCTTCAAAATGGTTTGGATTCTAGTTCGATTGATCCCAGACACAGATGCCAGCTGTCTCGTAGTCAACGTAGGATCAAGATGCGACTTCACTAGCTTCATTAACTACAGACTTGTCATTAATTAGCTACATTTCCTGTCTCTTGAAATTTTTTAACTAACTCTAGTACATACTTTTTACCACTGACATGTCGATCTTGACGTTGTGCATTGAATAGCTGAACTATTCTATTCGCACATTTATTGTTCATAAAGTAAATCGAAGTAATACCCATCCTTTCCGCAATAAAATATACCATAGTATTCAATAAACTATTAACCAACACTTCGAAATACGTTACTAGACAATCATTTGACAACCACTACTTTGACGTGTTCTATTCAGGCCAGGATTAGCAATTTCCTGATCGTATCCATTTGTGTTTTTTAGAAGTGATAACAAATCGCCACCAAGCAATGCAAAGCAAAAAATAGGTACTAAATGTATACCATTGGCGTACTTAACTCGAATGAATGACATTTTTACCGTTCGTCATTGTTTGCAGATAAGTTTCACATTTAAAATCTAATTTCTCAATAAGTAATGGGCGGAAAATTTAAAATTTAAAAAATATTGTATAGAGAATTGTAAAAGCTTTTGAAAGACATCTTATTCGACCCCAATGCCATTTAAAAATGTCGGGGTAATTCTTACACTCGCTTGGTGGTGAAAGTAGTGGAGTCAAAAACACCGGAAAAGAGTGTCCCCCTTTAATCAAAAATCGATGAGTCTGAGCGTTTTTCTAAAATGTTGACGAAGTTCCTGCAAATTGCTCTGTTTCGTTTTCGGTTGGCCGCCCTGTGTGATGTTTTTTAACATATTTTGGAATTCAGGGACGAGGATAAGAATCATATGCCAAAAATTTGAGGACTACGTAAAAAAGGAATTTAGGGATGAGGATGAGAATTTTATGGCTACGACCATAGATGGCGCTGTATATAGGGCACCAACAAAAGGTGCGACTTACAACTTTTTTTTTCAAGTGTTGATTTGATCATATTTCCCGGGCTATATAATATGTGAATACCTGGGTTGGGTGTGCGCGTCCATACTAGTACTGATTTCAGGACGAGCAAATCTTAATGGTATTCAGGTTTTTTCTCATTGATAAAGCGAAACCAACTGAGTCGTCAGTTGTTTATGGGATCGACTTTTAATGACGGGCATCGGACCGAATCTAATGGAGCCTTAAACTTAAATTAATGGAGTGAAATATTTTCTTGAAAGAATTGTTTTTTTTTTTGGAATGAATCAATAAAAACAATCTGATAATTAATTTTAGTTTAAAAATTATGAACATGTGAACATAAAAACTTATTAATTTATTTTTTCTCGTTAGAGGCGGTTCTAAAAATTTGTTTTTATTTTAAATTCCTGAAGGATAATAATTTACATACATATAGTCATACCTTTTTCCTGTAGGGGTAGATAAAGACCACTTCCGCTACGGTTCTTACTCACATCTTTTGCTTCCTCTACTTTCATCAGTGCTCTCATACAGTCAATCTTCCTTTATCTATCTTTGTAACCACATCTTCTTTTACACCACAGCGTTCCCTTATCTCACTATTCTTCACTTTATCCAACCGAGTCACTCGGGCTATACTTCTCAGACTAATCATCTCCGCAGCATTAATCCTATTTTCATGCTTCTTCTGCCAAACCCAACATTCACTACCATACTGATAAGTGTAGGAACCAACACACCTCTATGCACCGCCAGACGTGCCTTTTTTGACACTTTCTGGCTATTCATAAAGCTATGCAGTGCCCCATTTATCTGTTTCCCTGCCAACACCCTTCGCTCAATATCACAGTCATACTTTCCGTCTCTTGTAAACTTTGGATACAAGTAAACAAACTTAATCATTTGTTTCACTCTTTCGTCTTCAATCAGTATCTCGAAGTTTGTCATGCTTTCTTCTCTCTCAAAAATCATTAATCTCTCTCGCTCACATTTATTTTTATCCTTTTGATTTTTAGGGCATCATTAACCATCTCCTGCAACTCCTTCTCAGATGATGCTAATATGACCTGATCATCGGCGCAAAGGAGGCATTTGACTATCAAATTATTCATTCTCAATTCATACGCACCCTCTTTCAAATCCCTTAAACAACCGCCTATGAATAACAGCTATAGCGAATCCACACATCCCTGTCCAACACCTTTTTCGATAGTAAGCCAATCCTTATATATTTAGAATTTGGTTTCAGAGTTAAAAAGGATAATCAAAATACGTTATTACCATTTAGCAAGTTCCTGCAGGATAATTCAAGATTCGATCAAGCAAAAAAAATTTCTAATCTTTAAAAATTTGGAATTTTCAGGTATGAAAGTTAAAATAAACAAAAAAAATATGAAACTATGAAACTACCACTAATGAAATTGGATATTACCGTAAAAATAAATAAATAAAAGTTTTTCTGGGTTGCATAACACGATAGGATCGCCCCGTACAACTTTACCTTGTGATATTTTATTTTTATTTCAGCATCTCTGACGGTTTAATTGCCAAGCTCGCCAACATCAAAATCAACGTTACACAATTAATTTAATGAACAAAAAAAAAAGTTTCTTTTGGCATACGAACAATATACTTAATATTAAAAAACAAAATTAAAAAATCCAACAATCTGCCTCGTCATCCTTTCAAATGGGATTTGGATAATTGTAGGAAATAATAATCATTATTTTGTTTTTTACCATATTATTAAAACAATTAAAACTTGAAACTAATCAGAGTGGTTTTTTTTAATTTTTTGTTATTCGACTTTCTTAAAAGGATTTTTATATCATCGCTTGTTTTCCTTGTGAATTAATCGAAATTATCGAGCAATTAGGTTAACTAAAAAAAAGTTGATAACATTATCTGATTTCGGAATTAATTACATCTACTTAAAATTAACCGCTTACTTCTCACAGTTTCACAATAGAAACTTCCAATTTTAACTTCCCAATGTTTGTGTATGTACGTATGTTCTTATGTTTGTATGTGCGTTCGGAATTATTTTTCGTCTCGACCCCCAATTCCGTTTAAAAATTTTGGGGTAATTCTTACACTCGCTTGGGGTTGAAAGTAGTGGAGTCAAAAATACCGGAAGAGAGTGTTCCCCTTTCATCAAAAATTGACCGGTCTGAGCGTTTTTCTAAAATGTTGACGAGTTTCCTGCAAATGGCTCTGTTTCGTTTTCGGTTGGCTACCAAATTTTTTGGGTCATAGCTAAGTAAAATATTGTACCGTTAAATAAAAATGTCGCGAACAAAATCTCGTTCTAGAAATTGGTAAACTTGTTATTTTAAGAAGTGGATAGGTTAATAAATTTCTTAAGTAAAATATTGTGTACCGGGTAAAGGTAAATAAAATTGTATACGAACAAAATCTCAACATAGAAGTTGATAAAAATGGATTTTGTGATGCTGATGGCATTGTTGATGACGGTACTTCACTTAAAAAAACATTTGGACCATCCAGTTTATTCTTCTCTTATTCTCTAGGTGCCGTCTCCGCTTCGAAGGTTGGCAATCATCATAGCAATTCTTATTTTTGAGACCGCAGCTCTAAATAGTTCATTATTACTGCAGCCATGAATTTCGTCTTCTTCCTATAGATCTCTTGCCTTGGATTTTTCACTGCATAATTATTTGTAGCATTTGGTGTTTTTCTCCCCTCATGACATGTCCCATGTGCAGCAGTTTTCTTCTCTTAAAAGTTGGAATCACTTCTCTCTCCTTATGCATACGTCTCATCACTTCCACGTTGACGTTGGTTTTTCTCTCTACCCATGAGGTTCTCAATATTTTTTTCGGTATATCCACATCTCATGTCGGTTACCTTCAGTGTCCAGGCCTCCATCCTATAGTATAGTATAGAAAGCACATAGCATCTCATCAGTCGTATTTTTAAATCAAGCTTTAAATCTCTGCAGCAGAAAAGCCTCTTCATTCTTGTAAAGGTGCTTCTCGCCTGTTCGATTCTGAATCGTATTTCTTGGGAGCTGTCATTGTTCTCATTAATAATCGTGCTTAGGTATTTGTATTGTCTTACTCTTTCAATAGGCTGGTCCCTCACATATATCTTACGATTGTCTTGTGTTGTTTTTGTTATTAAACACAAACAATGTACTGGGTAATCAAATAAAAATATCAACGAACGAGACATGGTGTTAGGAAGTCTGTAAAATTGTTATTTTCAGATAGCGTTTCTAACGAGAATGTTTTGACACATTGACAGTTTGAAAATGTCGTTTTTGTTATTTTGGTGAACGTAAAACTGAAGCTACATTTTAAAATATAAGAAGTTTTTTAATAATTTAGTTTCATTTGACCTATTTTCTTCCTATTAAAAAACTTCCACCAACGCCAATAATACATTTATTTAATTTAATAATTTTTCTATTTTAAAAATATTAGTGTTATTTGTAGTTCTGTTGTTAATCAAAATCAACATTGAATATATTATCACGGACGCAGAAACAAATTCTATTACAAAACTTGAATAAATATTGTCACTCAGATTTAATACATTGTTAATTTTTGGTTTTTTTGTTGTCGCTATTATCAAAATAGTGTTAAAAATTTTTATTGTTCACTGGTGGTCGTCATTCGTAATCCACACAAATCCTTGATTCATACTTCATGACAAATTTTTGTTTCACTTGGCTGTTATTTTTTAAAAATATATTTTTACATAATTAACTTCCCAGTGGAAGTTATAATAATGGGTCCGATTTTGTAAATCCCGAATTTTGACATATCTCCACATTTCAAGGTCCCCAAAATCAAATACAATAGCTTTTAAGTGGACGTCTGTGTGTGTGTGTATGTACGTTTGTTCATGTGTTCGTATGTGCGTTCGGAATTATTTTTCGTCTCGATTATCTCGAGAACAAAATATGATATCGATGTAGGACCAATTGCATTCGACGCATAATTACATAACTTAAAACTGATTGGATGCTTAGCAAAATCGGTCAAATTGTTGTTTATGGTGAATAAAAAAACTGAAAAAAAATGGTGAACTACCTGAATTTTGCAATTTATACATTATACTATTTTTAATACAGAATTTTAAGATTATTACAATATAATGACAATATTTCATAAAAAGAGATAGTTTTAGAAAACAAAAATAGGAATTGTAGAATTTTAACCTTGTTTCAGTATTGAGAGAATAACACTGAAGACGCTATAACAGTAAAAAATTATTGTTAGTAACAATCAAGCATTGTTTATAACAATTGAATATTGATACTAACAAATGATTATTGATTAAATAATAAAAAAAAAATTTCAATTGTTATAAACAATTGAAAATAGCTCCCGCTTATGAAATGATAAGAAAAAGTTTGAAAGAATACGGTTGACATAAACAGAATATTGTTAATGACAATTATAATTTGTTATGAACAATTTGAAATACTTTTTTATTATAATATGGTATTTTATCATTCTTTTCACTGGGAAGTTAGTCGTGTGGACCTCTCGGGTCGCACCCAAACCACTGATTGTTAAAATCGTAAAATATGTGCATTGAAGAAATTTTGAAAATAATATTTAAAATTTCGAAAACTCACTATTTGACATCTCCAGGTATAAAAAAAGGTTACGGAAATACACTCGTGACATCCTCGGTTACCTATAAAAAAGGTTTCGGAAATATTTTCCGACATCTTCAGGTATAAAAAAGAGAAGAATTAATATATTTAAAAGAAAAATAAAGGCTTGGGCATCGCTAATTAGTGGTAAATAAACGATTGGCGGCGCAGCCTTATCTTTAAGTTTAGTTTTTGTCCTTTTTAGTCGGTTGTGTCGAGATACTGCCCGGCAGCACCGAGGGGGGTACCGACAGGGACCGTAAACGGTAGCAGTTCGGCGCGACGGGTGTGCTATTAGCACCCTGATGCTAAATGCCGTGTGAGGGGAGGTGGGGGCATTAGGTACGAACCCGCGGACCACCGACCTACCCGAAAATTAAAATACAATTAACAAGGTGCTACTGTATTACTACAAAAATTTACATTTATGAATTATTGCACCAACGGTGGGGCATTTTATATTACCTTGGGTGGGTCTTAACAGCAGTAGATACATTCACGTGAGTGGAACTCAATTTTTGGAGATGTTAATAACAGCACCTTAAAAATATTTTTTATATTTACCAACAAATCCGTCGATTGGTACCTTACGTATGTATGCCTAATAGTATTCATCATTAAAAATAATCTTGATAAAAAGGTAGAACCGATTTCAAAAGCTATTTGGTCACTGAAAAGTGGTATCCCCAAAATGCATCAACGTCTTTATGGTGTCGAAGATAGTTGACCATGCAGTTGGTTCTTTACCTGTGGCAACAACAAAAAATTATCAGGTTGCTAAATTGGAGCTCTACGATAGATGAACCGTCAATACGATGTTTCGAGTGCTTTAATAGCTGTTTGATTGAGCTTGCTTTGGTTTCCTTTCCTTATTTATCCAAATACTTGTGGCAAAAAATGTTTGAGTACTACTCAAAACCCATCATTTTACGATTCACTGAAGACTCAGTTCTTTTCCTTACTTCTTCCAAGACTTCTGGCAAAAAAATGTTTGAGTACCGTTCAGAACAAATTAGTTAAATACCACTAACAATTAATCGAATCTTCTTCTCTTAAGACTTCTGGTGAAAAAATTGTTAAATGCTACTTAAAATTCATCATTCTACGATTCACTAAAGACTCAGTTCTTTTCCTTACTCCTCCCAAGACTTCAAAATGATTAAGTACCATCCAGAATTAATAATTCTACGAATTTATTAAACACTCCTCTTAAAGATTCCGGCAAAAAATTGGTTAAGTACAATGAGTACCATTCATACATACATACATAAAGTCACGCCTTTTTCCCATAGGGGTAGGCAAAGACCACTTTCTTCCACTTGCTACGGTTCTTACACACATCTTTTGCTTCCTCTACTTTCATCAGTGCACTCATACATGCTCGTCGGTTGTTGGTACTCTTTACTCTTTACCGACTTGTCCATTCACACTCGCCTTATAAATCTGTTTCGTCAATCTTCCTTCATCCATCCTTTCTACGTGTCCAAACCATCTAAGCATTCCTTTATCTCTATTTGTAACCACATCTTCTTTTACACCACAACGTTCTCATATCTTACTATTCTTTACTTTATCCAACCATTCAGAATTAATCGATTCTTCTTCTCCCAAGACTTCTGGCAGAAAAATGGTTGAGTACTACTTAAAATTCATCGTTTTTTCAATTCTTTGAATGTGCGATTGCGATACGTCAAGCTTTTTCGAAAAAACTGGCAACGATTTGCTTTTAAGTACTTTATTGTTTAAACAACTTTGGTGGATCGCCTTGGAAGATTTAAAAGGTTGATCGCTTTCGAGCTCAATCGTACCCATAAATCAGCGACACCTGTCGCGATCTTGGAATAAAAATTGCTTCAAGCAAATATTCGAACAGCAATTACAAGTGGAAAGTATCCGTGCTAAGGTGGGAGAGGTAATTTTTTGTTACCTTCTTCTACCTTCTTAGAAATGCCGTTTTGTCCATTTTTACGTGTGACCGGATCATCGATTAATTTTTCTAAATTCCTCGGGACTGTTAAAATCATTTTATCGTCTAATAAAACTAGTAATTACACCGCGAAATATGGTGTTTTTTTAACTAATTTAAATAACCCGACGATTTATGGTTTATTTTATGGCTGCGATATCTTACATCGTTTTTTTTTACATTTCTTTTTATTTATTAATTAACAGTTTTATTTTGTCGGTTTATGGTAGGTCACGGCCGCGCTGCATGGCTCGCAAATTTTTTTCTAAATTTAGACGCTCGTAGCTCGTCGGGACCAGAAACATTCAAACAATATTTTTTATAACCACTTCGAGCACATAAATGCAATCGAAACGACTGAAAGCTACAGATACGACTTTTTTTTTTTTAAATCCACGAATCACAAGAGAGTGAGAAAAATTGAAAATAATTTGACAGATTTTAGAAAACTTGTTGCCAATAAGCAACAAGCTTGAGATAGATGTTATAAAAATTTTGAGCATTCATCAATGTTCGAGGGTTATTCGGATAGAAATTTTTTTGCTGATTATGGAAATAAATACAGAGCAGAAACAATTTATTTGAATGTACAATTATCAAAAGTACAATGAGAAAAATATTTTTCTTGTAGAAGCTTATGTTCCATATGGTTTTGACAGTAGCTTCTTTGAACTCTGTACCATCTTTTCTTCTCATATTCACAGCCCAATCCTTTAAAATCGACGCCAATTCTTCCACCGTCCGATTTCGATCTAATTCATATTTTCTTACATCACAAAAGTCCATGAACGCTTTCCACACAAAATTTTTATTGTGAACAGTATTCTTCGGTATATTCGATGCTATAATTTCATCAATATTATCTTGAGTATCACAACCAAATCGTGACATATTGAAATATTTGAATTGTCAAAATCGAATTGAAAGGAAATGTAGGTATGTATCCATAGCAACATGACATGATTTAGTGAAAAGAACCCGTGGGCTCTTTTCAGTATAATTTTGTTTTGATTGGTTGTGTTCGATCAGATGACCACAAATCGACTGATTTTATTGGATATCAACTTGAGCAAAAAATTTTCATTTCAATTAGTTCCATTACCAGCTCCCTTGTCCATATCATCTTCGCTAGAAAA
Source organism: Agelastica alni (assembly GCA_950111635.1). Taxonomy (NCBI): domain Eukaryota; kingdom Metazoa; phylum Arthropoda; class Insecta; order Coleoptera; family Chrysomelidae; genus Agelastica; species Agelastica alni. The sequence continues at coordinate 30,125,487 of OX467717.1, forward strand.
CTAAAAAACTGCATTATAAAAATAATAAACTATACATAAATACTATAACATAATAGCGCACCTACTTGTATCACTTGTTGAGAATTTCATATTGCCAACAACACTAGCACGTACACACTAAGCGATGTTTTTCATTTGAATGGGGAACACGGATACATGCAACAACCAACAAATTTATTTGTTGTCACGCCGCCCAATGTTGCCGTGTATCTAGCAACTTGTATCTTGTTGACGGGATACATGTTGCCAACACGTGTTGCCAACATTTTGTTGCTCGGTCTGTACTTGCCTTTAGAATCTCTACATAAAGAGCGAGAATTGACAAACGCCATCAAAATAAGAAAAGTCGAATTCTTTGGACATATGATGAGGGGGCATAAATATCACATGCTTCGATTAATTATCCAGGGTAAAATAGAAGGAAAGCGATGGATTGGCAGAAAACAGCTTTCTTGGCTTCGTAATATTAGACATTGGACGGGTCGAACAGTCGAAGAATTGTTTCATGTAGCTACCGATCGAGAAGCTTTCCAACAAATTGTCAACTCTATGATAGCCAACGCCTGAACGCTTGATGATAGCCAACGTTTGAAAACAAGCATGGCACACAAAGAAGAAGTTGTCAAATGACAACAAGTTTGAGAAAAGGCCTGGAGAATTATTATCTAATTTATCGAACTCTCGTGTGGTATTCGATAGATTATTTTTTGACGTTACAATAAAAAACACTTTTTAAGGTTTTATATTTTTATTGACAATAATGCCCAAAGAATCTTATGTATCTTTTGTTGCAGGTAAGTCGTTTTGACAACATGATAAGGACCTTCATTTCTGGCAAGTAATAATTTAATATTTGGTGCTTGGAGCAAAACTACTGTCGTAAAAAATTTGCGGCACTAACAGTACGATAAAATAATTTCTCTTTAATATAACATAAGAAATTTGCTCCAAAATGCATGATAGCACTGTATTTATGGCAGAGGTTTAAAACGGTTGTATTATTAAGTATTGTTCAAAGCAGAAAAAACTTAAATCTCCAAACGTTCTTATCTCAGCTTTTACAAGACTTCAGTATGACCAGAATGAAATACCTCGTATTCAATACATCATAAAATGCAAATGAGCAAACCTGAAGGGATTAACCAATAGCTGCCCAGTGGCGGAGAACATAAATTTACCTCACCATAAATAAAAGTAAAATGTAAAAAGTACCTACATTTATTTTTATAAAAAAATGCAAATGTTAGGTTCAAATATTTTCTTATAATTTAATATTGACTATATTTTGGGTGCTAGCACCCACCACATAAAGAATTAAATGCCTAAATAAATAAGCCGTTCTCTTTTAATAAGGAAGCATCAGTTTGCTCATTTACCACAGAAATAATAATTTGGTCTGTTGTTTTCTCCATTACCATATCGAATTTCCAGAATTATTTTCTGTAGTAATGTCACAAGAGAGTGAGAATAAATTGAAAATAAATTGACAGATTTTAGGAAACTTGTTGCCAAATGGCAACAAGTTTGAGAAAAGGCATTGAGAATTATTATCTAATTTATCGAACTCTCTAGTGGTATTCGATAGATTAACTCTCGGAACTCTCAGGCTTTGGCGATGTTAAGACAGAAGTAAGGGAACAAACAACGAAAGCAACAAGAATAGCAGGGTGTTTAAATAGTTCAATATGGTGCAATAAAAACACAGGAATTAAGGCCAAGACTAGAATCTATAAAACAGTAAGACCTATCATAACATAACACTTTTAAACAGGAAAATAAGTGAAAGTATAAGAAATACATGTGGATTCGAAGACATGGCTGATTATCAAACAGAAAAAAAGAGTGGAATAAACACATAACTAGGATGGACGACAGGAGAATAGTAAAAATTGCGCGCGATAAATCACCACGGGGGCGCAGGAGCGTAGGGCGTCCTCGAAAGAGATGGAGAGACACCCTGAATGCAGAGCAATAGGCAAGTTGACGAACAGGCGATTCGCCTAAAGTCAAGAAGGAAGAAGAAGATGTTTTTGCAGGGTGGCTTGATGATGGTAGTCTCTGGGGCCCATCTCAGTCACGATTTTTGTCAGATTTAGTTGATAGGTACATTTCTGGGACTACTTTTGAAAATGTCGATGTTTTCAATCGAATTTTCTGTATTTCAAAAAATAAAACCTTGGTGCTGTCACAATGTTTTCAATATCATTACCAATTCTTAACTGGCGTGTGATATTTATTATAAGTTTTATATAGGTACATTGTATAATTGTGTGAAAAAGTGTTTATATTTACCTTGACCTCAATTTGCGAAAAATTAGTAGGTATCTATGAATCATAAAATGATTAATAATTTGCAGCCAATTATTTTACGTATGATTTTTAGTTAAAAATGATGCAGCAAAAAAAGGACCTTAATTAAAACATTAGAGAAAGTACGTAAAATTCTAGGTTTAATCCGAATTTGAAGACAAACATTTAAGTGCGGTGAGACTGGGTTTATCTCGATTTTGTAAATTTATCGTATTCGAGAACAAGCTTTAACGAAATTGTAGTCGAAGATTTAGTTTTTGAATAACTACACTGACTGACTGACAATGACTTGATTTACCTTCTTCTCATTGTGTCAAAGACACTCGTCATCATCATCAACAGCCATTCCATCCATCGTCGGATGTAAGCCTTCCTTAGGTGCGTCAATTCGTTTCTGTTGGTTGTTTTTTGCATCCATTCGTGACCAGCTATTCGTTTGATGTCATCGGTCCATCTGGTTTGAGATCTGCCGCTAGTTCTCTTGTGTGCTTTTCGCCGCTTTGTCCGTCTTTTATTCTTCCTATATATACAGCCCAGTTCCATTCAAACATGGCAATTTTTTGAATTACATCTGTTACCTTTGATCTTCGCCTTATTTCCGTATTAGGTATGTGATCTTGTAGATTGATGTTAAGTATTCTACGTTCCATCGCACGCCGAGTTACCTGAAGTTTGTGGATTATGCTGTCGTTGAAAGCCCACGTTTCGTTTGCGTATGTTAGGACTGGCAGTATATACTGGTCGAAAGTTTTTGCCTTTGAGGTGCTTGGTATGCTAGATTTAAAAACTGTTTGTAGTCGTTCAAGTGCTGCCCATGCTAAGGACAATCGTCTGTTTAAATCTGCCTTTAGGTTATGTTTGGATAGTTCGATTTTTGGTCCTAAGTATATATACGACTCAACCTTCTCTATAGTCTTATTGTCCAAAGTAATTTCCTCAAAACTATCTAGCAATTCATTTGTAAAAGACACTAGCGACTGTTATTACGAAAATATCAACTTGTTTCGAAATTGGACAATCCTCCCTTATGAATGAATTAATAAATAGGAGTTGTGGAAGAGGTCTAATTTTTTACTAGGCACTTCATCGTTTTCTGCTTTTTGTACCTCTCCAGCACCATCGTTTAGTCCCATTTTTGCAATTCTCCTGTTAAAGAGTAGAAACTCATGTACTGCTATTGCCCCAGGTGGATCACTCCCTTGGTCTCGTATACAACCCAGGTAGTGCCTCCATTGGGCGGTCGCTTCACATTCGAAGATAATATGAGTGGCTGTTTCCTCCTCCTCCTTACATAATCATCTGCATATAGGTTCTGTGTCAAACACTCCTATATTGTGCAGATGTTTCCTTAAAGACCAGTTTCCGGTAAAAAGCCCTACAACTGTTCTAAGTTTTTCCCTACTAGCTTAGGCAGGGAAGCTGCAGCATTAATTTGCTATGCCTAGTTCCCTATGGCTGTGCCTCCTTCAGCTGATGCTGAGAGTGGATCCAGCCATTGATCGCTGCATTAACGCTGACCTTGGGTATCCCTATTATTGATTCTGGCCCAATCAATGGTGTTCCAGAGCCCCGCCTAGCTAGTTTGTCCGCTTCTTCGTTACTAGAAATACCTTTATGGCCTGGCACCCATGACAAGGTGACCTTGTTATGGTTAGCCAAGGTTCGTAGGTTTCCGGCACGTTCCCGGTTAATATTTGAGTCTATTCTCCGTCATGGGAAAGCTTTAAGTACCGCTCGACTATCTGATCAATGAGGATCGTTTTCTTTTTATATCCTCCCTTATGTCTGGTTCTTTTGGTAAAAGATGCAACTACGTCGTCAAAAAAAAATACTTTAAATCGATCTTGCTCTCGTCCAGAAAATATAGAAACACGATCTATTGAAAATGTGGGTAAACTAACTATCAACAGCATAGCATAGTATTAATTTGAAAGTATAAAATAGTTTTAGATAAGGAGATTACCTTTAATTATTTTTTAAAGCGTTTAAACTTTGCTTAAACATGTCAGTTTATATCACTGGATACTTCGTATCTATTATATTTTATTGCTTAAACACGTAAAACTACTCAAATTAATGACAGATATTTGTAAGATAATGTTTTAGGAACATCTTAGGCTGTCGATAAAGTTTTATCGCGACTATTTTTTGCTGTAATGTCAAGATTTTGTATATTGTTGTCGCAAACATAACTTTATCATTTACTTTCCGGGTAAAATCTTGAAAATGAGTATCCTCTAGATATTTAACGAGCAGAATATTAATTGCTGGCTATAACGAATATTTAGCAACAATATCATTGGATTTCTGAAAAACTCTTCACAGCTTGCAATGTCCAATCACAATCTCATTTAAGAAGAGAAGATTCTTTCTTAACTTCTTCAAAACGGTACAAGCCGTAGAAAGTTATTCCCTTGTGGATTTAGGAACACATGAGGGAGTAGACGAAATAGCAGAAACATTATCAACAACGCAGACATAGACACCAACAGAATTTTAATGCAATTATGTGGTAATCAAATTAATTTTGTGAGAGTTTACTTTATTTGTGTTCATACAGTGCTTTCATTTCAAAACCAGTCAGTCCAGATAACTTTCTATTTTGCGTATATGTAAGAAAAACAAAAGACAGGTATAAAATCAAGAGACAGGTATAAAAATGTTTTTCTGCTGTTTCCAAGTGGCACCCCTTTAACATCACCCACCCCTTCTTTAAAATGTCAAATAGCAACCCCTACCTTGTTTTACATCGAATTAAAACTCAAGAAATAACAAATTAGCCATATAAACAACAACTTATTTTATCGATTTGTTTTGCTGATAACAACAAATTTTGCTGATAACAACAAATTTTGTGAAATAACATGAGACCATAACAAAAACTACCTACGCCACTGTTAGATAAGTGGATGTCTAATTAGGGATCAATTAGCTTACTTCTAAATACATGTCACCATTTTTGACATTTTTTGTCATTATCATATTACATACATATACATATAGTCACGCCTTTTTCCCATAGGGATTGGCAAAGACCACTTCCGCTACGGTTCTTACACACATCTTTTGCTTCCTCTACATTCACCAGTGTTCTCATGCATGCTTGTCCGTTGTTCGTACTCTTGACCTGGCCTTTCTTCAAAACAATGTTGATCTGATCGAGATATGCTCGCCGAGGTCGACCTCTACCGACTTGTCCACTCACACTCGCCTTATAAATTTGTTTCGTAAATCTTCCTTCATCCGTGTCCAAACCATCTAAGCATTTCTTTATCTATCTCTGTAACCACATCTTCTTTTACACCACAGCGTTCTCTTATCTCACTATTTTATGTTTTAAATAAATAGATTGACTTGGCCATCGCCATGGTTTTACAAGGTAGGTATGTTTTTAATGGCATCTCATTTCTTTTTGTAGATAGTCCTACTTTTTTTTCTTTCCTGTTATACGTATACAGGTAAAGTGATTCATTCACTGCAAATGTAACTTTGTAATCCTATATATTTATATGGGATTACAAATTTATTTTTTATGCAGTTGGTATATCCAGAAAACTGGACCGAAATTGCAAAATATTTTAGTTTTTTCTTGATTTACACACTAAACATTAATTGTATTCTAAATTTGAAGCTTCTATGTCTGCTTGAAGTGCCTTAAGAGTTTTGATGATCGGTCAGCTAGTGAGTGACAAAATGAAGAAACTTTGATTAGTTCTTAAACAACTGGTTCAAATTAAAGGAAATTTAAAATATACCGTGTTTATACAATGCCAGCTTGGTTACTGAAAATTCAGGCTTCTAGTTTTATCCACAACGAAGTTATAGGGGGACGAAAATGGCCTGAACTGCTTCGAGAAAAGGATAGGGCACTCTGCCGTGCCTATAGATATATAAATATTTTAAAAAGGAACACAATAAAAATGTTATTTTGTTTTTGCGAGTTTCGTTGTTAAATTTAATTTGCTCTATTAGGTAACACTTAACTAGCTTAATTAGTTTTTTAAACGGTATCTTTAGTACCTACCTACCTACCTTCGAATGGTTTATCAACTTGTAGTTGTAACTTTGACTTGTTTATTCGAAATATATTTTTATCGTCATGTACCATATTTTTATGGTAGGTACCTACCAAAGTTGATAATCCATAATTTTCTAATTATCGTGGAGGTAATTACCTAAAGTATGATTTATTGCCTCACCGGTTAGTTATAAAAATAGTATTAGCTAATACCAATGGATAGATAAGCGACCATATCAAAATGTTTTATTTATCTACAGCGACGCCATTGTTAATATCTGTAGATGGTAAAGGACCAGCAACATTCAACAACAAAGTGACCATTCCTGCATTAGGATTTGCATCCTTTGCAGTAATTAGTATGCAGGTCGTCAATATCTAAAGTGTGTACCAAAATGTCCGTTTGGAACATCTAACAACCACAGTTAGATTAATTAATTGCTTAGGGAATTATCTTAAAAGTTATCTGAAACCTAAGAAACAACTAGAAATGTTTGTTAACTTTTGTAGATGGTGAGAGACCAGCAACTTATAAAATGGTGACCATTGAAAGGTCTAGCGAGCATCGTCTAGTTTTTCTTTTGAAAGGGAGTAGGAGTATTCTAATTAATTATTAGTAAGATTTTTGCTGAAGGCTTTGCATTCTCTGCAGGAATAAATGTGCAAATTCAAATCAACTTCTAAAGTGCATGTGTACCAAAACGTTCATTTGAAGCATCTCAAAACAGTTACATTGGGTAATTGCATAGGGGATTATAGAAAAAATATCTGAAACCTAACAAACAACTATAGAAGAAAAAATGGTCCATTCTAAGAAAGGTTCAGGTAGGTAGAAAAAACTATCTGAAACCTAAGAAGCAACTAGAAATGTTTGTTAACTTTTGTAGATGGTGAGAGACCAGCAACTTATAAAATGGTGACCATTAAAAGGTCTAGCGAGCATCGTCTAATTTTTCTTTGGAAAGGGAGTAGGAGTATCCTCTGCAGAAATTGGTGTTTTCGTGTGTACCAAAATGTTCATTTGAAGCATCTTACAATCACAGTTATATTAATTAATTGCGTAAAGAATCATAGAAAAAAATATCTGAAACCTGACAAGCAACTAGAGAATTATATTTTGACGATATCAAAATTTTTAAGTCTCACAATTAAAAGGTGGTATCTTACTGCTAAGTCAGAAGGATCGTTTATTTCTGTAAATGGTCAAGGACAAGCATTCCATAACAAAATGACCATAGAAAGGTCTAGCGAGTTTCGTTAAGTTTTTCTTTAGAAAGAAAGCAGGAGTATTATAAATATTAATTATCAGTGAGTGTGCAAACTCAAGTCAATTTCTAAAGTGTGTACCAATTAAAGCATCTCGAAATCAGTTAGATTAAGTAATTGCAAAAGAAATTAAAAAAAATATATCTAACAAGCAACTATGGATCATTCTAATAAAGTTTCAGGAATATTTCTTTGGAAAGAGCACGAGCATTATGAATAATCAATTATTATCTAAAGGATTCCTGCCGCACTCAATTTTTAATTGTGTACTAAGATGTCTATGAGACCTGGAGTCCTTTAAATTCATACATATAGTCAGGCCTTTTTCCCGTAGGGGTAGACAGAGACCACTTCCTTTCACTTCCGCTACGGTTCTTGGACACATCTTTTGCTTCCTCTACTTTCATCAGTGCTCTCATACATGCTCATCGGTACTCTTGACCTGGCCTTTTTTCAAAACAATGTTGATCTGATCGAGATATTTTCGCCGAGGTCGACCTCTACAGACTTGTCCATTTACACTTGGCTTATAAATTTGCTTCGTCAATCTTCCTTCATCCATCCTCTAAGCATTCCTTTATCTATCTTTGTAACCACATCTTCTTTTACACCACAGCGTTCTCTTATCTCATTCATTTGTTTTCCTGCCAACATCATTCGCTCAATGTCACTGTCATACTTTCCATCTCTCGTAAACTTTGAACCCAAATACACAAATTCATTTACTTGTTCCACTCTTTCTCCCTTATTCAGAACTTCACAGTTTGTCATGTTTTCTTTCCTTTCAAAAACCATTACTTTCGTTTTGCGTACATTTATTTTAATCCCTCTGATTTTCAGGGCATCATGCATTACATTAACTATCGCCTGTAACTCCTCTTCAGAAGACGCTAATATAACTTGATCATCGGCGTAAAGAAGGCATTTGACGATCTAATCATTCATATTCAATCCATACGCACTCTCTTTTAAATATTTTAAACAATCGTCTATGTATAAGTTAAACAGCCATGACGAAACCACACATCCCTGTCTCACACCCATTTCGATGTTAAACCAGTCCGTGCAAGCTCCGTTTATCCTGACACAAGCAGTGGAATCCTCGTAAAGTGATTTCAGTGCTCGTATTAAACTACCGCTCACCCCATAAGACAATGTCGACCACAATTTACTCTTTACCATTCTGTCATAGGCTCTTTCCAAGTCCATAAAAGCGTAGTAGACCTTCTGACTTCTATCCAAGAATTTTTCGACTATACCTCGCAATGAAAAGACCTGATCCATACTGATCTCCTTCGTCTTTTAAATCTTTTAAATTCATAGTCCGATAAGTGATGCCCTCAAGAATTATTTGGCCAGGCAATGAGGGGGACTATACAGGTTGTACCGGGTCTTAGAAGACAGGAAGCCCCCATGAAATGGTTACATAAAAATAAAAACTATCATGTTCCTACCCAAATGCATAGGTACAAAGTTAAGCGATTACTCGCTACTATAGCATACTAATTGCTAGGCGCAAAATTAGGAAACAGGATATGGGAATCAATGCATATAAAACTAATGCGACTGAGATGGGCAGGACATGCCCAAAGAATGTCAGACGACAGGGTCCCAAAAAATGTGCTCACAGGAAAAGCTGAAGGAAAGAGGCCGGTAGGAAAGCCGAAGCTGCGCTTGAAAGATGGGGTACGGAAAGATGCTGAAGAAATACTGGGTATAAGAAATTGGAGACATGCAGCGGTGGATCGGGACGAATGGGGAAGAAGGATTGAGGAGGCAAAGGCTCCATATGGGCTGTAGCGCCATCGTAGTAGTAGTAGTAGTAGTATATGGGAATGCTCCGGCATTTTTGTCGCCTGACTTGGGAATTTGGGAAAAATTTGTCTGATACCTGTAAGCAATTGGAGAACTTTATTTTGACTATATCAAATCTCATACCTAATAATGTTAATAACCTATCCCTATATTTGATTAAATCTGCCATATCAGCATGCTTAGCGACGGTAAAATACAAGTACGACTTGGTAATTTATTTCTTGTATTTAAATAAAAATAATAATAATAATAATAAATTCAACAGCCTGATAAATAAATACCTGATAAGCTTAAACTGTTTAATGAGACTGTCATGTAAGTGTTGTATGTTTTATAATTAATATTTTCCTGTTTATTTTGTTCAGTTTTGAATAATATACGTAAGCGGTTGTTCATTGTTGTAGGACTTGAGGAATGATTTGGGTTTAATTTTGAGTGCCCTTCTGTTCGGTAAATTCAAAAATATATTTATTTAGATATACCTACGTACAAAATATTCACCTTATCAATATTTTCTAATTAGTGTAATTAATTTTTTCGTAATACAAAAAAAATTACAGAATAAATACAAGTGATTTTAATTAAAGTATTCCACGGTGATTGATTTAAATGATTGTTAAGAAAAACTAGAAAATCCAACTGGACTCGTGATAATAAAAATAAAATGTAGAGTGAGTAAAAAAATGTTGTTTAGATAAAATATAAAAATGTAAACATTTCACTGTAAAAATTAAATAATAAAACCAATTGTCATTTTCGTGCAAAGAAATAAAAATACAGGGTGAGAAAAAATTAAAAAGGTTTATAAAACTTAATACACAGAGTTAAAGTAAATCAAAATATTCAAATTTCAATCGTCATTTTCTTAAAATGGTTTCCAAAAAAATAAAAATACAAGGTGAGCTAAAGTAAAAAAATGTTGTTCACAGTTAATGTACCGAGTTAAAGTAAATGAAAATGTAAAAATTTCACTACAACGATTAAAGTATTAAATCAGTTTTTAATTTTCGTGTAAAGTGTTTTCAAAGAAATAAAAATACAGGGTGAGAAAAATTAAAATTGTTTATAAAACTTAATACACCGAGTTAAACTAATTTAAAATGTAAAAATTTCATTGTGAGAATTAAGTAATAAAATCAATTGACATTTTCGTGCAAGAGTTTCAAAAAAATCGAAGTACAGGGTGAGCAAAAATGTTAATTACAGTTTATATACCGGGTTAAAGTAAATAAAAATGTACAAATGTCACTGTGAAAATGAAATAATAAAAACAACTGTCATTTTCGTGCAAGAGTTTTATAGGAAATAAAAATACAGGGTGAGAAAAAATCAAAAATTTTGGTTACAGTTGATACACCGACCTACTGAGTTAAAGTAAATAAAAATGTACAATTTTCAATGTAAAATTTAAGCTATTAACTTAATTTTTTTTCGGTGAGAAGAGTTTTCTAAGAAATAAAAATATAGGGTGGGAAAAAATCAAAAATGTTAATTACAGTTTATATACCGGGTTAAAGTAAATGGAACTGTACAAATTTCACTTTGAAAATGAAATAATAAAATCAATTGTCATTTTCGTACAAGAGTTTTCTAAGAAATAAAAATACAGGGTGAGAAAAAATCAAAAATGTTGATTACAGTAAATACACCGACCTACAGAGTTAAAGTAAATAAAAATGTACAAATTTAACTGTAAAATTTAAGCTATTAAATCAGTTCGTTTGTGGTAAGAAGAGTTTTCTAAGAAATAAAAATATAGGTTGAAAAAAAATCAAAAATGTTGATTACAGTTTATATACTGAATTAAAGTAAATAAAAATGTACAAACTTTACTGTGATAACTATATGGAAACATACGGGGGTTGTTCAATAAACAATTTGATACTAACATATGCAGAAGACTTACTGTTTTGCGATTCGACAGAACAAGAATCCGTCAAAGGATGAGGGTTCATAACCAAACTAGGTTGGACCAACCCTCTGTGATGCATCGGTAACTGGTGCATTGCCAGTCCCCCTGTCTCTGACATCACCATACGAACAGCACTTTTTCGAACGTTCCACAACAAATTCACAATCGGAGGAAAAAAAATAAAATACCTTTCGATTGTTATGCGCAAAAACTCTCTCGCATCGAGCGTGTGACGCACTACACCGTGAAGTATCTCTAGCGACAGTCGAACATTAACTGACGCTCGATTCGGCGACCGCTCGGCTCGATTCGGTTCCCTCACCAACTTCGACGTTTCCCCCACCGTCGCGTGCCACGCCCACCGCGTTTGCGTATTGGGCACGATGATTGGTCGCCGCGTAGATGGCCCACTACAAAATGGTCGGCGAAAAATCGATACGCGGGGGCGAAGGCCTGCCCACTTGACGTACGAACACCTAACCTCTTCTTGCGCGACGAGTTCATCCAGTATCTTGTTTGGTTTCAATTTGGGAATTTGCTCCGCAGGTATCCCGTTCGATTTTAGCATTCTATTATTAAATGTAAATAACGAATTCATTCAGAACGAACACTCTTTTCGTTCCTGTGATTCTTATTTGACCGCCTTTCATTATTTATCACTTCAAAGAGCTTCTTCTCATTCGTTTATTAATCAAAGTCATACGACTGATTTACAATGATAAGAAAACGTGTGCGAGTCAAAAAAAAACTGTTTTCGGACGTGTTGCGTACACTATTTTTTTGGTAACCGTGTAAAATAACAAATCAATGAGACACATTTCTTTAATTAATTAATTAATCCGGTTTATAGCGTCTTTCGCCTTCCGGTTCCCAGTTGCCAGCCTCTTCGGTCAGTCCAATATCCTGGGGCTAGATTTCTTTCGGACATCGCTTTCTGAATGCCCCCTATCCATGTTGGTTTTGGTCTACCTCTTTTCCTTCGTTCTGTTGGGGTCCATTTAAGCACTAGTTTGGGTAGCCTTTCATCTGTCATACGTTCAACATGGCCGTACCATATAAATAAACATTTCTTTATTATCTATATTTCTTTGTAGAACAAAATTTCGAACATTTTTATTATTCTTATTTGTAATAAATATTAAAACCGCTACCCTAAGGACGACAGCACACTTCCCATCACAGTGGAAAGTGGCACAAATTATACTGCTTCCTAAACCGGGTAAGCCACTAGAAGATGTGAAGTCATCTACCTAGACCTATAAGTCTGCTTCCTAAAATGGGTAAGTTGTTGGAAAAACTACTTGTTGAAAAAATGCAACCAATTATTTACCAAAGAAATATACTACCAAATCATCAATTTGGATTTAGACGCGTGAGCACGCAACAAACGAAGTCCATCATGTAACTACAAAAATAAACGAAGATTTAGAAAATAGAAAATATTGTGCTGCGTTGTATCTAGACATCACGCAGGCATTTGACAAGGTTTGGTATGATGGCCTTTTATTTAAAATCGGAAAATCCTTACCTATCAATTATTACCAAATCCTTCACTCCTACCTCAAATATCGCTATTTCCTAGTTAAACACCTTGATGAGCAAACACCACTGTTCAAAATAAACTACGAAGTTCCTCGAGGCAGTGTTCTGGGGCCTCTTCACGGCCGATCTACCAAATAGCAATGACGTATTAGTAGCCGCATTCGCAGACGCGACACCGTCATACTAGCATCACACAAAGATCCTATTGCAACATTAAATACCCTACAGCTTCACCTGTTCAGGTAACTTTCACCAACCGAAAAGGCAAATGTCCAGAAGTCACTCTAAACAATAAAACTCTACCACAACGGGACGATGCTAAATATCTAGACACCTAGGTTGGAGAAAACAAATCTTTACCTAGCGCAAACTTCAAACTTAACCTGGCGGCTGAGAAAAACTGTCGACTATGCGGCGAAGAGGAAGAGAGCAAACCTAGGGCCGCATGATAATGGATTCAAGTGATCTAAATGAGACAGGACCAATAGAAATCCTGCGGTTTGCCGGACTGGAATTTTGATGCCCCGAAGACACAGCGGTAGTCACAGAGGATCAAAAGATCTAGGTGACATAGGTGCCTATACCAAGATTGTAATGTGATGTAATTGAAATATAAAATATGTTACAACCTTGTACTTGATGTGGAATATCAATTGCAATGTTTTTGTCAACGTATCCCACACTATCATGTTCTAATGCAGTTTTCCGAATGGACGTAAAAGGATTTTGCATAACGTCCCAATGATTTTTCATCTTTAGTTACGGTCTTTGGTCGACCAGTTTTAGGGCGGTTTTTAGTTGAACCCACCTCTTCAAAAAGTTTCACAATCCTCCAAGCTGCAGTTTCGATAATTTGGTTGCGATTTAGATAAGTATCATTAAATAAGTAAGCTACCTCATCATAAGTTCTTTTACGATCACTGTAACCTCTCATAATAAACACCTTTCACAAATGACAATGAGAAATCATTCATAATATTTAAAAACAATTAATGGCAAAAAAACCTACTGCCTGCTTTTTTCATATAAACAATTTTTTTAACTTTCCAGTAGAAGTTATAGTAATGGGTCCGATTTTTCGAATTCCGAATTTTGACATATCTCCACATTTCAAGGTCCCCAGAGTCGAATACAATCGTTTTTAAGTGGACGTATGTTCGTATGTGCGTTCGGAATTATTTTTCGTTTCAATTATCTCGAGACCAAAAAATGATATCGACGTGGGACCAATTGCATTCGACGCATAATTACGCAACTTAAAACTGATTAGATTTTCAGCAAAATCGGTCGTGCTGTTTTTTATGAAGAATAAAAAAACTGAAAAAAATGGTAATCCACCTGACTTTTGCAATTTATAAATTATACTATTTTTAATATCTATATACCTACAGCATTTTAAGATCTTTTGAATAAAATGATTATTGCTTGTTAGGAATATTTGTATGAAAAATATGATGACAATATTTCATAAAAAGAGATTAGAAAATAAAAATAGGAGTTGAAGAATTTTAAACTTGTGTCAGTATTGAGAGAATAGCATTGAAGACGCTATAACAGTTAAAAATTATTGTTAGTAATAATCAAGCATTGTTTATAACAATTAAATATTGTTACTAACAAATCATTATGGTTAAAAAAAAAATTAATTGTTACAAACAATTAAAAATAGCTCTCGCTTATGAAATGATAAGAAAAAGTTTGAAAGAATGCGGTTAACATAATTAGAATATTATTAATGACAATTATAATTTGTTGTAAACAATTTGAAATGGTTATTATAATAATATGGTATTTTTTCATTCTTTCTACTGGTAAGTTAGTCGCGTGAACCTCTCGGGTCGCACCCAGACCACCGATATTTTTTTCATTTATGCTCGAAACAATACATTATACTGATTAAAAATTTCCTTTGTATTCCTTTATGCAGCTTTTATCTGTCCGACCACTCGGACTGAATGATTAGTTTCTACTTTTAATTGATCATCATCAGTGAGATATTTTTGCTATGACAAGCATTCCGACGAATCGAATAGAAATCTTACAAAAACCTTCATAAAGATAATTCGTTTATTATATCTTCTAGTCTATGTGACATTAGTATCTGCCGTTTGGCGACCATCATCAGTGCGCTTTCGCGTATTTACCTATTGAAATTTAGTAACGTTTCGGTAAGTTAGTTAAAAAAAACCATTTCGCTATTTTTAGACACATGCAGGCATCGTTGAAAAATTATTTGTTTACATAAACCTAGTTTTATTTACGTACGAGATAAAACTAATTTTTTTATTTATTTAGATACCTATATATGTATAAACATTCGAAGTTAAGTAAACACACGCCGTATCAATTTTAAATCAAGGTTTATGCATTCGATTAAGAGGTGCTATTGATTTACAGCCGTTTTTATGATTCATAATGTTTTATTTTATCGTTATATTTATCCACGAATCGTGGAGGTAATTCGGTACCAAGATAAAAGTAGGTACCTACTTTGAAGTCATTTAAACAACACGCAAAATTCAGGTAGTTTACCATTTTTTTCAGTTTTTTTATTCTCCATAAAAAACAGCTTGGCCGATTTTGCGGAGTATCTAATCAGTTCTAAGTAGCGTAATTATGCGTTGAATTCAATTGGTCCCACGTAGATATCATTATTTGTTCTCGAGATAATCGAGACGAAAAATAATTCCGAAAGTTTACCATTTTTTTTAGTTTTTTTATTCTTCATAAAAAACAGCTTGACCGGTTTTGCTGAAAATCTAATCAGTCTTAAGTTGCTTAATTAAGCGTCGAATGCAATTGGTCTCTCGTCGAAATCATTTTTTTTTCGAAATAATCGAGACAAAAGATAATTCTGAAAGTTTACCATTTTTTCAGTTTTTTGATTCTCCATAAAAAACAGCATGACCGATTTTGCTGAGTATCTAATCAGTTCTAAGTAGCGTAATTATGCGTCGAATGCAATTGGTCCCACGTAGATATCATTATTTGTTCTCGAGATAATAGAGACGAAAAATAATTCCGAAAGTTTACCATTTTTTTTCAGTTTTTTGATTCTCCATAAAAAACAGCACGACCGATTTTGCTGAAAATGAAATCAGTTCTAAGTTGCGTAATTATGCGTCGAATGCAATTGGTCCCACGTAGATATCATTATTTGTTCTCGAGATAATCGAGACGAAAAATAATTCCGAAAGTTTACCATTTTTTTTCAGTTTTTTGATTCTCCATAAAAAACAGCACGACCGATTTTGCTGAAAATGAAATCAGTTCTAAGTTGCGTAATTAAGCGTCGAATGCAATTGGTCTCTCGTCGAAATCATTTTTTTTTCGAAATAATCGAGACAAAAGATAATTCTGAAAGTTTACCATTTTTTCAGTTTTTTGATTCTCCATAAAAAACAGCATGACCGATTTTGCTGAGTATCTAATCAGTTCTAAGTAGCGTAATTATGCGTCGAATGCAATTGGTCCCACGTAGATATCATTATTTGTTCTCGAGATAATAGAGACGAAAAATAATTCCGAAAGTTTACCATTTTTTTTCAGTTTTTTGATTCTCCATAAAAAACAGCACGACCGATTTTGCTGAAAATGAAATCAGTTCTAAGTTGCGTAATTATGCGTCGAATGCAATTGGTCCCACGTAGATATCATTATTTGTTCTCGAGATAATCGAGACGAAAAATAATTCCGAAAGTTTACCATTTTTTTTCAGTTTTTTGATTCTCCATAAAAAACAGCACGACCGATTTTGCTGAGTATCTAATCAGTTCTAAGTAGCGTAATTATGCGTCGAATGCAATTGGTCCCACGTAGATATCATTATTTGTTCTCGAGATAATCGAGACGAAAAATAATTCCGAACGCACATACGAACATACGTACATACACACACAGACGTCCACTTAAAAACTATTGTATTCGGCTCTGTGAACCTTCAAATGTGGAGATACGTCAAAAATTGGGGATTCGCAAAATCGGACCCATTACTATAACTTCCGGTGGGAAGTTAAAAAGTTCAAAGTAAATGTTTAAAATGCCCACCGTTTACTTTAATACACTTCCCAATAGATCAATTAATATCTATATATCTTTTTTTTTAATCAAATTCGCGGCTTCTTCTATTTTCCGTCGCAATTCTGGAAGAAAATTAATTTTTTTCTCTGTAAACTAATGCCTTTTTATAATAACTAAAAAGATAATAACCAAAATAAGAGAACTTATTGAAACTAGTTGTTCCGATAAATTAAAATTCTTTTTATAGCGATAGGAATTTATAAATTTGTTGTAGTTTTTTACACATGTATTTACTTTTGCCTTAGGTGTTTATTGTTTTAAATTTTTTGTATGCTCTATTTCTTGTGGGTCTCTCTAAGAAGATAATGTCTATGGACCCAAGTGGTTAATCCGGTCCTGTATAGAATATACAGTATGTGACACAATTAAAGAACAAGATAATAATAACATTTCCGTTGGTTTTTCTATCTTTTCCAGAACAAACAGAAAAAAAATTAATTGTTATTTATTATATTTTTAAAAACAAGGCAAGTACACATTCCTAACGCTAAAATTCACCGGGTATATACGAGGGCAGTTTGATAAGTCAGTGACTTTTTGAATTTCCCGCGCAGTTACTCCAAATGCAACAGTGCTGCCGTCAACTATAATCTACCAGTGGGCAACTTTCTAATTTTGAGCAAGCTACGTCGTGCAGTTGGTGTTTGATAGCCGTTCAAAGCAGACAACCTCGTGAATTTTTACGAAAATGGAAAAAAGTTAATTTCGTGTGCTGATTAAGCATTACTTTTTACATAAAAAATCCATCACTGAAACTAAGGAAAGACTTGATAAATACTACGGGGACTCGGCACCATCAATTTCAATGGTTAAGAAGTGGTTTACAGAGTTCCGTTGTGGTCGTACCAGCACTAGTGACGCCGAACGTCCAGGTCGCCCAAAAGAAGTGATCACGCCGGAAATTGTCGATAAAATCCATGAAATGATATTGGATGATCGGAGAATGAAAGTGCGTGAGTTGGCTCATGTTGTAGGTGTATCTCAATTGAACGGGTACATCATATTTTACACGAATATTTGGACATGAAAAAACTCTCTGCGAGATGGGTGCCGCGATTGCTCACGCTCGACCATAAGCGCAATCGTGTGACCACTTTAAAAGAGTGTTTAGCGATGTTCAGCCGTAATCCGGACGAATTTTTGCGCCGTTTTGTTACTGTGGATGAGACATGGATCCATCACAACACGCCAGAGACAAAGGAACAATCGAAACAGTGGGTTGCTCGGAGTGAACGTGGACCAAAGAATGCGAAACAGAGTCTGTCAGCCAACAAGGTCATGGCCACAGTTTTTTGGGATGTACGCGGTGTCATTCACATCGATTACCTCAAGAAAGGTAAAACGATCACCGGCGAATATTATTCAAAACTTTTAAACAGATTCGACGTTGATTTGAAGCAAAAACGGCCGCATTTGGCTAAGAAGAAGAAAGTGCTGTTCCATCAAGACAATGCACGTGTGCACACTTGTCTAGTCACGATGGCCAAAATCCACGAATTGGGATACGAACTGCTACCCCATCCAGCATATTCTTCAGATTTAGCCCCCTGCGACTAATTTCTGTTTCCAAACCTAAAGAAATGGCTGGGCGGTAAGAGATTTGAGTCGAATGAAGAAGTCATTACCGAAACAGACGCGTATTTTGAGAGCTTTGAAAAAACCTTTTATTTGGAGGGGATAAAAGAATTAGGAAAACGCTGGACTAAATGATTCGAGCTAAAAGGTAATTATGTAGAAAAATAAAATGTTTATTTGAGGAAAAAAATTTGTCTTATTTAAAAAGTCGCTGACTTATCAAACCGCCCTCGTATATCTGAAGGGGCAACGCGATAAGGAGTAGATATTGAAAAAGAAATGACACATAAACATTTATGCAAGGATACACTTATCACACGTAAGGTGTAGATTAGGTACACGTAATTTGTATTTACATTAAAAGATAGATTTGTCTGCTTCGAATTTTATTGATTATTTTTTTTTTTCAAATTGACACGCTGACAGAAATAATGCACGAGAATTTGGGTATTCAAATTTTTGTCTTGGTGAATGTACCCATTGCAGTGATCAATCCAGTTGACCGGAATGACGGTCTATTTTTCATTCCAGCGCTACTGGAATAGTGTGAACGGCCAATCCAGGTACTTCATTACACGTCGAACAGTAAACACGCATTGTTGTTTTTTTTGTAAAATTCTGTAGGTTAAGCCTCCTTTTTCATTTTTTTCGCTTATCAAATTTCACACCCAAATCCGCTTTTTTCTTTTTAGTTCTTCTTCTTTTTAGTTACTTCTTCTAACAGTAATAATTGAACAGTTTTAAAACAATTTCTAAACTCCCTTCTTGAAAGCATTGTCACTATAGTGTTACCGATCCAACAGCTTTTGAATGACTGAAATAAATGTGAACGATATGATCCAGTCCAGCACTGGACTGGATTAACTCGCTGGATTACTGCACTGCAAAACAAAAGTAATGGTTTTTAAAAGAAAAGAAAGCATGACAAATTGTAAAGTTCTGATTAAGGGAGAAAGAGTGGAACAATTAAATGAGTTCGTATGCTTGGGTTCAAAGTTTACGAGAGATGGAAAGTATGACAGTGACATTAAGCGAAGGTTGTTGGCAGGGAATCAAATTAATGGGGCGCTGTATAACTTTATGAACAGCCAGAAACTGTCAAAAAAGGCACGTCTGGTTGTGCATAGAGGAGTGTTGGTTCCTACACTTATGTATGGTAGTGAATGTTGGGTTTGGCAGAAGAAGCATATAAATAGGATTAATGCTGCGGAGATGAGTAGTCTGAGAATTGTATAGCCGGAGTGACTCGGTTGGATAAAGTAAAGAATAGTGAGATAAGAGAACGCTGTGGTGTAAAAGAAGATGTGGTTACAAAGATAGATAAAGGAATGCTTAGATGGTTTGGACACGCAGAAAGGATGGATAATTGACGAAACAAATTTATAAGGTGAGTGTGAATGGACGGAAGTCGGTAGAGGTCGACCTCGGCGAACATCGATCTCGATCATATCTACATTGTTTTGAAGAAAGGTAAGGTCAAGAGTACCAACAACCGACGAGCATGTATGAGAGCACTGATGAAAGTAGAGGAAGCAAAAGTTGTGTGTAAGAACCGTAGCGGAAGTGGAAGGAAGTGGTCTCTGCCTACCCCTACGGGAAAAAGTCGTGACTTTATGTATGTATGTAATTTCGTATATATGCGTAAATTTTATCCAGGATTTTATTGTACTTTTTGTGCCAAGAATATTTTAATAACGGAATTCAAAAACTTTACCGCACTGTTAGGACGTCCTATATATCAGTTTTAATGCATTTTGCCGCGTCCACGTTGTTTATTTAATATAGCACTTCACACCGTATATTAAATCGGTAAAAGGACTCAGGTGTAAAGCTGCAATTTGTGAAATGGAACAAGGCTATTGTCCGAATTATAAGACTATATATTCGGCGTTCCTTTTTCTAGAGTGCTCGAAAACTCATTATATTCCATTTGGAAGGGTGTTAAGAAAGGAGGCCGTTTTTTTTCTACATACACATCTTCGTATTTGACCAATCACCGGCGGTCTATTATAAGAAATATGGCGGCTAATAACAGCAAATTATAGTGAAAATATAATTGGGACCCTACCACTAAAAGTTTTAGATCCTTGTGAGTGATATGACGTTTTTTTTTTAAATGAGAAAAGCTCCATCATACTGGAACCCAGTGGCGTAGCGAGGAAGCCAGGGGGGCAAGGGGGCGTCATGCCCTGGGCGATACTCACAGGTACTGTTGGTGTTAGGTTAGGTTAGGCTAATAATAATAATAAATAAATAAATAAATAATAAATAAGCTCCTTATTTTGAAGACATGAGTAGTGGCGATTTTAGGATATACCCTCTTCAGGTCAAAAATTAACCTCAAAATTTACAAAGGGTCAGTGCCGATTTTTGTCTACTGCCTCGCAAACTCTATACAATCTTTTTGTAACACTTTATAATTAACTAACTTTTAAACTAAAACTCTTCAGTGATTGCTATCCCTTTTTTTGCAGAGTTAAGAGAAAATCCTTTATGGAGATGTTATGAGTCTTAAATCTCAAGGTCTACTGTGAGACTCCACTGACTGTGTCAGGTCTACTCACTAAAAACTCCACCCCTATGTAGGTCCGTCTGACTATTGCCTCCGGTGACACTTAGGCCTGTTGGCCCATTGTATATTGCCTATGTGTTTTTGTATCATTGTCCAATGGAGACCCGACACGCAGACTGCCCGGCTAGGATCCGAAAACAGCAAAACATACACTGCGCCGCCGCGAGGCACTGGTCCGAAAATGACAGGCAATTCCCGGGACCTAGAACCACGCTGCACCCAATCCAGTACCTTCGTACCTTGTACAAGTTCTTTACTGGGTGGGAACAATGTAGTCGCCCACGAACCGCCCATTCCCCCAGCGCCCCGCAGCAGCACAGCAAGCGCTCCACCGCCCCCGGATCCCAGCCGCACAACCCGCAGGAAGAGCCTCCATTATACAGTCTTAGCTGATTCCTGTTCATCGGTAACAGTTCTGCCGTTCTTTTATGGCACGGTCCTTTGATGTATTATTTTCCGTGTTTGTTTCCTTATATACTTTTCCAGTAGTTTTTGTATTTTTCCGAACCTCTTCTTGCAAGTTCGTCTACTTCCTCATTACCTGCAACTACCTGACGTCCTGGAACCCGTATCAGTTTGACGTGATTACGGTCTACCAGCGTTATCAGTTCTTTGCAGTCAACGATAATGGGGGAAGTGGTGGTCCGGCCCTGAGGTGCCCACTGCACAGGACTAAGACTGTTTACTACAGGATTTTTCCCGGTTTTCTGTAGGCTCCGTTAGCTACGGTGCTCCCCCACCGCCATGCATCCATGATTGCTATCCTTAAATACCCAACAAATTATTACGCGAAAAAACGAGAGTTATCTCTCGCACATTAACGCGAATATTCTTACCGCCCGCGGCTATAAATCAACCGCTAAAATGTGGGGCGTTTGGTGTTACCTACCAAGAATCAAACTTTTTTTTTTATTGTGATCGACTCACGAGTGCTTCAAGGCAAATAATCGGACAGGGACGGACCCCGTTGGTCGCAATCTGCAACATTATGTTAAGACTTCAAGATGATGATGGTATTTTGCAAAAAACCATTAAAATATATTAGGAATTGTTTGTAGTCTTGGACCTAACAAACTCCCTACCGAGATTCTCAAGATAATAGAAGAGGGATACATCGACGTCTTGGTGAAGCTCTTTAATGGAATTTATCAATCATATGACATACCCAGGGAATGATTACTTTCGACTCTCCCCAAAAAGATAAACGCTAGAGATATCATTTTTGGTTCTCGAGATAATCGAGACGAAAAATAATTCCGAAAGTTTACCATTTTTTTCAGTTTTTTGATTCTCCATTAAAAACGTCCTGACAGATTTTGCTGAAAATCTAATCAGTTTTAAGTTGCGTAATTATGCGTCGAATGAAATTGCTCCCACGTCGATATCATTTTTGGTTCTCGAGATAATCGAGACGAAAAATAATTCCGAAAGTTTACCATTTTTTTCATTTTTTTGATTCTCCATTAAAAACGTCTTGACAGATTTTGCTGAAAATCTAATCAGTTTTAAGTTGCGTAATTATGCGTCGAATGCAATTGCTCCCACGTCGATATCATTTTTGATTCTCGAGATAATCGAGACGAAAAATAATTCCGAAAGTTTACCTTTTTTTTCAGTTTTTTGATTCTCCATTAAAAACGTCTTGACCGATTTTGCTAAAAAACTAAGCAGTTTTAAGTTGCGTAATTATGCGTCGAATTCAATTGCTCCCACGTCGATATCATTTTTGGTTCTCGAGATAATCAAGACGAAAAATAATTCCGAACGCACTTACGAACATACGCACATACGTAAAACACAGACGTCCACTTAAAAACTATTGTATTCGACTCTGGGGACCTTAAAATGTAGAGATATGTCAAAATTCTGGATTCGCAAAATCGATCCTATTGTTATAACTTCCCGTTGGAAAGTTAAAATTAAACACAACTTTGATAAATTTAATATTTTAGTGATAGATAGATACTCTGTTTATTCCGAAATTCCAAGTTGATGCTGCTGAAATGGGAACCGATTTTTAAAATTGCTGGTATGAGATTCGAAAAGCGGATTAATCGAATTGTATACCGGACGTGTAAAAAGTAGCAGTTACTGACAATAAATGAGGTCTGTTTAGTCAGTACCGAAAAATTTGACACTATTTTTAAAAATAATTTACAACCGCCTGTCTACCTGTCGGTGAGAGCATCACGATTTATTATAAAACTTCCATAAACAACGAAAATGTTATAGTCCCATCTGTTGTTGCAAAACGTCGTCCGAGATACTGTAAAACTGACAAGTTGGATATAACGACTGGACATTGTCTTCGAAACGGAAGTCCCGACCCTTACAATATATTTTACAACTTTCTAGGCGCCTTGTTGGCAGACTTAACATTTTTCGACCAGGGGGTGGGGCGGTTCCGAATTATTTTTGACGTGTTGCTTGCCGAACCCGTTCCAAACCAATTTTTAATCTCATTAAATCATGCTTTAATCGTTCGGAAAGTAATTTTTGCTAGAAAATTGAATACAGTTCTGGGTATGTGCTATCTGCAACTAATAAAAAAATTTACTGAAGAAATGCCCAAAACCTTACAGTACAAATGTTTCATTTTGTCAAAGAAAGCAAATACACTCCTGGACAAAATTAACTCGACATAGCGAATTAATTTTAATCATTTTTTATGGACATCGGTTACAATAAAAAAATATTGAAGCTAATTGACTTTTAAAGTCGTAACCAACTAGTAACCAACAAAGATGAACTCCCAAGTATCTGGAAGTCGTATAGTGCAGACTTGTTCAACGACAACAGATCTACAACACCACCACAAATAGGAGAGAATCCAATAGGTCCGAGTATTTTAAAATCAGAAGTAGTTCACGTCATCAGACTAATGAAAAACGGAAAAGCGCCTGGTTCGGACAAAATGTTTTCAGAGACTCTAAAACTTTTCAATGAGGAGAGTCCGGATGTAGTTGTCAGTCTATTCAATAACATATACAGCGCTGGGGTGATCCCTAATGATTGGCTACGATTAACTTTTATACCGCTGCCAAAAAAGCAAAACGCACATCTTTGCAACGACTATCGTCTCATAAGTCTGATGAGCCACTTTTTAAAACTATTCCTACGCGTTTTACATACTAGACTATATAGAAGATGCGAAGAAGTTCATGGGGATAGTCAATTCGGGTTCAAAAGTGGATTTGTTACCAGAGAGGCTATTTTCAGCCTGCAAATGCTAATCCAGAACTGCCTAGATCAACGCAGAGACGTATTTATATGCTTTATCGACTACGAGAAAGCATTTGATAATGTCAGGCACGATTTATTATTGCGATATTTGGAGGACTTAGGCCTGGACGACAAAGACGTTAGAATAATTCGCAACCTCTACTGGAACCAAACCGCCGAAGTACGTCTGCCATGTGGAAGTAAAACAGAAGAATTTCCAATTAAAAAAGAAGTAAGACAAGGATGCATTTTATCACCAATGCTGTTCAATCTGTACGTGGAAAAAGCCTTTCAGCAAGCACTTGCGACAAGCACTTTAGGAATTAAAGTTAACGGCATCCCTATCAACAATATCAGATACGCTAATGATACTGTGATCTTAGCTGACACAGCAGATGATTTACAGTCGCTATTAAATGCCGTAAATGATGCAAGCAATGCGTTGGGTCTAAAAGTAAATGCCGCTAAGACCAAGTTTATGACAATATCAAAGAACGTCCTGCCAAATTTCAGATTAACCATCAATGGTATTAACCACAAAGAACAAGTACGGAAATTTAAATACCCAGGCTGCTACTTGAATGATAAGTGGGACCCGGAGGTGTAGATCAGGTGCCGTATAGAACAAGCGAGAGTCGCATTCTTACGTACGTTGACCACCGACTAGACATTAAATTAAGACTCAAGATGACCAAATGTTATGTGTGGCCTGTTTTTCTATATGGCATGGAAGGGTGGACTCTTAAGGCTTCGTCAATTAACAAGCTCGAAGCATTTGAAATGTGGACCCTCCGTAGAATGCTTAAAATATCATGGGTTGAGAGAGTCAAAAACGAAGAAGTCATTAGAAGAGCAAAACTGAGAGACAGAGAACTGTTCGAGACAATCAAAAAGAGAAAAATCACATATTTTGGGACACATAAAGAGAGGCGACAGATATGACTTTTCATCAAGGGAAAATTGAAGGAAAAAGTATTGATCGTAAGAAGTTATCATTGGACGGGAATTAAAGACTTTGGATCACTTAGAGACGCTGCAAATAACAGATATATATATATATATATATATATATATATATATATATATATATATATATATATATATATATATGTGTGTATATATATATGCAAAATTTATAGAAAACTATATTATTATAGTAGACTATAAACATTTTTCGACAGCGTCAATAGATGGGAAAAATGTATAACTGATTTTAAAAAATCAGCTAATTCTGCTGTGTCACCTTTATTATAGGTCCATTTGGGTCGATTATGTATAAAAAAAAACAACTACTCCTCTGGCTATATGCCGCGACAGGTATTGAATTACATCTGATACATAATCGTGTATAATACCCTATATCGGGTAACAATTTGCAGATGCTTGTTAAGTAAGAGAAGGAACTATTAGATTTATCCATCCGAAGTAACCACCTATGGACCGGTTTCGGGGTGTGTTGCCCCTCATCAGCACAGGGTAGGTCTACCTCTACTGAACACATCAACAGCTTCGACTCTTACCAAGTATACATTAAGTGCTACGCGAAAAGTGCCAGTCACGACATCTATGTATCAGATGTAATTTAATACCTGTCGCGGCATATAGCCAGAGGAGTAGTTGTTTTTTTATACATAATCGACCCAAATGGACCTATAATATAGGTGACATACAGCAGAATTAGCTGATTTTTAAAAATCAGTTATACAATTTACCCATATATATATATATATATATATATATATATATATATATATATAGAATATGGAGAGAAAAGCTATTAAATAATACCGCGGTTACAAATAGTAGTAGAAAGTCCTTGATGAAGCTGTTATGATCGTCAATTACGTGAAAATTTGTTCCCTCCAGTCAAGATTGATCAAAAAGGTGTGTCAATACGAATCACTCCTCTTGCATATTAGTAAGAAATCGGGCTGAGAACTGTCAAAAATCATAATGAGGATAAAAATAATTACAAAAATGGAAAAACCGTTTTTTAAATCCTATTAAAATAAGTTTAAATGTCGGCAAGCCGATATGTCCCGCTGTGTTCCTAGAAACTAACATTTTCTTCCCAACAAACAAGCGTGAATGCCATCGCAACTCTCTGTTTTTCGTAAAATTTATTTACTTCCTGTTGTCCCGAAACCGTTCCTTTCAACCGTTTACCTTTAAATTGTTCCTCGTTCGACGGCCTCGTCAGCTACTCGTAAGCAAATTGAGTTTGCGTGTTTTGGAAATTGTTAACATTTTGTGGCGTTCTGGCGTGACATTTCTTGAGATAATAATCAACGACACTAGACAAACACGCGCAGTAATACAAGAAATTTAAAAAAATTAATGACTAGGGAACGTTCATAGGTTTCGGCCATATGTTTGCTTAATCTTATCCGGATTTATTTTAAACAGTAATATAAAACAGCAAATATAATATTTGTGGATATTTTGTAAATAAAATTATAAATTAAGGATCATTGCAACGGTTTTATTTTAAAAATAACTTGAAACATACATGCATACATATAGTCACGCCTTTTTCCGCAGGGGTAATGGCAGACACCACTTCCGCTACGGTTCCCTCACTTATCTTTCGCTTCTTCTACTTTCATCAGCGCTCTCTTACATGCTCGTCGGTTGTTGGTACTCTTGACCTGGCCTTTCTTCAAAACAATGTCGATCTGATCGAGATGTGTTCGCCGAGGTCGACCTCTACCGACTTCCGTCCATTCACACTCGCCTTATAGATCTGATTCGTCAATTTTCCTTCATCCATCCTCTCTGTACTTGTCCTAACCATTTAAGCGATCCTTTATCTATCTTGGTAACCACATCTTCTTTCGCTCCGGCTAAACTTCTCAGACTACTCATCTTCGCTGCATTGATCTTACTTTCATGCTTCTTTATCCAGAGAGTCCATTGGAAATGTGATCGCGATCATAACAGGATACTGGGCAGGTGGACGGCGCATGGGAATCGCAGTGCTACGACACGACTTCTGCAGAAGAGAAGGACACAATGGTACATCTTCTCTGCCACTGCCCTGCTCTAGGTAGAAAACGGCTATCTATACTAGGGCAACCGAACTTTGATGACTTATCTGTTCTCAGCTCAGTTAGCATTAAAGACCTCACACTTTTTATTAAAAGTTCCAACTGGTTCTCACGGTAGAGGGGAAAGGCACCACCGTCCATCACGGTATCACAACGGGCCAAAAGGCCTAAGTGGGTTGCCTCCGAACCGCCGTTTTAATCTAACCTATTCTGCCAAACCCAACATTTACTACCATACGTAAGCGTATGGACTCTATGCACTCTTATATGACACGTTCAGGCTGCTCATAAAGTTATTCTTAAACCGTATTTTAATCCACCAATCAGCGTCTAGTGACGTCACTCCTGTTATGGCTGACTGTCGGCCTTAAAAAGCAGACATTACATCTCTCGAAGATGCCATCCACTCGAGATGGCGAAACGTCGAGAATTAACTCAGACCTACGAAGGCCCCTATAAACCCGAAAAACCATTCACCAATTTAAGTTTCATGTTTCGCATCTGCCAGGCGTCCCTCTTTTTTTTCCAATTTGCGTATTTTCCTTGCTGAGCTGATTCCAAAAATGTATCACAACTAACATTGTATCTATTCACTTTCTCAAGTAATCCTATCCGCTCGACTAAACAGAAAGTTTAAAAGTATTTCTTGCCTGCTGTTTTTTTTAATTGGACATTAAAAACTGTCAGAAATATCCAAGAACAATTCCGTATTGTTAATCTAGTTTATCGTATCGTATTTAACAAAATATTTCGTTAAAATTCAAGCACAAAAAAATACAAATCGACACGCGTCCCGCAGTCGGAAAACGAATAGATTGCACTATCGGAGCACGATCGGAGTCGGATCGGACACTTGTCGGAAAGGTGTGAACTATGTCGTTTAGAGTCCATTGCCATTTCCCTCTCAGACACTCGTCCGAGTGTATGATCTGAGTCGGATAGGAAGGGTGCATAATAGGTGTGGCCCAGACATAATAAAAAAAATTGTGGTAAGTGCCTGAAGTTATTGGCCTAAGCGTCAATATTATCGTCGAAACTTTTCGGTCGTCCCCTGTAAAGGCAAACGCGTCGCGAACAAACGTCGCCGCACCGAAAATTCTTGTAACAAAATTTTATCTAATCTACTACGGAGATTTTTCAAAAGAGATCAACATCAAAGGACGCGCCGTTCGAAATTTTCTTCGAACAAGCTGAAAAACAGAGATTTTTTTAAAAAATGTGCAAGTCAACTAGACTTATCTTTTCGATTCGATTTGTTTTGCGGTTCATTTCAAGTGTTTACTTACTTGATAAGGGCGCAGATCAATAGATACGGACCGATTGCGATGGTATTGTGCGGCGACCTCATAATTATTTTAATCAATTAAGATTGCATATCGTCTCAGTTGAAACAGAAGAACCTGATGGATTATTTTTAAAACTATACAAATTATCTGCCTACGGTCTCCCAACCAAACTGCGCCAATGGCACTTGAGCTTCATGCAAGATCGCTCCTTACATGTGGCAGTTGACGGTATTTCTTCTGATGCTTTAAAAACCAATGCCGGGGTCCCACAGGCTTCCATCTTGTCCCCCCACCCTATTTCTTTTACACATCAACGACCTTTTAAAAACCACCGCGAACCACATTTACGACAGTACACTTGTCTCTTTCGGTGAATGATACAATTAGACTCAGGCAGGAACAGGTTGACTCCATCAATAGAGATCTTGAAGCAATCGTCGAGTGGGGAACCAACAATCTTGTTCAGTTCAACGCCCAAAAAACACAAAGCGCCACGTTTTCCAAGAAAGTGAATTCCTCAAATCATCCCATCACAATGTCCGGAAATACCCTTGAACCAAGTCCCTCCATCTCGATGTTGGGAGTCACGGTGTCCAATAATATGTCTTGGCATGACCATGTTGCTAACATCGCAAAGTCGGCAAGCCAGAGGCTAGGTTTTCTGTGGAAAGCCAGAAAGTTTTTTACTCCTGATCAACTGTTGACGACGTACAAGGCTCAAATCCGACCTCTACTGGAGTATTGCTCGCATATTTGGGGTTCAGCACCAAGGCATTCTCTTCGTCTTCTTGATTCCATTCAGAAAAGAGCCATTTGATTGATAAACAGCTCAACTCTCACACATATATATATATATATATATATATATATATATATATATATATATATATATATTATATTCTGCCGAAGAACTCGGCACGCTGATCAGTCTCACCCATTTACTCTCAAGATTGACACTACAAGGACCAATCTCCATCAAGAATCCTTTTTTTACAGGGTTGCTACGGAATGGAAAAAGCTTTCAAAATCCAGGAGTGGGTTTTATTGTCGTTCTTTATTTTTTTTGGAGTGCTTGATACAAATCTAGTTATCAATCATCTCATTTCTATAATCCTTCATCCTTCTAATATTCGCAATGCGGGCCGTCCGCGGTCCACACGATAGGTCTACCCATTTTGCGACTATTTTCAGTAAAAACAAAATTTTACATCTTATGCATGTTTTTTGAGTAGGTATGAAATTCGTTCATATTGTTGCGGTATATTCTTGGGTTCGATGATTTTAAACACTCAGTACAAAAAGTAAACAATTTATTCTAATTTTTTTACACAATAAATTCTTACTTGACAAATCACTTAGATATTCACAAACGTTATACAATCTTTTCAAAACTATAACACTTTATAATTAACTTCAACTTCAAAACTAACCTACGACCTCGAAATCTTCTAATATAAATCTAAATAAATTCTTCGTGGAGTGCTCATCCGTTAACGGATATTAGCGATCATCATGGCAATTTGAACCTTTGAAATAGCTTGATTTACTAAACACAACCGTGTGTAACTAGCGCACTCTATTAGCAATGCTAAATTACAGTCCGAATTGGCAATCCTCATGCCAAAAAACGTAAAACTGCCAAAATTTAAATAGAAATTGTGAAAACATGAAAAATTATTGTTAAAATCAAAATTCATATTTAAACTTAAAACACACTAGCAATATTTGTAAAAGGCAAGTTGGGCAGAATCATCATATTTTAAGGTCTTGAATCTATAATTCATAAATTGGACATTTTTATTGAATCATCCTATATAGTTTGCATTCCGCATGTCTGTACTCACAAAAAGTTGTGTACCTAATTGTAAGTAAAAGTGAGCATGAAATTTCGAATAGAAAACTCGAATTAAGATTCCTTTTTTTGTTTACATTATAGGTATTCATTCTTCTTCCTCTTTGAGTGCTCATCCGGTAACGGATATTAGCGATACATACATAAAGTCACGCCTTTTTCCCATGGGGGTAGGCAGAGACCACTTACGCTACGGTTCTTACACACATCTTTTGCTTCCTCTACTTTCATCAGTGCTCTCATACATGCTCGTCGGTTGTTGGTACTCTTGACCTGGCCTTTCCTCAAAACAATGTTGATCTGATCAAGATATGTTCTCCGAGGTCGACCTTTACCGACTTCCGTCCATTCACACTCGCTTTATAAATTTGTTTCGTCAATCTTCCTTCATCCATCCTTTCAACGTGTCCAAACCATCTAAGCATTCCTTTATTTATCTTTGTAACTACAGCGTTCTCTTATCTCACTATTCTTTACCTTATCCAACCGAGTCACTCCGGCAATACTTCTCAGACTACTCATCTCCGCAGCATTAATCCTATTTTCATGCTTCTTCTTCCAAACCCAACATTCACTACCATACATAAGTGTAGAAACCAACACATCTCTATGCACAGCCAGACGTGCCTTTTTTTGACACTTTCTGGCTATTCATAAAGCTATACAGTGCCCCATTCATTTGTCTTCCTGCCAACACCCTTCGCTCAATGTCACTGTCAGTCATACTTTCCATCTCTCGTAAACTTTAAATCCAAGTACACAAATTCATTTACTTGTTCCACTCTTTCTCCCTCAATCGAAACTCCACAGTTTGTCATGCTTTCTTCTCTTTCAAAAACCATAACTTTCGTTTTGCTTACATATTAACGATCATCATGGCAATTTGAACCTTTGAAATAGCTGCCGTGAATAGGCTAGACATTGTGGTACCAAACCAAAATCTCAAATTTTTTAACCAAAAGATACTCCTCCTGCCAGGTCCCATATGTCCTAGAACTCTCCACTGGAGAACCAGCTGCGAGAGCTCATAACGTTTTCCATTCCGCGTTATGTGGAGTATTGAGTGAGTGTCCATGATTATGCTCCATAAAGCAACACTGGGAACACGTAATAGCGAAGCATTTTTACTTTTGTTGTTAGATTAAGGTCGTGGCTTTTAAATTTTTTTTTGACATTATTAGAAACGCCGCTCGGGAATTTTCAATCCGCTATTTAATTTTACGAGAATGGTCCCAATCTTCGTTTATTGTTGTGCCTAGGTACGTGTGTGAAGCAACTCTTTCGATTTGCTGGTTTCTGATAGTAAGTTGGAACGGTACATTGGTTCCTTTTCGCATTATCATGAATTTGGTCTTATCTTTGTTCAGCGTTAGACTGTATTTTTCACTGGTATCTTTGACTCTTGTCATGAGTTCTTGTAGGCTTTTAATATTGTCAGCAAATACTACGGTATCGTTGGCGTACCTTATATTGTTCAATCGTTGGCTATTTACAAATATTCCCAGTCTCTTTGTCATCTAGGGCTACTTTAAATATCTCTTCTGAGTATAAGTTAAATAATAGGGGTGAGAAGATACATCCTTGTCGTACTTCTCTTTGTATTTCGATTACATCGCTAAAACAATTATTCTAGAAATTTTCCCGATAGAACGATTTCTTTTTGATAATGTAACGAACATTCGCCGCCCGCAGTAATAAATCATGTGGGACGTTTGTTGTTACCTACTAAGAATCAAACTTTTTTTTTATTGTGATCGACGCGCCGTTGCTTCAAGGCAAATAGTCGGACAGGGACGAACTCCGGTAGATTTCCTTAACAATATTAAAACTAAATGTACTTCTAGATTATATGAACGTGAACACACATTATTTTTTGTACGACGTTTAGTTGCCATGTAGTTGCCATCTAAATAACGAAAGGATTTTTTGGAATTGTATGGAAAAATTACTCGTCCTTTTTAGTTTTTAAATCAGATTCGAAATTTAGTTTTTTCGGCAACTGTCCGGTAAGTACCCCACTTCACGGACGCTTTTCCAGCCTAGTCCGGGAAGTATGGCAAGTAAGCCTCATACAAAAAAAAAATGTGTGTTCACGTTCATACCATCTAGAAGTACATAAACGATTTTCAGAACCTCGCAATAAATAGATTGATATTCATTGTACTGATAGTGCGTGTCTTAGATGACCTTCTCTTTTCTCCTGATATGTCTTATCATTAATTTTATCTGGACAAGAGAGCAGGCTGCATTTTGGGATTTTTTTTGAAAAGTTCAGCCTTGTAAATGGACGCAATTTGCAGCTTTTAGGTTCCTTTGTTTGAACGAAATTCCTTAAACGGTTTAAGCTTCGAGGAACAATGTCTTATTCAGGAACGGGTTGATCGTTTGTTCGTGTTATCAGGGCTGTATTCGATGGGAGGTTAAGAGGGTTTGAACTCCTTTTGAAGCAACTGTCTAATCCCAGTAATGAAACACATATTTTTCATTTTTTTGATAAAAAAATACCAAATCACCAATCAGTACAGCTATGATTAAAGCATCAGCATCTGTATCAACAGTGTCGTGAGAAAAATTATAGTTAATTTTTCGAAGAACTGAGTTACGAGACTTGGTGTTTTTTACAAGTTATGTTTTTGATGGCATCTCATTTATTTTTGTAGATAGTCCTACTTTTTTTCTTTTTTTATACATATACAGGTACACTGATTCATTCACCGCAAATTTAACTTTGTAATCCTATACAGTACAGGATATCGTAAGATGGGGAAGGCAGAGAAGAAGGCAATGGTATAACCACGTCAAGAGGATGGACGAAGATAGATTACCCCGCATAGCTCTCGAGGGAATACCAGTAGGAAGCCGACCGCCCGGTAGACCACCGAAGAGATGGAGAGACAGCTGGCAGTCCACATCTCAAGAATTAATACAACGGCAAGCCCGGAATTAACAGATCATATGATCTCAACCAAGTAGAAGAAGAAGAAGAAGAAGAATCCTATATATTTATATGGGATTACAAAGTTATTTATGCAGTTGGTGTATCTAGAAAACTGGACCGAAATTGCAAAATATATTAGTTTTTCCTTGATTTATACACTAATTGTATTCTATGTCTGTCTTAGAGTTTTGATGATAAATAAACTTTGACTAGTTATAATTCTTAACCACTGAAATAAAAGAAAGTCCTTTAACTGGATAATAATGTTGGGATTGTAGATAGTCTGCAATAGTAATTTTAATGTTCGTTGAAGATGGGCATAATCAAATTATTCTTCTTCTTCTTTTGGTGCCATATCAGGTCCTCCCGATGTTGGCAATCACAATGGCGAGCTGTGCTCTGTCTTCGGCGATTCTAAAGAGTTGTTCTGCGCTTCGAATTCCGGTCCACTCTCTAAGATTCCTTAACCACGAAGCTTGTCTTCTACCGACTCCTTTACGGCCTTCTATCTTGCCCTTCATTATAAGTTAAAGGATATCGTAACGATCACCCCTAAATATGTGACCTAGATAGGACAGTTAACTGCATTTAACTGTTATTAGTAGTTCGCGGACATTGTTTGTTCTATTTAAAACCGCTTCATTTGTCTGCTTGGCTACCCATGGGATTCGGAGCATACGTCTATGTAGCCACATTTCAATTGCTTCAAGACGATTAATGGTTGCTGCTTTTAAGGTCCAAATCTCTGCCCCATACAACAGTATAGACCATATGTAGTAAAACCATAAACTTAGTTTTAGTGACATTTATGTTTAGACCCATTTCTTGTCCCATCACGTTGACCAAGTCTAAATAGACGTTGAAGGTCCTGGAGATTATTCTTACAATCTAGTAATGAGTATTTCGATTATTTCCAATACTCGAATGACCATTTCGAGTGATCCTACAAATATTAATGGATCGCTTTAAGTACTCTATAACTCGTTCGTAACTTATTGCAAAGCGTCGAGCCAGTTATCGTTTGGATAAAACGGCGTTTGCACGCATTAAAACCCACTTTTGAGCTGTCACATCCCAAGTCCTACCGACCTAACTCGATCAGATCGCCGTAAAAAATCCGGTCATTGTTCCCGGTAGTCGAGGCACCGAAAGAAAGAAAAAAAAAGATACTGAAATGTCCCGAAATTATTTTACAGTATGACGGTCGGTGTTCTTGTTAGCGTTAATGTAGCGTTAAATCCTTACCGGTCGACGCGAGATGTGTTGCGTCAGAAAGGTGGCCGTGGAAACCGCCACAGCTACCGTGTTTTGTTTCGACAGTCGGGGTCCCTTCACGCCTACTCGATGCTCGTTCTTTATGTATCCTCTGCCGGATTCGCTTTTGTCGCGACTTGGGAACGGTCAAACTGCCGGGCATTGTTGCATAGCAGGCCATGGGATTTACCCATGCACGTCGCAACGGCCACCGAACGGGGTGCAATAACTTAAATCTATTCGAAAAGCTTATATTGTGTCCCTGTTCGTCGGAACGATTTTTTTAGACCAAAACCATGCGTTTTTGTAAATCAGTGCATAATATTTCTAAAATACACCATAAAACTTTTTCTACCAAACAAATCGCACTGACAATGACAATATTATCAGATTAAATCATCTGCAAAGGAATCTTGTTCCTTGGAAAGACTTTCCTAGACTAAAATCATAAGTTTTGGTACATAAATGTATAACTATGCCTAAAACACACCATAAAACTTTTTCTACCCGACATATCGTACTGGGAATGACAAGATTACCAGATTAAAATCATCCTCAAAGAAATCTTCTTTCTTGGAAACACTTTTCTAGACCAAAACCGTAAGTTGCTGGCTTGCTGACAATGACAATATTAACAAATTAAAATTATCTGCAGAAGAATCTTGTTTCTTAAAATGACTTTCCTAGACCAAAACCAGTTTTGGTACATACAAGTATAATACGTCCCAAAAACACCATAAAACTTTTTCTACCAGACACAATACGATGATAGTTCACGAATTGTTGGCGCTAACATATAAGTAAACACATGAGAAGAATGAAACTAATTTATTTTTTTTAACATAGTCACCCGCAACGTTTATATACTTGGTATATCGGTGTTGAAGTGTTTCAAACCCTTTGGAATAAAATTCATAACTTTGCGTCTTCAGCCATCCATCTACCGCCGACATCACTTTGTTATCATCAGCAAAGCGGATTCCACGAAGATGTTCTTTTAATTTTGGGAATAGATGGTAGTCGCTGGGGGCCAAATATGGGAAAAAAGGGGGTTTTTTAAACATTTCAAATCCCGCATTGTGAATGGCAGCCATTCAACACAACTTTTGTGGGCCGGAGCGTTGTCCCAGTGGAAGAACACACTTCGACTCAATTTTCCTCTTCTCGAAAACTGTAGCCATGATCTTACCAGCTGATGGGACCACACGAAATTTTCGAGGGGAAAGAGAACCCCTATGCCGCCAGTGATGAAGCCCTGTTTCATCGTGTTTCCTGTTAATGATCTCCAAATTTGTCTCCGCTACAACCTGGCGAACACGCTTCTGGTCTGCCGTCATCATTCGTTGAACCCAACGAGCAGAGAGTTTTTTGAGACCCAATTCCTGATGAAAAATCTTGCATGTTGACAGGACTCTCTTCTCAGTGTGAGATCTCATGACCAGTTCTTGATTACCTGATACGAAGTGGCAGAGTCACCCAATACTTCTACCATGTCCATATAAATTTCTCTCGGTGATAACTCTATTATACCGAGATACTTTATCGCACCTCTTATCTCAATTTTGTCCATTTTTATAAAATCACGCACACCTCAATGAAAAAAAAATTATTATTTAACATACACGAATTGATGCGCTGATGTCAATTGGCTCACACTAATGTCATACAATGAGCTTTTGCCTGACACTTTATTTGCATTTGTAATTCAACTTCAACTATGTTAGGGACAACAATTCGTGAACTATCCTCGTATTAGACGATTATACATATTTTGTTGACATTCCCAGATTAACAATATCTGCGAAGAAACATTTCTATGCGTAGAAAAAACTGCGCACGCCTCTGAAGATTAAATCCCTTGGCTGCTCTTTTACGGTTTGGCATTTAAATACTAATGCGATAATCATACAGTACTTACGGCTCTATACAGTGTCAATAGAGCTTTGCTTTATTAAAGTGACATCGAGCTTCTGAATTATTTGTTCGGATGGAACTAAAAGTTTCAGACGTAAAGGAATTTTTTTTTAAAGTCTTAATTAAGAAATAAATCAATGAGCACGTGCAGATCTTTAGTTTTTCAAATGAAAAACAGTAACTATTATTTTCGCATATCTTTTAATCGGTATGTAAAACAAAAATTACAATAATAATTGTATCATATTATAAACGTCGAATTTTTGACGAAGCTGTTGTTGAGGGTTATAAATGCTTTAATAAAAGGTCGATGGAAATTAAATTATTAACCATGGCAGCCTCCAAAGGCTCTCCCGAGTGTAAAAAAAGTGTTTCTCTTCGGTAGGGATAAAGCAGTCGTGCTTCTTTTCGCGGGAGGGAAAGTTTTCATCCCCCCAAATACGGCCTTATTAAGACGAACGACCGATAATAAAAATGTTCCAATCACTGTGTTACCATAAAGTGACGAAGCTTTTTTCATAATCAACTCTTCCACCCCTTTCTGGGTAAAATAATTAGATTCCAACGGTACACATTTTAAAGACATAAACATCATTATACCTAATTTCAACCCTTGCGTTAGAGTGTGTACTATCATCATATATATATATATATATATATATATATATATATGTATGTATAGAGAGAGGCAATGGGCATAACCTAATAAGTGCTCTGTTGTCCCCCTAATTGCAAAGTAGAGAGTGCTCTAATCGAATTTCGGCCCTACGGTTACACAGATCGCCCTGTAACTAACTCCTTTTGATAGCAGAAAGGACCGTCTGGCTAGGCCTATTTATTATCATTAACTCGGATTGTCAATGTTGATAAAGAGCGAGATGAGACAAATCTTAATTAACAGTTTACTGTAAATTTAAAACAAAAAAAAAACCTACACAATATTTTTTGATAAAAATAATAATTAAACGATAAAATGTTTTGTTTATTTTGGTTTCGGGTTACCGGATTATTAAAAAAAATAATTAGGTGAATTACTAAGTTAGACTAGATCTGAAAATGGAGTAGCAGAAATGATATGATAAGGATAATTTACTTTCAAAATAGTACAATCAACTATACTCCCATACAAAATATTCTTGCTTGTCTTTTTTGAAAAATAGTGTGATATATAGTTGGAGTCAGGAAATAGTTGTTGCCAGAGTCAGAGATGAAAGAAAATCCTAGAATGGAGACAATGGAACGATTTACGGTAGGCCTATGTCCAGCAGTGGACTCAAAACTGCTACCGATTATGATGATAGTTGGAGTCAGAGATCATTTTTCTCTTTTCATAATTATATATCAGTATAATTAATATATTTCTTATGATATTAAGTTTTGGGTTCGTTAATTTAAAACACTTAATACAAATTTGATACAATTTTTTCTAATCTTTCTGCAGGGTGGTTCAAAAAAAGGTGACCCCGTCTCTAGGATAGGTAGAAAACTGACAAATAATTGGGGTTTGCCAAGTAAAAAATTTTCGTAACGCCATCCGTATTCAAGATAAAAGGCGTCGAGGAAAAATTTTTTTAAGGTATATGGCTAATCCAAAAAACAGACAGTGCGATTATAATCGTTTATCTGTCCTGTAAGTTGAGTCCTATCTATCTATCTTTGTTTTTTGTTAATCGATTTACATAGTTTATAATAATTTTCTATTTATGCCAAGAGTTCGGTTTCATTTTAGTATTATCTTGTCTTTCCTAGTTTGTCTTATCGATGTTCCGTAAGTAGTTGGTATAATTTCAAACTTGTATTTTTTTATTCTGTTTTTTTTTTCTGCCAATTTTCCGAATTTTTGTGCCTTTGTGGTACAAGCTTCTTTAATGCTATATTTAACTATGCTCACGTACAATATATTATCTCTCGTCTTTTTTGCAAAATATTGTGATATACGTGTTTAGAAAACACTTTGTCTCATTAAGAAGATTATATTGTCGGAGTGCTCCTTAAAGTGTAACGCAGGGATTACGGTATCGTAATATTACTTTTCCTAATGACACACTATATAAACTATTACGAAACGCTTCCTGAAACACCCACTCAACTCCCATACATTATTCACTACAACAGATGCGACCAGCACAGTTATTTTTCCTGTTTTATGGCGCGACCACCCTTAAGAACCTCCGCCATCTCCGATTAAGTAATATTTCTACGTCGTTTACATGTAATCACCTCGAGTTAGGTCGTTTACATTGAAACAGTACGAATAAAAAGTAATACTTATAATTTAGGTAAGGACAAGTTGTTATTTCTCTCTTTAAAATTTGTACAAAATATCACTATACGGAACTCCTAGATTGACGAAAAAACATATATTTTGAGGCAATTTTCCAAGAAGTTATTGTTTAAGAAAACAGTAACCAGATTAATACGAAACATGTCTCAAATAATCCCAGCCCAGCGGGTGTTTCTGTAAAGTTGGGTAGCGATCGCATTAACGAAAAGGGTGGAAAGAGGTTAAAATATATATTTAAAATTATTAATACATATATATTAAAAATGGCTGATATTAGTGTCGAATTTATAGTTTTTGGTGTCGCTGAGTTTGATAGTGACATTCGCAATTATGTCTCACATATATGGCAGCTATCTATTGAAAAGTATGGAGAAACTTTAGCTGTGGCATTAGATATCTCCAAGGCGTTCGATCGAGTTTGGCACCAGGGACTCCTCGCCAAGCTTCCATCTTATGGCTTGCCCCCTCAGCTGTGTTCTCTGCTTGCTAGTTTTCTCTCAAACAGGTCTCTCCATGTAGTGGTCGATGGAGTTTCATCTGACACTCTACTCATAAATGCTGGTGTTCCGCAAGGATCCATTCTAGCACCAACACTATTTTTACTTC
Organism: Agelastica alni; assembly: GCA_950111635.1. NCBI lineage: Eukaryota > Metazoa > Arthropoda > Insecta > Coleoptera > Chrysomelidae > Agelastica > Agelastica alni. The sequence continues at coordinate 30,164,980 of OX467717.1, forward strand.
ACATCAACGACCTATTGAAAGCAACTTCATGTCCCGTACACAGCTTTGCCGATGATAGTACCCTCCATACCGCATTCTCTTCCAGGGCCCCTATATCAGCCCGTGAAACCAGAAATGAACGAGGAAGAAATATTAACAATATAAATATGGACTTAGCAATAATTCTCGAATGGGGATCCAATAACTTGGTATAATTCAATGCAAACAAAACACAAGCATGTCTTTTCTCTAGAAAAGCCGATCTCACTGTGCCTAACATAACTTTGTCAGGAGTAACCATACCACTGAAGTTATCCATATCGATGCTTGGTATTACTATCAGCAATAACATTTCTTGAGAAAATTACGTGAGGTCCATTGCCAAAAGTGCATCCCAAAAACTTGGTTTTTTGTTTCGTGCCAAGAGCTATTTCACCTCCAGTCAGCTGCTTATGATCTATAAGGCACAGATCCGACCTGTACTGGAGTACTGTTCCCATATTTGGAGTGCAGCACCTAAACATATCCTGAAGCTACTGGATTCTGTTCAAAAAAGGGCAATTCGTCTCGTCGGTGATGCCTCGCTTACAAACTCGCTCACTTGTCTGGAACACCGTAGAAAAGTTGGCGATTTGTCTCTATTTTATAGATATTTTCATGGGCGATGCTCTTCTGAAATATCAACAATCGTTCCTCCTTTGGCAGTCTCTTCAAAATTAACCCGTCAAGTTCAGTCTTCACACCCCTTCGTGGTCACTTTGGAGACCTGCAGAACATCACTTTCCAAAGACTCATTCATCCAACGAATTGCGAGGCTTTGGAACTCATTGCCTAGGGAGGTGTTCCCCGAGGCATACAACCTCCAGAAATTTAAGAAGAACACCAACTCCTACCTTCTTTCCCTTGGTTCCCACGATGTTCTCTGAACATTACAGGATATCCCTTTTCGTGGGAACCAGAACATAAAAAAAAATGTTAGCACTATTAAAAACGCCGATATTAGTGTAGAATTAATTGTTTTTGCGGTCGCTGATTTTGATAGTGACATTTTCAATTTTATTAGCACCCCTACAAAAGGCGTGAGAGGGGGTTGGAATATAAAAACTAATTTAAAGAGCTGGTATTAGTGTCGAATTCTCAGTCTCCAAGGACACTGAGCTTGATAGTGGCATAACCAATTATGTTAGCACTATTAAAAACGCCGATATTAGTGTAGAATTAATTGTTTTTGCGGTCGTTGAGGTTGATAGTGACATTCCCAATTTTTTTTAGCACCCCTACGAAAGGGGCGGAAAAGGGATGGAGTATAAAAATTATTAAAAAGCCGATATTAGTGTCGAATTCATAGTTTTTGGGGTCACTGAATTTAATAGTGACATTCCCAAAGCAGGCAAGCCAACGTTCGGGCAGGACAGCGTCTGTCAAGTCTTCTACTAATTACAATAGAAAAGCGGTCAAGAGAAATGAATAATCTTAAAGGAGGTCAAGACTCTACAAGGGCTGTAGCATTAGGATGACGTTGAAACTTGTAAATAACACACTGACAGTCCCAAAACTAAGTCTAGAAATGACACATATCCCGTAGGAGAAAGAGAGAGTAATAGGTAGCGATTCCATAGGCGGACGGGTTGCATTTTATAAAAGGGTTGCTCCAACCAAGTGATATAAAGTGATTAGTGGTTTATAAAGTATAAAAAAATCGGTTTTAGCTCTGCCTCGTCTTATATAAACGCGACTACCACCTTCGTCTGAAATTTGTTGTTAAAAGTTAGTTTTTTACGCGCAAATCTTATTTTGCGAATGTCGCATATCCTCTTGGTTGATTAATCCCGACGTGCCTGATGATGGAGGAGGACGCCAGAGGAAAAGGGGATTCTCCCCTTGGCCGGAATGGAAGGCTCGGTCCGCTAAAAGCATAACTGTGTATAAGTGTAAGTGAATTCGCGGGGGGGGGACACGTATAGGACATGCGAGAGACCTAGGGAGACTTCGAGCCTACAAGAAAACTGATACTTTTCTTTTCGTTCGGTGCGAATCAAAAGTGTGTTTCGATGACGGTGTGGCGAAATAAACTCCAAAACATTAATTTAACGTTTATCAATTATTTGAATGGTAGGCTATGCATATTTCGTCTCGTTGTTAATGACAGCTATCAAAACAACTCGTTTAGATTAACAGTTTTAACAAATTTATTAGAGGATAAACAATTTTGTGCAGTAAACACAAAAATTGTCCCTTTTTTGTGGTAGACTGTTTAATTTTTTACCCCGAAAAATGAATCGACCAAGGAATTTAACTGAACAAGAGGTGGTGCGGGCCTAAGTTTATTAAATGAAAGATATTATTAAAGTTATGTTGCCAATTTGATAGGCAACAATCGTTGCAAAATAAGTTGTACGTTAAGATGCTTGAATGAGGTAGGAAATTATTCTAGAAGGCCAGAGCAAGGGCGAAAACGATGCACCAACGACCGAGATGAACGTTTTATTAGACCATAGGCTTTAAGAAAAAGGACTGTCACTAGTCCTGTGATCAGAAATTAACTTGAAGCTGTCCGCAATGTCACAATTTTTTCTAGAACAGTTGAAATTGATTTGAAGTACCAGCATCCGACGTGCATGTATGGAAGCGCTGATGAAAGTAGACATACCACGGAGGAAGTAAAGACACAAGCCAACAAAGCAGCCATAATATCTGAGGGATATATTATGGAGAAACAAATACATGAGCGTGGGAAGTAGGATACGAATATATAAGACATGTGTAAGGCCAGTGCTGATATATGCAGCCGAAACGTTTATTGATATTAAATAAAACGTAGCATTTGTAAATTATGCACGCCTATGTATTTCGAGGACTCGGAAATTAGTGTTCTGAGAATCTACTCTACGTTATTATTGAAATATACTATAGTGTAGATTAGTTATGACACACAGGTAAAGATTCAACGAATGAGCTACGTTCATTATTTTTTTTTAAGTATAACGGTGGTTTTATGACATGTTTCTGGAGTAATTTTTTTGAAAGTATCAATGGTTTATTTTGTTATAGAAAAAAAAATCAAAATGACGGTATATATCGTAATCAGAAGAGCGATTTTGTCCTCTTCTATGTTTTAGACATCCGCTATTGCAAGTAATCGCTTTAGTAACTGTACAAACAAGTGTATAAAATATGAAGTGTTTACAAGCGATAAATGGGCTCATGAAAAATGCGTTCTCACCTTATGGCGCACTCGAAATGATAATGTTAAAATACACAAATAAAGGAAAAATTATGCGACGCGCTAAGCACTGCAATATGGTTACAAAAAACTGTCGAATTTTTATCGGTAAATTGATAAACAAAATTCACTCTCAACGTTTTATGTTGTCGCGATACAAACAATAAAAGTAACACTGTTAATATGTAGGGGGGCTGCTGTCCCGAACATTTCGTCACAGGAAATCTAAATGAAGTTGCAGAACCCTTGTATAGTTGAAGTCGGAGATAATTTTTTTCTTCCACAATCCATAAACATAAACTAAACAATACCAGATTTTAAGCGGTAATATCAGTTGCGCACCAGCGACGACGACAAGAAGACTAGGAGGAAGAGCAGAGTAGGGATGGCAAGCTGGAGAAATGCTTTGAGGTGTGGGCAGCTTCACCACCGTAACCTCTGTTTCCTCGACTCACTTTTGCTATTCGACGACGTCTTAATACATGGAGCTTGCAGTTTCAAGCCTCCTGTAACTTCAGAATAATTTCACCGGTTGTTAGCTTTGAGTTTGATGTTATTTTATTTGATTATATTGATGTGCATTTTACCAAGTGGTGTTTTAAAGCGGTGCTCTGAACGCTAGAGGTGTTCATGCCTCGGCTGATGATATGCGAAAGAGAGACGAAGCGGTGCTCTGCATTGCTTGACGGTCGGAATGCGAAAGAGGACGAGAAGCCGCTTCGAACGTGGCTTCTTCTCGCGTTAAATTCAGCGATTTTTATTGATAACTGTCTGGTCACGTGACCGTATAGTCGGTTGCTAAAATTGCGCGCGACGATTTCGGAATGTTCTGGCGTAATAAGTGCACGTGTTCTAAATTGCACGGGACCCTTTGTTTATATCCGAATGCTAATTTCCACATAATAAATGCGTGACTTTTAGTTAATATTTGTCGGCGTCAGGGCCGTACTGAGTAGTTTTAAAAATCAAGGAATTTCTCAAAGAGGAATTGTGCAGTTGGAAGTACTGATTTCCAAAATCAGTTTTATTGAAATATTGCAGCAACAAAGATGTAACACCGCTAACTTTCTTTTTTCTTATAGCTAATGCTTTTTTCACACATTTTGCTTTCTTTCTTTTCCAGTTTATTAACACAAACTAACCTTAAACAATATGACAGGTCAAATTCTCTCAGTGCCACCCACAGAATTTCCAAACTGTCATTATTTTTTAATGCAGAATAACCCCCTGAAGTTTGTCGCACTTATTTACCAACACCCTGTATAATGGAGAATATTTAAAAAAATAGTTTAATATTATGCTAATAACATTTCATATAATTAAAAATAAAATCAAGTTGGTACCGGGTAACTTAAAGAGAAGACATACTATTATGGAATCTCAAAAAATAATTGTTTTACGTAATGAATACTTCAGTTAGATAAAGTATAGATAAAGTTCATTGGCAAGGTAGATTGATGGTTTATCTTGATTAAACTTTGTACGTCATTAATGATACTGTGAAAAAAGAATGAAGTGATGAATCTGCTAAATGTTTCGTGAATACTTTCCTAAATAGGTGAAAACGTATTATAATATTACATACCGGTAAAGAAAACTTTTTTGTGCCGAATTGTTTGCTGTTACCGGCAAAGAATATTTTAAGTTGTTCATTAAATCCAATTAAATTTCGGTCCTGGACCTATCGTCGGCTAAATTCTTTGAGGTGCCGGATTCGTAAAACAGGAAAAATTATTACCATACATCCTTGTAACGAGAAAATTATCACCGTAGTTAACTTGTTATGGGTTATCCTCTTTGACGATAATTCGACAAGCAATCGGCTAATCTTGGCCGAGACACGGGGTCGGTTCGTGATCTTAGAATAATAGAAAAGGATATACAATTGGGATTTAATTTTTACTCTTGACCTGAAAGCCTACTGGAGTTGCATCTTTTCCCAAACATAATTAATCAAAAAATAGGAGTTATGAAAAAGCTATAAAATCTATTAGTTAAAAAAAAATAACCAATAAAAATGGTATCTCTTCTTCTTTAGGTGCCCTGTCCTCCTCGGACGTTGGCAATCATCAGCGCTATCTGAACCTTGTCTACAGCTCGGCGGAACAATGTGGTAGTGCTCACTCCATACCATTGTCTTAAGTTTTTTAGCCAGGATATCTTTCTTCTACCCGGGCCTCTTCGTCCTTCGATCTTCCCTTCTATAATAAGCTTTAAAAGTCGATACTTGTCATTTCTTAAGATGTGACCAAAATACTCCAGTTTGCGCTTTTTTAGTGTAAACAGAACTTCCAGCTGCTTGTCGAGGCGTTGAAGTACCTCGGTGTTACGCACTCTTTCTACCCAGGAGATTCTTAATAGCCTTCTGTACGTCCACATTTCAAAGGCCTCCAATTTTTTGCACATCGCATCTGTCAAAGTCCAAGCTTCCATTCCATAAAACAGTATGCTAAACACGTAACAGCGAAGCACTCGGACGCGCAGAGGCAAGCTTAAATTTCTGCTGCAAAGTACTTTACGCATTTTCAGGAACGAAGCACGAGCTTGTTCTATTCTGGCACGAATCTCCTGCATGCTGTCCCACTTCTCATTTAGTTGACACCCAAGATATTTAAAAGTTTCTACTCGCTCAATTCGTTGACCGTTAATTATCAGGTGTCCGTCCACGTTGTTTGATTTGCTAACTGCTAGCCACTTTGTCTTTCTCACGTTCAGGCTAAGTCCGGCCTCTGAGCTTGCAGCCGTCACGCGGCTTACCAGCTCCTGCAGTCCTTCCAGTGAGTCGGCAACAAGAACCGTGTCATCCGCATACCTCAGATTGTTGATATTAATCCCATTGACAGATATCCCCTCGTCACATTCATCCAACGCCTCTTGAAATATCCTGTCGGAATACAAATTAAATAACAGTGGTGATAAAATGCATCCTTGACGAACGCCTCTCAGGATTTTGATCTCGTCGGACGCGGTGTTATCGATTCTTATTTGAGCACTTTGGTTCCAGTAAATGTTGGCTATTATTCTAAGGTCTCGTTGTTCCAGTCCTATTTCTTTAAGAATGTTGATCAGTTTTTCGTGCTTTACTTTATCAAAGGCTTTTTCGTAATCGATGAAACATGCGTAAACGGTCACCGACATGTCCCGGCACCTTTGGATAAGAACCTGTATGCTAAATAGTGCCTCCCTTGTTCCAAAGCCATTGCGAAAACCAAACTGAGAGTCCCCCATCATTGTCTCGCACTTCGCATATATTCTTTTGTGTATTATTTTCAAGAAGAGTTTAAGCTCATGGCTCATCAGGCTAATAAGACGATAATCACCGCAGTTCTTGGCCTTCGCGTTTTTGGGGAGCGGAACAAAAGTAGATTTTAACCAATCAGAAGGTATACTGCCGTTTCGGTAAATAAGATTGAATAGCTTTACCAGCGTGTTCAGTGATTCTTCGTTTTGCAGTATTTTTAGAACTTCTATATAGACGTCATCAGGACCACTAGCTTTCCCATTTTTTGAAATTGACAGCGCATACTGAACTTCTGCCTTCGTTATGTCCAAGCCTTGGCCTTGATTAAAGAATTCTTTCTGAAGTTCTGGCCGGGTATCGTGAAATAGGTGCTCTCTTGGACAGGGTAATTCAACGATTCTATGGCGAAGTTTTTGTATAGCTTGAAAAGTTGAATAACTAGCTTTTGCTTAGCAAATGTTAAAATAATTTCCCTGCTTGCTCAATACATCCATTTATTTTTTTAAGTACTATATCTTTTCTGACACGCGATAATGAATTTACCTATCCTAACTCATTTAGGAACCAATCCTTAGTTTCGACTTGTCACTGGGAATCGAATGGAACAAAGACACCATCCCAAGACTCAAAAAAGATACCATTAAACGGTGCACAAATTGTTCAAGAACAACAGAAGGAGCTGGATTAGGAGTATATTATTCTGGAACCGAATACTAGGCAACCTAGGCAAAATCACTTACATTTTGCATTTTACATGAGAAAATGTGTGCCAAGCAAGCATTAATGCTCTGAACTTCCATGTAATCAGCTCCAGGATGGTCTGGGAGTGCTTTGTGAATCCGTCTGTTTTCTTTCATCGTATCTATTTTATTATTTGTTTTATTTTTGCAAAAATAACATGACACCTTTGTCTGTAACACTTCTCTCTTTATTTATTTTCAACTGTCAATAGCAACAAATATACAATGTGATTTAGAATTCCCAGTTGGGACATCACCAGAGAGATCTTTTTTATGTCTTTACTGTGGTATCTTACTATTTTCATGTTTGTGATTGTTTTATCCAAATAATCCAAAAAATTTATAACTTTGCGAAAGAATTCAAAAAAAAGTTGAGTAGCAAAACAAATGGTAGACAAATGATTCAGGAACAACAATAGGAGCTGCAATAGAAGTATATGGGCCTGGAACCGAATAGGATGAAATCTAGGCAAAACCTCTAGAGGAAATTTACGCTATAGGAACATGTTCTATTGTTCTATGGGATGAAAGCATGGACCCTCACTAAAACAATGTGCAAGAGGATTAAGGTTTTCGAAATGTGGACTTACCGAAGAATGCTGAGGATATCGTGGATGGACAGGGTGACGAATGAAGCGGTTCTACAGCGTATGAAAAAAAAAAGAGAGGTACTTGATACCATAAAAAGAAGAAATCTGGAGTACGTTGCCCACGTAATGAGAAATCCGAAATATGAATTGCTCCCCATTATTGTTCAAGGAAAAATAGAGAGAAAGCGTGGTCCTGGTCGCCGAAGAACATCTTAGCTCAAGAATCTTCGCCAATGGTATAGAGAAAACACCACGACACTCTTTAGGTCGGCTGTGGACAAAGTGAAGATCATGCGAATGATCGCCAATGTTCTAGGAGGACACGGCACTTGAAGAAGAAGAACATGTGTCCAGAAAAATATAGAAAGAAATTTTCGCAGACAAGAAATTATCCTTATGTCAGGCAACCAAGAAAGCATTAATGCTCTGAACTTCCATGTAATCGGTTCCAAGATGGTCTGGGAGTGCTTTGTGAGCTGACCAATCAATCAGACCCTGCTAGGACATCACCAAAGAGGTGTTTGCTATTTATTTACTAAGGAATCTTAGTAGTTTTATGGCAAATTTATCCCTCTAATCCTCGAACTTGTGGGTGCTATCTTTGATCCTCTTCGTAGACCTGAAAGTGCCAGGTTAGCACCTTAGAATAACATAACAGGCAGATACATGAAGACCAGCTTACGTTTGTTAATTTACGTAAAAAAGGGTCAAATAAAATTTGGAGAATGATCTACACGATTTTGTGTGCGTAAGTATTTCTCTTCGAGAACTGTTTCGACTCGAAAGAAGCTACTTTTCCATCAGCGTTAATTCGCACACCGCCCCCATACGGTTAGATTACTTATATTGCAAGAGTCGCTAATAAATTTCGACGTCCGAAGCGTCGGTTCGCACTTCCGTCGGCGTCGTGCGCTTCTCAGTGTATCCCAATCAACAAATATTCAAAGTCATCACGTATGTAAAATCGAAAAATAAGCTACTACATCGCTCCCGATATAGTGCCGTCCTTTTTCGACCCGTTCGACTCTGAGGACGAAAGGTAGTCGAGCGAGACGGCGGTCGTTCGGTCACGCGACCGACTTCGTTTCGCTATCCACACGTGGCGACGCCCTTTCGCCGCAAATTGCTCGCCAGCGTTTAGGATGTACCTACGACTTTTCCAATTCCAACTTCGTACGATGTTATCGCCGTTTCCATCATACCAATCGGCCAACACTGTATTCTACGAAGATTTTTTTCGTTTATACAATTGATAGACACTCATAAATGAACAATTCCTTATCGTTAGATCTAAAAAACGTAACAGGGGATCGGTAACTTTGTTTTGATCTAATTAAATGATTCCAAAACACAACTGTGTTTTTTAATTTCGAAAAAAACTCTTTCTGTTATCTGTACTTCTGTTTTTAAAATACCTAGTCTCTGGGATCTCTTAAGCTGCTGGATAACGTTCAAGAAAGATAGATGTTTCTGCTTTGATCACTGCAGAGTAGTCTCTTCGTTTGGTTTAAATTTATAATGCTTCCAGAACGCATTCGTGTCTTCTTTCTTGCCCAAAAACTGCTGTACCTTCAATATACTGTAAACTGTACTTCTGTTTTTAAAAAGCTGCGCCTCTATGATCTCTTGAGCTGCTAGATAACGTTCAGGAGAGATAGACGTTTCTTCTTTGATCACTGCAGAGTAGTGACTTCTTTTTGGTTTAATGTAATGCTTCCAGAACGTATTCGTGTCTTCTATCTCGCCCAAAAACTGCTGTACCTTTGATATACTGTAAACTGTACTTTTGTTTTTGAAAAGCTGCGTCTCTATGATTTCTTAAGCTGCTGAATTACGTTCAAGAGAGATAAATGTTTTTTCAGCTACCACTGCAGAGTAGTGACGTCGTTTTGGTTTAATTTAATGTTTCCAGAATGCATTCGTGTCTTCTTTTTTGCCCTTTTTTGTACCTTTAATATACTGTAAACTGTACCTCTATTTTTGAAATGCTGCGTTTTTATGATATCTTAAACTGCTGGTTTCGGTTCAGGAGAGAGCTGATGAACTCTTCAACGACAGATAAGCCGTGACATGCTTTTTAATTGTGATTTAACGTTCTTTCCCACCCGGATATACCAACAAGGAGCCAGGGCATCGAACTTCTTCAGAAAACTAAAACTTCCTTCTCTTTAGAATTATCGACATGAAGAATCATTATTTTCGTTAAAAATCGGAAAAACAAAATAACTTGCAAATAGAAGGACTACGAACTGAAACAAACGCCAACTAAACATAGGGTCACATTCTAAGCGATTTGTTATTGATGGTCGTTTTTGCTTCATTATCCGGTCGCGTGGCGAGGCGGGCGGTGTTTATGAAATATCACGTACAATTATGTTGAATTTTGAAACGTCTGTTAAGGGATGCAGGGCGCAGGGGTCCGATATTTATTATAAGGGTTGATTGAGAATTTTTTTTTCACTTTGTCGACGTTCTCACAACGCTACATGAATTAGTTCATTAGGTGTATTATCGATGGGCGATGTAAAACTTTTTAAAACATTGCAACTCTTAATACGACCACTAATAATAACCCCGATTTGTAATTTTGATGAAACGTGGCGTTGTAATGACTCCAGCTTTGTCAATGTGCATTGTTACGTCACCTGTCAACTTTTGCGTCACCTGCCAACTGTCAAACTACCTGTCAACTGTAGCTTTGTTGGTCAAATGTCCACGTTCTCTGTAATTTTCTCATTTGAAATTTGGTCCTATAGACAAAAATAGGAATAACTTTTAAAACGTTTTAACTCCTAATATCAACACTCACATATAACCTCAATTTACTATTTTGACAAAACATAGCGTCATAATGAGATTTGTCAATGTCCACCGTTATGTCACCTGCCATGCTATTACTCACTGAACTCAGTCTACTTGACCTCTAGGGCAGCGGTGCAATGTCGAGCCACCCTGAATGAGCTAGCAGCTAAGTTTAGAGTTCACATTGTCTGGGTAGGTTAGATTAGGTTGGGTGTCATGTAAGTGGGGCGTGGTCGCCCCTCCACCGCGACCCTTAGAAGGTCTATTGTGGATCACTCCTAGAGGTCACAGTTCACCGCATAATCCAGCCCTTCTCACGAAGTTCATTGTTGTATAGGGTGAGGTTCTAGGTTGTTGAACCTTATTCTTCCCAGGCTGGGGCATGAACATAGTATATGTTCAGCAGTTTCGTCTTTCACGCAGCAAAACCGACAGTCCGTTTGTTGGTTGGTGTCTGGGTAAGGCGGACGAGCTAGCAAAAGAGGGCACCACCCTCCCGGCTGTATCTGTCCTATCTCACCCAGGAGTACCGATTGCGAACTGTCGGCTCCTCCTGCACAGCAAAGTAGTTCAAAAAGCCAATTTGAGGTGGCAAAATGAACCCACATACACATCATCGAAGCAGATTTGGCCTAAACTAGATCTACGTCAAACTAATGATGTTTTAACTCTATTCAGGTATTCCATTGAAAACGTGATCGCGGCCATAACAGGACACTGGGCAGTTGGATCCCATGCCCGGCGCAGAGCTACGACACGACTTCTGTAGAAGCTGTCACGATGAGAAAGAGGAGAAAACAATGGTACATCTTCTCTACATCTTTACCTGATCGGTAAAATTTAATAAAATTGAATGGTTGGGGAGAAAATGACGAAAAATAGAAAAAAAAGTAAAATTTATTTAACCCACTTTTAGCCGTAATTTGACTGGATTAGTTGGGTATTCTATTTATATGTTGGTTCCATTTTACTCTTCGTTTTTGCACTCATTCGTTGACTGGTTCTACATATTGGTATACAATATTTCTCTAATGTTGTTACTCCTCTCTTTATCGTAGAATGTTTTATTAGTTATATTACGGAGAACTTTTCTGTCGTTTCCAAGAGTCGTTTTTCTGTCGTTTCCAAGAGTCGTTTTTCTGGCTCTGACTTTGTCTCTGCTGTGTAGATCATAACTGGACGTTCTGTTGCTACTAATATGAGCAACCATATTAACCCCGATATAATTTTGATGAAAAAATATTATTATGGTTCTAGCTTTGCAAATTTTCACTATCACGTCACCTGTCAACTGTCACGTTGTAGGCAAACTATCACGTTGTAGGCAAACTATCACGTTTTTCTCTGTAATGTTTAGACATTTTGTAGCGATAGACGAAAATAACGATCTTAAATTTTTTTAATACTCGTACATTTGTGCTTTCAATATTATGACACCGTTTTATAATTTTCATAAAACGTGATAATATAATGATTCCAGCTTTGTTAATGTCTGCTGTCACGTCACACGGCAACTGTCACGTTTTGCTTTGTAGGTCAACTGTCGTCACATTTTCTGTGGGTGCCGTTTCTTATTTGTACTAATACTAGTATACTAATAATAGTTGAAATTTGGCGCGATAAATAATGAAATTAAGAATTCGTGGCTTTAATAGCGATTTATTATTTGTATAGAGATTGGAAAATCGCCCCATTTACTTGTAATAACATTATAGATACAATAACACAGTACACATACAGTTTCTCGTGTATAATTGGATCGGAGGTACGATTTTGGCCATTTGTGTGTTTGTTGTGGCCCTACAAAGTAAACATAAGCAGAGGATTATAGATTTAGCTGGAAGGCTAATGTCGTCCTCCATATTCATGTTTAGTTCTGCTGTGGATTTAGGAGTCATGTCGCCGAGAGCCGGCATTAATCCATTGACGTATCGGGTTTCCGGCCTTTGTTCCGCTTTCATATAAAATTCAATTTTCTTTTAATAATATCAATCCGATTATTGCATTCTTAGCAAAAAATAAACTACTGGACAAATTTAACGCGACTATATGATATTATCCAAAAACTTAATTTATCCTTTTCGTACGTCCGTTTTTGAAGTTTATCGAGTATTTGAATAGTAAGCTAAGCACACATTTTGTCTTGTTGTTAATGACAGCTATCAAAACGATTCGTTTAGATTTAAAGAATTTGAAAAAATTGTCAAAAATTCAGAATAAGCATACTGATCGACTGCATAAGTTTAGTGTCTTTTATCTTTTTTGTTGTTTTTTTTTTAAAAACTTGTTGACACGTGAGAGCTGCTTTACTCGAGAGATTAAATCGGGGATTTGGTAAATAAATAAACAGGTTTTTCTCAACTATATATCTCTACCTGCTTCAGTAAACAAAATAACTTAAGTATTTACCAAAACGTTTTAAACATACAAGGTGTTCTATTTTAAAATAAACAGAGCTCTTAGGACTTTTCTTAACTGTTTTTACTGCACTCTGAATATTACAAAGGTTGCTGTTTATTTCTAGGGTATAATAAATAAACACAAATACTCTAAGATTATTATTATTTTTTTTTATGAAGATAGTCGCAAAAAGGGTAGACAGGTCGTAACAAAATCCTGACTCAAAATGTGTTAGAGGGGAATAGAGATAAGGACAACAATCTTGTACGTGGTAAAAGTGAAGTTAAATTGTTACTTTCAAAACCTCATATACTTGAAAATTTGCATTCCATAATAGAATATCTATTATATTATTTCTACGTGTGTATATATATGCTCATTTTGATTGGAAATTTATTCAAATTAGGATCCAAGGGAGAGTAAGTACACACCACTGGTTGGACCGAATAAAAAATCTCATTTAACTTACGAGTAGATAATTTAAAAATAACATTTGCAGCCAAAAAAATTCGTGTCGGAGCAAAATACGATTTTTACAAAAACGGGCTACCTTTTTCTAAAACGTTAAATCGGTTGTGGATTACCGATAGTGCCGGTAATGAAATCTGTAAATCAGAAAAAAGGGCTTTTAGGATGATTTCCCGAAGGATATTTCATTTGGAAGGTTGGATAAAGTAGCCGGCAAACACGCGAGCCGAAAACGCTATTCAACAACAATAGATTCGGTCTTTGTAAGCGTCGACGACTAACCAAGGTGTACTTACTTAATTCGTTTACCAATTTCTACAATAATTATTTTTAGCAAAAAAAACGGTAGGTAGTTTTTTAACATTTTAAAATAAAAATCTGTCACCAAGTCCATTTCGATAGTAAATGTACCTCGGACAGACAATATCCTTCGATAAGGAAAGTCAGAGAGCGGAGATCTCCAGAAGAATTTAGCTTGAATGGACAGCATAAGGAAAAATTATTGATGTCTTTAATTTCAAATTTCCACAATACCTTAAAACACAAGTTTTTGACCAATGTGTCCTGCCGACCTTAACGTACGCCGCAGAAACATGGAGCCTTAATGAGGGGACCTTGGAGTGTTTAAGGATAGCTGACAGAAAAATGGAGAGGAAAATGCTAGGGATACGACTACAAGACCGAAAGACAAACGAATGGATCGGACAAAAGACAAAAGTGTTGGACATTGCAGAACGGGTGGCAAAGCTAAAATGGAAAATGGGCTGGCCATTTAATGAGGATAGATGATAATAGATGGACCAGGAAGACAGAAGGCCCAGAACAACTAAAAGGAACCCAGGACGACCAAGAACGAGGTGGAAAGACATCCAGAAACTGGCAGGTACCCAATCGATGAGTCAGACGACCGACAGAAACGAATGGCGACAAATTGGAGAGGCCGAAGATGGACGGAGAGAAGCTGAAGACGATGATGATAGTTAGAGACAGAGATAATATTTCTCTTCCCATAATTGTATATCAGTATTATTAATAGAATCATTTGGAAAACTTTTGTATCATTAGTTTTAGGAAAAAATTTATTCTTCATAAAAAGTTCTGCATGGCCTAAAATGGCAAATAAAATAATCACGAGAACCTTGCAGCACGTCTATGAAACTTTCTTAGCGATAAAATTCAAGACAAAACTACCTGTTAAATGGCGCTGTTGCCAATAACGTAGTTTTAATTTGCGACGTCATTGTTGATCTCGTCTATTATCTACTTTTAGAGAAAGATATAATTACAACCATACAGATATCTTCAAGTTGAATCATACACGCTGACAACGTTTTGTAAAGAAAAGCTACATACATAGGCCACATTATGAGAGGCAATAAGTATGAACTGCTGAGATTAATAATTGAAGGAAAGATTCAAGGGAAAAGATCTGATGGTAGACGTCAGAACTCCTGGTTGAAAGACCTTAAAAGATGGTTTGGGTGCACTTCCATTTAAATCTTTCGAGCTGCTGTGTCCAGATCAATGTTATCTATGTGGATCGCCAACCTTCGAAAGGAGAGGGCGACATAAGAAGAATAAGAAGAAGAAGAACACTGAATACCTACGTGTTCTGCAATGAAGATAGTTGGCTTAGAGATTTACTAACTCATCTTTGAAAAATGACGAAAGCCTAAAGAAAAATCAGAGAAATTATCAAAAGGGATGAGTATCAAAATAGTAGCAAATTTGGTCAACATTTATAAGGAATCAGTAAGATTTTACACGACTTGAACTTGAAATGGGTTTCTGTGAAGATGTTTCCAAAAAAAGCTTTCAAATGATCAAAAAGACAACAAGTTAGCTTGGACATTTTTGAAAACTCATCCGGATTTACTGAAAAATATGATCGCTTATGATAAAATGTGGATATCTCAGTGTGATCCAGAAATCAAAAGGCAATTTAAGATGAGCAAATCGAGAATGAATCATTTTTTTGACGTAAGTGCCATATTTTACTTCGAATGGGAGTCTAAGAGGCAGAATGTCAATTAAACTTATTACTAGGAAGTTTTGGGAAAACTCTGAGAACGTGTGAGGCGACAATGATCAGATTTGCAGCAGAAGAAAACTTGCATTCTTTCTTCATCAGGTCGTACAAATCCTAGTTTATTATAATCTTATTTTTTGTTGATTTATTGGACGCCTCTTACGTAAAGCTTATTCTCATTTGGAGTGCATTAATTTTGAGTACGAATCTCGCCAAGAATACGAACTAATTTTGATTCATTTCAAGTGACAGGATTCGGTAAAGCGTATATAATCCCGTGACGTCGTTCTCGCTCTCGTCCTTAGACCAGGATTCGCATTCACGGTCACGCAATTCGAAAATAAACACGAAATCGAAATCAATTACGATGAAAGTCTTAATTGATTTTTCTCCGGATCTAAAAATGTTGTGGCTGCGTAAAAAACAAAAGAACTCGTCTTTTTTAATGTCATCGATCAAAATGGTACAAAACTCGTAAACTATCTGCTATTATTCTTGTACACAATGCGAAATTTCGGTAATATAATAAATTAATTTTAATATTGGAACATCCGTCGTATATATCCGATTTGGCGATGTTTACCTATGCGATGTGTACCATGCGAGGCTGAGATTAGCCGCAGTGTGGCAATGGCGAGAAACACAACAACAAAATTAACTAAAATATGAAAGGCTACAGCAAAAAGTGGGAAAATTTCGCTGTTATTAGCGAGTATCTCAAAACGCAACTGGAAATTTTGTTTGATAACTAGATTTGTAACAAGCACTCCAAAAAAAATAAAGAACGACAATAAAACCCACTCCTGGATTTTGGAAGCTTGTTCCATTCCGTAGCTGCCCTGTAAAAGAAGGATTCTTGATGAAGATTGGAACTTGTAGTGTCAATCTTGAGAGTAAATGGGTGAGACTGATCAGCGTGCCGAGTTCTTCGGCCGAATGTGGCCAGTGGTGGTATAAGAGTTTTTATTTCTCTGGAGCATCTGCCATGGAAATATCTGTAGAGTAATGTCTGGTCGGCAACCCTTTTCTGAATGGAATCTAGAAGACAAAGAGAATGCCTTGGTGCTGAACCTTAAATATGCGAGCAATACTCCAGTATAGGTCGGATTTGAGCCTCGTATGTCAACAGTTGATCAGGAGTAAAAAACTTTCTAGCTTTCCACAGAAAACCTAGCCTCTGGCTTGCTGGTTTTGCGATGTTAGCAACGTGGTCATGCCAAGACATATTATTAGACACCGTGACTCCCAAAATCGAGATGGACTTGATTCAAGAGTATTTCCGGACATTGTGATGGAATGATTTGAGGAATTTACTTTCTGGAAAGTATCTTCGATTCAGCTTCTTAACTACCTATACTTAAAGCATTATTGACAAGAACCGTTTATGCATCTTTATTGGCAAAGGCATGAAAGTGTGAAGTCCTGTTGTTATTTTTTTTGGAGAAACATTTGTAAACACACCAGTTAGTATAGTGTAATGACTTTTTTATATGACTGTTGAAAAATGGACCCCTTTTAAGTAACATTTTTGTTGAGTATTATCCTATCGAAACACGTAAAAATTTTCGTCATCCCAGTAACTACTGTAACGTGCCTTTTTTTTCCCTTCTACAGTTCCATTATAATTGTGTCTCTGATAGTTTTGTATTCCTCAGGTACTCGTAAATAGTGTCGCGTACCGTATTTTGTTGTAACTTAAATATATCATTCGTTGTAAATAGTGTTGCATACCTTGTTGTGATAGGATTCGATTGTTAATGGCTGTGGCATTTTTGTTAATCGCTGGAGATTGAGTGGGGGTTTTCGTTATTAGATTTTGCTTTGGTTTTTGGCCTCGATTGTTGTGTGTTGTCGGTTATATTACTTATTGTTTGGTTTGCATTTCTGTGTGGATGGGGCTGGCTATCAACAAGGACGAGCGCGATTCTTGGTGTGGAGCATGGACTTGCGAATATTGTTGGTTGACGTCGGTTCCGTGTCATTTCTTGATATCCGGCTTGGGGAAGTAGTGGCAGTCGTTTGGTGGCAGTCTTGGGAGTGGTGTGATGAGAATTTTTGGGACGGTGTGATATTGGCAAGTGTGCAGAACCTCTACGGATTTTCTTTCATATCTGGCTGTATTGGGGCCATCTTAATTGGATTTTGAAGAAAAACCATTTAATTTTTAACTTGACCATTCTATCTTACCTTCGTTGTTGATATTTTGGATTTTGGTGTCGAGTTAAAATAACCGCATGCGGGATTTATTTGAGGGAAGCCATTGTTAATTAGCAGGTGCCGTTCCATAACCAAACCGGCCACAGGAGTAGTGAATTCGTTTACCCAAAGGTTACAAGTGATTTATTTTTAAATATTTAACGACGTGACTTATTTTTGACACCACGATTAAGTTTTGTTTTAATTTATTAATATAGTACATTGTTGAAAACTATTTATTGCATTAGATAATATGCCAAAACTGAGTACTTTGATTTATTGTTAGCTGTTGATTTTGATTATATTTGTTATAAGTTTATTATTGAACTGAGTACTTTGATTTATTGTTAGCTGTTGATTTTGACTATATTTGTTATAATGTTATTATTGAACTGAGTACTTCGATTTATTGTTGGCTGTTGATTTTGACTATATTTGTTATAATGTTATTATTGAACTGAGTACTTTGATTTATTGTAGGAGTAAAGTATCCAATATATTTTTGCTGTAATTTCATTTATTTGGTTCACCATAATCTTAGTTGTTTATCGTGTGGCTCTGCTAGTGCCTATAAGACCTAGGGGTTTCCGGCTTGAACCGTCTAGTCGGTGGCGCGGCTCACTTTTTTTTTTTTTTTTTTTCTACCCTCTACGGCTGAGCTCGGGCATAATTTGCCAGTAGAGAGACCGCTGGCAGAGTACTCTATAGAGAACGAAAAAAGAAAACGAAAAGAGAACGAAAAGAAAAAAGTTTGTTAATGAGGCCGTTTAAATAAAACGATGATTCATCACTGAAACAAATATTTTTAAGCAAATTTGTATCTTCTTGTTTTTTTTGGGACATTGTTTCACAAAATTCAATTATGCGGTCATAGTCGTCTTCACTAAGCTGATGATGAATTTGTATTATATAAGGAAAAACTTATGCAATTTCAACACTTTGTGTTTGGAACCAACAGCAACATTTGTAAGTTTTGATACTTTTGGAACGGAACAGGTAGAGTTTATAGCAAAATGACCCAGTACTTCAATTTGTACAGATATGTCGAGAACTCTGGAATTATTTTTTTTTATTACAAACTGATCCAGGTTTTCTAAATTTCCGTACTAACTCTATGATGGTCTGGAGGCGTAAATTTCTATCAGGATGCCTTTCATTAAAATCTCGAGCTGTTCCTCAAGCGCACTGGTTTTGATACCGTAAATAAATATTATTTCTATTCGTTCCTGCAGAGAATAAATAAATAAATATAAAATAACACAAGATGCTACAGCTACAAATAATGGCTAATTTAACGTTACGAATAAGTAACTAAATATACTATTAATATTTTTGAAACAAAGAAACAAAATGACAAAAAATGTCAAAAATGACCGTAAATAAATATTATTATATCTGCAAGAGTTCATGGATCGTGTATAGTTCAAGCGTGGTACATATAAATTAGTATTCCCTGTAGTGGGGTAATTATGAATTTGGTGATGGAAAACAATAAATTGATTAAAATATGAGGGTGCATTACCTGACTGTATTTTGAAGATGAATGCCATGGTAAGATAAAACAGACGGTCTTTCACAGAAAGCCAATCCAGAACTTCCAACATTGTTGTAGTTGGCGTATATCTATTACATCTTAAAATTAGGCGCATGCCTCTATTCTGTAAGTTGTGATAGTAAAGTAGCATAGTAATCGAAATGGGGTTGAATGATTGATTTGAAAACTGTAATGGAAGTCTGAAACGGTGAGCAACTGTTTACACGGCCAAAGAAAAACAATTTTTTAGCAATTTTATTGCGAATGTAACTGTAATGTTTTTTTATATTCAGTGTTTGATCCACGATGAACCCCAAATATTTGAATTCCTCGACAATTTCAATTTTTTGATTGTAGATATTTATACTTATAGATGTTTTGTCAATTGAATTATGTTTATGTTTCGTTGTAATTATCATTGCTTTCGTTTTATTGACAATGAGCTTGAACTTATTTATGTTGAGGAATTCAGATATTCTGATCAAAATATCATCTCCACCAAGAGAATCAAAATTGGACAGCTGATTGAAACCTGACGTATTGATAATTGGCATTGTCAGTGCACGTTTCGAAACTCGTACAATTTATAAGATAATGAACTGTGGTTTACTGACAGCTAACAATTGACACTAAAACAAAGCGTTCCGCAATTTGCTCAGCGTAACAACTCGACAACAACGCTACTTGCACGACTTGTAATAGTCGATTAAAATGAAATAAAACATAAGAACAGAGAGAGGAGCGATGAGCAGAAATTCGACGAAACGAGACCGGCATAAACCTGCACTCTTAGTCGACTTAAATAAACAAAGTCATGATTAATTCATAATGTAAACAGTGATTCCATTTCGAAAGAGCAGGAAATAGATCAAACGTTGGATGAGGGAGAAAGAGGGGGCTAGCAGAGAAAGCGGGGAACTTTTGGTAATCGATACGACAACCAAAATACAAAGTCATTCATTGGCATTTTCATTTCGCGAAATTATAACAATGTGATAAACCAACTTTACATATACGAGGGTAACTCCATAAATTTAGAGCCAAGAACACTTTTACCAGTACTAATCGGCATATTTTTGTACCTTCCTGAACAATATGGACATATATTATTGTCCGTATGAACTTCTCGAGGTGTGAACAACAAACCAACCTCCATTTGTTTATATGGATGAAAAGTGAACTTTATATATTATTTTGAGCAATTTAATTTATCGATTTCTCGTGTGGTATTCGATAGATTATTTTTTGACGTTACAATAAAAATCACTTTTAAGATTTTACCAATATTTTTATCATTTATATCATTCGATTCAATATAAACTAAATGAATTAATTAAATAAGGATGCATTGAAGTTTTAAACATGAAAAATACAATTATTATAAATGTTGTGCCCTTGGGTGAAGGATTGTTCAACATTGTTTTGTTCTGATATGTTAAAAGTTAATGATACTTCCCCACTCTCTCTCAGATTATAAATTAAATTTGAATGATGTTCATTATCCAATTGCAGGTAAGGTTTTAATGAATTAGATGAGCTGTGTCCTGTGATTTTATAATTTCCTGCTCATTGATACCTGCTTTGGCAAGGTGAGACACTGTAGTCGGTCGTGCGGTTCACCCCCATCGGCATATTCTTGTACCATCCCGAAGAATATGTTATATCCCAGGCAATATTAACTGTTAAAAATGACCTGTCAGTTTTGATATTTGCATTTCGCTTGCAGAGTAATTTCTTGAGCAATCGACATACATACATAAAGTCACGCCTTTTTCCCATAGGGGTAGGCAGAGACCACTTCCTTCCACTTCCGCTACGGTTCGTACACACATCTTTTGCTTCCTCTACTTTCATCAGTGCTCTCATACATGCTCTTCGGTTGTTGGTACTCTTGACAGCTGGCCTTTCTTCAAAACAATGTTGATCTGATCGAGATATGTTCTCCGAGGTCGACCTCTACCGATTTGCCCATTCACACTCGCCTTATAAATTTGTTTCGTCAATCTTCCTTCACCTTCCTCCACAGCGTTTTCTTATCTCACTATTCTTAACTTTATCCAACCGAGTCACTCCGGCTATACTTCTCAGACTACTCATCTCCGCAGCATTAATCCTATTTTCATGCTTCTTCTGCCAAACCCAACATTCACTACCATACTGATAAGTGTAGGAACCAACACACCTCTATGCACCGCCAGACGTGCCTTTTTTGACACTTTCTGGCTATTCATAAAGCTATGCAGTGCCCCATTCATTTGTTTTCCAGCCAACACCCTTCGCTCAATGTCACTGTCATACTTTCTATCTCTAGTATATTTTGAACCCAAGTACACAAATTCATTAAGTTGTTCCACTCTTTCTCCCTCAATCGAAACCCCACAGTTTGTCATGCTTTCTTCTCTTTCAGAAACCATTACTTTCGTTTTTCTCACATTTATTTTCATACCTTTGATTTTCAGGGAATCATGCATAACATTAACCATCGCCTGCAACTCCTCCTCAGATAACGCTAATATGACTTGATCATCGGCGTAAAGAAGGCATTTGACGATCAAATCATTCATTTTTAATCCATACGCACTCTCTTTCAGATCTTTTATTTAAACAATCGTCTATGTACAAGTTAAATAGCCATGGCGAAGCCACACATCCCTGTCTCACACCTTTTTCGATGTTAAACCAGTCCGTGCAAGCTCCGTTTATCCTTTTGAGCAATCGAACAGGACAAATATCAAGGTCTTCGGTATTTAGTATCAACCATTTACTGTCCGCACATCTTTGTGCTCCTATAGGGTTGTACTCTATTCTTGTGGTGGTCAACCCCGCATTGTTCGTTTCGTCTTTGAAATGACGACTAAACATTGAGAACCTTCTCCACCACGCCAAGCCAGTTCATATAAAGCAACATGATAGAATTTTTTCCGCAAGCCAGACGGTGTGTTTTCGTCGTACAGTATTATCATGTCCAAGATTTCTTTTTTGCTTAAACTTGCAGAACTTCGTTTTCTTTTTTCGGGCTCTTTTTGTAATAACTTACGCTTGGTGGGGATTTGAATTCGATATCATTGAATGGGTCGAATCATTTATTAAATTTGTCGTAGAACATATCTTGTATTAATTTTGCGGTTTTATTCCACATTGTCTTGATCACTGATTCTTTCTGATTCTTTTCCATTATGTTTCTTCAAATTGAACTCATAGTCCCTCAAAATAACGGCTAGTTTTGTTGTTGATGTATTTTTTTCCAATTTTCTCCCCGCAAAATAATTGGAATTGTTTTCAAATCGATGGGCTGCTTATTATGGTATTCTTACATGCATTTTTAATGATTATTCACTAAAACTTTTGGGATTCATTTTACGAATTTCTTGACAGACGCGTCAGATCAAGAAAATACGATGTCATTCAATAAAAACAATGTACATGAATAATTCTCGCTGCAATAATGTACGTAGATTAATCCCACTAAATTAATGTTTTGATTGGCTAGAACGTATATGAATTACTGAAATTCAAAATTTCTATTGGTTTCGAGAAACGTCAAAAAATAATCCCTCTGATATGACATGTTTTATTGCTCTTTGCCAATTGTCAGATGACATTTTCGGAGTTGAGTCAGATAATAGTTGACGAACATCTTAAAGTTTAAATGTTGTATTGTTTCTCACGACATATCCCTTGATTAGAGCCCAAATTATTTCAATAGGGGTAATTTCACAGTGATAAGATGGTAACCGCAACTCCTTGTTCTAATACGTTGATTAATAAAATTTACAAAAGCAAAAGCTCATATCGATCATATCGAATAAACTATGAACTATTAACATTTTAACCTTCATTGTCCCGCGCAGTCATTCTGACGCCAAGTGTAATTACATTTGCTATAATCTGTGCTTACTAAGGGAAGTATACAATTTAGTGAAAATTTCGATATTTGAACGTTAGTAAATTCAATATTTTATATTGTAAGGAATTCAGATATGTTTCTACCGTTGTCCACAATTTTTGTTTATCTGGCTGGTACTCCAAGTAGTCGATGCATCGTGGAGGGTAAACCACATTATTGTTTGTGGTGTCAAAGAAAAAAAGGATGATAAGTGGATAATCAGATCTTATTGTTTGCAGACCAGTGCTGTTAAAAGTGATTATCATACAATCAATGGGTGACATGACTTCAATGAAAATTATAAGCATTTATTTACTTTTGACTTCAATAAAAATAACCAACAAGAGAACTTGCCTGTCTTTTTCCAATGAGTTTTTCATATCTTTTCTTTTCCTCTTATATCTTTAGACTTTTGGACTTTGTTATAATTCTGGACACAGGTAAGTTTGTACTTTATATAGCAGTGTTTTTCAGGAAAAGTTTTTTATAGTCCTCTGACAGATTGATAGGTAATTCTATTAACCACATCTTCTTCTTCTTTAGGTGCCCTGTCCTCCTCGGACGTTGGCAATCATCAGCGCTATCTGAACCTTGTCTACAGCTCGGCGGAACAGTGTGGTAGTGCTCACTCCATACCATTGTCTTAATTTTTTTAGCCAGGATATCTTTCTTCTACCCGGGCCTCTTCGTCCTTCGATCTTCCCTCCTATAATAAGCTTTAAAAGTCGATACTTGTCATTTCTTAAGATGTGACCAAAATACTCCAGTTTGCGCTTTTTTAGTGTAAACAGAACTTCCAGCTGCTTGTCGAGGCGTTGAAGTACCTCGGTGTTACGCACTCTTTCTACCCAGGAGATTCTTAATAGCCTTCTGTACGTCCACATTTCAAAGGCCTCCTCCAATTTTTTGCACATCGCATCTGTCAAAGTCCAAGCTTCCATTCCATAAAACAGTATGCTAAACACGTAACAGCGAAGCACTCGGACGCGCAGAGGCAAGCTTAAATTTCTGCTGCAAAGTACTTTACGCATTTTCAGGAACGAAGCACGAGCTTGTTCTATTCTGGCACGAATCTCCTGCATGCTGTCCCACTTCTCATTTAGTTGACACCCAAGATATTTAAAAGTTTCTACTCGCTAACCACATAAAATATAGAAAACAAAATACTCACAATCTCTAGTAGTTATGAAATCTTTCTCAAAAAAATGTTCAAAACTAACTTTAATGTTTTTGGTAACTTCCTTTCCTATTTTCAGTTTGATCTCCCACAGTTTCTTTGACCCTCATTTGAAAAAATAATGAAAAGTCAAATTGGAGTTTTTTTACACACTGAGTTACATTCAGGTACACAACAATTTGCTCTGCTGGTTATTTTCACTATAAACAAATTATTATTCACTATTAAACAACTATAATCTTCGCACAAATGCGAGTTTAAGGATACATAAACACAAAGCAATCACGCTTGTTCATCACGTGATATCGATGCGAGTTTATTCCGTCAGATGGCGTATTGCTTAGCATTAAAGAACAATAAATTGTTTTATTCATTGTAGAATTTGCCAACCTAAAAATGTTAAAGTTACTTTAAAATTATTCGTTAAAAATCGTTATATCATTTTTTGAAACTAAAAATATTGCTTCGTATAAATAGAGAGTCATCAATATCAATATCTTGAGAGGAGGGTGAGGTAGAGGGGGTGTTGTGACAACTGCAGGCAGGTAATCAATATTTCATCACGGTAAAAGGAAAAGGGTGATTCCGCATTCGTACTTAGCATCCTTTCAATCTACGACTTACGCCCTTTTACTCGCATTATCTCGCGCAAGTTTATTGTGGTACGCGTTTGACGCGGTGAATGTTTGAAAAAATTTGTCAAATCGTTCGTTATCTGGACAGGTGCATCGATTTTTTTTTTTTTTTTGGTAAAAGGAGTCATCACAACAATACAAAAGGTCCTAATTTGCAAGAAATTATGTAGATACCGTTCGAGATAGGCGTCTGTCTATCGGATTCGAAAATATCATTGTCGAGATGATAATCGTACGGGAATTAGTTGGGTTGAATGTCGAATGAAAAAGGAAAAAAAGAAAGGTTCTTATCCTGCTGTCTATCGGCGCCCGTTATCGCGCCCATCTACACACTAATCCGAGCTCGTCCCCTTTTCGTACGTTTTAACGAAAAGTTGAAGGAAAAACAAAAGAAAGTACGTTCTGTGACGATAAATGTTTGAAGGGTAATGAAGCCATTACCAGCAGTTAAAACGGTTCGATTTATTGGAGAATTTTAAGCATGTCCACCGGTAATTTTGGGGGGGGGGGTGAATAAAAGGGGGGTATTCTATGCTTTAACATAGACCATCAACAGAGTTACAAATATTAACTAAAAAAAAATGTATTTAAAACGTTATATTAAAAACCTGCTCCTTAAATCATATCTTACGAACAGATACTTTCACGTTACATATGGAAATTAGTACTCAGCTACCTATCCTATTAATTCTGGAGTGCCACGGGGAAGCGTCCTTGGTCCCCTATTGTATAATTTGCTTACAGCTAATATTCCAACGAGACCAGATACAGAATTAGGAACATTTGCGGACGATACTGTTATATTATGTCACCATAATAATGCGGAGATAGCAACTAGAAAACTATAACTGCACTTAGATGCACTAACAAGATGGTTAAGCAAATGGAAAATAAAGATAAACGAAATAATAAGCACCTAGGTTACGTACACGTTAAAACGTTCACGGTGTCCCTCATTATATTTTAATGAAATAGAAATTCCCAGAGCAGATGAGGCTAAGTATTTGGGACTACAGATGGATAGTAAACTATCATGGAAGAAGCACATACTTAAAAAAAGGAAAGCCATGAATCTCAAAATGAAAAATATGTACTGGTTGTTTAGCAAAAAGTCATCTTCATCCATAGAGGACAAAATTTTATTGTACAAAGCTATAATGAAACCAATATGGACATATGGAATAAAATTAAAAATTATGGGGATGTTCCAGCAAATCGAACATAAATATTATTCAACGTTTCCAATCAAAGTCATTAGGAATAATCGCGAATGCTCCATGGTATGTATCTGCACGTAGATTGTAGGGTGGGTCGTGAAGGCCATGCTGCCTTTCAAGTACTTCGACTTATCAGATATTTTGTGCAGATTCCTTAATCTATTCGAGGCCCGGGATTCCGAGACTTCGAGTAAAGTTTATCAGTTTCCTGGGGACTAAGTTTTTGACATCGAAGGGCTTTAGGAAGGCCCCTTCCAAAAATTTAAGCCTTTTGCAAAAAACCGCTGGGCATTCGCGAAGCAAATATTCTGCAGTTTCAGCGAGGTTCTCGCAGTAGCGGCAACTATCACTCTCTGTTTTGCCCATCTTTTTCAGGTGCTACCTTAGACACACTGCACGTAGACCTTGACATACCCTTTATTGAAGAAGAATGCAAAAAGAAGAACCCAAAAACACTTCGAACGGCTTGAACACCATCCCAATGGACTGGTATCAAATTTGATAAATATTGTAAATCCAAAGCGACTCGAAAGGAAATAGCCAATTGATCTTCTGCAGGTATAGTTAAGAGGATAACGTCAATGGATGTGATACCCTTCCCGAGAAGAAGGCTAATTAGAGAAGCTCATAGGACGTAAATATTATACTAATTGTATATAAGTTGTACTGATTAGGCCTGTTGGTTTGTCCTCGCTGCTCAAAACTGATTTGAGCAGTATTCGACTGTTCCTTTCTTGTAAGCAATTGATCAGAGACCGTTCGTTTGACAGGAGCAAGTTGATATATACCAGATAAAGCAAGATTTATTTGCTCCACCAATTTAGGTAGAGCAGAAAAATCATATCAGTTTGATCCAGCAGAATTTCAAAAATCGGACATTACAAATGAATAGAAAATTCAGTATAATTAATGGTGAAGTGACTGATGCAAATTCTGAGTTGAAAAATTATTTACTCAACGAAACGAAAATTTGATGGGCAATTTGGTTGTTTTTTGTTGGGATCAAATATCAAATTGTTTTGGTGGGGGTTTTGTGTTTCTTTGAATTCAAATGGTCTATCATTTTAATTGTAATTATTCATAGTGATTACAACAACAGCGTATGAAAGATGATTTTTTTATTTTTTTTTCATTAAGACCGTCAGTTCCACATAAAATAATGTGGCAAATCTCTTCGCCTTCCTTAATTGGTGGAACACGTTCACCCACGTAATACAATATGTCCGAAATTGATATTTCGACTTACACAGGCATTGCAACAAGAACTCCAGGGAATATAAAACTAAAACGTCAAAAGACGATTGTTTAAAAGATTTGAAAGAGAGTACGGATGGATTGAAAATTAATGATTTGATCGTGAAATGCCTTCTTTACGCCGATGATCAAGTCATATTAGCGTCATCTGATGAGGAGTTGCAGGCGATGGTTAATGTTATGCATAATGCCCTGAAAATCAAAGGAATAAAAATAAATGTAAACAAAACGAAAGTAATGGTTTTTAAAAGAGAAGAAAGCATGACAAACTGTGAAGTTTCCATTGATGGAGAAAGAGTGGAACAAGTAAATGAAGGGTTCAAGTTTACGAGAGACGGAAAGTATGACAGTGATATTAAGCGAAGGGTATTGGCAGGAAAACAATTAAATGAGGCACTGTATAGCTTTATGAATAGCCAGAAAGTGTCAAAAAAGGCATGTCTGTGTGCATGTGATGATGACGATGCTGCGGAGATAAGTAGTATAAGAAGTATAGCCGTAGTGACTCGGTTGTATAAAGTAAAGAATAGTGAGATAAGAGAACGCTGTGGTGTAAAAGAAGATGTGGTTACAAAGATAGACAAAGGAATGCTTAGTTGGTTTGGACACGTAGAAAGAATGGATGAAGGAAGATTGACGAAACAAATTTATAAGGCGAGTGTGAATGGACGGAAGTCGGTAGAGGTCGACCTCGGCGAACATCGATCTCGATCAGATCAACATTGTTTTGAAGAAAGGCCAGGTCAATAGTACCAACAACCGACGAGCTTGTATGAGAGCCTTGATAAAAGTAGAGGAAGCAAAAGATGTGTGTAAGAACCGTAGCGGAAGTAGTAGGAAGTGGTCTCTGCCTACCCCTAAGGGATGTATGTATGTACAAAATATTTAGGATACGCCATTGGTAACTGATTCGGCTTAAATCGGTACTCGAAGTGACGCTGGTGAATGGGGGGACGTTGCAATTGTACCTTTCATTAGAAATTTATCTCTCTTTGTTGATTACCCAGGTGGAACTTGTTAACAATAAATTCTGTGATGTTTATTCGCTAAGTAACAATTCGTTGACGATCCTCGTTTTTGAGAACGGATAAATTCTTCTTGGGGATATAAAAACAAGACGGCAGAAAATCTAAATCACCACAAAGCATTTTGGTAGACAGATCTCGAATTCCGGATTCGCAGTTTCCGGCACGCGCTGACTATTCTCTCTTTCTCTTTCTCTCTGCGTCCAGATAACAAACGATCGTCGACACAAATCATCCCCACGAGCCGCCCACCCCCCCGGTGCATCTCTTTTATTCTTTTTCTGTGATTTATAGCGTTCGACCGTCCGTCGTAGCGGATGTTTTATTTATTTAATTGTTTGTTTGGCGACTCGGATATTTTTTCACTGAGTGATTTTTGCGGTCGACTTGCGGAAACATTATCATAAGTGCCTGGTCATGTGATAGTTCGGGAGCATTCGAGCGGGATATTGCGACCCGTTATGCCGTTTTATTAGTTTTATCGCGATATTTTCCCTTATTTGTCATCTGCGATAATAACACGCCAGCGACAGGATGCGCCGAAAAACATCAATCGAATTAAATAAGTAGGAAGCTTACGTATTCGGATTAAAACTAAAGTTGACACTATGACATTACAAGAGAACTATTCGCCTGCTTCTTGATGTCTTTGAGAAATGGATAAGTTGAGGTTAATGTTCATTTCTGGTTTTATTGTTTTTTCGAACCATCCTCCTTGAAGATTATTATACAATTTTCCAAGCGATTGAATTTTCTTCTTCTTCTCTCTTTCATGGTAGGCCTATGGCCTGTTTCTTCTTCGATTTTATTAGCCAAGATCCCCACATTGTCACTCCACCTCTTTCTTGGCCGACTCTAATGTTCTCACTCCTTTCTCTATCCATCAAAATCTTCCCTGTAATTCTCCTTAGTATCTTCATCTCCGTTGTTTCTAGTAGTTGTTTTGTTTTGGATGTATCTGGTCTTGTTTCTGCTGTATAAGTCATGATGGGTCTTATTGCCTTTTTGTAAAACCTCGTTTTTGTTTCTTGTTTTAGGTGTTGATTACGCCAAATTACGACGTTTAGACATCCGGCTACTTTGCTGGCTTTAGCTACTTGTTCTCGTACTTCCTCTGCTACGTATCCATAACTTGTAATTTCTATACCCAGGTATTTGAACTTCATTTCCTGTTTGATTAATATCTAAGTGGTTCCTTTGATGTCGTCATACATTTTGTATTGTCTGTTGAGATTATTATGTTATATTTTTTTGCTGTTGTAAAGAAAGTGTGAAGTAATCTCTGCAGATCGTTTTACTTCGTTTTACTTCTCCCAAAGCTTCTAGCAAAAAAAAAGGTTAAGAAACATCCATAATTAATCATTCTACAATACTTTAAAGGCTTAAATGTTTTCTTTGCCTCTCCCAACACTTATAGCTAAAAGAATGGTGAAGTAACATCAGGAATTCATTATTCAACGATTCTTTAAAGACGTAATTGTTTTCTTCAATTCTCACAAGACTTCTGCAAAAAAATGGTCAACTTACACACAGAATTGGTCATTCTACAATTCTTTAAAGACTTGTTTTCTTTACTTCTCCCAAGACTACTGACAAACAAAAGGTTGTCCACTCATTTAGTGTTTCTGAAAGAACTGGCTTCGAAAAGAAACTTTCGTTGGATTTGGCTCATTTTGGAATACACAATCCGCTCGACTCTAGTTGATCAGACAATATTCTTTCATTATTCCATCGAAACTCCCATCACGCCGGATAAAAAGGAGCTGAAGCGCAAAGAAATGTCGAGTAATTTGTCCAAACAATAACTTGTAGTAATCATTGACGTGCCGTTTAACCTTTGTTCGTGAGTTTTAATCTGGACGAGGGTGGGCCGCGCTGCCCATCCCTCTACCCCGTGGGGTGCTGATTACAGAGGAAGAAAAAAAAATAAAAAATAAAACCGGGAGATATACGACAACGACAAGTGTAATCAGGCTATTCTATACAAACGCATTCGAACAAAAAGAACACGCGGCACAAGATAGCGCAGATCTGGATCGGCTCGATTTCGAACCATTTGTCGAGAGATGATAAGTGGGGAGACATTTTATGTTCGATGTATTCATTTCATGTTCTTGCGACTGTTTTCACGACCGTTTCCGAAAATCGAACAGAGATAAATCGGGTGCTACACGATGGATGAATTTCCTTTTAAATTACCCAGAGTTCGATTGAGTTCGATTATGTAGAAGAATCACACCATTGTGTGTCAAAGTTACTTTCACATCCAAGATGGATGAAAGGTTTGAAGTGGGCGTTACAGTGCCAAATTTTAGGCTCTTAAAACCACTTGGTAAGACCCCAACTATATTTCAAGCAGAATTACATGCCTTAGAGATGTGTGTCCAGGAGTGCATCAAAAGGCACACCCGAAGAGCAGAAATCTGTATTTGATCAGATAGCCAAGCAGCACTAAAAGTTCTGAAGTCATACACTTGTGAGTCTAAGCTATGGAGGGTAGAGGTAAGGAGAGTAATCTCATATGGTAGAAAACTTAAAAAAGTGTCCAGTTGTAAGCTATAAATAACAGTTCAAAAAACTTCCAGAATGGCGCTGGTGTAGACAAAGGGTATGGTATGAATGTAGCAATTGTAAACGAATTGAAGTATGCCGAGTTAAAAAAATGAATATTATTGCCGACTAAAGTAGTCACTTATTGAAAATTTCAAGTACTTGCGTAGTACAAAGAAATGTAGTAAATATAACCTTAAAGAATTATTGTGAGAAAACGTGTAGCTACAGTGATTTTATTTCGTGAACTGTGAACAGTACGTTTATTGTTTTTTTACTACAATCCTGCTCTAATAATATTTGGCGCTTCCTTTAACATTTACCCTGATGCTAAAAAATATATCGCGAGCATTCAGAGCATTCAGTGTTCGTTTGGGGTGGTCCTTCCCTGCAAAATAGGATGAGGGTTTACAGAAATTACACTTTTATCGTGAAAACGGGAGTCGTAGGAAAGCAAATCACGGTGATTGAAAAGCCAAGCAATAGAGATCGGTGCGGCGGTGGCAGCATTCCATTTTATGGAAACAATGGTATTCGAATCCCCATTGAAATCAAACCATTCGAGAAAGCCATTAATTAAGCTCGAAATGTATATAGTTTTCAATCGGGTATACGAAGTACATTACGCTGTCTTAGATTTTAAGTTAGTCCTACAGGTGTATCAGAAGTCTGGACGTCATCTGACGGGTAATGTATAAAGCTTATTTGTAAGTTATTATAATATAAACGAAATCAAAAATAAATTGTGCATATACATTTCTCTCTCTCTCTTTTGCTAGCACTGTTTCTTATATTAATGCCTTTTGTTGTGATTGCAGTGGGATCTAATAAAATCAGTGTATTTTAAACCAACGTACTGATATATTACTTTTGCAAAATACAACTATTGACATCAATATGAAAAGTTAACAACTGTCTGTCATTCCTTTTTATATAAATATATTATTATTTTTCACTGCCATCTCAATCATAAAAAAAACAATATTAATAATCAAATAATCTAAAAAATGTCCAACAGGCACTACAACTTCGCGTGGGTCTTGACCGCATATACAATTTACTACTAATAAATTGAAAACAAATACAAAGTGGTGCATTTTAAAAGTCTGGCAGATACGTATTCGTATTTCCATGATTCTCTAGCTTTGCAATTACATGCAAATTGTAGTATAGAAGAAGAACTTTATTTCAAATAGGCAAGCATAATATAAACATAATTAACATACATGGATAATGGATATACATACATTAACAAGAATGGGATAACACAATTTTCAAACCCTGTGAAATCAAACTTTCTGTTGAACCATGGACAAACCCATGCAAATTAAATCGTCGTGAACAGGTGATCTTAATTTGGAACTTCGCATGAAAATGGTTGAGAATGAAATTGGTACCGCGTCGATATCATTTTTTGTTCTCAAGATAATCGAGACAAAAAATAATTCGCAGATACGAACATACGAACATACGCATACACGTACACACACACAAACGCGCGCGCACACATTCACACACAAACACATACACACACAAACACATACACACACAAACACAAACACA